>OY728120.1:845831055-847114983 GCA_963277665.1 Viscum album | reverse complement strand
TATATATGTAGTCCCTTCCACTATCATAGGTGTTATTCTTAAGGGATATACCATCTTTTATGCTTTTTTATGTGGGATCATTTCATTAATTTGTCTCTACAGAATTCATTAATGGATTTATTTTGTGTGTAAATCATGGATAGTGTTATGACCCTCAATACAATGTTAGGTATACAATCAGATGGTATAAAACAAATTATGGAGTATCCTTTTGAAATTGGTTTCTATCAGTTACCATATGATCTATTAGTGTTTTAAATGGGAAAATTCGATTTGATTATGGGTTTAGATTGTCTATTATTGTACCAATCACACATAGATTATTATCCAAGGAGACCGACCTCTCTGTCTCTAGAATGAGGAACCTATGTCTATCGAGGTGAATGGTATCTAAAAATTGGTTATGTGGAATAATTCATTAAATATTATATGATCTCATATAACAAGTATGAATCGATATTCTGGATAATTGAGAGTAATAAAAAATAATTTTAATCTAGCTGTGGACTACTTTCATGATTTTATTCCTAAAGAGTTCATTGTTTTACCACCCAAGAAGAAGATCAAGATCATTATCGAGTTGGTTACAATAGATGAAATTGTTTTTATTCCACCATACAGGACAGAGATAGTTTAGATTTGGAAGATTAAATTTTATTTGGTGGATTTGGGATATAATTGATTCCCATGTCCTATTACATCAATATAGATTTCTGCCAAGTTATTTATATAATGACCCATTCCAAGAATTCATGGATATTACATCATTTGTTATATATATTCATCACATTAAAAAGAAAATTCTTGAGTACTATAATATTTCAATGTTTTTGGAAACATTGAAACATAATATTCCATCCTGAGTAAAAGATCTTAAACATATCCCTTAACGATATTCCCCTTTATTACTCCAACTAAAAACCATTATTTATATTATCGGGAATGGAAATATATTAAAGTAGTGATATCATATGCATAGTAAGTTTAAACAAGGTAGATATGTAAACATAACATGAGTATAATAGTATGATATGATAATTATAACATTATAATTTCAACCCTTCATATCAAAGAGCGTAATCAAGAATCTTGGAATAAATATTTCCTATTCACAAGACATGAATATTAATATAATCAAGTGCATAATCCATGATATCATAACATAGAAATAATAAATAGAATTGTTTGCAAAAATATAATCATATAAAAATCACTTCCAAAGTAATAAAGGTTTAATTCCAAGGCTATTTTTGTGGAATGGGTTCACCTCCCAAACTATATTAAAAGTCATGGTTCAATCCCATGACTATATGATTATTCAAGGTTCACTACTAATAAAATCTTAATAGAAAAAGTCCATTACTAAATCAAGTTAACTAATCATTCCATCGATGTCTGTCTCATGAGATATAGATATTTACCCATTGCATTTGAGGGAGATATTGGTCCCACACTTATCATAATGAAATCATAAATATTCATTCCACTAGATAATAAACATTTATCATATAATAACCCAAGAAATGAAATGGGTATCATAAACTTGTAATCATATCATAAACTACAAAAATGAGATAGGTTTCATAGTCTTTTCATCAAAGCATAACATGTGAAAATAAGTTGTCCTCATAAGAATATAACATGTATAGGATAAATGGTTTTGATAAACATATAAAACAAGAAATTGAAATGGTTTTCATAAATATATAACCCAGGAAAGAAAAATATGTTTCATAAATATATTAATCGTGAAATAAAAATGGGTTTTATAGACATCATTCTATCAAAACATCAACCATTCAGAGAAAAATATGAGTGGAATCCTATCATAATATAACCCCAATGAATGTCATATTATATGGAACATAATTTTTTATATATATTTTAAAATAATATCTTGATAAAAAATTCATTTCTTCTCTAAAAAAATAGGTTTTAAAACATAAAAAATTATGAAAACCATTTCATTTGATAATAACAATGAAAACATATAAATGACGATGGAAAACATTTTGAATACCTTTTTCCTTGAAAATGTAAAAATGAATCCTGAAAAAACGTATTCAATTTATAAATTCTAAGGGAATCTTGGAAATATTTCAAAAGTCCTTTTCCTTAAAATAATATAAAATAATAATGAAAACATTTTAAAAATATTTTTCCTTGAAAACTTTTAAAATAATCTTGCAAACATTTCGATAAACCATTTTCTTGAAATAAAAGAATCATGAAATCATTTTGTAAATTGTTTTCCATATGAAATTATAAATTAATCATGGAAACATTTTGAAATCATTTTTCTTTGAAAATTACATTGAAACTTAATAATGTAAGTTAGAAAATTTATTGAAAACAATTTCATTGATAATAATATGAAATATTTAAAGGAATATTTGTATAAATTTTGAAAACCTTTTATTTGAAAATAACATTGATAAATTAAAAATTATTATTGAAAATGTAATTAAAAATATTCACCTAAAAATAACTTGCTAATTTTATAAATTAATCTTTGGAAAAAAAATTTAGAAAACATGGTTTTAGAAGAACACAGATCTCTAAACCAAAAAGAGAAATGAAGTAGAATTTTCCTAAAAACATTCTCTTAATTATATTAAGTAAAAAAGAGAAGAAAAATGTTACCCTTACATGAATATATCATTAATTACCATAATATGAGAAAATTCTTGATAATTATTGAGATATTGATCATAATATTTCATCAATGGAAGAATAATTACAAATAATCCCAATAAACGAAAAGATTACTACAATAAACTCTTACCACAAAAATACCTTGGAATAAAAATCCTAATGTAAGAAATTGAAATTACAGGAAGCTTAAATATGAAAAATAATAAGTAGATTCATGATATTATATTTCTATTTGTAGTATATAAACCTCCTAAAAGATAATAGGTTCATAAAAAACATGTTTCTCAAAGGAAAATTCAGACAAAACTACACCACTGATTTGGTAACATTTGGACCACAAAACACCATGAAATAAAGATAATAAAATGGTTATTTAAATACCCATAAATTTAATAATAATATTAATATAATAGAATAATTTTCATTATATACACCACAGACAATAAAGAATCGGTGAATAAGGCATTTCAATTGTAAAAATAAAATTGAGTCTATAAATCCCTATACCAGTTGAGTAAATTTTGAATCGTGAGATCTTTGAAAGAGTAAAATCAAATGAAAAATTTAATATCATGAAACAAAAAAATAATGATCTAACATTTCCTATTTAATTATATACACCACATAATAAGAATAATTTCTTAATATGACATATATCTCATAGAATTTAAAGTTAGATGGGAAAACCCTTACCTTAATTCTTGACTAAATTCTTACACATTAAATACTCTTATATAATAAATATAATTTTATTATAGGTATAAAACAGAACTATATTATAATATATCATAGGATATATTATTTTATTATGACCTTATATTACTCATTTACTAACAATTCCATGTTTAGGCTATGTTTCTATAAATAACTGGTTTGTTTTCCATACATGATTTGACTAGTTATTATAGATCCTATTATATAGATCATGATTAGCCTATTTACATAATGTGAAACTAAATTTAAATATGATATATATTTATTATATTATTATATATAATAATCAATAAAATATATAAATATGAAATAGAAAACACCATTTATGTAGACGGTTGGTCATACGTACGCATGAATGTTGTTTCTGTATTATTATCATTTTGAAAGAAAGTAAGTAAATAAAGTATATATATATATATTATAATTATAGTATAATTATTATTTCATATATATAATATAATATTTCTAAACCTATTTTTAATATATTCCATGTAAAGTGTGAACAAATCACATAGCTTTGACGAGGTTGTGTTCCACACGTCCATAAACGATGTTATCTCATTATCTCAAGGTGAAAAGCATGATGGTATGTTCAATATAATAATTGAAAAAAATAAATACTTTATAAATATCATATATATCATATAAAAATAGTATTTTTTTCATAATACCCAACCATGATAGGTGGTAAAGGAAAAAATGAACAATATTGTTTCTTGAGGTTGTAGTCTACCGTACACATGAACTTCTGGTTCGTTACAAATTTAATGGAAGTGTGTGTAGGTGTAGGTAAAAACCATATATTAAAAAATTATTAGTATATTGGTTATAATGATATTATTAAATATTTATGGAATAGAAATAATTGAGGTGGTGGATAAAATAAATAATAAAAAAGTTCCTATTGAAATATGTTACTGCTTCTTTGGGTAACTCCTTTTAGTTTTAATCAAAGTGTTACCTTGGTTGGATTTATACAAAAACATTGTCCTCTAGGATGATGGTATAGAATTTGGAAGCATATTTAATTATGTTTTGGATTAGACAATGTTTCATGAGATCTGCGAGGAAGGGGAAGAGTGAATTCATTTTTATAGAGGAGGATGAGTGGCCTTCTTGTAAATACAAAAGGTAAAAACTATTGGGAGGTCTCCCTTACCTGATGTGATTAAAAAAATGTAAAAAAAATTTATTAAAGGGTAATTAGGGTCTATAAAAATATCCACCACACAACAATAAGATCATTTTTAAAATTGTTTCCTTAACTTCTATGTTCCCCAACTTTTTTTATTTTGGTTTTTATTAAGGTAGCTAGTTTTCTAACCTAAGTAATTAAACACTAATTAAAAATTAAATTTATATTTATTAGAAAATATAGTTTTAATTAATTATAAATATGATACATAATTTAAAAAAATATATCCCATGTGTATTGGAAATTAATCGTAAAGTAAGTGCATGTAACGTGCAAAAAAATTTCTTTAACCCGAACCATGCAAATAATATTTTTACTATTTAATGGTAAATGTTTTCATCATAAAAGATAAATTTTCCTAATAATAGACCATATTTTATATTTATTAAAATTTAATTTTTTTCAAGAATATATTATTTTTAGTAATTTTTAATCTTTTAATAAAATATCATTTATTATAAAATATAATTAATGTCAATTTAGAAATTATATTCTTAATTTAAATTTATTGATATGAAGAAAAATATGGAATTTGAATATATTAATTTAAAACCTTTTAAATATTATATATTCATATTAAAAATTAAATAAAATAATTCAATTATTTTACTTCACTTTTAACATTTTTAGTATCATATATGTTATTTAATTATTAAAGAAATAATTACTCCATTTGGAATTCCTCATGAATTTAATCTAAATAATTCTTCCCAAAAAAATAAATATAAATTTATATAATGAAAAAAAATCATTTTTCTTTCAAAAAAGGTTTACAACCATACTAATGTGGTTTTTCCCATTATCCCAATGTTTTATAAATGTTAATGCTAAGGGAGGTTCCTTTCTTGTCATCTTCAATACATTACATATTATATAAGTCACATTCATGTAATAGTGTTCCCATAACTCAAACAAATATAAAAAAGAATGTATATGGTAGATATATGGTCATAAAATTCCTTTTTGGCATTTTTATAGGTCTTCTCCCCCCTTAAGAAAAATGTTTAACCACTAAGTAAACTAATATTTTCCTTAGTCACTATAATTAATTTTATTTAATTTCACTCATATTTTTTTCAGAAAAAATTTAACATACGAGAAATAATAAATTATTGTTAATATAAATACGGTATCTATTTTTTCAAATTCTAAACACATTAGTGGAATTAGTTAATTTAAAACTAATCCTGAATACTTGTTGCACAAGCAGTTTTTTAAAGTGAAAATTTTCAAAATAATAAAAAAAATTATATCCAATTTTAATGTGAAATTGTTTACAATGGTCTAAATAGAATTAAAATATATAAAATATATCTATTTACACTATAAAACCAATTTCAAATATAATTTATCTATATAAATAAATGAGACAAAAAGATAGTTTTCAATTAAAATAGAGTGGTTTTCACTATTCATTAAAAAATGAAATTTCTCAGAAAAAACAAAAAATTTACCCAGTGTAAATTTTGATATTACTCTTTAAAAAAATTAATTTTTTTTAAATTAAAAATTATAAATGTATCAAAAATAATATTTAAAAAATGTTTGCCACTAAAAGATGGTAAAATTAACTTTTAAAAAATTACATCTTTTAATGCATAAAATTTGATTTATTCTTATATCTTGTCTAGAAAAAACATAATATGAAAATAAAATTGTTTTCTAAATATTATATATATATATATCATTAAAATTATTTACCAAAAAAATTAATTAATTTATTGAGTTAAAACATGATTGATTTCATAAATATATTTTCCCCCAAAATAATTCCTATATTTTCAAAAGGTTTTTATTTTCATTTATTCTTAATTTTCACCAAATAATTATTTTTATATACATGTGTATGCTATATTTTCATAATTTATTTAATATTACTCAAACCCACCATTACAAATACTAGGTGAATACTATAATATTATTTAAATAATATTATTAATAGTTAATTGTTGTTGGGTTAAACTAGGTCTTACGTGTCCTCCAAGTTTTCAAAAGAACACAGAATTTTACAAAACATAATACAAAAATAGTGTTATGTGTACCTAAAGATAATATAAATGTTGTTTTTAGTGAAATCATGACCCGGTGTTGTGTAAAAAGCATGAATAAGATGGTTATTTCACATAAGACAATATATATTTAGTGTTACGTGAAATGAAGAATAGTGAAATGATTAAATTAGTTCAAAAAATATATTTCACAAAATATTGGGTTGTTTCAAAAGAATCCCTTAAAATGGATTTCTTCCTTAAAAATCATTTAGGTTATCAAAGGTTTAGTACTTTAATGTTTCTTTCTTAGAAACCCGCTTTGTAAAAATGAATACTAAAACTTCCATTAAAATGGGAAATTTAAAAACATAAAGGTTAATATATGTAACTAATAACTGGGTTTACACATAAAAGAACATAGGTGTAAAGCTAAAACATGGACATGGAAGAGAAATATTACCATCATGTTCTGATGGAGAGTGATAGGGAATATGGATAGGATAATTTTAATGATCACAAAGTGATATACAAAATATCTTTAAAAATAACATTGATATAAAAAAATACGATAATGGGGAAAAATTAAACTTCAATTACCTTTTCTTAATGATAATAAATTTTCATGATAAGATATACTTTCTAGATTTCAGTACAATATCACCCTTTATTGTGCCTTGAAAATTTTCACTTCATCTGTTATTCCATGAAATGATGTATAATTTTTCATTCCCGAATCATTAACAGATCCTTAGATCTATATATATAATGATAGGTTATTCCATGTTTCTTTATCAAAATAAAATTAATAGAACATATTGTCCAATATGCATGAATACTCTTATAGAGATATAATTCTTTAATCTATAAAATGTCATCTTAAGATCAACATTATCCATTCCATAGATGGTTGACCTTATAATCATTTCAAATGATGAATTTTGAAAACATTATAAAGAAGGTAAATAAATTTATCAAAACCAGAATAACATTTTTCCCATATATCATAAAGTAGATCTTAGTTGACAAATTCCAAACATTTGAATTACTTTGTCAGGTATTCCCTTGAAACACAGTAATAAACATAATTACCATACATACAATTTAAAAAAATGCATGATTTATTATTCCCAAGATTATTGGTAATGTTCCTTAAATACAATAATTTTGTAAACTTCATCCATGATAGCCTAACCTACTTTGTCATAAAATCCATAATTTGTTCTGAGGTTATAAATAATATCCAATTTATTTTATCCATTCATATCTCTTTATCCATAATAATATGATTTTCTCATCCATAGGAACACTATAAGGTTTACCTTTCCCTAATCATAATGTAACATTTCCATTAAATAAATTGTCTTATCCTTCAACACCATTCAACATATCCTTGTCAATCCTTAATGAAAAACGTATTCTGAAAGTACTTATATATTTCATGATTTTTATATCAAAATATTTTTATTCAAAAACATATAAACTTAAACCATCCAATTTTTTCATAAACCATTACACCATCTTCATAATCTTATCTATAAAATCATTCCCATCTTATTTGGATTGAGTTGAGGTGGAGGTGATACTCGGCCATAGGTGACATCTCCAAGGTGAAAAAGAGTGGAAATAAATACATAGGGCCTCATCAATGGTG
This sequence comes from Viscum album, assembly GCA_963277665.1. Taxonomy (NCBI): domain Eukaryota; kingdom Viridiplantae; phylum Streptophyta; class Magnoliopsida; order Santalales; family Viscaceae; genus Viscum; species Viscum album. The sequence goes on along the minus strand of OY728120.1, from coordinate 847,106,777 downwards.
GGGGATGATTTTCATTTTTTAATAAAAATAACTAACCAATGATCCATAAATAACCACAAATACATGATTCATGTCAACGACATAATCCAATAAAACACATTACCATGATACTATAATACAATGAACCTCCCCATAAAAATTCCAAAATACCAATACTACTAAACACCAATAATCCAAAATCAGTGTACCAAGAATAAGAATAACTACATGACCCAATGAAGCAATGACACAAATCCATAGCTCCAAACTAATATCCATGTTCCTAGAACCACAATCCCTCCCAAGCATTAGGATTCACTACTATAGGAATGATATTTCTCACCTTTTCATGTGTCATAGAATACAAAATCTACAGAAATCACGAAAGATCCAAAGTAGGGGTGATTACAATACTTATTTGGTTTTCCCTAATGACTTCCCTACTCATTCCAATAGGATATAAGATGTTAAGATAATCTATATAAACTATATTTATATAAAACAAATTAAATAATGAAACCATTCTCAATAATCTAAACACACCCTTATAAAACACAATTTTACATAAACCAAAAAAATAAAAAAATAACCAAACAAGTCATTATCCATTCTCCCCATTCCATATCGGAATTTTTAAATTCAACTTATGATTCCACATGCACATTTAAACCACAAACACCTTTTACCACACACTTAAGCTCAGTGTTACCAATGAAGGTTAAACTTCACTTCCAAACCCATCCACTTTTTATAGTTGTACTTCACACCCACAATCCAATCCCTAATGGTGGTACTTGAAACCCACTATCCATCTCATCCAACAAATTAATACACTACCAATACTAGAAAAATGACCTATATCCATGGTTCAATAGCCATGGTTTAATTAGTTTGTGGCTATACGTATGATATAACCACGGTTTAATTGTTCCCCTATAGTTATAGACATCTCGAATTTTATTTCTTCTTATGATTTCCTCTCCCAAACTCGTGATCATTCATTCCTCTCCCACCCTCCCACTCAGGGTTTTCTCTCTCAAAACCTTAATCATCAATTTATCATTACCTGAAAAATTATCCCTCATCTGGTCCTCATCAGCTTCTCTTTCACGATTCATCTTTCCCTCAACGGCTTCTTCATTTATGGTTCCTCCATCCCTTGTGTATTTCTTATGTCCCCCATACCCTTATTCTGGAGTTCCTCCTTCATTCGGTGTGTTGGTTGGTGCATACCCTCTTTGTGATTGAGCTCCCCTATTCTAGACACAGTTCATCATTTCACTTGAGCTATGTTTCCTTACAGATTGTTTTAGCATTTCTAGAAATTTTGGGTGAAATTGGTGGTTTATTTGAGAATCCTAAATTAGGGGTGATGCATTCCATACCACTATATCCCCCTATTGATTTGAGGTTTTTATTATTCTTAATACCCATAAATTTAATATTATAAATAATTTTCGTATTTTTAACTCATTATTTAGGAGTTTTAAATTATGTTGTATGCCTTTAGTTGTATTATTTCAGTATTTAAATGCATTTCACACTTGGGATGGGCTTAGGCCACTTAATAAGTGCTTGTAAATTTCCCAAGGAGCACTATATAAAATATTTTGATTTTTTAAAATTGATCTTTTGTTTTTAAATGTAACTGGAAGGTTTTCATTGGTTTTAATAAAATTATATGCTTTAAAGAGTTCCCATGGACTAAAGATACAATCTAAGTGTTTTTTAAGTGATCATTTGACATTTATAAAGGGATTTAAATGTTTTAAACATTTTTTTTCCAGATCCTGTTTTGAAATTAGTGTCTATTTTTTAAATGATTTTTATAAAAAATAGTGGAGTTGTCCCTCTTTTGAAATAATTTTGAGATAGTGGGTTTCTTGTTGATTTTAAAATGGACTTAAAATGTAATTTTAGAATATGTGAAATTCATTAATTGCATTGTTTTGTTTCATTCAAAATTGGTTGCTTTATTTTAGAAGGGTGATTGTGTAAAAATTTTATTTCAAATTGTTATTTAGGAAAATAATTTTATGTCGGCTTTTGAAACTAATTTTCATGTGTGTGTTGAAAAGGTTTTTCAAATAGTTTGGAATATTTATCATTCTACTAATAAATTTTTGGAAATTCTAGTTGGCATGTTTTTTTAAATGACTTTATATATAATAGGAACCTCATTTCCATATCCATGTATTTATGGGTTCATAGTTTCTTATTACCTCATGGGGTATTCTAGTATTGTTATAAAAATATTGATTATTATTCATGGATATGAGTTTGTGTATTTTTGTAGTGAGGGTGTATGAGATAAGGCATGTGTTTTTTAATGATTTAAATTATATTCATATTAATTTTAATTGATTGTTCCCACATCTATTTATTTTATAAATGGTAGTACACCCATCATAGTATATGATCTGTGTGAGGGAAAACCCTAGTAGTGATTGTGGATTGACTATGTATTGTTTCATAGTTACACCAACATCATTATATTGTAAGGTATAATAGGTATTTATGATAGAAAAATTATTTGATCCCATGGTTGAAGTATTTCTTGGGTCATTTACATTCGATTATTTTGATTTTATTACTAGGGATAGGATAGGTATAGTAGTATCATCCTGGGTTCCTTATCTTTAGTTTATTTCTTTTATTACTATTTTTAAGGGATATTTCAAATCACATGTAGGTCCTTCATATGAAGACTTATGGAAATTAATTTTATACATCTTTTTTATTACCCTATTTTTTCATTAAATGACTAGTTGATTACTTAGATTATACATCCATTGATACATTAGGGTAATTATGGGTTTATTGTATCACGTTTTTGTGATAGTTTACATTAACATGGGTTAATTTATAATGGTTTGAAAGTATGATTTGGAATAGAATATGGTTTTTTTTTAAGTGTTAACGAAAAGGTTTTTTCTTGAAATTATTTCTGAAAATGTAATTTTTTTGAGATGTTTGGAAGGAGGGAAAATATTTTGTGGTTTTTTTCTAATCAGTTTAAATTCACTATTTATTTGGTATAAAAATATTACTTTAAAATAATTTGATGAAAATGTTCCATAAAAAATTCTAGTCATTCTTGTATTTATTTTATAATAAGGGTGGCAAATTAAAAAGTACTTATGGATTTTTTTTATTGCCCTTTTTATATTTTTAAAGTATTTTAAATCATATTTTATACTGGATGTTCAACCAAAAATTTTAAAAAATACTTTACATAGAGATTTACATAGCCTTTTTGGTTGTGACATATTTGGATTCTTTATGATGACTCCAAAATTATCTAAATTTAAGGTTCCTAGTTATGATTCATAACACTCATTGAGCATTGGTTTTTATGGGGTTTGAGGTGACCAGTTATTTTAGCACATTTGGATATTGGTACCTATTATTTATTTTGGTAGGACCTTTTATTTTCAAATAATTCAAAATAGGTGTCCAATTACATTGTTTAATTTGGACAATTGTACTTTCAATAATTTATTTAGATAGAGGGTAGTGTTATCCACTACTGGAAGAAAAAAATAATTTAGATGTAGATTTTTTTTATTACATATACATTGGTGGTAGACTAGGGGTGATTAGAGGTATTTTTTACTTTAATATACTACTCTATACTATATTTAAACATATTTGATTTGGTATGGTTGTCCAATATATGGAATGTTTGTGTGAGTTATTCATTAGTTTTATGATACAATTTTTTATCTATTTTTATAGATAAACGACTACCAAAACTGTTCCTATGATTTCCAAAAACAAGTTTCCATTTTCGGTGGATAATTAATGGCATATGGGAGAGTGGAAAGACATGATGAGTGTTTTTTCAAATGGAATCCCAGTCTAGTTCATTACAGATGATATCAGAGGTGGAAGGGTTCCATTCACTATTGGAACCTACACACGTATTTTTTCATTTTCCTCTAATATTTTGGTTGTCTTAGTAATATTGATTTAGAATTTTATTAGGATTCTAAAAGGTAGATTAGAGTGGTCTCTTTATCACCACCCTCTATTATTATACTTATATTACCATGGGATGCGGTTTTTTAATTTTGAATTCATATTTTTTTAGATTTTAAGATTATTTTTTATTGATCCACATTTTCATATATTTCGTTTTATTGGGTTCTAGATGGGTTTTTAGATGAAAAAAGAGATTGGGTTGGTTTTTTGATGTCGGTATATATGAATTGATAAACAAATCTATGTCCAAATTCTAAATACCCAAAATTCATTGAAATTATTGTGTGGGAAGCCTATGGTCTCTCAAACCATCTGATCATGTTAGTAATGATTAGTTATCCTATTTGAGTCTTCGTTTATATGTATCATGAGAGATCCTTAATGTAGATGGATGAATCAATGTAGGAAATATGATATTTTTATGATACGAATTTATAATTTTTATGTACCTTCACTTTTTTGTGGTTTTCATGTAAAATAGGGTTTTCAAAAAATAGAGGATTTCATGAAACTAGTTATAGTTTGTGTTGTATTAATTTTATCTTGTTTATAAACTAAAATATGTGTTTGGAAATATTTTTTTCATTTTATTTTATTTTGGTATTGTTGGATAGGGAATTTGGGAAACATTATTTATAAATCATTATTTGTTTAATTATAATGTAATTTAGAAACAAATGGGTTTATTTTGAAAAAATATATTTTTTTTAATTAATGTGAAGTGAAATATTTTTTGAAATTGACATAATGAATGAACTTTTATATTATTAGGTTGTATACTTATTTTACAATAGAATTGGTTGTATTTAGAACAGGGTGAAATTGTTTTGAAATTACGAAATGAAATTATGGTTTTAAAAGAAATATTATTTCAAACACCATGTTAGTATATTAATCCAAGAATATGATTTTGAACCATTGATGAAAGGATTGGTTCTATTATACACATCCTTATTTAAATGATTTCTGCTAAAGACCCACCATTAATGTGCTCCAAAGATATTCTTATGTTTCCAGAATTAAGACACTAAAATTCCCTATATAATTATACAAGTTCTTTATAGTTGGATGCTTCACAAATCATTAGTATCTCAGTAAGAATTTTTTGCCTTTTTTACTTCTCAAAGATATTGATCTTCTTCTAGGAAAGGATTCTATGGGTTAGCGAATGGATGGCCCTTTGAACTATGCTGCTAGCACCAGTGCCTATAGTCCAAAATATCCTTATCTCATGGGAAGCACATCGATGTCCTTTCACCATGTTCTATATTGATCCATTTAGTTGGAATGATAAACATAGATTTCTCTTAAAATTATGCTCTCATTTATTTCTTTTTATACTACATAGTGAGGGGATGTAAATGTAATGATATTTAATTGTTCTATAGGCATCTCTATGGTGTATTATTGTTTTTATTTTTACATATTTGAAACATTTTTTACATGAACAAGGAAATTTATGAATTTACTAAAAACCAAAACAGAAACATACACACCTGGTCACAACCTCAGTGGTTTTCCTTCGTTCTTATCTTGTAAGCCTTATTTCATATCAAGACAGCATATACCAAAAACATGTCCTATCAATTATGAAGATGTTCAATACCTTTCATAATATCCTTTTGTGAATTCATCTTACAGAGGTCAAATCCCCAACATCTTATTAAGATATTTTGACTAATTAACATTCATTATATCACTTTTAGACTAGAAGGTTACTCCATTTGTTTTCGTTAGGTTGATAATGAATTTATTGATTCTATTAATTTTTTTAAGTTTTAATAGATATTATTTTCATAGTTTATTTTATTACATGCCTTTCATTAAAAATATTTTCTTAATCCATCATGTATACAATACTACTTGATGATTTCTTTGTGATGATATAAAAACATTAACTGATGAGGATTAGAGGAAGAATGTAAACCTAACATCCATATTCCTAATATGACTAATATATAATTATTTTCTCTTTTCAAATATTTGATTTTATGTCACTATTATGTTATCTTTGTAGTTGGATCAAGTTTTTTCTATTAATATAAAACTTCAATATTACTATAACACCATTTTTAATTTAATATATTTAATAATTAATATATTATTAACTTCTCACAAATATTTTGTTTAATAAAAATCTTCTATTACACATACATATTCGTAGACAGCATGAAATGTGTTGCATGAACTTCTCTACAATTGAAGATGTATTTCCATGTGACATGACCCAAAATGACCTCAACCATGCTTGAAAAGTTTGTGGTGTTACTTTTCATTTTTGATGGGGGTCAGTGAAGATAGCGAAGGCACCGACTTGAAGGTCCAGGACTGAAGGCCGGCAGTGACTCCAAGCAGGGTTGTAGGAGTGCTGCCCCCACTATATGGATCAATTATTTTGGCTAAGTCCCCAAAAGGCACCCAAGGTACCTATATGAAAACACATGTGTTCCATCATGATGGAGCGGAATGAAGTTATAATTTTGGCTAAGTCCTAAAGGTGTCTCCCTAGTCTATCCAAATCGCCGGGGGTGCACAAGTAAACATGGGCACCACCCATCCGGCGTGCAGCCACTTTCACGCCACATTTCTATTGCATGCCCAAACTCCTTTCACCCAAGGTCCTGTTTTTTCCTATAAATAGACCCTTGGGGACCTCATTTGTATGGACGAATTTCCCCGAAGCACAATTACTGCTCTGGTCTCCCTAGTACTTTTCCCCAGTCTTCTGAATCTTTCAAGGTAGTTTTTCAACACCTTTAGTGGAGGATTTAAAGGAGGATCATTTCACTTTAGTCCTTTTAGTGTTTGAAAACCATAACATGTGCACACCTAAAGTGCCCAACCTACCCAAATCAAAAATACTTGCACGTTGTCCTTTCCTCCTACAGGAACTTGAGCACCCCACTTCTGGGATCAATTGTGAATAATCTTAAAGGCTTGAGAAAAGGTCTCACCCAATTATTACCATATAGGTTGTTCATTGATTAAGTGAACATGAGGTTGCCTAAGCCTTCTTGAGAGCCCATACTTGTGGTCCCTTACCTACTTGGGTGCCCCTCTTTGATTCGCATACTCTCTTCATTCTATAATCCATCAAACATTCTCCAAAGCCATCCATGGCAAGGGTTCTTCTTTCATGGATCCCTTTTTTAAAATCAGTTCTATTGAGACCTTTACCAAAACCTCCTAACATATCAAACCTTTCAGAAAGGCACATCAGTGTGTCTCCTATTTTTGATTTTATATCCACAGTCAGAGGTTTCCCAAATTTGTTTCACAATGGGGTTATGATTCATGTAATGTCTGTGGCTTTCTATATCCACAGTCACATGGACTTTTCTCCCAGGAATAGTGCTGGGAATTTCCTAGTTTGGATGAGGGTCGGTTCCAGACCCCTCCATACTCAATGTGATGGCCCGAAACCTCAGGTCACTGGTAGGGAAGGTACGGTTCACCTTTTTGTTTCACGCAAGCAAAGGAGATGTCTCCTACCCCTATTAGGATCAATTTTAGGGCTGCTATCCAAGTGTAACCCTCTAACCTTCATCCCTTACAAACTTACAATTGACCCCTGTCCAATGTAACTATAATAGAGGGAAGGCTTTTCGCCTTACCCCCTTCCATGGTAACCTCAACCTCATCCACACTCGCCACCAAAGGTGCTCCCTCTTCGACCAGCGGAGGAGGAAGAATTCCAATGTGCTAGTGTCATTGTTTAATCTTTCACATCCTCTTGTTTCTCATACTGAGCCTGACTCACATGGGCTTAGAGATTCATGATGATTACAAAAAATGTACACACACACTCATGATGTAATGAACTACGAGAACTCAGATTCATGTTCAAACCAGGACACATAGGAATCCTTTTCGGGGACCGGGCTCACTAGATATCCTCCTCTGGAATCCAACCCTAATTCCCTTAATCTAGGCATCCTACTTAGAAATAAGCCCCAAATTAAACCCCAAATCAGAAAGAAATATTTTTCAAGAAGTAATATCAAACTCAACTCTCTCAATGAACCATACTATCTTGTGAGACTTATTGAACAATGTGGTCTTTGATTCCCATTCATATGGGATACGTAAGAACCCTCCATGAGGTTCAAACCCAACACTTCAAATCAACCTTGTTCTCCTTGGTCAATATTCCTAATAGGTTCTAATCATACTTAGAAACCCATATCTTTTCTATGTTCCCTAGGTTGTATTAGCATGAGTCCCACACTATGTTTTGAAAAATAACCTTCCGCTTAGAGGTCTATATCACATGACCCTAAATGGTATGATGTGTCCCATTAAGCGGCACCGAACAATGAGGGTTCTGAATCCTTTCTCAAGGATGCATAGGTAGCCCATTTTATGGGCAAAATCCCAAGATCAAAACAAACATTAATCTCCTTGGATGAAAATAAATTCTCTAGTGCCCGTTGAGTGGCTTAAAAAACAATATAATCATAATGATGATTAAGAGAATATCTAATTAGTATATAAGAGGATACCATTGATGAAGAACCTATGATAAATATAGATGATTATTAAACTTTTCACATGCTAAATAAATGATTGAAATTACAAGGGATGCTTATGAGATACTTGGTGAATTAATAAGGATTCATGAAAATATCATAAATTAACAAAGAGAGCCCCGAAGTAGACAATTATTACCCTCAAAAGGGTGTGATGAGTTTGACCTCACATCCTCTTGACCAATGAACATTATTAATTATCATGAAGTTAAAACATAACGAACAACTACCATTGGAAAGTAGGTCCCCTTCAAATAAAGAACTTTTTTATGTTTCCAGTTCCATAAATAAATATAATGGAAAAAGCCTGGAAGAAGTGATTCTAAATACTAGAATACACATTTCAAAGAAAAACAAAACAAAAATGGTGAACCCGGCGTGAATCCTTAACCAAGTTAATAATGTTACCCACCTATTATTCCCCTACCAATAGATAAAGGACGGCCAGACAAAGGAATCAATCATGCATGTATCCATCTAAAAAGATGTTAATTTAACGGATTTTGTTGTTGTTTTTATGTTATTCTTCTCAGAATTACCTTCATTCCAAAAATTGATTTCTCCAAGGAAACATCTATGAATGCCTCACCTGCTTCTCAAGTTGGATCTCCATCCACAGGAATGATGTAATCAATAACCCAACATCTTCAACGATTGGTATCTAATGTTCTGGTAAAGGAATATTGCCATCATGGTACAATCTCAACTTTGTAGGCTACTCGTTAAGCCCTCTAGGTCTACAACAATCCTTGATCATCTGGCCAATGACAACCAATGATCCAGAAGAAGACAGTTCCATCCATTGTCTTCAACCGTTTCGGGTCCGTATCCCCAGAATGAAACAATCAATTCCTCCCATATTATAGGGAGGTGGATTAAGAGACCAATCAAGGCATCAATTCAAGAATGCAGTAGTCCTTTCAGAGGAATCCAACTAGTAATTGATGCCTCTAGAATCGCACGGTAGTAAACCCCAATCATGATGGGTGTGTTGCCTCTAGACATTCCGCCCAGGTCTCTTAGACCCAGGCATGCATGAAGAAATTTCCAGGGACAATGTCCAGTCATTAGGGATTATTCCTCTACCCCTTTTAGAGAAGCTCATTAAACTAACTTGGAGGAAAACAACGAACGGGCACATACACCCATCCGTCCTAATTTTGTTGTTCAGCAGACTTGTCTAGAAGCAACCTATCAATCCCACCAGATAAACCTGGTGGAGTACCGTGAACAGGCACATACACCTTCTTACAAGTTATCAGCCTGTAAATATGCTCGTTTGATTGTATTTAAAGATGCTCAACAATATAATGTGGTGGAAACTGGTAAATAGAAACACACACCTATTTACAATCACCAATTTTGTCAGTAGTCTCATATTCTATTATTGAAGGAAGTATGTCAACCATACTTGATGAGAAACAGCCAGCAGGCACATACACCATCCAATGTTTATCAATCCTACCAAAAGTCTTGTTTGGTAGCACCTTGTGAAGTTAGTCAGAAAGAACCGATGATAAATTTGGTGTAGTCCCAAATCTCTTCCCCCATGCATGAGTACTTTCAATATCCATTAATAGGAAAAAGAGGACAGGAGCAGGCACATACACCTACTCCAGATACGGAAAAGACTTATATTCCCATTTCGGCCGCTGAAGTCACCAAACACATCTTATCAATGGTAAAAGGGCAGACTCAAATCCATTTCCATATTCTAGAAGCATGCCAGGATATTATAACAACTACTTCAGAAGTATCGAGGGAACAGACCCATAAATCTATCCCCACACATGAGATGATATATCGGCATGCCATCCCAGAGAAGATACACACTTCTGTTCCAGTCCAAAACGGTCATGGGGCATACTCCCCAATATCATACATATAATAAGATTGGGAACATACACCCATTCCTTTTAGAGGTAATATGTCCATTCTAGTAACCAATCCAAGGCAGGCACATACACTTTCCCATGATAACCACTTTTCCCAGGAAGTGTCCCCAAATAAGTATAAGAGGACATCTAAGAAGATTTCTCACCAAGCACTCTTGGAAAATCAAGAGTCAAGATGTATTTGGCTCCTATTAATGCTAGAGTTCTTGAAGCCCTTAGAAATTTATCTGTTGCAACTCAATATTCTACCCTCTCATTAAGAAATTTTGGGATTGGTAGTTGTAATTCTGAAGTTCCTCATCGAACACTTCATCAAGAAGGATTTCTTAATGAAAATTCAGTCAATCTAGAGTGCTTATCTCTGGATGATAGCCACAACAACCCTCTGTGTGGCCATAAGACCAAGGATAAAGAAGATTTATCACTTGTAGTAATCCATCATGGTGTTCTTCACCATGATGGAATTATCTATGAAATTCCTCTCTACAGTAGTATTTTTCATTGTCATGACAATTTCATAATTGAAAATTTATCCACAAGAAAGTCCTCCTCTCTCGAGGAACATGAAAACACAATACCAGTCATGTATGAAGCCTTGTCATTTATGGGTGAAACACTTTCTCAACCAGAAGACATCTTAAGGGAACAGTCATTCTCTAAACCTCCCTTGGTTCATTTTTCTTATAATTTAGATCATCTACTTTGGTCAAACCAAGTGGAGAAACATCTAGTGAATGACGATGAAGATATGTTAAATGTGAGAAAATAATTGGCCAATGGACAAATACCAGTCATGTTCTGGCCTTTAGAAAATTCTCAATATAACATTCTAGAATTAATGATAGAAGATTCCATTCATGACATCCACCTCAACTTATGGAAAACTATTTTTTCATTTGGAAACCAAAGTATTACCATATGATGGATATCAAAATCATGTAATGGAAATAGAAGGGTTGAAACTCCAAATTGACTTGGAATTTCTCTCATTTTACTAACATCCCAAGGTTGAAAAATAGCAGAGAACCCTTTAGCATGCAAGTCTTAATGCTCTGAAGAGGCTTCTCTAATTAATTTATGATTCCCCATCTTGAGTTCATATCAAAGGTTCATATAGATCATTGCATTTCACTGAACTCCAAAATCAAAAATGTCCACCAAAAATGGTCTCATGAAATGTTATTTCCCACAGTCTACCCCATCAATAGGTTTTGTTTATAATCAAATGTATGCTCAAGAAAAGGCCTCAACCAATTCTTATTAGAGTTAGGCCCAATGAAAAGAAGTTTTTGAGTTACTTTTACATCATGCATCTAAGAATTTGGATAAGGCATCCCATTTAGAGGATGTTAGCCATCAGAGAATGAAAATGTCTGAAATAGCACAATGATAATCCAAAACAGGTGATTTAAGTGGTTGTCGGATGATGCACCCTTCTAATGTTTAAACCAAAATATGAAAAATCAGAAGAGTATTTGCACGAATTTCATCCATATAAGTTCAATAATCACCCCATATTGAAATTATGGGGGAACATTTAATTCAATATTCAAATTCATTCAACAAATTTCAATGATTTGAAGAAGAAGAACAAGAACATCCTCTACCTATAGGGATGAAGAAATTTTCCCATCTGCAATTCCCTTCTCAACCAAAGTCAGTTTTATCCCGATTAGGAAAGAATCCACAAAGAGAGTATACAATATAAATCTCTAAGGATTCTATTCTGGTTACTATATTCCAAAATATTCTAGGGAATTCATCATACAGGAGAATGAAGTCTCAAGGAAGACACAAAGGAAGAAAATATCACAAAAAAACTGACAGAATACCATCGATGCCTTATGAGTCAAGAAATGTCATCAAAACCACTACGAAAGATCCTCTAGAAAATAAGATATGTTCAGGGGAATCATAATATGATGTTCTGGGGAATCAGAATATGATGTTCATTCCATAATATGGTACAATCCAAGGTGAATGAAGAAGTTGTGTGCACCCAAAATCAGAGGCTTACCCAGAATATAGGTATGCCTTCAAAGAACCAACTCCCCCCTCTCTAAAAGGCATCAAAATAGGGGAATGGAAAAAGTCAGATCGAATCTCACTTTTCATTGGAGAAGGTCAATATCTCTTTCATGAACAGATATTTGAATAGCAAGAAGTGTAAATGAAGGAGTTGAAAAGCCTTTGTACAGAGTTACTTCGAAACACCATTTCTGCTAGACGTATTCCCTAGGCAGATCCTCAACTTGAAAATCCTGTAGGATCACCTCAGTAAAGTGGATTTTTAGTAACTATAGATGTAGATAATTAATTCCTTCCACTTGGTACACAATCAAGGTAGGATCAAACACATCCTGATATGCATGTTCCTGTGGGTTATCCAAGGCAGATATCACAACCACATCAGTGGTTTTTCCAGTCATTGCACCATCTCATACTCCAGTTTCTAGACCTGTAAAAACTCTTGCTCATCCATATATTCCCCAAATTCTTTTAAACACAACCAAGGAATTAGAAACTTCATTTGAAAATATGGAGGAACGACGTGCACCAGTTCATCTGGAAAAAAGAGCTTTCCCTAAATGGGTGGATGCAATTCCCCGACCACCACCATATTTTTTGAATACCACATTCCAAATATTTAATGGTTTGGTTGATTCTGAACAACACTTAACACATTTTTTTCCCGTTGTGATCAATGATGGGAACTTTTGAATAATAAGAAGTAGTAAATCTTATGTGTTTTGTGCAGTAATTACAAGCACCACCTTTTGTCTGGTATAAAATTCTACAATATCAGTCAATTATTGGATGGGAAGATCTCCATCAGAAATTTCTTCTTCAATTTTGCTCAAATCTACCAAAAATGAAGGTTTTTGATCTTACCAACTGTTAACTAATGGATAATGAAAGAGTGTCATATTTCATTGCCCGATGGAAAGAATTAACATATTCCTTAAGTCTAGCACTCCCTCATTAAGATTTTCTTCCAATTTGTGTGGAAAATATATGTGATAAGTTATGCACACCATTGATCTCTGTAAAATACACAGGATTGTTTCGAGACCTTATATCAATTACTCAACAGATAAAAGACTCTATCATAAAAACAAAGGCTAAAACTCATGTAATTCCATCAGCTTTTGGGAGGAGGATAGGAAAGTCAGAAGCTGTTACAGTCACACTCAAGTAGGAACCTATACCTACTTATACTTCAAGACTTTCATCATACCAAAGGGCTCCGCCTCCTTAGCATCATTAGTAATGACCGCCTAGTCAAGATGATCAAATATATCAAAGGTAAAAATAGTTTTAGTAATTAAAGAACAATTTTTATTCTTTCCAGAATGAACAAGTTCTTGGTTACTTCATCTCAGCTCTAGAAAACAATTTGGTTCAATTTCCAATGACGAAGAAACCAAATAAATAAGGATATGAAGATATTCTGAATTATTTTCCATTTCACTAGATGTTAGAACATCCCATCAAGGAATATTTTATTCTCAAGGACCTCTTGAAAAAGATGGTAGACTCTAGGAAAGTAAAACTAAAAAGTTCATCAGCTTAAGTAGCATGTGTTACTACTACTGATCTAGAGGAAGAAGGCGAATGGAGAGATGTAAAAAGTAAAAGTGTGCAGAAACAAGAGGATTGGATTATCAAAAAAAATGTTCAACCAGACTCATTCAATTTTACGAAAATAGTTGAAACAACCAATTAGGTTTTCTTCCACTCCTACCATAGTAAAACCACCTTCATAAAAAAAATTCCTCATTAAAACGAAGTGATTATAAGGATAAATAGCAGTCAGAAGAAGATGAGCTCATGTCAAGGCCAATGTTTTCCTTGACCCTGGCAGATTTTATGCCATCAGTTTCAAAAGCACGGGCACCACCCCACCAAACAGAACAACCATAATTATCATGTCAAGAAGAAACTTCATCAAATAGAGAATTGATCTTTGGTTCTATGAACTTTATCCATTTAACAAATCATTATACCAATGGTGATTCTGATTATAATGATCCAGAATTCCATATACCTAATTGAAGAACTTAAGGAAGAGGAAAAGGTCAAGGATATTGGGGAATACATGGGAATTCTAAAAGTCACTATTTTAAATCTACCCCTTATCAACCCGTATATGTGGTAGAAACTCCTGGAACAACCCTTCTGTGGGCTCAACAAGAACCATGAGTTTCTTTCAGGAAAGAAAAGTTCAGTATTAGCATAATTATTTTGGAAGACCGATGAGTATATACCCCATCTTCTTCTCAGAAAGTGAATATACCTAGTCGGTCTAATCAACCAATGTAAGGATTTTTTCTAGCTTCTACTCTGACGTATAATACGGCTTCTTCAGAAGCATCAACATCCAAAGCACCTAAAAAACCGCATCTCTATGTCGGAAAATGCAAACCTTTGGACCAAAAGTATGATGTCTAGAAACAATTGGCCCATATACCGACCAAGTTATCAATTATAGATGCTTTGAATCTATCAAAAGATCTTCGAGAGGCACTCATTATGGATTTGACAAGTCCTTAAGAGTTTGAAACCGAAGTTGCTTCTATCGAGTATTACCATATAGAGAATGATCCTGCAGAATGTCATGTTGTCATATCTTTTATAAATGAAGATGATGATGATGTTGTACATGGAATACCAGACCTTTTAATTTGTCTGCCAAGTTCAATGATGTAGATATATGATGAGCCTTCATTGATAATGGATCCTAGGTCAACCTCATTCCCATTCGTACACTTCGTCATGCGGGATTGACTGAATCTGATTTATCTCTTTCCACTTTAATATTACAAGTGTATGAAAAGAATGAAGAAGAAACTATGGCTGAGATTACACTCTGAAATCATTATGGAGTTCTTGTGCCTAATTCATATTTCATGGTTGTTTGTCAGGACACAACCTTCAATATTCTTCTTGGAAGGCCTTGGCTACATCAACATGCAACCATACCTTCATCATACCACCAATGTCTTAAGAATTGTTTCAATGGTCAAATCAAGACATTTTATGGTGATAAGGCTCTATTCAAAACATGTGAATCACAATACATTGAGTCAGAGTTTTATCACACAAAAGGAATGACATCCATGAAAAAGGAAATAACCAGATTTAATTCTCCAAATAGAGTGGAAAAGATCCCAGAAAATCCATTTATGAATTTTATTATAGATTATGTGCTACCCATAAATCAAATTGAAAGGGTAAAACCAAATCCAAGAACTTATCCAGTAACTTTTATAATGTCAAATACGGAAACTGAGCATGAAAATGTTGGATAAATTGCTAATTCCCCAATTAATGATGGAAGATTAAATAGAGATGTCTTCATTTCATCCACTAAATTACAACAATCCTTTACTTTGTTAATAAGAGTAGAAAAAATTGTAATAATTCTATAAGAAGACAAAGATGTTGATTCTCAATCCATCATTTCCTCTTTATTACCATAGGAAAACCCTTTTTCATCAATAGGGTCAGATATTGTGGCCTCTTCTTCAAGATGTTCAAATACTGACACCTCCCCTAACTCTGGAAGTTTTTCCTCGTCATCTACTATGAAAGTGGAAACAAAATAGGTAACGTGTAATGAATAAGATGAGGAAGATATCAGGGATGCTCCTCCAGCATTTGAGGAAGGTGTCTCTACCACTATGGATGAGCTCAGATAAATAAATCTGGGTACAGAAGAAGATCCACACCCCCACTCTAATTAGTCTGACCATGACATCTAAAGAGAAAGAGGTGTATACTTTGTTTCTAAAGAAACATCAAGATATATTTTCTTGGAATTATACATAAATTCCAGGTCTTAATCCTAATATAGAAACCCATAATTTGAGTTTGCAGGAAGAATATTATGGATTCAAGCAGGTATTAAGAATAACACAACCAACTCATGCCTCTAAAATTGAAGATAGAGTAGATAAGATTATAAAGGATAACTTTTTCAGGGAAGTTCAACATCCCAAATGGTTAGCCAAAATTGTCCTAGTGAAAAATAATAATGGGAAAAATAATGTTTTCATTGATTTTAGAGATCTTAACCGGCATTGTCCTAAAGATGGCCTTCCAGTTCTGATTACATAGATTTTAATTAATGCAACGGATGGATATGAATCTCATTCCTTCATGGATGGCTACTATAGGTATAATAAAATCTATATAGCCCTAGAGGATGAGGAATCCACAGTCTTCAGAGCCTCTCAAGGTGTGTTTTTCTATCTAGTAATGTCCTTTGGCTTAAAGAATGCAGGTGCAACATACCAACATGTCATGCACAATATCTTCAAACCCTTCTTAGGAAATTTTTTTGAATGTTATGTGGATGATTTACTGGTTCATTCTGGACAATTTTCAATTCACTTGGCTGATTTAGAGACTATATTAAATAAACTTTTGCAAAAGAGTTCAAAGATGAACCCCTTGAAATGTGCTATTAGGAAAACCTCAAGAAAGCTTTTTGGATTCGTTGTATGCCATCGTGGTATCGAAGTTGATCCTAAAAAACAAAATCAATCCTTGGTATGTCACCTCCTTGAAATTTGAATGAATTAAGAGGACTCCAAGAACCCATGGCCTATATTCAGTGCATTATCCCCAATTTAGTAGGTAAGTGTTTCCCCTTCACCCGATTAATGAGAAAGGGAATCACCTACCAATGGATTGAAGACTTCTAAGAAGCATTTGACAGCCTCAAGGAATATCTCTTTAGTAAACCAGTATTAATGTCACCTATTGAAGGAAGACCACTTATTCTATACGTGATATCTTTAGAGTGATCACTAGGTGCCTTCCCCACCCAAAAGAATGATGTTGGGATGAAAAAGAACCTTCACTATCATAGTAAAACAGTTCTTGATACAGAAACATGATATTAAAGTATTGAAAAGTGATTCCTCGAATTAATTTTTGTATTTTAGAAATTGAGGAACTACCTACAACATCATGAAGTCCAATTGGTGTCTTGAAATTATCCGCTCAAGTTTATCCTCATTCGTCATATGCTTATAGGGCATCTGGCATGGTGGGCGGTTATTTTGTAGTAGTTTGATATCCATTTTGTGCCTCAAAAGGCAATAAAAGGCCAAGCTCTGGCTGACTTCCTTGCTAAGAATCCATCTATGGAAGATACATCATTGAATATTAAACATCATGATGAATATGTCTTCTCTATTTTGGATAATTCCCAAACATGGGGAAAATAATTTTTTGATGCTTCCAGAAGTCCAATAGGGAAAATAATGGAAAACCCTAAATTCAAAAAAGTTGGGTTAGGAATTGTCCTTATTTCCCCAGAAAAGGCAGTATCACCTTATATCCTCCTATAGTCAGAAGGTGGTACCAACAATGAGGCAGAATATCAAGCTCTCATCACAGGTTTGGAATTGGCCCTTCATGTGAAAATGGATTAATTAATGGTTAAAGGTGATTTGGAATTGGTAATCAAACAAATTAATGGGGAATATTATATCAGAAAAGAAGATTTAATCCCTTTGTGTGATTACATAATTGGGTTAATGGCTGAATTTCCCTAAGATTTGACATTGTATTATGTTTCGCGATCAAAAAATGCTCAAGTAGATGCACTGTCTAATGCAGTTACAGCCTTGGAAGATCCGAATTGGGATGATGCAGTCATCAGCATAGCCCATAGTCATGTGATTTTACATTTTTTTTTAAACCATAATAGAGAAATTTAATGAAATTAGACCTATTTCTAAACCATAAGGCCATACCATGAGATAGTGACCATCCATCATATAATATATTAAAAATGGGATACTTCCACCAGATAGGGCTGAAAAAGAACATATCCAACAAAGAGAAGCCAATTTCACTCTTTATGATAGTCTAGACCACCAAAAGATCTTCTACAAGAAAGGATTTGAAGGAATCCTCTTCAGATGTATTGATGTAGAAGAGACTGCAGCTGTCATGAAATAAGTACATTCAAGAGTTTGTGGTGCCAACCAGTCTGGGCATAGAATCTCTGATCAGATCTGAAGGATTGGATACTTTTGGCCTTCAATAACGCCAGATTATACATATTTCACTAAAAAATGTTATCCCTGCTAGGTGCCTACCAACTTCATTCATCAACCCCAAAAGTTACTAAATACAACTAAATACTACGGGCCATTTTCCACATGGGTAATGGATATAGTATGGCCTTATCCTCCAGACACTTCTAAGAAGTTCAAGTATATTCTGACTGCTACTAACTTCTTCTCCAAATGGTATGAGTCGATACCTTTTAAGGAAATCAAAGACAAAATCATTGTAAGATTTTTCCAAACTAATATCATCACCATATTGGGTGTCTATAATACAATTTTGATGGAAAATGGCACCAATTTTTGTTCTGTGGAGGTAAAAAAAGTATATCAGTAACATAATATCAAATCCAACCATTCATCTCGCAATCATGCAGCATCTAATAGGCAGATTGAGGCCTTCAATAAGACCCTATAAAATATAATCTATAAGATGGTGGATAAATATTAGAAACATGGCCTGATAAACTTTTGAATTCTTTATGAGATGATCAAACTACTACCCATATTGTTCCTCAAGCAACTCCTTATTCATTGGTATATGGATCCGAAGTAGTTTTTTCAATTGAAATGCAATTTCCTTCACTAAAAGTTGCAATATGTGATCAGTTGCCTACATATGAGAGGTCTCATAAACTATTAAATGAGTTAGAATAATTATATGGGAAAAGATTACATACTTGTCATAATTTAGAATTCTTTCATAATATAATAGCATGATCTTTTAACAAGAAAGTTCACCTCTATTCATTTCTTCATGGAGAATTGGTTTTGGTTCTTAGGACTCTAATTATACAAGGAATAAAACCTCCAAAACTTGATCCAAAGTGGGAAGGACTGTATTCCATACATAAGGTCTATTCAAATGGATCTTATGCATAAATCTCAATGGATGGAGAGATTATTTCATCTCCAACCAATGTGAGATTCTTGAAGAAATGCTTTGTGTAGTTGTGTACATTCTTCCTCAATACAAGACTTTAAACTACACAGTACAATGTCCTTGCTCCAAGACTTAAAACTACATGACCCCAATGTCCTAGTTGCAAGAAATTAAACTATATAGCAACCAAAATAATCCATGCTACATGAGTTTAAAATGTGTAACATCTTCATCCTTGTCACATGACGTTAAACTTCATGACATCATTTGTATAACTAATGTTCTCTCAATTTGACGTTAGAATCTTCCCTAGGAAAACATCATTGACATCATAGTTACTCCTTAGTGGAACATGAGTCCCTTGATTTACTATGTTTGAGTCAGATCTTTATAGAGACCATATCTCAATAACTATGTATGGCTTGATTGTCATTTTCCAATGAGATATGTAGAGACTCCTAAATCTCTAATTTTGTGCCCATCCACAATCACAAAATCTTCTTATTTTCTTTTCTACTCCTATATATGAATCAGATCTATATAGAGTGTTTCTTTAAGATATTTTATTTGGTCCTTATTCCATTTTGTGTCTTAATATTTATTGTTCTCTCAGAATGTGTCAAAAGCCCCCATTATTCATGTCAAACATGATTAGTGCGAGGAATGATCATTTAAAGATCTATGTACAGCTTGATTCTCATCTATTTGAGACACATAGAGGCTCCTAGATCTCCAATATTGGTCCCAACCACAATAAAAAACCTTTATTTCTCGTATAAGAATCAAATTTACATTGCTAATGTTTTAAGAACTATGTAGGACTTGATTCTTTCCCTAGCACAACACATAGTGACACTTGGGTTTTATCCCCTAATCTAGATACAATATGTCTTTCCTTTAAAATTGGTTCATTTTCGTCCTTAACACATGACATTAAATTTCATGGAAATATAACACCCCTACTCTTAACCTGTGTCACCTTTTCTTTGTAAAATAAACCCATACTGCACCTTGTTTCTCACACTGAGAGTAGCTTACGTGGGCTTAGGAATTAGGTAAAAGGATTTTTTATAAATAATGTGTTTCAATTTATTATGGGGTTATTAATGTCCTCACTTCATGAATTAAAACTACATAGTATAATTTCCTCATTACATGAATTAAAAATGCACATCATAATATTAATTCAGAGGAAACAAAGAAAGTATCCATTCTATGTATGAGTCGGATATATGTAAAGGATTTCAAACTCTCAGCCAATATTGATTCAAATATTTCTCATGTGGATTGAGAAAAATCTCCTTCTATATTTCACACTCATAATCTTGAATATTTTAGATCCTCAAAATCTTTCTTATTGTTTTTGGTGACATAGTTTCTAATATTTAATAACTCTTTTGCTTGACTATGTACTACGTGCCCTTAGCTGGCCTTGCATAAGTTTCCTACATAACCGGCTCGTCACCAAAAAGATGCCACTATTTCTATATACAGCATACGCCCCAGTTGGACCTGCATAACATAGCCCCCATAACGGGTTTGTAAAATAACGGTAACTTCATTCTTATTTGTAGAATCTTTGTTCCCTTAAAACTTTTATGAAAATATGCAAGAACCATTATTTTAAAATATTCATTCAGGGATATTGTCCCATTATATTTCTATTGATGTAAAAGTCTCAAGACTATGGTTTACACATTTCCCTCACCATGTGTTCAATACAATATGAAATAAATTTTGAATCACTTGGCCACATATCACATATTGTTTCCATTTCTAGTCCTAATTGTATGCACTATAACTACAGACATCATAACATTTATGTTTGGGTCAGACCTTCATAAAATAGATATTCCTCCAATTCATTGAAAATATTGGTTGGATATTTATATTCTATACTCAGGTACCTTTCTCAATAAACCAAACTCTGGGATTTAGAAAATCGTTATCTCCATAAAATTTCTTCGGCTTTTTTCAATAGAATTTCAAATTTAAAAGACATCTTTTGTTTGACTATGAACACGTGCCCTTAGGCAGCCTTGCATATGTTGCCTACATAACAGGCATGTCAGTCAAACGATTCCACTATTTGGAAATGCAACATATTCCTTAGTTGGCGCTGCATAAGACAGCCCCTATAATGGGTTTTTCAAATAATGGTAACATTGTTCTTAGAAGAGACTTCCTCTGATGCCTTTATCACTTTTTCCATATCATGCTTTGGATTCAATTTTTTTCCCAAATCACAGTTTACCATTTTCCCTTCTATACCTGATCATGATAATATATTTCCAAACAAATTATCATGAAATTGGGTGAATATCATTCCTTTGGTCAGAGCTAAATACCTTGAATTAAAGCCACACAGTGTTCTCATTGCATGTCTTAAAACTACACAGTATAATGTCATCACTACATGACTTAAAACTGAAAAGTACAATGTCCTCACTTCTTGACTAAAAACTACACAATAAAAAATCAAAAATTCCCCTTTCTGATAAATCATAACCATTTTTCATAAACCATATTTTTAATGAAATGGTTTTCCTATCCAAGACATATGTCAGTGTAAAATAGCCCTTTCATTATTAAAATTCATTTCCTTGGAAAAACCACCCACTGTTGTCTTGAGTCACCCAAATCTTATTTTCCCCAATCTATCAACAGAAAAATGTTAAATTCTAGAGAATTATTTTTCTTGACTACGCAGCATGTTCCCTTAGGTGTCCTTGTATAATTTTCTTACATAACAGGTTTGTCAGCCAAAAGATGACACTATTTGGCTATGTAAAATTTGACCCAGTTGGCCCTGCATAACACACCCCCCATAACGGGTTTTCCAAATAAATGGTAACTTCATTCTTGGAAGATAATCCCCTTATGTTGATAAAGGTTTTATATTAGGTGATCATAAAAAATCATAACTCAATATTCCCTTTGGAAATATTTAAAGAATATTAATGAAATTCATAACCACGTAGTATTTTTTGGGATCTAATTTCAAAAAATTTGGTCAAAGCTATTCGACCTTAAATAATCTCCCTATATAGTCGAACAAGCATGGCTCTTATCTGCCTACAACAAGAGATATGGTAGTCACCAGATTGAGGACCAGAAAAGGGAACTCTGAACAAAAGTCGAGTCCCAACTCACTAGACATACATTTTGTATGATTTATGTAATATTAAGTAATAAAATGTCAAAATATACAAAGTTAGTTGGGTTGTCCATATAACCCTATAAAAAATCAAAACTATGCTCGCTAGGTCCCATGGATTAGGAAAAAATTAGAGCATCCTTACAAACATTATGTAGCTCCAAATATAACCAAATGATGTTGGAATGCTTCAAAGTGGCCTACTTTTACCATATAAAAAGATTATTTTCATTCTGAAGGAATCAAATTCTAAGGGGGAGGCTTTTGAAAATAGAAAGAAATGTGTTGCATGAACTTCTCCATAATTGAATATTTATTTCCATGTGACGCTACTCAAAACTTCCTCACCCATGCTGGAAACATTTGTGGTGCAACTCTACATTTTTAATGAGGGTTAGTGACTGTAACAACCCGGACCCGGCCAGCCACCCGAACAGTGCCGAACGGGTCAGGTGTCACTACCTTAGGCGCACCTCCCCTAAACTCCAAAGGCTCTCGACTAGCAGCGAGGGCCTTTTAGGTATAGTGGGGAGGCTATACCCTCTCGGAGGATCATAATAAGGGTACTGGTCCAAGTATAACAGTAAAGATGCAGTAGAAAGAAGACTTAGCATACTCGAACCAGACCCGTAGAGTGGAAGCATAATCAATATAGATAAATAGAGAATGAAATAAATATAAACAATTGCAGATGAAATAACACAACAGCATGCTGATAACATGTAACTACTACTGAACAGTAAAACATGCATCCAAAGCAGGTCATATTCAACTGAATATAAAAAAGGCACCAATGGCTAACCAACAGTAGCTACAACAAGTAAGCATGCCGATTTAAAAAAGAAAACAAAACAAAGTAAACCCAAGATAGGTATGACCTCGAGTTCCATACCATCTCCATGCAATAACTAACGCCACCTAGCTCCTGAAGCTGGCCTCTTTCCTACACATAAATCAATAAATCTTGCACGCGCCCTGAAGGGCCTGTGCATGGTGTGAGACAAATCTCTGTATGATACCACACAACAGTGCATACCAAATATATGTGTTTAATCATTCATTCATTTACAAGAAAAGAAATTAACAGTACAGTGCACAGGTAAACCCAACTCCTCTGGTGCTCAAAAACCACCATGGAGTGTCACCTTCTTCGGCCAAAACCGGAATCTCTATTGTGTAACCCGGCACCATGTGCCACCTGACACCTGGTGTCTCAAGTACCTACGTCCCAAAGTAATTCCCAAGAATAGTAACCTGGCACCATGTTCCTCCTAACACCTCATGCCTCAAGTACCGATATCCCGAAGGCACGCGCAAAAATAGTAACATGACACCATGTGACTCATGACACCTTGTGTCTCAAGTACCGATGTCCCAAAGGCACTCCCATTCCCTAAGGGATCCTCACCTCCCACGTGGATTTCTATGGCAAGAACCCCCAACCAAATTACCTAACCGCAACTACGGGGGCCTCTACCCACACGATTGGTCAAAACCACCTCATCACGGAATATCTCTGTGTGCACACTACTCAATGTCCTGGGTGACTGGTAATCACCAAATAGTACCTAAGCCACCAACACATCTAACACCTCATGTCCCTGCGACCGTGTCTCTCAAGTCTGATGGCCTCACCATCCCAGTAACCTGGGCCATGCCCAACCTGACAGTCGTACTTCCTCAAGCTAACATCCATGACGCCCAATCCCGTCGTCAAAACCACCCAAAGTAACCTGGGAAAAGCCCCAACCTGTGATCAGCATCACTCAAGCGTATCCGGCCAAGCCCAACACAACCCAAAAAGGGTCTAGAAGATGCAATTCAGCAATTTAATATAGAACATATTCAAACAAATAACATAACAAGACAAAACAAACTAAACAGTTGAATTGCCCTATGCAGGGAGTTGTCCCATACCATCACTGAGGTCTTAAATGACTCTAACAATTTATATCAGGCTTTAATAAATTAAACTAACATTTTAACACAGTAATATTTCAATTAAAACCATTATGGTGTTCCCCAGCCAAAATTCCCCAATGATCCACAACCCCTCAACTGCCCCCCTTATGAAAACTGGTAACAGGGCATACCCAAAGGCACCCCATAGGTCCCACAAGCAATTCAATATAAAATAGTAGATAAAAAGGGTCCCGATAAAAATACCCAAAAACTCGCCGAAGGCCACATCACCCAAACAACCACAAAATCACAAAATGAGGTATGCCCCACCTACCTGAGACTCGTACTATGCTACTCCTCTGGTAACATCTTCCACTTCGGTCTAAAATGCGGTAAATCTACAAAAATTATCATACTGTTCAAACGCCTATAACTCATTCTAGAAAAAAAATCAAACAAAATGGCCAAAGGGGAATTGAGGCCTTATAGAGGGGGTTCCAACGCATCAATCTGTGATCAAAATGGAGTTCGGATGGTGATCTGGGGGAGAATTGAAGTCCCGGCTTTCTTGGTTCGTGAAACCGAGTGAAATTTTGAGGTTCTGCCTCAAAAAGAGGCTACTTCCCATTTTTATAAAAAAAGTACACAGCATGTACTTCATGACTACACGTCGTGTATATATCATTTAACCGTTCATTTGGCGGCTGGGATTCCACCGACCTGCCGACATGAGTACACAGCGTGTACTTATGGGTACACGACATGTACTTGGTTCCTCTTCTCTCCCTCACCGACTTACCCACACGCCATGTATGGCCACCACACGGTCGGGGTTACATGGTGGGTTTAAAACTACACGAAGTGTAGAAAAAACTTCTACACGGTCATCACACGACATGTACTCGGAAAGCACACGGCCAGTCACTAACTTAACATATACTCGACGTGTACATATTCACACGGCATGTAGTCTGTAAATTTTCAGAAACTTGTCATTTTCTCCAGTTTCCTCAAAAACTAGTCAAAAATTCAAACAGGGTTGGGATTTTGACCCATTCTAAAAACTCGGGATCTTACAAACTCCCCACCTTATCGTAGCTCTTCCCCGAGCTACCGAACGAAACCCGGAGATGGCACCAAACACTCCCATCCCAGTTAAACAACCTGGACTACCCCGGTCCCAAGGTTCTAGCTAAATTCCCCAAGGGGCTCCCCACATTAGGAATTTCCTACTCGGTATCAACCAACAAAGATCAAAGAAACCAAGGTTTACTAACATGTTTTCCGGACGCATAGTCCTCCCGTGACGCATTTTCACCCCTGCGCCCCATTGGTGATCCTGTGTCGCTTCTGACACCCAAAGTAACTCGTACCACATCGGTGTCTACCTCCACGAGGTCCTGGTGCCTAGAACCTCAAATAACATGCATCCTCGATTCCCTGATGCCCACGACACCTCAAGTAACCTGTTGAATACCATAAATGGTCATACAAACCATATATATATTACAATATATTTTATGTAGATAAGGAAAGTAGTAAAGAGGCAGTGTATAACAACTACACTTACTCTCCCCTACCGCAACCCATTCCCCACGGTATCCCGGGCTCATGGCCTCTTTACCCGCCCTCAACATAGCCAAGTATCAAAAGTACCTCGGGCCATCCTCGTCCCAAAAACTCATGTTGCCTCATATTGACCACCGAGTCCCCCAATCCTGACAGTTAAACTACCTCATCCATAGTACCTTCCTTCTCCCATAACAGTCAAACCTAAATATTCCACCACATACAATTTTACAAAATATACAGCATGGCATAAACATTGCACAACTAGAAATTCTATTAGGAATTTCACCAATTAACATTTCAAAGCATATAAAGCATGGAAATTGTTTTTTTTTCACATGGAATTATCACTTCACAAAGAATAAGTGAAATTATGAAATTGAAATACCCAAAAAGTGTGGCTATCAAAAGCCCAGAAACCAAGCCTTGCCATACCAGGACATGGTCCAATTCTCTCTTACCATACCAGGTCAAGGGTCACATATCACAATCAACAACATCACACATCAAGTGAGCCACCGAGGTGGAAATCATATAAAATGTAATCTGAGAACAAGCCAACAACGATTCCCACCCATGGAAAATTGGTCTATCCCTCGTACCTGGGGCTATAGGAACCCAAGAACAAGCTAGAAACCTAGTTCCAATAAGAACAACCTATCTCCAGTATACCATATCTGAAATATTAAAACCAGAAGAAATAAAAAAGAAACGTCTCAATCTCATTAGTAACCAGAAAAACACTGCTACTAAATCCCTGTCAAGAACTCCTCTGATACCACTTTGTAACGACCGAGACCCAGCCAGCCACCCGAAAAGTGCCAAACGGGTCAGGTGTCACTACCTTAGGCGCACCTCCCCTAAACGTCAAAGGCTGCCGACTAGCAGCGAGGGTCTTTTAGGTATAGTGGGGAGGCTATACCCTCTCGGAGGATCATAATAAGGGTACTGGTCCAAGTATAACAATAAAGATGCAGCGGAATGAAAGACTCAGTAGACTCGAACCAGACCTGCAGAGCGGAAGCATAATCAATATAGATAAACATTGTAAGCAATAAGTATAAACAAAAGAAGTGTAAATAACACAACAGCATGTTGAAAACATGTAACTACTACTGAACAGTAAAACATGCATCCAAAGCAGGTCATATTCAACTAAATATAAAAAAAGGCACCAATGCCTAACCAACAGTAGCTACAACAAGTAATCATACCGATACAGAAAAGAAAACAAAACAAAGTAAACCCAAGCTAGGTATGACCTCAAGGTCCATACCATCTCCATGCATTAACTAACGCAGCCCACCTCCTGAAGCTGTCCTCTTTCCTACATATAAATCCATAAAGTCCGCACGCGTCCCGAAGGGCCCATGCACGGTGTGAGAAAAATGTCAGTATGATTGCACCCAATGGTGCGTACCAAATATATTTGTTTAAGCAGTCATGCATTTAAAAAGAAAAGCAGTAAACAGTACAATGCACAGGTAAACACAACTCCTCTGGTGCACAATAGCCACCATGGAGTGTCACCTGCTACGGCCAACACCGGAATCTCTGTTGTGTAACCCAGCACCATGTGCCACCTGAAACCTCGTGTCTCAAGTACCGATATCCCGAAGGCACACCCAAGAATAGTAAAATGGAACCATGTGCCTCCTGACACCTTGTGCCTCAAGTACCGACGTCCCGAAGGCATGCCCAAAAATAGTAACATGAAACCATGTGCCTTCTGACACCTTGTGTCTCAAGTACCGACATCCCGAAGGCATGCCCATTCCCTAAAGGTTCCTCACCTCCCATGTGGCTTTCTATGGAAATCACCCCCAACCAAAATAACTAACCACAACTACGGGGGCCACTACCCACACGAGTGGTCAAAACCAACTCATCATAGAGTATCTCGGTGTGCACACTACTCAAAGTCCAGGGTGAGTGGTAATCAGTAAATAATACCTCATCCACCAACACATCTGACACCTCGTGTCCCTACGACAATTTTGCTCTTGTTCGATGGCCTCGCCATCCTAGTAACCCAGGCCATGCCCAACCTGACAGTCGTACTGCCTCAAGCCAACGTCCATGACGCCCAATCCCGTAGTCAAAACCACCGAATGTATCCTGGGAAAAGCCCCAACCTGTGATCAGTATCACTCAAGCGTAACCAGCCAATCCCAACACAACCAAAAAAGGTTCTATAAGATGCAATTTACAAATTTCATATATAAAATATTCAAACAAAAAACATAACTAGGAAAAACAAACTAAACAGTTGAATTTCACTATGCAGGGTGTTGTCCCATACCAGCACTAAGGTCTTAAATGCCTATAGAAATTTATATCAGGATTTAATAAATTAAACTAAAAGTTTAACACAATAATATTTCAATTAAAACCATTCTTGCATTCCCTGGCCAAAATGCCCCGATGAGCCAAGACCCCTCACCCGGCCCACTCATGAAAACTGGTAACAGGGCATACCCAAAGGCACCCCATAGGTCCCACAAGCAATTAAATATAAAATAGATAATAAAATGGTTCCCACTCAAAATACAGGAAAATGCACTGAAGGCCACATCACCCAAACAACCAAGAAATCACAAAATGAGGTATGCACCACATACCTGAGACTCGTATGATGCTACTCCTCCGGTAACAGCCACCAATTCGGTCTAAACGTGGTAAATCTATAAAAGATTCAATACCGTTCAAACACCTATAAATCAGTTTAGAACGAAAATCAAACAAAACGGACAAAGGGGAATCGAGACCTTACCGAGGGGGTTCCAATGCATCAATCTGTGATCGAAACAGAGTTCAGATGGCGATTCGGGGGAGGATTGAAGTCCCGACCAGCTTGGTTCACGAAACCAGGTGAAATTTTGAGGTTCTGCCTCAAAATGAGGATACTACCAGTTTTAGCAAAAAAAATTACACGGCATGTACTTCATGACTACCCGCCATGTATATACCATTTAACTGTTCATTTGGCAGCTGGGATTCCACCGACCTGCCGACATGAGTACACGAGGTGTGCCTATGGGTTCAAAACATGTAATTGGTTCCACTTTTCTCCCTTTCTGACTTACCCACACACCATGTATGGCCACCACACGGTCGGGGTGACACAGCGTGTTTAAAACTACATGTCGTGTTGGAAGAAACTTATATAGGGTCATGACACTGTATGTACTCGGCTAGCACATGACCGGTCACTCGCTTAACATATACATGGTGTGTACATAAAGTACACGGTGTGTAGTCTGTAAATTTCCAGAAACTTTTCATTTTCTCCAGTTTCCTCAAAAACTAGTCAAAAATTCAAACAGGGTCGGGATTTTGACCCTTCTAAAAACTCAGGTTCTTACAG
This sequence comes from Viscum album, assembly GCA_963277665.1. Lineage (NCBI taxonomy): Eukaryota > Viridiplantae > Streptophyta > Magnoliopsida > Santalales > Viscaceae > Viscum > Viscum album. Next base: position 847,077,425 of record OY728120.1, on the reverse strand, counting down.
TGATGGTAGCAAAGCCCCCGGCCTGAAGGACCATGACCGAAGCCAGGCAGGGACCCCCAGTAGGGGTGTGGGGGAAGAGCCCCCATGGTATGGATCAATTATTTTGTCCAAGTCCCCCAAGAGGCACCCAAGGTACCTGTATTCAATCGCCTGTGCACCATCATGCTGGAGCAGAATGAAGTTATAATTTTGGATAAGTCCTAAAGGTGTCTCCCTAGTCAATAAAAAATCACCGGTGGCGTGCAAGTATACTTGGGTGTAACCCATCCGGCCATAGCCACTTGCATGCCACATTTCTGTGGTGCATCCTACGTGTGCGCCCAAACTCCTTTCACCCAAGGTACTGTATTTTCCTATAAATAGACCCTTGGGGCCCTCATTTGTATGGAAGAATTTCCCCGAAGCTCAATTATAGCTCTTGTCTCCCAAGTACTTCTCCCCAGTCTTCATAAACATTCATGGTAGTTTTTTAATACATTAACCAGAGTATTTAATGTAGTATCATTGGATATAAGTCCTTTTAGTGTTTAAAAACCATAACACTTGTTCGCCTAAAACGCCCAACCTCCCCAAATCAGAAATACTTGCATGCTGCCCCTTCCTCCTATTGGAACTTGAGCACCCCACTTTTGGGATCCCCTGTGAATAATCATGAAGTCTTGAGCAGGGTCTCACCCATGTATTACCATATAGGTTGTCTATCGCTTAAGTGAAACTTAGGTCACCCTAGCCTACTTGTGCACCCATACTTGCACGCCCTTACCTACTTGGGATCCCTTCTTCGATTCACTTACTCTATTCAGTCTATAAGCCATCAATCCTTCTTCAAATCCATTCATGGAAAGGGTTAATCTTCCTTGGATACCTTTTTTGAAAGGGATTCTGTTGAGACCTTTACCAAAACCACCAGACATATCAAACTGTTGGGAAAGGCACATTAGCGTGTCTTCAATTTGGGTTTATATTTCTATAGTCATAAGATTGAAACATTTTTTTCAAAATGGGGTGAGGGTTTATGGAATGTATATGGGTTTCTATATCCATATTCACATGGAATTTTCTCCTAGGAATAGTGTTGGAAAGTTCATAGTTTGGATGAGGGTTGGGTCCTGACCCCTCCCTTCTTGAAGAGATAGCCTGGAACCTCAGGTCTCTGGTAGGGAAGGTATAGTTCACCTTTTGATTTCCACACAAGCATAGGATAAGTCTCCCTCCCTTACGATGATCAATTTTTGGGCATCCATCCAAGTGTATGCCCCAAACTATAATCCATTCCAGCCTTACATTGGACCCTTGTCCAATGTTAATAGAACAGAGGGAAGGCTCATCACCTTTCCCTCTTCCATGGTCACCTTGACCTTGTCCACCCTCTCCACCATAGGTGCAACCTCTTCCACCAGCAGAGGAGGAAAAATTAGAAAGTGAAAGTTTCAATATTGAATATTTCACATCCTCTTTTTCTCACACTGAGCATGACTCATGGGGGCTTAGAGATTAATGATGATTACAACATGTACAAAAACACTTAGGAATGATTGAACTATGATAACTCTGATTCATGTCCAAACCAAGATATGTTGTAAGCCTTCTCAGGGATTGAGCTCACTGGATATCCTCCTCTAGAATCGAACCCTATTTCCCTTAATATGAGCATCCTCGTTTGGAATAAGACCCAAATTAAACTCCAAATCATCAAGAAATCATTTTCATGAAGTAAGCCCAAACTCATCTCTATCAAAGGTACATACTCTCCAATGAGACTTATAGAACTATGTGGGATTTGATTCCCATCCATAAGGGATAATTAGGAAGCCTCCTTGAGGTTCAAACCCAATAATTCAAATTAACCTTGTTCTCTATGGTCCATATTCCTAACGGGGCCTAATCTTACTTGGAAACCCATATCCTTTCCATGTTCCTTGGGCTCCTTCATCATAAGTACCACACTATGTTTCGACCAAGCACCTTCCTCTTAGAGGTCCTTATCACATGAACGTAAAAGTTATGATGTGTCCCATTAAGTGGAACTGAACTACGAGGGTTCAAATTCCTTTCATAAGGATACGTAGGTATCCCATTTTATAGGCATGATCCCAAGACCAAGAAAAAAATTCGTCTCCCTTGATGAAAATAAATTCTTGAGTGTCATGCCGAGTGGCATAAAAACCAGTATCCTCATAATGATGATTAAAATATTCTCTAAATAGTATATGAGAGGATTGCATTGATGGAGAACCTCGAATACATATAGATTATTTTTAAACATTTCACATGATAAATAAATGTTTGAAAATTCCAAGGGATACTTATGATATACTTGGCGAATTAATAAGGATTCATGAAAATATCTTAAATTTACAAAGAGAGTCCAGGAGTAGACAATAATTCCCCCCAAAAGGGTTGGATTAGTCCAACCTCCCTTCCTCTCGATCAATAGACGTTCTTATGTATCATGAAGTTTAAACTTAACGAATTCTTTCCTTTGGAAAGAGGGCCCCCTTCAGATAAATAACTATTGGAAGTTTCTGGTTCCATAAATAAATCAAATGGAAACTACCTGAAAGTAGTGATTCATAAAACTAGAATAAACATTTCAAGGAATAACAAAACAATATCAATCTGAATATTCTTTGTTCATTGTTGGTTATGGATTAATGTATCAATTATCTTGTATAATTGACACATTGATCACATATATATATATATAATAATTCTTTATATTTCACTTCTTTTCCCATTATGTACTTACAGTTGGTTTCTTATGATGAGGTTGGTTCTATCCACCTCCATCAAGGGTATTGTGTTTGAAATTGGATTTAGGTTAGGTTTATTTTATTTTCTAATGATGATCTATGTTGATGATGCTATCATCATATCTTGTTATATTCTTTCCTTTATCCCAAATCATGTTCCTCCCACTTTTATTTTTAGGTTCCATTATTGATGATTAATCAGATAACCTTTCTATCTACCACCATTGAAGAAAGTGAGTTCAACATCAGATTTGGGCAAGGTTTATTCTATTTTTATTCTTTGGATGAATTTTATTTGGGTATTTTTTTGATTTTTGGGTTCCTTATATTTTTTTAGTGATTTTTGGATTTCATTGAGGTGGATTCGAGTCTCCATTGATGAAGGCTTACATGTGTATTCATAGGTAGGCATATACATATATAAGTTCTCTATTTATTTATATTCACTCATGGAAGTATGAATATATATATATTGGTGTTAGGTGTTCTTATATATAGATATGAAAATTTCATACATGGGCAAGTGTAAAGGGATATATCCAAGTATAATCATATATATAAGGACCCCCTTCTACATATTTGGCCATGAAAATATGTACATAGGGGAAAGGAGTCCTTATATATATGTAAATTATCATATGTGTGCAACTGGAAAAAAGGAAAATCCCTGAGTTGTCATTGTCAAAAGCAATGCGTCTTGAGGTTTAGGTAGGTTCCCTCTACCTAAACTTTTAATTTTAAGTATATAATTTCTTGATTATTTTAAAAACATGTTTCCATAATTTCATTATTTTTTTAAATGGTTTTATAATAACCACTAACTTTTTCAATAAAGAATATTAATATAGCCCTTGAACCTACTTATAGACCTTGTTCAAAGATGTTAACAAATGCTAGTACTTTCTAGATACTAGAATAAGAGATCTAACAACCATATAATGATCATCCATAGTTAGAGACATTCATGATCTCATTCATATTCCCATTAAATTAATCATAAAAGAGAACTACTTAATTTAAGGATCTATTAGTTCCAATACCAAGCTTCCTTACATATTCTCTGGAATCATAGAACTCAACCATAATATTCCTATTCAAATCATTCATAAGTAATGGTGTGAACATATCACACTATATATACTGAATCGGTAAGGATACATAATTCAATATTGAGCCACTCCATCCCAACTAACTATATTCAATGAATTTGAGTTGGTATCCCAGAAGTACCCAATGGGCTTCAAAAGAATTGCAGATAGGGTATTACTCTTATAGAATATCACTGCCTCTACCTCATTCAAATAAACTTCCATCATCAATAAAACTAGTGAGATCATCTTATCATAAGGGGTTCCCAAGATATATTGGTGTCTAAATCACATATACAAGAAAAATTCCTGACCTTAGAGGTTCCAGCAGGGGAATTAAACCAAATAAAAAATACCATTTAGTAACATCTAATGTTACAATTTCTATTCCAAATTCCAATTTATGAAACAAACTATGATTCATATTAAAAGAAAAAATTTCCTCTAAAAATAATGAATCGAAAACCTGTGGGGTATTAAAATTACCCCACCTTAACACTTCTCATCCTTGAGAATCCACGGTATTATTCTAAACATGCCTCACAAACAACTATGGTTTTCAATTCCATTAGAACTCACTATTCTCCATCTTTTAATTCTAAACATGTTTCTATTACACAAATCCAAAAATCAAGGCACAGTTTTCCCAAGAGGTCGATCCACTCACTCACTAAAAATTCTAACATCAAGAAGGCTCCCACTACACCCACATATCTAGACACTCCTCAGTGTCTTCAACTGATTCATCCAAATGCTTATGGTTATCCCCACTATACTAATATTCTCGTAAATTTTGAATTAACAACCTGGTGCTACTAACAATATGAATTTCTAACTAAGAATGAACTTCCAATGGTCTATCAACCTGTTTACTAGATTTTCAAAAATGATCTCAATGCATATTTCAGCTCACTACATCCACCCCCATGAAAAACACCAGTATGTTCACCTCTAGTTTAATTCTCCTAAACGTTCATGGTTCCACCCACTAGTGTGCTATCGCATATCTAAGTCAATATGATTTCACTTTTTGAGGCATCATGAGATCATATAATGCCTACAACTAAGTATGATTCCTAACTCTGAGTGTAATTTCAGGGTTGGATCACCAACTTTTTGCTTCCTCTATCATGCTCCCACTCTATGCAATGACTCACCTCTGATGTGATTCACCCTCAGATCAATCAAAAACCATCCTAATCACGATTCCAATTCAATAACTCCACTAAACATCACATATGATATTCAAATCTAGTATTACGTAAGGAACCAGAGTAGATAGGATCTTCCTACACACTAGCATGACTTCTTCACCTCATGTGTTCAATGATTGGATTCACTGCAACAATGACCAATATGACATGAGGGTTAGTCACCCACAAATTATATGATTATCCCCACCATAGGAGTACCATTATCATTGACCATACAAACCAAAAACACGGTCTATGTATCCCATGTTCTATCCTTCACTAAATGAAATGAATAGATGTGGCCGACCCACTTATCCCTAAATTCCAATATGAAATATCCATTTCCACTGACTCTCATATCACATAGATCATCCATCTCATCCAATGATATTCAATAGTACTCTCCCCACCCTATGAATTCCCATAAAAGGGTCATATGGCTTCCCATACACCACTACTAAAACGCATATCCAAATGGGTCCTATCAGAAAATCTCACGGATAATACCTCTAACACGGACAAAAAACTCAGGCTATCACCAGGGGTTATGGGTTTTGTTTCTTGGGGTAGGGGTTTCATGGGGTGGGTAGTGGGTGTTCTGGGGGCATGGGAGAGGGTGGGGGTCCAAGGGGTTTGTAGGGGGTGTGATGGTTTATTTACAAGGGGTAGGGTAGGGTGTAGGGGGTGGGCAAGGTGGTGTGCTTGGGGGGTGAAGTGTGCAGGGGTGGGAAGGGGGTGTGTGCAGGGGGTGGGGTGGGTAGGGGGTGTGCTGGGGAAGAGGGTAGCAGGTGTGCAGGTTCAGGGGGTAGGGGGTCAAAGGGGTGTGCTGGGTTTTTTTGCAAGGGGTAGGGTAGGGTGCAGGGGGTGGTAATCAGGGTGTTCTTGGGGGTGTGCAGTGTGTAGGGGGTGGCCAGGGGGTGTGTGCACATGGGTGGGGTGGGTAGGGGGTGTGATGGGGAAGGGGTTCAAGGGTGTGTAGGGTGAGGGTGAAGGGGTGTACTGGGGGGGAGGGGCATAGGGTTCAAGGGGCATGGGGTGTGATGGGGTGAGGGGGAAAGGGGTAGGGGTGTCTAGGAGGGGGGAGGGGTGTAGGGGGCATGGGTGTGTAGGGGGTGTTCAAGGGCGGTGCCCAGGGGGTGCAAGGTTAACTTAATTAATTGAATGAGTTAAATGGAACTGATCATGGTAAACTTGGAACGTGATAGGTAATTCCTCATGTAGTGAATTATGTTACGGTTATTCCTCCTTTCTAAAATTTAATTGGATGGCATGAAACTAGATATCAATCCAGGATCCACACAATTGCTCTAAATTGTTTTGTAAGTCTTCCACCATATTAGATTCACGAACAGGTATGAGGTGAGATGACTTTGAGATCCAATCCATGATCCCCCATAATGAATCCTATTTTCAAACCATTATTATTAAACCTATGAAAAAATTGATAGTTATTTTTTCCAATTTCCACATAGATAAAGGTTAGGTTCGCAACATGTAGGGGGACTTCAAGGGGTTGTACATGGGGTGTCCGGGGGGTGTCTGGGGGGTTGTCCAAGTGGGGGGGTGTCCATGGGGTGTTCAGGTTGGAAAGGGTGTCTAGGAGGTGGGGGGTCGAGGGCTTTGTAGACGGTGAAATGGGGGTTTTCAAGGGGTGGGCTACTACAGGAGGTGGTCAAGGGGAAATCTAGGGGGTGCAAGGGAGGTGTCCAGGAGGGGGTGCAAGGGGGCATGGGTGTGCAGGGGGTGAAAGGGGGTGTTCAAGGGGAGTGTTCTTGGGGGTTTTCATGAGGGGGTCTTCCTAGGAGGGGGTCCAGGAGGGAGGGGCGGGGGTGTCTAGGTGGGAGGGGGTGCCTATTAGGGGGGTCGAGGCTGTGTAGGGGGTGAAAGGGTCTGTTCATCGGGGTGCAAGGGGGGTGTCCAGAAAGGGGCATCTGGGAGGGGTCTTCCCAAGAGGGGGGTGTCCAAGAGGGAGGGGGTTTCTAGGTGGGGGGGGGTCAGGGCTATCCTTGGGGGATTTTTAGGGGGGATACTACAGGGGTGGGGGTGCAAGGGGGCTATCCAGGTGGTGGTATACTGCAGGGGGAGTTCCAGGGGGTGAAAGGGGACTTTCTTGGGGTGGGATACAGCAGGGGGTACAATGGGGTGTTCTAGGGAGGCATGGGGGTTGTCTAGGGGGTGTAAAGGGGTGTTCGGGAGGGGGTTCATGGGGGAAGGGGTGTACAAGGTGGTGTCCGGGAGGGAGGGGTGTCCAGGTGGGAGGGGGTGTTTAAGTGGGGGGTCGGGGGTATGGGGTGTAAGGGGTGTTCAATGGGGATATCCAGGGGGCAAGGGGATGTCCAGGGGGAATGGGGGTGTTCAAGGGGGCTATCCAGTTGGTGAAAGGGGGATATCCAAGGGGTGCAAGGGGGAAGTATAGGGGGAATGGGGGTTGTCCATGGGGAATGGGGGTGTAGTGTGTGTTCAAGGGGTTGTACAAGGGGGTGCAACGGAGCTGTCCAGGGCAGATGGGGGTACAGGGGGCTATCCAGGGGGTTCAAGGGGGCTATCCAGGGAGCATGGAGGTGTTGGGGGTGTTCAAGGGGGTGTTAAGTGGCTATCCAAGAGGGCATGGGACTGCATGGGGCTATCCAGGGTGGTGCAAGGGGTTATCCAGGGGGGCTCAATGTGTAGGGGGCTATCCATAGGGTGTAAGGGGGCTGTCAAGGGGTTCAAGGGCTTGCAAGGGGGATGTCTGGGGGTGAAAGGGGGCTTTCCAAAGGTGCATGGGGTGTAGGGGTTGTACGGGGGGTGTCAAGGGAGCTGTCCAGGGGGTGCAAGGGGACTGTCCAGGGGGGCATAGGGGTGCAGGGGGTGATGTCGAGGGGGCATGGGGTGAATGGGGTGTTCAAGGGGGGTTGTGGGGGTGTTTTTTTATGAAATTAGAAACCTTAGAGCCACCGTTTTAAATAGTGGATGTAGGCAAATTACCAAAGTTTTAAACCGGGGCTAAATCCATAGAGACAGGGTTTTGAACCATAGCAATAGGCCCTATGTGGCTTAATGTTCTGCGACAGTTTCAAGCAGTGGGTAAAGACCTATAGCAACAATTTCAAAATGGGGCTATACCCATTTAGAAAAGGTTTCAACTGTGGCTATAGGCCTTTATCCACGGTTTCAAACTGTGGTTATAGGTATTTCCCTATATCCACTTAAATACTATCCATGGTCTATTTAACTTTTGATATAATCTATAGCCATGGTTCTTAGTCATATAGTCATGCGGTTTGAAACAATGGCTATATCCTAAATTTCCAGTAGTGTATGTAATATAAAAATCATAACAATAAATATTACCAAAACCATATCAGCACACAACTACACAATTAAAATTTTACAAATTATTCCCAACATTATTCAAACATAAATGAAAACCCACGAAAATAAATCATCTATTTATTTAAAACACCCTTAATCCATTATTCATTCCAACTATACTTCTATAAAACAACATTTTTATTGAACCCAATTTTCAAAAAACAATTTTCATAAATCACCCAATCCACTTATTTTAAAAACACCATTTTAAAATCCAACAACAAAACACATTTCACAATAATAATCCATTTTACCAAAATCCAAAAATCATAAAAAAAAAATAGGTTTTAACCCAGATTTTCACATAAAAATCACAATAGATTTCAATAAAAAGAATTTAATTTGAAATTCAAACCTCTAGTTATAGAAAATTTGAGATGAAAGTGAAATCACCTACCTTAGGGATGGGAGAAATCAACCCACTACACAACCACACAACGAATCAGGTGAAACCGCCAAAAAACCTCCTAAAATCCATTTCCCTAACTTCAATAATCCCAAATATAACCATTTTAATAAATAATAACCCTTGATTTGCATGTGAAAGATGTATATCAAGAAAATTGAGGGAGAGAGATATAGAAAATTATATCAAAGGAAAAACAAGAAACAACCAAGAGAGGATAATTTCCAGAAGATAATTTCTGTTAGAGAACCAAGAAAACCTTTCAAATCACCTCCAAAATGAGTGTCAAAGGCCTTATAACCATGGAGAGGAAGAAATCCCAAGTGGGGTTCATATGGGATAAGAAAGGGGTGATTTTGTGAAAATATCGAGTGATACAATTTTTAGAAACCCCTTTTTTAATACTACTCATGGTTAGCTCACATGGTTAGAAAAAAGATGCGCTATCCGTGTGACTGCTACTATTAGAAGGGTAACCTATAGGGTATCCTCACACTAGCAGATAAACTATGCAGTGGCCATGTAAAATCCCACTATCTATAGTGGAACATTTTACCAATGATGGCCTCATGGTTTGGAAACAGTGTGCCTTGACCGTGCACCCACCGCTTTTCCTCTAACTCACTATACACGGTTACCTAGGTTTGTTTCATGATTTTCACTATCCATGCTCAAACCGTGAACCCTAGAAAAGCCTCCAAAAATTTAAAAAACCTTCTAAACTCTCCCAAACATTACCAAACCAATTTACATACAAAAAAAGACATAAATCAAGGTCACATACCTCAAACCAAGGGTACTAAATTCTCCCCACCATTAGACATTCCATCCTTGTAATGAAGATAACCATCATTTTTCTGAAAGAACTCTGCAAAATACTTGTTCATATCTTTCTCACACTCCTAAGTATCTTCATGAATTTTACCATGTTTCCATAAAACTAAAACTGGATAGATTCCTTTACCGAGAAATACTTTCTCATGTATATCCAAAATATGCAATGGCATGTGCACCAAGGAAGCATCTGACTCTAGCTCAACATGGTCCCAACAAATCACATGGTCATGTTCTGACTAATAATTTTTCAACTGAGACATTTGAGACATATTATGAACTACACTAAACCATGGCGGAAAAAAAAACCAATAATCCACCTCTCCAACATGTTCAAGTATCTCAAAAGTCTCAATATACTATAGAGATAACTTGAACTGCCTACCAATCCAATGATGTCCCATCCTTTGACAGATTCTCAAGAACACATGATTACCCACCTCTAATGACAATTTCCATCAATAAGGGTCCTCATATGATTTCAGATGACTCTAATCCGGCACTATTCTCTTCCTGGTCAAATTAATCTTCTACATCATCTCTTAGACACGTCTCGGTCCAACCGTCAAAGTCTCACCTATTTTTACCCAATATAGTTGAGAATGACTTGGATGCCCAAAAAATGAATCAAATGGATCCATTTTTATGGAGTCTTAATAACATTCATTTTAGAAGGATTCCACCATGGGAAAGTACTCCTACCATGATCCTCTAAAATCCATCATACAAGCCCACAATATGTCATCTAAAAATTGTATCATCCTATCAGATTTTCCATCCATATGAGGACGATATGTTATTCTCATCATCAACTTACTCTCAAGGGTTAACTATTATGATTTTCCAAAATGAGATGTGAACCTCATATATATATCTAATTAAATCAAAACAAGTATGCCATGCCTTTTTACCAACTCATGGATATAGAGTTTGGTTAGATTCTCCATAGTTTTTGATTCATCAATAGGGATGAAATGTTCCAACTTTGTGATCTGATCCTATATCACCCATATGGAATCATATTTCCTGACCATTCTTGGGAGTCCTATAAAAAAATCAATTTCTATTTACTCACATTTCCACACAGGGATAGGTAAAGACTACAACATATCTATTGGTTGATGATGCTCTACCTTGACTTCCGAAAAATTCAAGCATCTGGATACATACTCAGCCACATTACTTTTCATACCATCCCACCAAAATAGTGATTTCAGTGCCATACACATTTTTTAAATTTTAGGATAGACATCCCATCTCGAAAGATAATAAGCACTGATTTTTTGTTCCTGATAACAAATGATTTCAACCATTTGATTTCCAAATGATAACACTATATTCACATCGAGTTTATATCCCTTTGTGGTCTCCCCACCATTAATTTTTGAACTCATATCCACACAATCTAAATTGGACATCTTGACCTCTTTAACCCAAACACCCATATCTGTAACCAAAGAGACCAAAAATAAAACATCAACATCACCCTGGTCATTACATTCAAATCTCATGTTATTTATAAATGACATTAACTACCACAAATCTAATTCCTTTTACACTACTTCAGCATATGACTTTATACTTAATGCAACTACCATCTAATTTCCCTTACCTGGTGTGTACATAAAGTAGATGTAAAACATCTGTACATACTCCATCCATATCCTCTACATAAATTCAAATCCCTTTGCGATAAAATTTTCTTCATGCTCTTATGATTGGAATACACTCTGAATTTATCACCAAAAAGGTAATGACACCACATTTTAAAAGCATGAACCACTACCACCAACTCTAAATCGTGTTTTGGGTAATTCTTATCATAAATCCTCAACTTCAATGACCCATAAAGAACCACACAATCCCTTTCATGAGAACATATCCAATCCCTGATCTCGATGCATCCCAATACACCACATATCATTTCCCTAGTTCGGGAAAAACAAAGATTGGTGCTGATGTAAGATGATACATAAGCTCTTCAAAATATTTCTATCAATGTTCATTCCATTTAAATGGAACATTATTTCTATTCAAGTATGTCATAATTGAATCTAATCATGAGAATTCATGAACAATATTTCGATAATACCTATCTAAACCATGGAATCTATGTATAAAAAAAATCTTTAGTGGTTGTCAAGAGATAGAATCCTCTATCTCCTCTAGATCCACTAAAATACCTCTCTCAAAAATATCATGGCCTAGAAAACATAAATATTATATCTAAAGGTCAAAATTTTACAATTTCGAATACAATTGATGGTCTCTCAAGATTCCCAACACTACTTCCAAGTGTTGCTTATTCTCAACACTTGTCCTTGAATACACCAGTATATCATCCCTAAAAACCACCAAAAAATAATCCCAATATCTGTAAAATATCTCATTTATAAATTTCAAAAATATTTTTGGTGAATTCAAAAGATAAAAGGGCCTAACTAGGTACTCATAATGTCCATATCTACTTTGGAATGTTGTTTTGGTAATATCCTCCTTCTGCACCCACAAATGATGATATCTTGATCACAAGTCAATCATGGAGAACCACTGAGCTCCCCTCAACTGATCGAAGAGGTCATTAATGCATGGAAGAGTATATATGTTTTTCATTGTGACTTGTTTAAGCTTACGATAATAAACACATAAGTGAATAGTTCCATCATCCTTTTTAATAAAAAAAAAATTGGCCATGCTCACAGATATGTGCTAGGTTGGATGAACCCTTTATTGTCTAGCTCCTCAAAATGAAATATAAATCCTTTCAATTCTAATGGTTCCAACTAGTAAGATGGAAGAGAGGTAGGACTTGTCCAGGAAGGAGATCAATAATAAACTCTACTTCTCTCATTGGTGGAAACCCTGATAATTATTCAAGAAACACATCCATATACTAATCAACCACTACTGTAAAAATACTTCTCCCAACCTCTTCCATTGATTCCAAATAAAATACCACTAATTGATATGATATCATCCCAAATAATGGTTCCATGAATCCCATTGAACACACATTCAAATTTTTCTCTCCTCTAAATTGATGTTTGATGCCATCATCTAGCATATAATTAACTATTTGTGCATAATAGTCAATGTGGGACTTAAACATATCCAAAAAATCCATAAAAAAGATTATATCATATGAATCTATCATAGGCATTGAGAAGTCCCACATCAACTCAACTTCATCTATAAATATATGTCACAACTCGTCCTCGAGGCCCCGGTCGTTACTACCCCAAACCCTCCTCTCATAGGCCAGGGGCTGGAGACTAGCACTGAGTACGCATATCCCAAAAAATGGGAGTCATTTTCCTGCATACCTATACACACGCACACAACTCCAAGCCATAGATTCTGGAAAGTGAAAACATTAAGTAAACAAAGACAATTTATGATAGTAGAAACAAAAATTAAATGCAGCTGGAATACTAGACCAACCAAAATGAAAATGTAAAAGTGAAATCCCAATGAACTGCTCAATAGAAAACTCTACAAGAATGGTAGGTACATAAATAAATGTCTCAATATGTAGAAGCACATCTTGTCTATTGGGTCACTAAAAGCCCCACTTGTTCCCAGTCCACTAATGACTCCGTCAAAGTGTCAATCATCAACATAAGACATGACACATGCGGCCAAATCCCTTTTAGGGGTGAGTAAAAAAATATTCAGTAGGTCACCCTGAAACACAATATTAATGAAAACAAAGTAAACACCACCAAAAGGATAAAATTATCTCAACATAGGTTTGTGTCAATAAATAATATAACAATAAAATCTAGGTATACTAATAAAGGATTCCAAGAATAATGTTATCATCCACTGCTAGACATATGGTCACACTTGATTCATGCTTGATTATTATATATCTCACTCCTCGAGCTATCTGAAAGTATGTATGTAGAATAAGTCTACCAAAAGTATCTGATAGAACATGTGGTCTTGATACATCATGAAGCTCCCTGAGACATCCAGTCTCATTAAGAAATGGAGTCTCGATATCACATCAAATACTTAGCCATATGATTCTTCTCAAAGAATATTAAAATTTGATGACACCAACAGTCTCTATAGGAGACTCACTCTGCATCATTGCAGGAGACATAATCTACCTCTTCACATGAGACCTACTCCGCATCTTCAAAGGATACCTACTTCACATCTTTATAGGATACCTAATCTATGTATTCATAGGATACCAACTCCATATCTTGGCATTAGACCTACTTCACATCTTTTTCGGAGACATACACCACATCTTCCCAGGATACCAACTTTGCATCTTCATTAGAGACCTACTCTGCGTCTTCCTAGGAAACCTACTCTGCTTCTACATAGGATACCTACTCTACGTATTCATAGGATACATACTCGGCATCATCATTTGAGACCTACTCCTCATATTCATAGGATACCTACTCTTCATCTTCACAGGAGACCAACTCCATGGAGGTCTCAGTCGTAGGATTCCTCTCATAGCACAGTCATTTCGGGAGTACCTACTCCTCGATCCAATAGGTCATACGCCAACCTCCATGAAAATTTACACAGATTATATCAAAAATACCACCTCGTTGAGAGGGTCCTGACGCCTCAAACGACTAGTCAAGTTGATACATGATTTGAGATTTATTACCTTTTTTCTAAAAGGGTTTTATTGGGGTTCGGACCAGATGTGACCCAACCCAACCCAGGTTCTACTTGGCACAACCCGACCCATTATGGCCTACTAGGCCTGACCCATTGTTCTCAGACAATGGGTTTTCCCTATTTATCCAGCCTAGCTAGCTGAGTGGGCCAACTCACTTCTACGGTACACAGCTGGTGCCACATCAGCCTGGGACACTCAGTCCACCGAATGGGTGGCTACCTTCTAGTCCTGTCCACTCATGCTAACCCCTCACTTCCCATATGCATCATTACCATGTGCTCCCAGTCAAAGAGGAGGGCCTATGATGGAGGTAGTTCTGCGATACTCTCTAATGTGTCCATTTTCACGTGCAATCGGGGTCGGCATGTCAGTGGCCCCTTCCGTGGGCCACCAGGTTTGTTCTAGTACTCTAATTTTTTATATAAAAGATGCTCCATAATCCCTGAGTAACCACCTTCACTAATGTGGGATTAGATCCATACTACAATCCATCCCATTAAAATATAATTCGAATGGGGATATCTTAGGAATTGCTTTGAACCACCTAATATCATCGTCATCACACCTCCATCATGTTGTTCCAATCTCAGTTCTACGATATCGGATCATTGTCCTGAGAATCGGGAATGAAATAATGGATCGATCATGAATTAGAAACTCTCATGACAAATGAATAACAAATTAAACAAATGAAGAAATTATGGAGAAAATAATGTTTCAATAAGGGGGAATAGACCTCAGTCGTTGGTCATGGAAATCGTGGTTCGTGGCCACTTGAACGGTAAATGTAAACCAACAAAATGTACAATATTAATCACCCAAGAACCCATAAATAGGTAAAACCCATCCCTCAACAATGACAAATCCAAAGGATAATCTGTTTGTGGATTGGTCTGTGTTATTTTCATAATATCTAGATGTAGGGATTGAAATCAAAACACAACACCCTACCTAGATTTGGTTCTATTTTTAGTGAATATAGATTTTTTCATCATCATTTTTTTATCCTCAATCTAGGATCCTCGATCCTCTATCCTCAATCCTCAAATAAACAGATCCTAATTTGGTCGACCTACAACCGTTCACCAATGTATTTATTTAGATCTTCTAGGGAAATTCTCTCAGATTTTCCATATAATCTAGTATCCATGTCAAGATATTAAATAAAGAAAACAGAGTTTCACATTACCATTATAGCGTTGCAATGTCTCTATGCAGTTTTATTAATTAAAGAGAAAGGTCTCGCTCATCGTAGTTTCAAAGAATATTCACACTACAAAATGTTAAAAATAAATAAAATAAATTTCTTTATGTTTATTTTATTCTTCTTTAAAACATGAAAAAATTGACATTCACATACCACTCGCATCAGTCTATGTTAGGACCCGCCTATGGAAAATGCTACATGACAAACTCAATGGTGGTATTATATTTCTAATCTGAGTCACCATTCATGAGTTATAAGATTTTAATTTAAAATAATTTCATTTAATTATTTTAAATACAATTACATAATTTTTGGGTTTTCTCATAATAGAACTACACTAACTAATGTTAAGTCTTGCCCATGCCATTTTGAACATAATGGTGCCCTCAAATTCCTGGTATGGACAACTGTTTAATCGTTATTCTAATTTTTCAGGAAAATCACTCTCCCAAAATATTAAAAAAAATCATCGAACCATTCTGGGAACACCTGGCCTTAGAATCTGACGTTGTCTCAACACTTGGTCTCAAATTTTTACAAGAATTTTTCTAATGAAACCGAAGAAATCCAAGTCATTGAATTCTCCCCACCTTAAGGCTTTATATCCCTAAAATCCAAACCAATAGATACCCAAACAGATGAGGGAACCCATCCCAAATCTAAGCCTCTCTCTCCCATGTGATCTCATAGATATTCCCATGGTGAAACCTAGCATGCAGTAAAGGAATCGAATGCACATAGAGGGTCCTCTATTGTCGATCCTCAATATCCATGGCTAAGATACAAGGCAAGCATCCCAATCAGAAACTATAATCTATGGGATTCCATGGAGTCGAACTATCTCTTGCTGGTAAAGGCATCCCAAGCTCTCTACTGAAATTTGCTCCTGAAAAGATCATAAGTGGCCAACATAGTGAGTCGTCCAATGATAACCCAGATAGTATCATTTCTACTAAACATACGTGGTAATACTATTACGAATTCCATTAATATAGTCTCCCACTTCCCTCCAAGAACCCCATGAAATGAAAGAATCAATACATCACAAGAATGAAGGGATTAACACGGGGAGTTGAAAACCCATGAAACTCATTCAAACAAGAGATTAACTTTTATATCTAAAGGTACAACCATCTTAAACCCATTCCATCATCTTCTATGTCTGCCTTGATAGCCACATTCATATCCCAATACATCTCACCAATCTAGGCATCCACTTCTACTACTGTTCTTCATCTGAAAAGAACATCATGCTCCCCACCTTTTGAGTATCCATCTAGGGAATTACATGTAGACATCAGAACTTGTAACTTCTCACCATCTGTATCACAGAGTTGTGCATCCCTAACTCACTACAAGAGTGGAGGGCTAAAAACCATCAAATGGAGGTAAATTTCTCCATCTCTATCCACAAAGATATCTTTAAAAAGGAAAATTACTATGATTCATTATTCCATATTTGTGAACCGCATCTCTCACTAAGAGAATATAGTTCCACATTTCCATTCCCAGGAGCATAGAAAATCTCCAAGTCATAGTCCTGGAGGAACTCTTTCCATCTCCTCTATCACGACTGCCAGAAAGCCTGTGGGAACCTTTATATCCACAAGAAAGTATGCCCCTTTCAAGTAAGTTATGTTTTCATCCATCCATTGGTAGTGGATACTCATTCTCCATGGTCACTTCAATAAAGCACTGGTAATTTACACATAACCTCAAATATTGGGTCTTCCTAGGCCCTTCCTCTATAAGTCCTTCCTCTACAACCTAAAATCGCAAATCTCTTCAGAATCCATCTGATAGGCTGATGCTGATATCTGTGTTATCTTGGGGTGTAAAAAAGGCATATGTCTATATCCCTATGGGTAGGTAATCATGGAACATCTTTAGGGAAGACTTCCTTGTTCTCCACCACTACTTCTGGGAATAGAAAACTCATAACATCCACTACCCCGAGGGTAAGGCTAGCTAACTCAAGAGTGATCAGCTACACCCTCCTATTTAGGAAATATATTATGTTCTATCTAGGTTTCCTTTTTACTAACCATGGAAAAAATCAATCCATTGCTATGGACATACTGCAACCATTTCCTAAAATAGAAAATCTGAACCTGAACTGTGGATAAATAGTCCATACTGTTACTAACATTGTATGGACACTTCACTTCCACTAAGAGTTTCCAACTGAAACTCACACCTCAATGGTTTGATCAATCTGTCAGAACTAGTTTGAATATCGAGTATCCTCCCATAGGGATCTTCATATATAAGGGTCATGTCAATGGTTTAACAAAAAAGTCTAGGTCTCAACCATGATTTGTGAAAAGAAATAATGATTATCATATGTGTCCTTTAATATGATACCTAAGAGTATAAATAGATCGTACCTTGAATAATTTTTTAAAAAAATGGTTCATATTCATAAACCATGGGAATTTATCCTCTCCCTTGTTTGTCACAACATGTCCCCTGGGTCTTGGTCCATAACAACCCCTATCCTACCTTTCATAGGATAGGGGTTGGCAACTAGCACTGGAAGGCATATCCCTAAAATGGAAACACTTTTACTTTTTAACCTTCACAATCCTAGACTAGGTACACAAAAAAAGTAAACATTGTTTTAAAAATGATGATGTAAAAGTGTAAACTAAAAGGAAAGTGTCTAGTTTACAATCCCAAATGAAAAAGATATATCAAAAAGGTAAAAAATTTCATGAGGTTGTCCACCAAGGATCCTACTTAATGGTTAGGTACAGTTCCTCTCAATGGCTTTCCACGTCAACTGGTCACCTCGGTGCATTGTCTGGTCCTGACACTCTAACCTCTATCAAAGTTGTCTCTCATCTGCAAAAAACACAACAAGGTGAGGGATAAGCCTATGTAGGGGTGAGTATAACAATACCCAATAAGGATCCCGAGACCCCAAAAGGTATCCCAGAATTATACAATGGAAGAATAAAAAAGAATGATCCCTATCACCAAGCACAAGTAAATAATCGTCTCAAAAGAGGTAGAAAACATAAAGAACAAGAAAAATTATTATTAGTCATAAAGCTAAATCATATTATTCCATTGATAAATTCCCTTTCAGAACCACGAAGAAGTCTCTCTGTCACCAATCCACACAGGGTTGTATGTCACTGATTCACATAGAGTTGTAGGTCGTCGATCCACATGGGTTCTTAAGTCTCTTATCCATGATAGTCCGCTTTAAGGCTGGTCCTCATTGTTTCTCATTATTGTTGATCCACATAGGGTCGTAAGTTTTCAATCCATAGAGGGTCATAATTCTTTGATCCACACAAGGCCGTAAGTCATCGATCCACACAGGGTCATAAGTCGTTGATCCACATAGGGACATAAGTCTTCAATTCGCACATGGTCTTAAGTTGTTGGTCCAATAAGGGCCTCTCAAAGGCTAGTCCTTGTTGGTTCATGCTACGTATGATCCACACATGGTATTTTTGATTCTGATCTTCAATGGTTCGTATGTCACTTGACAGCAAGCCACAAGATTCCCACACTTGGTACGCTAGGGTTCCCCAGATTCTACTCCTCAAGATATAATTCATACCTTATCTTCTACAAAGTCCCATTAAAAAGTATCCTAAAGATATATAATGACATAAGGGTTATAATGCAATAAACAACATGCTAATCGGATGCTCGTTCTGCAAGTTATAGGCATTTTAGTGTCGAGGGACCGATTGGATTCGAGTCCGATCCAACTCGACCATACTCCATATTTTTTCAAAACCCGTGTAGATTATCTAAAAAGGACTGCCTCATCCTAAGGGTTACATCTTTGGAGACGGTTCATCAAACGGACGTTTGGTTTAAAAGATAAGATAATTTAAGTGAAACTGGGCTAAAAAGAGTCTGAATCATTTCTGACCCGATCGGACGGTCTCAACCCGGTCCGACCAACCCGACTCGGTCTACTGGGCCCAGACCAAACCGGCTAGGCTCGGTCTATTCTAGTTGGTCCCGATCCCGCATGCTGGGTCGCAGGCTTAGCCCTCTGGTCGTGGGCTCGGCCCGCCAGACCGTAGAACCAACCCGGCCCGCTAGATGGGTGCAGTCCACCTCCCCGAACATACTAAGTCCATTTGGGCTCCCCAATTAGCAGCGCCAGGGTGGTGCCACTCTACCTGGCCAATCCATGTGGACCAGTCAATAGTGGGACTCGGGGGGTGCGGGTCTGCCCTCCGTCAAGGCTTAGAGTCAGGGGCCTCCTCGGCGGCGTGCCACAATGACGCACCACCCGCTGTCAATGTGGCCATAGTCAGATGATCCTTCCCTATTAGCTGTAGTGCCTTCCAGCATCGCCACCACCTCGCGGCCAATAAGAGCCGGTCGTCGCCTCCTCCGGTCGACGACACCGTCACATTGGAGAAGCTTTCATGGGCCTCTATTGAATCTTTGGAGGTCTGTTTTCTTTTCCGACTATGCCTACGAGCCTCTTAGGACTCTTCCATCACTGTGTGGCCCCCGGTTTCATCTTTCCTCCATGTTTCTTGGTCTCCAATGAAGAACTCCACCAAAGAAAAATTGGAAGAGGGTTCCAGCCTTGTTCAGTTTGGCATGTTCCCTCCGCATTACCATTATAACAATGGGAGAGTTCAAACATCATCAATAAAATATGAATTCATAAAAATATTAGAATAGAAAAAAACCCACCTTAGAACTCATTGTAAAGCACTACAAATTAGTGAATGGTAACCAGCCTTCGAAGGGTGTTCGTTGGCATTCATTGATCTCTAGATCGAATCCTCAATGGCATCATGGAATCTTTGTTCTTCATTGGAGGAAGTTGTTTTAAATGTTTTGTCAGAGGTACCTCTTGTGGGTATCCAAAACCCACACTAAATCCTTTTTTAGATAAGGGGTAAGGAACTTCCTTTGATGTGTTTCATTAATGTGGTACTTAAATGTGCCACATTGAATGTTTCATTAAATCCTACGAGTATCAATGTTATGCAACCAGATGTCATGTCATTTAATGACTCTCATCCAAGACTGATGTTACACTACACCCCTGCCACCATTTCTCAACGGTTAAAAGAAAATAAAATAAATCATGGATTTATTTTATTATTTTTTTGTATGTCAAAAAATTAAAATTTTCTTCCAACCCTTGCCGGTCAAATTGGAGCATTGCCTGAGTGAATCCCGACAATGACAATTCAATCGTGTCCTTATATTTTTTCGTCCGAACACCAGTTCAAAAGATAGAAATCATCGCTCGCATGTTTACTGAACGTACCCAAAAAAGTTCAAAATTCTGTTTTGGGCTCTCTAGGTCTCGGAATAACATACAGTCAATTTTCACAGTCTCTTAATAATCCCAAATAATTTTAAAAATACATTTATGGAAAATTCTGGTTCTTTAAACCCAACCTACCTTAGGACTTTGTATCCCCAAAAGCCACAATAAAACATGGTAAAATAGGTTGGGGTAATGAGAATGTATTTGAGCCTCCCGCTCCCATGTGCTCTCATGGAAGTTCATGTGCCGCCACTGAACTCACACTAGAGGAATTAACCATATACAAAGGAAACACTCCGGCTGATCCTTTATCTCCACTAAGAACACTGCCTAGGTCATCCCTTTATCAATGTCCATGTCACCTCATTCGATAACATGCGATGGATCGTGCACGTACCTCATCAGCTACGACACATGAAATACATTATGCACCTACTACATCTATGGAGGAAGATCTAGGAAGTACGCCACCTCTCTCACTCTGTTAAGAATATAAAAAGGTCTAATGAACCCCTGAGATATCTTGTCACCCTGGTTAAATCTCTGAAAACCTTGTCGAGGTGAGAGCCAAAGGAAAACATAACCGCCCTCCTCGAACTCCAAGGGTCTTCATCTCCTGTCAGCATAAGACCTGTGCCTTCTCTATGCAGTTCTCATATGATCATGGATGATCTGCACCTTCTTTGTGGTATCCCGTACCAACTCTGGACCCATAAGTGTTGACTCCCCTGGGTCTGTCTAGAATATACGTGATCTGAACGGTTTCCCATAAAAGGACTTCAATGGAGCCATGCTGATGGTGGAGTGATAAAAAGTGTTGTCGGAATACTCCACCTGTGGAATTTGGTCCTCCCAACTACATCAAAAATCAAGGATGCAAGATCGAAGCATGTCCTCAAGCTTCTATATGGTCTGCTCCATCTTACCATCTGTTTGGGGATGAAAGTTGGTGCTCTAGTGTAGCTAAGTCCCGAATGCCTCCTATAATTCCTTCCACAACTAAGAATTAAAACGATCTTCTTGATCTAAGACAATCATTGATGGAACCATGTGAATCTGTACTATCCCTTGTACATAGAGGTGTCCCAAGCCATCTACTGTTCCCTTCTCTCTGATGGGTATGAAGTGGACCGACATGGTGAGTCGGTCAATGATCACCTAGATGGATTCGTGGCCTCTGTACATATGTGGTAGCCCTATCACGAAGTCCATAGAGATTTCATCCCACTTACACTATGGAACCTCTAGTGGTTGAGTCTAGCCTGTAGGAACCTGGTGCTCAACCTTCACTTACAGACAAGTGAGGCATCATGAAACAAACTATGCACTTCTTTATTCATCCATGGCCACCTGTACTGATGCTAGAGGTCCTGGTACATCTTCTCCACACCAGGACGTACTACTAAATGTGATTTTTTTAACTCCATAAACACCTCCTCCCATAACATTACCAGTACCATAGTGCATCCTCTGAAAAGTGTGATTTGCACCCAACCTTCAGAAAATCTTTTAGGAGAACGTATGGAGGATATCTTAGCACGTCGTGTCTTGCAGTCAACATCCCCAAGTTGTGACTCTTAGACTCCCTGAAGGAGTGGGGGGGGTAACTGTCACAAACTGATGGTAATATGCTCCATCACTATCCACTAAGGATATATACAACGCAACTAGTTTCTCTATCACCTCACTCAACAACTATAAACCAAACCTCCTGTTGAGTGCGTCTTCCACCACATTCCCTTTCCTAGGGTTGTAGAATATCTCAAATTCATAGTCCTAGAGGAACTCCATACATCGCCACTATCTCAGAATTAAGTCCTTTTATGAGAAGATATACATAATACTCCTGTTATCGGAGTAGATAGTAAACTATTCTCCCACCAAGTAGTGTCAAGACATATTCAAGGAAAAGGTCCCTACTGATAACTCTTGGTCATGGGTAGTTTAGTTATTCTCTTGTTGCCTTAGCTTTCGTGAGTCGTAGGTGATAATTGGTGTCTCCGACAGAGGAAAAAATCCCAGTCTGGTCCCTGATTCATCATAGTAGACTACATAACAAATGGCCTCTTCTGGTAGCCTCAAGATGGGGGTACTCATGAGTCTCAGCCTCAGATCCTGGAAACTCTGCTGGCATATCTCTATCCACAAGAAAGGTTGACCATTCTCTGTCAAAGTTGTAACAGGTTCTGCTACTCTGTGAATGTTAGGTACAAATATCTTGTAGTTCCTAGCCAACCCCATGAAACTCCACAACTTAGTCACAATCATGGGTGGCTCCCAAGAATGATCTTCCTCTTTCATTGCTATATGCACTAAAAATCTAGCATCCAAGATAATGTTTCCTAGAAATCAGACTTCCTGTATCCAGAACTAGCACTTGGAGAGCTTTCCATAAATTTGGTGCTCTCAGAGTGTATCTAGAACTATCTACAGATGTTTGGCATGATACTCCTTCATCTCTGAGTACACCAAGATGTTGTTAGTGAATACCACTGTCAGGAAATCAATGTAAGCATATAAGATACTATTCATGAGCCCCATGAACACTTCTAGAGAATTGGTCATGGAAAAAGGCATCACCAAGAACTCATATCATAAGGGATCCAACTAAAAAGTTTCCTGAAGATCCTACATATCATAAGGGTTCCAATGGTAGTCTGATTGTTATTTTCATTTCAGTGCTGAGGGCCCAGTTTGATTCATGTCCGATCCAACCCGGCCATACTCTAACTTTCTCGAAAACCCATGTGGAGTGTCTCAAAAGGATTGCCTCATCCTAAGGGTGATAAGATTTTATAGGGTTCTTCAAATGAACTTTTAGTTTAAAATATATTCCCCTTTAAGCAAAACAAGGCTAAAAGGGGTTCGAGTCCCGTCCAACCTGGTCGGACTGACCCGACACGATCCACTGGGCCCTGCCCGAACTAGCTGTTCTCAGCTCGGTCCAACTTATTAGGCCACGAGCCTAGACTGCTGGCCATGGCCCATGAGGTAGTAGAACCATCCCATCCCACTGACTGGATGGGGTCCACCTCTTGGAATGGACTATGTCTATTTGGGCTCCACAATTAGTAGTGCCAGGGTGGTGCCACTCCACCTGACCAGTCTGCATGGACCGGTCACAATCGGGACCCATGAGTGGGGATTCTCCCTTCACTGTGGCTCGGAGCCATGTCCCTACTCCGTGGTGTGCCACCCACCATCAACGTGGTTAGAGTTGGATGGAAGCCCCTATTCACTGTGGCGCCTTCGGGCGCCACCGCCTCCTCCGGTCATCGACGTCGTCATGACGGTGGAGCTTCTGTGGGCCTCCAGTGAAGCTTCAGAGGTCCATTTTCATTTCTGACTGCGACTACGGGCCTCCCAGGACCCTTCAATCACTTCGTGACCCCCAGTTTTATCTTTTTGTCATATTTCTCAGTTGCCCATGAAGAATGAAACCAAATTAAAATTGGTCGTGGGTTCGGGCCTTGTTCTTTTCAGCACGTGCCCTCCGTGATAGCATTATAGCAAGGGGAGATTTCAAACATCATGAATAGAATATGAATTCATTAAAATCTTAGCATAGAAACAAACCCCAACCTATAACTCATTTTAAGGCACTGCGGATGAGGGAAAGAGAACCTGTATTTTAAGGGTGTTCATAGGCATTCGTCGATCTCCAGATCGAATCCTCAATGGCATTGTAAAATCTTTATTCATCTTTGGAGGAATACGTTGTCGGATTTTCATCAGAGGTTCCTATTGTGTGTATCCAAAACCCACGTCAAATATTTTTTTATGTAAGGTGTAAGGAACCTCCCTCGTTGTGTTTCATTAATGTGGTTCATTAATGAACCACATTTAATGTTCCATTAAAACCTACGAGAATTTCAGTTATGCAACCAAAGTTCGTGTCATTAAATGACTTACACTCAAGCCTGATGTTACACTACCCCCCCCCCCACTATTTCTCAATGGATGAAGGAAAATAAAATAACTCATGGAGTTATTTTATTATTTTTTTGTAATGTCCAAAAATTAACTTTTTCATCTGACCCTTACTGGTCAAAGTAAAAATTTCCTAAGAGAATCACAGCACTGCGAATTCAACGGTGCCCTCTAATTTTGAATCTGATAACGACTTCAAAATATATAAATATTCACTTTCAGGTTTACTAAACATACCTAAAAGATGTTCACAATTATGTTTTGGTCTCTCTGGGCCTCGAAATCACATGCTGTCAATTTTCACTGACTCCTAATAATCTCAAATAATTTAAAAAAAAATTATATGGAAAATTCATAAACATTACATTGTCCTACAGCTCCCTAATCTTGGTGTGGACCACATGGTGGTGGTGGGGGTAACATGAAAAAATGTATACGACCTCCAAATTCTCTCTGAGATCCTCTGCCACATCTTCCACCCTCCAGATCCATATTTTCCTGTCACTATCCCTACATCAGTGGCTTATCCACTGTTTCCCTTCCACCAGTACGACAACATGGAAAATCTCTAGTGAAATTTACCTAGCCATCACATGAAATGAACTGCCTCTCCCTAGGCATACTAGACTCACCCTATGATCCCTAATCTGTATATCTCGTATCGTATAACCTCCCCTAGGAACTTCTCTCATGTCTAGTCTCTGAGATGGATGTCTTCTTCCTACTCCTGATGTCTCTACCCCTGCTTTCCCACTACTAACATTTACTGGTTGTATCCTCTCATCCATTGGATGTTCAAACACAATGGTTTTATCTATGACCCTAGAATAAGTAGGAACGCATCTAGGAATAACACTGGCTCGGATGTCCCTAAACACAACTAGCTTGCTGGTTTGATCCCTTAACCACTGGTTGTGTATCGTATTAATCGTGCACCTATAAATTCAGTATTCCTTGATGAATACTCATATACTAACATGTCATCCTTCCAAAACCGTAGAAGATCTTGGGCATGAATATCCCATATATTTTATATGGATAACCCATTCTTTATAAAGGTTCTAAAACTATGTCCATGGAAGAGTCACCTCATTGTACGATCAGCTAATCTAAGCCCTTCCATTTCCCTATCGAGCCACGTATACGGCTCCTAGATAGGACCACCATATGATTTAATGGTGCCCTAACTAGATGAAAAACATAGACACCACTTCAAGCTAGTCCTCATCCACATAAGTGTATAACTCACCTTGAAATATAAGGGGTCTCAGTCACTGAAACTCATGAAATGATCTCAGCATGTGAATATCATCCACTGGTTCTAAAAGTACAATGTGTAACTCTAAAGGTGGTGGTATAGTTAGTACACTACCTATAGGTATTGTCTCTAGTATAAACCCATGAACCCACATATCATCACCCCATGGATCATTCTCATGATCACACAATGGAATCTTGGACGACTTTCTACTTGGAAGCATCTTGAAACAAATCAAGGTGTATCATGATCAATAGAGTATACCTGGTGTGTTATCAAAAGAAGGACATGGAAAACACAACCCATTCCTTTATGATGAATGTACCATCATTTTTACCTAAAACTAGTTTTTTCATGTATAGAGTCTAAAAACATAATTTAGGGTCTTGATGTGTCGAGACATCAGCCTACGCACCAACACTAGATTCCCTGGCCTGAAAGATGAACACGAAACAATTAACACTATATCTGCAAACCAAACTCCAAAACTATGGGTTATTAAGGAAGAACTAACCTCCCTCTAATAACACTATGTCATGACCCAACCCATAGGTCTCATGGTGTGACAACCCCTAGCATGACTCCCATAGGCTAGGGGTTGGAGACTAGCACCGAGTAGGAATATCCAAAAACATTGGAGGCATTTCCCTAAGTACATGTACACACACACAAAAATCCAATCCATTGATGTTGGAAAGTGATAACATGAAGTAATAAAACACATGGTATGACAGTATAAACATAAAGTAAATTGGTAAATAATACAAGCCCATCCAAAAAGGAAAATTAAAACTGAAAGACCCTAGAAGTCCACTGTAGAAAATGCTACCTGAAGGGTATGTACAGAAACAACTCTCTAAAGCAGCATAAGAAAACCTCATCTGTTGGGTCACTCTAAGCACAACCTAGCCCCAGGCCACCATGGAATCTGTCAATGTTTTGATCGTCTTCAAAAGACCCAAAACATGCGGGAAAATACCATGTAGGGGTGAGTAATATAAAATTCAGTAGGGTACCCAGAAACACAATGTAAAAGACCACAAAGGAAACACCACTAAGAAGATACAGTCAGCTCAACAAAGGTATGTGTCAACACCACATATAACTAGAACATCCAGTTATACTCATAAAGGATTCCAAGACTCAAGGTCTTATCCACTGCCATCCATATGGTCCCGCACGTAGCATACTCCATTCTAGGAGATCTCACTCCTTGATCTATCTGAAAGTAAGCCCATAGAACAAGTATATAGAAAGTATCTAAGAGAAAATATGGTCTCGATGCATAATGAAGTTCCATGTGACATCAGGTATCATTATGATAAGTAATCTTAACACCAAATCCAATCCTTTACCACAAGATTATACCTAAGGAATATTCAAATCTAATAAGACATATATTCCTTGTAAGAGACTCACTTTGCATCCTCACAAGAGAACTACTTTGAATCATTGAAGGAGAATTATTATGTTTCTTCACAGGATACCTACTCCAAGTCTTCCTAGGATACCAACTACACGTATTCCCAGGAAACCTACTCTGCATGTCTGTAGGATACTAAATTTGCATCTTCTTAGGAGACCATCTTTGATTCTCTAAAGGAGACTTATTCTGCATCTTCTTAGGAGACCAAGTTTGTATCCTTGTAGGAGACATACTCTAGGTCATCATAGGATACATACTCTATTTCTTCAACGGAGACCTAATCCGTAAATTTTTAGGACCCCTACTCTCCATATGTCTCAACCACAGGATTCCTCCCATAGCACGATTGTTCTGGGAACAACTACTTCTCGAGTTAATAGGTCATATTCCAAAATCTACTAAAACTCAAATAGAGTATCTCAAAATTACCTCCTCTTTATGAGGGTCCCAATTCCAAAAATGTATCTTCAAATGGACACACGGTTTGATAATTACAACTTTTTTTCAAAAAAAAGGTCTGATCGGGGTCTGGGTCGGGCCGGACTGGACCTGACCTGACCTGACCCGAACCATTCCTGCCTTGCCCATTGGACCTATTATGGCCTGACCTATTGGACCTGACCTTTTGTGCTCAGAATACTTTGGTTTCTTGGTCTATCCAACCTGACCCACTAAGTGGTCCAACTAAATACCATGGGGCATGGTCAGTGTCGTGTTTGTTAGGGCCATGAGGTCCGCTGACCGAGTGGCCATCGTCTATCCTTGTCTTCTCATAGGGACCCCTCTCTTCCAACACGCAGCTCATCCACGTGCGATCAGTTGATGTGGGTACAACTGTGGTCAATAAGGTGGACCACTGCATCCAATTTTCACTGTGGCTTCCACTGTGGGATTCTAAAGCCATCGTCATGAGCATCCATCCTCCACCGCACCAGCACATGGCCGCCAGTGCCAGTCACCCCTTTTGAGGGCCACTGGGTCTATTCTGTTGCTCTTATTTTTTATATGAAATATTCTCGACAATCCATGGGTCACCACCGTCACTATTGTCGGCTTGGATTAATGCTATGATCCATTTCTATGTAAGTACATTTGAATAGTGATATATTTTGAACCGATTTTATCTATCGGACATTGTCATAATTGCACCTCCATCATTTCATGTCTATCCCAGTTCCATGATATCAGGTCGTTGTGCCGAGAATTGGGTATGCAAAGATTGATCAATCTTGAATTTCCGAGTCACGGTCCAATGCATATGTTGAACAATGAATGGAGGGAGAAAAGCATGAACCAACAAGGGGGAACAAACCACAATCATTGTTCAAGGTGATCGTGGTTCGTTTCCATTAGAACGGTAAAAATAAACCATCCAAAAAATTCAATATTAATCTCTCATGACCTCACAGACAAGTAAACCCATCCTGCAAAAATGACCAATATGCATGTAACACCCCGAGATTTTATGAAAAATATTCTTTTTAATTTCATTAATGTCTTGTGTTGTACGCTAAACCAAAAGAAGCTTGCACAACACACATCCTTGACTTTCCTTGCATTACACGCAATCGCGACCTTCCTTGATAGCGTGTGTAGTACGCAATACCGAGTTTCACTAAACAACGATATGCTATTAAAATATTATTAAAACTAACCGTTTTGAATTGTAATAACCACTATTTTAAAATTTTTTAAATTTTATTTTTCAAAAATGACTTCATTTTTGGATTCTTAATATCGAAATTATCTTAGGGTGAAATTTTGGTACTTTTCGGATAACTTTCATATTCTGATGAATAGTGAAAATTACTAAATTTTAATTAAAAAGAACTTTTTTAATAGAAATAATTAATAGTGATAAATTATTAATTTGAGTGGTTTTATAGTATATTTAGAATATATTTTTACAATTTAATACAATTTTGGTCATTGGATGTAATTCTACATTTAAACCAGACATAAACAAGTGTCAATCTTTTGATGGTTATTATCTCTTAAAAACACACTATTTGTTTTGACGACGGGAATTAATTTTTAAATTAATTAATGCAACTAATATGTTTTGAATTTGGTAAAATAGAAATCATTTTTGAGTTCATAATATCAAATATATCTTAGGCCTAATTTTTGGTATTTTTCTGGAAACATTCATTTTTTGATGAATAGTGAAACCACTAAGTGGTAGTTAAAAAAATGATTTTTTCATAAAACGTAATTTTACCGCTTCTGTGAGTGGAATTTCAAAAATCCGAGAGACACGGTTGATGATAGTAAGTAAAATGTGGTTCAATGAGATACAATTAATTTTTTGGTGAATAGTAACTTTTTCATTTTTTTTACCACAGTTAAAAGTAAATAGGGTAATTAAGGGTAAAAATGTTATTATTATTACCCTAAAACATGTCCTAATTCTATTGGATAAGTTTAATTAGACCAAAAACAACCTTAGTAATAACATATGATCATTTAGGCCCACTTGGATTAGATTAGGACATTTATTATTAATTTATTTAAAGAAGGGTTAAAATAGTTAAAATCAAAGATTAATAAGTAAATCATTTTTAATATAGGGTTATACATAAGATAAATTAGACTATAAATATTCATTAGAAAGCTAAAGATATTTCCTATATAATAGTATTTTATTTGTAATTTTTAGAGATTAAATAATTTAATTTATTTATGACACAACGATGATGCAGTAATTATCTTATTAATGAAATATTGACATAATTGATGTTATAAATACCCAAATAAATGTAATTTTACACTTTTGATGAATTCCAATAATTTTATAGGGTAATATGACATGTTAATATTGAGTTAATTAACGTTTTTATAACTAATCATTCTGTTATGATTTTCACAAAAATCAATTACTAAATAGTGTCAAAATTGAAATATAATAGTTTTTAAAACAAATATTATATTATTAATTGTTATTTTGTTCCTAAAAATCTAAGGTTCGGAAAAATGACTTAGATAAGGTTATATATATTAATAATAAACAACTTGGGGTTCTTTTGGCTTCTTATAGTAAGTTTATTAAACTTATAGGGTAAGAACACAAAAAGACACGGTAAAATTAAAATTATCTAACATAAAGTTAAATATAATTGATAAGGATAAAATAGGAACCTAACCTTGTCTAAATTCTATTTTATGAGAGTATTTCGACCCATCCAAAACTTAGCTTCGAAATAAATCAATTTTGAGCTATTAAAAACCGAATTTGACTTTATAATAAAATAATATTTTTAGTTATTCCAAAGGTGCCGCTCTCCTCCCTTATAAAAGGGCACCTCCTCCCCCTCTTCCTCACACCACTTTGAGCCTTCAAGCTCGGCAAAACCCTTCCAATATCTCCTCTCCACTTCCCTAGAAACATCCTATAGGTTCTTTTCTTCTTCAAAGACCTATTTTAGTTCCCTAAAAGGAGGTCTCAAAGAAGCACTTCAAAGAAGAGGTAATGTCCGGTACCGATTCTTTCATCTTTATTTCTTCTTCCACTTATTCTTATTTAGTTGTTTCATTATGAAGTAATAACATCAGTATCACTCATATACTGATATGTTATTATATTTATGAAAAAACCCTATTTCACCGTCTATCCATCCTACGGAAAAAGAAATCACCGCGTGTGCGTACATACGGAATACCGTCTCCACGCCATGGTGTAATCTATTTTCCACCACCACCTTACTTGGATGGGTATAATGGTGTAAATAATGACTATATATGACTATTATAAATTGATATTGATTCTGAAATAGTATACATACACTCAAATATAATTCCACTATCATAGGAATGATATCATCACTCATGCGTACGTACGGAATACCGTCTCCACGATGTGATGCGACTCGTTCTACATGATCTTCATTGAATAATGATTATATAAATGAATTTAATGAATGAATATGATATATATTAAAAAAATACCATTCTTGAAATGAGGTATCTATAACCTAATGATAAGAATAAGAATTTATTCGACAAAACATGCATAAGAACAAAAAGTAATAAACACACGAATAACAAGTAGTTATGAAATATTACTAATAAGAAGCTAAGAATATGACCATATATGATATCATAACAATATGTATGATTCTGGAATAAGTCAATAACATTATTTAAATCATTATACAGGAGGTTCAGACACTTACGAAGCAAATCGGACCTAAGGTAACGGAAATATCACAATCTCATTTTTATCTGAGATTGTTTATACTTTGGTATTTACTGGGGTGTATTTTATCATCCACATCCATGTTTCCTCAATATGTAATATTTATATCCTTCTACAACTGTTTAAATCCAATTATACCCTTCGGTAAGTTTTTAGTAAAAGATATGAAAGGAATCTTTTGTCGTTTTTCATATGAGGTACTTTTTGACTTTTCCGAAAAAAGTACGAGAAGAATGTTTTTTTAACTTATACGGCATGAATGGATTTTTAAAACAAAATTTCCAAGAATCTTCATTTACAAGTTTTCATGTTTATTTTTAATCAACTTATTTTAGTTTAAAATTGTATGACATGTTAAGAAAGGAAAAGTGTTTTTGAAGTAAAAGGGATATTTCCCTCAAGAATGGAGTTCAAGTGTTTTATCAAAATTATTTTCCATCTAAGATAATAAAGGGTTCGGTTTATATCCCTATTATTACATTGATTTGATTATGTTGTGATGGAATCATTTTTATGAATTATTTAATCTTATATGAATTGTTTTATGATGTCACGATGTTTATGAATCCCATTTTTATTACGTGGGTTATGCAATGATGTATGATTTAAGATTTTGTGGCACACATAAGAATGGTATCATTATGAGATGGGTGGGACCTATATCTCCCTCCAATGCATTGGGTAAAGATTTTAAATCTCATGAGATAGACATGGCTGGAACGGTAGGTTATACCGGTTCAGTGAGACAGGACTGAAACGAGGAGTGAACTCGGTTCAGAAAGGGACTTCGTCCACTAAGATAGTCTTGGCAATGAGTCTTGACTAACAAGAAATGATTCTCTATGATTATCTGTGTATGCCACAAAGTTTCATGTTTTATGTTATGATTATTGGGATTACATTTCACTACTATGATTTATCCCATGTTATGAAATTATGATCTCTTTTGCAGGTTAACATTTCCAAAAGATATGTTCGTATGAATATAACGTGATTGATATTTCTTTTGTTTACACTTACTGAGCATTTGAGCTCACCATTTTATGTTTTCTTTTCCCCAGGGCATAAAGAAAGTATTTAGGTTTAAAAAAAAGATTTTTATGGGAGATGTTGATGATCTTTCACCACGATTAGAAGATTATATTCTGAGTTTCCAAAGACACTAAACTATTACGGTCCTTGTGTGTGTTTTTTTGTTATGTACTAAGTATTCTGCAAAAGTAATGTAATGTACATGTACGTCAGGATTCAGGTCTCTACAGTTGGTATCAGAGGAAAGGTTTATTCAACCTTTGGAAACTAGGATGCGAAAACATTAGTGAGATCCCTAGAGATATTTCTAAGGTATGTCTGGGGATGTCCCTAAGGATAAGTATACGTATAGGATATAGTCCTAGAACTATGGTAACGATCTTATAATTTAACCTAAGATGTTAGATATTGAAGTTACTCCCCCTTTATTATGATTTTTTCCTCTAACACTATTCTTTTTGGGTTTTAGAAAATGGCTGGAAACAAGATGATTCACGATAATGCAGGAAATTATGGACAATGGAATGATATTCTTCATGAGAAACCAAATGAAATGGGATTTGGAAGTCCAACCATCATTATTATGCCGAATCAGAAATCTCATAATATGATCAATAAACTCAAATTTGGTAAGTTTCCTGACTTGGCTAATAAGAGAAAGATGGAGTTTCATGATGATCATAGAGGAAAGAAAGTTCAATTTCCCCTATGTAAATCATGTGGGAAGAGGCATCAAGGAGAATTTTTCAAGGGAACTGGAAGATGCTTTGGGTGTGGAAAAGAAGGACACAAAGCCAGTAAGTGCAAAAGAAAAGGATCAGTTAACACTATGGATGAGGATAATAGTATTGCTACGACATCAAAAATGGTTAAATGTTTTAAATGTGGAATGTACGGGAATTATGCAAACCAATGCCCTAAGGAAAAGTCTCATGAAGAGAATGAGTACGGCCGTATGAGTAGTATTTATGTTGCTGATGATGAAGAGACTACAAATGATATGTGAGTTGAAAGAATTTTTGAAGCTCAGTCAATGGTTTAAGAAGGTAGTGGAATGATTACATGTTTATCAAGTGTAATGTTGTATAAGTAATCTCATGGTACTATGGAATAAAGAGGCATCTAAGGATTGTTACACTGTTTTCTTTCCTTATGTTTTGAAAGTGTATGATTAATGGTACCAGTAACCATGAAAGGTTATTCAGATATTTTTGGAAAGTAGATGATATGCGCATAATGAAGGGATAAGGATAAAATTAAATGTTTGATGGTATTCATGAGCTCATGAGTGATATATGGAGAAGGTCATATCATGGTTTGAGTATATATAATTTTTGTGATTTTGGAATTTGGAAAGAGTTAACTTTTGACAACATTTATGTTTTCACTAAGGATTAATGGGTATTCATTTTTCAAGAGAATACATGATTAAGGTATTCGCATGATTGGAATAAATGATGGTATTCACATGCTTGGTTGATGATATTTTAAGTAATTTTTTTCTTTATACTATGAGCTTGGACCGAAGTATTGTAGATAAGCCTAAAGATTGGAATGGATTATGTTGGACATATGTTAGTATTGTTGAAGGATAGAACTTTTTTCGATATTATTGATCGAATGTTATAGTAATGTAGTTTTAGAAAAAGGACAACATGCAGGACGGGAGACAGCCCATCGCGTCGGACAAAGCTGTGGGAATCGAACCCACAACCGAAGTGCGACTGGCATTTATCGCCTACCACTGGCCTACAGGAAGTCCGTGTTTAGTAGAAACTAGTTTTATTATATTAAGAAGTATGATATATGAAGTATAATTCCATTTTAGGAACCATATATGATTAATCTCACTATAGATGGACTTATGTATTTTTTGATAACTTTTCTAACCTTTTGTTTGAAACAGATGGAATGACCAATCATTCTATCACATGATCTTCTAACACTTCACGAATGACAAATTAAACTTCATTTCTTTAAGAGATGAACTGGAAATTGTCCAAAGAATGACCAACGGTGAGACTATACCAAAATCACGAAAGTATTTCTTCTAATTCCAATTTCATCAACTTTAGGGAAACGATCTTGAAAACCAAAAATGTTATCCTAGTGCTCTTATATCTGATGAATCATATGGTACCTAAGATCGTAAAAAATTTATGGCTTTGTGATTGCTAGATTTTCCATAGCCATGTTCTCTACCACTCTCCATCAGAACATGATGGTTAGATTTCTCTTCTATATCCATATTTTCACCTTTGTGGAAACCCAGTAATTAGTTTATTTGGGTAACCGTTATGTTTCATACTTTTGTTTTTAAAGATTGGTTTTGGTATTCCATTTTACGATGTAGGTTTCTATTAAAGAAACTTTCGAGTAGTAAACCATTTATAACCCCATTGAATTTCGAGGGTGAAATTCATTTTAAGGGGGGTAGAATTTAACACCCTGAGATTTTATGAAAAATATTCTTTTTAATTTCATTAATGTCTTGTGTTGTACGCTACACCAAAAGAATCTTTCACAACATGCATCCTTGACTTTCCTTGCATTACACACAATCACGACCTTCCTCGATAGCGTGTGTAGTACGCAATACCGAGTTTCACTAAACAACGATATTCTATTAAAATATTTTTAAAACTAGCCGTTATCAATAGTAATAACCACTTTTTGAAATTTTGTAAATTTTATTTTTCAAAATGGACTTCATTTTTGGATTTGGAATATCGAAATTAGCTTTGGGTGAAATTTTGGTACTTTTTGGATAACTTTCATATTCTGATGAATAGTAAAAAATACTAAACTTTAATTAAAAATAACTTTTTTAATAGAAATAATTAATAGTGATAAATTATTAATTTTAGTGGTTTTAAAGTATATTTAGAATATATTTTTACAATTTAATGCAATGTTGGTCATTGGATGTAATTCTACATTTAAACTAGACATAAACAAGTGTCAATCTTTTGATGGTTATTATCTCTTAAAAACACGCTATTTGTTTTGATGACGGAAATTAATTTTTAAATTAATTAATGCAACTAATATGTTTTGAATTTGGTAAAATAGACATCATTTTTGTGTTCATAATATCAAATATATATTAGGCATAATTTTTGGTATTTTTCTGGAAACATTCATTTTTTGATGAATAGTGAAACCACTAAGTGGTAGTTAAAAAAATGAATTTTTCATAAAACTTAATTTTACCGCTTCTGTGAGTGGAATTTCAAAAATCCTAGAGACATGGTTGATGTTAGTAAGTAAAATGTGGTTCAATGAGATGAAAATAATTTTTGGTGAACAGTAACGTTTTACTTTTTTTCACCACGGTTAAAAGTAAATAGGGTAATTAAGGGTAAAAATGTTATTATTATTACCCTAACACATGTCCTAATTCTATTGGATAAGTTTAATTCGACCAAAAACAACCTTAGGAATAAAATATGATCATTTATGCCCACTTGGATTAGATTAGGACATTTATTATTAATTTATATAAAGAAGGGTTAAAATAGTTAAAATCAAAGTTTAATAAGTAAATAATTTTTAATATAGGGTTATACATAAGATAAATTCGACTATAAATATTCATTAGAAATATAAAGCTATTTCCTACATAATAGTATTTTATTTTTAATTTTTAGACATTATATAATTTAATTTATTTATGACACAACGATGATGCAGTAATTCTCTTATTAATGAAATATTGACATAATTGATGTTATAAATACCCAAACAAATGTAATTTGAAACTTTTTATGAATTCCAATAATTTTCTAGGTTAACATGAAATTGTATTATTGATTAAATTAACTTTTTTCGAACAAATAATTATGTTATGATTTTCACAAAAAACAATTACTAAATAGTGTCAAAATTGACATATAATAGTTTTTAAAACAAATATTATATTATTAATTGTTATTTTATTCCTAAAAATCTAAGGTTCGGCAAAATGACTTAGATAAGGTTATATATATTAATAATAAACAACTTGTGGTTCGTTTGGCTTCTTATAGTAAGTTTATTAACCTTATAGGGGAAGAACACAAAAAGACACAGTAAAATTAAAATTATCTAACTTACAGTTAAATATAAATGATAAGGTTAAAATAGGAACCTAAACTTGTCTAAATTCTATTGGATGAGAGTATTTAGAACCATCCCCACCTTAAAATCTAAATAAATCAATTTGGAGCTATTAAACAACGAATTTGACATTATAATAAAATAATATGTTTAGTTATTCCAAAGGTGCCCCTCTCCTCCCTTATAAAAGGGCACCTCCTCCCCCTCTTCCTCACACCACTTTGAGCCTTCACGCTCGGCCGAACACTGCCAATTTCTCCTCTCCACTTCCCTAGAAACATCCTAGAGGTTTTTGTCTTCTTCAAAGACCTATTTTAGTGTCCTAAAAGTAGGTCTCAAAGAAGCACTTCAAAGAAGAGGTAATGTCTGTTACCGATTCTTTCATCTTTATTTCTTATTCCACTTCTTCTTCTTTAGTTGTTTCATTATGAAGT
The DNA here is from genome assembly GCA_963277665.1 of Viscum album. NCBI lineage: Eukaryota > Viridiplantae > Streptophyta > Magnoliopsida > Santalales > Viscaceae > Viscum > Viscum album. The sequence continues at coordinate 847,040,294 of OY728120.1, read as the reverse complement.
AATAACATCAGTATCACTCTTATACTGATATGTTATTATAAGTATGAAACAACACTATTTCACAATCTATCCATCCTACGGAAAAAGAAATCACCGCGCGTGCGTACGTACGGAATACCGTCTCCACGCCGTGGTGTGATCTATTTTCCACCACCACCTTACTTGGATGGGTATAATGGTGTAAATAATGACTATATATGACTATTATAAAGTGATATTGATTATGAAATAGTATACATACACTCAAATACAATTCCACGATCATAAGAACGATATCATCACTCATGCGTACGTAAGGAATATCGTCTCCACGATGTGATGCGACTCGTTCTACATGATCTTCAAGGCATAATGATTATATAAATGAATTGAATGAATGAATATGATATATATTACACTAATACCATTCTTTAAATGAGGTATCTATAACCTAAAGATAAGAATAAGAATTTATTCGACAGAACACACATAAGAACAAAAAGTAATAAACACCCGAATAACAAGTAGTAATGAAATATTACTAATAAGAAGCTAAGAATATGACCATATATGATATCATAACAATAATTATGATTCTGGAATTAGTCAATAACATTATTTAAATCATTATACAAGAGGTTAGGACACTTACGAAGCAAATCGGACCTAAGGTAAGGGAAATATCACAATCTCATTTTTATCTGAGATTGTTTATACTTTGGTATTTACTGGGGTGTATTTTATCATCCACATCCATGTTTCCTCAATATGTAATATTTATATCCTTCTACAATTGTTTAAATCCAATTATACCCTTCGGTGAGTTTTTAGTAAAAGATATGAAAGGAATCTTTTGTCATTTTTCATAAGAGGTACTTTTTGACTTTTCCGAAAAAAAGTATGAGAAGAATGTTTTTTTAACTTATACGGCATGAATGGATTTTTTTTTAAAAAAAATCCAAGAACCTTCCTTTACAAGTTTTCAAGTTTATTTTTAATCAACTTCTTTTAGTTTAAAATTGTATGACATGTTAAGAAAGGAAAAGTGTTTTGAAGTAGAAAGGATATTTTCCTCAAGAATGGAGTTCAAGTGTTTTATCAAAATTATTTTCCATCTAAGATAATAAAGGGTTATGTTTCTATCCCTATTATTACATTGATTTTATTATGTTGTGATGGAATCATTTTTATGAATTCCTTTATCTTATATGAATTGTTTTATGATGTCACGATGTTTATGAATCCCATTTTTATTACGTGGGTTATGCAATGATGTATGATTTAAGATTTTGTGGAACACATAAGAATGGTATCATTATGAGATGGGTGGGACCTATATCTCCCTCCAATGCATTGGGTAAAGATTTTATATCTCATGAGATAGACATGGCTGGAACAGTAGGTTATACCGGTTCAGTGAAATAGGACTGAAACGAGGAGTGAACTCAGTTCATAAAGGGACTTTTTCCACTAAGATATTCTTGGCAATGATTCTTGACTAATAATAAATGATTCTCTATGATTATGTGTGTATGCCAAAAAGTTTCATGTTTTAAGTTATGATTATTGGGATTACATTTCACTACTATGATTTATCCCATGTTATGAAACTAGGATCTCTTTTGCAGGTTAAGATTTCCAAAAGATATGTTCTTATGAATATGACGTGATTGATATTTCTTTTGTTTACCCTTACTGAGCATTTGAGCTCACCATTTTATGTTTTCTTTTCCCCAAGGCATAAATAATGGATTTAGGTTTAAAAAAAGAAGATATTTATGGGAGATGTTAAAGATCTTTCACCATGATTAGAAGATTATATTCTGAGTTTCCAAAGACACTAAACTATTACAGTCCTTGTGTGTGTGTTTTTGTTATGTACTAAGTATTCCAAAAAAGTAATGTAATGTCCATGTACATCAGGCTTCAAGTCTCTACAATTGGTATCAGAGGAAAGGATTAGTCAACCTTTGGAAACTAGGATGGGAAAACGTTAGTGAGATCCCTAGAGATATTTCTAAGGTATGTCTAGGGATGTCCCTAAGGATAAGTATACGTATAAGATACAGTCCTAGAACTATGGTAACGATCATAGAATTTAACCTAAGATGCTAGATATTGACATTACTCCCCCTTTATTATGATTTTTGCCTCTAACACTATACTTTTTGGGTTTTAGAAAATGGCTGGAAACAAGATGATTCACGATAATGGAGGATATTATGGACAATGGAATGATATTCTTCAGGAGAAACCAAATGAAATGGGATTTGGAAGTCCATCCATCATTATTATGCCGAATCAGAAATCTCATAATATGATCAATAAACTCAAATTTGGTAAGTTTCTGGACTCAGCTAATAAGAGAAAGATGGAGTTTCATGATGATCATAGAGGAATGAAAGTTCAATTTCTCCTATGTAAATCATGTGGGAATAGGCATCAAGGAGAATGTTTCAAGGGAACTGGAAGATGCATTAGGTGTGGAAAAGAAGGACACAAAGCCAATAAGTGAAAAATAAAAGGTTCAGTTAACACTATGGATGAGGATAATGGTATTTTTATGACATCAACAATGGTTAAATGTTTTAAATGTGGAATGTACGGGGATTATGCAAACCAATGCCCTAAAGGAAAGTCTCATGAAGAGAATCAGTATGGCCGTATGAGTAGTATTTATGTTGATGATGATGAAGATACTACAAATGATATGTGAGTTGAAGGAATTGTTGAAGCTCAGTCAATGGTTTAAGAAGGTAGTGGAATGATTACATGTTTATCAAGTGTAATGTTGTATAAGTAATATCATGGTACTATGGAATAAAGAGACATCTAAGGATTGTTACACTGTTCTCTTTCCTTATGTTTTGAAAGTGTATGATTAATGGTACCAGTAACCATGAAAGGTTATTAAGATATTTTTGGAAAGTAGATGATATGGACATAATGAAGGGATAAGGAGAAAATTAAATGTTTGATAGTATTCATGAGCTCATGACTGATATAAGGAGAAGGTCATATCATGGTTTGAGTATATATAATTTTTGTGATTTTGGAATGTGGAAAGAGATAACTTTTGACAGAATTTATGTTTTCACTAAGGTTTAATGGGAATTCGTTTTTCAAGAGAATACATGATTAAGATATTCGCATGATTGGAATAAATGATGGTATTCACATGCTTGGTTTATGATATTTTAAGTAATTGTTTTCTTTATACTATGAGCTTGGACTGAAGTATTGTAGATAAGCCTAAAGATTGGAATGGATTATGTTGGACATAAGTTAGTATTTTATAAGGATAGAACTTTTTTCGATATTATTGATCGGATGTTATAGTAATGTAGTTTTAGAAAAAGGACAACCTGCAGGATGGGCGACAGCCCATCGCGTCAGACAAAGCTGTGGGATTCGAACCCACAACCGAAGTTCGACTAGCCTTTATCGCCTACCACTGGCCTACAGGAAGTCCATGTTTAGTAGAAACTAGTTTTATTATATTAAGTAGTATGATATATGAAGTATAATTCCATTTTAGGAACCATATATGATTAATCTCACTATAGATGGACTTATGTATTTTTTGATAACTTTTCTAACCTTTTTTTTGAAACAGATGGAATGACCCATCATTCTATCACATGATCTGATAACACTTCACGAATGACAAATTAAACTTCATTTCTTTAAGAGATGAATTGGAAATTATCCGAAGAACGACCAACGGTGAGACTATACCAAAATCACGAAAGTATTTCTTTTAATTCCAATTTCATCAACTTTTGGGAAACGATCTTGAAAACCAAAAATGTTATCCTAGTGATCTTATATCTGATGAATCATATGGTACCTAAGATCGTCACAAATTTATGGCTTTGTGATTGCTGGCTTTTCCATAGCCATGTTCTCTACCACTCTCCATCAGAACATGATGGTTAGATTTCTCTTCCATATCCATATTATCACCTACGTGGAAACCCAGTAATTAGTTTATTTGGGTAACCGTTACATTTCATACTTTTGTTTTTAAAGATTGGTTTTGGTATTCCATTTTAAGATATAGGTTTCTATTAAAGAAACATTCGAGTAGTAAACCATTTATAACCCCGACAAATTTCGAGGGTGAAACTCATTTTAAGGGGGGTAGAATGTAACACCCCGAGATTTTATGGAAAATATTCTTTTTAATTTCATTAATGTCTTGTGTTGTACGCTACACCAAAAGAATCTTGCACAACACGCATCCTTGACTTTCCTTGCATTACACGCAATCGCGACCTTCCTCGATAGTGTGTGTAGTACGCAATACCGAGTTTCACTAAAAAACGATATGTTATTAAAATATTATTAAAACTAGCCGTTATGAATATTAATAAACACTTTTTGAAATTTTTTAAATTTTATTTTTCAAAATGGAATTCATTTTTGGATTTGGAATATCGAAATTAGCTTAGGGTGAAATTTTGGTACTTTTCGGATAACTTTCATATTCTGATGAATAGTGAAAATTACTAAATTTTATTTAAAAAGAACTTTTTTAATAGAAATAATTAATAGTGATAAATAATTAATTTGAGTGGTTTTAAATTATATTTAGATTATATTTTTAAAATTTAATACAATGTTGGTTATTGGATGTAATTCTACATTTAAACCAGACATAAACAAGTGTCAATCTTTTGATGGTTATTATCTCTTAAAAACACGCTATTTGTTTTGACGACGGGATTTAATTTTTAAATTAATTAATGAAACTAATATGTTTTGAATTTGGTAAAATAGACATCATTTTTGAGTTCATAATATCAAATATAGATTAGGCCTAATTTTTGGTATTTTTCTGGAAACTTTCATTTTTTGATGAATAGTGAAACCACTAAGTGGTTGTTAAAAAAATGAATTTTTCATAAAACTTAATTTTACCGCTTCTATGAGTGGAATTTCAAAAATCTGAGAGACACGGTTGATATTGTTATCTATATTTATAAACTTAATTTTACCGCTTCATAGGAAGATTCACTGAATCTAGCTTCATATTATTATCTATATTTCCACCTTGTAAATAACTCTCACTCTTTCTCATAATCCCTAGGTTAGAGTTCCCACTATTCCCCATGGGTACCAACATCCTTCCTCTCTTATAGTGACTATGATATCCCTTTCATCCAATGATGATCTATTCATCATTTCTGTATATTAACTTATACATACCACCATAGTTTTGGAATGAATTTCTTTCTTCAATCCAAATTAAATGATGTGAGCCTTCATGGAAGCATTAGCCGAAACCTCAGGTGAAAATCAGAAAAAGTTTATAAATATAGCCACATATTCCTTCACCGACAGGATCTCCTACTTCAAACAGAATAAATCTATTGTACGGTCAATTTTTAATTTTTGAGGGTAGAATTATTTGTTAAACAATTCCTAAAAATCATCCCATGTCATACCTTTGTCCATTCCATCTTAGTCCACATACTAAAACCAATAATGAGAAAGATATACCAACATTTATGTTGTTGAATTCATGTTCAAATTTTTTATCATTCTTAGGAAATCAAATATTTGATTCATAATGGTCAACCATTCCTCCACCATTTTCAGTTCTGAATCAACCCCAAAGATGGGTGGATTCTACCTATGAAAATGAACCGAGTGATCTACATGCATCATCTCATTTCCTCTAATCCCACATTCCATATCTTAGAAACATTGAACTATTCTTTGAAAAAGATGTCGGTTCACTGGGGGATTAGGTAAAACAACATTTGACACTCCATCCTACGGTTGGCTGCTACGATGCCTACTCAGTTCCATTTATATCAACATAAGAATCACATTAAGTCTCACTCCATAGCAACATATGGATTAAAATTTCATGTTCAATTACATTGAAACTATCACAACCAATCATTCCAAAATCAAAAATTTCCCATATTCAACCTTTTTTGAAAAATCCTCCATGTTTTGAAAATTGACCATTTTCAAAATAAGAGAACCGATCATTTTCCAAAACCATACATTTGAAAACAATTTTGTGATTTTTCAAAATTCCAAAAATTCATAGTGAAATCATAAATCATTTTTTCAAATAAAATATGTTATCCTAGTGGGAAGTCATTTTTACCATGCTTGTCATGCTCATATCATTGGCTACACCCACGAAACTGAGGTCACACACCAATAAGTGTGTCCAAAACACATAAGTACCCAATTCCCTAGTGACATGAAGTTCAGTATAAAAGGGATAGATAAATCATTTTATACTATACATTTAATGTTCCAAATATCCTACTCCTTGTAGCATCCAAAATCAAGTAATACACGAAGAATGAATATCAACTCCAAGACTGCCAACCAATGTTATGATCGAACATGACCGAAATTCCTTGTACATTAAGGATCGAATAGGATGATACAACTGGTAACATCTGGCCCCTCCTCATTGGATTGAGTTGAGGTGGAGGTGCTACTCCACCATAGGTGACATCCCCAAGGACACATGGGCTGGCAATATGTAACACCCCGAGATTTTATGAAAAATATTATTTTTAATTTCATTAATGTCTTGTGTTGTACGCTGCACCAAAAGGAGCTTGCTCAACACGCATCCTTTACTTGCCTTGCATTACACGCAATCGCGACCTTCCTTGATAGCGTGTGTAGTACGCAATACCGAGTTTCACTAAACAACGATATGCTATTAAAATATTATTAAAACTAGCCATTATGAATAGTAATAACCACCTTTTAAAATTTTAGAAATTTTATCCCTCAAAATGGACTTCATTTTTGGATTCAGAGTATCGAGTTTAGCCTAAGCTAAAATTTTGGTACTTTTCAGATAACTTTCATATTCTGATGAATAGTGAAAATTACTAAATTTTAATTAAAAACAACTTTTTTAATCGAAATAATTAATAGTGATAAATTATTAATTTGAGTGGTTTTAAAGTATATTTAGAATATATTTTTACAATTTAATACAATTTTGGTGATTGGATGTAATTTCACATTTAAACCAGTTATAAACAAGTGTCAATCTTTTGATAGTTATTATCTCTTAAAAATACGCCATTTGTTTTGACGACGGGAATTAATTTTTAAATTAGTTAATGTAACTGATATGTTTTGAATTTGGTAAAATAGACATCTTTTTTGAGTTCATAATATCAAATATAGCTTAGGCCTAATTTTTGGTATTTGTTTTTGGAATCTTTCATTTTTATGATGAATAGTGAAACCACTAAGTGGTAGTAAAAAAAATGAATTTTTCATAAAACTTAATTTTACCGCTTCTGTGAGTGGAATTTCAAAAATCTGAGAGACACGGTTGATTTCAGTAAGTAAAATGTGGTTCAATGAGATGAAAATAATTTTTGGTGAATAGTAACTTTTTACTTTTTTTTACCACGGTTAAAAGTAAATAGTATAATTAAGGGTAAAAATGATATTATTATTACCCTAACACATGTCCTAATTCTATTGGATAAATGTAATTCGACCAAAAACAACCTTAGGAATAAAATATGACCATTTAGGCCCACTTGGATTAGATTAGGACATTTCTTATTATTTAATTCAAAGAAGAGTTAAAAGAGTTAAAATCAAAGTTTAATAAGTAAATAATTTTTAATATGGGGTTATACATAAGATAAATTCGACTATAAATAATCATTAGAAAGCTAAAACGATTTCCTACATAATCGTATTTTATTTGGAATTTTAGACAGTAAATAATTTAATTTATTTATGACACAACGATGATGCAGTAATTATCTTATTAATGAAATCTTGACATAATTGATGTTATAAATACCGAAATAAATATAATTTGAGACTTTTTATGAACTAAACTAATTTTCTAGGTTAATATTACATTTTAGGATTAATTTAAGTAACTTTGGTCGAAGTAATCATTCTTTTATGAGTTTCAAAAAAATCAACTATTGAATAGTGTCAAAATTGACATAAAATAGTATTTAAAACAAATATTATATTATTAATTGTTATTTTATTCCTAAAAATCTAAGGTTCGGCCAAATGACTTTGATAAGGTTATATATATTAATAAAACACAACTTGGGGGTCGCTTGGATGTATATGGTTAGTTTATTAACTATATAATATAAAAATACAAAGTGACATGATAAATGTCAATCTAATTAACTAAGAGTTAAAACTAAACTATAAGGTTAATATAATGACCTATACTTGTCTAAATTCTATTGTATGAAATAATTGTGACCCATACCCACCTTATCTTTGAAATAACTCAATTTGGAGGTATTTAAAACCGAACTTGACTTTATAATAAAATAATAATTTTAGTTATTCCAAAGGTGCCCCTCTCCTCCCTTATAAAAGGGCACCCCCTCCCTCTCTTCCTCACAACACTTTCAGCCTTCAAGCTCGGAAAAACACTGCGAAATTCTCTTCTACACTTCCCTAGAAATATCCTAGAGGTTATGGTCTTCCTCAAAGACCAATTTTAGTGCCCTAAGAGGAGGTCTCAAAGAGGCGCTTCAAAGAAGAGGTAATTTCCGTTACCGATTCTTCCATCTTTATTTCTTCTTCCACTTCTTATTCTTTAGTTGTTTAATTATGAAGTAATAACATAAGTATCAATAATATACTGATATGTTATTATATGTATGAAACAACCATATTTCTCCATCTATCCATCCTACGGAAAACGAAATCACCACGCCTGCGTACGTACAGAATACCGTCTCCACGCCGTTGTGAAATCTATTTTCCACCACCACCTTACTTGGATGGGTATAATGGTGTAAATAATAAATATATATGATTATTTGAAAGTGATATTTATTCTGAAATAGTATACATACACTCCAATTCAATTCCACAATCATAGGAACGATATCATCACTCGTGCGTACATACGGAATATCGTCTCCACGATGTGATGCGACTTGTTCTACATGATCTTCATTGAATAATAATTATATAAATGAATTGAATGAATGAATATGATATATATTACACTAATAACATTCTAGAAAAGAGTTATCTATAACCTAAAGATAAGAATAAGAATTTATTCGACAAAACACGCATAAGAACAAAAAGTAATAAACACCTGAATAACAAGTAGTAATGAAATATTACTAATAAGAAGCTAAGAATATGACCATATATGATATCATAATAATAATTATGATTCTGGAATAATTCAATAACATTATTTAAATCATTATACAGGAGGTTCAGACACTTACGAAGCAAATCGGACCTAAGGTAAGGGAAATATCACAATCTCATTTTTATCCGAGATTGTTTATACTTTGGCATTTATTGGGGTTTATTTTATTATCCACATCCATGTTTCCCCAATATGTAACTTTATTCCCATTCACCTACAATTGTTTAAATCCTATTTTATCTTCCGGTGAGTTTTTAGTAAAAGATATGAAAGGAATCTTTTGTCGTTTTTTGTACGAGATACTTTTTTGACTTTTCCGACAAAAGTACAAGAAGAATGTTTATTTTAACTTATACGGAATGAATGGATTTTTAAAACATTATTTCGAAGAAGCTTCTTTTACAAGTTTTCAAGTTTATTTTTAATCAACTTCTTTTAGTTTAGAATTGTATGACATGTTAAGAAAGGAAAAGTGTTTTTGAAGTAGAAAGGATATTTTCCTCAAGAATGGAGTTCAAGTGTTTTATCAAAATTATTTTCCATCTAAGATAATATAGGGTTCTGTTTCTATGTAAAGACCCGTAAAATTCAAGGTAAATTTTTTCTTAATTTTCTTTGGAACTTTACAAGAGCGCGGTTTCTGACGGCACCTGATTCTGAGGCCCGGAGTGCCCGGAATCAATTTCCGAAGTTTGGCTCGGGTACGTTCAGTGAACGAACGAGCGGGAATTTCTAACTTTTGAACCGGTGCCCGAAATCAAATTCCGAGGGCACCGATGAACTCGCAGCGCCAATATTCGCTTAAGGAGACCTTTTCCGAAGTTGCGTTTATTGCGGGATGAAAGTTAGTTTTTGGGAGAATTATAAAAAGTTAAATAAAAATGTGGAACACTTTTTATTTTATTTTGTTAGTTAACTTCTCCCAAAGGGAGTTAAAGGTGGGACCCACATCCACTTAACCTCCCTTGGGAGGATTAAGTGTGGTGGGGCCCACACGAACCCCAACTCCTCATATTCTCTCAAAACCTCCCCTTTAACCCATTTCAATTAATGTTTGACAACTTGGCTTAATTAATTGAAGAGGGTTAATTTAAATTTCAAACCTTTGAAATTCTAAGAGGAAGGTTGTGTAATAAAATAAGCTTAAGCTTATTTTATTAGGTTGGGTTGGTTTCCTTTGCTCTTGAGAGGATTTGAGAGCTCCTTCTTCTTCTTCAAACATTGATGAAGAACACGAAGAACACTCAAGCTCCGACGAAGAACGCCGCTCCTCTTTTCTTCATAGCCGGTTGCTTCCGAAGATCGAAGACGCATTCCGTGTCAACGAAAGGGAACGCCGCTTTCTCCTCGGACTTCCTTCGTCGGCTTACAAAGATTCACCAATGACGTACCTCTTCGGACGTACCTCTTCGTCAACGGAATTGACGAACGTTACCGCGACGCCCGACCTCCGCGACGTTCTCTTCCGCGGGTCGTTGACGATCATCGATCTTGAACCAAGGTAGGGGTTTGTTGTGGTTTATTTCATTACTCTCGTTCTTGGTCCTATAATGATAATTCGTGATTAAATATTTAAGAGTTATCATCTAACGAGAGGGGGGGGGGGGGGTCGGACCGCACAAACACGGCCGAATTCCCCCTCCTTTGTTCTTGGTTATTTGTATAATCTTATGATGAACGAGAAGGCGTGGTGCCGTCGCACCACGCGGGAATCGCCCGGCTTATTTACGTGACGCCGTCGCGTCGCGCCGTGGATGGATTATCAAGAACGCGACGCCATCGCGCCGCGTCGAAGGGAACCAAAGGCGCCGCGGCCGGAGCGGGGCCGCGGCGGAGGGGCACGGTGTCATCGCACCACGCCGGACGATGAACACCACGGCCGGTTCCGGGCCGCGGCGGGACGAGAGGACCGGCGGCTCGCCGGGCCGCCGGCGTCGAAAATCGGATGGGGACCGGCTTTGCCGGTCTCGTTGAAGAAAACCGGCCGGCCAGGTGGGTCGGTCGGAAGGTCAAAGACCGGGGGAAATTAATTCCCCCAGTCAACTCAAAAGCCCCCCCCCCCCCCCATTTATTTAGGGGGGGGCGGTTTCGTTAAGGGGGGGTAAGCGGCCCCCCGGTTTCCCTCAAGAAGGCCCCCACGATGGGGGCCGGTTCACCAAAAAGGCGCGGCTAAAAGCCGCTCCGCCAGCAGGAAGCGGTGGCCATGCCCCCCGCGCGTGACACCAGCGGCGCTAGGTCGCGCCGCCGCCGGCCGGGCCGCGCCACCGCGCCGGACCCGGGTCGGGTCGACCCGGTTTGGGCCGCCCAGGGGGGGTCGGGACGGGTCGGCCCGGACCCGGACCCCCCGTTTTCGAGATGATTTCGGTCTTTTGGCCATAACATGAGCCACGGACATCCGATCGATGAACCGTCAGCGGCAATGCGATCCTTGGATCGAGACGGTCGTTTCGGTATATCGCACTCAATGTTTCGGAATAATTTGTGTTCGGCCGGTTTGGTTCGTACACGAAACCAACCGGGCCCTCGGAGCAGAAACACTCATATCTTGAGCTACGGACATCCGATTGACGTGACGTCAGCTTTGTTGTGTTCCTCTTAGTGAGACGGATATTTTGGAATTCTCTGCCCGAGGTTTGGATGCAGGTGGAGTACGGTCGGGTTGGTTTTGCCTTAAAAATCAACCGGGCCCCTAGGACGAAAAAGCCAATAACTCTCAGACCGGGCGTCCGATCGACGCGCCGTCTATTGCGTTGAGACCCCTAGGATGAGACGGTCCTTTGAGATTATTCTTCATGGGACTTTGAGATACTTGGAGTATCGACCAGTAGCTCATGGAGCGGACCCTCCTGGAGACGAGCGTGCGGAGTACGGAGACCGGGTAGCTGACTGAGACCCGACGACTGCTGATCAGATGACCCGGAGTGTCACAGGGGTGCGCTTGGTTGTAGCAGCAGACCCACGACAGAGGTGCGCTTGGTTTTAGCGGCACATGGGAGCGCTTGGTTGTAGCGGCAGACCCACGACAGAGGTGCGCTTGGTTGTAGCGGCACATGGGAGCGCTTGGTTGTAGAGGGTGCGCTTGGTTGTAGCGGCACATGGGAGCGCTTGGTTGTAGCGGCAGACCCACGACAGAGGTGCGCTTGGTTGTAGCGGCACATGGGAGCGCTTGGTTGTAGCAGCTGGCCCGCGGTACTCGTCAGGAGGAGTATCTCAGCAGTCTTAGGTTTGTGAGCAGTACCTCGGAGTTGTGACAGGACCACTGTACACTCCAGAGACGGAGCTCTTCAACAGTTACGGTTTCGATAATGAAAATCCTGGTTTGAGCTGAGACTTTTGACCTTGTGTTTACCTCATGATTGAGATGGGTCACTTGCTAACTTAGGTATATGTATGGGCATATACCCAGGTAGTGGTTATCCATTGATTTCACAATCATTGTGTTTCCTCATGATTGAGACGGGTTACTTGATAACTTAGGTATATGTATGGGCATATACCTAAGTAGAGGTTATCTATTGAGATCTTCTATGTGGTTATCCTTGTTGGTTTAGTGAGACCTTGAGGGTCTTGGGGTCCCTACTGAGTATCGTTATACTCACCCCTGCACGGGCTATGCCCGCACCTCGTTGTGTTGGTTGCAGACGACGGGCAGTGCTGACATTGGCCGAGTGTTCGAGGACTGGACGGTACCTGGAGGTGGACTATACGAAGAGATGGTACCCGGAGGAGGACCTCACGACGAGACGGTACCCAGAGGTGGACGTGACGACGAGGCGGTACCCGTAGGTGGACCACTGGGCGAGACATACTGGGAGCGGACGGCGGGACCTGAGGAGCAGAGGAGCTATCTGTACCCACCCTTCAGGTGGGATTTCCAGTGGAAAGCTCGACGTAGCAGCTTTACTTTTCAGTTGTAGTTTTCCCTTTCGAGTTGTACTTTACAGTTGGGCTTGTATTTCCAGCCCCTTTTTACTTTCCGCACTTACTGTTGTACTTAGTTTTTACTTTGTGTTTACTTCTTCCGCTTGTACTCTGTGGTGCTTGTTTTCTTTTATAAAGGCAATGCCTTCCCAGTTATCGGGATTTTACGCCTTGGTGCTAGTCGCCAGCCCCTGGCCTATGGAAGGCGGGCTTGGGGTAGTCACGGCACGGGCCCCGAGGACGGGTCGTGACAAATTGGTATCAGAGGAGTTCGGTTCTACAGCGATCTCTGATCTTTTCTATGTGGAGCAATAATGTTTAGCGTATTGAGTGTGGTTCTCAGTCCAGGGAGTCCAGTGTTGGTGCGGCGGCCGACGTATCCGTACACCAGGACCCTGACTTCTGATTTCCGACTTAATGCATGAAAACATTGATTGTGTGTGTGTTTCAAAGTTTTCTTTGTGATTACTTATATCAGCTCACCAGGTATACTGTTCTGACCGTGGCGCACCTGTTTCCTTTTCAGGATGGCCCCACGACGGCAGCCAGCGAGGGTTCCGAGAGTCGAGTGTGACAACAGCCCGCCGAGCGACGAGGCCTCGGTGCAGGACCCTTTGTCAGCAGTGGCACCGGCAGTAGTTTTATCCGCCGAGCCCCCGATACTTCCAGCACCATCCGCTGATGATGCACGTCGCCTCAGCGCAATGCATGAGTTTCAGCGCCAGCGACCGCCCAGGTTCCACGGGGAGACGGACCCTCAGGCAGCCGAGGACTGGCTGGAGGTAGTCGTGCGAGTTTTCAGGCTAGTGAGGAAACCAGCAGACCTCATGGTGATCCTCGCTGCGAGCCTACTGCACGCAGAAGCGGGCCGATGGTGGAGCTTGATGCTCCAGGTGCATGACGAGACATCTCTTCTCTGGACGGACTTTGAGAGCATCTTCCGCTCGGAGTTCGTCCCAGCCACCCTCCGAGCGGTGCGCATTCAGGAGCTACTACAGCTGCGGCAGGGCAGTATGACAGTAGCCCAGTACTCGGCAAGATTTACTGATCTTTCACGCTACTCGACCGACATGGTATGGGACCCATTCTTCTGGGCCCGGACCTTCGAGCAGGGACTAAGGCATGAGATCAAGGCTTCGATGATCTCCCTCAACATTCCGACTCAGGTAGGGGTGTTGTAGCGAGCCCTCTTAGTGGAGAGTTTCCTTGCTGAATAGTCTCTAGCAGTAGGACCCACCACTTACCAGCATGCGGTAGAGTCTTCTGCAGCGGGCAGTAGACGGATGACGCAGGGGTCCAAGAGGACTGGACCTACAGGTGGTCGACACCATGACTCTGGATCGTTTGCGCGAGGCACTCGGGGTGGGTAACGACTTTCCATGAGAGGGCAGTGTTACTCCTGCGGCGGGGTTGGTCACATGGCTCGTGACTGTCCGACCCGCCATATGGATGACCAGCAGACGAACGAAGGACCCCCCCAGGCAGAGGCAGAGGTTCGATCAGGGCGGGCCGCAAGGAGCAGGCAGCCATGACGGGGGAGCTGGCCGTGCAGCTGGAGGTGGACGACGCTTCGGGGTGTTGCCACCACCACCACTAGGAGGTCCACCCCGACCGTAGGGGACAGGAGGACATGGGAGAGCTCAGCTTTTGAAATTTGAGGCCTACGATCATGGGGCTCCAGGAGCAGATGGACAGGAGCGGGACTAGCTCCAGACCTGGAGACTTTTGTTCATGTTTCTTCTAGTTTTGTTTATGTATGTTTGTAGATGATTTGTGTCTTTGTTCTTGAGCTGCAGTAATAAAAGACACCTTTTCTTGTGGCATTTACTTCCCTGTCCTCTCTTGTGTTGTTTCAAAGAGGTTCTGGATTATACCGTTGACTTGACCCTCACTTGAGAAGTACCTACTGGAGGAGACCCAGTTACCACACACTGATGTCAACAGTGTGACTCAACCCTTGGAGGCGAGAGTAACGGTTGGATCTCTTTGTAGTAGCGTCGAGGCCTTACGACGTCATCCTTGGTCATCCATGTCGGGATTGACAGTATTAGGCGATGAACGTGGTTCATCTAGGGAATGAGACCAGATTTCTCTTATCAGCAAAGAAGAAATCATAGCAGCTCTTGTGGGACCAGAGGTGGTCTAGGCCACGACAGAGAAGGTCCAGGTCATCCAGGAGCGGATGAGGACAGCTCAGAGCCGGCAAAAAGTCATACGCTGACAGGAGGTGGAGGCCACTTGAGTTCGAGGATGGCGACCACGTCTTCTTGAGGGTCTCACCTCGACGTGGTATACGGAGATTTGACCATGGCGGCAAGTTATCTCCACGCTTCATCGGACCCTCCAGGTCCTCAGCAGGATTGGCGAGGTGGCTTATCGCCTGGCTCTACCACCTCAGTTGCACCGGGTGCACGACATCTTCCACGTGTCTCAGCTGAGGAGATACGTGCATGACCCGACGCACATCATTGACCATGGGGATCTTGACGTTGACGATGGGGCGACTTTTACGGAGGTCCCGGTGGAGATAGAGGATCGACATGAGTGGGTCCTACGTGGGCGATCGATTTCTCTTGTGCGCATCATATGGCAGCACGGGAACCTCCAAGAGAGCACATGGGAGAGGGAGGCTCAGATGCGTGCTCAGTACCCTCATTTGTTTCCCTAGTTTTTGATGTATCTTTACGGGGACGTAAAGCCCTGAGGTGGGAGTAATGTAAAGACCCGTAAAATTAAAGGGAAATTTTTTCTTAATTTTCTTTGGAATTTTACAAGAGCGCGGTTTCTAACGGAACCTGATTCTGAGGCCCGGAGTGCCCGGAATCAATTTCCGAAGTTTGGCTCGGGTACGTTCAGTGAACAAACGAGCGGGAATTTCTAACTTTTGAACCGGTTCCCGGAATCAAATTCCGATGGCACCGATGAACTCGCAGTGCCGATATTCTCTTAAGGAGACCTTTTCCGAAGTTGCGTTTATTGCGTGATGAAAGTTAGTTTTTGGGAGAATTATAAAAAGTTAAATAAAAATGTGGAACACTTTTTATTTTATTTTGTTAGTTAACTTCTCCCAAAGGGAGTTAAAGGTGGGACCCACATCCACTTAATCTCCCTTGGGAGGATTAAGTGTGGTGGGGCCCACACGAACCCCAACTCCTAAAATTCTCTCAAAACCTCCCCTTTAACCCATTTCAATTAATGTTTGAAAACTTGGCTTAATTAATTGAAGAGGGTTAATTTAAATTTCAATCCTTTGAAATTCTAAGAGGAAGGTTGTGTAATAAAATAAGCTTAAGCTTAGTTTATTAGGTTGGGTTGGTTTCCTTTGCTCTTGAGAGGATTTGAGAGCTCCTTCTTCTTCTTCATACATTGACGAAGAACACGAAGAACACTCAAGCTCTGACGAAGAACGCCGCTCCTCTTTTCTTCATAGCCGGTTGCTTCCGAAGATCGACGACGCCTTTCGTGTCAACGAAAGGGAACGCCGCTTTCTCCTCGGACTTCCTTCGTTGTCTTACGAAGATTCTCCAACGACGTACCTCTTCGGACGTACCTCTTCGTCAACGGAATTGACGAACGTTACCGCGACGCCCGACCTCCACGACGTTGTCTTCCGCTGGTCGTTGACGATCATCGATGTTGAACCAAGGTAGGGGTTTGTTGTGGTTTATTTCCTTACTCTCGTTCTTGGTTATAGAATGATAATTTGTGATTAAATATTTTAGAGTTATCATCTAACGAGAGGGGGGGGGGTCGGACCGCACAAACACGGCCGAATTCCCCATCCTTTGTTCTTGGTTATTTGTATAATCTTATGATGAACGAGAAGGCGTGGTGCCGTCGCACCACGCGGGAATCGCCCGGCTTATTTACGAGACGCCGTCGCGTCGCGCCGTGGATGGATTTTCAAGAACGCGACGCCATCGCGCCGCGGCCGGAGCGGGGCCGCGGCGGAGGCGCGCGGTGTCGTCGCACCGCACCGGATGACGAACAACGCGGCCGGTTTCGTGCCGCGGCGGGATGAGAGGACTGGCGGCTCGCCGGGCCGCCGGCGTCGGAAACCGGAAGGGGACCGGCTTTGCCGGTCCCGTTGAAGAAAA
Source organism: Viscum album (assembly GCA_963277665.1). Lineage (NCBI taxonomy): Eukaryota > Viridiplantae > Streptophyta > Magnoliopsida > Santalales > Viscaceae > Viscum > Viscum album. The sequence goes on along the minus strand of OY728120.1, from coordinate 847,023,131 downwards.
CCGGCCGGCCAGGTGGGTCGGCCGGAAGGTCAAAGACCGGGGGAAATTAATTCCCCCGGTCAACTCAAAAGCCCCCCCCCCCATTTATTTGGGGGGGTGGGGTTTCGTTAAGGGGGGGCAGGCGCCCCCCCGGTTTCCCTCAAGCAGGCCTCCACGATGGGGGCCGGTTCTCCAAAAAGGCGCCGCTAAAAGCTGCGCCGCCAGCAGGAAGCGGGGGCCATGCCCCCCGCGCGTGACACCAGCGGCGCCGGGCCGCGCCGCCGCTCCGCCGCGCCGGACCGCCGCCGGCCGGGCCGGGTTGGCCCGGACCCGGACCCCCTGTTTTCGAGACGATTTTGGTCTTTTGGCCATAACTTGAGCCACGGACCTCCGATCGATGAACCGTCGGGGGAAATGCGATCCTTGGATCGAGACGGTCTTTTCGGTATATCGCACTCAATGTTTCGGAATACTTTGAGTTCGGCCGGGTTGGTTCGTACACGAAACCAACCGGGCCCTCGGAGCGGAAACGCTCATATATTGAGCTACAGACATCCGATTGACGTGCCGTCAGCTTTGTTTTATTCCTCTTAATGAGACGGATCTTTTGGAATACTCCTCCCGAGGTTTGGACGCAGGTGGAGTACGGTCGGGTTGGTTTTGCCTTAAAAACCAACCGGGCCCCTAGGACGAAAAAGCCAATAACTCTCAGACCGGGCGTCCGATCGACGCGCCGTCTGTTGCGTTGATACCCCTATGATGAGACGGTCCTTTGAGATTCTTCTTCGTGGGACTTTGAGATACTTGGAGTATCGACCAGTAGCTCGTGGAGCGGACCCTCCCGGAGACGAGCGTGCGGAGTACAGAGACCGGGTAGCTGATTGCTGATCGGACGACCCGGAGTGTCACAGGGGTGCGCTTGGTTGTAGCGGCAGACCCACGACAGAGGTGCACTTGGTTGTAGCGGCACATGGGAGCTCTTGGTTGTATCGGCAGACCCACGACAGAGGTGCGCTTGGTTGTAGCGGCACATGGGAGCGCTTGTTTGTAGAGGCAGACCCACGACAGAGGTGCGCTTGGTTGTAGCGGCACATGGGAGCGCTTGGTTGTAGCGGCAGACCCACGACAGAGATGCGCTTGGTTGTAGCGGCACATGGGAGCGCTTGGTTGTAGCGGCAGACCCACGACAGAGATGCGCTTGGTTGTAACGGCACATGGGAGCGCTTGGTTGTAGCGGCAGACCCACGACAGAGGTGCGCTTGGTTGTAGCGGCACATGGGAGCGCTTGGTTGTAGCGGCAGACCCACGACAGAGGTGCGCTTGGTTGTAGCGGCACATGGGAGCGCTTGGTTGTAGCAGCTGGCCCGCGGTACTCGTCAGGAGGAGCACCTCAGCAGTCTTAGGTTAGTGAGCAGTACCTTGGAGTTGTGACAGGACCACTGTACACTCCAGAGACAGAGCTCTTCAACAGTTACGGTTTCGATAATGAAAATCCTGGTTTGAGCTGAGACTTTTGACCTTGTGTTTACCTCATGATTGAGATGGGTCACTTGCTAACTTAGGTATATGTATGGGCATATACCCGGGTAGTGGTTATCCGTTGATTTCACAATCCTTGTGTTTCCTCATGATTGAGACGGGTTACTTGATAACTTAGGTATATGTATGGGCATATACCTAAGTAGAGGTTATCTGTTGAGATCTTCTATGTGGTTATCCTTGTTGGTTTAGTGAGACCTTGAGGGTCTCGGGGTCCCTACTGAGTATCGTTATACTCACCCCTGCACGGGCTATGCCCGCACCTCGTTGTGTTGGTTGCAGACGACGGGCAGTGCTGACAGAGGCCGAGTGTTCGAGGACTGGACGGTACCTGGAGGTGGACTATACGAAGAGATGGTACCCGAAGGAGGACCTCACGACGAGACGGTACCCAGAGGTGGACGTGACGACGAGGCGGTACCCGGAGGTGGACCACTGGGCGAGACATACTGGGAGCGGATGGCGGGACCTGAGGAGCAGAGGAGCTATCTCTACCCACCCTTCAGGTGGGATTTCCAGTGGAAACCTCGGTGTAGAAGCTTTACTTTTCAGTTGCATTTTTCCCTTTCGAGTTGTACTTTACAGTTGGGCTTATATTTCCGGCCCCTTTTTACTTTCCGCGCTTACTTTTGTTCTCAGTTTTTACTTTGTGTTTACTTCTTCCACTTGTACTCTGTGGTGCTTGTTTTCTTTTATAAAGGCGATGCCTTCCCAGTTATCGGGCTTTTATGCCTTGGTGCTAGTCGCCAGCCCCTGGCCTATGGAAGGCGGGCTTGGGGTAGTCACAGCACGGGCCCCAAGGATGGGTCGTGACATTCTATCCCTATTATTACATTTATTTGATTATGTTGTGATGGAAATATTTTTTTGAATTCCTTTATCTTATATGAATTGTTTTATGATGTCATGTTGTTTAAGAATCCCATGTTTACTACATGGGTTATGAAATGATATATGATTTATGATTTTTTGGCACACCTAAGAATGGTATCATTATGAGATGGGTGGGACCTATATCTCCCTCCAATGCATTGGGTAAATATTTTATATCTCATGAGATAGATATGGCTGGAACGGTAGGTTATACCGGTTCAGTGAAACAGGACTGAAACGAGGAGTGAACTCGGTTCAGAAAGGGACTTTGTCCACTAAGATAGTCATGGAAATGAGTCTTGACTAATAAGAAATGATTATATATTATTATGTGTGTATTCCACAAAGTTTCATGTCATAAGTTTTGATTATTGGGATTACATTTCACTACTATGATTTATCCCATGTTATGAAGCCATGATCTCTTTTTCTGGTTAATATTTACAAAAGATATGTTCTTATGAATATGATGTGATTGATATTTCTTTTGTTTACCCTTACTGAGCATTTGAGCTCACCCTTTTATGTTTTCTTTTCCCCGGGATATAAAGAAAGGATTTAGGTAAGAAAAAGAAAAAAGGAAGATCTTTATTGTGAGATGTTGAAGATCTTTCACCATGATTAGAAGATTTTATTCCGAGTTTCCAAAGACACTAAACTATTACGATCCTTGTGTGTGTGTTTTTGTTATGTACTAAGTATTCTGCAAAAGTAATGTAATGTCCATGTACGTCAAGCTTCGGGTCTCTAGAGTTGGTATCAGAGGAAAGGTTTAGTCAACCTTTGGAAACTAGGATGTGAGAACTTTAGTGAGATCCCTAGAGATATTTCTAAGGTATGTCTAGGGATGTACCTAAGGTTAAGTATAAGTAGAGGTTATAGTCCTAGAATTATGCTAACGATCATATAATTAAACATAAGATGTTAGATATTGAATGTACTCCCCCTTTATTATGTTGTTTTCCCTAGCATGATTTTTGCCTCTCACACTATTCTTTTTGGGTTTTAGACGATGGCTGGAACCCGAAGGAACCGTGTTGATCAATACAATGGACAATGAAATGATTGTCCTCCTGAACAAAAAAATGTTATGGGAGATGGAGTGAAAAATCTTATTGCTATACTTACACAAGCTATGAATCATTATGGACTTCCAAATGAGCAGAGAAGGGAACAATATTCTATTGAGTCCTTCATGAGGCAACGTCCACCTTCTTTCAGTGGGTCTTATGATCCACTTGTTGCTGAACAGTGGATCAGTACTACTGAAAAGATATTTTTAGTTCTTCAATGTTCTGAACATGATAAAGTCGTCTTAGTAGTATATCATTTGGAAGGTGAAGCTGATCAATGGTGGAATCTTATCAAGAATATGAGGCAAAGAGATGAAATTGATTCCACAGAATGGGACGAGTTCAAGAACTTATTTTTCAGTAAGTACTTCCCTCATATTCTTCAAACAAAGATGGAGAAGGAGTTTCTTGAACTAAAGCAAAAGGATGATGAATCTATTGGTATATACGAAGCGAATTTTACAAGGCTTGCAAGGTATGCATATGGATTTATCATCCAACTTGAAAGTAAAGTTGATCGATTCTTCAGTGGATTAAAACCAAATCTTCGAAGGGAATTATCTATAAGAAACATCAGTAACTATGAAGAAATTGTGCGTTGTGCTATCAAGGTAGAAATGGATGTTGGTGTTACTTATCCATCTCATAGTTTTGACAAGAAACGAATGATTGAGTTCAAGGAGAAATCTCAGAATAATGGTGAAAAGAAGATGAATGTTTCCTTATGCTCAAAGTGTGGAAAGAAGCATGGTGGAGATTGTCTTAAAGGGACTAGAAAATGTTTTAAGTGTGGAAAAGAAGGTCATAGAGCAGCTGAGTGTCGAAGTAATGGAGTAAGGGTTTCTAATGATGTGAATAAAGAAAAGACTGCAGAGAACGCACCAACAACACTTCAATGCTTCAAGTGCAAGGAAATGGGGTATTATGCTAATAAATTCCCTAATCCAAAGGTTAGTGATGATCGACGTGACCAACCACTTAAGGAAAAAGACAAAGGGAAGTCACATGCGATCACCATTGGAGATGTTGAATATCACAACGATGTGGTGGAATGATTAACTGTTATTTAATGGGATTCCAGAATAATGTTGTATATAGTATCGTGAAATATTGGAATATTTATGTTTTGGTATATTGTGGTTTTCAATAATTTTATGGCATCGGTAACCATGAAAAGTGATTGAAATATTTTTGGAAAGAAGATGATATGCACATAATGAAGGGATAAAGAGAATCTAATATGTTTGATAGTATTCATGAGCCCATGATTGATATAAGGACTAAGTGATATCATGGTTTGAGGATATAGAATTTTGATGATTTTGGTATGTGGAAAGTGTTAACTTTTAACTGTATTCATGTTTTCACTAAGGTTCAATGGATATCCATTCTTCAAGAGAATACATGATTAAGGTATTAACATAATTGTAATTTGACCAACAAGATATATCTTATGATATATGGGGGATAAATGATGGCATTCACGTGATCATTTTCTTTATACTATGATCTTGGACCAAAGATTTTTAGATAAGCCTAAAGATTGGAATGGATTATGTTGGACATAAGTTAGTATTGTTTATGGATAAAACTATTTTGATATTGTTGATGGGATGTTATAGTAATATAGCTATAGAAAAAGGACAACCTGCAGGACAGGCGACAACCCATCGCGTCGGACAAGGCTGTGGGAATCGAACCCACAACCGAAGTGCGACTGGCCTTTATCGCCTACCACTGGCCTACAGGAAGTCCCTATTTAGTAGAAACTAGTTTTATTATATTAACCATTATGATATATAAAGTATAAGTCCATTTTAGGAAACAATATATCATTAATCTCACTATAGATGGACTTATGTATTTTTGGATAACTTTTCTAACCTTTTGTTTGAGACAGATGGAATGACCCATCATTCTATCACATGATCTGATAACACATCACGAATGAAAAATTCAACTTAATTTCTTTAAGAGATGAAGTGGAAATTTTCCAAAGAACGACAAACGGTGAGACTATACCGAAATCACGAAAGTATTTCTTCAAATTCCAATTTCATCAACTTTAGGGAAACGATCTTAAAAACCAAAAATGTTGTCCTAGTGCTCTTATATCTGATGAATCAGATGTAACCTTATATCATCACAAATTTATGGCTTTGTGGTTGATGGCTTTTCCATAGCCATGTTCTCTACCACTCTCCATCAGAACATGATGGTTAGATTTCTCTTCCATATCCATATTTTCACCTATGTAGAAACCCAGTGATTAGTTTATTTGCGTAACCGTTATGTTTCATACTTTTGTTTTTAAAGATTGGTTTTGGAATTCCTTTTTACTATGTGGGTTTCTATTAATGAAACTTTTTAACAGTAAACCATTTATAACCCTGACGAATTTCGAGGGCGAGATTCATTTTAAGGGGGGTAGAATGTAGCACCCCGAGATTTTATGAAAAATATTATTTTTAATTTCATTAATGTCTTGTGTTGTATGCTACACCAAAAGGAGCTTTCTCAACACGCATCCTTGACTTTCCTTGCATTACACGCAATTGTGAACTTCCTCGATAGCGTGTGTAGTACGCAATACCGAGTTTCACTAAACAACGATATGCTATTAAAATATTATTAAAACTAGTCGTTATGAATAGTAATAACCACCTTTTAAAATTTTATAAATTTTATCTCTCAAAATGGACTTCATTTTTGGATTCAGGGTATCGAGTTTAGCCTAAGGTAAAATTTTGGTACTTTTCGGATAACTTTCATATTCTAATGAATAGTGAAAATTACTAAATTTTAATTAAAAACAACTTTTTTAATCGAAATAATTAATAGTGATAAATTATTAATTTGAGTGGTTTTAAAGTATATTTAGAATATATTTTTACAATTTAATACAATTTTGGTCATTGGATGTAATTTCACATTTAAACCAGTTATAAACAAGTGTCAATCTTTTGATAGTTATTATCTCTTAAAAACACGCCATTTGTTTTGACGACGGAAATTAATTTTTAAATTAGTTAATGTGACTGATATGTTTTGAATTCGGTAAAATAGACATAATTTTTGAGTTCATAATATCAAATATATCTTAGGCCTAATTTTTGGTATTTTTTTTGAAATCTTTCATTTTTTTGATGAATACTGAAACCACAAAGTGGTAGTAAAAAAATGATTTTTTCATAAAACATAATTTTACCGCTTCTGTGAGTGGAATTTCAAAACTCCAAGAGACACAGTTGATTTCAGTAAGTAAAATCTGGTTCAATGAGATGAAAATAAATTTTGGTGAATAGTAACTTTTTACTTGTTTTAACCACGGTTAAAAGTAAATAGGGCAATTAAGGGTAAAAATGATATTATTATTACCCTAACACATGTCCTAATTCTATTGGATAAATGTAATTCGACCAAAAACAGTATTAGGAATAATATATGACCATTTAGGTCCACTTGGATTAGATTAGGACATTTATTATTATTTAATTCAAAGAAGAGTTAAAAGAGTTAAAATCAATGTTTAATAAGTAAATAATTTTTAATATGGGTTTATACATAAGATAAATTCGACTATAAATATTCATTAGAAAGATAAAAAGATTTCCTACATAATGGTATTTTATTTGTAATTTTTGGACATTAAATAATTTAATTTATTGTTGACACAACGATGATGCAGTAATTATCTTATTAATGAAATATTGACATAATTGATGTTATAAATAACCAAATAAATATAATTTGAGACTTTTTATGAACTAAACTAATTTTATAGGTTAATATGACATGTTAGGATTAATTTAAATAACTTTTTTCGAAGTAATCGTTCTGTTATGAGTTTCAAAAAATCAACTATTGAATAGTGTCAAAATTGACATAAAATAGTTTTTAAAACAAATATTAAATTATTAATTATTATATTATTCCTAAAAATCTAAGGTTCGGAAAAATGACTTAGATAAAGTTATTTATATTAATAAAACACAACTTGGGGGTCTCTTGGATATATATGGTAAGTTTATTAACTATATAATATAAAAATACAAAGTGACATGGTAAATGTCAATCTAATTAACTAAGAGTTAAAACTAAAAGATAAGGTTAATATAATGACCTAAACTTGTCGAACTTCTATTGGATGAGAGGATTTAGACCCATATCCACCTTATCTTTGAAATAACTCAATTTGGAGCTATTTAAAATGGAACTTGACTTTATAATAAAATAATATTTTTAGTTATTCCAAAGGTGCCCCTCTCCTCCCTTATAAAAGGGCACCCCATCCCTCTCTTCCTTACAACACTTTGAGCCTTCAAGCTCGGACAAACTCTTCCAAATTATCCTCTACACTTCCCTAGAAACATCCTACAGGTTCTGGTCTTCCTCAGAGACCAATGTTAGTGCCCTAAGAGGAGGTCTCAAAGAGGCGCTTCAAAGAAGAGGTAATTTCCGTTACCGATTATTTCATCTTTATTTCTTCTTCCACTTCTTATTATTTATTTGTTTCATTATGAAGTAATAAAATCAGTATCACTCATATACGGATATTTTATTAAAGTATTAAACAACCCTATTTCTCCATCTATCCATCCTACGGAAAACGAAATCACCGCGTGTGCGTACGCACGGAATACCGTCTCCACGCCATTGTGAAATCTATTTTCCACCACCACCTTACTTGGATGGGTATAATGGGGTAAATAATTACTATATATTATTATTTTAAAGTTATATTGATTCTGAAATAGTATACATACACTCCAATACAATTCCACGATCATAGGAACGATATCATCACTCGTGCGTACGTACGGAATACCGTCTCCACGATGTGATGCGACTCGTTCTACATGATCTTCATTGAATAATAATTATATAAATGAATTGAATGAATTAATATGATATATATTACACTAATAAAATTCTGGAAAAGAGGTATCTATAACCTAAAGATAAGAATAAGAATTTATTCAACAAAACACGCATAAGAACAAAAAGTAATAAACACCTGAATAACAAGTAGTAATGAAATATTACTAATAAGAAGCTAGGAATATGACCATATATGATATCATAACAATAATTATGATTCTGGAATAAGTCAATAACATTATTTAAATCATTATACAGGAGTTTCAGACACTTACGAAGAAAATCGCACCTAAGGTAAGGGAAATATCACAATCTCATTTTTATCCGAGATTGTTTATACTTTGGCATTTACTGGGGTGTATTTTATTATCCACATCCATGTTTCCTCAATATGTAATTTTATTCCCATTCACCTACAATTGTTTAAATACTATTTTATCTTCCGGTGAGTTTTTAGTAAAAGATATGAAAGGAATATTTTGTCGTTTTTCGTACGAGATACTTTTTTGACTTTTCCGACAAAAGTACGAGAAGAATTTTTTTAACTTATACGGCATGAATGGATTTTTAAAACATTATTTCCAAGAAGCTTCCTTTAAATGTTTTCAAGTTTATTTTTAATCAAATTATTTTATTTTAGAATTGTATGACATGTTAAGAAAGGAAAAGTGTTTTTGAAGTAGAAAGGATATTTTCCTCAAGAATGGAGTTCAAGTGTTTTATCAAAATTATTTTCCATACAAGATAATATAGGGTTCTATTTCTATTCCTATTATTACATGGATTTGATTATGTTGTGATGGAAATATTTTTTATGAATTCCTTTATCTTATATGAATTGTTTTATGATGTCATGTTGTTTAAGAATCACATTTTTACTACATGGGTTATGCAATGATGTATGATTTATGATTTTGTGGCACACATAAGAATGGTATCATTATGCGATGGGTGTGACCTATATCTCCCTCCAATGCATTGGGTAAAAAATTTATATCTCATGAGATAGACATGGCTGGAACGGTAGGTTATACCGGTTCAGTGAAACAGGACTGAAACGAGGAGTGAACTCGGTTCAGAAAGGGACTTTGTCCACTAAGATAGTCTTGGCAATGAGTATTGACTAATAAGAAATGATTCTCTATGATTATGTGTGTATGAAACAAAGTTTCATGTTTTAAGTTATGATTATTGGGATTACATTTCACTAATATGATTTATTCCATGTTATGGAGTCATGATCTCTTTTCCCGGTTAGGATTTCCAAAAGATATGTTCTTATGAATATGATGTGATTGATATTTCTTTTGTTTACCCTTACTAAGCATTTGAGCTCACCATTTTATGTTTTCTTTTCCCCAGGATATAAAGAATGTTTTTAGGTAAGAAAAAGAAAAAAAGGGAAGATCTTTATTTGGAGATGTTGAAGATCATTCACCATGATTAGAAGATTTTATTCCGAGTTTTCAAAGACACTAAACTATTACGATCCTTGTGTGTGTGTTTTTGTTATGTACTATGTATTCCACAAAAGTAATGTAATGTCCATGTACGTCAAGCTTCGGGTCTCAACACAATAAATGTCAAGGGTTTCATGAAGAGTGTGGGATGATTTCCCTTTTGAATAAAAACAACCAACTAATGATACATAACCAACCACAACCACACAATACATGTCAAAAATGTAAACCAGTGCAACACATTACCATGAGACAATGATAAAACCAATCATTCCATCACAATTCTTGAAGAACAATACAACTAATCCATAATAATCCAAAATTAGAGTACCAAGTAGAAGACTAACAATAATACCCAATAAATCTTTGACACAACTCCACATCTCCACACCTAGATCCATCCTCTAAGTACCACAATCCTACCCATGTATCACGATGTACCACTAAAGGAATGAGATGCCTTTCCCTTTCCTGTGTGTCAGAATAAAACATTTACAAAAGCAATAATGTTTTAAAGAGGGTGAGTAAAATACTCAGTAGGATTTCCTCACTGAATTCCCTACTCACCCAACTCGGATAAAACAAGGTAGGACAATTAATATAAACCAAAATTATATAAAACCAATAAAATAATGCATACATTTTTAGCAAGACAAATGCACCCATAACACACACATTTTTACTTAAACCAACACGATTCAAAGAAACATTCAAACAAGTTATTATAAAATCTCTCCATTCCATATTAGTATCACCAAATTCACCTTGCACGGCCTCACACAGATTTCAACCATAAAAATCATTTTCCACACACTCGAGTTCGGTGTTACCAATGATGGTGGAACTTCACCTCCAACCCCATCACCTTTTTATAGTGGTACTTCACGCCCATATTCCAATCCTTGATGGTGTTCCCTTATACCCACTATCCATCCCATCCAACACATTCTTACACCACATAATCCAACAATCCCAACAATCAATATTACCAAAACCATATCAACACACAATTTCACAATTTCAAATTAACAAATTATTCCCAAAAACATTCCAACATACATTCCAAAACCATGATAATAAATAACCCATTTACTGAAAACACCATTAATCCATTATTCATGTCATCCAAACCACAACAAAGAAACATTTTTATTGAACCCAATTTTCACCAAACATTTTCTATAAATCACCCCGGGCATTAATTTTCAAATCACCATTATAAAATCAAACAGAAAAGAACATTTCACAATAATAACCCATTTTCCAAGGAACCAAAAATCATAAAAAAATGGGTTTCAACCAATCCTCACACATCACAATCACAATAAATTTCAAGATAAACCATTTAATTTGAAATTAAGTCTTCTAGTTCTATAAAAAATAAAGATTTGAGTGAAGAAACCGACATTAGGGTTTTGATAAATCAACCCACCGCACAACAACACACCAAATCCTAGTGAAACCTCTAAAAAATTACCTTAAACCCCTTTCCCAAACATCAATAGGTCCAAATCTCACCATTTTAGGAAACAAACCCTAGATCTACATGTGACAAATGTAGATCTAGAAAAACTAGAGAGAGAGAGAACTAAATGTAAGGAAACCCATGAAACAACCAATAGAAGAGACTTATTAGAGGAGAATCACATTTACGGCACAAAGAAAACCCTTCGAATAATCTCCAAAACGAGTAAGACATGTCTCCTAATCCGTGAGAATAAGAAATCCTAAGTTGGGTTTGTATGGGAGATGAAATGAGTGATTTTGGGAAAATCCTGAGTGATCCCATTATTAAAAACCCCATTTTTAATGTCATGAATAGTTAGATTACATAGTTAGAAAAACCGTTCACTAACCATGTGGATGCTACTATCCAAAGGATACCCCTGACAGTTGCCTTGCATTATTAGAAAAACTATATGGTGACCGTGAAAATTCCCAATATCTTTATTACTGTGGTATATTTGGGATGGCCGCACAGTTTGGAAATTGTGCACCTTAACCATGCACCCACCCCATTTCTTTTTCCTCACTATGTATAGTTACCGGTTTTTGTTTCATGGTTTCCACTATCCATGCTCAAACCGTGAACCCCTAAAAATCCTCCAAACATTTCCAAAACCATTCCAAACTCTCCCAAACATTACCCAACCACTTTACACATATAAAAATACATAAACCAGGGCTGCATACCACAAACATGGGTGTACTACATTATCTCTTAATATCCCCTTCCGATAATATGTAATATAAATCTGGCATTAAGGTTTCTCATCCTCAATCTAATCATGGTTATTATGTTTAATATAAAAAATAATGATAGAGCATCCCATACATTCCTCTGTTTTCTATAGCCTATTTATCCTTAAAAGTTTATCTAATACTCCTACCACCTTCCTGATTCTCTTCATGAGATTTACACTTAGGACATCGATTTGTATAATGATCATACTTTCCACATCGGAAACAATCAATGTTAACTTAGTTCCATCTAGTTCCCACTATTGACTGAGACTTAAATTCATAGTGTAAGAAAAAATTATCATAGAAAAAAACCACAAACCCATGATAAATTACGTATAGGATATCTAATAATGACACATTCTTTTAAATCTATGAAACAATTGTCTTATCCTTAGATGAATACATATATATGTCCTTATAAATATCCCTAGGTATCTCACAAAAGTATTATCATACTAGTTTCTAAAGGTTGACTACACATTTCTTTTAATACAATCTATAGTGACCCAGACATAACATACCTAGAAATTATATCTTTTTTTATGAATATTAATCAAATTACAAAATTATATGCCCGAGGAATATAATAGTTTAGTCTCCATGGAAACTTTTAAATATAATATTCTATCCAAGTGAAAGATATTAAACATCTCCCTTAAAAATATTCCCTGATAGAACTCCTACATAATAACATTATTCATAACATGGGGAAATGAAATATAGGAATGGGGTGAGATGAAATACTCAGTAAGTGTAAACAAGGGGGATATATAATAATAACATGAGAATAAATGTATGATAATATGATCATAATCTTAGAAGATTGTACTCTACATATCAAAGACCATAATAATTAATCATAGAATAAATATTCACAGTTAATAAGACATGAATTATAAGGGAATCAAGATCATAAGCCCTCAAAGCGTAAAATATGAATAAAATATGGAATTTTTTTCATGCAGATAAGAATATAAAAATGATATCAATAGTAGTTAAGGATTAATTACAAGTCTATCTTAGTGGAATGGGTTCAGTCCCCAAATAATATTTGTCATCATTTTTCTCTCTGATGACCATATTAGAAGAAACAGTTCACTCTGAAGACCATATTAGTGGGAAATGTCCTTTATATAACTGAGTTCACTCCCAATTCTAGTCATCTTTATCCCACAATATATAAATATTAACCCAATTCATTGGAGAGAGATATAGGTACAACCCATCTTGTAATGAAATCATACATATTTGTACCACTATATCATAATCATTCTTTATATCATAACCCATGAAATGAAATGGGTATCATAAAAATTTAATCAAATTATAACCTAAAAAAATAGACAGGATTCATAATCATTTGATCAAATCCTTATCCATGAAAAGATATGGGTTTTATAAGAATATAAGTTAAGGTAGAGAAACGAGTTTCATAAAAATTTATCCTTTGAAAGAGAAATGGGTTTCATAAATGTATAACCCGCGAAATAGAAATGAGTTTCATAAAAATATAACCCAATAAAGAGAAATGGGTTTCATAAAAATCATTTCATCAAAACATAAACCATTTCGAGAAAGAATATGAATGGAACCCTTAGATCATATCACTATAAGGCATGAGTAAACAAAAAAATCATCTTAGATTGAACATAATTGTTTTAATTATTTTAAATCATTTATTAAGTAAAATATCATTTCTTATTTGAAAAAAATACTTTTTGAAACATAAAATATTTTTAAAACCATATTCATTTAAAAAAACCATAAAAAGTTTAATAAAATAATTAAATACATTTAATAACATTTCCCTTTAAAAAATATATAATAATTTTGAAAACATTTTTCTTTGGTAACTTATAAAGAAGGATTGAAAATATTTGGAATACATTTTTCCCCAAAAACACATAAAATATCCATGAAAACCTTTTGACAAATAAATCCTTGGAAACATATAAAAGATACTTGAAAATATTTTTGAAAACATGTTCATTGAAAAATTATAAAAAGAATTATTTTTTTTCAAAAAAACATATAATGGAAGATTAACAAAATTTTGAAAAAAAAATTATTTTAAAATAACTTGAAAAACCTATAAATTAATTTTAAATACATTTTGGCAATCATTTCATTGAAAATAACAATGAAGACTTATAAAGGAATCCTTGAAAACATTATGAAAATGCTTTATTTGAAAATAATTTTTAAAACCTAAAAATTATGTTTGAAAAAATGTTTAAAACCATTTATCTGAAAATAAATTTTAAAACTTATATAGGAATATTTGATGAAATTTTTATAAAACATGGTTTTGGAGGAAGAGAGATTTCTGACTGAAAAGAGAAATAAAGTCAGATATTCTTAAAATCATTCTCTAAATTACATTAACTTACAAATATTGTAAAATGGAATCATTGATTTTTGATATAATTAATTAATAGATTATAAAAAAATTCATGATAATTGTTGGTATGTGGATCATAATTTTTCATCAATTTAATCATAGTTATAAACAATCCCGATACACGAGGATATTGTTTCAATAAACTATTACCACTTTGGTAACATTTAATAAAAATCCCCATGTAAGAAAATGACATTAAATAAATATCAAAATATCATTAAGATAATTATATTCATTATATAACATGTAAAATTTCAATATATTATTCTCGTAAAATAACATATGTGTATAAAAAATATCTATCTCAAAAAAGGAAAATTGAGACAAAACTACATTACTGATTTGGTAAATAATAAACCGTAAAACCCCATCAAACGGAGATCATAAAATTGGTATGTATTACCCATGAAATTAGTGATAATAATCATATAACAAATTCATGGTCAATATATTCTCCACATAAAATAAATATTCGGTGAATAAGGTATAAGTCTCGCAGAAATAAAAGTGATACTAGAAATATCATTACTACATGGATAACTTTTGAATAGTGAAATACGTGAAATAATAAAATAAATTGAAAGAATTAATATCATGAAACAAAATTAATTCATTAAATAAAATTTCCTAGGGAATTATATACACCACACAGAAAGAATAATTGGTGAATATAGCATATATCTCCCAAAATTGAATGTGATACAAGAAAACCCTTACCATAATATTTTAATTTCTTTGTACACATGGAATATTCTTGTAAAATATTTATAAGGTTATTATAAATATAACATAGAAAAATATTCTCATATATAATACCATATATGATTTCACTATGATTTTATATTACCCTTTTATAAATAATTCCTTATTTAGGTCATGTTTCTAGTAATAACCGCTTTATTTTTAGTACTTGATTTGACTTTTTATTATTGATCCTATTACATCGATCATGATATAATTATTTAAAATTTTAAAAAAATTATTTAAATATAATATATATTCTATTTTTAAAAATATATATGACTCTGTATAATATGTAAATATGAAATGGAATACATCGTTCATAAATACGGTAGGTTGTACGTACGCATGAAAGTTGTTTCCATTCTCTTATCATATTAAAAGAAAGAAAATAAATGAAATTAAGGTATTTATATGTTATAATTATAGTAGAATTATTATTTAAAATATATCATATAATTTTACTAAACTCATCCTTAATACATTCCATTTAAATTGTGAAATAATCACATCACTTTGGGGAGGCGGTAGTCTACACATCCATAAATGATGTTGTCATATTATCTAAAAATGGAAACAATGAAGGTAAGTTTTATATAATAAATATATAAGAATAAATAAATCTTAAATATCATATATATTAAATAAAAATATTATTCCTGTCATAATTCACAACCATGAGTGGTGGTAAAGAAAAAAATGACATCGTTTCGCAAGGTGGTATTATATCGTACACACGAACGGTAAGATAGTTACCCATTTGGTGGAATTTTGTGAAAGTGTAAGTAGAAAACTTATATTAAAAACATCACAATATATTTACGATATTTATTTAATTTTATAATAATGGAATAATAACAATTAATGTTGAAGATAAAGGAAATAAAACAAAAGTGCTTCTTAAAAGATGTTACCTCTTCTTTGCATGACTCCTTTTTGTTAGCACCAAAGCTATTCCTTGGTTTTATTTCTACCCAAATTGAGGCCTATATGATGAAGTAATATAATTTTCAGCTTATTTGGGAAGGTATTGGTTGAGACAATGTCGGTTGAGAGGTTTGAGGAAGGGAAAGATTGAATGAATGTTTATAGAGGGGGATGAGTGGTATTATTATAAATACCAAAGCTAAACACTATTGGGAGGTCCCATTACCTAATGTGATTCTAAAATGGAAAAATAATGGATTAAAGGGTAATTATGATTTAGAAAAACCTACAGCACACAAAAATAAGTTAATTTTTGTAACTTTTTTACTTAACAACTTTGTTTCCCCACTTTTATCATTTCGGGTTTTATTAAGGTAACTAGTTTTCTACCAAGTTTAATTTTACAATAAAAATTAAATGAAATTAAGAGTAATTAGATAATTAAATACCACTTAATTATAAACATTAAATCTATTTTATATGAATATACCATGTGTGTTGGGAATTAATTTTTAGATAAGTACATGTAACGCGCAAAAACTTTACTTTAACCTGAACCATGCTATCATTATTTTTACTATTTATTGGTAAATATACTCATTATAAAAGATAATTTGGTTTGTAAATGGAAAATATTTGATCATTATTAACATTTAAGAATCATTTGGAGGAATATATAATTTTTAATAAATTTTAAATCTTTTAATAAAATATCATTTATTATAAAATTACACTAATGTGTATTTAGATATTATTTACTTACATTAACTAAAAGAATGTCAAGAAAATCATGGAATTTAAATCTATTATGTTCAAAATAATGTTACATTATGTATTCTTCTCGGATATGAAATAAAATAATTTAGTCATTTTACTTCACATTTAATATTTTTAGTATCATTTATTTTAGTTTTTTATTAACTAAATAATTACTGCATTTGGAATTACTTAAAGAGTTACCATAAATAATTCATCGCAAATAATTAAATATAAATTAGTATGATGAAAAAATACTTTTACCATTAAAAATAATGTGTAAAACCGAACTAAGGTGGTATAATTTCCATATCTCAAGGCGTTAAAAATGTTAATAGTAAGGGAGATTCTTTTTTGTCTTTTTCTTTACTTGACTTATTATGCAGGTCACTTTCATGGAATATTGTTCTAATTGCCCTTAAAAGTTGAATCCAAAGGATATATGGTGTAAATATGGAAATCAAATGGATTTTCTAAAAAAAAATAGGTCATTTTCTCCTTAATATTACAAATTAACTACTAAGTAAACTAATTATTTCCTCAATCACTATAACTAATTTTATAAAATTTCACTAATATTTTTTTTAGAAATTAATTTAAACCTAATATAAATTATAAATTAATAATATTCCAAATATTTAATCCAATTTTCAAAATTATAAACATAGAAGTGACATAAATTAATTAAAAATAAATCTCACTGATGTGTTGCGAAATTGGGTTTTAAAGTGAAAAAGTTCAAAGGATTGAAATGTTTCTATATCCAATTTCATTATAAAATTTGAACCATTGACCTAAATTTTATTAATTGATATAGAATTGATATAATTACACTTTAAAACTAAATTAAAATATAATTTAATGATATAAATAAATTATATGAAAAAGAAGTTTTCAATGAAAATTTTGGGTTTTTCACTCTTCATGAAAAAATGAAACTTCTCAGAAAAATAAAAAAATTACCCAGTGAAAAATTGGATTTTAAATTTTCAAAAAATTTGTTTATTTTTTGAAATAAATTTTACGAAATAGTTATAATTCTATTTAAAATATTTAATCCACTAATGTAAGTAAAATCAACCTTTAAAAAATATCGTTATTCGTAACATTGAATTTATTTTTTTATGTTATCTGGAAAACATATAAGATGAAGATTGAATATTTTCCTAAATATAATATTTATAAATTTTATTAAAATAATTTATAAACATTGTATAAATTAATTATTTTATTTAAAAAAATCGATTGCATAAATATATTTTTCCATAAAAATATTTCTTATATTTTCAAAAGGGTTTTATTTTAATTTCAAGAAAACTGGTCACAGAAGATTTTTTATAATATACATGTCTAAAAAAATTTAATAATTTAATTAATATTTTTCAAAACCACTATTCCAATGGTTTGGTTAAAAAATATAATAATATTATAGAATAATATTAATAGTACATTGTACTTTGGTAAAACTATGCCTTGTGTGTCACACAAGTAATTAAAGGAACATGAAATTGTATATAACACAATCCAAACATAATGTTTCCTATACTGAGAACTAATCGAATTATTTCACGTAGTGAAAGCACTACTTGGTGTTCTGTATAGTGAAATAATAAGTCAGTGATTTCATATATCAAACTCTATATTCAGTGTTGTGTGAAATGAAAAATATCAAAAAGATTAAATTAATAAAATAATATATTTCACAAAATATTAGGGTGTTACAATTAATCAATAAGGAAGATGTAACCCTTCACATATGTGTGTATTACTGAAGGCTAATCTAGATGACAGTCAAAAATTGGTATCTTATTCCTTTCATTGATGATCTCTTTAATTAGCAGAGAGGTGGCTGGATTTTTTCAAAGATTCACTTAAAGTTAGGGTACCATCATATGAGAGTGGGACAATATTATATAGATCATATTTATTTTAGGATTAGGTATGTATTGTATGATTTCGTGGTAATTTATTTTGGTGTGTAAAAAATTCTTTAGAAATTCATGGCTTTAGTAAATCAGATCTTCCATCCATATCAAGATCAGTTTCAAGTGGTATTTATTGATGAAATCTTAGTGTACTCCTTTCCAAGAGACAGTGAGGCCTAAAATCATGAAATCATTCTAATTATATTAATATAGGATCAATTATACATCAGTATATCCAAATTTAATTCCCGTATTTATCAAGTTTATTTCTTGGTCCACATCATCTTGAAGGCTAGTGTATTATTGAACCCATAGAAAATAGCAGCCTTGGTATCTTGGGATCAATGGATGATTTTTTATAAGATTCAGAGATTCCTTTTTTTTATATGATATTATTTTAAATTCCTTTAATACTTCTCCCATCTATAAGATATAATTTCTAGTAAAAAAATAAAGGGGTGAGTCTATTATGTTCGGATGATTATTAAGAGGCTTTCGAGGAATTCAAGAAATGGTTAACTGTAACATTGATCATGAACTTATACGAGTATAATTAGGAGTATAGAATTTTTTATATCAAATCAAGAGTTGGTATAAAAGAATTTATGATTTTGGATGACTGATTTATTTCTTTTGGGTCTGGAAAATTGAGTCCACATGGGTGGAATTATGTTACCCAATACTTGGAGTTAATTGTGGTGGTACATCCTATGATATAATGGTATCATTATATATTGGGTGATAGTTTTTTTTCTACCTGGACCAAAATATACTTAAGAATATTTTTTTATAGTGGAACCTAAAATTCTAATAGTATATTTGTTTTGAGTGTTTATAGTATCCTGACATTGAGATAGAATATACTACTAGGAAGGGAAACATCAATTCCAATGCCTCGAGTATAAAGAAATAGTCTTATGAAATATGGGAACCTTATGATGAATGGTAATTAATGGAATTTTTTACATATTTTAATCTTTATGTTTAGGTGTATTAGGGGAAATAAACTCTAACATAGACCTTTTTTGTTCCATTACATTTTAATTGGATCAAGGGTAGGTAGTTATCTAGTCTTGAGAGTTTATCCCTTAGGGATGGAATATATGGTGGGGAGAAACCATCAAGCTTGTCCACTAACAGTGATAAAATTATTCATATACATAGAAATATATGGTTTCTTATAAGCATGTATATGGATCGGATGAGGGAATTCCATGCTTTGAAATGGTTCGAACAACCTATTTTGATAAATATGTATCATGGCCTTTGAGGGAAGTACTGATGTCCAAGTTTGAAGAAGGATATTTCAAGCATTGTGGCACAATTCTACATCAGTAAGTAGGTGAAGGACATTCATTGGTCTATTAGGTTTGTCCAAACATTACCCACACCATAATAGAACTGGTAATATATAACTATGGGTTTCATGATAGTTTAAACAAGGACACCAATGAATAATGATGTCATGTGGGTGATTGTGTATCAAATAACCAAGGTAGCTCATTTCTTCTACATCTAAGAGGCACCATCCATTTATTATTTAGGTAACCCTTATATATGGGGTATATTTTGATTGTATAGTTTTCTATAGAGTATCATTTCAAATTAAGATCCCCATTTTACATTATATTTCTTGTAGGGACTTCAAAAGGTGTTTAGTTTTCATGTTCTTCAATAACTATCCTATCTTCCTCAGACAAATAACCAAAATGAATAAACAATTTATATTATTGAGGAAATATAGAAATACTATGTAACATACATCGTTGTTTCTTGGGATAATTATCTAAAAATCATAGAGTTATCTTATAATAATAGCTTCCATAAATTCATTCAGATGGATCCTTTATTGTATTTTTATGAAAACATCATGTTGTTCAACAATGTACTGGTAAGAGGAAAGTTAGTCCGTACTCCTTGGATCTAGTCTCATATAGAAGAAAATAGAGTAGATTTTTTTGATTATAATATTGCTAGAATCTATGCAGAGTAGGATTAACTCTCACTTTTTCCATTATAAATGATCTTTAGAATTCAATGTTTGTCACCGGGTCTTCTTTTTGGTGTTTCCTAGGCTTGGTAAATTCCACATTCAGAAGTAGGGGAAGCTAGAACCTAGTTTGATTGTCTGTTTGAGATAGTGGAGATATTCAGTCTAGTGGAATGTTTTTTGGCTCATCCATAGTGATACAGTGTCATGCATGACGTTTTTCATGTGTCCCAGCTTCAAATATATCACCCCAATCTTTCTCAGAAGATTGATATTAAAGATATTGATATTTATTTTGATACATCCATTGAGGGGAATCTAATATGTATTATTGACCATGTTGAAAATATTCTCAAAGGGAACACCATTTTCTTTGTGCGAGTACTGTGGTAGCATGGTCGTGTTCAGAAAGATTCCTTGGAGATTTAGTCAAATTTGCAGGCACAATGAACCAGGTAATTCACTGATAGCTCTTAGTAGTGCATGGAAGTATAGCTCAGTGATGAGTTGTTATATATTATGGATTTTGTAAAGCCCCTTATGTTTTCTAGGTATATCACTCTTTCATTTTAGTCAAATATATTTAATTTATTCAAAAAGTGATTTTCCCCTAGCTAAATTGTTGTTTCAAATATGCTCAGGGCCATGGAAGATCCGAACTAGAAAATTAAAGTAGTGTCATGTAGCATAGGTACTGCTACAGAGTCACTAGAAATCCAGTACAGACTATCAACTAGCTAATGGAGTCTATTGGCAAGTCGGTCGATAGGGAAATATCCTAGTAATGTTTTAGGAATCTCACCAACTATCTAGTGAGACACACTAGTTGGAAGGTGGAAATATAGTATTGTGGTATTCTTATAAAAATCCCAATGGATTGTCAGTTGGGTGTCTAGAGGTACACTCATACTTCTTGGCACCACTGAATAGATAGTGGAGGCCTACTTCTAGAAAATGATGCCATTCTAGGAAAATAAATTCAAGGGAATAATCTTATTTTTAAACCAAAACTACATTTATGTTTTCTAAACCACCCTTTTCACCCTAACTCGAGAATAAAAATCTTGAAGTGTTCTCCAATGATTCCTTGACTTATCGAAAATCTTCTTTTGAACAATTTCTCAGTGGTCCTATCTAGACATCCAAATTCAATAATTTTTGGTTAGAATTGAAGAATTATTCTCATTATCTCCATGAATATTCCTATTCTAGAATATTTATGTAGTATATATTGATTTTCTTAGGTATTAATGGCATATTGTGTGGACCTGGATGTTTGGTTCTTGGGATTCTTCTTCTCTGCACTTGAGGTTGGGGGTCTAATGAATATCCATTTTTTCTGCTTATGTTCCTAGTATATTGAAATTGTTTGACTATACTAATACTTCATGAATGTGACCTCTTAAAATTAGAAATCATGATTATGAATCCTCTTACATAGACCTCCCACAAATCTCTTCAAGTTTATTAGATATTAAAACCTTGGACTCCCGACCACCACAAGGTGTGTTTATCTTTTAACCTTGGATATAATATGGAATCTATAAACCTCATGCCTTAAATATGAATTATGGAGTTGTAGTTTGATATTTGGATCAAACCTTGTGAACCTTGTCACACTAGAGGTTTAAAATTGGAAATTAGTACATGGGTTGACAGGTGAATTATTATTTGGGAATTGTTGATGTTTGAAATGGTAATTTCGAATAAATTGAATTTAAATTGGTATTTTGTAATATTTGATAGGTAAATCAGTAACATGAAACATAATTTGAAGTTGTCATAAAGGATTTTTGGCATGAAAATGTAACTGGAAGGATAACTGGATCCTTTAATTAATTAACCATAGTGGAATATAGTTAATATTTCTATCATGTTTTTGGTAAAATTTTATTCTTTGGATCCTAATTTCACTTGATACATGGAATATATAATCAAACCATACATTGGAATTCACATTGGATCTATTGTAATAGAATATCTAATTGACTACTTTCATAGTAATTTAACTGGTTTTTGATAAGATATAAATTTTTAATTATCCCATGTCATAGAAATTTTGGTTGGTTCAGTTTTGAATCATGTTGTCATATATGGATATTCATATTACTGAGACAAAATTATTTTAGAGGCTATGGATAGATACATTCGAGAGCATGCCATAGCAGTTATGGTTTCTCCTAGGTTTTCACCTGGAGCTTGTGGGTTAGTGAGTGAATTTATATGAATTGAATTTTAATTATATTTTATTACATTATTCATCTCACTTTTTCGTGAACTATTACTCAAACTAGATTTTTTTTACACCATTGGGGTGGTCTAATATGTTTTACTCACACGTAATTCAAGTAGCTATTTGGTACTAAAGAAAACTCCATGTATGTAGGTATGGATGAGGGAAAGTGTCCTTGTTTTTGATAAGTTGATATTTTTGTTTGTACTAGAGCTTATTGATGGGATTAAGCATTGGGTTTCGAGATAGTTTTGGGAGTTTTTTATTTTTGGAGTATTTTGTTCACTTGACTACTTAAATGAAATTTAGTATGACATTCAGAATGAAATTTAAGGTTTTGATTGTGTTGGATTTATTTTGGAATTTTCTTGTATATCAACAGGAGGTTATTTATATTTTTTTATAATATTTTTAGTGTTATTTATTCAATTATAGATGGTATATTCTTCGCACTATACTTATTAGTCCATCACTACTAGTTAGTAGTCACTGGTATAAGGGGAGGTGAACTTGAGCTCTTATGGTTATGAATCTCGAACTTGTGAGGTAGAACCAAGCTAGAGAGCTAGAGAAGCCTTGTAAAAAGCTGAAATGGAATGATATTCTTATAATGTTAAGTATTAGATTGTTGTGTTTTCTTTGAATCATCCATCAAGTGGTAGATTCTTGGGAATGTGTAAATCATACTTCAACTAAGTGAAGTTTATCAGCTATAAGGTGTGGTTTTAGAATATATTTTGTTTGTTGAAGTGGTGGAATTAGTTTTGTTTTTCCTAAACATTTCTAAAATAGGTTTTTTAGAAGGAGGATCTTTCAATGAGTTTATCCCAATACGATTTTTCTCCAGAATTTAAACTAGGAAATCTAAATGTTAGTAATTGTACAATTTATTATGGAAGTTTCTATTTTATCATATGAAGAAATAACCATGATGAATACTATTGGTGATTAGAAGTTGGAAAATTGGAAATGATGGATTCCAATATTTCTCATAGGTCATTTCATCTGAATGGATGGGTTTTACTCTATATAAATTAAGGATAATGACCGCTGTTTTTTTAGGTGTGATGAACTAATAATTAATATGAATTTTATGAATTCTTGATTTAGTAACATGGAAGAATGTTTTGTAAAAAATGGATAATATTTTATTTCTATAAAAATTAAATATTGTAATGTTTCTCCTTTGTGGGTGGGAAATTCAATATAAACCGTGTAAAACCAAAATTTTATTTTCTTCCATACATTTAAATTCATTATTATATGTTTTGTTTCATATTAGTGTAAAAAAGAATAATTTTTTCAACTTAGATTGGATTTTTTGGGAACCTTATTTCCCTGATGTTTTAAGACATTAAGATTAGACAGAACTATATAGAATATATTTATTCTAGGTGATTCTGAAATAATAACTTCTAATTGTTTATCAGAATGAAATGTCACGACCCGACCTCGGGGCCCGTGCCGTGACTACCCCAAGCCCGCCTACCATAGGCCAGGGGCTGGCGACTAGCACCAAGGCGTAAAATCCCGGTAAACAGGGAAGGCATTGCCTTTATAAGTAACAACCACCACAGAGTCAGCAAGCGGAAAGTAACTACAAAGTGCAGAAAAGTAAAGGGGGCCAGAATACAAGCCCAACTGAAAGTACAACTGAAAAGGTAAAGAACAGCAACTGAAGAAAAGACGGCGGCCTCGTGTCGTCCACTGGGAATCCCACCTGAAGGGTGGGTACAGATAGCCTCCAGGCTCCTCGGGTCCCACGTCCGCTCCGAGCACGTCCCGCCCAGTGGTCCGCCTCCAGGTACCGTCCTGCTCCACGCCCCAACCGAGATCAGTGTTGTCCGTCGTCTGCATCCAACACAACAAAGTGCGGGCATAGCCCGTGCAGGGGTGAGTATAAACTACTCAGTAAGGACCCCGAGACCCCCGAAGGTCTCCCGAAATCCACAAAGGATATAGCACAGAAGAAAGGGGAAACCACGAAGAAACAACTGACTCGACTTAGGTATATGCCCATACATATACCTAAGTCCCCATTTCTAGCTCTGCTCTCGAGCTCAAGGTCAACTCGATCCACACAGGAAAGCAAGACTCAAATCCACCAGGGAGAGTAAAAAGTAAATCCACATAGGATAGTTCAACACAAACACAAAGGAGAGTAACATAAGATTCAGCTCAACCAGGTATACTTTTTCAGATGACGACAAGATGATCACCGAACCATCTAAGTCGTCGGACCCACGAAGGATCGATAGGTACTAACCTCGGCAATGACCCACACAGGATCGGGCCCACACAGGACCTGTAGCAATGGCTCACACAGAACCGTAAGAGATGACCCACACAGGATCGGGCCCACACAGGACCTGTAGTCAAGGCTCACACAGAACCGTAAGGTGATGACCCACACAGGATCGGGCCCACATAGGACCTGTAGCACTGATCCACGTAGGATCGCTGAGTGCAGTAGTCGATGCAGTCCACTGAGGATCTCTGCACAGTCGTCGCCGCAGTCCACGAAGGATCTCTGCTCTTTCGTCGTCGCAGTCCACGGAGGATCTCTGCTCTGTCGTCGAAGTCACAGCCAGCGCTAGGGTTCCCGCACACAGCGAGCTCGTCTAGGAGGGTCCGCTCCACGAGCCGAGAGGCTGATACATCAACTGACACGTAGTCCGAAGTTGATGTATCCAAAAGTTCCGTATCGACAACAGGATCTCAACACAACAGACGGCGCGTCAATCGGACGCCCGGTCTGAGAGTTATTGGCATTTTCGTCCCAGGGGCCCGGTTGGTTTTTAGGGAAAAACCAACCCGACCGTACTCCGCCTGTGTCCGATCCTCGGGCGGAGTATGCCAAAAGTTCCGTCTCACTAAGAGGAAAGCTCCACAGCTGACGGTACGTCGATCGGATGTCCGCAGCTCGAGTTATGAGTGTTTCCGCTCCGAGGGCCCGGTTGGTTTCGCGTACGAACCAACCCGGCCGAACCTAGAGTCTTCCTAAACCTTGAGTGTAATATACCGAAAAGACCGTCTCGATCCAAGGATCGCGTAGCCGCTGACGGTTCATCAATCGGAGGTCCCAGGCCCAAGATATGGGCAAAAGACCGAAGAGGGCCCGAAAACGGGGGGTTCTGGGCCCGGGGCGACCCTGCCCGAACCACCCCTGGGTCGGCCGAACCGGGTCGGCTCGGCTTCGGCCGAGCGGCCGAAGAGGGCTGCCGCGGGGCGCCGCCCCCGCGGCTCGGTGGAAAACGCGGCCCCGCGGGGGGGGGGGGGGGGGCACCTGTCACGCGGACGCGGCCGGCCCGCCGCGTCCCTCCCCGGTTCCACACGGCCGCGGAACTGGCCGCCGCCGCCGCAGCTTCAGCCGCGGCGGATTCCTTCACGGCGGCGCGCCGGGCGCCCCCGCCTCCGGCCGCCGGCGCCGCCGCGCCGGCGACCCGCGCCGCCGTCGCCTTCCGCGGGCCGCCGGAGTTGCTCCGGTGGCCCGTTTTGCCTCCCGTCTGCACCATAGCTCCTCCCGGGGGCCGATCTTCACTACGGGATCAATGGATCGCCCCTGCCGCACGGTTCGTCGTCGTCCGCCAAATCCGCACAACAAAAAGATCGGAGGAGGGTTGCCGGGTCTTGTTCGTTAGACCCGCACCCTCCGCGTTAGTCATAAAAATCATCGGGAGGGATTAAGGCAGCCACAATTTTATCCAAAAATAAAATTGTTCAAGTTTGGTTCTTTAATTAAAAAGAATTAGATCATGGGAACGAATCACCAAGAAAAAAAAAATAAAATCCCTACCTCGATGTCGCCGTCGGACGTGAGGTCGTCGCGGAATCGCTCGTCGCGGAAGGAGGGGATCGTCGCGTCGTCGCGGAAGAGACGTTCGTCGCACCGCGGGAAAAACGTCGCGCCGACGATCTCCGGATCTAGAACAAACGGATTTAATTAATTAAATCCGTTGTCATTGAAATTAAAATGGAGAATTAAACGATCCGTTTCTCACCTGAGTTGCCGAACGAGGATCGGCCGCGGAAGAAGAGGCGTCGCCGAAGAACGTCGCGGGTAGAGCTCGTCGAATTCCGGTCGCCAGCGTTCTTCGCGTTCTTTGCGTTCTTCGCGAGGAGGGTGGAGGCTCAGAGGATTCGCACAACGATAGCAATCCTCCAAAATAGACAAGTTTTTCTATTTTATTAATTTGCCAACGAACGCAAACGCGTAAGTAACGACCCATTAAATTCGTTGAATTAATTCAACGAATGAAACAGCCCATTTAATTCACGAAATAAACCGCCCAATTAAATGGTCTGTTAAGAATTAAGGAAAACGCGTCGGTTGACTTTTCAGTTACTTGACGGGTTTTCACGGGTGCGTTACTTAGCGAAAGAAACGGCGGGGCTCGTGCGGGCCCCACCTCACAAATATCCTACCAAGGGGTAGGGTATTTCCGGATAGCACCCTATCCGCTTTAACTCAGTTCAAGTGGCTTCCAAGTGACTTCCAAGCGGCTTAAGTGAAATAAAATAAAGTTGTCGCACAACCTTTATTTTATTTCCGACTTAAAGCCCAAAATTTTTTAAAACCACGGTTGAGCAAACGCAACTCCGGAAGAGGCGTTTCTAAGCAAATACCGGCACTGCGATTTCATCGGTGCCCTCAGAATTCGATTCCGGGCACCGGTTCAAAAGATAGAAAAACCCGCTCGTCCGTTCACTGAACGTACCCGAGCCAAACTTCGGAAATTGATTCCGGGCACACCGGGCCTCGGAATCAGGTGCCGTCTGAAGCTGCGCTCTTGTAAAATTCCAAAGAAAATTTAGAAAAAAATTTCCTTGAAATTTGCGGGTCTTTACATTACTCCCACCTCAGGGATTTACGTCCCCGTAAAGATACATCAAAAACTAGGGGAACAAATGGGGGTACTGAGCACGCATCTGAGCCTCCCGCTCCCAAGTGCTCTCCTGGAGGTTCCCGTGCTGCCATCTGACGTGCACAAGAGGAATCGACCGCCCACGTAGGACCCGATCCTGTAGATCCTCGATCTCCACTGGGACCTCCGCAAAAGTCGCCCCATCGTCCACGTCCAGCTCCCCAAAGTCGATGATGTGCGTCGGGTCGTGCACGTATCTCCTCAGCTGAGACACGTGGAAGACGTCGTGCACCCGGCGCAACTGAGGTGGTAGAGCCAGGCGATAATCCACCTCTCCTATCCTGCTGAGGACCTGGAAAGGCCCGATGAAGTGTGGAGACAACTTGCCGCCTCGGCCAAATCTCCGTAAACCACGTCGAGGTGAGACACGCAAAAAGACGTGGTCGCCATCCTCGAACTCTAGTGGCCTCCGCCTCCTGTCAGCATATGACTTCTGCCAGCTCTGAGCTGTCCTCATCCTCTCCTGGATGATCTGGACCTTCTCTGTCATGGCTCGGACCATCTCTGGTCCCACGAGTGCTGACTCCCCAGGGTCTGTCCAGCACAACGGTGATCTGCAGGGTCTGCCGTACAACGCCTCGTATGGTGCCATCCCGATGGTGGAGTGGTAGCTGTTGTTGCACGCGAACTCCACCAAGGGTAGGTGGTCCTCCCAGCTGCGACCAAAGTCGAGAACACATGCACGGATCATGTCCTCGAGTGTCGGTATGGTCCTCTCTGTCTGACCATCCGTCTGAGGGTGGAAGGCTGTGCTCAGATGGAGCCGCGTCCCGAACGCCTCCTGCAACCCCTTCCAAAGCCGGGAAGTGAAACAGGCATCTCGATCGGAGACGATAGACGATGGCACACCGTGAAGCCGTACGATCTCCTGGACGTAAATACGTCCCAAGCTCTCCACTGAGCCCTGCTCTCTGATGGGTAAGAAGTGTGCCGACTTGGTGAGTCGGTCGACAATCACCCAAATGGAGTCGTGACCTCTGGAAGTGCATGGTAGTCCAGTCACGAAGTCCATAGATATCCCATCCCACTTCCACTCCGGGACCTCCAAGGGCTGTACCAAGCCTGCTGGTACCTGATGCTCTGCCTTCACCTGCTGGCAGGTGAGGCATCGTGAAACGAACTCTGCCACAGCTTTCTTCATGCCCGGCCACCAGTGCTGTCGACTGAGATCCTGGTACATCTTCGCCGCTCCGGGATGTACCGCCAAGGGAGAAGTGTGAAACTCTCTCAGCACCTCCTCTCGTAAAGCGACTGGTATGAAGGTACGTCCTCTGAAAAGGATGTCGTGCTCGGCTCCAAGGGAGAAACCATCAGGAGCCTGACCTGAGGATATCAGTGCACGCCGGGTCTCACAGTCAGCGTCCCCATGCTGAGCCTCTCTGACCTGCTGTAGAAGTGGAGGAGAGACTGTGAGAGACTGAAGAAAGGCTGCTCCGTCTCTATCCACTAAGGATATTTGTAAGGAGGCTAGATGCTTCGTCGCCTCCTCAAGTAGCTGAATGCCCGTCCTCCTGCTGAGGGCATCGGCTACCACGTTCCCCTTACCAGGAGTATAGACTATCTCAAAGTCATAGTCCTGGAGGAACTCAAGCCATCTCCGCTGTCTTAGGTTGAGGTCCTTCTGAGAGAAGATATACCTGAGACTCTGGTGGTCAGAAAAGACTGTGAAGCGCTCGCCCATCAGATAGTGCCGCCAAGTCTTCAGAGCGAAGACCACTGCTGCTAACTCCAGGTCATGAGTGGCGTAGTTCTACTCATGCGGCCTCAACTGACGTGATCCGTAGGCGATCACGGCCCGCTCCTGCATCAGGACGCACCCGAGTCCAGTCCCTGATGCATCGCAGTAAACTACGTATCCAACTCCCTCCTCAGGCAACCTCAAGATAGGTGCGCTGGTCAATCTCTGTCTCAGCTCCTAGAAGCTCTGCTGACATCTGTCTGACCACACAAAGGGTTTCCCCTTTTTTTTCAAGTCTGAGAGTGGTGCCGCAACTCTGGAGAAGTCTGGCACAAATCTCCGATAGTATCCAGCTAGGCCCAAGAATCTCCGCACCTCCGTCACGCTCCTGGGTGGCTCCCAAGCTAGCACTACCTCGATCTTCGCGGGATCCACTGCAACTCCCGCCTCAGAGATGACGTGCCCCAAGAAATGGACCTCACGTAACCAGAACTGGAATTTTGAGAGCTTGCCATAAAGCTGGTGCACTCGGAGTGTGTCTAGCACAACTCGCAGGTGGTAGGCATGCTCATCCTCAGTCGTCGAGTATACCAAAATGTCGTCAATGAAGACCACGACAAATCGGTCGAGGTATGGCTGGAAGATCCTGTTCATGAGGCTCATGAACACTACTGGAGCATTGGTTACGCCGAATGGCATAACCAAGAACTCATAATGGCCATACCGACACCTGAAGGCCGTCTTCTGCACGTCCTCGTCTCGAACTCTGAGCTGATGATAGCCTGACCGGAGGTCTATCTTCGAGAACCACCGCGCTCCCTTGAGCTGATCGAAGAGGTCATCAATCCGTGGCAGCGGATACTTGTTCTTCACTATCACCTGGTTCAGGCGACGATAGTCGACACACAGTCGCAAGCTCCCGTCCGCCTTCTTGGCGAACAATATCGGGGAAGCCCAGGGTGAAACGCTGGGTCGGATAAACCCCTTGCTCTGCAAGTCCTCCAACTGTACCCGCAGCTCTCGAAGCTCGGCGGGGGCCATCCGATATGTTGGAGTAGATATCGGGGCTGTCCCGGGATACAAGTCGATGTAAAAGTCTACCTCTCTACGAGGAGGTAGCCCTGGAACGTCGTCGGGAAAGACGTCCACGTACTGGTCCACCACTGCAGGAAAAACTGGACTCCGCACGTCCACTGCTCCTAGGATGAGGCTAGCCAACTGATGAGAGATGGGCTGCACTCTCCTCCGCGGAAGTCCATCCTGTGCTGCAAAGGTTCCCTTCTCGCCAGTGAAGGTAAACCTGCTCCCGTCGGTGTGAACACATCGCACCTTGCGCCTAAAACAGTCGATCTTGGCATGAACCGTGGATAGCCAATCCATGCCCAAGATGACGTCGTAAGGCCTCGACGCCGCTACAAGGAGATCTCAGCCGAAGCTCTTGCCTCCTAGAGTAAGCTCACACTGCCGGCACCAGTGCGTAATCGTCGAGTCTGCTCCCGTAGGAGTCTCTAGCCGTAAGGATCGAGCCAACGGCTCAGTCGGAATCTCCGAGCTCCGAACAAGGGCAGAGGCTATGAAAGAGTGACTCGCTCCTGTGTCTATAAGTACTGCAGCAAGGGTGGAATAGACACAGATCGTACCTCGAATCATACCTGGCATGTCGGGGTCGTAGGCCTCCACTGCCTGGAGCTGGGCCTATCCCTGCCCGCCAGCTCCCTGTGGTCGAGGTGGCCCTCCTGGTGGTGGTGGGGGTAGAGCCTGGAAGCGTCGCCCACCACCTGCTGCTCGGCCAGCTCCTCTGCCTCGTCCGCCTCCTCCCTGTGGACCGCCACGGTCGACCCTCTGCCTCTGCCTGGGTGGCCCCTCCACCATCTGCTGCTCCTCTGGTCGGCGAGTCGGGCTGTCACGAGCCATGTGACCCTGCCCGCCGCAGGAGTAGCACTGCCTGCCTCTCAGAAGGCTGGCACTCCGCTGTGTGCCCCGCACTGCTGAGCCGGTGTCCTGAGGCCGTCTGCGTGGGGGTCTGGTCTGCCTGGACCCGAGAGTCATCCGTCGGCTACCTGCTGCCGAAGACTCAGCTACCTGCCGCCCTGCGCTAGGTCTCTCCGCTGAAGAAGGCTCTGCCAGGAAGCTCTCGATCAGGAGGGCTCGCTCCAGCACTCCCGCCTGGGTCGGAATGCTGAGGGAGATCAGCGACGCCCGAATCTCCTGCCGCAAGCCCTGCTCGAAGGTCCGGGCCCGGAAGAAGGGGTCCCGTACCATGTCGGTCGAGTAGCGAGATAGGTCAGTGAACCTCGCCGCGTACTGAGCGACCGTCATGCTGCCCTGGCGCAGCTGGAGAAGCTCCTGGATGCGCACCGCTCGGAGGGTGGTCGGGACGAACTCAGAGCGGAAGAGGCTCTCGAAGTCCGTCCAGAGCAAGGATGCCTCATCGTGAACCTGGAGCATCAAGCTCCACCATCGTCCTGTCGCCGCCTGCAGGAGGCTCGCCGCGAGAATCACCATGAGATCCGCTGGTGTCCTCACTAGCCTAAAGATCCGTACCACCGCCTCTAGCCAGTCCTCGGCGGCCTGGGGGTCCGCCTCACCGCGAAACCTGGGCGGTCGCTGGCTCTGAAACTCATGCAGTGCCCTGAGGCGACGTGCATCGTCAGCGTCTGGTACTGGTAGCATCGGTGGCTCGGCGGGTAAAGCTACCGCTGGTGCCACTGCTGGCAAAGGGCCCTGCACCGAGGCCTCGTCGCTCGGTGGGCTGCCGTCGCGCCCTACACTCGGAACCCTAGCTGGCTGTCGTCGCGGGGCCATCCTGAAAAGGAGAACAAGAGCACCACAGTCAGAACAGTATACCTGGTGAGCTGGCACAAGTAATCACAAGGAAAACTTGAGACTTTCATGAAGCAGATCAGTATACACGGTGAGATGACACAAGTAATCACAAAGAAAACTTGGAACACACACGCAATCAATGTTTTCATGCATTAAGTCAGAAATCAGGAGTCAGGATCCTGGTGTACGGATACGTCGGCCGCCGCACCAACACTGGGCTCCCTGAACTGATAACCACACTCAATACACTAAACACTATTGCTTCATATAGAAAGAAAAGACGATCAGAGTCTGCGGTAGAACCGACCACCTCTGATACCAATTTGTCACGACCCGACCTCGGGGCCCGTGCCGTGACTACCCCAAGCCCGCCTTCCATAGGCCAGGGGCTGGTGACTAGCACCAAGGCGTAAAATCCCGGTAAACAGGGAAGGCATTGCCTTTATAAGTAACAACCACCACAGAGTCAGCAAGCGGAAAGTAACTACAAAGTGCAGAAAAGTAATGGGGGCCGGTATACAAGCCCAACTGAAAGTACAACTGAAAAGGTAAAGAACAACAACTGAAGAAAAGACGGCGGCCTCGTGTCGTCCACTGGCAATCCCACCTGAAGGGTGGGTACAGATAGCCTCCAGGCTCCTCGGGTCCCACGTCCGCTCCGAGCACGTCCCGCCCAGTGGTCCGCCTCCAGGTACCGTCCTGCTCCACGCCCCAACCGAGATCAGCGTTGTCCGTCGTCTGCATCCAACACAACAAAGTGCGGGCATAGCCCGTGCAGGGGTGAGTATAAACTACTCAGTAAGGACCCCGAGACCCCCGAAGGTCTCCCGAAATCCACAAAGGATATAGCACAAAAGAAAGGGGCAACCACGAAGAAACAACTGACTCGACTTAGGTATATGCCCATACATATACCTAAGTCCCCATTTCTAGCTCTGCTCTCGAGCTCAAGGTCAACTCGATCCACACAGGAAAGCAAGACTCAAATCCACCAGGGAGAGTAAAAATTAAATCCACATAGGATAGTTCAACACAAACACAAAGGAGAGTAACATAAGATTCATCTCAACCAGGTATACTTTTTCAGATGACGACAAGATGATCACTGAAACATCTAAGTCGTCGGACCCACGAAGGATCGATAGGTACTAACCTCGGCAATGAACCACACAGGATCGGGCCCACACAGGACCTGTAGCAATGGCTCACACAGAACCGTAAGAGATGACCCACACAGGATCGGGCCCACACAGGACCTGTAGTCAAGGCTCACACAGAACCGTAAGGTGATGACCCACACAGGATCGGGCCCACACAGGACCTGTAGCACTGATCCACGTAGGATCGCTGAGTGCAGTAGTCGACGCAGTCCACTGAGGATCTCTGCACAGTCGTCGCCGCAGTCCACGAAGGATCTCTGCTTTGTCGTCGTCGCAGTCCACGGAGGATCTCTGCTCTGTCGTCGAAGTCACAGCCAGCGCTAGGGTTCCCGCACACAGCGAGCTCGTCTAGGAGGGTCCGCTCCACGAGCCGAGAGGCTGATACATCAACTGACACGTAGTCCGAAGTTGATGTATCCAAAAGTTCCGTATCGACAACAGGATCTCAACGCAACAGACGGCGTGTCAATCGGACACCCGGTCTGAGAGTTATTGGCATTTTCGTCCCAGGGGCCCGGTTGGTTTTTAGGGCAAAACCAACCCGACCGTACTCCGCCTGTGTCCGATCCTCGGGCGGAGTATGCCAAAAGTTCCGTCTCACTTAGAGGAAACCTCCACAGCTGATGGTACGTCGATCGGACGTCCGCAGCTCGAGTTATGAGCGTTTCCGCTCCGAGGGCCCGGTTGGTTTCGCGTACGAACCAACCCGGCCGAACCCAAAGTCTTCTGAAACCTTGAGTGTAATATACCGAAAAGACCGTCTCGATCCAAGGATCGCGTAGCCGCTGACGGTTCGTCAATCGGAGGTCCCAGGCCCAAGATATGGGCAAAAGACCGAAGAGGGCCCGAAAACGGGGGGTTCTGGGCCCGGGGCGACCCGACCCGGCCCGACTCGGCTAGGCCGGGTCCGGTCCGACCTGGGCGTGGCCCGGCCGACCGGACCGGCCGGCTCGGCTTCGGCCGAGCGGCCGAAGAGGGCTGCCGCGGGGCGCCGCCCCCGCGGCTCGGTGGAAAACGCGGCCCCGCGGGGGGGGGGGGGGGGGGGCACCTGTCACGCGGACGCGGCCGGGCCGCCGCGTCCCTCCCCGGTTCCGCGCGGCCGCGGAACCGGCCGCCGCCGCCGCGGCGGATTCCTTCCTGCCGCCGCGCCGCCGTCGCCTTCCGCGGGCCGCCGGAGTTGCTCCGGTGGCCCGTTTTGCCTCCCGTCTGCGCCATAGCTCCTCCCGGGGGCCGATCTTCACTGCGGGATCAACGGATCGCCCCTGCCACACGGTTCGTCGTCGTCCGCCAAATCCGCACAACAAAAAGATCGGAGGAGGGTTGCCGGGTCTTGTTCGTTAGACCCGCACCCTCCGCGTTAGTCATAAAAATCATCGGGAGGGATTAAGGCAGCCACAATTTTATCCAAAAATAAAATTGTTCAAGTTTGGTTCTTTAATTAAAAAGAATTAGATCACGGGAACGAATCACCAAGAAAAAAAAAATAAAATCCCTACCTCGATGTCGCCGTCGGACGTGAGGTCGTCGCGGAATCGCTCGTCGCGGAAGGAGGGGATCGTCGCGTCGTCGCGGAAGAGACGTTCGTCGCACCGCGGGAAAAACGTCGCGCCGACGATCTCCGGATCTAGAACAAACGGATTTAATTAATTAAATCCGTTGTCATTGAAATTAAAAGGGAGAATTAAACGATCCGTTTCTCACCTGAGTTGCCAAACGAGGATCGGCCGCGGAAGAAGAGGCGTCGCCGAAGAACGTCGCGGGTAGAGCTCGTCGAATTCCGGTCGCCGGCGTTCTTCGCGTTCTTCTTGTTCTTCGCGAGGAGGGTGGAGGCTCAGAGGATTCGCACAACTATAGAAATCCTCCAAAATAGACAAGTTTGTCTATTTTATTAATTTGCCAACGAACGCAAACGCGTAAGTAACGACCCATTAAATTCGTTGAATTAATTCAACGAATGAAACAGCCCATTTAATTCACGAAATAAACCGCCCAATTAAATGGTCTGTTAAGAATTAAGGAAAACGCGTCGGTTGACTTTTCAGTTACTTGATGGGTTTTTGCGGGTGCGTTACTTAGCGAAAGAAATGGCGGGGCTCGTGCGGGCCCCACCTCACAAATATCCTACGAAGGGGTAGGGTATTTCCGGATAGCACCCTATCCACTTTAACTCAGTTCATGTGGCTTCCAAGTGACTTCCAAGCGGCTTAAGTGAAATAAAATAAAGTTGTCGCACAACCTTTATTTTATTTCCGACTTAAAGCCCAAAATTTTTTAAAACCACGGTTGAGCAAACGCAACTCCGGAAGAGGCGTTTCTAAGAAAATACCGGCGCTGCAATTTCATCGGTGCCCTCAGAATTCGATTCCGGGCACCGGTTCAAAAGATAGAAAAACCCGCTCGTCCGTTCACTGAACGTACCCGAGCCAAACTTCGGAAAATGATTCCGGGCACACCGGGCCTCGGAATCAGGTGCCGTCTGAATCTGCGCTCTTGTAAAATTCCAAAGAAAATTAAGAAAAAAATTTCCTTGAAATTTGCGGGTCTTTACATGAAAGTGTAATGGGATTCCAAATATTTTTTATATTTTATTTTTAATTCCATTTTCATATACTACCACACATATTATTCCAAATTATTATCTTCTATTTGATATATTTTTAATGATAGTCTTTTTATTAAACATCATTATATCATTTCCTACATCCATTTCTATAATGAAATAAGGGTTTCCCACCCCTCATTTATTGTTACTTTGATAGGACTTTTTAAATTCTCTTTTAATTGAATGGGAAATGTTTTTTTGAATCATTGTTATAATTTCCTCAAAAAAATTAATTTAGATATATCCATTTCTATTCATTATACTACCTTAATAATCCATTATAATGGATAAATTTTATATTTTAATAAGAATGTCCTAAATTTGTTAATGAAAAGTTTGTGTGGGTTTTATAGAGATGAAATCCTTATCTGGATAAAAATAAGTTGATATAGGCTCTAGAACAGATGTACCTAGGGTTTATAACAGTGAAAAGTGAATATTGGGTATGAACTTGATCAACACCTCGTGTATGAAAATGAGGCCTAATTGCACACATTGTCATACTTTCTCTGGGCATATGTTTTTGGGTAATTCATAGTCTATTTATGATCTGTAATGTAGGATAGGAATTTATAGATTGAGATTAAATTTATATTGATATCCATATTCCATGAATGTACCCTACACTAATACATGATGACAATTATTCAACTAGGGTTCTACCTAAAACAAAATGAGTATTCAAAAGTTTGTAAAGTTTATTATTAGATATTCACCAAGATAGACACATTATTCCATTGAAAGGGGTTATTTCTCATTAATTTTGTAATTGGGGGTGATATTCTTATCTATCACTACCCATATTTCTCATAGATTTTTCATTTCTCCTTCATATCTATATTCCTACATACACATGGTGGGGTGAAAACGAAATCTCTATAAAGAATGAACAACACTATTTTCTTCTTTCATTATCATCAGTTATACAAAAATTTTCTTCCAATGTATTTCCATTATATATAACAATGTATGTTTTTATTTTTTAAAATGGTGTCCACATAGTCACCCATACATTGATCAACATATGAAATTTTTGACCAAATATTATACAATTCATTCGATATGGAGTACATACTTTAAAATTAATTATTTTGATTGAATTGTGTTTGCATGGAGATATACTTAATTTTATTGGATACAAATTTAATTTACAAGGGTTCATGTAATTATTTTTTATGGATTTATATATGTTTTCCTTTGTTTCACATATATTCATGTACCTGGTTTGAATGTGAATGGTGTGCCAAGATTGATCTCCAATTCATTGTGTAATATTTAGAAATCCTAAGATACCATGTATAGTACAGGGGTGGATAACCTAATCACATAGTATTATGATATATCAATGGTTATACTAGACTTATAACTATGATGTTATATTTTATATTGTTTCTAAATTACTGTGATTAATTTATCTTCGGATATCACCCTCTCATATCATGCTTCAATATTTATGTATATGATTCTCATATTTTATATTATCATGAAATGACTATGGACTCACATGTATTACTTTTCATCATGTTGTTTATGATTACTCCCTTAATTGGCATTATATCTCATACTTTCTTATGTTTATCCATTTCTATAGGAATTTCAATCAATGGGATACATATAGTATAATTACATGTGTGGAGAATTATTACGGAAGAAATGTGTATTGTACAATGGGTTTAGATGTAAATTTAACTAGTTCCCAAAGATAATGAATTTTTGATCTTGGGAGTTTATTTTAACTTTTGGGATGTGTTAAAATTATTTATGATTAGAACCATATCTGAATGTAAGGGTCTAGGGAATCTCATCCCAGGAATCCAAATGTCATTATGTGTAATCATTGTATCCTTGTATGTATCTTGGGTATCTCATTCTTGAATATATGATGGTTGTTCATCCCGATCGTTATATTTCAAACATAATTAACTTAAGTTGGACACCCTATAAAATTCATTATAGATAACACTGGTTAGCCAAAAATGTGTGTAATATATCAACATTATTTTAGCTACATCAATCCCACGTCATCAATCAATGGGTTATAAGAGAAACCCAATGTTGACAATATTTATGTCACCACACATAACCTATCTAGGGTCAATATGACATGGGGGCACCCACCATAGTCCCTTGGGTATCATTAGAGTCTAGAAACCATATGTGGGTTCCCTTAAATCATTGTCATCTCTCAGACTAATACTAACCATTGGAGGGTATATCATCCCTCAAAATTGTTATAATCATATTCAGGCATTAGTGGAATCTAAGGAAAATCCATACCATTGTCACTCATGAGAGAGGTCATAATATTATCCCTCTTACTAAGTCATTATAGTCAAGTCTAATCTCCCAATATATCATACATCTACCAAGACATACCCATCTGAGAACAGAGATTCTAGTTGAGGGAGTAACACTCTCACCACTCTCTAAACATCTAACCCATAGACTATAAGGCATATCAAGGTCCATCATGGACTACTTTGAAAATTAATCACTTGGAATCTATTTTATATAATTATATTTATAATTAAGGTCATTCACCCAATATTTATAGTACCATGGATCAAAATCATATGAAAAAATTAATAATACATAGAAAATTTTATACAAACAACCAACCCAATACAGATTTATTTCCTCTAAAACAATCTTTTTATCTCTCTCCCAAAAATTTCCAAGACAAATCCATGCTCGTACCATCTCTTGAGAGCCTATTTTAAGTCATTAAATAAAATAAAATAAATTATAACAATTATAATTTATTCTAAAACAAACTCAAATAGACCAAATTCCTTAAAATATCATATGGAAATATCTACCCACCAAAATTGCGACCAACGGGGTTCAATTCACTAATAAAACACAATCAAACCTAAGATAAACTAAATTATTAATTTAATTTCCCAATAGGATGTCCAATTTCATGAAATTTAAGAAGGAAACCTAAAAATAAATAGGGATATGTAAATCCAACAAAAATATGGGCAACAATGTTATATCAACAACCTGGTTTATTCCTTATCCAAGATACATGTATCCCCCATCATAATAGATGATTTATGCTATTATCTAGTAGAAATAATTTCTAAAATAGTATCAAGATAAAATTTAAATAAGAGATTATTTGAGGGAGATAAAATAGGAAAAAGAGTAAGAGGTAACACACCTTGAATATTCACACCAAAATTACACCAAGAACACCCTAAATTGAGGAGGAATCAATAGGGGAAATAAAGGGGTAGAACTGGTTGAAATTCCCTTTTCCACATGCTCTGTTTCATAAAAATGAGAGTGAATAATAGGTAAATTAGCATTCGAACCCTATTTTTAAAAGAAGGAGTATGTAGCTTGGGATGACATGAATATGGCTGTTGAGACACAGACATTCCACTAGGAGATGGATCAACACCCCTACCTATTTCTATCATGAAATAACCAATATAATTCATGGTGTGACTTCTTTAGGTAGTTTTTTGGAACCTCAACCAAACACCATCATATAATGACCATCTGGGATCATATTCAAATCTACATTCCTCCATGAAACCATATGAAGTAATCATAAGAGCCCTCAAAAGCTTCATAAGATCCATCATTGTGGAATTAAATCTCTTTCATTTCATAACAACCTTAATAAGGTTTTTACCCTAATAAAAAATCCAAGAAACATTCCAAGATATGAAGACCTTGACTATATCAAATGTACCCCTCTTAGAAGGACATTATAGGGTGACATGAGAAAAATGGTGTGACCTTATTCTTGTAAAAAAAATTCATCAAGGCCATATGGTCTTCATACATCGCTCACTAGACAAACCATTAAACTACACAGGCTTAGAAATATATCTGAACACATCTTATATATATGTTGAAACACTCATAATTTTAGTTTAAATCCTTATTCATGAAACAATACCTATTCATAATTGAAAAATTATAATTCCTTATGTATTTCACAATCCAAACATGCATGGGGTTTTATAACACTTCCACCATATAAAATTTTTTTCCCAAATATAATCACAGATTCGTCGACCATGACGCCCAATATATCATGGTCAAAATGTAATCATCCACACAACACATTCTATCCCAAAACTCTGAACAAGTTTCTGTTGCATAAATCAAAACATCAAGGTGCTTTTTCAATTAAATTATATGCTTCTGATCATCACAAAAACTTAATCACTATGGCAGTGATTTCCTATTCCCATATATTCTAGGACACCATCATTTCATCAACTAATTCATCACTTAGCTTATGGTTCTACCTATTATAAGTCTTATCTCCTAAGGGTTGATTCTAATACATGGTTCTCTACACCCTCAGAATAGCATACTAATACATGATATAATTTTTCCATCAACATGATTGGAATGGTTTCTCTCTCACCACATGAAATTAGATTCAAAACTTGTCTTGTTCCTCCTATGGATGAAATTTACTAAAAACTATTGGTCACCCACATTGGCATGTGATCATGTCTCTCAATCCTGATGCCTAAATCCTTGAAGGAATGGAGTGATCACAAAAACACCCATTCTAAATTCAAATCCTGATATTTGGTGTAATTCTAGGTTCATGTCCTTGACAAACCAAGTGATCTATCATGCTCTAATCTCAATAACAGGTGCACCACTAATATGAATCACCATTTGATCCCATATAATTACATCCTAATCATGATACTAACATCTGAACACCATCCAAACCCCCATCTGAAACTTGAATGTATTATTCAAAATGTAACTAGGTGAAATCAATTTCACTTGTCCATCATTATCCCTATTATATATCAATCATTGAATGATCAGTCTCACAACGCCCACAACCCTTCCCATGTGAGTGGAATACCTCCAAAACCAATGATTCATCCCACACTGCACATAGTGACTATAGGTTTTTTTCCTTCACATATCCAAGTGACAATATAAACATAAAATTCCACTCATTCCCATCTCCCTAGGAACATAATTTTTATTATCCACCAAATTTTCATCTGTAATGAGGGTCACACCCTTTAATAGACAATGAAATTATACCTACATATGGATTCCCTTATACATATCCTCCAAAACAACCTCAATAGGTTTAAATATTATAGGATTGTCACTCCTTCAGACCCACTCTCATTAACCAATCAACCCATGACACCATCCATTCCTACAATCACAATACTCATAAAGGGATACATTAATATCTCATAAAATCCATGAGCCACCAATCCTATAAGAATATCATCAAACCCATTGGTACTCATCCCACAAACATCTATTAAATGATCCATAACTCAATAGTAACACACAAAACTAGTGCATAATGCATTTATCTCATTTGAATCCAACATGTGTATGCTCTCATACCGTATATTTACAGAACTCAACCCACGATCTCAAGATTCAAGGAACATCAATCCTAGGAACACAAATCTACACTACATATTTGATAGAACATCCCATTAATCAATATCTTGTGAAATCATTTACCCATGCTTCTCATCTATAAGAAATTTACATTCTAGGTTAACTCCTATCTTTGGTTACCCTAATATATCATAACTTATCTCAAAAAACACATGATAATATCCCACCACGAAATCATAAAACTCAAATCACTAATATTCAAATCCATGCCTTAAAAAACCGGTCTCTCCCACATAGCCAATAGATTACATATCACACAGGTCACAAATCATGGGGAAACCTCTTAGTCATAATCTCTAATATCATATGGAAACTCAAGTGCCAAAACACCCATCATATATTCTCACATATATATTCATATTAGGCATCACATGTCAATTCATTAACCCACTTTAGTGTATTAATCATTACCGATCATCTGTATATGAGACTACTCACAAAAGGAACGTTATCTTATCCACCAAATATATAATAACATAAACTTGTGATGATTAATATTGAGTATAATTATAAACATATTGTTTAGTTAAATAATATACACTAAGTAGGCTATATAGAAAACAATATATAGGTTTTTATTGATAGTTTATGTAATTGAACTCGTTTTGATTTTCAAAAGTAGTATCATAATCACCCATTATGGTTTCATCCGGAATGAATGTAATATTTTTACTAACCAACAAGGGTTCAATATTCATCCCTTACACTGAGGGGCTACATAGTCATCCTTGAAGAACATCCCTAAAAAATATCTGATGGACCTATCATCTGGGAACATATATTGTGTCTTAGTAGAGTATAATTCCACCAACAAGTTATATGGTAACTTTTAATAAAAGTTATTATCAATACTTAAACAAATAAACACTCATAATTAGTGATATCAATCACATGAAATCCC
Organism: Viscum album; assembly: GCA_963277665.1. Lineage (NCBI taxonomy): Eukaryota > Viridiplantae > Streptophyta > Magnoliopsida > Santalales > Viscaceae > Viscum > Viscum album. The sequence continues at coordinate 846,980,593 of OY728120.1, read as the reverse complement.
ATTAATGTCATTTCAGACATACATAGAAAAAATGATTCATGTAAACTGACCTTCTGTTAGTCGTCCAAGAGAGAAAATCACAATAATAATCCTAAATTCACACATTATATTGAATAAATATCTCAATTATAACATATAATACCAATAATAGAGATAAAATATCTAAGGTAATTGGGAATTCCCAATAAAACGTTTTTCATGAAGTCCAAGTCACAGTTCCATCATAAGATTTGAAAAAACCCTATTACCAATCTACCATATCTCAAAATAGTTAAAATAAATAAATACCCTCTAATAGTACATTATAACCCCCATTCAGATCTATAATAATCATCCTTTTTCAGATTGGGGGTACTAAATAACCTCAAGTGATCCTCCACATACTCCACATATTTTCAATTAATGATGAGGGTCTTAGGTTTTACTATGGGTAGACTATACCCTCTTATCATAGTGAAGAAACGATAACAACCTAGAATTATATCTATAAAAATTCTCTAATTACAATTATTTAATGTAGTATAAGCACACAAATCACCTAGATAATATATAAAAATTAAATTAACAATGATACATTAGTATGTAACTAAACCAACAAGAATTCATAATATTATATCTAGAAAATTAATAGAAAATAATTGAACAAAAATTGGATAATTTGGATATGCTCTCTGCACTATAATGACCACACTCGCAAAAAAGGATATAGAAATAAAACATAATGTTAATATTAAAATAGTCATTTTGAACAATGATTTTTGAAAAATTTATAGAATAATTTATATTTATAGGAAGTATAGAACTCATATTAATGTTAAAAATTTGACCACTGGAATAGTAATATGACCATCAGAATAGTAACTTTACTATAGAAATAGAAATTTTATGGTTAAGAATTGTAATTTGACCATTAGAATACTAATCCCACCTACCAAAATGTAAAATGATAATTTGGTGTCCTATAAAATTAAATATCATATTTTTATGTCATCGTACAAGTAAATAAATTTTTTAAAAATTATAAATTAAGTTTTCATATTTTTGTAAAATGTAAACATGTTATTTTAAATTTTATTATTAATATAATGATTTAATAGAAGATTAATTTTCACAAAATGGATTCATAAATTAATATTATGTTTTACTATAATGTTGAGATCATTTTATGACACCATAATAAATTTTTCAAAGGGTTCATAAAATCGATTATAATATTAAAATATGTATATTTCGAAAAAAATAATGTTTTTATATAAAAATTAAAATTATAATATATATATATATAATTATTTTGATAAAATTTACACCATTTTTGAAATATACTTCTTAAAAATTGTTATTGTGATTTTTTGGGATTTTCTTAAAATAGTTGAATTTATGTGAATAGTGAAATACTATAAGTTATAGTACTTAACATTATAAGAAAAATAAATTAATTATCACTTAATTAATGATGTAAAAAACCCTTAGTTTGAAGTAATTTTCACTAGGTACTTTATATAGTCACAACAATCAACACTATTAATAGTGTTGAGTCAAAATAATAAATTAATGAATATGATAATCCAAAACACATTTCTCCACCCCTTATAAATTTCATACAAAACCTCCCCTTATCCTCACCCCTACTAAGCCTTTAATCATTATAAATATCTATAAAAACTCTCCTAACCAATATCTGGATTTCAATTTGCTTATTTAATAACCAAAATACCACTTCCAATTTTCTTTTAAGGGGGTTCTTCAAGGAGAAGATATTCAAGAGGGAACTTTCTCAAACCACCTCTCTTAATTTATTTTATTTTCCTACCTTTTGTTATCCTACATCATCCATCAAAGAATAATAAATCATGTATTATTTATATAAAATAATTTATATTTATAAGGGAATATGTTCTATCCACCCCTTTTCTTAACTCCTTTTATTCTATGAAACGAAAGAATTTTCCAAATTATGGTGGTTAACCATCTCTATGGATAATGATTTTTCATTTTTAATTACCACCTTCAAGGACAATAATAAAAGTATTATTTTTTTTAAATCATAATTTAATATGTATATTATATATTATTTCATTTTCTATATGTAATATATATACTTTATATTAAATAAAATGAAAGTATTTCGTAATGGTTGGAAAAACCGCCAAATAAACAAAACATTTTCAATAACATTTTATAAAATAAATCATCCTCATACAAGAAATAAATGTGATATATAGGAACATTTAATATTATTTAATTGCCTTAATACCATATAATTTCACTTCTAGGGCACTATAACCATTTTATAAGAACATCCTTAAATATAAATAATTTACCCAACCAAGAAACTGTGAAACAAACACACCCAAAACGATGAAATTAAACTTTTTAACTCATCAAAATGGTTATAATTAATAATAATAAAATAATAATAAATAAAATATATATTAAATAGGATATGAAACAATTAAAAAATTAATCTAATCTGACTATCAAGTAGGTGAAGAAAACATTCAGACATAACATAAGGAATCTCTCTGAACCTGTATATTTCATTTAGGTAAGGATTTATCTCTATTTTCCTCAATTTATCTCTTCATTATTCTTCTAAAAATATTATATATAATGTATATATATTCCAAAAATATATATATTTCTCAATTCATCTTTCTTTTATGGTTATATACATATTTTAAAATACTCCCATGTAAATTTTCCTCGATATACAAACCCTATTATAGGTAAATTCTCTTTTCTTACCCATTTTAAAGTACACTACATAAAATGATTTAGGACAATATTATATTTCAAAATAACTCATTTTAACATGAAAAAACATTTTAGTTAATTTATGGTTTTAGGAAAATAATTATGCCATTATCAATGTAATGGCTCTTTATTCTTTTCCCTAAATCAGTACTTAAGTGGCACATTTCTATTGTTTCCTAGCCACTATTTTTCATGTTTTTTACTTCAACTATAAATTAATATAAATGATATATTTTTTACCTTATTAATTTCCAATAAAAATTTAATCACTTATATAATGGATACCAATATGATAATTCCTTTTCCATGTCTTATGACATGAATACAAAACCAATTTCTTTCCATGGGTAATACATATGTTTATCCATTATGGTTGATTTATTTATGTGGTACACATAGGCATGTACATGTTATGATGGGTGAACCTAGATAGAATTACAATGAATTGTGTAATGTTTAGTCTCATTATATATTATGTATAGGATTATGGATTAAACCCAATTCATTATTAGATTCTATTCACAATGTGATAGAGTATTGGAAGTTAGCCTTGACTTATTTTTATATCATGATATATGTTGTTTCCACATTACTTTTTTTCCATGATCATATGATTCATAGTTCTATATGTTATTCCTCCATAAGTTTATTCATGATCCATGCCTTTTATGTCATTATTTTATTCCTTCTGACTCATTTTTCATGTTTTATTTCAATGTTTATTCCATTACTGGGAATTTCAACTCATCCCTTTTGTATATGTTTTCCACAGGTTATCCTAGGCTACTATAGAATCGTAGAGGGAGTGAGGAGCTAATTATGGAGATTAATATACTAATTTTTAGTATAGTTACATGTTTTCAAATTATTCACCTTGTCTTATAAAGAAAATAGGAATTTAGATCCTTGGTTTTTATTTAATGGATAATTATAATTGAAATCATGTAATCTTATGTGTAAAAGGATAACATCACTATAGTTAGTTTTAGAGAATGGTGTAGTTCTTCTTGTCGATAAGACTAGAAAACCTTATTGTGAACACTAGGGATAATGATATTTATAGGAATAATTTTCTTGGATAACCAAGGGTGAAATTTTGGGAATAATATATAAGGATATAATTTTCATTTATAAGTTATTCCTTATAAGTTGATAGCTGTATTTTTATATGTTCTTTAGCTAAGTATTCAAGATCCCTAACTTGTTTTTATTTTTTATTTAATGGATTTAAATTAGAGAACCTCTTCCAAAAATCAATTTGATAAGAGATGTGACAATTTCCCTAATAAGATGCCAAACCAGATGGGAATAAGAGCTCAAAACAACATGAAAGTACTGGATTAACTAGATCGATTTATGAATAATAACTTTAATCATGTGGAATTTCCTCCTTCACATAAGAATTTTAATGTTTTTCTTGAATCATTTATGTTAAAAAGGCCTCTATATTTAGTGGATCTTCTACTCCCCTAATCATGAAACAAAAAATTAAATGCATTGAGAAGATATTCTCTATCCCCCAATTCTCAAATGAAAAAAAGTTCATGTCACTAGTCTATCATTTTAATGGAGTAGCTAATCAGTGGTGGGAAGTGATCAAAAAACATGAAGTATAAAGTTAAAATTTATTCCATTTAATATGAAGATAAAAGAAAATATTTTTCAATAAATATTTTCCCCAAACACGAAATATTAAGATGGATAGGGAATTCCTAAAACTAATGAAAAAGTAAGATGATTATATCAGGGTGTATGAGGAAAAAAGTTCATTTATTTCCCAAATGCCTTTGGATTTATCATGATCACTATGACCAAGTTGGATTGATTCATCAGTGGATTAATGTTGATAATATAAAAATATTTAGTGATATGGGACTTTGATAGTTATAAGGAAACATTATTTTTTGTACATAAGGTAGAGATGGGGATTGGTGACACCCAATGGTCCCATGGACCACAACATAAAAATAAGAAAATGAAGTTTCATTCTGGATGATCAAAAAATTAATCATAGAGAGGAAAAAATGTAAGAAGCCAGAATATTATAAATAGAAATTACATTCATATAATTATATAATATAGCATAAATCACATAGAAAACACAATAAAAACATTATAAATGAAGAATTAATGAAATAACATGTATAAATTAAAGAACCTATAAAGATTGGATAGTAACTAGGCCGTTGTAATAGTAATATGATCCTTAGTAATAGTAATATGTCTAATAAAATAGTAACATAATCTATTAATGTATATAAACATTTGAGTATCTTATAAGTGAAAATGTGATAAATTTAGATCATGACATAACTAAATAAATGTTTTAAAAATGATAAATTAGGTGTCAGTATTTTTGTGAAATGTAAATTGTATTTATAGTTTTATAATTAATTTAATGATTTAAAAGATAATTTATTTTAATAAAATGAATTAATGAATTAATATTTTATTTCCTTATGATCGTATGATAAACTTATGGGACCTTAATTAATTTTTCAAAGTGTCATAAAATCGGTAATAATATTAAAATTTCTATTTTTTGAATAAAAGAAGATTTTAATATGAAATTATATTTATAATTTTTAGAAAAATATTTTCCTAAATTTTAGGTCATCATTTAAATATAAACATTTAAAAAATTTGTTGTTGAATTTTTGGTATTTTTTTAAAATAATTGTATTTTTGGTGAATTGTGAAATAATATAATTTAAGGTATTTAGCATTTTAATCCAAATACATGAAATTTGGAGTCATGGAGGATGCAAGAACCCATTTGTTTGAAATCACATAAACCGGTTACTACACTTAGTCACAAGAATCAACATTGTTGATAATATTGATCCAAAATAATAAACAAATGAATCAAATAATAAAAAAACACACCTCTCCTCCCACTATAAATACTACCCATCGCCACCTCTTCCTCTCACACCATCTAAGATTTTAATATTTCTAATATTATACCTCATACCTCTCTCAATCCTATTCCCCATGTCTTGGATTTTTTGGTCTCACCAAAATACCATTTTCATGTTCCTTAAAGAGGTTCTCAATGAGATGATATATAAGTGGTAAAACTCTCTACCTTTCCCTTTAAAATTATTTCTTTCTTCTACCTCATTATTTCATCCACTATCCATATTGAAATAATAACCCCAATATAATACATATAATAGAATTTTATTATCTTAATGGGATATCCATAATCAAATATACATTCTTTTTTCTTTTTTCCCTTAAATACGAAAACATTGTTTGTGATGTGTCGATTCACCACCTTCATCGATGATGATATTTTTGTTTTCTGTTACCACCTTCATTACTGGTCATAAAATCATTATAATGGTTAAAAGAGAAGATAAAATCTATATTACAGCCTATTTTAATTTTTGGAACTAAAAAATATATATATTATTATTATTAAATAATTATGTAAAACTAGTTTGTGATAATCGAAAATTCACTAAAATAAACTAATGTTCATCATTAAAATTTTATCTAGTGAATCATTATCACATCTGAAACAAATGATATGTGGTACCATTTAAAATTTTTGAGGTGCATAAATATCAAATAATTACACTTATATAGTTTTTCTTCCATTTGAAAAAAACTCCCATAATTAAACTTAAGGCAACAAATCAGAATATCAGGAAATGAATTCTCCCAGAATGACAAAATTGAATCTTATAACTCCTAAAAAAGGCCATAAATGAACTTAAAAAAGTCATAATAAAACAAATAAATGTATGATAGGTTCTGAATTAAAAATATTAGTGCATATAATTTGATTATCTAGAACATTAATTGCAAGTGAAGAACACTTTCAGACATAAGGTAAGGGATTCTCTTTGAACCCCCATTTTTCCTTCAGGTTACACTTTCTCTATCTATTTACTCCAATATGATTATTAATTATTATTATATAATTCTTAAATATTATATTAATATGTTAAAAATTTGTATCAAAATCCATTCATCCTTCTTTTATGGGAAAATTCATGTTTAATAAGGTTGCCTTGTCAATTACTCCCGATACTCAATCCTGATTAAAGGGAACTTCCCAATTTCATACACGTTTTCAAGTACCATACATAATATGTTTTAAGAATCCATTATATTTCTAAAATAAATTATTTTATAATGAAAAACTGTATTATTTCATTTTTTTCTATACAAAAATTATTCCTTTATTCTATTTAAATTATCTTTAATATTATCCCGTAAACAACACTAAAGTGGATAATTTATTATGATTCTTAGGTACTCTTTAAATTTTTACACTTAAGTTTGAAATAATTTATCATGATATATTACTACTATCTATTATTAATTTTCTTGTATGTTTTAAATCAACTCTTTTATGGACTTCATTATGATACACCCATTGTTTATGCCTTATGACATGATTATGATACCCATTTCATTCCAGGGGTAACCCATATGTTAATAACATATAATTGATTATTCATGTGGAACCCATATTCATGAAGATGTTATGATAGGTCCGCCTAGATAATTATCCAATGCATTGTAAAATTTTTAGTCGTGTGAGATGTCATGTTGGGATATAGAGTAAAATTGATTCCATTATGGGACTATTTCAACCATGTGATATTGTCTAGGAAGTCAACCTAACTCATGTTTTTGTCATGTTGTATGTTTCTACCACATTTTTATAATTACGTGATTACATGATCCCATATTCTACATGTTATTATTACATATTTTTATTCTTGTTCCATGCCTTTTTATGTCATCTGGTTATGCCCTATAACCCATGTGATATGCTTTATTCCTATGTTTATTCCCTTGTTGAACATTTTATCTTATCTCTTTGTTCATGTATTCCACAGGTTATCCTATGAAGATGCATGCTCTCAAATAAATTTAGGAGATCATAATTAATTATAAATAAATGTTCAATTTATTTTGGTTTCATGATTTCTGATTATGTGCCTAATCATCCAAATATACTAGAATTTGTGATCCTTGGTTAGCATTTGATGGTTAATTATGCTTAAAATCATGTAATAATATCTGTAACGGGATAGGGTCTCTATAATTGGTATGAAATAATGGCCTTGTTATTTTTTTATAAGAGGACTAGAAAAGTTTAATAAGAACACTATGGACAATTATATCACCATGTATAACCTAGACTTAATATTATAGAATCACATGTTAGGATATACTTTTCATTTACAATTTTACCCTTCTATATTCAAATTTTCTATTTTTATAAGCTTATTAAAAAAATATCCAAGCCTCATAATTTAATTTTTTCCTTTTATAGTCAATTTTGGGAAATATTAAACGTACCCACACCTATTTTTACCTTAGTATGTTAAACAAAATGTTTAGGGTGAAATTTCAAAATAGGGGAAGAATGTAACGAACCAGAATTATATCAATTGAAATTACCTTATTATAATTATGTCATATATTATAAATCACATAAAACACATAGGTAACACAATAATAACATTATAAATGAATAATGCATGAAATAAGAGGTATAAATTAATGAAACTGTACCGATTAAATAGTAACATGATCATTGAAATAGTAATATGACCATTAGGAATAATAACCCTTCCAATTGAATTGTAACCTCACCTATTAAAGTATAAACTAAATTTAGGTATCTTATAAGTGAAAATATGATATATATATATATATATATCATGGTATAAGTAAAATAATTATTTATGTACAATAAATTTTTTTTTGTATTTTTTTTGAAACTTAAATGTTATTTACAATTTTATAATTAATATAATTATTTAAGAGAAAAATTATTTTCATAAAAAATATTCATAAATTAATATTTTGTTTTCCAATGAATATAATATAATTTTATTATACCTTAATTAATTTTTTCATGTTTTATAAAATTGGTTATAATATAAATATCGATATTTCTCGAAGAAATGATGATTTTAATTAAAAAAATTAATTTATAATGTTTAGAAAATTATTTTCATAAAATGAACTCTATTTTTTAAATCTACACATTGAAAAATGGTTAGCGTGGTTTTTTTTTTGATTTTTTTAATATAGTTGAATTTTTAGTGGAGAGTGAAATACATTCATTTACAATATTTAACATTTCAAGCCAAATACATGAATTTTTGAGTCATGGGTGATGTAATAAACCATTTTTTTCAATATCACATGGATTATTTTCATTAATTTCTAACAATAATAAACACTATTGATAGTCTTGATCCTTAATACTAATCTAACGAATAAAACTATAAAAAACACCACTATCCTTCCACTATAAATACCAACCCTCACCACATCTTCTACTCACACCTTATAGGCTTTGTATATTTCTAATAATAATTAAAAACCACTATCAAGACTCTTACCCACGTCCTATTATTTAAGGTCTCACTAAAATACCATTCCCATGTGTTTTAAGTAGGTTCCCAAGGAGATGATATACAAGTGGTAAAACTCTCTACATTTCCCTTTTAAAGTTATTATTTCTTCTACAAAATCCTTTACTCCACTATAAAAAGTTAAATCATGACTCCATTATCATATTTATACTTTAATTTTATTATGTTAATGTTATATTAATCATCCAATATATATCATCTTCTCTTTTTTACCTTAAGAATGAAAATATCATTTGTGATGTGTCGATTCACTACCTTCACCAGTGATGATTTTTTTGTTTTCTATTAACGCCTTCATGGATGGTCATAAAACTATTATAATGGTTAATCTAGATTTGAAATTTTATATTAAAACATTTTTTATGTTATGTAAATAACATATGTACATAATATTAAATAACAAAACAAAACCTATTTGTGATAATCGAAAATTCACCAAAATAAACTAATTTTTATCATTAACATTTTTTCTAATGATTCATTCTCATATATGAACAAAATGATATTTGGGACCATTAAAAAAAATTGGTGCATAAACAACATTTAATTCCACTTTTGGGATTTTATTCCATTTAAAAAGAACTATAATAATTAAAATCAAGGGAACCAATTATAAAATCCTAAAATGAATGATCTTAGAACAAAAAAATTAAATCCTATAACTAATAAAAATGAACATAAATGAACTTAATAAAATTATAATAAATAAAATAAATGGATTAGTCATTCTGAAAGAGTAAATTAATGTATCTAATTTTATTATTTATGACATTAAGTGAAAGTTAAGAACACTTTCAGACATAAGGTAAGGGGTTCTCTCTGAACCCCCATTTTACCTTCGGGTTACAATTTATCTCTCTCTTTAATCCAATGAAATTATCAATTATTCTTATGAAATTACTAAATATTCTTAGAATATATTTCAAACTATTGTATCTAGATCTATTCATCCTTTTTTATGATAAATACTTGTTTTATAAAGTTCCCCAGTAAATTCCTCTCGATAAGAATGCCTGATTAAATGACACTTTCCAATTTCTTAACTTTTTTGAAGTACCATCCAAAATATATTTTAAGACACCATTATATTTATAAAATAAATTTTTTATCATGAAAAAACTCAACTAGTTCATTTTTGGATTTATACAAAAATTTATTCCTTTATTCTCTTCAAAGTATTTTTTATATTTTCCCTTAAATTTCACTAAATTTCCTCATTTCTAAAGATTAATAAATAATATTTTTTAATTTTCACACTTCATTTGGACATCATTTATAATGATATATGCCTGTTATCAGTTATTAATTCCCATATATGTTTTTAATTCAATCTTTCATGGACATCATTACGATACTCCCATATTTTAAGCCTTATGACATTAATATGATACCCATTTCTCTCAATGGGTAACCTTTAGGTTTATAACTTATGATTGATTATTCATGTGGCACCCATATACATGAATATATTATTATGGGTGTTAAAATATATAGCTCTAAGAAATTGGATAATGTTTAGTCTCCTAAGAAGTCATGTTGGGATATGGTGTAAATATGATTCCATTATGGGACTTTGTCCATCATGTGATATATTCTTGGATGTTAGCCTTGACTTCTGTTTATGTCGTGTGGTTTGTTAATTAAAAATTCTGATGATTCCATGATTATCTGATCCAAAATTATACATGTTATGATACAATATTTTTATTCATGTTCCACTCCTTTTTATGTCACCATGTTATTCATTCTAACCCATGTGATAGGTATTTTTCAAATGATTATTCCTTTATAATTATTTTTTTTTTCATCCCTTTACTCAGGTATTCCCTTGGTTATCCATGGTAGATGTAAAAAATCAAAGGAATTTATAGTTTACTATGGAGTTTAAATAATTTTTTTTATTTATTTTGGTTTCATGATTTCTAATTATGTACCTAAACATCCAAAGACACTTGACTTTTCAATGGCATTTAGGGTTCCACCTTTATCATGGAAATTAGACATTTTCTCTGGTTTGATCTGCTTCTTCCTCTTGGTGGTGCGTCGACATCCTCGTCTCCCTCTGTTCCTCTTCCATTCGTGGATATCTCTCGGACTTCTATTGGTGTCTGCACCACTAATGTTGCGGGGAAGATAATCCCAGCCTGTAATCGGTCGACCTTGGATCCATGTCTAGGTGCCAGATCTGATGATACATTGCATGGATTTGTGTTTTATTGGTCTTCTATTGTGGTTTGTCCTTCTCTGATTTTGAAGGATGATCCAAAGCGCGGTGTTCTGAGGGAGATAGTCGCTTGGTAAAATGAAGTTTTGGCGAAGGGCTTTGATGATTTCTCATTACAGGAAGCTCAAATTGATGTGGTCCTGCCAGGTGTTGTGGTTTTACATGGATCTCAGTCTGCGTCGTATGTTGATGTGGTGAATAACTGACTCTCAAATTCTGGTATGAAGTATGATGGTGATGGAATCTGTTCACTAGCTCTCTTCAAGGATTCCCGTTCTAGCAGAATCATTCATAAAGGATCATCAACACACATTGAAGTGAAGCCTGCTGCGCTTGCAGAGAGAATGAGAAATGGTAAAAATTCTTTGATTTCACGCATTTTTTTACATAAAGGTTAAAATCCATGGAAGTTTGACAATTTTTTCATTGGATCTCGATCTTATGGGGTTTCTCTAACTGGAAGTGTGTTTCTCTTGGTCGAGGTTTTTTTCACTGTCTTTTCCCTTAAGATGAAGATAAGCTTCAAGCATGGGGTATTGGGTCCTTTTTATTGAAACTCGGATGGCTTCATTTACATAAATGGTATTTGGATTTTAATGTCTCTCATGCAAGGAATGATTTTTCTCAGGTTTGGGTTCATCTTCATGGACTCAATTGGGTCCTTTGGCATTCAAAAATCTTACATGAAATTGGTACAACAATTGGGACTCCTATTCACCTTGATAAGGAAACTGAGGATGTTCGGTTTGGGAAATTTTCAAGGATGTTAGTGGAGGTTGACCTCAGCTCTACTTTGATTGATAAGGTAACTCTTTGCTACCCCTACTGATAAAATCCAAATTGAAGTTTAGTATGAAAGAAAACTTCTTTTTTGTAATTAATGCATGGATTTTGTTCAATCTTTAGAGCTATGTCGGAAGAAGGTTTTATGTGAGAAGTGTGGGATGAAAGGTCATCCTGCCAATCTCTGTTGAAGGAAGCCAAAGATGAAAGATGCAGATTTATCAAATCACATTGATCAAAATGTTAATACACCCATAGAGACATTGCCCACTGTGGTTGATGTGTTGATTACTGAGAAATATGCTTCTAAGGAGCCTAATTTGAAAGGCAAGGGGTCTCTAGTGGATGGGTCACCGGTGAGAGCTAATAGTGGGCCTTCGAATACTCGAGTTGAATTTTCCATGAAGGTTACTGGAATAGAGGACACTACTTCATGGTCTCATGAAGGTATGCAACTAGTGACTTCTGATCCCCCTCTAGATGTCTCCAATCCAAATGATGCGCAAAAAAATATTGACTGTCATTAGGAAATTCAGAAATTATTTCAATCCTATAGATTGTCTTATAGATGGGGTAATGTCTCTGAGGATGATAAGGTGCATGTTGGTACCCCAATTCAGGCTTCGGGCAGTGATTGGCATGCCACATTTAAGGATTCATTCCTAAGTGGCAAGACAAAGATCACTGATAGTGAGGGCCTTACTTCTGTTCCTCCAAAGAGGAAACCACGAAAGGATTATTCTACTATTCTTAAGACTAGGTCTACCAGATCATATTATAAGCTACCAAGGAAAGTGGATGAAAATATCCTAATGATTTTCAATCAAGGTAAGTCTCAATCTGAATGGGAATCATGTGATGATTCTAATTATGGGAATGACATGTCATATTATGATCTTTAACATTGTTTTTTGATGGATGAGGGAATGTTTTTTTGTTTGACCTCGTCTTCCTCTTTTGTACTTTTCCTTTCTTTTTAAAAAATTTTCAAAGGATCTTCTTCTCGATGGACTTGGATGGAAATCCTTGGTTTTTATTTGATGTAAAATTATGTTTAAAATCATTTAATAATTTGTGTAAAGGGATGGTGTTTCTATATTTGGTATCATAGGATGTTATAGATATTTTTGGGTATTAGGACTAGAAAACTTCATTAATAACCCTAGGGATAATTCTATCACCATGGATAACCAATATTTAAACATAGAGAATCACATGTTATAACATTCCTTTCATTTACAATTTAATAATTATATGTTCAAATTTCCCTATTTAATATAATTATTATAAAATTATTTAATCCAAATATTTTTATTTTTTTATTTTATTGTCAGTTGTGGGAAATAGAAGAATTACCCTCACTTGTTTTTACCTTAGAATATAAAAAAAAATTTTGAGGGTGAAATTTCATAAGGGAGGGAGAATGTAATGTTCCAGAATTTTATCAATAGAAGTTCCTTTATTATAATTATTTAATACACTATAAATCACATAAAAACGCATATAAAACACAACACAAACATTATAAATGAATAATTAATGAAGTAAGTGGTATAAATTAAGGAAACTATACCGATGAACAAGTGAATTAATAGTGAAAATAGTAATATGACCATTAGGAATAATAATACATCCAATAGAATAGTAACTTCACTTATTAAAGTATGAATAAAATTTAGGAATCTTATAAATGAAAATATGACATATTTATATCATGGTATAAGTAAATTAATTTTTGAATAATGATAAATTATTTGTTGGAAATTTTTTTGAAATATAAATTTTATTTACAATTATATAATGAATATAATGATATAAAATAAAATTTATTTTCATAAAATAGATTCACAAATTAATATCTTTTTGTCTTATGATTATAATATAATTTTATGAGAACATAATTAATATTTTAAAGTGTCATAAAATTGGATATAATATTAAAATCAATATTTTTTGAATAAATGGTGATTTTAATTAAAAACAACTTAAAATATTTTGAAAATTATTTTCATAAAATGTAGAAAATTTTATTAATATAAACATTGAAAAAAATTGGGGATTTTTTGTGTTTTTTTAAATTGTTAAATATTTATGAATAGTGAAATATAGTAATTTATGGTATATAAAATATTTTTGCCAAATACATGAATTTTTGAGTCATGGATGATGTAAGAACCCATTAGTTTGAATTAAAATGATTATTTATTATACATAGTCATAATAATCAACACCATTGATAATATTGAGCCAAATTAATAAACTAATGAATAAAATAATCAAAAACTACCCTCTCCTCCCACTATAAATTCCACCCCACATAACCTATTCTCCTCACACCTTATAAGCTTTGTAGTTTTATAATATTATATCAAATACCCTGATAAATCCTCTTACCCATGACTTGGTATTTATTTTTTCATAAAATGACCATTTTCAAGTGCCATAATGAGGTTCTCAAGGAGGCGATATACAAGAGGTAAAACCCACCACCTTTCCCGTTTAAATTATTTATTTCATAGACCTTATCCTTTCCAACACATTACAAGGATAGACGATAAATCTATTATCAAATATAATCTATAATTTTGTTATGTTAACGTTAAATCCATCGTAAATTCTCTTCTCTTTTCTTATCTTAAAAATGCATAATCATTCGTGATGCGTTGATTCATCAACTTCATACACAATGATTTTTTTGTTTTCTATTATCGACTTATAAGATGGTCATAAAACCATTATAACTATTAAACACAATTTCAAAATTTATATTATAATCTATTTTATGTTCTATAAATAACATATATACATAAAAATAAATAATAAAACAAAACTAGTATGTGGTAAATGAAAATTCACCAAAAATGATTTAACGTTCATCATTAAAATTTTATGTAGTGAAGAATTAACATATCTGAAAAAAATCGATATATGGGACCATTTAAAATTTTATATTTTCATCAACATAATATAATTCCACTTCTTTATTTTTTCATTCATTTAACAAGAACTCTCATAATTAAACTCAAGGGAAATAATCATAAAATCATGAAACGAATGCCCTGGGAACAATGAAGTTGAATCTAATAACTCATAAAAAAGGACATGTATGAAATCAAATTAAATTATAATAAATAGAATAAATTTATAAAAGGTTTGGAATTAATTAATTAATTGGTCTGATTTTATTATCCATGACTTTATATGAAAGTGTAGAACACTTTTATATATAAGGTGTGAGATTCTCTCTGAACCCCCATTTTTTCATCAGGCGACATTTTCATTCTCTATTTACTCCAATGAAATTATTAATTTTTCTAATATAATTCATAAATATTTTATGAATATGTTTCAAATTTATTTATTCATATTCATTAATATTCCATTGATTGTAAAATACATGTTTTATAAGGCTCTCTTCACAATTCCTCCTGATAAGCCAGACTGATTAAGGTGAACATCCCAATTGCATGCCCATTTTCATGTTTCATCCAGAATATATTTTTAGCCACCTTTATTTTTCTAAAATATATCATTTTTTCATCACAACCCATAATAGTTCATTTCGAGTTTTATACAAAAATTATGTCTTTCTTCTCTTTAAAGTCTCTTAATTATTTTCCCCTAAACCGCACTAAAGTGGCTCATTTCTAATGATTATTAAACACTATTTTTACATGTTTACACTAGAGTTAGATATAATTTATCAATATATACTTCTATTTTCTCATATTAATGTACATTCTTGTTTTAAATCCACTCTTTCATAGGCATCATTATGATACACACATTGATTATTCCTTATGACATGATTATGATACCCATTTATTTCCATGAGAACCCATTATGTTTATAAATTATGATTGATTATTCATCTTCCACACATATTCATGAACATGTTATGATGGTTGAACCTATATAGAACTCCAATTCATTGTGTAATGTTTAGTTTTATGATATGTCATGTTGGGATACGGACTAAACTTGATTCTTTAATAGGACATTGTCCACCATGTTATATAGCCTTGGCAGTTATCCTTGACTCAAGTTTATGTCATATTGTATATTTCATCCAAATTCATATGAATACATGATTACATGATAACTTAATCTACATGTTATGATTTCATATGTTTATTCATGGTCTATTTTTTTGGGTCATCATGTTATGCTTTCTAAACTATGTGATATGATTTATTCCAATGTTTATTCCATTATTGGGATTTTTAGATCATCCCTTTTTTCATTCATACCCCAGGTTATCCAATTTTGAAGTAATAGCTCAATGGAATTTAATATCTCATTATAAATTTTAAATAAAATATATCTTTAATTTTGTTTCATGGTTTCTATTTATGTACTTAATCTTCCAAATATGCTAGAATTAACAATCCTTGGCCAGAATTGGATGGTTAACTATTCCTAAAATCATGTAATAATATGTGCAAAGGGATATAGTAGTAAAAAAAATAGATCATCCCATGTGTCATGGGTGTGGGAAGAAGCATCCCAGGAACTGTCTAAAGGGAACTGAGAGAAGCTTCAAATGAGAAAAATATGGGCATCATGCTAATCATTGCTGAGGGGATATGAATAAGAGCACTAATACTGAAAAATAAATTAATTTTCATATAAACACTCAAAATATATTACAATTTATCAACTTCAAGGAACATAAAAATTATACGACCCAATTCCCTGGGACAATGGTTGTTTGTGGCCATCGACAATAGTAACCTCTATGGAAAAAAAGAAGGGAATAAGCTATAACTACTATTGAGGTGGATCCCAACAATAATTTTAGTAGAACTATTAAAACACCACCTCAAAATATAGACGTTTAGTAATATATGAGAATAATAAATGGGGTAATTGTTTCATATAAAGTATATAACTCCTCCTGAGTCAATGTTTTTAGACTGAACCTATTAGAAAAACTCATCCTACTTCCTTTTTTGGATTTTGATGAAATGTTGGCATGGATCGACTTTCATTATATAATTCCAATATATATTTTCATGAAAAGTATATCACTCTTTACATCCCTAGGTATCCACTAATTATGTACCAATGTAAGGTGGTTGATGAATACCCTTTGGATTATTCCTCTCAATAATGGATACAATTTACTTATAAGAAAGCATATCCATCTCAAAAGATAGAGAAAAAAGAGATAATCATGCTTGAAGAAATTATTATTGTGAGGGACTACACTAATGTGTTCTTTGAATAATTTACCAATCTTCCTCTTGACCAAGAGGTTGAGTTCTAAATTTAATGAATCATTGGATCTTTACCCATATCCAAGACTCCATACAGGATGGCCATTAGTTATTTGGAAGAACTGAATAAGGAGTTAGGAGATATTCTGGAAAGGGTTTTATATGCTCTTGTGCTTCACCAATGGGTGCACTGGTCTTCTTTGACAAGAAGGATTGATAAATGAACCAATGTATTTATTTTCATGTGCTCCAAAAAAATCATGATAAATAATAATTATCCTCTTTCATAGATATCTGACTCGTTCACTCAACTATGTTGGTCCAAGTTTTTCTCTAAGGTAGTCATCGGGTTGGGATATCAATAGTTAAATGTGAAGAATGATGTTATTACATAGACCGCCTTTTGAACTATAATGGAGATAAGGTATTCTTATGAAAATATCATTAGAATAGAGTTATGAGATTCGAGAACAATGGAAATATATTTCCTAGGTACATTAGATCCTTTGAGATTCTATATCGCATCGGATTTGTGTCACATCGACTATCACTTCCACCATCCATGTATCAAGTACATGATGTATTCCACATCCCTTCTTAAGGAATTGCGTACTATATCCATAAATTGTATTGAATTCATTGGTGTTACAAATAGAAAATTATATCTCTCATGAGAAACAGTCCATGAAGATCTAGTACCATAGATAAAAAGTTATACACAATAAGAAAACTCAACTAGTTAATGTACTATGGTGAAACTATAAGTACGAGGAGGAAAAAAGGGAAATTGAGGAAGTGGTGAAGGGTAATTACCCTCAGGAATTATTACCATAGTATGTAAAATGAAATTTTGATAGAGTAATATCATCATAGGGGTCAATATAATGACCAAGAATTTAATCAATATAAATCCCCTTCTTATAATTATGTCATGTAGTACGAGCACACCCATCACATAGAGAAACAAAAAAAACATTATTAATTAAGAAATATACATTAGACATCATCTAAACCAATAATAATTCCAAATATTACAGGGATATAATAAATATAAAATAAGATAATAAGATTAGGATAATTTGTATTTTCTCGATCCACCAGAATGACTACACTCATGAACAATGATATAGAAATAAAACATAATTTTAATACTAAATTATTCATTTTTAAGATGATTTTATGATGAATAAATTAAATAATATGTATTTATAATAACTAAATAACACATATGATTTTTATAAATCTAACCCTTGGAATAATAATCTGACTATTGAAATAATAACCTTTCAATTGAAATAGTAATATGACCATTAGGAATAGTAATATGACTATTACAATAATAAAATCACCTATGAAGATCTAAAATGATATTTTGGTGTTTTATAAAATTAAATATTATATATTTATATCATGGTACTACTAAATAAATGTATTAAAAATGATAAATTAGGTTTTGTTATTTTTATAAAATATAAACATTTTATTTGAAATTTTAGAATGAATATAATGATTTTTAAAGAAAATTTATTTTCATAAATTGATTCATAAATTAATATTATGTTGTATTATAAATATTATATAATATTATGAGACCATAATTAATTTTTTGAAGGGCTCATAAATCAATTAAAATATAAAAATATGTGTCTTTATTAGTGGAGGATTTTATTTAGAAATTAAATTTCTCATATATATAAAACAATTTTGGATTAAATGGATTCCATTTAGGGAATATACATATATATGAATGGTAAGGGTTAATTTTTTATTCTTCTGAAAATGTGGAATTTTTTTATTTTTCAAAAATATTGGAATTTTTTGAAAATAGTGAAATACAATAATTTATCGTATTTTACATTATAAGCCAAATAAAATAATTTTTAAGCTATAATGATTTAATAACCCATTATTTGAAACTCACATGCATTTGTTACTATATATAGTCACAATAATAAACACTATTAATAATCTTGATCCAAAATAATAAACTAAAAAAATAACAATCCAAAACACCTCTCTCATCCCCTTATAAATATCACCCCTCCCCAGTCATTCTCATCACACATTATAAGCCATTAAAAATTCCATATATCTACTAAAACCTATCCTCCCCACTCTACCCAGGTCCAAGTGCTTCTAGTCTCACCAAAATATTAATTCCATGTTCCTTAAGGAGGTCCTTCAAGGATGTGATATTCAAGAGGTTTTTTCAAACCACCTCTCTTAATTTCTTCTCTTATCCTAAATTTTCCTCACCTCCTTAATTAATAAAAAAATAATAACTCTAAATTATCATTTATATACTAAAATTTAACATTTATAATGGATTATATTATATCCACCCCTTTTCTCATCTCCTCTCATTCATTGAAATCAAACCATTTTCCAAATTCTTCCTGTTAACCATATTCATCGATAATGATTTTTCATTTTCTATTACAGTAATAAAGAAGGGTTATAAAAGTATAATTATTGTTAAATAATATTTTATTAAGTATATTATAACTTATTTCCTATTTTGGAACTTATATATAGACATAATATTACATAAAACAAAACTAGTTTTAATGGTCGAATAAACCACCAAATTTAACTAATCATTTAGTAGAAATATTTTATCAAATGAATCATCATTATATCAAAAATAAAAATAATATATGGGAACACATAAACTTATTTATTTTTATAAATAACATATAATTTTGGTTCTTATGTACTATTTCCATTTGATACAAACATCCATAAATATATTCAAGTTAACCAACCATCAAACCGTAAAAAGAAAATTCCTAAAACAATGAAATTAATGTTGATAACTCGTTCAAATAGCCATACATGAATTTAATAAATTTATGATAAAAAAAATATATATGAAAACTATTAATAATTCATAAATCAATAAATATAATTTCATTATCAAGTACATTAAGTGCAAGTTCTGAACACATTGGAATATAATGTAAGGGATCTCTCTAAACTCCCATATTTATTTTGGCTAATGATTTATCTCTCTTTGCCTAATGTTATCTCATAATTATTCTAATATAATTCTTCTATATTATATATATATATATATATATTTCCAAACATATATAACTATCTCAATATATCTTTATTTGAAATGGAAATATATATTTTAAATTTTTCTCTTCAAAATTCTTCTCGATAAAAAAATATGATAAAAGGGAACTTCTCTGTTTATTACAAATTCTCAATTACACACTAGAAAATGTTTCGGGAAAAAATATTTTCCAAAATCACTCAATTTATCATGAAAAACCATTTTATTTTATTTATTGTTTTAAGGAAATAATTGTTCCTTTATCATTTTAAAGACACTTTTATTCTTTTCCTTAAAATAACTCTTAAGTGGCACATATATATTGTTAACTAGACAATATTGTTCATGTTTTAACTTCAATTGGACATAATTATTCATAATAGTTTTTTACCTTATTAATATCCAAGATTTAGTTAATCCATTATTTCATATATACTATTATGATATGCACTTTAGTTATACCTTATGAAATGATTATGAAACCTCTTTCTTTCCATGGGTAATCCTTATGTTTATTACTTAGGTTTGATTTATTTATGTGGAGCACATATGCATGCACATGTTGTGATGGGTTAACCAAGATATCACTCCAGTGAATTGGGTAATGATTAGTCTCATGAGTGATTATGTATGGGATTAGAGAGTAAACCTTATCCCTTATGGGACTCTATCCACCATGTGATATATTGTTGGCAGTAACCTTTGACACGTGTTTATGTCAAGATATATGTTGTGGAAACATTACTATGTTTCCATGATTATATGATTCAGAATAAAATATGTTATTCTAACATATTTTTATTCATGATTCATGCCTTTTATGTTATCACATTATTCCTTTTGACTCATGTTTCACGTTTCACTTCCATATTTATTCCCATGTTGGGATTTTTAGCTCACCTATTTTTTCTATGTATTCCATCGGTTATCCTATGAAGTTGTAGGATATCATATTTAGTTAGGATCTCATTATGTAAATCAATAATTTTTTTTTTATTTTAGTGAAATGTTTTCTAATTAGGTAACTACTCATCAAAAGACATTATAATTTTCAATCCTTTATTTGTATTTAATGGATAATTATGCTTAAAATCAGGTAATAAATTGTTAAAAACGATTGGTTTAGTATAGAAAAAACAAAAAAAAAATATCTAAAAATATACATAACAAACCATCATAGTATGAAGAATAATAAACACCGTTATATGATAAAAAAGTGAAATGTGGAATCATATAGTCATACATCAAAACTAGTCACCCACTAGGCTGGCCATACATACAAAATAAAATAATGTCTAAAAATATATAATATGTTATACTATCGTCATAGAGCCTCATGAAACTCAAATATCTAAATATCATAAGAGATATCATTCTCAATCAAGAGAAATTGGGATTTTATCCTATAGGAACCTGTGAAAAGTAAATTCTTCTCAGGTACCATAGAGTCATGGATACCCAATAAGGGTGTGACTGCATCTCAGTTGGGCACCACCAATGGTGTCCCAAACATAACTAGAAAATTCAATGTATTCAAATGTGATATACTCAAAAAATAAATAAATAACTATGAACAAAAAACTACTATTGTACTTTAGGTTCTAAGAAGGCATGTGGGATTGACCTAACCTACTTCATCCAGTGTTGGATGTCTCTAAACATGTAATCCATATCAGGTGTACACATAAGATACTAGGAAACATCATAGAAATCCATATTGTAACAATATAATTATTGGTTCCTTTTAAATATTTTAGGAATCCATTTTTCATCAATATTGTCACCAGATCCTAGAGAGTATTAGAGGAATTGATATTTCATTAGGCTAAATGATGGATACTATGGAATATCCTATGAATCCATATAATATCAAGTGATATTTTTGAATCCTAGGAATTATCCTATGAATCCCATATAACAATAATATTTTGATCTTAGGAAGTATATTTTGAATCCATATGTCATTAGACATAAACATTGGATACTAGGACATCTATGGGGAATCTCATTAATCAAAACTCGATGGTAGTGCATCCATCATGTGATATCTCATACATAATTAACATGAGTTATACAACCTCCTAAACACGTTACCCATAACCAAGGTTATCCTTCAAATAGATTAACCTATCATCATAACTAAATCCACATCAGGAAAAAAGCATCAATATTTTAGTTCAAAGTTGATAGTCAAAGTCATGAACACTCAAACACATACACTACCCTATCTAGGGTTATCATAACAAGGTGAACCCACCATATCCCCCTAGGTCTCATCACTATAAAAATTCATTATATGGGTTCTCTGAAATGATTCTTATATCTCGGGCCAAATCTGACACTCATAGGGCATATCATCCCACATCATTATCATGATAATATTGTGGCCTTGCTGGTTTCCTTAGAAAATCAATTATAACATCACACTAGAGAGGTGATATAATCCTATCCCACTACCTGAGTCATCATACATGGATCCACTCACCCAACCTATAATAAATCTACCTAATTCATACTAACCCAAGAAATCATAATCAAGTGGGGGAGGAACACTCACACCACTCTATAATAATTAATCCCAAAGGATATGTGTCATATCAAGGACCATCATGGTTGAATTAAGATAATCATCTCATGAAATTTATTTCAAACCATGTTTTTTATAATTAAGGTCAATATCCAAATAGTAGAGGTATAAAATATCATTATCATAAGAAGATATAGATAAACCATAGAGAAATACATTGGTACTACCAACCTCATACCCAGTCATTTACAATATAACAAAGTCTGAAATCTCTATCAGAGGATTCTTAAAGACTCATCCATATTCATGTAATCTTATGAGAACCTATATCAAAATATTAAATATAATACAATTAATTATAATTATTATATATTTTTATAACTTAATTTTAATAGGAAAACTATAAGAAATGTCACCACAAAACATCCACTCATGGATACCATGTCCAAAGGGGGGGTGGTCCACTCCCGACATGTACTCAAACCTAAGCCATGAAAACTCTATAATTTAATTACCTAAAACAGTGTCCAATTTCATCGAATTAATGTAAAATCTTAAAAAAACTCATTGGTTTATCTATGTCAATGAAATGGTTTGAAACAGTATAGGACCAACCCATAGGATTGTCCTCTAGACAGGTCACATGAAATCCCCATCATATTAGAAAATTTCTATGATGATTTGGTGGAAACATTCACCAAAACCCTGACTAAATCAATCTAAAATATAATATGATTTATGGGAGAAAGAATAAATGGAATAGAAAGAGGAAACTCACCTATAATCAATGAAATAAATTCCCCCATAGGAATCCCATATAGAAGGGTAATCAAGAGGGGGAAATAAGGTGAGGGATGAGTAAAATGTCTTACTCACACTGATTGTTCTACCAAAATGAGAGGGGGATACTTGTAAATTACTAATATTTCCCTATTAAAAATTTTATAAGTAACTTAGTCAAGAGAATATCATCCGTTGGGTAGAGGGCTTGGCAACCTTATATGTGTGAATCAAAATGTGGCCACTATGGATCAATTTATGACATCACTTAAAAATGGTCACTACCCTCTACCAAAAATCTTCAAGGTGTGACACTCATGGTGCAAGGAATGGTCTAATTTCTTCCAAAAATGACAAAGGAAACCCTATAAGGTTACTCAGACTCTTTTTAAAAGTCACCACCATGGTAAAATACCTCCTTTAAGGCATGAAAAATTCGTAAGAGTTATAACCTTAACCAGAATTCATGAAGCTCACTTTATTGTGAAGGCCTTGGATGTGAAAAGAAGTACCCCTAATAGAGTGCCAGAATATCATGAAAACATATTGGGATGTGAACTATTTTATGTGAATAATTTCTACAGGGACACTTTTCCTAGCTTCACCACTCACCTAAGTTCCTATTACACATCTCAATCCTTGACCTGTTTCCAAATCCATTTCACAGATATTTCTAAATATCCTGAATTCCAATCTAAATCCCAATTCATGAAATAAACCTTTTTGTTAGAGCCAAAAATCAAAATTACTTTTGAATTTCAAAACCCAAACTAACATGGTGATTTAAAATAATAACCAATCCAATTTTTTCCTAACAAAACTAAATAAAACAGCCAATATGAAAGAAGTAGTGGCTATAGAAACACCACCGTGGATGTCAACTCATTATTTCTACTTTTGAACTTATAGGTATCCTTTGAGGTATATTTTTTATAAGGATTGGTATGTCTTGAGAGATCATCAATCAATTTATAATGGTGATTAATTACTACATTATCATCAATAATAGACCTGGGTAGGATTGGTTAATTTATATATCACATGTAAGTTCTATTCATTCCAAATGGAAGTAGGTTCTCAAGTTATCAACTCTAGGTCAAGTGATCACCATTAACCCTACCTATATATCTCAAACATCTCCACCCTTATCTTTTATTAATTATATATTTAATTCAACCAAGAATGATTGTAATCCAAATCTCATCTTAGTGGTCTGACAAGTTACTCAGTAGAATTATTTACACCTAATTGACTCTTTTTTACTTGCATAGGAAACAAAAGGCCGATTTTGAAACCATTTCTAGGAATGATATTTTGATTTTATTTGGAATCAAATCACAAAAATATTATAAAATAGAAAAAACCAAAATAGGAAACAAAAATAAAAAAAATATAAATATATAATTTACTTATATTTTATAATTTAAGTTCCTTAATATTCTCCTATGGACAAAAGTTTATTTTTATTATATTGTTTTGATAATAAATTTACCTGAATAGGTTTAATTTCAATATTTAAAATACTATATTGATTAAGGAAGAGATGTAGTTGAGATATCTTTAAGAGTATATATGTAACATTTGTGATGCTTCAACATAAATATTTTGACAATCAAATTTATTTAGGATGCTATAATCATAAGATATAAAATATTAGTAGAATAAATATTTTTCCACAGAATAATAGAATATTATGGATATACATGATAAAATAGGGGTGGAACAAACATATAGGGAAGGATATGTGACATCCCAGACCCAAATTCCACCTAATAGGTGCCCTGAGCCTGGTGGGTCACATGGCCTCAAGCGCATCTCCCCAAACACCAGAGGCTATCGACTAGAAGTGAGGGCCTAGGGTGTGTTTGTGGGTAGACTATTCCATTATTACCGAAGTATAGAACAATAGATAAATGTAAACTAAGGAAAATAGTGGAAGAAATATTAGTAAACATAAGTTACAATGGAAATTGGGAAAATAGAAATAATAACTGAAACAACTGGAATAACTGATGATGATATGTCATGTCCCTAGAAAACTGGAAACCATGGATTCAAGATAACAGGAATAACATATTCTACATAAGTATAAAATAAATAAAATAACTATCTCAAGCATCATGATCTCCTGATTGGTCATATACTATCAAGATCAATCCTAAACAGTAAGGAATAAAGTGTTCGGAGTTGTATGCCTTCCTTTGTCAGCACCTACATACATGTAATCTGCACAGAGATCTAAATGGTAGCTGAAGAGGGTGTTGGATAAATCTTAGTGGGTCAGAACCAATAGTGTCTATAATATCTAGATCATGTAATGGAAAGTTAACAGTGTACAGGCATGGGTATATAATGTAAATCAGCACAATGTTACTAAATTCCCAAGTACCTTCTTTATCCCTCAGCTGGTGTATAAACATATAAACTAGTCATTATATGATTTTATCAATTTATATATAAGTTACATGTTAATAATAGTGATGGTTCCAAGAGGTAACAAGTAAATTATAATTAGAAGTTATAAATAATTGGTTCCATAGTATTCACTAAGGAAACCTAGACCTCAAGTGTTTCTAACTCGGTAGTAACTGGGTCTAGCTAAGGGTAAGAGTGTAATCCAAGGATCATTGTCCATGGATTTCCACAATAAGGTTCCAATCAAATACAAGGTGACCATACAAGGTAAAATGGTGATAAGAAGTGGTTCGGAACAGTGGGATTTAACCATTTCTCTTAATTTCCAATGCTGGATCCAAAGAGTGTATACATGGAATTCTTTAATACACTGTGAGGGATCCTATTGTGTCATATAGAGCATCTAATAATAGACAAGTATCGAGATCTAGAAGGGTCTCAACCTAAGAATGCTACATCCTTGATTCAGAATGGCGTTCAAAATTTCTCATGGAATTCCCTAATAAGAATCCAAGGTGATATTGAGTCAGGACAGTCCTATTTAATAATGAAGTCATGTATAATTTCAATTGGTTTAATCCTTTCCATTCATTATTTTGACAAGGACAAGTACAATGAAACCTTTATTAAATTCAGTTAAGGTATATTCAATAATTACATTTCCTTCCACTACCTACCATTAATG
This sequence comes from Viscum album, assembly GCA_963277665.1. Classification (NCBI taxonomy): domain Eukaryota; kingdom Viridiplantae; phylum Streptophyta; class Magnoliopsida; order Santalales; family Viscaceae; genus Viscum; species Viscum album. The sequence continues at coordinate 846,953,732 of OY728120.1, read as the reverse complement.
TGTTAAGGGGTTCTACGGATATGAAACCTATTATTTATTCACGTTTAATCTAGTCAAGTCATATAATTACTACACAAACCAATCTCATTTCACATTTAATTATAAATTGAAACACTTAACTTAGGCGGTGCAAGTGGAAGTGACATGGTACTTTACATTCACCATTATACGGTATAACAAGCATTTATTTTAAGGAATCCTACCATTAGTGTGTTCAAGCTCGAGCACATCTGATCAATGGCTCAAAAGTGTCAAAACGCTAAAAATCAACTATGAAGTATCATCCTACATGGGATGATAGACGTTTTGGGTGTAATAACCAACAAGTAAACAAATATTTGGAAATTGCATAACAATACGATTCTAGTGAATTTATTCAAGGAATATAAATTCTATAAATGACACTCGATGTAATCTGTGGGCCCCACAAGAAAAATCCAAAATCAACGAACATGATGGATGATTTATAGAACACCCAAATTAGGGTTTTAAAACTATACTCCTCAAATATCATCCTATGATTCAACTTATAATGGTGTAGATATGAGAAAAAGGTAAAAATACTCACACATGGGTAACTAGGTCGAGAGCAAGAGAGAAGATGAAAAGATTAAACTTACATGAGTACTTATTGTTGTGCATCAAACGTGAAGAATGAAAGATTAATCAGATACTGGATGTAATATATATTTTCATCCCTACCTTAGGCCTTCATAGAGCTCCAATAAAATGGAATGAAGGGATAAGCCTACAGGAATTCAGATTAGAGGGAAGGAGGATGCTTAATTAAATCATTAAGGAAAAAATAGTAAAATTCCTCAAAATTTAACCTATGTATGGTTAGTCTGTATGGTTTGAAAAATGGTGAAAAAACCCTGTAAGGGTATGATGGAAAAGGGGACACTAGCACAGTAGGGTCGCCTTGTTAGCAAAACATTATTCCATCTATGTGGTAAGGATCCATTCAAAAAATGCACCAACCGTATGGTTTGATATAATTTTTTTAGCTTACCACATGGTTTATTTGAAACCATGAGTAAGGATTTCTTCCCAAAAATATGGGTTTTTGGCTCTGAGAAATCCCTAGAAACCCAAGTGGTCTTCACTAATTCATTTTGAATCTATAATAGGTTCAAAATAAATAACTAAATCAAAATTTAAAGGATCCATACTTGAGTGAAAAACCATGTTCCTACAGCCATACCCCCTTAAAATAACTTTTACCTGAGATTACATTCCATGGGTGGAGGAACACTATCTAAGAAAAACTCTACCCACTGGGCATGTACTTCATCCTCCAACTCCCAAGTCTCATCCTGCATGTGGCCATGCTGATATAGCACTCGTACTAGTGGCACATGCCAGCCTCAGAGAGCCTTTGTTCTCCAACGATGTGTACCAGATACTCCTCAAAGGTATCATCATCATTTAACTCTACTTCCTTAGGATCAAAGGTACGAGATGGGTCAGAAGGATATTAGAGAATCTGTGAAACATGGAAGACATCAGGCATGGCATGGTAACTATGAGGTAGTAGTAACTAATATGATACCAGCCAAACTCTATCTAGGATTTCAAATGTCCCTATGTAATGAGGATACATCTTCCCTTGATTTGGTAACCATCTATGCTCTATCCTCAAAGATACCCGAAGGAAAAGATGATCCCTGACCTCAAACTCTAGAGGTCACCAATGGTGATCATCAAAAGATTTTTTTTTGGAATGACCAGTATCCATACACTTTCTAATTAGAAAAAACCTGCTCTATAGTCTCATAAATGAGATGAGAACCTGTTAGAATTTCCTCACTAGCCTCTAGCCAGCATAGAAGAGAACAAAAATGCCTACCATATAAGGCCTCAAAAGGATCCATCAGAATTTTTACATAAAATCTATTTTTATAAGAAAACCTAATGATAGTAATATACTTCTCTCAAGAACAGTCGATGTTAAGGACAAATGCTCACAGAATATACTCTAGAAATTTTTTTTTTCTGATTTCTTATTAGTTTGAGTGTGAAATTATGTGCTTAGAATAACATGTGTTGCCATAGGCTTCTAAAATCCAATCTAGAACCATGACATATAACTAGTGTCCCTATATTAAATGATAGTACATGGGACCTCATGTAGTCATATCATCTCATGGACATACAGTATTCTCATCTCATGGGCTATGAATGTCTGCTGAATAGGTATGAAGTGAGAAACTTTAGTTCGTTTTCCAATGACAATCTATCCAGCATCATTACCAATAGGTGACCTAGGAAAATTGATTATAAAGTCCATGGAAACATCTTCATGTTTCCATTCTAGTACTGGAAGTAGCTGTAACAATCCTTCTAGTCTTTGGTGCTCCAACTTCACCTACTGTTAGGTGGAACACCTAGTGATAAAGCCTGATATATGAGGTTTCATCACATGCCACCAATACTGGAATCACATATCTCAATACATCTTGGGTATTCCTAGATGAACTTCCCACTGAGAATCATGGGACTCACACATCAACACTAATATCTTATCTGTAGGAGCCTATAAATACACATGAATACACATGATGTCATCTCAATCTACAGTCCAATATAGAGGTGGGTTAATTCTTGATATACTCTCATGGAGAACCAAGCCTTTAGGATCTAAATATTTTCTACTCTTCACCTTCTCAAGGAGGGAAGAGGTATCTTCCAAGGATGAGTGGCAGACTACTCCTGACTATCATGAAACTCCAGATGTAGCTCAGAAAAGTGGGTCATTAACTTTCATTCATTGCTAGCTTCCTCTAAGACATGTGTTTTAGTTTTTCGACTCAACACATCTATAACAACATATCCCATTCTAGGTGTATAGGAAATATCAAAATCAAGGGATTATATATATTCGACTCGTATCCACTATCTGGGGTTCAAGTACCATTGTGAAAAGATATATTTTATGCTCTTATGGTCCATGTAAACCACAAAATACTCACCTTAAAAATAGTGTCTCTAGTAACATAAGTCAAGGAAAACTGTTACGAGCTCAAGGTCATGTGTTGGGTAATTTCTATCATGAAACCTCAACTACCGAGATTCATACACAATGACTTTGTCCTACAACATGAGAAACTCTCCTAGGACAATGCCTAATACATCAAAAAAGATGGTATAACATATTCCTAGCTCCAGAAGAGTCATAATAGGTGCCGATACAAGCCTCCCTTTCAGATCCTAAAATGGTTCCTTGCAATCTTCTGACCACATAAAATTAACAACTTTCTTGGTAAGTCTAGTATGAGGTGAACCGAGAAGGAAATATTCTTGTATGAAATTCAAGTAATATCCAGCTATCCCAAAGAAATTTTATATTTCAAACTTTTTCTTGGTATTCTCCCATGAAACTACAACACTACCCTTTTCATGGTCAACGAAAACTCTTGATTATGATATAATAAGACCCAATAAGTGAACTTGGTTGATACAGAAGTGGAAATTATCAATCTTGATGTAAAGATGATTCTCCCTTAGTGTACTCAGAATGAAATCAATGGGTATACCATGGTGTTTAATAGTATGAGAATACAACAAGATGTATTCTACAAAGACTGTGACAAAAGAATCCATGTAGGGATGAGAAAACCTATTCATTAGAACCATGTAAATGGTGGATGTGCTCATAAGACCGAACGACATAATTTGGTACTCATACAGACCATGCCTACTACGAAGATTTGAATATGGTATGTCTAATGGACTTAGTTGTACCTGATGATAACTTGATCTTAGTTCAATCATAGAGAAGACCTTTTCACCTCAGATCTAGTTGAATAGATCATATATTCAAGGTATTGGTTATCATTTCATGATAGTAAGATGGTTCAACCATATATAATCCACACAAAGACGTAAGGTTTGATCCTCATTCTTGAAAAAAAGCATGGGAAAACCCCAAGAGGATGTATTGGGCCATATAAATCCTTTGGAATCTGAATCCTTTAACTAACTCTTGAGCTTCTGAAGCTCAATAGGTTCCATTATATATAGAGTAATGGACCTTGGAGTTTCTCCTGGAACAATGTTGATCATAAACTCTACCTCTTTTTCTGGAGGTAAACCATAAAAATAATCGAGAAAGAAATCCCAAAAATGATCCACTACTAGACGGGAATCAACTTTTTATAAAAAAATATCCTCCATAAATATATTTTTAATTTGGGTGGTCACTCCACCTAAGCCACAATACTTTGGTCCACTTCTTCCTACTAAGACATCCCACTCACACATATATAGATAATTGTTTCCCTTTAGTGATGTATAAGATACACTACGGTGATAGCATTCTAAAAAATCATGATACTGAACCAAATATTCCATCTACAGAATGAAATAAAAGCCTATAATCTTTATAATAAATAGGTTCCAAACGAAATGGTAAATATCTACCTCAAGGGGACAGTCCCTACATTGGTGTTTGTCCTCTTTTTTTACCCTTAATGGTGTATTTAGGGTCATTACACCATAGTAATATTATATCTCAAGTCTGAGATGTTAAACTATAGATACATAGATAAAAGAGTTGGAATAATCAATATCAAATAAAGTAGATACTATAGTATATGCCACAATAATCTAACCTCGAATTGTAGATGGTCATGGAGCCCAATCCCCAAGTATCAGTTGTAGTGCATAAAACTGACATGATCTAGGACACTATGTAATAGATGGACTACCCTAATCATGATTGCTCTGCTAGTGTTACGGTTGATCAGGGGTATATCTACCATAACCACGACCTCCACCTCGGCTAGTTTTGTTGGTGTTATTCCAACTCCCTACCTAATGTGGTTCTAATTAGCACGCTCCTGAAGGTGGAGCTAGTGTGGATCCTTTTCCAATCATAGCTAGTGGAATGATCCCGTAGAACCTCTAAAGATGCCTCATATGTCCCCAAGACCATTATTCTATTAGGTCTCTATCACAATGGGGCTTCAGGTGCCCCCGTAGTCTACACATATGACACTATAGATCTATCAAAATTGGCACTCTAGTTGTCACTTCCTTGACAAGAAGGCTCGAGGTAACCTTTTGATGTCATTGGGAGAACTACTGGACTACCACAAAATTGATCCCCTGTACTTGGTACTATTTTCATACCTTAGGTTTCACTCAGTGATAAGATCCATATTGAGTATTATAGAAAATATAGGTAGGCAAAAGACATTCACCTACGTACAGATGGCATACTGGATCCCATCCTTGAAATGTATAGCATGTGAAATCTCATCCCCAGCTGCAAGCGGTGAAAATATCTGCAACTCCATGAAACATGCTGAATATTCCATAACTAATGTAGAACCCATCTCAAGAGGCATAAAGTCTCTAGCTCTATCAGATCTCATTGTTTGAGGAAATAACTGATCATAGAAGGTAGTATAAGAATCTACACATAACATGCCCTAATAACGAACACCCTGGGTAATCACATCCCACGAATGCTTGGATGATTCCAAATACATGTATGTATCAAGATTTACCCTATACTCTAGTGGTATCTCTTGATTTTTGAAGTTAGATAGGGTAGATTCTAGCCAAGACTCAACAGCATGTGGACTATCATCCCATAAGAAGGAAGGAGGATGCTGCTACTGGAACTCATGAGCCAGATCATCCATCATAGGTGCACCTTGTGGAGAACCATTAATGAACTACATCAGATGTAGGAAACCATTATGAACATGGGAATCAGTTCCTAGATCACGTATAGAAAGTAGTTCCTCAAGTGTAACTTTGATAGGTAATACTCACGGCTCAAGGCACACCATGTCTGGAGCATGATCATCTCCACCTTCCTAGAATATGATACAAGGACATCATGGCGTAATGGTTCTCCAAATTCCAATAAAATGCCTAAAACATGTTTAAGAATAAGGATATAACCAATATAAGATGTTGAATGAAATAAAAATCACTACTCAAGGCATACTTACCCTAACTACCTACTTAGACAACCAGGTATTTGTAAGTTCTCAAGTATAGGTTTCATTCATTTTACATTTAATCTCCAGGTTAACTCCTTTACCTTTCATAAACATGATAACGAGGGATAAGGACAAAAAACCATTTCATATTATAAATCATGTTTTACATTATGATGGATAGACATTCCTATTGAATCAATGATCATACACCTCATCAATGAAAACAGTCCCATTTTTTTATAGCATAATGGCACGTCTCAGAAAAATTAATCATCCCAACTTATGGGGGGCCAAAGAACCTCTTTAATTGAGATAAGAAATCAATCAATCACAACCAATAGTAATACCAAAATAATATGACTATCATATAATCACTCAATAATCACAGATATATCAATCCATTTCAAATATTAGAGAGTCACTTATATGGTATAAAAATATGCATGACATGCGAATTCTAGGTGTCTATAATGATGCATGTAACAATGCTCATTTCCCCCATATCATCTGAAATAGGATGAAATGAAATTATCAATCAGAAAATTAGTAATCAACAACTCCATATAACATGTGTTCCACCAAATAGTGAAATAATTTCAACTATAATTGGAAAAATTAGAACAACAATTATAATTTAGGCAACATAGCTTTTACCTGAACATGGGTTTGTGACACCAAAGCATGGATTACGACTAACTACCAAGCATTCCTAATTTCCTGGTTGTTGTATCCCAATATTAAATTGAAAAAGGAAACCCCCTTTGATACAACTTTTTGAAATCTGGGGCTTGGATTCCACTTATTATGTGCCCCAAACCCGGTGGGCCACATGTCTTCAAGTGCATCTCCAAAAATTCAAACGGCTACAGACTAGCATCAAGAGCCTAGGGTGTGTCTTTGGGGAGTCTTTTCCATCATTACCAAAGTGTATCCCAATAGATAAATTTAAAAGAAGGTAAATAGCAGAAGAAATATAGTTAAACAAAATAAGCAACATAAATAGGGGAAAAAGTAACAATAAATGAAACAAATAGAATAACTGGTGATGATATGTCATGTCAATAGAGAACTAGAAAACATGGACACAAGACAGATATCATAAAATTTTCAACAAATGTATAACAAAAATCAAATAACTATACCTGGAATCCTGAGCTCTGACTCGATCATCTAATATCAAGCTCCATATTAAATAGTAATCAATCAAGTTTTTGAAGTTGTATTCTTCCCATTTTCGACACCGGTATACATGTAATCTACCTCGAGTACCAAATGGCACACAAAGAGGGTGTGAGATAAATCTCAATGGGCCACCCCCAATGGTGTCTATAACATTATTTCCATGCAACGGAAATGCAACAGTGTATAGAATGCATATATAAAGTAAAGTTGTACAATGTAACTAAATGCCCTAGTATATGCTATTGCCCTTAGTTGGTGTCTAAACATATAACCAAGTCATTATTTGATCGTAAAAATTTATAAATAAGTCACATGTTAACAATAGTGAAGTTTTCAAGAGGTAACAAGGAATCCTAGACCTCAGGGGTTACTAACTTAATAGTAACTGTGTCTAGCTAAGTGTAAGAGTGTAATCCAAGGGGCATAGTCCACGTATTTCCACAATAAAGTTCCCACTGAATCCAAGGTGATCACCCAAGGTAAAATAGGAAAAATAAGTGAATGGGACCAATGGTATTTAACCATGGGACCAAATTCTCAATATTGGATCCAAAGAGTTTATCCATGGCATCATTTAATACTATCTGAGGCATCCTACAGTGTCATACTGGGAATCCTAGAATAGACAAGGATTAGGATCTAGGAGGTTCTCAATATAAGGAAGTCATGTCCTCAAATCAGATTGGGGTCCACAAGTGCTCAAGGTATTCCCTGCTAATAATCCAATGTGATCTCGAGTCAGGACACTCCTATTTAATAATGAATTCATGTTTAATGTCAATTGGTTAAAGTATTTCCTTTCATCAGTGTGACAAGGACTTTTAGAATGATACCTTTATTAAATCAATTTAAGTTATGTTCAGTAATTAGGGATTATTCCTCAATCTTCCATTAATATGGTAAGGGGTTCCACAGACATGCAACATATTATTTATTTACATTTAATCTAGAAAATTCATATACATAATACACATTCCAATTTACATGTGGTCAATCTCTACCATTAGTGTGGTCAATCTCTACCACATCTGAATGATGGCTCAAAAGTGTCAAGACCCTAAAAACTCTACTTTTGTATATCATCTTACATGGGATATTAGGCATTGTGGTAATAACCACCAACAAGTAAACACGAATTTGGAAAGATCATAACCATACGGTTTAAGTGATTATAAGAATGGAATATAAATTCTATAAATGGAACCCGATGAAATCAGTGGGCCCCACACAAACTATCCAAATTCAACTAACTTGAGGGAGGATTTATAGAACACACACATTAGAGTCGTACGACTCTAAAACTCTGATATTGGCCTCTGATTTGGCTTATAATGGAGTAGATATATGAAAAATGGAAAAACTCTCACATTTTTATAACTAGGTCGAGAGTAAGAGAGAAGATGAAAAGATTAAATGGAATTGAGTACTGACCATTGCACATCCAACGTGATGAACGGAAGCTTGATCAGATTTTGGAAGAAAGAGATATTTAAATCCCTTCCTCAGTCCTTCAAAGAGATTGAAAAAGATGGGGAAAGGGTTAATACTGCTAGAATTTGGATTTGGGGGAAGGAAGAGTATTAATTAGATCATTAAGGGAAAATAGTAAAATTACCAAAACATTAGCATATTCACAGTTTGAAAAATCATGCGCAAACCATGCCCAGTAACCACGGAAAAGGGTCACAGGAACAGTTAGTCTTTATAGTTAGGGAAACTATGTACCAACTATGTGGTAAGGCTCTATCCAAAAAGGCTTCACCCGCAAGGTTTGATCAAACTATGCGGATTTCCCGCATGGTTTACTAAAAACCAAGCACTAGACCAATTTTTCCCAAAAATCTTATGTCTGGGATCTAAAATATTATTAGAAACCCTATGTACCTTCACTAATTCTTTTGGAATCCATATCTGGTTCAAAATAAGGAATTGTGATTAAAGTTAAATTATCCATATTTAAGTGAAACACTGAGTTATTATAGGCTAACTGTTCCAAGCATCACAATTTAAATTATCCACATTATATTAATATACTTCAATTTAGAATCAGTGGATAATTCCATTTCTAACCACTTTCATAATAGTCTAATCAAATTCCTCAATAAATATTCATTTCAAAAAAACATTTGAATGTTTAAAAATCGTATTGTGGTAAGAAATTCAATTTAATATAAGAAAATCATTTTCTTTATAAAAATGGAATGTGATACATTCTATAACATTGTTACCATCATGCATTAAATATTTTCTTTTTCAACACATCATAGGAAACATAGAAAAAATAACATTCCTATGAGGATAAACTAGCTTGTATTTACTTGAACCTCCTATTATGTTTCAATTCTCTGTTAAAAGGTTAGGCTTATCTTTTTATGTGTACATTTCAAGTTCCAAAAAAATTATTCTCCACTCATACAATACTTATCATAAATCAACTCAAAAATAAATATTTGATACTATTTTGTAACTCTCTAAATGGGAATCATGAATCTTAAGACACAAATTCTGGTGCTACATGGCCTCAAACATGTGCTCTAGCTATACAGGTTGTCGATAAGTTATGAGGGAAAAATTAAACTATGGGGAAGGATTTAACCTCAATAATATAACCATAAACAATGTATTTAAATTTTAAATATATTTACCTAGAAAAATTTCAAATAGATTAAATAGTAAAATGTTTTAAAAGAAGCACACAACATAAATTAATTTAGATATATTCAAATATAAAAGAATGTTCTCAAAACCTAAACCACTTAATTCCCTTACATATCACTAAATTGGATCTAAAACACACTACTAATTAAAAAATTCATCAAATTTTTTCCTATATATCATACAGTCATGTACATATTCCCACTAAAGTAAATATATTGGGTTGAATATAAACTAAATTGGATTTAACTAATGAATCCAATACACTTCTAGGAATAAGAAATACAGTAGGAAATTCCAATTAAATATGGTAAATAAAAAACACCTTAAAACTAAAATAATAGATATGCTAATTACATTGAAAAATTAGGTTACCAAAATAAAGTATTAAAAATTTATTTAAATTTCCAAAATTCTATAGTTTATGATTTATCCCAAAAATAATGAAACTTAACAAATGCCCCTTTTTTGGAAACCAATAAAAATCCATATTTTCACAAACTTATGGAAAATACTTCTCTTTACTACCTCATCCATGGAAAATTCTTGCCCAAAACATACAGTTATTCTTAATAGAACAATTCTAATCTCATTAAGTGGGGATCTCAAATGTGGTGTAATGACATCCAAGCTAAGTACAAATTAATTTTTTGGAGGATTATTAAAAAATAAATTCCAATAGACGAGGCGATTAAGAATAAAGGAATCATATTTTTTTCTAGATGTCTCTAATATCATAGTCTGCATGAGGAGTCTTCTAATTATCTCTCCTTTGGAAGTGGTTGGTCAGTAATAGTTTGGAATGTATTTTGAAATATTATTGGCCTTAATTATCAAGGTTCGATCATTTATGAATTCATTTAAAACTAGTTTCTCAAAGTGGGAACCAGTAACCATGATTGGTAGGATAGATCTATACTCTTTTTTTATGTTTCTGTACTATTTTTATTACCATAAATAGAGGACCTCATGAGAAGAATTCATACGCAACGGTGGTATTTCAGGGTCAATAAAGGATCTTGGTAGTGGAGTTGGGTTCCTTGGTGCACTAGTTGGTGAATTGAATCAATCTGTGATGGTTTATGGCTAATAGAATGGATCCTCCATCACCTCTAGTATCATTCTTTAAAGACCAGTGGGCTATGTGGTCTCCTCCTAAAAGTGGCCTCTATCTCAATATTGATGTTTCCGGTAACCTTGGCCTTATGAGAGTAGTAGGAGTGGTTCATGATATCTATGGGTCTATCTTGGTTTCTTTCAGCAGCTTCTATTGTTTTGGTGACTCTATTAGTACATGAGCTCATGCCCTCCTTGATGTCCTGGATATATGAAACTCCCACAATGTCGTATTTGGTGTCTTTGAAAATGGATCATCTACCATTCACATGTCCATGCAGAAAAACTCACCCACCCCATTGGTATATTTCATATAATATTCATAAGTGTAAAATAATTATACCCAATAAAGTGAATCCCCTTCATACCTAGTGTGATGGTAAAATTGTTGTGAACATTCTCAGGGAAAGGTTCATCTAGGATAATCTATGTATGATCTTCTCTAGCTTTTGGAACCTCCCCTCCAAGTGCATTTATTTTTTTGTGGACTCTCTTGGACTCTATCATTTTAGGACTCTATAATACTTTTTATTTTTGTTGTGGTGTTTTGCACAGTTTAGACTCTATGTTTCCCCACAACATCACTAATAAAATATTTAATCTTTTAGTTTCAACTTAGTGTGATAGTCTAAGTTCTTTTCTAAGAATAAATTTTCATGTTCTTAGAAAGTAGTGATCAATTTGGTGTTAATGGGATTATTATCACTCATTTGAATTTAAAGTATGTTCATTAGTGTCTTGTTTAGTCTCCATAATAGATTTTGAATGGATATATTATTTTTTGACATAAGAGGTGAAAATAGAAAATTCGCCAACGTTCAGGATACCAAATTGGAAAATGGACTTTGTAGTTGAGTTTAGAATTAGGTGTTTACCCTAGGGTAGGAGTTTATAAATTTTTGGTCATGGACGTGGTTGTATGAAATGATAGAAAATTAATTTTTAATTAATTTCTTAAAAAATAATAACTATTATATTATATATTAACTTTGATTTCCCATATATAATCTCATTTTAGAGAGAATTGGAAATGATGTTGGGTTTATGTACTATAAAAATAGCTCATCAGCAGTAGTTATTTAGATAGGGTTGTGAAAAAATCGTTATAACGTAATTTTGTATATAAATTTGCAATTTTTTTAGGAAAATGAATAGTATAGTATATTTTACTTACTAAAAAAATAATGATGGTATTAACCACCCTAATTTTTTTCATTTGTAAAAATAAATCACCAATATTTTAACAACAGTTACCCCAAAACCATTGTTAAATATTAATTTTGTAGTGGATTTAAGGTGACCTCCTCTAAATTATTTCCAATTTATTTTTTAAAAATATTTTAAAAAATAGAGGGGTTTAAAACCACAACTATTTTTTTAAACAATTATAATGCACATTAATATATTATAGACCTGTTATATAAATATATTTAATTACATTATATAAACATATTATAAAGATATACTTATAAGGTCATAATATAAACACATTAAAAAAATAATGATATATAAATTATATAAATAAACATGTATATATATATAAACATGTATTTAAATATATAAATATTTTAAAAATAATAAAATAATAAGTATTCACAAATTGATTTATAAATTTATATTCATGTTTGTGTATTTGACATAAATGCATTCATAAATATATTTATATAATTTGTGTGAGCGTGTGTGTGTAACAGTACATAAAAATAATTACAAAAATATATATCATATTGCAAATATATATATATTTTTATATATATTATTATATTATATTGTTATATTATATTATTTTTACTATAAATTATTTTATAAATATATAAATACATTATATATGTGTGTGTGTGTTTTATTATATTATATACATTATATATATGTATATATGTATTAGGTTTATATGTTATATTATATTATATGTATATTATAAATACAATTTATACACAATATTATATTATATACATTCTATATACTTTATATTATATTATATTATATATATTATAGATTATATTATATATTATATTATATTATATATTATATTATATTATATATTATATTATATTATATTATAGTATATTATATTATATTATATTATATCATATTTTATTACAGGTGTTATATATATATTATTTTATTTCCTATTACATTATTCATGTGTGTGTGTCTTTGATATAAATGTATTTATAAAAACATTAAATAAAAACATATATATATATTGTATACATATACAATTAATATTAATGAAGTTATAATAATTGTTATATAAATATATATAAATATATAATTTAGGGGGAGTGAACATATATATATATATATATTAAATTATGAAGATATATATATATATAAATTTATATCAGTACACATATATGTATTTAAATTTATATATTTAATATATATTTTTATAGGTAATATAACTATATTTATAAACTTTTGTATATATATTTATATATGTATATATCTAAAATATATTTATTTATAGGTATATTTTAATTTTAATTTTTATAAAAATATAAAAATTATATTATATTACATGTAAATGTATATATATTTATATTATAAATAAAATTGTAAACATATTTTATATTTTTTATTTTATAAATATATACAATATTTATATTTCTGCACACATTATCATAAATTTATTAAATATATAACATAAATATTTTTAATATATAATATTAATGTTTTCGATAAATGTATAATGTACTTAAATGTATAAACTTAATATCATATAAATGTGTTAAAATATAAATACATAAATACATCATATAAATATTAATAATTTAATGTATATGAATGTATATAAAGTTTATGTATTCAATTATATTATAAAAATAAAATTTAAATGTATAAATATATAAATATATATAAATATTAACATGTATAATAAACAAACAAAAATATAATATGGTATAGTGGTATAAACATTCTAATTACTGAAAGCCACTGTTCGAATTTCACCAGAGGGAATTTTCCTTCGTGTGTGTGGATTATCTGCATAGGTGTGCATGTGATTTGGTATCAGGTGGCACACATGTGAGAACATGTGTTATATGGGAGGTAGTCTCTCTTTACGATTTTAATATTTTTTTATAAAAATTTTAGAAAGGTTTAAAACTGCAGCTATATTTTTATATTATGAGGGATTATGAAAAACAGCCACTAATAAGAATATTCACCCACATTAGTAGTAGTTAATCCTAATCATCGCTAATATATTTGGGTGGCTATCATCCATGCACACATTGGTAGGGGAGGGTGGGAATCTGGTGGCATGCACATGAGTGCACATGTTACAGGAAAGATAGTCTCTCTTAATTATCTAAATATTATTTATTTAAAAATTTAGAAGGGGTTAAAACTGCCACAATTTTCTACCTTACCAAGGATTATGAAAACTGCCTCTCACAATTATATATATTCACTTTAGTAGTAGTTTCAGATAATCAGCAATGATTATTTATAAAATCTCAAAATCATCATTATTTTTTCACCTTACCAGGTCTTATGAAAACCTACCTCTTAAAATTTTCTGCATCTAGTTTGGAAATAGTTCCACATATTCATCGCTAAAATATTTTGGGGGCCAGTATCCTTGCGCTCATAGGTATGGGTAGGGTGGGTGTCAGGCAGGGTGTGCATGAGCACACATGTTGTAGAGGAGATAGTATCTCTTTCCATTTTAAATATATTTTAAATTTTAAATTTATAAGGGGTTAAAAACCACTAATATTTTTTTTACTTTAACAATGATTATGAAAACTATCACTAAAAAGAATATGCATCCACTTTAATAGTGTTCTCCAATCAATATCTCAAATCTCATGTGATTCCTCCACCATCACTATAAAAATTATTTCTAAATTGGTGTGTTTTTACCATTATCATTGGTTATAACACATCCAAATATATTAGTAGAATTTATAAGCCCTATAAAATATATTAGTGATGACTATAGGGATAAAGGAGGAAGCCACCATGGAAGAATCATCAATGATAGAAGATATTTGTTAGATAACATTTCATCTGTAGAAAAGAGATATGGTTCCATGATTCTGACCCCTCATAAATTTTTGTAATATCTATCTAATTATTATATAGATTATCAAATTTTGATGTAAAATTTTAGTATATTTTTATACTCTCCATCACCTTTTTAATGGCATAAGATTCATGGTATTTCAACACATAGATGGTTAGTAATATTATAGATAATATTTACAATCAAAAAATACTAACTACAATTCTAGGGTCTAATTGATTACATTTGGATGAACCATATTATAACCATAATATATTACCTAAAAGGATTCAAATTAAATTATAATAATTAAAAAAATAACTCATGTGTTTTTGAGAGAAAATTGAGATAAATTAACTTCTGAATTTTATAATCTGTTAAAAACTGATTCATATCATTGAGTCATGAGGCCTGTCATACATCATTACAAAGGAATTAATTAGATAAATACAATGAATTTATAATCACTCTAATTTTAGTGAGAATTTACTATAAATGATAGAGATATGAATTTATGAACTCTAACATCTCCATTAGATATGACATAAAAATTATCTAATTTTAATAAATATGGACTTGATTTATAGCTAGGAGGTAAAATTTTACCAGGGTTTAAATTTTTGTGAATATCAAAGGAGGTGAAATGTGTCAAAGAACCATGCATGGTGGCCAGTGATCATGATGGAATAAATACTTAGAGGGATGGTGGTCATAAAATTTTCCATTGGATGGATCATATTGTGAAATTCCAACCCTTAGAACGGGAGAACATATGCATGTCTGTAATGGTGTCATAACCATCAAATAACTATCTGATTTTATGACCATATGGATGTAGGAATACAACATATCCATATAGGGAACATGGTAAGAAACACGAGACATGTAAATTATGTTCATCCGATCATTAGATAAAATGGTTTTGGGAAGACATGGGGGATATGATGTTGGTGAGAGACAAAACATGACCCGGGTTATTTGAAAAAATTTCCATATGATCAAGATACTATTGGGGTGAGGCAAGGTAGGTTGAATTCATGAGCATATAAATGGGGGGAAGTTGGAACATCCTAATGGGTCAAGCTTCCCACTATGTGTGTAGGTGCATGGAATAATGAATTTTGTGTCAGTTTGGAAAATTTTTGGGTGATGAATTAATGTAACAATGATTAAAAAATGTTGGGAATTATTATTAATAATAATTTATAATTATTTAATCAAATAAATAAGTGATGTATAGCCATTTAATTCCTAAAAACTATGTAAATTAATTAATGAACTCATTTTGATGTGAATTTATGGACCAGTGCATCTCAATTTCATGAGTTTCCCATGTTATAATATTATTATTAATTGAAAATATTAATAATAATGGTGAATTTTTTTTTTGAAAATAAATAGGTACTTTGAATCATCAATTTGGTGGGTGTCATAACAATGAGAGGTAGTGAATGGTTTATAATAATTAACCAGTAGTTTAGAATAGAAACTAATAATCAAGGTAAGAAAATTATCAAATTTGATAATTACTCATTATAAAATTGTTTGGAAACACATCTCTATATGATAAATTCATTATGAAATAATAAATTCCAGATGTTTGTCACATATTATCGGGATGGATGGGAATATAGCATCACAATGAAAAGAATTATAGAAACGTTTGTGGGTTCTCAAATAAATAACGAATAATGAGATCCAACTACTTAAATTAAGGAAGTTGTGTTAATAATAAGTAGTGAATTCTAGAAATTTTTTTTAAATAATGATCCCTATGGATTTTATTTGATGATATAAATGAATTCATTTATATCATGCAATTAAATTAAATTTATTATCATATTAAATTAGAGAAATGAATTTGAACTGAAATAGAGTGATAATTGAGACTAACTTTGTAATTTAGTAAGGGGAATGAATTAATAAGGTATCTCTGAGGATATTTATTCCCTCTAATATTGTGACATAGTCACAAACAGAAATTATAATTTATTAATTGATATTATGTTTTAAATGGGAAGGTAAAAATGAATGGTTTCTTGCACAATAGTGACTAAGGTAGTGGAATATTTCAGTTAATGATTTTTGAAATCTATAAGAATGGTAGGGAATAAAAATGGTGTAAACATAGTTATTTAACATATAATTAATGGAATTTGAAATGATAAAAGTTTTATCATCATAGTTATGATTTTTCCAGAAGAATAATTAAATTAAAATGTTCAATGTTATTGAATTATTATTACATGGATGTGATAAGATATGAATGTGGAAAACCATTGTAGATGTTTTGGAATCTAATTATAAACAAGTGGAATATAAAATATATTATACTAAAATAAGGCTAGTAGGATAATTTATTAAATATAAATCATTTTATATTGAATTTTCATTTGATTTATAGGAGCTTGATCAGTGGGAATCTGATAATGATGATGTGGAAACTCTTTATTTATATGTATAAGACTTGTGATAATGATAAGAGGATCCTTGATTGTCAATAAGTTGATTGTTTTGTTTCTTTATTAACATGAGAAGTGATACAATATATCAAATATGGATATCAATGATGATGTATGAGGTTGTGAATCTCCTTCACACTCACCCTTTTTCATGTGTAGGAATGGGATGGAAATGGCCATACACCTTCTCACCCATTACTCTTGGTAATGATTGAAAATGAATTATTCCTATAACCAATTTCACTAACTCACAGTTATTGGTTGACATGGATCAGATATCACAATGAGATAAGTGTATATGGTAATTATCTTAGGTTCTTAAGTGTGGGATTGATTGAGGTGGGTAATTCATATATTATCCCAAATGAGAGTACATGATTGATACTAAAAATTGAGATATTTAATTCGTATAGTATCCTTGATTTGAGAACAAAATGAATGAGATATGTGGTGATAGGTAATTCATCTATAATACCTAAAATATGAATGTCATAGATATTAATTCACCTAAGTGGTGACACCCATTATCTCCCATAACATGGATGAGGTAAATGAAAATACACCATATGTTATCTTCCCTTCTCCCATAGCTCTAGGATTCATGAGTTCTAGATATATAGAATAATCCTTATAAATTTAAATATTCTCTAGTTTTACATCATATAGCTTTATCCCTATATATGTGAATTTCCTATGGTGTCCGGACATATATGTACTTCTAACTATATAGATGTGAATTTCTTATACTACTTTAGAGATAGTTTGAAGAATAAATGTACTCGAGTTTTTTTGAGATAGATGGAGACATTTATTTCTTATATTTTTTCATAACAATTATATATATGGTGAATTAATGGTATATAAATCTATGATAGGTTATGATATTTTCATTCTTTTCATTTCCTAGGGTCAATTACAGAGCACTTTAAAATGTGAGATATAGGTAGATATAAAATAAATGGGCATAGATGGTGATATTTGATTTTTATATTAGGATGAATCATGTTCTCTATACATTACTTATCATTGAATCATTTAGACCCTATATATTTATATGGGATCATCTCACTACTTGGGATAACCAAACTGTGTATTATTATACTCACCTCTATATACACACTTATACATTTTTAAAATATTTTCCATGAAGATTAGCCAATTCAGAGGATGAATGATCATATAGCTCAGAGATATATAATATATTTAGTTAGCTAGTGGGGCATAGAAAATTATTATGATTAAAACTCTCACATAATTAGTGCTTAGGATTTCATCTATTTTTGATTTGATGGTTGTACCTAGTGATTCGTATATATCTTTTTATATTATATCATAAATTAGTTTTTTATATATATGCTTGTATATTATTATTCTGGTTATGTTTCATGCATGTCATGGATAATGTAAATGCATGATATAAATATTGGTGGATTGAGAGTTAATTCCTCCCATATTATATCGATACCTCACTATAAATCTCTAGACATGAACATTATGTATGTGGTCTTGGGGAATTAACATATTGGTCAGTAGGGATATGCCACATAGAAGTTTCAAAAACAAGTTCTCCCAAATACTTGATTAATTCAAATTCACACACAAACAATGAGATAAATTCATAATACACAATAATTATTTTCATATTAGTTCCACAATAAAAAATGAAATTATAAACATCCACTAATAAACAGGCCACAAACAAATTTAAAAACATTTTTCTTATTTCCTAATTTCATTTTTAGAATTAAAGTATAAAAATATAAAATTTATAGTAAAACACATTATATATAAAAATATATTTTATATAGAAATAATTTCAAATAAAATATTCCATTTTATTCCACAATAAATCAAAATCGACTAATAATGCACAAGAAATTTTAAAATCTCCTAATAGTGATTAGATCCACCAACCTAGCCATGTAATTCCTAGATATTACCAAATTCATAAACCAAGACTAAATTGATGGGATGTGTCAACAAATACCTATCAATAAAAATGATAATCCTTTCAAAATCTCATGTATTTTTGGGTTGTGACAATGAGCAGAAATTTGAATTTTTTATTTCAGATACTTGTGAGGGAAAAAATGGTAATTTTCACCAATAAAAAATTCTTGGAAATTTTTTGACCACTTTTTTTCTGTAATTTGGTTTTAAACTTATTATTTGAGTTTGGTGAAATTATGATCCATTATAATTTTTAAAGAAAAATTAATATTTAATTAATTATATATTAGTTTATTTGCACATGTTTGTGAAAATATGTATTTTTAAAAGACATACATATTGAGATTCTGACACAAAATTGTTTTCTAGAATTGTGTTGTTAACCTAGGTGAGGAATAACATGCATCAGGTTTTTGGGCCTAGCATGAGCCCCTTTTATTTTACTTTTCAATTTCTTTTTTATTAATTTTCTTTACCTTTTCATTTTTATTATCTATTTCCCTCCCTTTTCTTATCATTAATTCCCTTGGATGGATTATTTTCTCATTGAAAATAGGGAATGATAGGTAGAGGTAAAGATATAGGGTGAATGAGGTGTCTTTGAAAATCTTGAGAGGAGCCGGGTCACTATGAAACCGATACAGAGCATGGATCAGACTGAAACATTTGTGGTTCCCACCCAAAGGTAGTCAATTTTTTCATTTTTAATCCCCTATCCCCATATATTTTTCATTTTTAAATTTTTATATCCCTTTAATGATATTTGTGGACACCATGTGTGTTTATCTTAGGTTATTTTGTGCTAAATTAGGGTATAGGGATGATTACAAGGGTTTTCTTTTGGGAAATCCCAATCACATAACATGAAATTTAAAGAACACATTCTGTGTGTTCTTACTTTTTGGGGAAAATAAATTTTTTGTGATTTAAAGTTGTGTACTGAAAGTACATTCCGTGTAGTGGGACATAGACATGTGGTTGTTACTTGTGTTGACACCCCATTTAAGGAGTACATGAATATATAGTAATACGTGGCCAGACCCCATGTGTTCCCTAGAAATGTATTAGTATACAACAAGACCCCAGTTTTACCCAATTTAAGTATTGGTAAAAGGATATACCCTAGGGTAACCTAGGCCTCATATAATTATGTGGATAGGGTGGCGGTTTTGTAGGATAGGTTTTCTACTCGGGGTACACGCCATGTATAGCTCCATTGTTACCCATTTCATGGTTTTGTGTAATTTTTATACCCCATAGTCCTAATTGGATATAAAGGGAGTTCATTATAAGATTTTTTTCACATAGAGAATTATGGTGAAACCCTTGGGTGTTTTTAAGGACTTCTAAGTGGTGGTTTAGGGTGAGTAATTTATGACATAGAGGTTTTCCCCAAGTAATTGAATACAATTATATCCTTAGAGTGAGACATGGGATGAGACCTGTATTAGAGTCAAGAGAATGGTTCTTTGATTCGGTATGGTATTTCCAATGTACTGGTTTTATATTATGATGAGATAATATCTGATTTTAAGGAATATAATGTGACTCAAAGAGATACATAGGTTGGGTGTCTGGTCTAACCTAGAGTGTATTGGAAAGGGGATTTTATTGAGGCCTTTTCCCTCATAATGTTTAACTTTTTTGGCCTCATGAGTCTATGAGATGTTAGATATTGATTTGTGGTTTGTGTTACACATGAGAGATGGGTGTTGGCTTTAGAGACTACTTTTGAGTGAGGATCCTGATATGGATACTATTTCTTATGTTTTGGAAAAGAGGATCCCAGGTTGGTTGGCTCTACTTTTGTTTCAAAATATAGGATCCCAAGTGGTATGTATCCTCTTGTGTTTTGACCAAGTGGATCCCAAGGGGGATTTATCTTATTATGTTTTTGACCTAGAGGATCCAATGTGGGATTCCTTCACTTGAATACCAATTGTAATGATCCCAAGAGGGATTCCAAAACTTGTATGTTGACCAAGAGATGAAATAGGGTTCCTGGTTGATAAACCAAACCTGAGTAGGTATGTATGTTATTGGGTAGATATAGTTTCATGTGTCTCCCTAGAACCTGAACTAATGTTCAAGCCCGTTGGGGCTGAGATGGTGATGATATTTTTGGGATTATGGTCATCCCCTGATATGTTTCTTTTATTATATTTATATAGAAACTTGGTTTATACCCTCAAGTATTGTCTAGAATGGATGGAATTCCATTGACATGGAACCAAGTACATCAATTGGATTCTATGTTTGGAGCCA
The DNA here is from genome assembly GCA_963277665.1 of Viscum album. NCBI lineage: Eukaryota > Viridiplantae > Streptophyta > Magnoliopsida > Santalales > Viscaceae > Viscum > Viscum album. The sequence continues at coordinate 846,932,133 of OY728120.1, read as the reverse complement.
AAAATTGTTGGAGATTCCATAGACATAGAGCTTGGTGGCATGAACTTTCTTGTAATAAGACCTCAGTATATGGTAGGGGTTTCTAGGTATTTGGAGGCCTGATCATTGAGGGTTGTTCCCATGTATTTGGAACACTGATCATAGAGATGTCACGGGTTCCATCCTGATAGTCGTGATGATAAATCTTGGAGGTACCATTGATTTGGAACTCAGACAATAGGGTTTTAATGGGTTACATCCAAAAATTCATAAGGATACTAATATGATAATTTATGGATTTGGATCATAGATAATAGGACTTCCACATGTTCAATCCCATAGGTGAAAAGGGTACTCTTTGTAGATACCTTATATTAGGAGCCTGTATGCTTGGAAAATCATGTGATGGGTCCCCAGATTCATGGGGATTGTATGGGGTTGTAGTGGATTTAGATCTTTCTTATTACATGGGATTTTGGTTCATTGATATGTGCTCAGAGATACCCTAGAACTGGTTGAAGAAGATATGTTCAAACAGGTTCATAGACCTACAAATCGATGTTGGTTTTTTATTCATGTTATTCATCAAATATACTGGGAGTAACAGATTACATGCACTTTTGAAGGACAGTAGGTAATTTTTATAACATTTGGGTTAGAAAAAAAGATTAAATTATCATCCCATGTACATGAACCTCAATGTATATGACAATCCTTCCATTTATTACACATTAATACATGATTTGTTACATAAAACTAGGCTTAATACAACCAAAAAGATCTATAACTCTAGTTTCTTTAGTAATTAGGTAAAAAACACAACATCGTGAACATGGGATACAATAAAATTTTTAAAAACATCAAAAAGATGATTTATTCAAAACCTCTTAACATTGACAAAATACTACTTTTAACTTAACAGTACATGGGATAACCTGGGGACATCCCTAATAAAGGGGATATATAAAGCCTAGTAATGGAATAAACATGGAATAATTGATACATGTTAGACAATAGGGATATCAATGAGGAATGAATGGAACATGAATAATAAGGCATGATATATCATGATAATGAAAACATGGGAAATGTGGAAACAACTTAAAACACTGAATCGTATACTTTGGTCAATGTTAAATCTGCCAAGACCTCATGGTGGAAAACTTCCAACAAAGAAATCAGGTACACACATATTCTAGTATGATGTATCTCGATTCTAAACATTACTCAATGCAATTGAGCACTATCTGGGTGCACCAATCATAATCGTTTCATTTTCATCCTTATGTTTTATACATATATCATACATAAAAGATTCATTCAATATCATAATTTATTCCAAGATCAAGGAATGTTGAATACATATATGTAATTCCTCAATCAATATGTATATGAGTATGAAGGTGAATACCATTAATAGAAAATGGGTATGGAATTCACTGGACAATTATTTTCTAATTGAAAATCACGGTGAATGTTTTGTAGCATAACAGCATTACAAAAAAAATTTGTAAAAAATGTTGATGGGAGAAAAGGGGTATCACCTAATTTAGACATGAAATGGGAAATAATATATACATGGAAGTACATTAACCAAAATTATTGAATATTAATACAATTAATAAGTTCATAAATAAACCTTAATAAAGGATATTAGGTGAGGATACCCTACGAAATTTCAGCATAGTAATGGATTATGTGAGGATCCAAATGGGGAACCAAAAATGATCCATCATTAAAATAACAATAAATGGATATTATGGAAATGATTACAAATGAATTAAAATTTAACCATTTTAAATTACATGAACTAATTTCAAATAATTTTATTGAATTTTAAAGGAGGAGAGGAAGGTGACAATTCCTTACTTGATTGTTTGACACTAAAGTCTTGGGATGAGATTATATAAATCATTAGGGTTCCTTGGGAGGAATATAGGGTGAATAGAGAAGATTTTGGACGTTCTACAGGTATTTTTAGTGAATAAGAATGAGAGCATGGGTGAGTTTATACAAGAAAGGAAGGAAATTTCTTTATTATTTATTTTTTGGGCTTTTCATAATAAAATACCCAAAACCACAAACCATCCGAAGGTTTTTTCCCATGGTTTTTACAAAATGGGAGTGGTTAAAATTATTTTATAAGTAGTGGGGGTGAAAATATTAAATTATTACCCTCGGTGATGTGGAGATAATTCATACTCTTAAAAAATGATTTTAAAATCATAAAATATATTATAATTCATTAAGGATTCATAATGGATTTAAAAAATAAATCAAATAAAATTAAAATCACATTATTTAAAAATTAATCCATATATTTATTTATGGATCCAATTTATATTACTTATTACATCACTTTTGGGTAACTGTAATTTTAGAAAAAATATAATTATACAGTATTTAATTTTAACATGAAAATTTGACTATTAGAAAATTATGAAAAATTCCTCATTGGATAATTTCAACATCCTGATTCCAAAAATAATATTAATTTTAAATAAATAATTTTATAAATCTGTGAATTTTCACTTCTAAAAATAATGATTGACATTTATTGAAAATAAAGGTTATTTGACATTAACAATTTTCAAACCCTAATAAAAATTACATTGGACATTATAAAAATCATATGATCATTTATATTTGATAAAAAATTATTTTATAATAATATTCCATTGAAATATTATTTCTTTCAAAAATATATAAATTCATAAATTCATTAATTGAATTTGAATATTAACCAAAAATACATTTTGTGCATTATTATATCAAAATGAAAATATATTCATTATTTTATAAAAAATAATATACATACTCATATTGAAAGAGTTGTGTTACATATCGCATTAATAAACCATAAAATTCTGTAAGAGTAAGGTGTGTGATGGTGGGAATTTCATGGGGTGGTTCGACGAACATGGTTTGGGTCGTTACCTCTATGAGCTTTAACTTCTCACATAAATGGTTTCGCTCATGCTTGAGTTTTTTGGTCTCTACATGGGATTGGTCCCAGGAAAATCCAATAAATGTTATCTCCCTTGTAAGCCTCGATAAATTGGATTCATAGGGAAAAGTTCTATTGGTTAAAGTCATCACTTCCTTTGTCTATGACAATTGGTTTTTTTAGGACCCTATATTTATATTAATCATGTGATCATTTTTCATAGGATATATAACCAATGGTAATGATTCTTAAATTTCAATTAAATATAATAGGATGAAACCAAAGGAGTGAATGTGTTTTATATAACCATCTTATATAATAAGACAATTAAATAAATAAAACAATAATTTTATTTATAATAGTTCAGGTTGTTACAGAGTACATGGAAACCTTATGTCTAATTTATTGTTGAACATGGATGGATAATGAAAAGGGAGGAGGCCTAGGGATTCATGTCCAGGAGGATTCATTCATGAGGGGTGTTAGCATTAGGTTGTAGAAGTTATATAGGGTTTTTGATACAATGTATATGGAATGGATTATAGTTTTAAGTGGATCCCAATACATTTATTTTCAATTTTATTATCTTCTATACGTGTTTCATTAGATGGGTGACAATTTTATGTGTATATAATAATTTTTTGAGTTGTAAGATTCATTTCATTTTAATTTAGTGTATTTGGTTTATTTATTATTTCTATGTACTCTAATTTTTATGAGATTTAGTTTCTTTATCTATGCTTTCAAACATTAATATGGGGGTATACTATCCTCAAAGGACCAAATTAGATCCTTGATACAATTCAAGAGCCTCTATAATATGAAGAGGAATGCCTAAGGTCATGTGGAGAACTGATATAAAAATGATTAGAGTGATTTGGTTTGGGATGTTACAAAGTGGTATTAGAGATTGTTTTAATTTTTTAAATAATTTGGGATATGGTAGTCTGGAGATATAAGAATGTGTTGGAGACTAATATGGATACCAGGCTTGTGCATCATGACCACCTCCACTGGAAAGAATTCCATGTTTCTAGAGATGGGATTGATATTATGGATTTTTGATGATGTAGATTTATTTGAAATTCCTCTAATTTGATTCACATGGTATTTTGATTTATGTTTTTTTGTTTTATTGGCTCTTGTAATGTTTTCAAGAAGATAGTCACATTATTAGGTTGTTATCATATAATGGAAAGAGCTGTATTATGCATCATGATTAAGAACATGGGATTCACATGAAATATAGGGGCCTACTAGTCTAATTTTTAACAGTAATGACTATGGTTTAGTTGATTAAGGTGTTAGACACTACTCATATGGTTTCTTTATATATAATTACATGGTGGAATTATTCTCAAATAGTTCATCTTTAATTATATTTATTGTTGATGGAAGGTTATGAAGATCTATTATGAGATTCTCCTTAGTGATGATGGTATATTCCATCAATATAAGGGTCATGAGGTCACCCTATTGGGTTAATTTAGATATTTCATAGCTTAGTTGGAAAACCCTTATGGGGTTTTTTACCCATGTTTGGTTATTTAAAGTTATAGTAACGACCTACATGATGTTCTCATAAAACTATTATAATGAAATTGTACTTAGTTGAGCCAGTTTTTGTGGTTTCCATATGTTTGGATGATCTGGAACAACATTGTTGTTTATGGATACTTTTAATGATGATTTTAGATTCATAAGGGAATAGTATCACATTTGGATGATCAGGGAGAAATAATCCCTAGAGAGTCTATTCGGTTGGAAAGTGAATTTTTTTATGTGGGTTCATCTATAAGGTGTTTAACACCATCAGTATCATAGTTTTTTAAGGTGTGAGCATAGATATAGTAATGTGATTTGTGGCCTTCTTAGAGACATGACCCTTGTGCTAGGTGGGAGACCCTAGTTTTCTTTGAGATATGACTCATGGGTCTGAGTGAGTTAGTTCCTATTTATTTCCATATATGACATGTCTAAGGGGATATCCTAGTTTGGTGGTTTCCATTGAGGCTGAGGCATAGATAGGTTCTTTTGGGATGAAATCAGTGAATGTAAGCTGAAACTGAGTGTACAACATGGGCATGGTGAGAAATGGATTCATTTTTATGGATGATCACTTTCAAATCTGATAATATTTTCATCAAGGCTAGTTTCAATGGGAAATATTTTTTAGGTTCCATACCTTTCCCATTAGCATGTGAGGTCTCATGGGTAGGACTAGGGTGATGTATTGACATGTATTTTAGGGATGTGCTTTCAGTAACATGGGTGAGAGTGTGGGAGGACATCCTTGACATGGAATGACGCCAGATAAAGGGGTTCATGTGAGCAACCATGGTTGAAGTGAGTTAGATGATTTTTTGGAGGAGTGTAGAGGGAGATCCAAATAATTGGAATTGACGTGTGTGATGAGAATGGTATTATTTATTCATGTTTGATAAGGTTCTTTGTTCATGGATTAGGTGAGAGTGAGATCATATGTTATGTGATTTAGATAGAAACTCTTTCTTAGGGAGTAATGTGTTGTATCGAATTGATCTTTCGGAAAAATCCCTATCATGTGAAGTCTTGTGTGTGTGGGTTGTGTACAGTGCTAGTTGCATTATCTTCTGGTCCACTGGGTATTTTTGGATCATAAAGAATCATTATCATTCTATAACCAGTAGACCTGTTGATTTTGATGCTCTGAAAATAGTGTAATGAATTTCTTATTGTTGGTAGAACACTATAGGCTATTTTAGGGTGTGATCCACATTTTAAATAGTTCATTGAACATAGAGGTTTCTATTCCTTTTAATCCGGGGATGAGTGGTTGAGGTTTTCATGTAAGAAAATTGGATTGACATGTTTGGCCACTTCCATCCATTTCATTTAGGGATATATGGTGTGTGGTCCTTGTAATTTAGAGTTTATTTGTAGGTAGATGATAAGGATACTCTAATGGTGTGGTAATTAGATTGGTCATGGTTTAATTCCTCCCATATTGGGATAGCTACGGGTTCTATGAAGACATTCATTGGATGATTATGATAGTGCGGGGTGTTCTAGTTCGTGGAGTTAAATCACAAATTTTGGTTGACCACTAAGAATTATCGAGTATGAGAAGTTTTATTTTGTGGATATTTAAATTCCCAAGTCATTCAAGATGTTGAAAACTAATATAAATGGGAACTTTTTGTTTCTAATGTCTTTTATAGGTAAAATAGTCATTTTCCTTTTTAAGAAGATCATGAATAATTTTTTAGACCACTAGATTTTTCTTGGAATAGGGTGTTCACCCAAGGAAAGTATTTTAGCAAAATTCTGATCCATCATAATTATTGGGGAATATTTAATATTTAATTAATTAAATCATAATTTATTTTCATGTTTTTTTATAGTGACACTCACTTTTGATACATTGATTTTGTGTAATTTCTTAATACATTCCACAAATAAACTCCCAAAGACCATATCATTCTAGTTCCTATAGAAACATATACACCAGTACATAAGTGAGCTACATTATCTCCCAGTAGGATTATGTTTACTATAACACTTCATAGACACATAAAACATAATACATATCCTCATAACCTGGGTGAAAGGAAAACATAAAAGGGGTGAGGTTAGAGGCTCAGTAAGGTTAAACAAGGGAAATGTGTAAACAAAATCATGAGAATAAGGGTATGAGAACAATATCGGGAAATTAGAATATCATACAATGCATTTAAAGTATCATAAAAATATATTGGAATACATATTGACAATTCATAACACATGAATCCTAAGGAAATAATGAATATGATCTATGAAGTCATAACATTCGAATAAAACAGAATTTTGGAAGACAAATAAGCATATAATAATGATTTCCTTGGTGTCAAGGAATCACTTACAAGGCCATCTTGGTAGCATGAGTTCACTTCCCATACCATCTTGGTAGTCCTGGTTCACTCTCATAACCATATTAGTGGAAAGATTCCCTTATTTCTATCTCAAGAGATATAAATATTTATCCAATGCATTGAAGGGAGATATAGGTCCCACCAATCGCAAAATAAAATCATACATAAATGTTCCACAATATCATAAAATATAAAATTATAACCCATGAAATTAAATTGGTATCATAAACATGTAATCATATCATAACCTATGTAAAATATATGTGTTAATAATCATTTCATCAAATCATAACTTATGAAATAAAGTGGGTTTCATAAGCATTTAACTCATTGAAGAGAAACAGATTTCATAAATATCATACCGATAAACATTAAACATTGAGAGAAACAATATTAATAGATTACTTGGAATATTTCCCATAAAGGAACTAGTAACACAAATGGATGTCATCTTATATGGGAAATAATTTCAAAAGATCTTTTAAAAATATTTCTTTAGGAAAACATGATTTATTATTTGAAATAATCTTCTTTTATTAAAATTTCAAGAAATTTTGATGATATAATTTTCATTAAAAATAACCTTAAATGATTATAAACTAATAGTTAAGGTATTAAGGCTTCATGAAATCCTAAAAAATCAATCTTTTCATATAAGTTAAAAAACATTCTTCTCGTACTTTTGCTAAAAAATTGAAAAAGTACCTTGTTGGGAAGATGACGAAATATTCCTTTTAATCCATTTAACAAAAATTTATACATAGGTAAGAACTGTAATGACCCAGAAATTATATATAATATTTTTAAAATTATTTGGGATTATTAAAAGTCTGTGAAAATTGAAGGCGCTTAATTCTGAGGCCCGGTGTGCATAGAATGGAATTTTAAACTTTTTTTAAGGTATGTTCAGTACTGCTATGGGCGACATTTTCTAAATTTTAGACCAATGCTCAGAATTGAAATCTGAGGAAACCATTGAATCTGAAATGTCGTTATTAAATTAAGGGGGGATTTACTTTAGGTCAGGAGACAAAGTTATTTTTCAGACTTTTTAAAGAATAATAAAATAACCTGAAATTTTTATTTTTATTTTTTTTCAATAGTTGAGTGGCGGTGGTGAGACCACTAGGTTGTCAAGCCATTTAATGGCTTGACTCATCTGTTTCGTAACCATACCACGTTCAATTAATGTGACTCATTAATTTCACCAATTAATGGGCACTTAATTGAATGAATAATTTATCCCTTAACTCTTTCTTTGTTTTATTAAAACATGGGAGAAAGGAGATTTGGGAGGAATTTGGTGGTGAGCTCTAACGAATCACCTATGAACCTTCTTCCAATGAATAACAGTGGATTTGAAAATACACGTTGAGGAATCAATATGGAGCTCGATGGTCGACGAACGACAATTCATGCGAACCTTCTCCTTCATCTGCAATACCCTCGAAGGTGGAAGTACCACCATCCGTAACGGTCACCAATGATTATCGATGTAGGGGGTTTATTATTTAATGTTTATATTTGATGAATTAAATTTCTACCACATATTATGATGCTAATGCAGAGGGTGTGGGCCAAATGAACAAGACTCGGACCCTCTGCTGCTTCGTTCTTATTTCATTCTCTGAGGGACGAATTTATAAATTCGAAAGAACCTTGAATCTGGGAGTCACGCAGTGATGACGGCATCCCGGGATGACCATAGGTGTGATAGGAAAAGTAAAAAGACCATTATAGATCACCCAATAGAATTCAGAAGATCTCCATATGTGGCAATAGTGACCATTACAGGTGGAAAAGTTGGAGACCGGTGCTAGTGGCGAAGGTAGCGGTCAGAGGTCGCTGACCGCAGAAGGGGGGCAACGTTGCTCAACGTCGCGGCGAATGGATAGTCGGCCGACTCTCGACCAAATAATGATGTGGGAGGCAGTCTGCCTTCACACACCACAGTGAGGAAGTTCACGACTTCAATGTCACAGTGATGGGAGGTAACCCACTCCATGCATGTCCCGCAGACGCCCAGGTAGAGCCACCTGGCACAGCCAATTAAGAGTCTAACAGATCTTTGAGCTATTTAGGAGGCGGACTACGCTTGCATGGGTCATGCCAGCTAGCGGGTCGGGCCACTATGGCCCAACCCAGGCCGGTTCGGACCAGGTCGGTTTGGATTGGGTCGGGTCAACCCGAACCGGAACCAGACCCTTTTCGGGTCCAGATGCGCTTAAAAGGATATACCTTACAAACTAAATTTATATTTGAAAAACTGCCTATGGAATTGTAATCTTTGGTATGTGACGGTCCTTTTAAGATGCTCGACTTGGGTTTTGGTGAGAGTTGGAGTATGGCTAGGTTGGATCATACCCAAATCCAACTGGGCCCTCGACACTGAAATGCCTATAACAATCAGATCACATGTATGATATACATGCCCCGTCGATTGTGTTGGAAACCTCATGACAGGATGGTCCTTTGGGTTACTCCTTTGTGGAACTTCTTAGCAGTTGAGCCACAACGGATATCTAGGGAAGCAGTTAATACGAAAATCAAGCACACCGGGTGCGGGGAATCTTATGGTTGGCTATCAACTAAGTGGATACCCTGTGTGGATAAACAGCATAGTGACCCTGTGTGGATCAGCATCACAACGACACTATGTGGATCAGCATCTAGCAACCCTATGTGGATCGACTGCATAGCGACCCAATGTGGTTTAGTATCTAGCGACCCTGGGTAGATCAGCATCATAGAAACCCTATGTAGATCAGTATTTTAGCGACCCTATGTGGATCCGCATTGCACGCCCCGATGAGGGCCATCCTTGGAGTGGCCCTTCGTGGATCAGTGATATATGACCCTATATTGATATAAAATGGAACAAATCTCACATGGTTCAATTGTGGAAACTTCGTAATGGAATAAAATGATATCTCTTTAGACTAATCATCTTTATTCTTGAATTATGAGTTTTATACCTAGTTTGAGCTGATTATTTTTCTTTGTGCTATATGATTGAGATCATGCTTTGTGGTTATTCCTTTGTGGAATTATGAGAGACCTTCGGGGTCTCAGGGTCCCTACGAAGTATTTTTATACTCACCCCTGCATGGGCTTCTCCTTCACCTAGTTTTGTATTGTGTAGATGATAGACAGCTTTGATTGAGACTCGAGGATCTAGGACATGACTGTGTACGGAGGTGACTGGTTGACTTGGTGAACTGTGGAGACGAACTATACCTACCCTTCAGGTTGGAACCTCAGTGGATGATCATAGTAGATGTTTTCTATTTTTCTATTGTAGTTGTATATTTTCAGTTGGGATTGTATTCTGGACCCCTTTACATTTAGTACACACTTTTAATACTACATTTTTACTTTGTGATTGCATCTTGTTGTGTTTGTGGGTTGTGTGGTTTAGAGATTTAAAGGCAATGCCTTCCCGTTTTAGGAAAAAAAATCTGGTTCTACTCTCTAAGCCCTGGCCTATAGAAGGCAGGCTTGGGGTAGTCATGGCATGAGCCTCGGGGGACAGGTTGTGACAATGTGGTATCATAGGAGTCAGTTCTACCGAAGAACAAGGACTCTTATCTATCCAATGTAGCAATATTTTTAAGTGTTTTGAGTGTAGTTTTTAGTTTGGGGGGGTCCAATGTTGGTGTAGCGGATGACATATCCATACACTAGGACGCTGAATTCTGGTTTCAGACTCAGTGAATGAAAACACTGATTGTGCTTGTTTTGGAAATGTTTTACTTTTGATCACTTTTGAGTCAGGTCACCAGGTATATCTTATTGATCATGGTGCACCTGTATCTTTGTGTGGGGCACCACCACCACCACCACCTGTTGGGTAGTAGTTTCCACTAGACCCACTCACGTGTGGTGCATTCCAACAGAGCATGTTGGATGAGTTCCAGCAGTAGAGTCCTCTAAGGTTTTGAAGCGAGACAGATCCCCAAGTAGCTGAGTACTGGCTGGAGGTTGTGGCATGGGTTTTCTTCCTAGTAGGGAAACTAGAAGATAATATGGTGATCCTATTTGCTAGCCTCATCCAAGGCACAGTAGTGGGGTGGAGGATCCTAACGCTATAGTTACATGATGATGTGACCCTCACTAGGATGGTCTTTGAGATCCTCTTTAGGACTGAGTTTGTTCCAGCGACACTATACTCTGTGCATATTCAGGAGCTTCTGCACTTGCAAAAGGGCAGCCTAACAATGAAATAGTACTTGGCGAGGTTCACTGACCTATTGCACTACTCCACCGACAAGGTATTGGAACCATTCTTCAGGGCATATACTTTTGATAAGGGTATCTGTTGGGAGATCAGAGAATCATCGATAACACTAAATATCCTGAAACGGGATCGAGTGCTTGAGTGAGAATTATTATTGGAGAGCCTCTTAGCTGAGCAGGTACTGACGGTGAGAGACACCACTGGACGGCAGGTGGCTGAGTCATCTGCAGCAGGTAGTAGGCAGATGATTCAGAGGTCCAAGTAGGCCAGACCCACCAGTGGATGACCCCATGACACAGGTTCGGAGGTGCGGGGATCGCGAGGTTGAGGGGTCAGCTGAGAATCATGGGATGTTGCACGTGCGGTGGGAAAATTCACATAGATTGAGAGTGTCGACCCATTTAACCACGATCAAAAGACGGTCAAGGGACCTTCAAGTTAGAGGCAAAGATTCAAGAGACAAGGTCCACAGGGCGGCGGTCATGGTAGAGGATCAGGCCATAAAATTGAAGGTGGGAAGAGATTTGAGGTTCTACCGCCACCACCTCTAGGTGGTCCACCCCAAGCTCAGGGAGCAGGCGGACAGGGATGATCTCAGCTTCAGGTAGGTAAGGCCTACAACCACGGTGCTCCAGATATGATTAGAGGTATGATATATGTCTATTCCACCCTAGATACAGTTCTTATAGACACTGGTCCTAGTCACTCTTTTATTTCCACAACACTCGTTATAAGCTTGGAGATTCTGATGGATCCATTGGCTTGTTCCTTATGATTAGAGACTCCAATGAGAGAAGATCCAACCATTACACACTGATTCAGATAGTGTGATCTCACTCTAAGAGGTGATACCTTCAGTTGAGATCTCCTAGTAGTAGCATCAAGGCCTTACAATGTCATCTTGGGTAAAGATTGGCTATCTACAGTCCATGCTTAGATCATCTTTTTAGGCACAAAGTTTGGTGTGTCCGCAAATATGGGACTAGTTTTTCCTTCACCAGGGAGAAGGAAACATTTGGAGCACATTATGGACTTACACAGAGGATGGTGAAACTGGTCACTCATGATTTTTCTAACCTTACCCTCGAAGGAGTTGATGTGAGGAGTCTGAGTTATCCTATAGTGGTAGACCAGTATGTTGATGTCTTTCCTAATGATGTATCAGGACTACCTCCTTACAGAGAGGTAGACTTCTATATCGACCTGTACCCCATGAGAAAACCTATATCTACACCAGAATATCAGATGGATCCCATGGAGCTTTGTGAGTTAATGATACAGTTGGAAGACTTGCAGAGGAAGGGGTTCATAAGGCCCAGTGTTTCTCCTTGGACTGCCCCGATTTTGTTCGCCAAGAAGGAAGATGGTAGTTTGAGTCTTTTCGTAGACTATCGGTGCTTAAACTAGGTGACTGTGAGGATCAAGTATCCTTTATCGAGGATAGATAACATCTTTGACCAGCTGAAGGTAGCATGATGGTTTTCAAAGATAGACTTCATATCATGCTATCATCAGCTAATGGTACGAAATGAGTAAATACCGAAGATAGCCTTCTGATGTCGGTATGGACATTACACATTCTTTATGATGCCTTTTTCCATGACCAATGCTTCAATAATGTTCATGGGACTCATGAATAGGGTCTTCCAGCCTTACCTCAATCGCTTCATGGTGGTTTTCATTGACGACATCCTGAAATACTCGTCGTTGGAGGAGGAACATGCCACGCACCTACAGATAGTTCTGGATACACTCTGAGAGCACTGGATTTAGGAAAATCTCTTGAACTTCTAGTTCGAAATATTGGAATTCCATCTCCTGGGGCACTTTATCTCATTTCTTGGAGTTTCAGCTGATCTGGGAAAGATAGAGGCAGTTCTTGCTTGGGATCCACCCAAGAGTGTGACCAAGGTCCGAAGTTTCTTAGGATTGGCTGCCTACTACCGGAGATTTGTACCCAAATTTTCTAGATTTTCAGCACCCTTTTCATATTTGACAAATAAGGGATAACCCTTCATGTGGATGGAGAAATTCCAGCAAAGTTTTCAAGAGTTGAGGCAGAGGCTAACAAGTGCCCCCATCTTAAGGCTACCAGAAGAGGGTATTGGGTATGTAGTCTACTTTAATGCATCAGGGACTAGACAAGGATGTGTCTTAATTCAGGAGTGATAATTTATCACCTACATCTCACAGTAGTTGTTACAACATGATTAGAAATATTCTACCCATGACCTGGAGTTACTAGCAGTGGTCTTTGTGCTGATGATGTGGTGGCACTACTTGATGGGTAAACAGTTTACTGTTTACTCTAATCACTAGAGTCTCAGATATATCTTCTCACAAAAGGACCTGAAACTGATACATCAGCATTGGATGGAGTTCCTCCAAGACTATGACTTTGAGATAGTCTACACTCTTGGGAAGGGGAACGTAGTAGTAGACACACTCTGCGGGAGGTCTGGTCTATAGATGTTGATTGAGGCGATAGAGCAGACAACTGTGTTGCAGATATCTTTTTTGGATAGATATGGAGAATATTCTCTCTAGTATATGATGGTCACTCCCCCACTTCTTCAGTAGGTTTAGGAGGCTTATCTTGGGGACATAGACTGTGAGACCTGATGTGCTCAAATATCATCAGGACACGATCCTGATGGATTTTCTGATGGTAGGGAGCACGTCATCCTCTTCATAGGGAGCACCATGGTACTAGTGACTCTATGAGAGGAGGTGTTCAGGGAGTTCCACACCTCCCCTTTATCAGTACATCCTGGTGTGGTGAAGATTTACCAGGACCTCCAGTGACAGTACTGGTGGCCAGGGATGAAGAAAGCAGTGACGTTTTTTGTATCACGATGCCTAATTTGTCAGCAATTGAAGGTCGGGAATTAGGTACCAGTAGGCTTAGCTCAGCCACTTGAGGTACCGTAGTGGAAGTGGGATGGAATATCTAGGGACTTTGTGACAGGGCTACCACGTACGTCGAGGGTCCATGATTCCATCTGCGTGATTGTTGACTGAATTACCAATTTGGCCCACTTTCTACCAATCTGAAAGCAGGGATAAGTATAGATCTTGGTATGCCTCAACATATAGGAGATTTTACTACTTCATAGGGTTCTATTGATGATCGTATCAAATAATGATTCTCATTTTACATCCCACTTGTATATGATATTGAAAGAGGCATTCCGGACTCATCTACGCTTGAGCACCGCCTTTCACCCTCAGATAGATGGTCAGAAAGAGCGGAGCATACATAAACTCTAGGACATGCTTTGTGCTTGTGTCCTTGATTTTGGATGTAGTTCGAAGGACCACCTTCCCCTGGTGAAGTTCACATACAACAAAATCTATCACTCCACCATCGACATAGCCTCGTTCGAGGTTTTTTACGAGCAACCATGCAGATCACCACTATGCTGGACAGACCATGGGGAGTCAGCACTTATGGATCTAGAGTTGGTATGAGCTACCACTATGAAGGTGTATATCATCCATAAGCAGATGAAGACTACACAGAGCCAATATAAGTCTTATGACGACATGAGAAAAAGACCTTGGAGTTAGAGGTGGGAGACCGTGTCTTCCAATGAGTCTCACCCCAATGAGGATTGTAGGGTTTTGGTTGGGGTGGAAAGAAATCTTTGAGGTTTATTATAACATTCCAAATTTTCAACAGAGTGGGAGAGGTGGCGTACCATCTAGATCTTCCCCCACAGATGCATTAGGTTAATAATGTTGTCTATGTGTCGTAGCTGAGGAGGTACGTGCATGATCCATCGCACGTTATAGACTAGGCCGAGCTAGACATTGATGATGGGGTGATGTTCGCAGAGTTTCTATTGGAGATAGAGAATCGACATGAGAAAGCCCTTTGTGGGAAGTTGATTCCTCTTGTGCGAGTTCGTTGGCAGTGCCGGAATTTCCAACAAAGCAATGGGAGAGGGAGGCTCAGATACGTGCTCAATACCCCCATTTGTTTCCCTAGTTTTTTTATAGATTCTGGAGATCAAAAGACCTAATGTGGGGATAATTTAGAAACCCATAAATTCTATATAAATTTTTTTAAAAATTATTTTTGACTGTTACGAGTCTTCAAAAATTGACGGCACTTGATTCTGAGGCCTGGTGTTCCCAGAACGGAATTTTAAACTTTGTTTGAGGTACGTTCAGTAAACATACGAGAGAGGTTTTCTAACGTTTGGATTGATGCACATAATTGAAATATGAGGAAACTGTTGAATCCGTAGCACCAATATTTTCTTAAGGGAGGATTCACTTTGACCATAGTAGGTTGAGAGAAAAAGTTAGTTTTCAGACATTTTAAAGAATAATAAAATAACATGAAATTGTTATTTTATTTTTTTCCAACAGTAGAGTGGTGGTAGAGGGACCGCTGGGTTGTCAATTAATTTAATGGTTTTACTCATCTATTGTGTAACCACACCATGTTCAATTCATGAAACTCATTAATTTCACCTATTAATAGACCCTTAATTGAAAGATGGATTAATTACTTAATTAGTCATTTGTTTTATTAAAACATGGGAAAGGGGAAATTTGGGAGTTATTTTGTGGTGTACTTCGATGAAGAACCGACGAACATTCTTCAAATGAATAACAAAGGATTTGATGATGCCCGATGAGGATTCAATCTGGAGGTTGATGATCAGCGAATGACAACACACAAGAACCTTCTCCTTCGTTCGCAATACCCTCGAACATGGAAGCACCACTATCTGCAATGGTCACCAAATATTCTCGATGTAGGGGTTATTATATAAAGTATATCTTTGATGAATTAAATTCTACTGATTTTTAATATGGTAATGTGGAGGTCGTGGCCCAAAAAAACAAGGCCCGAACCCTCCGCCACTTCGTTCTTGTTGCGTTCTTCAGGGGAAAAATTTACAAATTTGACTGAACCTTGAATCCAGGAGTCGTGCAGTGACGGTGGCATCCTAGGAGGCCTGTTGTCATGATAGGAAGGAAAAATGGACCACCAGATATCATTCGATTCACCACGAAAGATCATCTAGGACGACACTGGTGCAGCGACATCGGCGACTGGTGTTGGTGGTGAAGGCGTTTGTAGAAGGGGGTGGTTCCACTCAGCGCCGCGACAGACGGAAAGCAGGCCGACACTTAGTGGGCCAGAGAGGAGGGAGGTGGTTTTTCATCGTGCGCCACGGTGAGGAGGACTGTTGTGACGGGAGGAGACCCACTCCCTACAGGTCCCACGGTAAACAAGGTGGTGCCACTTGACATTGTCAATTATGATTCGAACGACTCTATGAGTCATTCAGTAGGCTGACCGCGCGACCCTCGTGCTAGTCGCGCTAGCTGGTGGGCTGAGATGTTGTGGCCCATCCCCACCGGCCCAGCCTAGGCCAGGTTGACCTGAACCACGATAGGTTGGATGAGGTCGGTTTGGGCTGGGTTGATCATGTTGTTTCGGACCAACCCAGTTAGATTGGACTTAGACCCCTTTTCGGGCCTTAATGCGCTTAAAAGGTCGTATCTTACAAACCAGATGTATGTTTGATGAACCATATGTGGTGTTGGAATACTTGGGATATGATGGTTCTTTTGATATACTCCACTTGGGTTTTGGAGAAAGTTTGAGTATGGCTAATTTGGATCATACCCAAATCCAACAGGGCCCTCGACACTAAAATGCCTATAACTCACAGACTGGACCTCTAATTGACACGTCGTCTGTTGCATTGGTACCCTTAAGACATGAAAATAATTTGGGTTACTCCTTCTTGGAACTTATTTGTAGTTGAGTAATGACTGGTATCCATAGTAGCAGTTACTATGGAACTCAAGCACACCGGGTTCAGGGAATCCTGTGGATGGTTGTCATCTTAGTAGTGACCCTATGTGGATCAGTATTTAGCAACATTTTGTGGACCAGAATCATAGAGACCCTATGTTTATAATCATCTAGAAACCCTATGTGGATCAAAATCATAGAGATCCTGTGTGGATCATAATCTAGCGACCATGTGTGGATCAACACCATGGTGACCATGTGTGGATCAGCATCATAGTGACCCTGTGTGGATCACTATCTAGAGACCTTGTGTGGATCAGTAGCATTGCAACCCTGTGTGGATCATCCTCTAGCGACCCTATGTGGATCAGAACCATAGAGACCCTGTGTGAATCATCATTCTAGAGACCCTGTGTGGATCGATAGTGCGTGACCCGATGAGGACTAGCCTTAGAGTGACCTTTCATGGATCAACGATATACGACCCTATGTGGATCGATAATGGAACAACTCCCAAGTGGTGTAGTTATGGAAACATCCTAAGAGAATAATATGATATACCTTTAGACTAATCATCTTTATTCATAATCTTTGAGTTGTATACCTGGTTTGATCTGAGTCTTTTTCTTTGTTTTATGGGATTTACATCATGCATTGTGGTTATTTCATTGTGGAATTATGTGATACCATCAAGGTCCTGGGTTCACTACTGAGTATTGTTACACTCATCCCCACACGGTATTCACCCACACCTTGTTCTATCATGTGCAGATGACATGGATCTTTGAATGAGACTTGAGGAGCTGTGACTTGATGGTGTATGGAGGTGACTGGTTGACGTGGAGAACTATGGAGACGAAAGGTACCTACCCTTCATGTAGGAACCTTGGTGGACGATCTCAGGAGTTGTTTTCTATTTTTTTAGAGTTTTATATTTTTAATTGGCCTTATATTATGTCCGAATTTAATTTCATTACACACTTGTACTACTATAGTTTAATTTCATGGTTTCATCTTGTTGTGTTCTTGGGTAGGGTTTTTGTACAGGTTTAAAGGCAATTCCTTCCTGTTTTAAGGATACTCCTTTCCGGTTCTAGTCTCCAACCCCTAGCCTATTGAAGGCGGGCTTGGGGTAGTCACGTTGTGGGCCTTGGGGGATGTGTCATGACAAGAACAAATTTAAATAATTTTAGAAGAATAATAAGAATGTTTTGAAATATATTTTTATGAAACATGAACATGGATGATAAATATGTCCCAAGATATACTAACTTATAAACAATCCTGAATAATAATGAAATTGAGAACTTTACCCTTACTTTAGGTACGGATTCCTTCATATGTATATGGTACTCCTATATAATGGTTTAAATACTATTATTAACCCATTACAATACTATATTAATTTTTATGATATCATATATGATCACATTATGACTCTTTTTTTAATAATATTCCATTATTACACTTCTTTACGGTGTTAACTGCTTTATTTTTCCTATTCTTGTTTTGTCAAATAAGCTTTAATTATTGTGAATAGGATATAGTTCCATAATTTATAGAATCATATTAAGGTAATATATATCATATATACCCATTATATACATTTATATAATCATTTTTGAATGGTGATCATGGAGAAATAATCACATCACGTTGTGGAGATAGTAGGTCATACGTATGCACAAGCGACGATGTCATTCCCTAAATTGTGAAATGGTATAGGAGTGGATAGTATATATTTTGTTCTATAAAAAATATAATGTTATAATTATAATATATATTCATTATTTACATCATTATACCCATCCAAGTAAAGTGGTAATGAAAAACTGATTACACCATTTTGTGGAAATGGTAGGTCGTACATATGCACACATGGTGATTTCATTTTACATAGGATGGACAAAAGGTGGAATATTGGTTTTCAATAATAATAACAACATCTCATTATATAGGTTATACTAAATTTATTAATTAATAAATGAAACAACACAGAAATAGGAAGTAGGAGAATAAATACCCTTGAGGGAGTCAGTTAAAGATATTACAACTTCTTCGGCGAACTCCCTCTTGATCTTCTCGTAGGGACACGAGAGTTTGTTTTTTGAGAATAAAATATCATAAGGAAATAGTAAAATGATGTTAGTAGGATAAATATTTGTGGTTTAATCTAGATATAAGTCTCAAGGTGGTGTGAGAAAGTGAGGGAGTAGGGTTCTTTTTATAAGAGAGGGGATGGGCAGTCTTGGAAACTCTCAAAATATTAATTTAATATAAATTGATTTTCGATTACATATATATCAAAACTGATTTATTTAAATTATATAATGATTATAGGACTAAATTATCTCAACAAATTATTTTTATACATGTTTATATCATAATATTAACGTTATTTTTTAGACATAATACTTAGTTAAACCTTCTAACTCCTACCGTGTTAACTTGGATTTTTAATATTCATGGATAATATAGTTACTAAATAATGTAAAAAGAACCTAAAATGGATAATTTATGAAATATTTAACATTATTATATATATATTTCTAAATTATATATTTTTTAAAATTTTATATCATTTAATAAAATATTATTTGTTTTCAAATATCAATTATATCAATTTTGATACAATTAATTATTTTCCTTTTTAAAAATATCATAAAATTTTCATAACTTATAAAAATTTATAATATATTCATATCATGTTTAATATATCTATAAATTTTGGGTATTTAATTAATTATGCAAAATTATATTTATTTTAATATTATTAATATCATTTATTCGATATCCCAATTATTTATCAATTACTGCATCGTTATTATCTAAGACTTTAATTAACATATTTCTTCTCCAAATATGAAAAATAAATTATCATGATGAAAATAAATTATTTATATTTAAAATTAATATTTATAGTTGAATTTATCTTATGTATAAACCTATACTAAAAATGGTATAGTTTTTAAAATTTGAGAATGAAATAGTTAACTATTCCTTAAATAAAATATAACAAATTTCACAATCTTACACAAGTGGCTTAAAGCGGATCATAGTTTCAGTATAAGGATGGTTTTGGTCTAGAAACACTTGTCCAATGATATTAGGACATGTTTTAGTGTAATTTTAAAATTTTAAAATATTATTTCTATCTTTAATTATCAGATTTACTTTTAACCATGGAAAATAAGGATTTACTAAAGTTAATATTAATATACCCAAAAAATAACCATATTTGAATAATTTCAACCCATTTATTCCAAATATGAAATCAGTTTTTCAAAATTAAATATATTTAAGTTTTAGTAATTAATTCCAAATTAATCCAGTGGATGGTGTGAGAAAATGGTTTATCAAAGTTTAACATGAAAAAGATTGAGACGCTTTTGTATCAAAATTCAATGTAAAATTGATTCTAATGACCTAAATTGGATTAAATGATAAAAAAATAATCTAGTAATACTTTATAATAAATTAAAATTATAATTTAACTCTACAAATCATTTTGATGAAAATATTTGTTTTTAAAAAAAAATTAGTATTTTTCACTATTCATTAAAACGTGAATCTTATCAGAAATAGACCAAAACTTCAACCAAAGAAAATTTTTATATTATTATTTAAAATAAGAACATTATTTTTTGAAAAATATAATATATTAAAGATTCAAAAAACTAATTTCAAATGTCTTCTCCATTAAAAGGTTATAAATTGACTTTTTGAAAAAAAGGTGTTTATGCATAAAATTGGGTTGGTTCTTATATAATGCTTATAAATTTTATTTAAATAAATATAGAAAATATTTAATTATTTATATAAAATATATATTCTATTAATATCAACTACTAATTGCAATTTATTGATTTTATTAATACAAATTGTGTTTAAAGCATAACAATATTTCATTTATATTTAATTGGAATATATTTTCCTTAGTTATTAATTGGTAAACGATGAATTCACATTTTAATAAGTTAGTTAATAATATTTATACCCACTAATTTAATATATAGGTTATTATATTATTTAAATAATAATAATAAATGGTGTTTCATAGAAACTTAGTGTTGTCTGTAAATCACATTAAACCGGTGTTGCAGGTAGCGCAAGCTTAACTTGGGGTAGCATATATCACAAGACATCAAAGAAATTTAATTTATTCATAAAAAAATCACAAAAACATGGGGTGTTACAGTTTGGGTGATGATATATTTTTTTAATAGAGCATCATATTGAGATTCTAACTTAATGGTTGAGTCTATAATGGTATTTTTACATATATGAGTCATAAACTAACACCAAGAACTATAACTAGACCTAGGCCCATTATATATTTCTTTTCTTATTTAAATATCTTCTTTTCCTTTTCCTATTTACTTTATCTTTTCCTCCCTTATCTTCTCACACACTCCCGTGGGGGGATTCCTAAATCATGGATGATAGATTAGGATAGGGGATCGGGAGAGGGAGAGGTAGAGGGAGATGGAGGGAGAGAGGTGCCATCTTGGAGAATAGGAGGAGCCGGATCATTGTACGATAGTTGCGGAGTGCAAATAAGACCAAAGCATCACTGATTTCCCCTAAAGGTAGTTTATATTTTGATTTTTGATCCTCAATCACCATATACTTGTCAATATTTATTTTTAAATCACATTTATGATTCTTGCACACCCCATGGGGGTTGATTTGGGGTCATTTTGGAAAAAATGGGGTTTTAGGGAGGATTGAAGGGTTTTTTTCTTTTGGAAATCCTAATCACAGAACATCTAGTGGGAATATGAATGTTATTTGACTGCAAACCATGTGATTTAAGTACAAAATGTGCAGTGGGACATGGCTTTTTTGTTGGGTACTTGGGTGGACACACCATGTTATGTGGACATGGACATATAGTAGTACATAGAATGATCTTAGGTGTTCATTAGATGGGTATTAGTACACGGATAGACCATAGGCGTTCTTAGTATATGTATAAGTACATGTTAATTGTCGAGGATGTAGTGTATACACCATGTATTTGGGATACATGTCATCTCCTTGGTTAAATTCCATATAATTCCCCATTATTACCAATTCGAGGGTTTTGGGTAATTTTTCTCCTCAAAGTAAAAATTATGTATAGTATTACTATATTCTATGACTTTTTCTATATGTAACATGATGGTTTAACCCTTGTGGTATTTTAATGAATTATAAGAGGTGATTTTTCGAGGGAAATTTTTGAATGAGAGATTTTCCTCCAATAATTGGATCTATCAGTCTCTTGAGATTGATACATGGGATGAGACCCATATGAGGGTCATGATAATTGTTGGTGGATGTGGAGTGGGATTACTAATTTCATTGTTTTGTGTTATCATGGGGTAATCCTTGGTTAGTGGGAGTGGGATACAACTTGAAGAGATAGATTGGTGGGGTGTTCAGGACAACCTAAATTGTCTTTGGAATGGGATTGGCTTTAGGTTGTCTCCCTTGTGAGGTTTTTTTTGGATTGTGAGGTTGTGAGATATTAGAGACTAGGTTGTGGATTTTGTTACCACCAAGATATGGGCATTTTCCTGAGATATTAGTTGTGACCGATGATCCCAATAAGGATTCCACTACTTGTGTTTTCACAAATAGGATCCCAAATGAGATGTATTAGGTTGTGTTTTGACTATAAAGATCTAAAGTGAGGTACCTCTTCTTGAGTTATGACCTATAGGATCCCAACCTTGATTAATCCACTTGATTTCTAACATTGATAATCACAAGTGAGATTTATCCACCTACATTCCAATTTTTTGGATCCCAAGAGAGATGAATATACAAACATATTGAGATAGTTTTCTAATAGTGTTCCTAATTTATAGATCAACCTAGGGCGGGTATGTATGATTTTTAGTAGATAAGGTAGTAGGTTTCACCTAAGAACCAAAACCGATGTGTATTCCCACGGGGAAAGAGATGACAATGATGGTTATGGGAATACATCGTTCCATTAATATGATTATTTTATTTTATTTATTTGGAAACCTTTTTTACACCCTTAGGGATATTGTGGCATGGATGGGCTACAGAGACATGGATTCGGTCATGTGGATGGGCTTCCAAATTTGGATCTAGACACCATCGGAGCTTCCATAGACATTTTTCTCGATAGTTGGAGATACCTTAGGTTATTGGATATATGTATATTATGGTATTCCATGGATTTAGATATCAAATCACTAATATAATATATAATGTATTCACAGATTAGATGATAGGGATTATATAAGTATAATACCTTGATTCATGTAGATAATGTTATGATCTTCCATATATTTGGAACATAGATTATATGGATGTAGTGGGTTCTATCCCAAGTGTCATTATGATATTGATTGGAGCATCCGTGGATTTGGCCCTTAGATGATTGGTTTTTCATCATTTCAATCCATTGATTTATGAGGATATCATTTATATCTACCTTTGATTTTGAGCTCGGATGATTGGACTATCTTTGGATGGGTCCCGAGATTCGTGAGGATTGGTTAGGACTACAATATATTTTAATCCCACGTGTTACTTGGGCTTCACATTTATCAAGATGTACTAAAATACCTTCGAACTTTATAGATATGGTATAGTCAATTTTGGTCAAGGACCTATGAATTTATGGTGGTTTTATCTTATTTTTTTGTTCGAGTTACTTCTTTGCCTGGTTGGGTGTATCACATTTCATGCACATGAGATAGATAACATGTTACAAATTCTCTGTTTGGGGTGGCCTATATATATTTATTTCTCACCCCCTATACATGAACCTCAGTGTTCATGAAGGACTTATGCCTAATTTCATGTTGATAATAGATGCATAGTGGAGAGGGTAGAGGCTCAGGGTTTCATGATTGAGCAAAGATACTCAAGTAGACTCTTTAGATTTGGATAGAGAAGATCAATAGGGTATTGGATACTATATATATGGTATATATTAGTGTTTTCTGAGGATCTATGTACATTTATTTTAATTTTACTTATTTATATATATGTTCTACCTAGTGAGTGACCAATTGATGTGTATAGCATAACCATTTGAGTTATAGGATGTATTTCATTTTATTAAATCACCTTATGATTATTTATACATTATTTTTACTCTGATGTCTTGGTTTTTTAATTTATCTATGATCCGGCACTCTGATAAGGGTGTACAATCTCCTCACATTACCAATTTAAACACATTATATAAATATCCAACCATGACCATATGAGGAGGCACACCTGAGGTCACATGTTTAATCAATCTGGATAATGTTCAAAGTGATCCAGGTTAGAAAATTATAGTCTTCAATCTATGGCCATAGATTTAATGATCTGGAATCCTTGCATCCATATTTGAGAGAGATAACACGAGGAAATGAGATGAAGCACAAGGTTTTAGTTTTACCTATAAATCCAATATCAACCTAAGTATCCAAGCTCATGTTTTGATAAACATTAGTGCAGGAGTTCCTAAAAATCACCCAAAATAACTCAAGGGATTTTTTAAAGTTGTTTAGGAAGAGTAATTCGGAAAAAAGTGGTTTTATAGTGTTAAATAAAGAAACATAATCACATAAATTAACTATATGATCATCATGAATGATCCTCAATATAGTGTCAGTGATTATTCATCCCACACAAGTTGAAAATATAAACAATTATTGGCCACTAGGAAATTATAGGAGACCATGTACAACCTATTGATTTTATAAATCCAACATTCATGGACACCATTTACCGTAACTATGGTTATTTGGGTGGCTATGTAGACTAATAAAACCACCACTAAATTTATCTTTGTCAACCAGATCCCCATGAATCATGGACCAAAAGGTAAATGCACCATTATAGATAAAATAATGTAATAAAAACTTAATTTTAATATTTTATTGCAATATATTTCTCAAAATTGGAAATAAAAAAAATCCATGAAAATCTCATTTAACATCATTATTATATTCTATATTCATTATGGGTGGAGAACCAACAAATTCCCCATAACCCAGATATTATATAGGTGACACTAATCATTAGGCACCTTTTAATTTTCTTATGTAACAAAAAATATGGGTGAACCTCTCCATTAGGTTCTTATAAAAGATGTAAAAATTTGGTCACACTTGGATAAACGGTCCTTATCATTATGTTCTTATAGAAATAGTGTTGGGATAATCTATAAAATTAATTTTGGGAAAGTAATTGTTCAATCAAAAATTCGGGTGTAAAATATGGTATAATTGATATTATTGTCTACCTAAATCACTAATTTATATATGAATAACAAAATATAACAAAAAATTAAGGCCTTGTGGATTTTTACCCACTAATAAGTACAATTTAAATATAGAGTAATTATTTTATTTTATTTTTATTTAATAAAAATACTTATTAATTTAATAAAAAACATTATACTCATCTAAAAATGCATATGAAATAGAGTAAAATATCAATTAAAAAAAATTAAATATATATATGAGACTAGTACTTGGAAAATAAAAAATAATTTCTAGTAGTTTTATTTATTGGTATCAATACATGAGAAATTTTGCAAGAAATAAGGAAATATTATGTAAAAGAGGAACCACTTCTTAAAATCGCACAAGTAGACGATGTCAAGAAAGAAGAAAAATTTGCATGTAGTAATAATAAAAAGGATTATATTAATGTCTCTAATATTATTATTATTTTTAGACAATTTAATTTTTATAAGAATCATGATAATATAAATGAATTTAGAATATTAGATAACATGAATTGAATTAATCAAGAATAAAAGGCATACGAGATATGAGAATTTAATGGTACTATTTTGAAGAAAGATGATTTCAAAATGTAAATTTATATAAATTACCCAAATATGATTATAAAAGTGAAAATTTTATAAATTTTGGGTTGCAATTTAACATTAGTTTTTCCTCTATATTTGAACATGGAATCATTTATTTAGTTATTCTATCAATTTGTTAATATGTTATTTATAAAATAAATAAATATGAAAAAACTTTACCAGATATATGAAATATATTAAGATTTTATGAGAAGGATATTGTATTATATAGATCTATCATTATCTCTATTATAATAGTGAAAAATGATAACGTCAAATGTTTTACAAAAAATAAAAATAATAAAATCCAAAGAGAATAAAAAAATATACTTTCCTCATTGAAACTGAAAAGAGGTATCATTAATATGGAGAAATTTTTTTAATCAAGGATTCTTCGTATAATGTGAATTTAATTTACATAAGTAATTGAAGGATTTTTAACATCATAAAAAATAATACACTTCAGTTATTTATGTTACTAAAACCAATTAACCTCTTTCTAATTTATTAATATATAATACGTTTTACACAATACTCTATTATAGATATATGAAAAGAAAAATATGTGAAGTTGATTAGATTAAGGTACATAATTGTATATTTCAAAAATTATAACAATATTTGTTATATTGGTGGGAGGGAATACCTGACCTAATTCAAAAAAAATCATTTTATTTTATAAACCAGTGTATAGAGTTATTTTATCTAATTATCTCTTAATAATAAAAAAACATGGGATGTATATTTTAGAATGGAGGATACTAATATATCAGAGGAATCTAGGTCAAATTCTATAATCTAATATCATACACCAATGGGAGTTATGAGTAATTTTATAGAAAACCCTGGGAAGAAACAATTGGAAGTTATGAAGTTCATAATAATGTATTTAAAGGGAAAAAAATAAGAATCCATATGCTTTGGAAAATGAAAATAATTATAGGGGAACATGGATGATAAAATTATAGGTGAAGTATATATATATAGGAGTACCATAGGTTATTTTTACTTAGAGTGGAACTATGTTAAGTTTGATATCTCAATTAAGGAGGGTAGTGGAAGTATCCACCATAGAGTAATATTACATTATTATAGCAAAATATAAAAAGGATATGGTTTGTATTAAGATATTATTAGAGGAGTTGGATATAAAGAAAAAGGAATGAATTATAAAATAATAAACTCATATTTGTATACATCTTATAAATAGCATGTGGTTTCATTACTATATTTTGTATATTCAGATGATGTAACACTATGTTGGATGAATAATATAGGATGAGTTATGGACAAAAAAGAATATTCATGGAAGTAATAATCTAGGTAAGAAAAAATTGTTAGTGACTGGGATTTTAAGGAAATATTGTGAATATAATGGTATTTATTGATGGATTATTGATGATATTATGAATATAAAAAACACTATTAGAGAAATTAATGGAAATAAATTGGTTATTTATAAACCATCAATTTTAAATTTCATCTTTTATGGGAAATCTATTCGACTTTCAAGAATTTTGAACTTAAAATTTAATATCTAATGGTAATGTACCCATCAGTTATTAATGAATAATAGGACAATATATTGAGCATGTTTTCTAAAGATAACACCATGGAAAAGTTCCATTTTATCTAGATGAGGCTCCAGGTGGGAGATAGTTCGAATAGTGGATCCTAGTCAATTGAATAAATTTTGGCCAAATTCTAGTGGACCAAATTATTAATCAATATATAAATACCATTATTTACCCTTCTTAGTGAGATCATAGGGTGTTCAGGTAGATAATACCCCCTGGATGGGGGACTAGGGTCCAATGGTTCATTCCCAAACTTCATAGGTAATATAGAAAATTTATCCTTTGAAAATGAAAAATGGTTCTATTATAGTATATTCTTTGAGGAATTGGTATTGTAACATCATGTAAATTACATATATCATTAATATAACACATTAGATCTACTATATTGATTTTTTACTTTAGTAATTTGGGTTACAATAATGGTATCATTTTTTATGATCCCATTTTTATCTTTTTATTTTGTATTTGTATGTGTCTTGTAATTTTCTCCCAGACTTAGTGTATTTTTTTATATCTCTCTATGGGCATTGTAATTTTTCTCAAACCACATAAATATTTGTGTTTATATTGTTATTTTTCTTCTTCATCTATATTCTTATACCAATTTACTTCAATTTTTCCATTATATATCATTAGTGATTCTAGAATTTCCAAAAAATGGTATAATGTTTTGAGTTTTAAAGATCAAGGTAATATTTATTAAATTGAAAGATGACTATAAAAGAAATAATGTTGAGGATAAATAATTTTAAAAAACACAAAATAATTTTCTAGAGGATGATGATCAGATATTATTATTAGTTGATTACAAACATGTTAATTTTGACGGTTAATCCAAAAAATAAGGATAACACTGAGTGATAGAATATAGAACAATTGTTTATTAGATTTTTTTTTCTTTATATTAGAAAAATCAGGGAGTTCAACATCAGAGAGGAAAATATGATGATTGGGTTGAAAAAATCTCTTTGCAATAAGTAAAAGTCTTCATCTATAGTGAACGAATTTCACCTTATGTGATAGTTATTCACTGTAGATATGATTTAATAGAATATTTTTTCTAATCTCATCAATAAATTTAATATTGTCTCATGCTAGTTGACATTTGTGGGAATTATGAAAGAGGATGAGGTTTGTCCATAACATTACTGAGTTATTACATGATACATGGGAAGAAACCATAATAAATGTTAGTTGTTATTTAGGGAATAAAAATTTGAAGTTGAATAATGTGTGATATCTAATTGTGACACCTTGATATTTCATTAAAAACTATATTCGATTGCATATACGACATACATCACTGAGCCTAAATAAATCATGAAATGTTATTATTTAATTTTTACTATTAAAACATAGTTGTTAAATTGGATATTATAGATATGATTAATGGATTCATGAAAAATATATAAAATTTTCTTACTCAATATAAATGTATTGATAAATTCTAATGTAAATAATCACTCAATTTTTAGAATGTTCATTTTTTTATTTTGAATTACCATTTCTTTAGAAATTATTTTATTGTTTTTTAGAAAATATTAAAATTAATTTAATGAAATTTTTGTAATTTTATTTTATATAAATGATATAATTTTTTAAAATAACATATCAAAATTATCTTAGGATGAAAATTTTGAATTTTTCTTAGCAGAGTGATTCTTTAGTGAATAGTGACAAATACCATTTTTGTTTGATTTTGATTTCAAGGTTACATAATTACATTTTTAGTTATATTTAAACTAATTTATTAAATTTGAATTATATTTATACTAGATTTTGGTATAAGTTATCTTTTGGACTTAAAACTGATTTTTCTAAAAAAACCGTTTTTCATCATGTGTCGCTGGACTAATTTTAAAATAAAGTATGCCACTTCTATGAATTGAATCTTCAATAACTGATTCAATATTTGGATTCATGAATTTATAATTTTTTAATCAGCCCCCATTTAATTTTATTAATTATTAATAGTAACTATAGAAAATAATTATCACCATGATAAGGGTAAATTAGGTATTTAAGGTTAAAAATAATATTAAAATGACTAAAAATTAACCATCAAACATTATTTTATCCTATTGGAATAGTTTAGTTCGTACATTTCAATACAATCCTCGAATATATGTCCACATAGTTCCATATTTCATTTATTTCTACCTTTATAATATTTAATAAAATATATAGACAAAAATAACACCGTTTTTCTTTTAATAACTATAATATTCTGTGACAGGGATAAATATAAATTGTGTTTGGTTATAAAAATTCATTTTTTATATAAATGATTTTTTGTCATGTTAATTAACTTTTAGTTTTTAATAATGAAATAAATTCCTTAAATGTTTATGGTATGCTGATATAGTATTTTTAAAATTTATATAAAAAATAAAATAAATGATTTTAAAAATATGAAATATAATATAATATGATTAAATTTATTTTGTTCCACGATTTTTTAAATAAATATATAATTTTAGTAATTTTTTAAATGATTATATTTGAATTTCATTATTTTCATGTTGTTTTCAAAGTCAAATTAAATGAATAGTTAGAAAAATGGAATTAATGATATTTTATATTAAGTGATATTTTATTAAATGATTAAAGTTTTTTAAAAATAATATATTCATCCAACTGGTTTTTATATTGTTTAAATTATCAGTCATGGTATATTTTTAGGACAATTATCCTTTTACAATAAAAATCTTGACCCCTAAAGTGTAAAAAAAAATTATTGGGGTAATTGTCAATAGGGGTTAACACTGGTTAAAACAAAGATATAAGGGTAAAAACATATCTAAAAATGTTCAGATTTCATTGGATGATATTATTTATACTGATACTCATATTATATTGAAATTATTTTATATTTGATCCTTTTCCCATAAAAATTAATTTATATTAATTTAATATTTTATTAAATTTCAAAAGATCCCCTCCCCTTAGTGGGAACCTCCTCTTGTCTTTTCTAAAAACATAAAAAGATATTTGGTTCATCCAATACCTTCCTAAATAACTTTATTACTTCTCTTTTAACTTCCTATCATCCTAGTTTTTATTATAAAACCCTCCCATGAATGATTTTGGTGTAAACGTAAAGAGGTTGTCCAAAGAAGATGTATCGTACTTAATCGAGCAAATTTTTTTATTTCTTTTTCAAAATCCTAAAAATATTATTCAAAATTGTGATATAATAACAAAATTATTTCTCATATACTAATATTTTATTATGTTAAGAGAATATCCCAAATCCATCTACTCTTCAATCAAATGGGAAACATAACCGTCGTTCGGGAGTATAATGGACTTCCACCTCACGAACTAATGTAATTCATTTTCCGTCAATGCCTCTCATAGATATTTTTGATGATAGATTTAATTTATATATATTATAGTCATTACATTTTTATCATTATATAAAATTAAAATATCATATATGTTCTTCCCTTTACATTCATTGAAGGAAGTTAACATCGTTTGTGTGTAAAAGGGGATTATCACCACCCCGAAGTGATTTCATTTTTTTTCATTACGACATCACATGGATAGTATATGTAAGGATATTTAAATAAAAAAATTGAAATTTATAATATAAAAATAATTCTAGAATTTTAAAATATTACTTACTGTATTTCTATCATGATAATTGAAAAATGGAAACACTACTCATGCATATGTATGAACTACCATCTCCATGATTACAAAATAGATCATTTTTCATAACCACATTTTTGGGTTAGTTTTCAAAAGTAAAAATAATGTATAAAAATTATAATTATTTAATGATAATTATTTCTTATATAATTAAATAGTGAAAAAATTTACCATATTTAACCATCCAAAATCATATAGGACTTATGAGATGAATATTAACAAAACATCTAATGTGATCCTAAATAATGAAGTAACCAAATATAACATTATAATAACTAATATAAAATGTATAATAAAATTTAAAAAGTTTATTCTTAAACTAAATAATTAATATATATTTATTATATATGAGGATAAGTAATGAATCTGATTTTTCGGGCTTGAGGTAAAGGGATTTATTTTAATAAAAATCTTCTTTCAAAGATACCCTTCTAACTCTTTTTAATTCATGTCAATGTTATTCAAAACGTTTCAATAAAATTTTCATTTATTATTCAATATATGTTAATGTTAATTTTAATAATAGTTTACTTTATTTAAAATGTTTTAAAAGAAGGAATATTTTTAAGATTTTACTCAAGGGACACTTTACATAAAAATCTTCATTTTAAATATTTTAAATATTTATTTTCTAAATAATTATATTCCAGGACCATATTATTTAAATTATTTTATTTACGTATATTTATAATCATAAATGAATTATAAATGAAATTTATATCTCTTTCAACTTTTTTCAGTGTTTTTCTAAGGAATATTTTTACATATTTTATACTGAATGTTTTGAATTTCCTTAAAAAAGAAAAATGGAATGTTTTATTTTAACATGTATTTCATCAAAGGATTTTCCCACCACCACAAAAACTATTTGATATTTGGATCTATTTGTAATATTACTTGTTTTAATCCAATAAAAAAAATTCCTTCGTTATAAGTATACTCAAAAAGGTTTTAAAATGGAATGGATATTTTGATATCTCGAAATTTTTTTCTTATGAGTGTAAGGGATCTCTCCAAACTACCCTCTTTCATTGGATTATAATATTTCTCTCTATTACTATATTCTTTTCACTATTATTATTTAATTATTATAAATTATTTATATATATTTTCATCACATATTTTTCTATATTATTATAATTCATCTGAATGGGTAATACATGCATTTTGTTCATTTCTCAAATTCCTTCATTGTGAAATTTCTTTCATTATGATATGAGGAAAGATTATACAACCTATTTATTTAAATGTGTAATTATTATGTATATGTATTTTTATTGAATTAATATTTTTAATATATAATCATTAACATGTTATTATTCATGCACCCAAATAGCACTCCAATGCATTGGGTAATGTTTTTGTCTCATGAGACATTATTTATGGGATTAAGGAGTAAACATAATCCAATATGGGGCTTTGTCCACCAAGTGATGTTGTCTTGGAATTTATCCTTGACTTATTATTTTATCATGTTTTTTATTTATAACACATTTCATTTTTTTTCTATAATATAATGAAGCCATGTTATTTAGGTTATGCTCCAATATGATTACTCATGAGCTTATGTTTAAAAGAATGTATATGCTACTTCATAAGGGTTATGATTTTAACTTTTTTTTAAAAATAATTCATAACATTTTTAGTATTAGAAATGAAGCTGTATGAGTTTTATTTTTATTTTAATATTTCTTATTAAATATATTACAAAAAAATTTATGCAAAAATTTAAATTTATTATCTAATAAAATGTTTATTTGAGTCCAATGTTTGAATTTGAAAAATATAAATCTCACATAAAAAATTATGAACTAATTGGTTTCTTTATTTCTTTCTATATGTACCTTAGTGATCTTTTTTTCCCACCCCATATTTTATAATTTCTTGGATAGGTTATTACGGATGATTAATGGCATTGATGAGGTCAATCTGAAAATTTTGAAGACTTTTCATAATTAGAAAACCTTTTATATCATAAAAGTTTTCTTTTGTGGGAAAAATGGTTGCTACATGGAATTGTAAGCATTGTGATGTAATATTTTTTATTTATTGGTGATGGAATAATTATCTAAAACTATGAACTTTAAAGATATTAAAATGTATGGAAATAAATACTTTACTTAAATCTCTAGATTATGTGATGTTTATGGTTGGGTCCTTACAGTTGTTATCAGATAAAAGGTTTACATAACATTAGATTCTAGGATGATTTTATGGGAGATTAAATTAACAGTTATGGATACCATTATGGGTTTATGAGATTATGTTTGATCATATGTTCAATGTCTTAGACACCCCTTTTTAGGTTTTAAGTTGTGTAATTTTAATGTGATTAATGAAATTTTGGGAGATTCATTATTGGGTCGAGATATATATAACTCTTTGGTTCAACATGAAGTATTATTTGAAGAAGAAATAAATTAAAAAAAATTAGACATATACTTAAATTTATTTATAATCTTTAGGGTTTATATTGTCTTTGAAATGGAGGAAATTATGGGTAATAAAAATTTGGGAACATAATTTTTATAGTATATATAATCATTCGATTAAAAATAAATTTTGTGATTAAGTTATTAATGTTATTTTTTAAAAACAACACTATAATTTTAGGTAAAATTATATGAATAAGTGAAATATAATATTTTGAAATTCTACTTTAGGAATAAATATTAAATTATCTTTTATATGAATATATGATTTTAATTTGGATTTAGGATGATTAAGTTTATTTATTGAAATGATTACCATATTTTGGAAATTATATGATTAGGCAATAGACATTTTTAGATGTATGAATTTATGTGTATATAATTTTAATTAGAGATATATTTTATTTAATATCATGATAATTTAAAAAATTAATAACATGTTCGACATCATACAAGATAAGCAACGCCGAGCATAAATTAATAATAAAAAATAATTATTTAAATATAACCATTATTAATTAATTGTTAAATTGGTGGGAATGAATTGTATTGACCATATTATGAAATCCATAATAATCCTACTCATTACTAATTTATTAACTAATTATTATTAAATAATAACTCTCTTCTTGGTAAATTCATTTTATTCTTCAAAAATATATTTCTTTCTAAAAATTTTAGAAATTATATTTTATAAAAAGGATATAATTTTTTAAAAAAGAATTTCAAAATTATATTATGATGATTATTTGATAATTTTAAAAAATAATGTTTTTTCAATGAATTGCGAAACAAAACTTATATATATTGAAAATTGTATCTTCCATCCAAGTATTTTAAGAGTAAAATTGTATTTTTGATTTCTTTTAAAAATTAATTAGTTCATTTTAATTTAAAATAATCCAGTTATTGTTTTTAAAATGAATTTTATACTTGAATTTAGTATAAAAACATTTTTCTAAAAAACTATTTTTCTCCTTGTTTTGTCGGTTTAACATTAAACTAAATTCTACCACATAGGTGTTTTTAATATTTAATAATGGATTAAATATTTTGAATTAGGGTTCCAAATTTTATAAATGGGTACCTTTTATTTTTATTAAATATGAATATTAACCATAATAAATATTTATTACCCTAATATGGGTAAATCGGGTAATTAAAAGATAAAAATAACATGGTAAGGACTAAACAATTGTGCTAGAAATCGAATTAATTTTATTTCATGAGTTCATTTAAACCGAAATAATCCATTATTTGGTTATATGTATTTTCTATGTGATTATTACCTTTATATTAATTTATGTAAAGAAAAGAGAAAATTGTCATAGTTTTTTCTTTAATAAATATAATATATTTAGAATGATGATAATAAGAGGAAATGTTTAGTTATAAATATTAATAGGAATCATAAGTGATTTATAATCATCATGGTGTTTATTTTTAATTTATAGTGATTAAATAATTAATTTTAATGTTTAAAAAACATTGAAACAGTAATTATTAAATTAATTGAAAAATAAAATAAATGATATTAAAAATATTAAAAATAATATAACTTGAAATAAATAATGTGGTACATGAATTATATATATAAATATAACATTTTATGTATGTATTAAAAAAATTAAATTTAATTTGTTGTCTTTATGTTATTAAATTCCAAGTAAATAAATAGTTCTAAAATTGACATTAATGATATTTTATGATAAATAATATTTTATTAAATTTGTTAAAAAAGATAAAAATCATATCATCATCTAAGGGAAGTGAATATGGTTTATAACATAAACTATATTCTATTTATGGTCAATTGTTTTATTTATATTTATTATATTATTCCTCAAAGAGTAAAAAAAAATCTTATTATCACCTATTATTCCCATTTCTTTGCATATAAAAATGCTTTTGGTTCAACAGATCCATGACCAAATATATTCCTTAAATCTCTAATAACATCCCTCAATATTTTTTATGATTATAAAACCATCCAATCAAATGTTTTTGTGTAAACCATGAGATGTTTTCTGAACAAAGGAATGATAAAAAACATATGTGATGAGTGCGACTCGAGGTATAGGGCACTTTAATTTAAAACAATATTTTAAATGTTGTTACGAATTATTTTCAAAATAACTTTCATTAATTTAATTATTTTGAAAATTTAATTTATGAATATATATGGACATAAAATAACTATAAATGTAATTTTTTCTACTTTATTTCAATGATTTTATAAAAGAATATTTTTACAGAATGTTTTAATTTTTCAAAAGTCAAAATGAATGTTTTATTTTATCATATATAGTGAATAAAAATTATCCCACTTCCATAATCATTAATTTGTGTTTGGATTCCACTATATTCTTTCAGTATTTCTTCAAATAAAACACATCTATCACTTTTTATGGTTATTTTGGTACTAAAAATAAGTGTTTTAATAGAAAATGGTAATTTTATATTAAAAGGTTTTTTGTTCATTATTTTAAATTTTTTTCAAGGGTTTTATTCATGATATAATACTTGGAATTGCTTCAATTTTCAAGCCCTATTGTATCTCATTGGTGAGCCTAATACAGCTTATATAAAGTGTTGTATCCCATTATAGCTCACGGGTGAGGCTGATATACCTTATATGATATGTGTTCCTAGATATCACACCAATTAATTGGGTAATGATTATATTCTCTAAAAAATTATATTGGGAGTTAGGCATATAGTTATTCTAATTAAAAGGTTTAATGTAAGGTATTTATAAATATAATGTCTCAAGGTACCGTATAGAAGTTTCTAACCATTCTATATCAGTTTCAATGGAAATAATTTTATTTAAAAGAGGTAAGATGGTGATTCTTAAGGATATATTATTCCATTTTAGGGTAAAATTGTATGTTTTTTATGAAAATTATTTTTCATGGGGATTCATTTTTTCACTAAGCTAAAAAATTTATTTTTTGTATGTTCCATACTAATATTTTTATGCTCTTCCCATGTGTTAAAATTTATTCCACAAGTTTTAATGATGATTAAGGAAATGGATGATGTAAAGATGATAATTATGAATATTTTCAAGTAAATAAATCATATTTTATTTTAAATGTTTTATATTGAGGACAAAATGATAGTGATCCTAAGTATATATTTTGTAAAATATTATTTTATTATGTAGGATTTATGACATAATTATCTAAACCCCTAAAACTAAAATATCCTCAAATATAAGATAATTAATTCTTAACTTATAGATTCAATATTATGTAATGTTTAAGGCTAGGTCCTTATAGTTGGTATCAAATGAGGGTTTATACAACTTTTGATATTAGGATGTTTCTAAAATAGGATATCTTAATAGTTATGGATACCATCATGGGTATATGGGTTTAAGTTTGATCATAATTTTAAATTATTATACACCCATATTATGTTTTATGTGATGGGATTTTAAGTTTATTAATGAGTTTTGGGGTGATGTTTTTTTGGGGTGACGTATATATAACCCTTAGGTTTTACATGAATAATTATATCGAAATAATTTTTTACTTTTATTTGGGATGTGAGAATAAATTTATGAGATAGAATTTATGTTTTTTAAGGATTTGAAGTTTAAATTATTGTGGAGTTTTTATAGGTATATTCCTTACAATGATATTATTAATTTTAACATACAACAATTCATTTCATGTTTTAATGATGATATTCTCTATAGATTAAATATCATTTATCAAAATGGATGGAAAAGGATCTTGCACAATATTTTTATCCCTTCCAGATGATTTAATAATCACTATTATGGGAAAATCATGATTGAATGATTTTGAAAGGTTTTTGAATATCCAAATCACTTATAAGAAACTATTTGATCTATCGAAGACCTTTTCATTTCTCCAAACTTTATTTGGCTTATTTTATTTATTTTTATTAAAAAACTCAACTCATACAACTCATTCATCAAGGGAAATAAATCCAAGGACTTGAATATGTACTTTTCTAGAGAAATGAACATTATGCTAGAAGATAAAGGGGATGCCAACAGTATAAAGGAAGGCACTCATATGAAGATTTAAGGTATGAATATTTAATCATAAGTATTTATTTAATATGATTGAATAATATGATAAATAATGGTTAAAGGTTCATGAAAATAATAATTTTAATAAAGGATGTGTTAATCAATTATATTAAGATATTTTATAAAAAATATGTGAATTTTGAAACATCCTATAGTAGATTGTTTTTCAAAATTTTGAAATATAAGGTAATTAAAATAGATACCTTTGAAAAGTGGTGTATAAAAAATGAAAAACATTGGAGACACTAATATAATAACATATAATAAAGGGATAAATAATCCATTTATTTAATTTGTGTATGATGATAGTTAATTAAGATTATTTTTTTATTGGAAAACTAATCTATATAAGAAACAATTGAGTTCAAAATGTTATTTGATGACTAATGATACTTTTGAGGATGGTCATCAAATTTCTAAGAACATTATAAGAAATAAATTAGTATATATTTAGTAAAAGGAAAAGCCACTGGATAGGTGACAATATGTCACATTCAGAAAGACCAAAGGGCTTGAACCCACATCAAAGTGCGATAAGGGTACACTACCAACCACTAGCCAATATAATTTCATAGTTATTATTAAATATAATATAAATATTGAGATGATATTGATAAGAATTTGAATGAAAATATATTTGGTGATTATGTGAATTTTAGAAAAACATCACTATATTTTTTAGAACATTAAATAATTAAGGTAAATAAAATATTAGGGCATTTTTTTGATGATTAAAGGTTGAATTATCTTTTAGAATCATATATTATTTTGAATTACCTTTATATTGAAAATATTATTTATTTAAATGATTATAATATTTGTGAGATTACATGATTAGGGTATATGTGCTTTGGTTATGAGACATTAAGAGTGATTGGTGTAATTTGGAGATAAATTCTAAATTTATATTGAAAGAATATATAATAAATTATTAGGTTTCAATATTAGTCTGGGATATTGTATATAATATTAGTAATATTTATTTATCCAATTATCAAATATGAAATATGGGTATTACTATTGAATTTGTTTTATTGAAGTAGTTTTTATTTATTAGAAGAATTATATATTTTGGGAATCATCTTACCTTTGACTAAAGATATTGGTTTTGGTTAACATATAATGAAAAGGATAGTTTTCCTGTTATTATATTATGGATTATATTAATAATTAGAACTTAATATTAGTGATTCATGCATGGAAACATTGTCTTTAATTATCAACATTTTGAGTGAAAGATGGGTTTGTGGTGGAAGTTTATTGAAGGATGAAATTTTACTTTTCAATTATGATTATTTCAATAAGTGCTTAGTCAAAATGATAAATAAATCCCTTTAATTTAGGAAAGGGATCTTGAAATTTAAAAAAATATCCAATTAACTTATTTTTTATGAATGTATTGACTTTTTCACAACTCATAATGTTGTAGTTTTGTGGTCCTTAGCTTTCTCAAGATTATTCTCATTTTCATGATCAATGTTCTATATTATTCTCAATAAACATTTAGACATTAGTTTGTTTCCATGTCCTTATATTAAATTCCCATAAATTTTATCCTACTTTTAAACCAAGTATATTTTATCCTAGATTACCTTTATAATTATTTTTCTCTATTTCGAAGAAAAATTTTCATTAACCATTTCTATAATGTTATATTTAATTAGATGTATTTCAAAAATTAAACAATTAATTACTGAAATAAAGTTAAAATTGTGAGTAAATAATATCTTAAATGGGGGATAATTTAATATCATGAGTTTTTAAATAATAAATACAATGTTTTATAGCATACAAGATATAAAACACTGAGTATAAACCAACAACAACATAGTAATATTTAAATGTAATAATTATAACATGAGAATTAAATTGGTGGGAATGAAAAGTGTTAACCATATTAAGAATTATATAATGGTCCAACTCAATATTAATTTATTTATTAATGTTGTATAAATAATCACTCAATTTTTAGTAAAGTCGTATTTTATTCCTTAAAAATGTGTTTTCTTTAAAAATGGTTTTCATTGCTTTTTGTGAGTGAATATTTTAAATATTTTTTATAACTTTTAGAAACATTATTTTATAAAAATAATATCATTTACGAAATTTTCATGTAAATAGTATATTTGGATATATATTTTAGTATTTTCTTATAAGATTAATTTTTCAATTAATATTTAACAATACTTATTTGTATTGAAAATTGTATTATCTTTTCAAGTATTTAGAAATTAAAATTCTATTTTGGATTGTCTCTGTAACACCCAGAGATTTTATGAAAAATATTCAATTCATTAATGTCTTGTGTTGTACGCTACACCAAAAGGAGCTTGCAGAACACGCATCCTTGACTTTCATTTCATTACATGCAATCGCGACCTTCCTCGATAGCATTTTTAGTACGCAATACCGAGTTTCACTAAACAACGATATGCTATTAAAATATTATTAAAACTAGCCGTTATGAATAGTAATAACCACTTTTTGAAATTTTGTAAATTTTATTTTTCAAAATGGACTTAATTTTTGGATTCGGAATATCGAAATTAGCTTAGGGTGAAATTTTGGTACTTTTCGGATAACTTTCATAATCTGATGAATAGTGAAAATTACTAAATTTTAATTAAAAAGAACCTTTTTAAAAGAAATAATTAATAGTGATAAATTATTAATTTGAGTGGTTTTAAAGTATATTTAGAATATATTTTTACAATTTAATACAATGTTGGTCATTGGATGTAATTTCACATTTAAACCAGTAATAAACAAGTTTCAATCTTTTGATAGTTATTATCTCTTAGAAACACGCTATTTGTTTTGACGACGGGAACTAATTTTTAAATTAATTAATTCAACTGATATGTTCTTAATTTGGTAAAATATACATCATTTTTTAATTCTTAATATCAAATATAGCTTAGGCCTAATTTTTGGTATTTTTCTGGAAACTTTCATTTTTTGATGAATAGTGAAACCACTAAGTGGTAGTTAAAAAAACTGAATTTTTCATAAAACATAATTTTACCGCTTCTGTGAGTGGAGTTTCAAAAATCCGAGACACGCGGTTGATATCAAGTACTAATAGGTGGTTTAATGAGATGAAAATAATTTTTGGTGAATAGTAACTTTTTACTTTTTTTTACCACGGTTAAAAGTAAATAGGGTAATTAAGGGTACAAATGATATTATTATTACCCTAACACATGTCCTAATTCTATTGGACAAGTGTAATTCGACCAAAAACAACCTTAGGAATAAAATATGACCATTTATGCCCACTTGGATTAGATTAGGACATTTATTATTAATTTATTTAAAGAAGGGTTAAAATAGTTAAAATCAATGTTTAATAAGTAAATAATTTTTATTATGGGGTTATACATAAGATAAATTCGACTATAAATATTAATTAGAAATATAAAAATATTTCCTACATAATGGTATTTTATTTTTAATTTTTAAACATTAAATAATTTAATTTATTTATGACACAACAATGTTGCAGTAATTATCTTATTAATGAAATATTGACATAATTGATGTTATAAATTCCCAAATAAATATAATTTGAGACTTTTTATGAACTAAACTAATTTTCTAGGTTAATATGACATGTCAGGATTTATTTAATTAACTTTGGTCGAAGTAATCATTCTGTTATGAGTTTAAAAAAATAAACTATTGAATAGTGTCAAAATTGAAATAAAATAGATTTTAAAACCAATATTATATTATTAATTGTTATTTTATTCCTAAAAATCTAAGTTTTGGCCAAATGACTTAGATAAGGTTATATATATTAATAAAACACAACTTTGGGGTCCCATGGATGTATATGGTATTTTTATTAACTATATAATATAAAAATACAAAGTGACATGGTAAATGTCAATCTAATTAACTAAGAGTTAAAACTAAAAGATAAGGATAATATAATGACCTAAACTTCTCTAAATTCTATTGGATGAGAGTATTTCGACCCATCCCCACATTTTCTTCGAAATAACTCAATTTTGAGCTATTTAAAACCGAACTTGACTTTAAAATAAAATAATATTTTTAGTTATTCCAGAGGTTCCCCCCTCCTCCCCCTCTTCCTCACACCACTTTAAGCCTTCAAGCTCGGCCAAAACCTGCCAATTTATTCTCTCCACTTACCTAGAAACATCCTAGAGGTTCTGGTCTTCTTCAAAGACCTATTTTAGTGCCCTAAAAGGAGGTCTCAAAGAAGCACTTCAAAGAAGAGGTAATGTCCATTACCGATTCTTTCATCTTTATTTATTCTTCCACTTCCTATTCTTTAGTTGTTTCATTATGAAGTAATAACATCAGTATCACTCATATACTGATATGTTATTATAAGTATTAAACAACCCTATTTCACCATCTATCCATCCTACGGAAAAAGAAATCATCGCGGGTGCGTACGTACGGAATACCGTCTCCACGCCGTGGTGTAATCTATTTTCCTCCACCACCTTACTTGGATGGGTATAATGGTGTAAATAATGACTATATAAGACTATTATAAAGTTATACTGATTCTAAAAAAGTATACATACACTCCAATACAATTCCACGATCATAGGAACGATATCATCACTCGTGCGTACGTACGGAATACCGTCTCCACGATGTG
Organism: Viscum album; assembly: GCA_963277665.1. Taxonomy (NCBI): domain Eukaryota; kingdom Viridiplantae; phylum Streptophyta; class Magnoliopsida; order Santalales; family Viscaceae; genus Viscum; species Viscum album. The sequence continues at coordinate 846,890,085 of OY728120.1, read as the reverse complement.
ATGCGACTCGTTCTACATGATATTCATTTCATAATGATTATATAAATGAATTTAATGAATTAATATGATATATATTACACTAATACCATTCTGTAAATGATGTATCTATAACCTAAAGAGAAGAATAGGAATTTATTCGACAAAACACGCATAAGAACAAAAACTAATAAACACCCGAATAACAAATAGTAATGAAATATTACTAATAATAAGCTAAGAATATGACCATATATGATATCATAAAAAAAGTATGATTATGTAATAAGTCAATAACATTATTTAAATCATTATACAGGAGGTTCAGACACGTACAAAGCATATCGGACCAAAGGTAAGGGAAATATCACAATCTCATTTTTATCCGAGATTGTTTATACTTTGGAATTTATTGGGGTGTATTATATCATCCACATCCATGTTTCTCAATATGTAATGTTATTGCCATCCACCTACAATTATTTAAATCCAATTTTACCCTTTTGTGAGTTTTTAGTAAAAGATATGAAAGGAATCTTTTGTCGTTTTTCGTACGAGGTACTTTTTGACTTTTCCGACAAAAGTACGAAGAATGTTTTTTTATCTTATACGACATGAATGGATTTTTAAAACATTATTTCCATGAATCTTACTTTAAAAGTTTTCAAGTTTATTTTTAATCAACTTCTTTTAGTTTAAAATTGTATGACATGTTAAGAAAGGAAAAATGTTTTTGAAGTAGAAAGGATATTTTCCTCAAGAATGGAGTTCAAGTGTTTTATCAAAATTATTTTCCATATAAGATAATATAGGTTTCTGATTCTATCCCTATCATTACATTTATTTGATTTTTTTGTGATGTAATTATTTTTATGAATTCATTTATCTTATATGAATTGTTTTATGATGTCACGATGTTTAAGAATTCCATTTTTATTACATGGGTTATGCAATGATGTATGATTAATGATTTTTGTGGCACACATAAGAATGGTTTAATTATGGGATGGGTGGGACCTATATCTCCCTCAAATAAATTGGGTAAAGATTTTATATCTCATGAGTTAGACATGGCTGGAATGGTTGGTTATACCGGTTCAGTGAAACAGGACTGAAACGGGGGTGACTCGGTTCAGAAATGGACTTTGTCCACTAAGATAGTCTTGGAAATGAGTCTTGACTAATATGAAATGATTCTCTATGATTATGTGTGTATGCCACAAAGTTTCATGTTTTAAGTTATGATTATTGGGATTACATTTCACTACTATGATTTATCCCATGTTATGAAATCATGATCTCTTTTGCAGGTTAAGATTTCCAAAAGATATGTTCTTATTAATATGATGTGATTGATATTTCTTTTGTTTACCATTACTGAGAATTTGAGCTCACCCTTTTATGTTTTCTTTTCCCCAGGATATAAAGAAAGGTTTTAGGTAAGAAAAAAAAGTGAAGATCTTTATTGGGAGATGTTGAAGATCTTTCACCACGATTAGAAGATTTTATTCCGAGTTTACAAAGACACTAAACTATTACGGTCCTTGTGTGTTTGTTTTTCTTATGTATTAAGTATTCCGCAAAAGTAATGTAATATTCATGTACATTAATCTTCGGGTCTCTACAGTCTCTAAATCTTCATTAGAACATTTTAATTTAAAATAATTAATATTTATGTTTTTCAAATGAATTTTATTAAATAATATTTTAATAACAAATAATATTTTATTAAATGATTTAAAAACCCTAAAAATATTATCATCATCCAAATGAAAGGGATATTCTTGATAATATCAACTATGTTTAATTTATGAGTTGATTTTACATCTACAGTAACTATATTTTCCCTTAAAGAGTAAAAAACCATACATTTATGGTAAGTGTGAAAAAGGTTAATGGGGGTTAAAACCAAAATATAAGTGTAAAAAGGTAGTATAAACCTGTCAAAAAATTATTTTATGTGAATATTTTGAATCATAGTTATATTATATTTTAATCATATCAATTTGGGTCTATTTTATGAAGAAAATTTATTTATATAAATTAAATAATCTAAGAAATTATAAAAATTCCCCTCCCCTCTCTTATATAAGTGAACTTATTATTATCATTTCTTCACACTTCAAAATTGTTTTAGTCCATCCATGACATGACCAAATCCATTACTTATATACCTTGACACATGCTAGAGGTTTAGGTTAGAACATAAAACCATCCTAGAAATTCTTTTGTTGCAAACCTTATGAGGTTGTCCGCATAAGAGGAGGATAAAGAGAATACATGAAGTGTCCGACTCGAGGTAAGTTAAAATTTAACTTAAAAACTCATTTTAAATGTTATAATGATTTATTTTCAAAATATTTATCTTAAATTTCTATGTTTTCGTAGTTATTTTATTTTTTTTTATGGACATAAAAGAACAATACATATTGCTTTATGCTATTTTGTGTAAAAGGTTTTTTAAAAAAATTGTTTTTAAAAAAGGTTTGAACTTTTCAAAAGAAAAAGGAATACTTTATTTTAATATATATAGTGACAAAATAATTTCTCACCACCACAATTATTAATTTATTTTTGTATTCTTTTGAATCATCTCATGTTTTCTTCCAAGAAAACCCCTCAGTCCTTTTTAGTTATTTTTGTATTTCAAATTGGTTTTTAAGAAAAAGTGTATTTTTATATTCAATAGTATTTTTCACATGGGTTTGAAGTTCTATTCAAGGTTTTTATACATCTTATGGTCCTTATAAATTCTTTATGAAGGGTAGAGTCCCATTACATCTCACAGGTGATCCCGATATAAATTATATAAGGGGTTAAGCCACATTATTTCTCATGGGTGATCTCGGTATACCTTATACAATGGATGAACCTAGATATCACTCAGTTTTGTTGGGTGACAATTATGTTCTCTAAATAATTATATAAAAAATCATATGACATTATACTTATAGTGATTATTGTAAGCGTTCTATAAGGGTTATATTAAGACGATATCTCAAGGAACCTACATGCCTTTTCTATGATTTTTGATGAGTTTTCATGGAAATCATTTTATTTTAAAAGGAAAGATAATTATTTTTTAGGATATATTTACCCTTTTATGGTAAAATTTATAGGTTTTATGAAAAATATTTTTCATGGGTTTTAATGGTTTTTACTAGACTAACCAATTTCCAATTTTTATGTACCTTACTGAGATTTTTCTACTCATCCTTAATTTTAAAATGGCTTTTATTATTTTTAAGGATGTATAAGAAAATATATGTGGAAAATATGAAAACTATAATTCTTTTTCCATAAAATAAACCATGTTTTATTTTAAAATATTTATATTATAGAAAAAATGGATACCGATCAAAAGTTTTAACTTTGTGAAATATGGGTTTGTTATTTATGAGTAATGACCTAATTATTTAAATCTCTAAAACTGGGTGGAAAACCTCGTAATCCTACATAAAAAGACCGGGGTTAGAATCCTTGAAATTTCCTTAGGGGATTTACAATGTTGGTAGTGATGCAGGCCTAATGTAGGCCAAGTGAAACAAGAAGGATGATGTTGGAATGACATTGTAATGGGCCTTCAGACCATGTTTATGGTCTACTTATCCTTGTTCCTTTGGGATATTTTATGGTTTTCCCTCTAATTTTAAAGAAATAAGGATTTTATTTCACAATAAAAAGAGGCTCCAAACCTAACATTGAAAAATATAATAAATATATTATAAGAGAATGAATTCTTGACTTAAAAATTCTAGATTATATAATTTTTACGCCCAGATCCTTTCATATTAAATTTACCACAAAATTATTTTTCATCAAATCATTATTATATTGGGATTTCAAAAAAATGGGAATACTATGAATATTTTATGGTTAGTTATTTAAAAAATGATATAAGGTGAAGAAGGGTTTTTATTTCTAAGGCTTTGGAAATTAAAGTTGTATTTTTTTCGTATGAAGATATAGTCATTTTGGGAGTAATTTTACTTTTTTAAAAACCATTTTGGTTTTATTTATATCTAAAGATAATAATAAACCTTTTTAATTCTTTTCTGGATTATTTTATTTCTTGATGGTTTATTTCATTGCATCAGGCATGGGAAATTTATCTTGAATACTCATCATTAAGAGACAAAGATGAGATTATGGTGGAAATTTATTAAAGGATGAAATTATACTTATCAAGTAAATATATTTCTTTATGTTATTCATATATATATGTTAAAGTAATTATTCAACTCTATGAAAATGATTTTTTAACAAAACTTTTATCCTATTAAATATATTTCAGGTGAATCGATTGTCTTTTTTATACCTCATCGGTTTATGTTTTTTTGGTCATTACCATTATCCTAATCATTTACTTTATTTTTATCAATAACCTTTATCACACTCCATAATTATTATAAATTACCTTTTTTCTACATGTTCATATTTTAACTTCCCATTAATTTTCTCCAATTTGGAAACCTAGTTATATGATGAACTTTGTATCTTTTTTTCCAACTTTTCCTATGGAATTTTTATTAACCATTTTTTGATATAATATTTTGAAAAAGGTATTTTCAGATATCAATCAACTTTTAACCGAGAACAAGATAAAAATGGTAATGATTTATTTTATTTAATGGGTAGTAATTTAACACCAAGTTATTTAAAAAAACTATGTTCTATAGCGAATATAATATACAACACCGAGCCTAAATGAACCATGAAATATTATTATTTAAATATGATCATTATAAACAAGCCGTTAAATTAGAAACAATGAATTATATTAACATCTTTATGAAATATATATATATATATATATATATAATTAATAGTCAATATAATTTTATGGGTAATATGTAAGTAAATAATTATTCAATTTTTAGTAACCTCCTTTTATTCTTCAAATATACAATTTATTCAAAAAAATTTATTAATTTTTTTTACTGAATATTATAATTAATTTATTGAAATTTTATAAATTTTATTCTATAAAAATTATATAATTTTTTAAATAATAATATTAAATTTTATTAGGTTAATGGTTTAGGATTTTTCTCCAAAGAGTGATTTTTCAGAGAATAGTGAAAACTTCTGCTTTTTGTAAAAATATCATTTCATTTAAATGAATTAGTTAATATAAAAGTATCATTATCATTTGAATTTGGTTTAAAATATATGTAAGTTTCCTAAATTTATGTATAATCTAATTAATTACATTTTAATCATATTTATACCATATTTTGGAATAAGTTCATTTTCACACTTAAAAAGGAATTTTTCTAAAAATCCCATTTTTCTTCACGTCTCATCATCCTAATTTTAAATAAAATTATTTTTATTATATTAAATGAAACCTAAAAAAAATATTCTAAATTTTTAATCATTATTTAAAAAATTGGTAAATATTCCCCTTTCATTTTTAGTTATTATGAATTGTAACTATTGTAAATAATTATCAACATGATAAAGGTAAATTGCATAACAGAGGTTATAATTAATATGATAACAACTAAAAATTTCACCTAAGACATTCTTTTATCATATTAAATTATTTTAGTTCATATATCTACATAACATTCTCAAATATATGGCTATATTGTTCCATATTTCTTTTATTTTTACCTTTATAATTATTCAATAATTAATAAAGATAAAAATGTCACTTTCCCGCTTTTAATAACAATAATATTTTTTGAAAAGGATAAAAACAAATTATGTTCAGTTATAAAAATTTATTTGATTGATAAATTATTTTTTATCATTGAAATTTATTTTTATCATTTATTAATTAAATAATCACCTTAAATTCTTATGCAATACCGAAACTATATTTATTCAACTAATATAATCAAAAAATAAATGATTTTTTAAAAAATAAAAATAATATAAATTTAATTAATTATTTTCTTCCATAAATTTTTTAGATAAATAAAAACATTTAATAATGCCTGAAGGTATTAAATTTCAATTCCATTACTTTCATGTTATTTTCAAAGTTAAATTATATTAATAATTCAAAATTGACATTATTGTTATTTTATAATAAATAATATTCCATTAAATGATTTAAAAATCATAAAAACCAACCTTCAGCCAACTGATGGGTATATGGTGTAAAATGTCAACCGTAGTCCATTTCGTTTCCAATTTTCCTTTTATAGTAACTATCTTGACCCGTAAAGAGTGAAAAACATTTTTATCATGGTAATTGTCAAAAGCGGTAAACGGGGTTAAAACAAAGAGATAAGGGTGAAAACCTATTCTAAAAATTTCTTAATTTTATTTTATGATATTATATCAAAACATCCTCAAAATATATTATATTTATATCATTTTGGATCCATTTTCCATGAAACTAAATTTAAATTAATTTCATTTTTCATGAAATTCCAAAGGTGACCGTACCCTCACTTATAAAAGGTGGCCTCATATCTACTTTTCATAAAACATAATAAGACTTTTTTTATCTAATAATAGAAAAATAAATTCCTTACTTCTCTAACCACATCTTATAGGTATTTTTTTATTATAAAACCTTCTTAGGAGGTCTTTTGTTGTAAACCTAGAGACTTTATTCGAAGAACATGTATCATTCTTATCCATTAATTTTTGTTTTATTTATTCTTACACATCTATAAATAACATATTCAACCATTAAGATATAATATTATTATTATTTTGAAATTTATATGATAATATTATTATAATTTCATGACCTACATCTATATCCTCTTCCATGAAATGGGAAACAAAACCACTGTTCTTTTGTATAACGGATCGTCTCCTCGTGAATAGATGTAATTTGTTTTCCATTATTTCATCTCACATATATTTATAAAGATAGATTTAAGGTATATATATGATATTAATGAAGTTTTTATCATTAATTAAAATAAATATATCATATATTTACTTACCTTACCATTCATTTAAAGATGTAACATTGTTTTTGTGTATGTTTAGATAATAACCTCTTTGAAGCGATATGATTCATTTTTTATTACCACATCATGTCAATGGTTTATATAATTTTATTTAAATAATTAATATTATATTTATGATATAATTATAATTTTTTAGAAATAAAATAGCAATTACCTTATTTGCATCATGATCTCAAAAAATAGAAATATTACTCATGTGTACGTACAGCTCACTGCCTACATTACAATAAAATAGTTCATTTTTCATTACCATATTTCCTTATTTTTTTAAAAAAATATAATTTATGTATAAAAATTATAATTAATTAATTATTATTTTTTTATATTATTAAATAATAACCTCATTGACCATATTAATCCTGACAAAATTATTCTAGACTTATGAGATGAATATCAACAAAACGTCTGATAGGAACTTAAATGACTAAGAAAATTAATATAACATGGTAATAAATAAAATAAAATGGATAATAAAATTTAGATATATTATTTATAAATTAAATAATTAATAAAAGTTTATTATTCAATAAAATAAATAGTGGATGTGATGATTCAGGCTCAAGGTAAGGGACATTATTCTTTTTATGTGTCCCTTGATGATATTTTTTTGTTTTCCCCACATATTAAAATGACTACCATAGGTTATTAAGGGATGAGTTAGGAATGGAATAAGTCAATATAAAAATTCTAATGACATCATGAAAAAATTTATTATATCACAAATGTTTTGTTTTTTGGGAAAAATGGATACTAAGTGGAAGCGTCTACTTTATGATGTAATATTTACTTATGTAATGAATATGGCCTAATAATATAAAACTACAAATTATAAAGACCCTAATATATAATAAAATTCATTCTTGACATAAAACTAAAGATTATGTAATTATTAAGGTTGTTTCTTTATTCTAATACTAAATAAGGATATTCAATGATGACAATTCAGATGAATATCTAGTTTTTTACGTCACATATGTAACGACCCAAAATTTTATCAATGGAAATTCCATTATCATAATTATTTCATATAGTGTAAACCACATAAAATCACTTATTGAACACAATATAAACTTTATAAATTAAGAATTAATGGAATAGTAGACATTTCTAGAAATTAAGGGACATATCTTGATGGAATAGTAACCAAACCCTTGGAATAGTAACCTGACCATTTGGAATATTAATTTATCTAATTGAATAATAACCTCATCTATGAAATAAAAAATAAAATCTATGATTCTTATAAATGATAATATGATATATTTATATCATAGTATAATCAGATAAATATTTTAAAAATTATTAATTAAGTGTTAATATTTTAATAAAAAAATAAATTTTTATTTATAATTTATAATTAATATAATTATTTATAAGATTTTTTTCATAAATTATATTAATAAATTAAATTTATTTTCTTATGATTATAAGATAATTTTATAAAACCTTATTTAATTTTTTAAAGTGTTATAAAAGCAGTTTTAATTTTAAAATTATTATTTTCCTAGTAAATGATTGTTTTAATTAAAAAATATATTTCTCTTATATAGAAAATTATTTTCATAAAATATATTTTATTTTTAAATTATAAACATAAAAAAATTGTTAGGGATATTTTTTCGTATTTTTCTGAAATACTTGAATGGTTGGTGAATAGTAAAATGCGATAATTTATGAAAAAAGCTAAATACATGAATTTTTTGATTCATTGTTGATGTAAGGAGGATGTAATCCTAAAATATAAAACTATCATTTATTATTTTAATATATTTATTGATAAGGTTACAAGTATTCCTTGTATTGACCCTAAATAACAAACTAATTAATAAAATAATGAGAAAACACCTCTCTCCTCCACGATAAATATCACTCCCACTACCTCTTCCCCTCACACCTTAAAAGACTTTTAGATTGTATAATTTTTATCCAATAATCTTCCCAAGCCCCTCCACAACATCCAAAATCCTTTGGTCACAACAAAATACCAAATCCAGTTTCCCGAAGGAGGTTCTCAAGGAAAAGAAGTTCACGAGGTAAAATCCTATTCCATTTTCTTTTAATTTCTATTCATGTTTTATTAATTTCCTTTATCTCCTCAACTCAACTTATCAAAGTGCCACCATAACTCTAGTATAATTTATTTACTCTAATTTTTTTATTTTAATGGAATAATTCAACTTCAAATCGCTTCCCTTTTCATTTCATTCTAAAAATGAAAATTCCATCTCACGTGTGTCAATTTATCATCACTATGGACAATGCATTTTCATTAGTCACTACCATCATCAAGGAATTTAATAAAAACTTTATAATTGTATAATAATATTTTATTATACATATTATACATTATATATTCTTCATTAATCTATATATATTCATGATGATATAATCTCATAATGATCTTAAAAACAAACAAATAAATTGAATCGTTTTAATTATCATTCTACGTAATAAATCATCCTCGCACCATATAAAAATGATATATAAGACCAATTACACTTATTTATGCTCATTGATAACATATAATTTCTATTCTGGAGAATCATTCTCATTTAACATGAACTTCCATACTAATAAATAAATGAATTGATCATGAAACCCAAGAAAATGAACACTCACGGAATGATGGAATTAAGCTTTGTAACTCATCATAATGGCGATAAAATAAAAATATAAAAATATAATCAATAAAATAAATTTATAAGAGGTTATAGATTTATTACATAAAGATTATAATTTGAGCATCCATTATATTAAAGTGAAGAAACCATTTTGACATATGGTAAGGGGATTTCCAAACACAATTTCTTTTCTTTGGGTTATTCGTCTTTCATGCCAAATTTTAGTGTGGATGTTATTTTAATATTCCTAAAATAAAATTTGATTTTCCTTACCTTTTAATTTCTAGGATATTTTTTATTCGAATATGATTTTATGACATATTAAAATATTTTTCCAAAATAACTCTTCTTTCTAAAAAACACATCATTTAGTTCTCTTGTTATTGTCTCCTCTTCACTCATGATTGATAATTCTTATACTGAGTGTGTTATTCCATATTTATTTAAAAAAAACAGTTTATACATGAATTTATTCTTTATTATATTATAATGAAAACAATTTACTTTACATGGTTTATTTTATGTCAAATATTTATATACGATATATGTGGCATACATGATTATATAAATGTTATGATGTGATGGGTACACCAGGAATTATTTGGCACTCCATTTCATTTGGAAAAGTTATTTATCTCATTATATATTGTAAAATATGTGTGATCATGATGCTATATTTTTTTATAATGATTTTTCTATGATGATTCGCATATGTTATTCATGAACATGATAATAGCTTTGTTCATAACTATGTTTCATATTTGAAATCAAAGACATGATCTTTCATTTTTATGTATTTTTACATTCCCTAAATTTATGTAGTGATTCCTCTAAATATTATTATTATGGTCATTTTATTATGTTATATTGATGATTATTATGTTAAACTGTGTTTCATAACTCTAATTATTCCTCTTAATTGGGATTTCATCTCACCCCCTCTTATGATGTATATCCTCTAGTGAATATTTGTAATATAGAGAACACAAGGGCCAATAAAAATCCATAAAAGAACAAATTAAATAAATTTTTATGTTATATTATGTAAAAATTATGTATAGTACAAATTTACCCAAGACACTAAACCATTTGGTTCCTGGATTTATAACACTATTATATTATTTATCTTTAAAATGATGAAATAGTAGTGTAAGAAACTCAGGGCCTTTATAGTTGGTATCAGAGCATGGTGTGGTTAATTTCAGAAATGTGAATATATAACCTTAGTAAAAACCCTTAGTATGTGACTAAGTATATGTAATCACCCAAGAAGCTTTGTTTTGGAAAATGATAAACATATGGATCCCATAAGAAAATCCTTTATTGTTAATTTCACAAAGGATTACATTATTTATTCATTAACTGTTTACTTATATTTTGTTCAATCCTTTAATATTTTTAAAAATTGTCTGAACCATGGGAAATCAGGCCAACAATCCATACTAGGGGTAATGTATTAATTTCTCGAACAACATCCCCAATACCATTGGAGGTGAAGTTTAAAATTTCATGGTGATGCTTACCATATTATATCAGGACATGAACAATAACCTAAATAATGTAGAATTTCCTCCTTAACATAATAAGGAGTAACTGGTTATCAAGTATTTTATATTGAAATGACCACTAACATTTAGTGGATCTTCTAATCCACTATTCATATATCAGTGGTTCTACTCAATAGAGATGATTTTTTTCATTCATCACTATTCTCATATGGACAAGGTGACTTTATCAATTTATCATTTTTATGTATAGGTCCTTCAATGGTGGGAAATGATTAATAACACCATGTGAATGATGAAATTGTAGAGATGGAGTGGGAATACTTTAGGAAAATATTTCTTAACTAGTATTTCTCTTGAACTATTCAAGAAATGATGGATAGAAAATTATTAGAGCTAAAGAAAAAGGTAGGTGAATCTGCAATGGCATACGAATAAAATTTCACAAGTCTTTTTGGGTATCCCTTGGGTTTTATTATCAACAATGATAGAAAAATAGATATATTATTTAGTGGTTTAAAACCACACCATCTAAAGTCTCTAGAAATTCAATACTTTTGGAGTTATAAAGAAGTTATTCAATGTGATATAAAAGTAGTGATAGATTTTAGAGAGTGGTCCCATGGCAATGTTGATAAGAAATGAAAGATGTAGTTTCAAGATGGGGGATCTAATGATAAAGTTTGAAAGAAACCTCAACCACTCACATGTCAAAAATGTGGGAAGAATCAACAAGGTAATTTCCTCAAAGGGATGGGAAAATCTTCAATTTTAGGAGACAATTCCACCAATCTCATTAATGTCGAAGTGATATAAGGGAGCTCAATAATTAGGTGCAGGAAAGGAGAGAACCACTCGTAGTTCAATGCTTTAAATATTGGTATAAATGTTATTATAAAAGATAGTACACTAAACCATGAGTCCTCATGGGTAATAAGTGTCAAGAAACACCATGTCTAAATAAGTATGGGAAAGATTTTTCCATCACTACTTATGATTTGGATCTGGATAATAATGTTTTGATGGGTAAAATTGTATTTAATTCAAGAATAGGGAACATATTATTTGATACTGCTTCTACGTATTCTTTCATATTTTTCAAGTTTAGTAGAACTATTCAAACACCACCTCAAAATATGGATGTTGACTTATCTGTGAGAATCGAAAATAGGGATATTATTTCATCCAAAGTAAATAACTCATACTTGGTTTTTTTTACTAAACCTCCAAGAAAAAAGTTTCTAACTTAATTTTATGGAGTTTCACACTATTTTGGGAATGGATTGGATTTCTATGTATAAATCCAACATCAAATGTCGGTAAATGGAGATTACCCTTCAAATACCAATTCATCCTTTAATTATATATATAGGTGTAAAAAAGAGGATGAATCTACTTTAAAATCATTATCTCAAGTGTGGATTTTATTTCCATATAAGTAATAATATATAACAGAAAATATTGAGACAAAGTATGGAATCATGATTGAAGACATGCCCATTATAAGGAACTACACTGATTTGTTCCCTAAATAATTTACTAGTCTTCCTCTTGAACAATAGGTTGAGTTCTCAAATGAACTTATTACTGGATCTTTGAATATATCAAAGAAAACTTATAGAATGGACACCATTGAGTTAGACGAACTGAAGAAGTAGTTACAATAGAATTTGGATAAGGGTGTTTTAAGCCTAGGTGATTCACCATGGGGTGTGATAGTCCTCTTCAGAAAGAATATGGATAGATTAATGCCCCTCTGCATTAATTATCACTATATCAATAAAATCATGGTAATTATCATGTATCCATTTCCATGGATAGATGAATTTTTCAATCAACTGTGTGGGGCCAAGTATTTCTCTCTAGTGGATCATTGGTCGAGATATCGCAAATTAAATGAAAGGAAGGAAGATATTCCCAATACTACCTTTTAAATAAGTTATGGACACAATAAGTTCATAGTGATGCCTTTTAGATGCACTAATGCTCTAGTAATATTCACGGACTAAATTAATGGAGTCTTTAAATATTACCTCAACAAATTTGTTGCAGTCCTTATTGAAGATATTATGATATACTCCAAAATCATGGTGGGCATGAGGAGCATTTTAATATTGCGATAAATATGTTTAGAAGGGATAACGTTTATGAAATGTATAGTAAATGTTAGTTTTAAATGGAGTAATTTTCTTTCTTGGGGCATGTTATCTCTATGAAAATAATATTTGTGGAACCCTTCAAGACAATATAAATCAAAGAGTGACCAAGTATAACATTTGTAAAAGATATCTATAGTTTCCTTGTTCTATCTATGTATTAAAATATAATTTTGAAGAACTTATTATGATTTTAAATCCCACTAACCAAGCTGAATCAGAAGGGAGAAAAGTTTTTATGGACCAATGAATGTGAAGATTACTTCAAAGAGTTAAAAATGAGGCTTATCACAGCACCAAAACTCTCACTTCCAAAAAGTGGGGAACACTTTGTGGTATACAACAATGCTTCAAAGAAGGGTTTAGGAAGTTTACTGATGAAAAATGATAAACCAGTATAATACATCTCAAGGTTCTTTAAAATTCAAGAGAAAAACTGTCACATGCATGATCAGGAGTTTGCAGCTGTGATCCTTGGATTGAAAATATGGATTTATTATCTTTATGTTGAGAAGTGTGAAATATATACCGATCATAAGATCTTAAAATATATATTTACATTGATGGATCATAATATCCTCTAATGAAGATGGTTATAGCTCATCTATGATTATGACCGGTCAATCCATTACCATCTTGGTAAAGAAAATAATGTGTCAGATTCTCTAAGTAGAATGGATTTTTCATCATTATCAATGATGGTAACTGAGAAGAATCTAAAAATCTTATACCTACAATGGATGGGCATGGGAATAATTAATGAAAGAATATCATCAATACTTTCTCAAATTATTTCTCAACCATCCCTCATTGGTAAAATAATGGATTCTAAAAGAAATGATTTGGAAATTCAGAACAAGTTGTAAGCCATGAGAAAGGGGAAATCCTCAAAGTTTAAAATTTATGCGGAAGGAATTGTAAGATTTGGGTCACAACTATGTGTACCATAAAATCCAAAGATAAACAAGGAGATTTTGAATCTCTCACATAACTTGACCATATCTATTTAACAAGGGAGCATAAAGATGTATCAAGGTCTCTAAGAGAACTATTGGTGGGATATTATAATGAAAGAGATCATTAAAAATACATCAAAGGGACTGGTAATTTAGAATGTGAAGGATAAAATGAAAAAGACTAAATGGATGATTCAACCATTACCCATACCAGCATGGAAATGTGAAAACATCCCTGTAGATGCCGGAAAAGTCCGTTGTTCCCAAACGAAGCTCCGGATGCGGGAAGTGAGGTCATATTTGGAGTCGGAAGCCCGTTTCGGAGGGCCCGGAAGCCTTGCGCGGAATTTTGGAGAGCCGCGCGCAAAGTTGGAGTGCCGCGCGCAAACCTCCCGGGATGCGCGCAATGCGCTGGGCCGGCGCCCGTTGCCCGCGCGACTCCCTTGCGCGCCGGGCCCGATTCCGCGCCCGCGAAGGGAATTCCGCTCCTGCGAACCGGATTCCGCGCCCGGGGTTGCCTATAAATATAAGGTGACCCCCGACGTTTTGAAGGTTGCCGGAATTCGAAAGGTCTCTCGTGCGCACAATCCAACCCCTTCCGCGCGCAATGCCGATCTTCAGGTAACCTCCTTTCTTTTTCGCAAGAAAGCCTCGGGGTTCGCCTTCGCGCGCAATCCCTTTGGCTCCTTTCCTTTGAATAATTCTTCACCCAAAGTCATTCGCGCGCAAAAGAAGCCTCTTGCGCGCAATTGCCCCTGGGGTGTGCGCAATCCTTCCCGATTGCGCGCACCCCCCGTTTTAAAGTGGCCATTCATTAGAGAATGAGCTGTTGCCCCCGCGCGCTATCCGAAGCCCGGTGCGTGCAATCTCTACCTTCCGCGTGCAAAGCGCTGGCTCAATTGCGCGCCAGCCCGCCCATTTGCGCGCCGACCCGCGGTATTGCGCGTCTAGCTTCTCTTTGCGCGCAATCCGCCGAGGTCGCCCCCTTGGACCCCCTAAGGGTACCCGCCTGCGTGGCGCCCGATGATCTTCATTCCGGGTGCCCACACCATGCGTTGTCTTCCCGTGCGGCCCTCCAGGCTCGCGCGAAGTGACACGGACCCTTTGGCGGCGCTCCAACGTCCAAGCTGCACGACGTTAAACTGCCTAGCATATCGTCCGCGCGACAAGACGTTAAACTTCCAAGCATCTTCGTCCTCAACACACGACGTTAAACTGTACTTCGTCCGGCAAGACGTTAAACCGTCCGCATCACCCGATCCCGTGTCTCGCACGCAGGATCCCCCCGGTTTGGATGTGGCCCCCACCCGCGCGTCTCTGCAGGGATGTCGGGATTGGAGTGGCCTTCGCCCACGGGGGTAGAGTGTTACAGACAGAACGAACTACGTGGACTTTGATCCCTGCCTCCTAAACAGGGTACGCAGGAAACCTCTCCAAGGTTCAAGCCCACCACCTGGTCGTCCCGGTCGTATTCACGTCGGTTCGTCCATCAGTGGACCCCTCTCGGGTTCACATTTGCGCCGATTCACCTATGAATCCGCCCTTGTGGGGGACTGCACATGTGTATCTCCATTACGCTTCCCCACTGCCTTTTTCTATTTCTCCTGCCAACGTCCAGCATGACGTGAAACTGTAATCCACCCGGCCGTTCCATCCAGCTCTGTGCGAGGTGGTTCGGTTCAATCCTCCGCCCGGCAGCCTCGACCTCTTCGTGAGTCGGCTTGCCGACGTCCAACATGACGTTAAACTGTATATCCGAACTACGCTGACTTTGATCCGCGCTAACACGCGGTATGTAGGAAGCCCCTACGGGGTCCAAGCTCTTCACTCCATCATCCATCCTGATCCTTACCCGGGCTGCCACATCCCGGTGGGGTCATGCCACTTCATTCCACTCCACTCTGGAAGCCGCCCATGTGCTGGCCCCAGCGTCGGAGGTTCCCCACAAGGGGTTCTGTCATCTGATCCACTTCTCGTGTTGATCAGTCTGATGCCGTCCCCGCTGGACGTTAAACTCGAGGCATACCCCGTGTTAAACATGGGAAGCTGAGGAAAACCTCAGGTAACACAGTTCCCCGCACCCAGCGCGGGATGCCTCATGTCATCACGCCTTCGAGAAGCCCTATTAGGGACGGAAGGCAGACATGCAGAGTCGCAGTGTTAGGACACGCCCCCGACACCCAGAGCTACCCGGTCTCCTCACCGCAGGTTGCTGCCCCGACCAGACCCCTTGGAGCGTCCGGGCGGAAGTAGCATAATTAACCAGTGTCCATGAAGATATGGCGCCGAGAACGAGATTCACGAACATTCTTAAATCTATGAGGGAGACTCGTATTAGGCAATGAGTTCCGAGGAGACGTCCACGGAAGGAGGAGCCGACATCCCATCATCCCAGTTTCGATTAAGGAGCAGATGCCCCTGAATAAGGGACGGATGTCGCCCGCCCTTCGAAAGCGGGACTGCGGGGCCACAAGCCGCGCGCCCATCCCCTCGGGTCGACGGGTGCACGCGCGAACGCGTCCTGGAGGAACAGCGTCGGAATAGAAACCCGATGCACATCCGCACCGAAATAGAAAAATGGTGAACCCGACGTGAATCTCTTCTCCTCAATACGAAGACTGATGGCTTTCAGAGGTGTTGGAAGACCAGCATGCTGCTCGACCATGCATTCAACACTGGGGCACGGAACCCACCAGGGGCTGGGGAAGGGAAATCGGGCACTCCGTCTCACGACGTCGAGGGCCTGGGTTCCCCCCATGGAAGGCGTCGTGGCACTAATGGTTGGTTGTCGATTCCTTTTCCTGTCAGTGTTAATGGGTTTTTCTCCCTGCTTTCAGGAATCAAGTCGCCCAATCCAGTGCCCGATCGCCACCTGCCCACTGGCGCAGGGGTAGGGGAAACACCGACGCGGCTACTCCGCGCGGTCCCGCCCATTCCACAGCCGTCCCAGCTGCCGCAGCTGCGGGGCAACCACGCCCTCTCTCCCCCTCGGAGGTCATCCAGAGAAGGGTGATCAACAATTTGGTGCGGAGATATGAGGAATAGGGAGTCATCCCCACCAGGGACATGGCTCGCCTAGACCTCGAGGAATCTGCACCTCGCCACCAACGCCGCCCCCGAGGGCCGCGCAGGGAGGCACCGCTGCCTACCTCAACGTCCAACCGCTTCGGGAGCTTATCCCCGGAGCGCTCCGACAACTCCTTCCCCTATGCGGATGAGGTGGAAGATGTCCGGGACCACCCTATCCGAGATTCGTTCCAGGGATCCGTGATAAGGGCTCCTGTCAGGCCACGGCGACACCGCCGCCAGGCCCCTCAAGTCGAAGAACGGGCTCTCCACCTGCCCGCGCCGCTCATCCCGACTCGTTTGTCCCGACGCCAACGTCGGGCACGAGCGGAAGAGGATGCCCACCTCGGGGCCCTAGCAACCGTGGCCGTGTTGGCTCAAGCCAATGCTGGCTCCAGCCACCAGGCCCCTGCGCATCCTGAGCAGGGGCACTTCTATGCGCGACCTGGATCGAGGCCCCGACCGCCCCAAAGCCAGGTTGGGTTGACTCTCCCGGTTGCTGGTACAGGCAATAGCCACCGCGGACCACCTCGCGGTAGCGCTATTCACCAACAGGGTCTACTCCGCGTGGCCGATCCAAGAGGCATGGGTCACCCCACCTTATGATCCCGGCCAGGAGGCCTGCCCGGAATCATCTCTCCCCGCCTCCCCTTTGATATCTGTCCCGGTGCTCCTCGCACCTTGGTTTCCAGTCCTCTTGGCCCCAGCACCGGTGCGGCCGGAGGACGCCAGGATAGAGATCAGCCATGCCTCGAAGAACCACCCAGGGGCAGGAAGGCGAGGCGTCGACGCCGAGGGAAGAATGTTACGGAATTCCGGACAGAGATCCGACCGGTTCGTTTCTCTGATACAGAGGCGGAGTATGATTCGGCGACGGAGCCCTCCCCCTGATCCCGCCAGTTAGGGGCAGGGGTAGGAATGCGGCACGTCAGCCTCGTACTTCCCGAGAGCGAGACCGATATGATCCCCGCTTCTCTCCGAAGGTATATCCGGAGTAGCGAGGTCCTGGTAGACCCCCAAGGATCAAGATTGCGGTTGGTACCAGCCCCTCCGGAAGCACCTTCTGCCTCGATCGGAGAAGCCGGAGACTTTTTCTGGGGACCGACGGTCGAACCACGATCTAGTGCACCCTCGGCGAGCACCGACGCTACGGCAGGATGTTCGCTCGCCGGCCCTTCCTATTGTGATGTGGTAGCTGGGGCACCGCCACCCTCAGAGAGCGGCCCGGGATATGGAGGCCAATCGGCCTGCTCTCCGTATTCACCGCCAGCCAGCCCGTCGGCCCGGCGGCCCGCCTCGGCACCACTGCCGGTTCCCCATCCATTCCCAGTCATTGAAGAGGACCAAGGAGGCCTGGGTCCCGAGTTTGAGTCGTGGAGCTTCTGGACCGTCCTTGCAGAGGGCCACTTCCCTGAGAAGTTTTGGCCAGTCGCAGGACCGGACTTTGATGCACCCGAATCGCTCACCCCGGATGAGTTCGAATGCTTCCGCCGAACTCTCTGGGAGACTCACTCCCGTCTTCACCGCTTAAAAATGCCATATCCCGCGAGTCAACTAAACCTGGAGGATATTGGTGAGCAGTGTCGTCAAATTGACCTGGCCACGCTCCCCACGGTTCGGTGCCCCGGGTCATTTGGGCACCACGAGGCCCTCCAACAACGATGCGTTGAGTGTTTTCAAGTACTCCGCAAGGTTATCGAGGAAGACACTCTCCACGTGTATATCCGTGGATGGGGGCAGTATGCTTCCCTACGCTTCAGTGCGATTCACCGACAGCCCGATTCGCTGGGTGGCCCTGAGGGTATATCCCCAGGGACGGAAACGGTCAATATGGATGACCTGTCGGGAGAGGGGAACGACTTGGAACTTCTCGGCGGGGGCTCTCCCCCCGAAGACAAGCCATCGTTGGATCCGTCAGTGAGGGTTACTCGTCACCAGAGGATCCTCCTGGGTCTCCCCGCACCCACTGAATCACTGACGTTGAGCCGAAACGTCAGCAAAGGTAAAGAGCACGGTGGGGCTATGAAGCCCGCCGACCCATATGCCTCCATGCAGAGGGCGGACGAGGATCCCGAGAAGGCTACGCTATGTCAACAGCTCGCCGAGCAGAAGAAGCTAGTTGACCAGCTCCTCGCCGAGCGCGCTGCAGAACGGCGGCCTGACTACGGTGATCCTAGGCCAGGACAGCAGGGACAGGAACAACCACCCCTCGATGAGGCTCTCCCGGGAAACCGTGATTATGCCGTGTTTGCCGACAGGGGAGAGGCCATTGCCTATGGCAAGAGGGCGCGGTATGTTTCACCGCACCCTCCCGAGCGGCGTGACTACCTGAGAGACCCCGCTCGGATTCCTCCCGCTGCCCCAAGGGCCGCTCCGCCCGCCATCCCACGAGCTGTCGAGTTCGACGACCCGGTCGACGATCCGATTGAAGGGCCATGCAATGCGCTCGTAGTTAGAGATTCTCGCCAGGACTGGAACCCATGTCCGGACGATCCGATGGCGGCACTCATCGCCCGCTTGGAAGCCTTGGAGACTCGGCAAGTGGCGATCCCACCGGACGGCAAGCCATACCCAGCATGGGTGGATGACATGTCGGCACCTCCGGGATTCGGGAATCCCACCTTCGCCCCCTTCAACGGGACTGGAGATCCGCCACAGAATTTGGCCCATTTCAACTCGAGGTGCGGGCCTATGTTGGGAACTCCGGCGCAGCAGGAGGCCGCTAAGCTTCGCTGCTTTGTCCAGACACTGGAAGGGCCAGCATTTGTCTGGTACAGCCAGCTCCCCGTCGGGTCGATAACTACCTGGGAGGACCTTCGTAGATAGTTCCTCTACCAGTTCAGTTCCACGACCCGGAAGACGAGTATCGCAGACCTCTTCAAGTGCAAGCAGAGGCCTGATGAGTGAGTCGCAGACTTCGTCGCCCGATGGAAGGGTCTCACGTATTCCCTTGACATGCCATTGACTCAGGAGCAGTTGCTGACAATGTGCGTCGGGAACGTCAAGACCGAGCTGGTCCCTTCCCTGATCACTCAGAATTACCCCGGAGGGTTCAGGGACTTCTCATACAAAGCTCAACGTCTTGAGGATGCCCTGCAACAGGCCAGTCAGGCACACCCGCTGCCTCCTATGATTCCTGCAAGGAGAGCCAGCAGGGCTGAGCCCGCTGTTGTTGCCCAGATAGAGGCCCCCAGGCCGTTGGAGCTGCTGCCAGTGAGGCCAGCTCCACAGCCTCACAGGAATCCGCCTCCACGGGCTCAGTTCCCGGCCCAGCAGTGGCAGCCCCAGAACCGGTCGTCCCCTCCGCGTAATGTACCGCCACAACCCAGGCGAGATAATCAGGGTCCACCTCCTCGGCAGGCCCCTCCAGCCCCTCGTCAAGACCACGCTCCCAGGGGCCCGTGATACCTGACCTACTCATTTCACGAGGATCAGGTCCCCGGTTATTTCCGGAGCGCCCTGGAGCAGAGGATTGTGCGACTGCCTGAGTGTTGGAGGCCAGAGGAGGCACATCTCACGGATAACCCCCGCTACTTCCCTTACCATCGGTCCCTGGGGCACACCATCCAGCGGTGCTATGTGTTTAAGGACTGGCTCCAAGACTAGATTAACAACAATGTAATTAGGTTGGGCCCAGCTCCAGCACAAGTGGCGGGCGTGTTCGTGGGATCAGATGACGATAGCGACAATGAGGATGAATGGCAGCTGGTCTCCGACCGCGGATCCCAGAAGTATAAAAACTGGATGGCCCGCAAGATGATCATTCGCGCCCATGGAATCATCTGTGCGCGCTTGAATCAGCCTGAGCCCCCAGAATCTGCGGGTGCTGCTTCGGCATCGTCATCCCAGCCTGCCTCTTCCGAGAAGAGCAAACGGCGGCGGCGCAAGAAGGAAGAGCGCGCCCCGCCAGTTCCGCCACTATCCCGCACTCTCGGCGATTTCATGCCCCCGGAGATGGGGATCCCTCCTCGGATCCGCCCGGTGATGGATGATTCGTCCGATGACAGTATTGGGTATGCTTCGGTTAATACCGTCGAGCTGGTAAATCCCTTTTCGGTTCCCGACGTTGAAGAACACCAGGTGGACCTCCCTAGTGTCCCTGGTCGTCGCCACCGTCGGAGGAACCGCAACAACAGGAGTCGCCGGGGCACAGCAGTTGGTACCTCCAGCCAGGACGTGCATGCCACTGAGACTAGGCAGTAGGCTCAAAACCGAGCTCAGCGTGCGCAGCCCCCCCATCCAGGGATGACAGATTCGCCTCCGCCACTGTTTGTGGTGTGGGACCAGGCAGAACCGCCTCAGCCGCGTCGCGATCAGCTCCGCCCTACCATGAGTCCGTCCCGGCCTCCTGACCCCAATACGGTGACTACTTCCCGGGCTTCAACCGATGAACAGCGGGATGCGCCAAGTACCAGTCGGTCGCCGGTCCAATCAGCAAGGCCCGTCATGCCTCCAACCGCAGAGCAACCTCCTGCAACCAAGGGCTCGCGCTTGGCCAAAAAAGTATGATGTCCTGAAGAACTTGGCCGACATCCCAGCAGGGCTCTCCGTCCTTGAGGCTCTGCACATGTCATCTGATATGCGTGAGGCACTCGCTGAAGCCCTGAAAAGCCCCCTCTAGTTTGAGACAGAGGTTGCGGCTGCAGAGGCCTTTCACGTCGAAACGATTGAGGACGCCGAATGTCAGGCAGTTATCTCGTTCTCTGGTAAGGATGAAGACCCTCCCATACAGGGGCACATTCGTCCGCTGTATGTTACTGGCCAGTTCAATGGCCTTGAAGTCCGGCGCTGTCTTGTCGACACGGGGTCCGGGATTAACCTGATTCCAACTCGGACGCTCCGGAGATTGGGGTTGTCTGAGGATGACTTGATCCCCTCCGACCTCAGGATCCAGGGGTACGACCGCACCGAGCAAACCCCGGTCGGCAAGATACGCTTAAAGACCCAGTTCGGTGACTTGGTTGCCAACACCGAATTCATGGTAGTCTCTCAAGACACTGCGTACAACGCATTGATGGGCAGGCCATGGCTCCACCTTCACGCGGCGGTTCCCTCATCATACCACCAATGCCTCAAATACTCCCTTAACGGTCGAGTAGGCGTGCTTCAGGGAGATGCCTCTCCTTTTGCCTCATGTGAAGCCCGCTATCTGGACGCGGACTATTACAAGAGCAAGGATAAGCAGATCTTGGCAAGTGAGGTTGAGCCTGTCACTGTTGTAAGTGATCCCTGGGCAAGTTTGGATGACGCTTACGTCCTCCCGATTCATCGGTTGGACGTGGCCATGGTCTCGACGGCCTGTGAGTCTCCTGATGAGATGACCGCGACCGCCCATGCCAGCACCAGCGGCCCAGCAGGATCTGGTAGCCTCGATGCAGTTTCCAACGCAGTCTCTCCCGTGGACGATCCCTCCCCGAGTGGAGAGGACGTGGAAGATGCACCCCCAGCCTTTGAGGAGGGCGTCTCCGCCACGGTCGATGAGGTAGTACAGGTGAACCTTGGGACCGAAGCAGATCCAAGACCCACATTGGTCAGTGCCTCCATGCCCTCTGAAGAGCGGTAGCAGTACGTGGACTTCCTCAGACAGCACCGTGATGTGTTCGCTTGGGGCTATGACGAGATGCCGGGGCTAGATCCTCAGGTAGTCGTCCACCGCCTTGGTCTCCCGGCGAACCATCGCGGGTTCAAGCAGCCTCCCAGGAAGATGCACCCATTCCACGGTGCCATGGTTGAGGCCAAAGTTGACAAGCTTATCAAAGCCAACTTCGTGAGGGAAGTTCAGTACCCCAAATGGCTGGCCAACATTGTGCCGGTCAGGAAGAAGAACGGGCAGATCAGAGTCTGTATCGACTTCCGTGATCTCAACCGCCACTGTCCGAAGGATGATTTTCCCCTTCCGGTGACAGAGCTGTTGATTGACGCCACGGCAGGGTTCCAAGCTCTCTCTTTCATGGATGGATACTCCGGATACAACCAAATCCGGATGGCCCCTGAGGATGAGGAGTTCACTGCCTTCAGGGCCCCCCAAGGTATCTTTTGTTACCAGGTCATGCCCTTCGGCCTGAAGAATGAAGGTGCCACCTATCAACGGGCGATGCACCGCATATTCAAGCCAATCCTCGGCACACTGGTGGAATGCTACGTCGACGACTTGGTGGTCAAATCGCGCCAGCGTCAAGACCATCTCAAAGATCTTGAGAAAGTGTTCGGCTTCCTCCGGTCTCGCTGCCTGAAGATGAACCCGTTGAAGTGTGCCTTCGGGGTCACCTCCGGAAAGTTCCTTGGATTTGTGGTAAGATACCGGGGTATTGAGATCGACCCGGAGAAGATCAGGGCGATTAGCCAGATGCCTCCCCCAGGTAACATCCGGGAACTGCAAGGGTTCCAAGGCCACTTAGCCTATATACGCCGATTCATCGCGAATCTGGCCGGCAAGTGTAAGCCCTTTTCTCGGCTCATGAAGAAAGGTGCCACCTATGTATGGGATAAAGAGTGTCAGACCGGTTTCGAGGAAATCAAGCAGTACCTGCTTCAACCTCCGGTTCTGATGCCGCCTGTATCCGGGAAGCCGCTGGTCCTTTATGTGACCGCCCTGGAACGGTCCCTGGGTGCCCTTCTCGCCTAGAAGAACAACGAGGGAACAGAGAATAGCCTCTATTACCTCAGTCGCATGCTCCTCGATGCGGAAGTCAGGTATTCCCCCATCGAGAAGAGCTGCCTGGCGCTTGTATTTGTCGTACAGAAATTACGGCACTACTTGCAGCACCATGAGGTACAGTTGGTTTCTTGGGTAGACCCGTTGAAATATATCCTGAGTCGGCCTATGTTGACTGGTCGTCTAGCGCGGTGGGCTGTGATTCTCCAGCAGTTCGACATCAGGTATGTGTCTCAGAAGGCCATCAAAGGGCAAGCATTGGCAGACTTTCTGGCTGCTCACCCGACCTCCGCGGATCATCCGCTGGATCTAGGCTTTCCCGATGAGGCCATTCTCTCAGTCGATCGAGCCGATCCATGCTGGAAGATGCACTTTGACGGTGCCTCCCGGAGCCCCACCGGTAGAAGGCTCGATAATCCTAAGCTCAATAGAGTGGGCTTGGGTATCGTCTTCATTACCCCGGAGCAAGCCGTGCTTCCATACTCTTTCCTGTTGTCAGAGGGTTGTACCAACAATGAGGCGGAATACCATGCCCTCATCACTGGCCTCGAGTTGGCTCTCGAGATCGACGTGCCCCATCTGTGTGTGAAAGGGGACTCCGAGCTGGTCGTTAAGAAGATCAATGGCGACTATGTTGTCAGGAAGCCGGAACTTGTGCCATTGCTGGAGTGCACCCTCCTTCTGATGGCCCAGTTCCCTTCTCGGCCAGAAATTGTCCATGTTCCCCGGTCGCAGAACGGTCGAGCAGATGCTTTGGCCGGCCTTGCTGCGTCACTTGCAGAACCTGAACAGGATAACCTGATCGTCCGCGTGACGCACCGCAGGCTCATCGCTCCCGTTATCCCGGAGGGAGATCGCGGCCCGTCGGTAAGTAATCTCACCACGGTTTCCCCTATGCCCGGAGCCCCGAGTACCGCAGATATGGCAGTCGAACCAGCCCCTGATTGGAGGACGCCTTTGGTTGAGTACCTCCAACATGGAATTCTCCCGTCGGATCGGGTCGAGCGCGAGCGAGTTCGACGCCGCACATCGCAGTTTTTCCTCCAGAGCAGTCCCGGCCTGGAGCAGATCCTCTATAGACGCGGATTTGATGGTGTTCTCCTTCGTTGCCTTCATGGAGTTGAGATCCCACGAGTCATGCAAGAGGTTCATGCTGGTTCATGCGGTGCCCATCAGACTGGGCCAAAGCTGTCCCACCAGATTCGGAGGTTGGGATACTTCTGGCCCTCCATGATCCACGACTGCATCGAGTATGCCAGGAGGTGCCATGCATGCCAGGTTCACGCGAACTTTGTGCATCGGCCTCCGGAGCCTCTCCATACCATCAGGTATTCTTGGCCCTTTGCAGTCTGTGGGATGGACGTTGTGGGACCTTACACGCCGGCGACGGCTCGCCAGTGCCGGTTCATTTTGACCGCTACGGACTTCTTCTCCAAATGGGCAGAGGCGATTCCGCTCAGAGAGGTCAAATCCTGTTCGATCGCTGACTTCGTGACCTCCAACATCATTTATCGATTTGGGGTGCCTCACGCTATCCTCACGGATAACGGAGCCAATTTCCGAGCAGCCGAGTTGAGGAAGTTGTACGCCAAGTACAACATTCGCTCGAACCATACATCTCGCTATCATGCGCAGGCGAATGGAAAGATTGAGGCGTTTAACAAAACCCTCTCTAACATTCTGCAAAATATGGTTGGTCAGAACAAGAAGAGTTGGCCGGACAATCTCCCCAACGCCCTATGGGCTTATCGGACGACGACTCGCAATTCCACCCAGATGACCCCTTATTCCCTGGTGTATGGAGCTGAGGTCGTCCTGCCCATCGAGATCCAGTTACCGTCCTTGCGCACTGCGGTCTACGACCAGAAAGCACCGGACAGAGCTGCTCAAGCCCGTCTAGTCGAGTTGGAAGCACTGGATGAGAAAAGACTTCGCTCTTTGCACAACTTGGAGAGGCATCAAAGCAGAATGGCTCGAGCTTTCAATAAGAAGGTTCACCTCCGCTCCTTCCTGCAGGGTGACCTAGTGCTGGCCCTAAGAGTTCCAATGATCCCCGGAAAGAAGCCACCCAAGTTGGAGCCCAAGTGGGAGGGACCTTTTGTTGTCCACAAGGTCTATCCCAATGGCGCGTACTCCCTAGCGACTATGGATGGTGAGCGTGTCACTCCTCCCACCAACGCTAGGTTCCTCAAGCAGTACTTTGCCTGAGTGCACTTCGTCCGCGCGGCAAGACGTTAAACTGCCAAGCATCTTCGTCCAACACGACGTTAAACTGTACTTCGTCCCGCACGACGTTAAACTGCAGTTCGTCCCGCACGATGTTAAACTGAATTCGTCCTGCATGACGCTAAACTGCACCACGTCCAAGCTACAAGACGTTAAAATGTTCAGCATCCGTCCAGCATGACATTAAACTGCACTTCAAGAACTACGTACGGCTTGATTCCCATCCTTATGGGATACGTAGGACCGCCTGAACATTCATGTTTCAGGCCCAGCCCCATCCTTCGGGAATTTCCATCCCATCTCGGGCCCTTGGCCCAGTTGCCTCTGGGTATGCGGCGTATGGTGTGAACGCGGGGCTATGCCCTCATTCACGTCGGTTTTCTCGCCACGCTGTACGCCCCGCACGTTTGGGGATGCCTTCTGCTCCCCCCTTTCTCTTTTCGTCCTGCATGATGTTAAACTGCACTTCAAGAACTACGTACGGATTGATTCCCATCCTTATGGGATACGTAGGACCGCCTGAACATTCATGTTTCAGGCCCAGCCCCATTTCCCGGGAGTCTCTATCCCGCGTTGGGCCTCTGGCCCAAGTTCCCCTCTTTTTTATGCGAGGCGTATGGCGTGAGTGGGGTATTATGTCCTCATTCACGTTGGACTACTGGCCGCGTCGTACGCCCCCCCTGTGTGTGGGACTACCTCACACCCCTCATCGTCCTGCATGACGTTAAACTGCCCCTCAAGAACTACGTGCGGCTTGATTCCCATCCTTATGGGATACGTAGGACCGCCTGGACGCTTGTGTCTCAGGTCCAGCCCCGTCTCTTGGTTGATCACGGGGATCTGCCGTCTTTTGGTTGCTCTCAGGGTGAGTCCTCCGACCCTTTCCGGTGATCTATTAACATGTTTTGTGTACTCAGGTCTATGACCCGTGGCATCGGATTCAATCCCGACAAGTCCTGTGTTGCTTGTCGGGCCTCGCGCTTCCTCTTGTTCGAGCCTTCACTCAAAGGGATCCTCGTTAGCGGTTTGGGTACGATGCCTCAGTGCTCTCCTACCGCTCCGGGTCGATTTACCGGCAGCTCCTGGACCGCAAATCGATATGAATCCTGCGCTTGAGCGGTTGATGCTCGTTTGCTTGCCCCGTCCTAGGCTGACGCGATCAGATGTTGTGTTGCGAATATGGTCAACGACATCCTTGATCGCCATGTCGGCTCTTTCAAGCTCCGAACATTGGTTGCGCGGTCCTCATCACACTCTGCCTTTGTGTGTTGTAGTGGAATCTCGACACTCTCTTCATACTGACCTTCAGTACACCTTTACACGTTAGGCAGACCAACCAGGGTAATGGTGTTTTTCGAGGCTCCCACGATCTGAGCACCAAGGATATATGCTGATGTCCTCCCTAAGGGCCATGTGTAACTGGACCCTCATCCCCATAAGGAGGAAGGAGTCGCCCGAACAATCGCGTTCTGGGCCCAGTATAGCTGGAGGCTAGCATCTCTGCCCCTCGGGTGATGGACATACGCAGGCCCCTATCCTAGGATCCTTCTCCTAGAATCGTGCGTGACCGCAGGGCTGGGTATGTTCCCACCTCCGCTGGGTCCGCCATATCGCAATAAGAGGATTCCTCCATGGTCCGAATCACACGACCTTAAACTGTGTTGTCTGGTCCTACCACACGACCGTAAACTGTGATTGTCTTGGCCGCCCGACGAGAAACGGCACTGCATCGTGATGTTCTCCTCAGAGGACACTCACGTTGGGCGCTGGTTACTAACCACGCCATTTGTCAATGCCTTTTATGGCTTGATTATTGTGGCGACGCCAGGGATTTCCTAATCACAGGCATGTCGCTGCACAAAGAAAAACCATCCATCTTTAAGGACAAACAAGAAATATCAAATGTCGCTTCTTCTGGGTGCGAGGGCCAGACCCGCACCCCTCCCCGCGCTGGTGCCCGATTGTGTTGCGCCGCGCTTCAATAACTACGTATGGCTTGATTCCCATCCTTATGGGATACGTAGGAACGCCCGGATGTTTGAAACTTCGGGTCCATCCCCCCACCTCTTAGAGATTCCCCCTTCTCTGGGGAATCCGCCGCCTTCGGGTCACCCTCAAGGCGTGTCCCTCGACCCCTTGCAGTGGTCCACCGGTGTCAAGAGTACTCTGGTTTATTGCCAGGAGGGTCAGGTTCAGCTTGGTCAGGTTCCTTCCACTTTTCAGGCTTCGTGCTCCCTTTCATTCGGACCCATCGCCTATGCCCTGGGTGGAGCCCCCGTGATCGGTCTGGACACAATGCCTCAGAGCTCTCCCACCGACTCGAGCTGGTGCCCCCGAGGGCCTCGGGCAGCAAATCGATATTAATCCTGCGCTTGAGTGGTTGATGCTCGTTTGCTGCCTCATTCCATCAACGGTCAGTGCGATATGGATGCTGCTTTTCCGCCATGGTCGGCAGTACTCCCATATCGTTACGCCGGTGCCCCCAGTCCTTGAGTGAATGGCCGTATGATTCACATTACGTTTTCCACCCCCCATTCTGACCAGGCAAAATCTCAGCACTCTTGACACTATCCCTCAGTGCATCTTCGCATATCCAGGGGATAGGACCACGATGTGGCGTACTTTGAGGTTCTTATGGTCCGAGCTCTAAGACCTTAAACTAAGATCTGCCCCTATGGTCCGAGCTCTACGACCTTAAGCTAAGATCTCCCCAAACGGGGTTCTACGTCCTGCATGACATTAAGCTGCACTTTCAGAACTACTTGTGGCTTGATCTCCAGCCTGATGGAGTACGTAGGAACGCCCGGGCATCTCGACTCGGGTCCAGCCTCAGGGATCGCTAAGTCCCGCCCCTCCTCGTCGTCGGCCGTCTGGCCTGGCTTCTGGTAGAGTGGTGCGATTGTGATATTTTCCCCGATTCAGCTCGGGATGCCCCATTGCAATGATGGGAAGTGACAGTTTCCTCGTCAAAGAGGTTCTGTCTGAGAATTGAGGTGATTCACGGCCAGATTAGTGCATCCGCCTAATACACTTTCCCCACGGTGGCGCAATTTTGAGAGCGTTGGATTCTGTCCGAACAAATCGTCACTTCGCCCCACGCTTCGCATGCCCTGTTGATCTGGATTTCCACCCTTGTTCCTGAAGGAACCCCCAAAGCGGCATTGATGATGACATGTGATCCGCCTCCTACAATATGAATAATGACCTTCGGTCCGTCTATTGCAGTAGTATGGTCGATTGATCCATTGTCCGCTTTCCGTCTTGGGCATTTCCTGGAAGGCCGACCGTCATGGATTTCTGAATTCGGGACATGCGATTCACCCTTTCTCATTTCCCTATGTTCGGATAAAATCTCAATGCCCCTAGCGTTGTCCCGCTCGTGTGTTGGAACAAGTTGGGGGGATGATACATTGATTAGGTCTGAGGTCTCCTTTCCTAGGAATGACCTCCCTCTTTTCTTTAGAAATCCAGGCCCAATTACGGATGCCTGAAACTTGGTTAACGCTCCCGCGAGACAATGAATTTGTGGTTGAGCATGTTAAGCCAAAAGATGCAGATAAATATATTGGTTCATACAAATGGATCGAAATATCGAGTAGCGGAAGAAAATGTTCTGGGAGTGGCAAAAACAAATCCCCTAGGGATTAGCGTGCTAAATTAGTCTTTCTAACGCCGCTACCCATTGGCTGGCGGCCTCCAGAGCTGCTTCTCGCTCTCTGCATGCCCTCTCCTCGTCGGCGGTCGTAGCACGCAGTTCGTCGATCCTGGCCTGTGCACGCTCCCGCTCGACTTGAAGTGTGACCATCTGTTGGCCCGCCTCCGTCAGCTGTACCTGGGCGTCAACCAGCTGGGCCGCTGGTTGCTCCACAAGCTCAGTGCACGTTGCAACGAAGGCCTCCTTCTCTGCCGCCTGCCCTTCGAGACGCCGGACTTCCTGCTCCGCCACGAAGAGCACCCGCGTTCTCTCCGACATGTCCCGACATTGTGCGACGTCGGCACGCCGGCGGCTCTCGCGCATCTTTTCAGCCATGAAATCACGGACCGTCAGATGGAGGCGTTGAGCATCAGCTCCCCCGGCACACAGGAAGCGCAGCCAGGTTTGAAGGGATCCCATGCGCCCCAGCCACTCCGATGGGTCTCACTTGAGGAAGCTCTGGATGCACTTCCACCCCCTGCAGCGCGTTATCCGGCTCTCCTCGACCGCCTCCACGTCCGAGTCGTCCATCTCCTCGGGGTCGGCAGGCCGGTAGGCAGGGAAGGCAGCCAACAGGTCTGCTGCAGGGTCTGCCCCTAGGGTTTCCTCACGGGGGATAGGTTCCCCAACATCTGGGCGACCTTCTTCTCCCGCCCCAGCGGCGTTGACACCCTCGTCAGCCCCCGGCCTCTCTCTGATGCCAGCACAGCCGGCGTCTGCAGCCCCTTGATCAGCAGTTGGTGGGGCCGGCTCGGTTTGGGAAGTCTGTTCCGGAGTAGGCGGCATGTCTACCACCGGTCCACTCGTGGATGGCCCGGGTTCGACAGCCCGACGAGCCTCCAGTGTTGAGATCACTATGCAGGGCATGCCGTGGTTAGTCACGGATCGTCAACGGCAAGCACCGATAGTAAGGTAAGGAGACTTACGGGAATCCAAGGCGTCATCTTCCGCTGTCCCGGCCGCCGCAGGAGCAATTGCAGCAGGGGACCCCTCAGCGCTTTTCAATTCAATGATGGGCGTCTGGCCCCCGCCTTGTCCTGCTGGTGCCTCTCCTACTCCTGCCGAGGATGCCTGACCAGCATCCGTGCACTCCTGAGAAAGGTGGAGAAATGAGTTAGAAGCTGCATAAGAGAATGGATGAAGCAGGCTGAGTAGGGATAGAAGTGGACCTCGAGGAGCTCAGTGATATCAATATTGCCAGAGCCGCCCACCTCGCCGCTCTCCCACGGGCTCCCCTGATGGGACCTTCCCTCGGAGCCTTCGTCCTCCCCCGTCTCCTCCTCTTCCTCGGAGTCGTCGTTACTGTCATCTTCCTCCGGCGGCATCTGTTCTGGAGCAGGCTCTAGACCAAGCATCACCTTCACCAGAAGGGATGGCTCCGCACGCTGACCACGTTGGCGTGCGTACTCGTCCATGGCCGTCAGATACGCATACTGCCGGTTGAAGTTCACCCTGTCGGCGATCTGGAGGCGCCCGACCTCTGGCAGATGGATTCCTTCTCTGAGTATCTTTCGCCAGATGGCTTCGGTCCTCAGTGACTGTCGCAGGGTCATCCAGGCCGACCACAGCGCCGGGAAGACTGCATCGTGGGAGGGTTCGAGCAGACGCCTTACCTGCTTCCCGGGCCGCTCCCCGACCGCCGCATGTGCCCCCTCTCCGGGCGCTGAAGTCGTGGAGGCAGCTTGCGATGTGCCCGCCGCCGAAGTCCCTGCCCGCGCCGGCTCTGCTGCTTGGCGCGCCTCCGTTCTCCCCCGTGTGGCGGCGCCTCGCCTCCTTCCTTGACGCCCGGTCTCCGCACGGGTGACCTCGATCCGCCGAACTGGCTTCCGTAGAAGCCCCTCGGGGTACGCGATGGCCCAGTGTTCGGCGTACTCGGTTGCCAAACCAGCGTCGACCCCGGTAGGAGGGAGAGTGATGACATCGCCAGAGCCGAAAGCGGCAAACATCAGCCACATCTGATGAAGGAAGCAAGGGTTTGTCTCCTCCCGAACAGCAGTGAATACCCTCTTCGGCATCCGTTGAAGGCACCTGAACTTCCTGGCGAACCGGGTTGGCACGTAAGTCTCGCAGATCACCTTCCCGTCGATCCGAGCCACGAGCACCCCGCCCCGCATGTTCAGGAAGTATTCATGCTGCTCCAGCGGACCCTGCCCATTGTCGATCATTTGGCCAATGGGAGTGGGGAACAGGCTGAAGTTGAAATTGGCGTGATTTCCAATCCGAATCCTCACGCCCTCCTCATTTAGGGTCATCGGAGCGACCCCCGCGATGTTCAGCAGGGAGGGTCGCAGGCCGTTGCCCGGAGGAATGACGGCGTTTGGAAACGTGTACCCACCGAGGTGAGCAGCCACCCAGCCATGGAAGAATTTAAAGGGCCCACAGATCCTTCGTGGCGACCCCCCTCGCGAGATGCGTCCCAGGATGGCATAAAGCTTCACCAGCACTGGGACCCCGAGGTTGTATCTTTTGTTGGCGGCCATGGAGCCCGCCATCGCCAGTGTTGCCGGGCGGACGCCCATTCTCGCGTCCCGCACTGGCAGGAGCCACCCACTCAGAAAGGCGGCCAGGAACGCCGCGTACCGGACATTTGGGTCCCGGGCCTCGATGACGCGGTACCCCCATGAGTGGTAGTCGCCCGTCTCCAGGACCCGCCAGTACGACCCGTTCCGGCTCCTCTGAGCCGCGGTCGGGCACCGCTTCCCCCTGCCTGGCATCTTGACCGCTGGGTCATGCTCCAAGAACTAGCCGAACCACTCCTTGTAGGATATGTCCTTGTGGAAGTCCTTGACCCCGAGCCGCTCTGTAGCCAGGTCCACCAGATGCCATCTCAGGATGGGAGTCCGTAACCTGTCTCCCCAGGTGTTCCGCGGAGGCAGGAACTCATCGTATTGGTAACCCTCCAGCGGGATACCTCCGATGCAGTGGATGTCCCAGAGGCTGATGCCGACCTCCCCATGGTGAAGATGGAAGGTGTTGGTATCCGGGGACCAGCGGGTGAACAGTTCCGGACCGAGCTCGGACTGCTGGTAGAAGTGGAACTGCGACGTCCACACCGCCTCAAACAGGCCGATGTACCGCAGCTCCTCCGCGAAGTGATCGCAAGTGTGGCGTACCCAGAACGCCCAGGCCCACTCACTGGTGAAATTGCCCCCAGACCGCAAGTCCCAGTCCTTCAGCCAGCCCTTGGTGTCGTCAGTGACACTCTGGCGATATGTGCTCGAGTAGAGGGCTGGAGAGTTCTCCGCAGTAGGCTCACTTCCGACGATGGTCCGCGTCCTCGGGTTCAGGACATAGACATCTAAGTGTCTGGTCTCCCTGGCAGGATGCCCATTGATGGTGATGTTATAGCGGGGAAGCTCGTCCTCCCGAGTCACCCAGGTTCGTGGCGCATCAACCTCGAACCCTGGCACCGGAACCTCATCTAGGATGCCAAAGTTCCAGAGCGGCAGGTTGTCCGACAGCGGATATGTCTTCTGGGCCGGCATCAGCAAGTCGAACAAGGATTGATTGTTGGAAACAATCTCCTTGGCTCCGTAGACCTCCTCGTTCATCGCCATCTCCGCTCTGCGAGTGGCGGCATCCCCCTCATTTCCTTGATTCGCGGCCATCTCAGAAGCTCCGGGAGTCGTGCGGGTTAAGGGATGAAGCGTGCGGAATCGGACGAGGCTGCTAGAGAAATTTGGGAGTTGGCGGGCAATCCTAGTGGACGGCGCGCAATTGGGAAGTTTGTCGCGTAAAACCCCCGGTGTTCGCGCAAAAAACAGGCCGAAATCCAGAAGGTTTGCGCGACGAATGGGTGAATTCCGCGCCGGAAAGGGCAATTTTGCGCACGAGAGCTCAAATGATTATCGCGCGGAAGGTCGGTGTACGGTGCGGGGGACCCAGGGCCCCTATTTATAGGCGAGGCCGGGTGTCCGCGCTGCACGGAAAGCGCTTTGCGCGACCGAGACAGCGAATTTCGCGCCCGACGCCCCTTTTTGCGCGCCACAGTCCCGCGCCGCCCAGGCCTTCGGCATTCCGGCGTCTCCCTCGGAACCCGATCGTTGCGACATCTCGCCGATCAGATTCCGAGGGGGGGCTTTTGTAGACGCCGGAAAAGACCGTTGTTCCCAAACGAAACTCCGGATGCGGGAAGCGAGGTCATATTTGGAGTCGGAAGCCCGTTTCGGAGGGCCCGGAAGCCTTGCGCGGAATTTTGGAGAGCCGCGCGCAAAGTTGGAGTGCCGCGCGCAAACCTCCCGGGATGCGCGCAATGCGCTGGGCCGGCGCGCAAATCTGCGTGCCCGTTGCCCGCGCGACTCCCTTGTGCGCTGAGCCCGATTCCGCGCCCGTGAAGGGAATTCCGCGCCCGCGAACCAGATTCTGCGCCCGGGGTTGCCTATAAATATAAGGCGACCCCCGACGTTTTGAAGGTTGCCGGAATTCGAAAGGTCTCTCGTGCGCGCAATCCAACCCCTTCCACACGCAATGTCGATCTTCAGGTAACCTCCTTTATTTCTCGCAAGAAAGCCTCGGGGTTCGCCTTCGCGCGCAATCCCTTTGGCTCCTTTCCTTTGAATAATTCTTCACCCAAAGGCATTCGCGCGCAAAAGAAGCCTCTTGCGCGCAATTACCCCTGGGGTGCGCGCAATCCTTCTCGATTGCGCGCACCCCCCGTTTTAATGTGGCCATTCATTAAAGAATGAGTCGTTTCCCCCGCGCGCTATCCGAAGCCTGGTGCGCGCAATCTATACCTTCCGCGCGCAAAGCGCTGGCTCAATTGCGCGCCAGCCCGCCCATTTGCGCGCCGACCCGCGGTATTGCGCGCCTAGCTTCTCTTTGCGTGCAATCTGCCGAGGTCGCCCCCTTGGACCCCCTGAGGGTACCCGCCTGCGTGGCGCCCGATGATCTTCATCCCGAGTGCCCGCACCGTGCGTTGTCTTCCCGTGCGGCCCTCCAGGCTCGCGCGAAGTGACACGGACCCTTTGGCGGCGCTCCAACTTCCAAGCTGCACGACGTTAAACTGCCTAGCATATCGTCCGCGCGACAAGACGTTAAACTGCCAAGCATCTTCGTCCTCAACACACGACGTTAAACTGTACTTCGTCCGGCAAGACGTTAAACCGTCCGCATCACCTGATCCCGTGTCTCGCACGCAGGATCCCCCCGGTTTGGATGTGGCCCCCACCCGCGCGTCTCTGCAGGGATGTCGGGATTGGAGTGGCCTTCGCCCACGGGGGTAGAGTGTTACAGACAGAACGAACTACGTGGAATTTGATCCCTGTCTCTTAAACAGGGTATGTAGGAAACCTCTCCGAGGTTCAAGCCCGCCACCTGGTCGTCCCGGTCGTATTCACGTCGGTTCGTCCATCAGTGGACCCCTCTCGAGTTCACATTTGCGTCGATTCACCTATGAATCCGCCCTTGTGGGGGACTGCACATGTGTATCTCCATTGCACTTCCCCACTGCCTTTTTCTATTTCT
Organism: Viscum album; assembly: GCA_963277665.1. NCBI lineage: Eukaryota > Viridiplantae > Streptophyta > Magnoliopsida > Santalales > Viscaceae > Viscum > Viscum album. The sequence continues at coordinate 846,854,826 of OY728120.1, read as the reverse complement.
CCTGCCAACGTCCATCATGACGTGAAACTGTAATCCACCCGGTCGTTCCATCCCCCTCTGTGCGAGGTGGTTCGGTTCAATCCTCCGCCCGGCAACCTCGACCTCTTCGTGAGTCGGCTTGCCAACGTCCAGCATGACGTTAAACTGTATATCCAAACTACACTGACTTTGATCCGCGCTAACGCGTGGTACGTAGGAAGCCCCTACGGGGCCCAAGCTCTTCACTCCATCGTCCATCCTGATCCTTACCCGGGCCGCCACATCCCGGTGGGGTCATGCCACTTCATTCCACTCCACTCGGGAAGCCGCCCATGTGATGGCCCCAACGTCGGAGGTTCCCTGCAAGGGGTTCTGTCATCTGATCCACTTCTCGTGTTGATCAGTCCGATGTCGTCCCCGCTGGACGTTAAACTCGCGGCATACCCCATGTTAAACATGGGAAGCTGAGGAAAACCTCAGGTAACACAGTTCCCCGCACCCAGCGCGGGATGCCTCAGGCCATCACGCCTTCGAGAAGCCCTATTAGGGACGGAAGGCAGACATGCAGAGTTGCAGTGTTAAGACACGCCCCCGACACCCAGAGCTACCCGGTCTCCTCACCGCAGGTTGCTGCCCCGACCAGACCCCTTGGAGAGTCCGGGCGGAAGTAGCGTAATTAACCGGTGTCCATGAAGATATGGCGCCGGGAACGAGATTCACGAACATTCTTAAATCTATGAGGGAGACCCGGATTAGGAAACGAGTTCCGAGGAGACATCCACGGAAGGAGGAGCCGACATCCCATCATCCCGGTTTCGATCAAGGAGCAGACGCCCCTGAATAAGGGACGGATGCCGCCCGCCCTTGGAAAGCGGGACTGTGGGGCCACAAGCCACGCGCCCATCCCCTCGGGTCGACGGGTGCACGCGCGAACGCGTCCTGGTGGAATAGCGTCGGAACAGAAACCCGACGCACATCCGCACCGAAACAATCCCCATGGACTTTGTCACTGTACTTATCAAGACTTCCAAAAGAAATAATTCTATATGGTTTATTGTGGATCATCTTATAATTAAAGCTCACTTTATTGAAATTTGATATTACATTTCACTGGATAAACTTGTATGGATATACATAGTGATGTGGAAAGGTTGAATAGATTGACACTATCAATTTTGTCCAATAGAAATCCAATATTCACCTCCAATTTCTAGAAAACTCTGCAACATGCACTAAATACTGAGCTCAAATTCAGTATGTATTATCATGCTGAAATAGATGTTCAATCATATTGGACTATTCAAACACAATATTTCCTGTGGAGAACTTGTTCTATTTACTTCAAAGGAGGAAGAGACTTATATCTTCCTCTAGATGAGTTCTCTTAAAACAACATTTTCCACTTTATCATTCAAATGGCTACATTTGAAGACCTTTATGGGAAAATAGGTAGAACATTGTCATGCTAGGATAAATTCATGGAATGAAAGATACTAGGACTTGAAATGGTTGAAGAAATGGTGTAAAAGGTGAAACCCATTCACCAGGACATCAATGTAGCCCAAAGCTGATAGAATATCTATGATAAAAATAATCGATGGGATCTATGATTTTAAGGGTATCAACATGGTATTCCTCCTCATATCTCTAGGGAATAAGAATATGAGATTTGGGAATAATGGAAAGGTGATTCCTAGGTGCATCATCCCCTTTGAGATTATTTATCATGTCGAAGCTTTGGTCTATCAAATGGAACTTGTACATACCATGTCTCAAGTACTTGATCTATTCCATGTATCCCTCTCGAGTAAGTACTTACCAAATCCCTCAGATATACTGAATCCAGAGGTGGTATTGTTAGAAAATGATCTCTCTTATGAGTATCATCTAGTGAAGATCTCGGACTGTAGAGATAATGTCTTATGCAACAAGACTACTCAAATTTTTTAAGTATTATGGAGGAACCATAATTATGAAGACATGACAACAGAACCATAGGAAGCGATGAAGTATCAGTACCCTCACTTTTTTACACTATAGTAAATAAAATGAAATTTCGATGGTGAAACTTCATAAGTGGGGGAGAATGTAACAAAGAAAGTTTTTATCAATGGGAATTACCTTCATATAATTATATCATATAGTATAAACTATATAAGATCTCTTATAGAACACAATACACACTTTATAAATTAAGAATGAATTGAATATGAGGTATTTCTAGAAATTAATGAACTTATCCCGATGAAATAGTAACTGACTGTTAGGAATAGTAATTTAGCCAATATAATAGAAACCTCATCTATGAAATTATAAATAAATTTTAGGCATCCTATAAATGATAATATCATATAATTATATCAGAGTACAAGTAAAAAAATATTTTAAAAATTATTAATTAACTTTTAGTATTTTTATAAAATATAAATGTTTATTAATAATTTTATAATTAATATAATCCTTCAAAAGAAAATTATTTTTCAAAAAATAGATTAATAAATTAAAATTTTTTTGTCTTATTATTATAATATAATTTAATGAAACTTTAATTAATTTTCCAAAGTGTTATAAAATCAGTAAAAATTTTAAAATCAATATTTTCCAAGTAAATGATTATTTTAATTAAAAATTAAATTTATAATATTTAAAAAATTATTTTCATAAAATGGAGTTATTTCTTAATTAGAAACATAAAAAATGGTTATGGTTAATTATTTGTATTTTTCGAAAATACTTTAATTTTTATAATAGTAAAATATAATAATTTACGATGAAAGATAAATACTTGAATCTTTTTAGTCACTGTTGATGTAAGGCTAATGTAATCCCAAAATATAAAAAGATATTTCATTATTTTAATATATTTAGTGATAAGGTTCAAACTATTTATATTCTTGAGCCAAAATAATAAACTAATGAATAAAATAATGAGAAAACGCCCCACTCCTCAACTATAAATACCACCAATCATCACCTCTTCTCCTCACACATTACAAGAAATGAATCTTGTCCAATTTCTACATAATACTCTTACCAATCCCCTAGAACATGTAAAGGATCCATTTTTTATCAACAAAAGACCATATCCAATTTCTTTAAGGAGGTTATCAAGGATAATAAGTTCAAGAGGTAAAATCCTCTTCTGTTATCTTTTAATTTCATTTCATGTTCCTTTCTATTGTTATTACCTCCTCAAATAGACATATCAAAGTGGAATGATAAATCCATTATATCTTATAGACTATAATATTATTATGTAAATTTAATAATTCATCTTCAAACTCTTCCCTTTTCCTTTTATTCTAAAAATTAAAATATCGTCTCTGGTGTGTCGATTTATCACCACCGTGGATGATGGATTTTAATTTTTAACATATGCCATCAGAGAAATACATAAAACCATTGTTACTATTAAATTATATTTTATTATACACATTTTAATTTATTTAATCTTCTAGTGCCTATATATATAAACATGATGATATAAGCTCATGATGGTCGTAAAAACTGCCAAATTAATTAAATCATTTTCACAAATGTTCTATCAAATAAATCATACTCATACCATATAAAAAATGACATTTAATACCAATTAAACTTCACTATATTCATTAATAACATATAATTTCAATTCTATTGAATCGTTCTCACTGTACATGAACGTCCATACTTATAAACAAGTCAAGCGATCATGAAAACCATGAAAACAAACACTCTTGGAATGTTCGTATTGAGCTCTATAACTCATCATAATGGCCAAAAAATGACTTAATAAAAATATTAAAGATAAATAAATGTATAAAAGGTTATTTATTTTTTAATTAATGAATTGTATTTGATTATATAGGATATTAATGTTAATAAAAAAAATTTATATATGGTAAGGGGATTCATAAACCCAATTTCCTTTCTTTGTGATTTTCCTCCTTCATGAAAAATTTCAATGTGGATGTTCTATTAATATTACTCAATTATAATTTCATTTTCCTTCACTTTTAATTTCAGGTATATACATGCTTCTAATATGATTTTATGAAAAATGAAAATATTTTTCCAAAATAAATCTTCTTTATAAAAAAACCACATCATTTACTTCTCTTGAGATTGTTTCTTCCTCACTCAATATTGATTATTCTCATACAAAGTATGTTATTAATTTTTTATTTTATGAACCATAAGGTTTATTCATGAATTTATGATCTATGAAATTATCATGAAACACATTTCCTTTCCATGTGTGATTTTATGTCTAATATTGATATGTGTTCTATATGGAAAGCATAATTATGTAAATATTATGATGTGATGGTTATTCTTAGAAATATATAACACTCCAATGCATTTCGTAATTTGATTTAACTCATGATATAATGTGAAATACATATGAACATGATTTTATATTTTTACCCAATGATTATGTTATGATGATTCACATATGTTATGCATGAACATCATGTTATCTTTGTTCAAGACTATGTGTGGTATTTGACCAATAATACATGGGGTTTCATTTTTATAGATTTACACATTCCATGATTGTATCTAATTATTCATCTCATTATTATGATTTTGATTATATTTTTATATTATGATAATTATGATTATTCACAAACATGTTTCATGACTATTATTCATCCTCTACCAAGGATTTTAGCTCACTCCTTCATCTGATGTATATACTCATGTGAATACTTGTATGATTGAGATCATGAGGGACAATAAGAATCTAAATACGAAGGAATTAAATAAATTATTTTTTTTTATTCTTTAAAATTTTTTGTATGGTCTTAATTTTCCCAAGGCACTAAACCTTTTGGATCCTGGTTTTGTGACACTATTATATTGTTTATATTTAAAATTATGTAATAATAATGTAAGAAAATTAGGGTTTCTATAGTTGGTATCGCTGAAATTTTTAGTTAATTTGGGAATTGGTATTATATAACCTTAGTGAAAACCCTTAGTATGAGTCCAATAATATGTAAGAACTAAAGAACATTAAATTTTTGAAGTTTATAAATGTTATACAATGATGTTTGTGGACATGTACCAATATATTCCCATAGAGGGTCCTTTCATTTATCGATTACTTGATAAGAAATGTATGGGTTTACTTTTAAAAAATAAAAACTAATATATTTACCATGATTCAAAAGTGGAAGTATTTTGTGGAAAATATGTCAGTATCAAATACCAAATTCATATGGATTAACTTTGGAGGATAGTGTGATGGTATGGAGTTTAGAGAATTATATATTGATAATGAAATTTAGTGTGATGAGAATATTCTATGTACCCCCACAATATAAAATTATGTCTAATAGGATAAATAGGACATTGAATGAAGGTTCCAATAGTATGAGGTTTCACTTGGGTTTATAGAATGATTTTTTATAGAGGAAGAGAATATGATAGAATATCTCGTCAACATGAGTCCATATGTACCTATAAGATTATGCATACCCTAGGATCACTAGTTAAGAAAATATTTAATACTCTCTCACTAATAAGTCTTTGTTTGTTTGAAATATCTGCATATATATTCATATGAAATTGATAAATTAGATCCAAAATCCAAAAAATGATTGTTTATTGGATATGGTGTTGAGAATTTTGGATATTACTCATAGGATAATGAGAACAAAATGATCATTAGAATATAGTAGGTGAAATTTAATGGAGTTGTCATATATAAGGACCATTATGCTATTAAAATAGATAGTGGGGATAAATAATCATAATTCATGGAGAAAGTTAAGGTTAATGGTTTTCCAATACATATCAAATAAGAATTAGTGGATCCTAATATTCAAGTGGAGTTTGGGATATCAACAAGTATTATATTACTTTTCAATAGGTATTAATCAAACATAAACTATGTTTTGTTGACTGTTGGTGGAGATATTGAATTCATGGTAGATAAAATACAATTGAAAGATTCTAGAAAGTGGGAGAAGCTTATGAAGAATGAGATTTATTTATTTCATTATAAAAATACTTGGGAGATTACTCAATTGTAACAAGGAAATAAATAATTAAAAAAGTGTATATATGGAAAAGAAATAACATGATTGTAATAAGAGATATAGTAAAAAACTAGTGGTGAATGTTTTTTTAATTAACGAATTTATAGATAGTGATTACTGAAGTTATGTCTAATTTTCCAATCTTTTACTTTATTAGAGTAGACTTTTATAATAAGGGTATTTCAGATCTGAAAACATTACTTACATAATTATCATGGCATAAAATACCAAATGTGTGGATTTCGAACTTTAGTAATATGTGATACTATATCACTACATTACTTTATCAGGTCACTTAGAGATATAGTTTCTATACTCAGTGTGTTACCTTAAATTTTCTCTCAAATTTTGGGAATTTTTTTCTACCTCTCTTTGAACATAGGGATTAATACTAAACTATGTAAATCGATATGTTTTTATTCTTATTCTTTTTATTATTCTTTCTTTTTCTACCTCTTACTCATTTTTTGGATTTTTCATCAATGTATTTCACAATATTTCCATAACAATACATGAAATATTTTCTCTAAAATAGAGTAAATTTGGTTTGATTCATATGGTTTATGATATAATTAAGTAATCGACTCCTAAAAAAAAGATAATAAATATAATAATGAATTTATTGATATTTTTTTGAGTTAAAAATGAGAATATTTTGTCCATTTTTTAAAATATAATAATGTTTCTTATTCTGATCAATGAAATATTATTTTTCTTATTCACATTATGATTTAAAAATCATTGTATCCAATTTAAAGGATTTATATATGATAGGTTATTAATTTTATTAATTGGATACACATGGAAATATTTATATTCATTTTATAAATATATAAAATTTTGTGTTTTCAAATAAAATATAAGATATATATATTCATAGAGATAAAAGGGAGCTGAGTAGAGATTAGTGAAGTTCATGTCCAAAAAAATATCAGTAAGACATTAAATAAATTTAAATTTCCAAGATACCAGTTTTATCAAAGTGAATACCACCCAGTTATTTATCCTAATTAAATAAAAATAATTTAATTATAATTTTTAAAGGAATAACTTTATAAAGATTTATATTGATTCCCTCTACTAGTATATTTTATTTAAAAGAAGGATTCCATTTTAAAGGACAAAATAAGAAACCATGAAGTGTATTTTGCAGATAATATCTCATATTGAATGATCTGTACACATTATAAAAATTAAATGTTATGAAAAGATATTTTCATACAGTTACTTATAATATTTAATGTATGATTCATGGATTATAAAGACAAATAACCATAATCTTTTTATTTTCTAAACACATTATTCAAAGAGTGAACTCATTAAAGAGTTTCGTATAAGGATTGATGTATTTTTTATGTGGTTTTATGATGATGTTGTATATGTTTCAAGATAATATTATAATGACACGTGTCATCTTGTATTGGTGGTTTGGGATATATCACTAGAATCTAGTGGAATTAGACATGGGGTGAATTTAAAAATTCATATTTAGATTAAATATTTGGTGAATAATGTTGAGACTCCTCTAAAAAACAATAGTTCCAATCCTCTAAAAAGTAATGTTTTAATGGTCATACAGCACTCATATTTTTTTCTAAAAAATATTCCCATGTGTTTTAATGAAATAAATAGAACACATTAGATATTTGGTACAATTAAAAAATTAAAAATGGTAAAGCTACCAACTAAAAGAGGATCATAGACAACAATAGAAGAATGGGAAAAATATTATTTTGGTATATGTATATATATATATATATATAAATGAATGGTAAATGATAAAAGTTAAAATAAATAAATAAACCGAAACTATAGAACTTGTTGGTAAATCATAAAAGGAATGGTTGTAGCAGTATCAATGTAATTGAATTTTGTGGAATCAAAATCAAATATATAATCAAAAATCTAGATGGAATTCACAGTAAAGAGAAGAATCAAAAACTGGATGATTTCTATAGATTATCCTAAATAATATTTAAAATAATTTCTTCTTGAGAATCATGAAAAATAAGTAACATAATCAACTGATAAAGTATAGTTGGATGCCAGTTTTTGGAATTAACATTAATCATCCAGAGATCACTTATCAAAATATAGGGATGAGGATAAAGCTAAATAGAAGAATATATAATATCTAAGATACTCATGAAATTATATCCCCTAATTTTATCGAACATCACACACCTATCAATATTTAATGACTAAAAATTTTATTTAGGACAGTGATGATTGGGATCTTGATAACATGGATTTTATTATTGGAAAATATGGAATGTTCATATATTCAGACTACATCAACATTTCCTTATAGTGGTTATATTACAAATTCTTTAAAGTTAATAAATGATATATCCACACCAAATGATAATAAAGTAAATGTCACAATAGTAATAAATATAATTCCACATCAGTTGAAATACTCAAAAATTATGAACAATTATAGATGAATTTATTTCATCCTAAGTGGATAAATGAGTAATGGATATATTAGAGGATAAATCAAAGATCCATTAATAATATTTCTAAATGAGTAGATTCTGAATCTACATAAAAACTATAGAATATAAAATCTAATAATATATATAGAGGGAGAGATAAGAATAGTTGTGATCTAATATAGGGAATCTTGAAGTACTGAATGGATCATACATCATGACCCATTCCTTCCCACTTTTTATTAATTTATTTAAGATAAATCCATCTCTTCTAGAAAATCATATCTTTATCTTCATATCCTTTATTAATTATCTATATCCAATATATTATTTATTTAATAATAGTACAAGGATGCCACCTATTCTCTACACTCTATATATCTTTTTATTTACTGATTGGAGAATCCATAGGTATAGGGATATGCCTTTTATCGATCTATGATAAAATAATTTCAAGGATGGGAACATGTTGGTTGTTAATACTATATCAAATATTCCCTAGGGATATGAACTTTTATTTATATTGTAAAGTGGGATTTTAATGCACTCAGTGTTATTTGGATCAATACAAAAGATCCTCCTACCACTTTGGGTTTAAAATAAAGAATCATATCAGGAAGAGAAATTATAAGAAATATAAAATAGTGGATGCAAGTATTTATTTATCAAAACACATTTTGACATTTATTGTGTCATATACATATATAAAATGTAATTCATTTACTATATCAAAAAATCTCTAGAATTTGAACCTATTTAATGTAATAAATTTGTTCATAAGATAGATTAATTATATAGATTAAGTATAAGTCCTTCACCCAACATCATAAAAAATTTCATTCAATATATATAATATTAAATTAATTATAATAATTTATATATTATATCATAAATAGATCATACGAAATCACAACGAATGGATTTGATTATTTAGAAAATAAATTCACATTTATTCACTCTCCTTCTACTTATTAAGCATTATTTATTCATCTATTTATGTTCTCTGGTTTTCCTTTTTTCTATATACTATATTATTTTTTTTATTTTTTTTTGTTAAGAATAAAATAATTAAAAGTCTATTTTATCTTATAATTTTCAATTAATCCCCTATTCTTATTCCAAAAGAGATTTCATATTTTACCACTTTTGAAGACTTAAAAATGGGCATCTGAACAAGTCTCTGATGAATTATAACTTTTTTATTTTCTAATTTACTAATACTTGATATAAAAAAACCATTCCATAAGTGATAAAATATAATTTTAGTTTTTTTAAAAGGATTTTAAATTAATAATTTGGTTTCAAATGACTACATATTTCTAAAAATTATTATTTTATATACTTTAATCAAAGTAGTGATTTCTAGTAAAATATAATGGGATTTATTTTTTTCAATAAGTGAAAGGAAAAGATGTTATCTATAACAAATTATTTTAAAAAATTATTATTTTGATTAAATAAAAACTTAAGTGTTTTTTATACATGAAGACATTTCGTAAAAGAGAACATTACCTCACTGTTGATTGTTTGATACTTATTCCCTACCTAATTCTCTTTTTTCTTCTATATAGATGAATTGAAGTGTAATTCATGTCTTACATTGATCATAAGTGATTTTTCATAATATTTTTTTTACAAGTCATTATTCCAGGCATTTGGTAATGTTTGAATTGATATCAATTAATTTAGTTGTTACATTGATGTAGTTTCTCCATGTTTTAGTTTGAAATCATGCCACATTATATTGGATATTTTCTATAAATATGTTGAAATATTGATTAATGTTTTACACTTGATAATGTGATCATTTTGTTTTATCGATCATGTTTTTTAGGGTTTCTAGTAATGATTATTAATCATGACTATTATTTTATTAAATGTTATGTATGTTAGAAGTGTTATATTATTATTATGTGAACTCAAAAAAAAGTGAAACATATATTGAAAATGGTTGATGGGATGGTCTCGCAGTGCCAAAAATATTATATACTCCTTCACCTACTCTCAAAATGAATATCCTACTTTCCCAACTCTTGTATAAACATTCACCTTTACATGGGATATGGTTCACCCCTAACTCATCCATGGATTGAAATTCTTTGAGCTTAGTTAAAGAATAATCATCATGGCTACTCCAGTTTGGTTATCTCTAGATCAAAGTAGGCATTTCAAGGTATGGTACATCCATGTATAGGGAGAAAATTTTCCAAACCATAATTCCTAAAACCTTTAATTGCTTGGTTTAAATTAACACGTTCAATTTGATGACTCCTTATAAAATATTTTATCATATTCATATGTAAATAACTATACATGTTCATGCATACACATGTTTATTCACAATGGTGTTAGGAAACATTGGTGGTTCCCTACTAAGTATATATATTCTCACACCTTGAATGTGCATCTTAGTGGACAGGAATCCACTTTTATAGCTTTTTTTGTATTATTGGAATGAGTTCAACTATTGGATGTTGTACTAATAGGATTGGATCCAATAAGAGTTCATGTTTTATGAATCTATATTATATAGAAGTATTCGGCCAAGTTTATTAGGAGAAGTACTTATATATTATTTTATCTATATAGTTATTGTTTTTTCCATTAATTTTTCAGGACTATTATAGTATGTTTCATATAGATTAATTATATATATTTAAATTTAATTCATATAGATGTGTCATGTTTACCTATTGTGGTTATAGAATTATTTTAGTATCTATATTCATTTCTCTTGGAGTTTAAGACATATAGATTAGCCATGTTGGTTCCTTGGAAATAATTTGATCATGACTTATTATATTCCTTAAACTGATTATACGATTCCCCAATCATGAAATTTAAACCTAGGGCACTAGTCACCATCACTAGGGGATCAAAGAACACTCTGAGGATTAGTAATGGTCCAGGTTCATGTATTGTATCAGTATCTAGGTCAGGGTCATTGCATATAACATAAGATATGTATCTTTCACCTAATATATTATTGGGGACACCTCATTAACCACATTAGATATAACATTAACATAATTTAGTACTAATGAAAAATCATTTAGTATAAGTGATATCATTCTCACATGATTTATCATTGGCAGTACCTAGTTTTCATTAGGTTATATCCTTTTCTCATGATTTATTATTTTTGATGCTTCATTTATTGCAAGAGATATATCATTCTATATAATTATTAATAGAAATACCATATTTTCCCCAGGTTATATCTCATTCACCTGATTTATTTTTATGTTTATAATGATATAATTTTTTATTTATAACCCATTCTCCCTCTTTTGGGGATCAATCCATGGGAACACTCATCCCATTTAAGAACTAGTTGAAATAGATATGATTTAATATATGTAATGACCTAGACCCTCCTAGTCAATTAATTTTCCAAAACCTGATGTTAAAGGATTACTGGGGATCATTGGTGACTCATTGAAGAGTTTTCCAAAGTCTTCAAGTTGAATGAATGGTGGCACTGATAGGCATCGGTGGCACCGATGGGAATCGGTGGCACTGATCGACCATCGGTTCTAGGGAAATGGTTCTAGGGAATCAGTGCTAGGGAGATGGTTCCAAGGAAACGGTTCTAGGGTGACGGTGCTAGGGTGATGGTGCTAGAGTTTCGGTGACTCATCCATCAGTGTTTCATTTCCAACTTCTCTTGTAGTTTCCAGTTTTTCTCTAGTAACAGCTCTCTTAATGTAAAAGTGATTTAATAACATTCTTAAGTGATCTAAGGCCATTTTAAGTCTAGTAAAGGATGTTTTAAATCCCCTAAGAGTTTCTTTACCCTTGTATATTCAAAATTTGGGGCCTTTTTTAACAGTTTCACACCTTGTCCCCATGTTCTATTTTTTTCCCAGTTTTTTCAGTTTCACCCATGTTGCTTGTTTGTTCTCTGTTTAATAGAAATCTAACTCACAACCATCCAATGATATTTATACACCATATCTAAGGAGAATTTGTTAAATCTAAATTAATTCCAACATGTGAAACCATTGAGCCACATGGTCAATCCGCAATCTGACCATTAAGTACTATGAAAGAGTCTCCCTGATTTTAGGATCCAGCCTCTTCTTAAGTCGATGTCTTCTCTTCCTTCTTCCTTTTTGTTTATCGATGTGAACCTAGATACTTACTCATGAGTCAAATTAGGCACCTATTCTAGATCCTTTTTTCTCATCCTTAGAGTCCTTCCTTCAAGTCGTGTCATCCCTAGTTCTTGGGACAAAGAGAGAACTTCAATCCTTGATCATCCAAGTAGGGGTTTTCCTTCATCTCTCTTTACTGTGCATCATGTGGGGTGGGTGTGATGATATTAATATAGATAAAACCAACATTAACAAAGATAATAAATGGAATTTTAAATAATAAAGGGGTGGTAATAATGATTTTGTTGTTGTATACCTTCATTTTTATGTTGTGAATTGTATGGGCTCATGTCCATGGAAAATTGTGGTCATTGGTGGTCCTTTCATGCGCACTGATAATTCTTTGTTTTCTGGATAATCTTGTAATTGAATAGATGTAACATAGTTACTGTTTAAACACGTATCCTTGGTAGATTAAATAGATACCCAATAGATAAGAACCCTTGTGCGATCACCCCAGTTAACCAAATAGAAAGAAGTAACTTAGTGAATGGTGTCAGAAAATTTTGAAAAACTTTTTTTCTCTATTCTGGTGATATGCATGGTCATTCAATTTGATGTTTGTTGGGTGATGTGGATGGGAATGGGATTTTTGTTTGAGAATTTTCGGTTTTGTGAATATATGTTTGTGTGGATCCAGTATGTTGGGTCTTGGTTTTGTTTCAGTACTTCAAAGTATCTCACGGATCAATTTTGATGTTGTTATTTTATAAGAGAACCAGGTGTGAATTCTTGAATCATGCATGACCATTTTCCTTCATTTATTATTTGGTACTTGTGGTTATGACTATTAGTTTCCTGGTAAATGAGGAATATTTAAATTGGATCACTTAAAAATGATAACGATAATGGGTACATTGGGGAAACTGTTTTCCAGAAATTGGTTATGCTCTACTTACAGTTGCGGTGTACTTGTTCATGTAGGGATAACAGCAAGAGTGGCTGTGTACTATATGGTTGTTGGTTTTAGGACCCTTAGGTTTCGATGAGTGTTTTATTACCTATATATATAAAAATTTAGTTCTTGTGTTTCTAAAACCACCCCACCCATGTTGAGCACTTTGTTATAAACACCTCCATTTCATGGGGGAGGGTGTTTTTTCCAATATTCCTATGAGTGGTTGGTTATTAAATCTATTCTTCTCCCTCTCCCAGTTAGCCCAAGCCTCTTCGGGCATGCGTTGAAGGCCTAATGTTTATTATGGCCTAATACTCTTCGGGCAGGGTGTATTGTTGTGGTTGGCATAGGTTTGTGCAGACAGGTTTGTTTCACAAATGTGCTCGAGATGAGGCCCTGGTGTCTTTGGGTGTGGAAGTGTTTGTTCTGGCCCAGGTGTCCTGGGGCGTGATAGTGGTTTTTGTGGAATAGGTGTATGCAGGGGTGGTTATGTGTGATTTTGTTGGCCCAGGTGTTTGCGGGTGGGATGAACATACATTTGAGATGGCCCATATGGTTGTTGTTGGGGGTGGTAGTGGGACTGGGATTGGATTTTTGGGGGAGGTCTTATGCATTGGATGTTCTAAATAACCAGTTGGAAAGTGTTGTGGGGTACCCAAATATTATTATGTTATTACTATTATTTTTACATGATTGGTGTTAGTTAGGGAGTGTACCTTGGTGAGGCTGGGTGGATATTTTCCCTTGTTATGTTTTTTGGTTACCTTTACTTTTTCACGAGGCATTATAATGCCTCCCCACTTTTTCACAAGAACTTTTGGTTTCCCTAATATTTAAACCTATTAATAACCCTACGCATATAAAATTGATTTCCTGTTTTCAAGAGATCTTGGAGGACTGTGTCATATCTTACTATCTCAAGCATCAGGACAGTTGTCGTTGCTGATTTTCTTTTCTTTTGGTAATTTTCTTTTTAGTTTTTCATGTAATTTTTATTAGTTTATGTTTAACAAGAATATGGGAAATAGGTTTTTAGATTTACTTTTACTTTCAATATTTGGAGTTGTAGGGATTTACCATCTTATATATCAATATTGTTCTAAAAAATGGTAATTCCTTCCATACTACATAAGATTATATACCCTTGGTTTAGTCGCCACTCTAGGGCCAATTAAAGGCAAGACTCAGGGGTCATTATCTTTCCATCAACTTGAAGAAGGAGGGGTATGGTAGTTTTTTGTCCCTACCGTCATATTAGTGATGGTGGGTCAGGATAGACTGCTATCAGAGCTGATAGTAAAGAGATAGGATGGATTTTGAGGATTATGAAAATCGAGGATTGCATTAGAGGGTAGGTAAATAGAGCTAGGAATTCATGGTGCATGAAATAATCCAGGAAAGATCATCTAGGAAATGTGATTTTAGGGGCCCCCGTGATCCAATGTAAGGAATTTGGACCTACTAAACGATCAGGTGAGGCTACACTGATTATAGGGTAGAGACCCTAGTAATGTTATATGCATAATAATGACTTGTGTTTTTGTTTTTCTAGGGTTATTTGGGGATTTAAAATCAATAAAAAGTTTAAAAAAATTTAAAAGTGATCTTCTACACTACTCATGCTTAAGAATTATTTGTTTCCCCTTTCAAATATGGCACCCAGATGAAATCCACAGGTAATACGGATTGTCAAGGCCTAGTAGGTTGATCTGGTCGATTATTAGAGGATTGACCAAGAGAAAGAGGTTGAAAAGTGGTTGAAGACTATATGTTCCTTCCAGTAGAAAACCCTGAGGAAGTACGAGGGAAGTGTTTCCATCTTGGAGACAGAGGGTTGTCTTGAGGAGTTGGAAATCACCATTAACTTGATTTATGCTCTAAGGGAGTACTGGGTTCCATTGGAAGTTATTCAAATGAGGGGAGTTGTGCATCATTGATGGAGACTCTACCTTAGATAGATGATGAAGACTGAGGTTTCGTGGACCGACATTGAGAAGAAGTTCTGGGCGGAATTCCATTCTTCCATGATGAAGGTAGAAAATAGGCAAGAGATTATCTCCCTCCAGCAAGGGAGTATGTTGGTACGGGTGTTGGGGATCAAGTTCAAGGATATACTTCATTTCTCTCTAGTCTTATTCCTGGATGATGAGTCATAGGAATGACACTTAGTGGAGGAACTCTGGCCTTCTCTTCAGTATTCCTTTACTCTGTTCACTCTACTGAAAAATTGGGTAGTTCAGAAGAAGGATGAAGTGGTGGAGAGGATGCACAGGCTGAGAGGTTTTCCATGAGAGGGGATCTAGTTGATCTCTTCAAAGGGGATGGCCATTAGCAGTAGGCCTCTAGCATCAGGGCCTTCTAGGTTTCAGCTGATGAGGAACAGGGCTCAGCAGTACCAGTTATGATCTCCCAGTCTTTTACCTTTCTCTACGAGACTATGACTGAGGTTCATTATATGTAGTAGTCAAGGAATGATTCAAAATAAGTTCCCTGACTGATTGTAGTATAGTGGGGTGGGTAAGTCCACCACCCACCTCAGCAACAGTAGTTTCCAATCAGACCTTTTCAGTAGCAGCAGCTGGGACTGTGAGCTCCTGCTCTACCAAGGGAGGATGGTTTCGGAGGATGCCAGCCCACTATAGGGACCTCGACTAGGGCATGTTTAGGAAGGCAGCTGACAACCGAGGGGAACAGGAGCTAGGAATGGGTAGTTACATGCTGCAGCGGCAATAGTTCCATAACGGACATAGGTCGTTCTAGGTATGATTAGTTTGTTTAGTACTCTTTCATGTTCCTTATTTGATTCTAGAGCTTCACACTCCTTTGTTGGATCTAGTATAGACCATGCCTTGGTTATAGAAGTAGATATACTTTCAATTCCCCTAGTTTTGATCATTCTAGTTAAAGGTCAGAAGAGCCTGTTTGATGTTTTTCGAGGATATAGACTGATGTTGAGGTCACATCAGCCCAATGGGGACTAGAAAGTTACTACTCGAGGTTCGTACTCGACTTCTCTTGAGTTGAAGCATCATTGACAGCCTTGATTAGAAGAGACCAGGCTTTATTATGGGGTGATAAGTTCCTGTTATCCTTCATATATCTGAAAGGGAAGCTGTTCAGTGCCCCAATGCTGAGGTTTCCAGAGGAAGGTGTAACCTTGGAAGTGTTTTGTGATGCTTCCAATCTAGGATTAGAGTGTGTGCTAATGCAGTAGTAGGGAGTGATCTGTTATGTGTCTAGGAAGTTATGTCCTCACGAAAATAACTATTCCACAAAAAATATGGATCTTACAGTGGTTGTGTTTGTGCTAAAGTTGTGGAGGCATTTCCTCATCAAGGAATGCTCCGTGGTCTTCATAGATCACAAGATCCTAAGGTGTATCTACTACCAGCAAGGCATGAACTTGTGAAAGTACAGGTGGATGAATTTTCTTCAGGAGTATGACTTCAATATATACTAAAACTCAGAAAAGGGGAATTTTGTGTCTGATTACTTGAGAAGGAAGTTATATAATTATGTGGTTCAAGAGTTAGTAGATGCTTGGAAGGCAATAAAGGAGTTGGTTACTTTACATATGGTCATAAGAGTGGAGGATGGTAGAGTTTGTCAGTTTTAGATGAAAGTGTAGTCTTCCTTGGTAATATAGGTGGTGGAGTATCTGTGGGGAGACACATAGGATGAAGTGATGCATGATCGTGTTATCTGGGGTGAAGCTCCAGAAGGATGGTCAGAGGATGGTCAAAATCAGATGCCTTTCCATTGGAAGTTGTTCGTCCCTGAGACGATGCGCGAGGGGGTTATCCCTGAGTTCCATAGATAGGCCATTTAAGTAAACCTAGAAGTATCAAAGATGTTTTGGGGCTTGATAGGATAGTTTTGGTGGCCTGGAGTGAAGTGGGTTGTTGCAAAATTTTTGTAAAATTGCCTCATGTGTCAGCATGTGAAGGTTGAACATCGTGTTCCTGGTGGTCTGTTGTAGCACTTAGACATTCCCGAGTGGAAGTGGGAAGATGTATCGATTGATTTCATCACAGGAATACCCAAGGATGAGGGAGGATGTGATTCCACTAGGGTTGTGGTGGACCAATTGATGAGATCGTATCACCTCTTAGTTGTTAAGGAGTCGAGCGCAATGGATTCCTTAGCACAGAAGTACATTGGTGAAGTTGTGCAGCTGCATGAAGTTCCCAGAACCACCATTTCAGACTAGGATACATGCTTTAATTCATGATTTTGGAACCCAGCTATAACATAGCACTACTTTCAACCCAGAGACAGATGGTCAAATAGAGAGGATAGTCCAGACGTTGGAGGATATGTCGTGCGCATGTGTTTTGGAATTCAGAGGATCATGGGTATGCCACTTTACTATGGTATAGTTTTTCTACAACAATAGGTACCACTTTACCATTGTTATGGAACTATTTGATGCCTTGTATTGAAGATTGTTTTGTTTACCTGTGTGTTGGATAGAGGTTGGAGAGGCAAGTGTTCTTGGCCCGAAGGTGGTGCAAAGCACTACGAAGAATGTTCAACTTTTGTGTGAGAGGATAAAAGAAAATCAGGACCAGAATAAGTCATATGTTGATCATAGGGGGAGAACCTTGAAGTTTTAGGGTGGAGATCATGTGTTCTTGAAGGTTTCCCCTAGATGTGGGTAGCGGAGGTTTGGCAGGGGGAGTAATCTTTGTCATAGGTTTATTGGACCCTTAGAGGTGTTGGGACGAGTTGGTGAGGTGGAATATTAGCTAGCGTTACCACCACTGCTAAATAGGAACCACAAAATCTTCCATATACCTCAGCTCTGTTAGTATCTACAGGATGACTCCCACATCCTCAATAGTGGAGAGTTGGATATTTAGGATGATATGACATTCGTAGAGTGACTGGTGAGAATCGAGGATCGTAAGGAGAAGGTTCATCATGGATGGACCATTCCCTTGGTTTGTGTATTGTGGGGTCATGGTGGCCTCAAGGAGAGTACCTGGGAATATAAGGCACTGATTCATTCCCAGTACTTAGAGATATTTTTATTTTTGATCTTGTGTTTCCCTATGCCTGGCTTGTGATGAATTTTTTAACATGCATGCTTTATGATAAGTTGTTTCCCTCTTCCTTATTTTTTGTGGAAAGTCCTTACTATGGGGAGGGTAGGACGTGATACTTAATCAAGAAGCATTAATTTTGATGTGATTAAACTTGTACAGACAAGTTAGTTCCAAACAAAGTGACAATATCTAGAAATGGAGTAAGGAACTCCATAATCCATATGTGTAGATGGTGTGACTTTGTGTTTGTGTGGTTACATAGTTTTTCTGTAGTTGTTTAGGAGATAGATGAGAGATGTTTTCCTATATATCGATGTTTTATTCTGGATTTCGAATAAATCTATGGTGTTTTGTCCTTGAAAGGTATCTTGTGAGGTGTTTGTTCAGACCCCTCCCTTTTCTTTAGGTTTACTCTTGAATTATCGATGGTGAGAATTGTTTGAGAGTTATATGATGTAATTAACCGGAACCTCCTAGTCCATTACTTTCTAAAACATGATGTTTGAGGCTTACTAGGGATCATCGGTGACGAATTGATTAGTTTTCCAAATATTTTAGGTTGAATGAAAGTTGGCATCGATGGGAATCGGTGGCCCCAATGGGCCATCGGTGGCACTAATGGGAATCGGTGGCACAGATCGTCCATCGGTATCAGGTCGATGGTGGAAGGGTGACAGTGTTAGGGAATCGGTGCCAGGGCAATAGTGTTAGGGTATCGGTGCAAGGGAGATGGTGCCAGGGTGACGGTGCTAGGGAGATGGTGTCAGGGCAATGGTGTCAGGGCGATGGTGGTAGGGATACTGTACCAGGGTGATGGTGCCAAGGTTTCGGTGACTCACACATTGATGATTCATTTCCATCTTCTCATTCTCTTTCCATTTTCTCTCCAGTAACACCTCTTTTGATGTAAAAGTGTTTTAATTCCCTTTTTAAGTGATCTATGATAGTTTTAAGGCCAGTAAAAGATGTTTTAAATCCCCTAAGAGTTGGGTGAACCTTGTATTACCAAAACGTGTGGCCTTTTTTTATCAATTTCACAACCTTGACCAGTGTTCTGTTTTGGTTTTCTAGTTTTTCTTGTTTCACCCCTATTACGGGATTTTTCTTGATTTAAAGGAAATCTATCGACTCACAGTCATCCGCTGGTCTATCTCCACCATCTCTAAGGAGTATTAGAAAATATAAATTAATTCCAATGTTTGAAACCACTGAGCCATGTGATCAATCCATGATCCTACTTTTATGTACATTAAAATGGTCTCCTTGATTTTAGAAAAATTCCTCTTCTTAAGACGAGATCCTTTCTTCCTTATTCCTTTTCATTTCTCTATGTTCTCCTAGAGACTTCCTCCCGAGATAAATCATGTACCCATGATGGAGCCTTCCTGTTTATCCTTGTATTTATCCCTTTTTGTCATGGAATCCCCAGTTCTTGGTGCATAGAGAAAACTTTGATCCTTGATCATCCAAGAATGGGTTTTTCCTTCATCTCTCTTTACTGTGAATCATGCGAGGTGGGTTTGATGATGTTCCCATAGATGAAACCAATTTTAAAAAAGAAAATAAATTGTCTTCTAAATAATTAAGGGGTGGGAATGATGATGATGTTACTGTGTTTTACCTTCATTTTTATGTTGGGAATTTTATGGTCTCATGTCCATAAAAAATCATGGACGTTGGTTGTCCAATCTGGTGCACTAATGAAGCTCTATTTTCATGATAATCTTGTGATTGAATGAATTTATCATTGAAATAGTATAATCATGAAAACTTGGATGATTAAGTGGATGCCCGATGGATAATAACCCTTGTGTGATCACCCTAGTTAACCAAACAGAAAGAAGTAACTTAATGAATGGTGTTGGACAAACATGAAAAGCTTCCTTGCTCTATTCTGGTGAGGTGATGTGGATGGGAATGGAATCTATGGTTGAGAATTTTTGGGTTTGTGAATATGAGGTCTTGTGGATCCAGGATTTTGGGCCTAGGTTTGGTTCTATTACTTCGAGGGATCCCACAAATCCCTTTTGATGTTGTTACATTACAAGTGAATCGGGTGTGAATGCATAAACTCGCATTTCCTTTCTCCTTCAGTTATTGTCTTGACATTTGGTCATGTTTATTAGTTACCTACTATTGGAGGAATATTTAAATGGGGTCACTTAAACATGATAATGAGAATGGGTACAATGGGGAAACTATTTTCCAGAAATGGGTTGTACTTTGGTTATGGCTATGGTGTACTTGTGCATGAAGGGATCACAACAAGAGTAGTTTTATACTGGTTGGTTCTTGGTTTTGGGACCCTCATATTAGGATTAGTGCTTGATTACCTATATGTATAAACATTTGGTTCTTTTTTTCTTATATTCACCCCACCTATGTTGAGAACATCACGTTGAAACACCCATTTTGTGGGAGAGGGTGTTTTGTCCATCATTCATCTGAGTGGCTGGTTATTAGCTTCTTCCTACTCCCTCTCCTAGGTAGCCCAAGACTCTTCGGGCAGGTTGTGATGTTCTAAGGATCATTATGGCCCAAGAATCTTCAAGAAGGTATTATTTTTGTGGTTGGACCATGTGTGTGTCGGTAGGTTTGTTTCCTAAGTGTCTTTGAGATGAGGGTCAGGTGTCTTTGGGTGTGGAAGTGGTTGTTCTGTCCTAGGTGTCTTCGGGCGTGATAATGTTAATTGTGGCCTAGGTGTCTGCGGGTGTGTTTATGTGTGGTTGTGGTGGCCTAGGTGTTTGCAGGTAGGATGAATGTGCATTTGGTATGGCCTATATGGTTGTTGTTGGGGGCGGTGTTGGGAATGTAGTGGGATTTTTCGTGGAGGTCTGATGCATTGGATTTTCTAATTAACCAGTTGGAATGTGGTGCGGGTACCCAAATATCGACATCCTATTACTATTATTTTTACCTGATTTATGTTATTTGGGAAGTGTGCCTTGGTGAGGTTGGGTGGATAGTTTCCCTTGTTAGGTGTTTTGGTTACCTTTACTTTCTCATGGGGCATTAGAATGCCTCCCCACTTGTGCACAAGATATTTTGGTTTCCTTAATGAGTATACTTGTATATGCACACCATGTATATAAAACTGCTTTCAGGTTTCCAGGGATACTTTGAGGACCCTACCAAACCTTACTAGGAGGGGTCTGGAAGTTTGTTGTCCCTTCCCTCTTCTCGGTGAAGGCAGGTCATGACATTATACCTGGTGGATTCTTAATTAAAAATTGATTTTATGGGTGTGTACATGTATTTATTATCACTTTAACTTTATTTAGTATATGCATGTAAAAATATATATGGTTATTTTTAGTTACATCATTGGAGTGTTCTATTATGTTTCATGATCGCACGCTACACATATACCTTTGTGGATCTGAAAACCTTATGATTAGTATATTGTTTAGGGAACTATCCCGATAAATGTGAGTTGGAAGGAGGAACACAGCACGGATATAGAGGCTAGTCCGAGGTAAGGGTGATGAAATAATTTGAGTTTCCCTAATATTTTAATTTTAGTATGTATTATATAATGTATATAAAAAATATTTTTGAAATATTTGATTGATGTAAGATTGTATGGTTGGGTGTGTGTTTATTTATTATACCATGGTATATAGTTTTAATTAAAATTTTCTTATAACCATAAATAGTTTTATCTAAAATTTAATTTATATCTAATTATAGACATTCAGTATTTTTTTGTTATTTCATTCAATGAAACTAAGGGTATAATATCCCTTTGAGATTATTTAAAATATATAGGAATTGTTTTCAGGTACTTAAATCCATTTTTTACCATCATTCATTTTGTAAATTTCCCAGTTCATTTCAATTTATTTATTTTTTTATATTTTTCTACGACTGTTAACTATTGGTTCATGGTAAGGAAAAACAGTGTGGGTGTTTCTTAGAAATGTGAAGATTATATTAGATTCCCATAGGATAGAAAAAAAATCATAGGTTTTTAAAAATGGTGTGGCCTATTCCTCAAATTGTTTAACATGTGATGGAATCTTTTTTCATAGTTGGCACTTGGTTTTTCAAACTGAACTACCAAAATTTTTGTCTACTCCATTAGCTTTTAATAGGGTCCCTAGTTTTACAAACCATATGGCCAAAAAATAAGATCTAAATTAATTAATCATAATTTTATTGTGAAAATAAGAAACACCTATGTCTGGCCTCATTCTTATCCCAGTGAATTAGGATCTCAAAATAGGAGACTCCTATTTGATATTTTGGAGTCTTCCTGATTTCTAGAATGAAAATAGATTTGATGTAAAAGTTAATGATTTACGAAAATTTAAGCTATGTGCATGTTCTTGGTTTTTATTCATTTTTCTTCTAAATCCTCTCTTTTATCCTAAAACAGAACCTTATATCAAGGATTTTGAATATATATTTAATGATTATAAAATAATCTATTTGGGTTTCTTATAGATCCATTTCATAATTGGTAATCATTTTCAAATATTTCAGTAGCATTTTGTGTTATTACAGTATCATTATGGAATGTGATTCCTCTAATTTCAATTATTATATAAATTAATTAATTAATTATTCTTAATTGGGTTTATTGGTTAAGGTTTCTTCCTTGTTTCCTTAAACCCTTAGTTATTTTTTTCTTATGGATCTCATACAAGTGGTTGAATTACAAGATTTTTAAGGTAGGTGGTTTCATAAAAGGGTTTTATTCTATAATCCTTACTTTTCTTCTCATTTCCATTGGTTCCAAAAAAATGTAAGAAAAAATGAATTATGGATTTATCAGGAAAATAGATTTGAAATGGTTTTAAAGTATTTATTTTTGACATGTAGAAATGTGCATATTTTGGATATTTGTCGATGATGTAAGTATCCCTTTATTTTCTTTATGAAAATTTATTTCAATGCATGTTTTATATTTATGAAATGTGATTCAAAAAAATTTTGTATTCTCATGAAAGGTGACTTTAAATAATATTGTAATTTAATTAAATTTGATTTCATAGTATATGGTATTTTGATGGAATTTAATGTCTATGTATGTTTTTTTAATAAAATTGTTTTCCAAGTATGTTGTATCCTGATGAAAAGTGGTTTTCAAATCATGTTATGTGAACTTGAATACCCTAAAGATGAAAGTGATGAATTTGTTTCTTTGAAATATTTAACCTAGGTAAATTTAGAGAACATGGGAACCTGATCTACTTAATAGGGGGATAGAATTTGGTTAAGGACTATTGGAATGGTATGTATTACATAGAAAGGATATAAAATTAAAATTATAAATAAATATGGATTAAATGTTGTCATCAGAGATTTCACTCATTAGGTTGTTCATTTTTAACATTTTTTTTCTCTTAGAGCTTTTCAGTGCACGCTAATCATGAGAATCCTAGATATCACAAAACTATTGTATCCAACGACTCAATTTCCATGTTTTTAATCTTATGAAATGGATTTTTATTTATTCTTGTATATTTCAAAAATTTTAATTTCATTAAAAATTTTAAATTATTTAAAAATGAAAATTTTTTCCTTAAATGAACATCAAAAATTGGTTTCTTTGGAAATATTTTGTGAAACAATTTGAAACGGTTGAGTTTCCATGCTTGACATAAACAATGAAAACGTATTTCTCTCATTTGTTTTTGTTAAATGATAACAATTGGTTTTTTTGTTATGACTTCTTATGAAACAATTGGCGGGATCCCAATAGGTTTTTTTCTCACACCCTTCACATAACTTTTGGTGTGTGTGGATGTTGTTTTATCTGACTTAGGTAAAAAAAAATTAACCTCATAGAGATGGAAGGTATCTATGCTTGAAGGTTTTTGGAGTTCATTGATGACATAGTTCAAATGGAAATTGGTTTTCTCTTAAAATGGGTATTTGGGGTTTACCTAATTTGTATTGGAAATTTTTTTTCCTTGCACTCATTTTAGTTCTTAGTTTTCTGATACTTTGTTGGCATGTTGAATTTCTTTTACATATATACCATTTTTTCATTGGTTATTAATTATGGGTGAATTTATTCCCAAAGGTAGTTCTTGATTCCGAATCCCATGTCACTAGCCCATGTGGATCAGTAATTACCTTTGGTCCTTTCCAGATGCTAAATTTGGTATCTAGTTTAGGGATCACCTTGGTTGGGTTGTGATCTGAAACATCCCACCCCTCCACATTTTATTTAGTTGAGGCGGAATTACTACTAGGCTATAGGCAATATCCCCAAGATGCCAAAGGTTGGGAATAAATGCTAAGGGCCTCAGTAAAGTTGGGGGACAATTTTCCCATTGAAATTAATATAAAAACCACTATGTATACCAAAACTAAAAAATAACTATATGATGCCAGATATCCATGTAATACACTTCAAAGTAATACAAAAGACAAAAATACCAAACCACACCATAACCAACATTAGAGTACTAATTAGGAAGACTAAACCACTAAGATCAAAGACTCCATAGATATCAATACAACTACTCCCTTCATGCTCTAAGATCCACCTCCACTATAAATTACTAGAAATCATGAAGTGTCATTAAATAAGTGTGATACTTTTCCTTCACTTGTGTCTTAATGAAGGATGTATACAAATACACAAAAGTTCCCAAGTAGAGGGTGAGTAATGAAACTCAAAAGGTCTTCCACAAATGACTTCCCTACTCATGCAACTCAGACAGAACATGTTATCACATTTTTATAAAAAATAATTATATAAACACTTTAAACCATTTTAATAGTTTATATCAAAACAATTAGTTCACACAAAAACCATTTTCTAGCCTAAACAGTTTTCAAGGAAAGCAACCAAACACATCATTAAAACCATTTCTCAAATCCCATTTTGGCATAATACATTCCATTCCACATATCCACACATACAACCATGCATGAAACCTTGTACCTAACTATACCCATGAGTGGTAATTCATCCTTTCACCAAGTCATCACTTGGTGAGCCATTTTCATGGGGGAACTTCACGCCCTTATCTATATAAAATTCACATGAGAAAACTTTAACCATTTATGCTAAAAATCATGAAAAATAAACTATTTAAATAAAACCATTATTTTATTTAAAATATTTCTAAAAAAAATTCTATAAATCCAACAAATCCAAATTTTGAAACAAACATTTTAAAATCAATAAAACAGAGCTCTTTGAAAAACCAATTTCCACAATTTCAAAAACAATCACTAAAGTGGGTTTATGAAAACATTTTCACATAAATTTCAAAAAATATTTGGGACCAATCCTTCATGCTCTAATAATATGATTCATGATTGAATCCACCTACCTTGGAAACTATGTAAAAATTATTAATGGAACAAATTCTTTCACAAATTCGGGTTGAATATCCAAAAACCAAGCTTATATCTTGTCACCTTACATCAATATATCCAAATATCATAAATATATATATATATATATATATATATATCCCCAAAAGAGTAGATCTATGAATCCAAGAGTGGTAAGAAGAATAGATCTAAGTAAAACCACCAATAATAGAGACTTACCATGGAATCTTCCTTCAAATCACAAATATTTTCCAACGAATCTCTACCATGTTGAAGGGGAGAGACTCCACAGCCTTTAGGAGGATAGAAAACTGATTTGGGGTTACAATGAGTGGAAACCAAGAGGTCTAGTGTAAATTCAAATGACATAAACATTTTAGGATCTAAAAAATAATCTTAAATGATTGAGTGACATGGTTAGGAAAATCATGCACTAATTGTGCGGAATCCATTACCTCCTAACACCCTTCAAGTTGTTTTATTATATAGTTATACAATCAATGTCCCAACCTTATTTTTCCCTCTATTCCAAAAAAGTATGATTACTCCTAGGTGGCCACACTATTTGGCCAAACTGGGCACCTACACAATTTCTTCTTCACTTTCCATGGTTTCATGTAGGAGTTCCATATTTTCTAATAACTATTCTACATCCTTACACCTCTATAAAATCCCCAAAAACATTTCAAAATTACTCTAAACCCTCCCAAACAACACCCTAACACATTACGTACTTAAAATACATTAATTAATTGTTACTTAATTGAATTTAATGGTGCTAAATTCTCCCCACCATTTTCCTTTATATCACCAAAAAGAGGAAAACCACCACATTCCAAAAATACTTTAGGAAATTACTCATTAATTTATTTCTATAATTCCCAAGTTTCTTCCAAAATATAACCATGGTTCCATAAAACCCACAATAAACTGAAACGTTTCCACACAAGACATTTTCCTGCATATCCAAAATATATACTAGCTTATGAACCAATGATGAATCCCAATATAAGTGAATGTGAACCCCTCAAATCACATGTTCAGGATCATACTGGTACTTTTTCAACTGAGATACATGAAAAATATTGTGAACCATATTGAACTGTAGTGGAAAATTCAACATATATCGACCTCACCAACCTGTTCAAGTATCTTAAAAGGGATTATATATTGTTGAAATAACATGAACCTATTTCCAAAATAATGAATCCCATGCCTTGGATAGATTCTCAAGAACACATGATCACTCACCTTGAATGAAAATAGCTATTGATGATGATCTACATGAAATTTCTAATGAAACTAAGACATATCCATTATCTTACTAATCAACTAAATCTTCTCTAATCTCTCTTAGACAAGGCTCCATCCAACTAGTGAATTCTCACCTATTTCCACCCAAAAAAGTAAAGAAAGGCAAGGATTCCCATAAAATGCTTTAAAATGATATATATGTATAGAGTCTTAAAACTATTATTATATGAGAACTACACTGGTGTTATATGATCCTCCAATGAGCCCCCAAGATCCACTACCCAAGACTATATCATGTCTTAAAACATTTGTAACATCCTTTCAGATTGTCTATTCATCTAAGGTGATACCCCTTAATCATTGTCAACTAATCCCCTAGAGCTTGCTAAAAGGATTTCCGTAAGTGATACATAAACCTCAGATCTTTTTCTAACACTATCAAAACTAGTATTCCACACCTCTAGACCAATTTTCATATATAGGTTTTATAAAATTCTTCCTCCAAATGAGATTCAAATATTGTGATGAAACAAGATGACATTGTGAGATGATACATGATCACCCATAAGGCATCATGTTTCTGAACTATTCTTGGAAGAAAATTTATAAAATACATGGTAATATACTCCCATTTCCAAATAATAATTTGTAAATAATACAACATTCCTACTGGTTGTTGATGATCTACCTTAACCCGCTTACAAGTTAGGTATCTCATAAAAAATGCACCCACCTACCATTTCATGACTGCCCACAAATAATTTTCTTTCCATGCCTTATACATAGTTTTTATTCCACGATGAACATCCCATTCCTAATGGTGGTATGCAAGAATAAGTTTCTCTAGATAATCCATAGAAACAACCATTCGATATTGAAACCGAAAAACCAAACTCTTATCTAGCTAGAATCACTCATTGGTCACCACACCATTGAGTTTTTTCCTCATTACAACACATTTTAAATCATATTTTTATACCTCTTTAACCATATCCATAAAATAGAGAACAAATGATAATAGAAATAAAACCATAAATTTACCTATGTCTTCACAACCCAAGTGCATTTCGGTTGTCACAAACATTAATTACCACTGATTTAAAGACTATGTTTCCAACTGAGCATATGAATTTCAGCTTAATGAATCTACCATTGAATTTCCTTCACTATGTGTATACATAAAATAAACTTTTAAAAATTATAGATACTTTATCCATATTCTTTTTCTTACGTCCAAATACCTTTATAAGAATATGTGTTTCAAGATTGTATAATCTGTAAACATCATAAATTTCTCACCAAAGAGGTAATGACATTATGTATTCAAGGAAAGGACTATAATAACTAACTTTAAATCATATGTTGGGTAAATTTTCTCATGAAACTGTAACAATAATGAACTACAATAAATAACATGATCTCCTTTCATGAGAACACATCCCAACTTAGATCCTGAATCATCACAATACACCATGTACCCATGATCTGAATCCAAAAATATAATGTATGTGATCATATATGGTGTACCTTTATCTCTTTAAAAGACATTTAAAATTTAATTTTCTATTGTAATGGAACATTATTCCTTTTCAAATCTTTTATAGGTGAAGCTATTCATGAAAAATCATGAAACAAATGTGGAAAATAACCAACTTGACCAAGGAAATGACATATCTCATAGACATTACTTGGAGGTTTCCAAAAGATAACAGCCTCTATCTTTTCTAGATCGATAGAAACACCACTTTAAAAGATAGAATGGACAAGGAAACATAACTCTTATATCCAAAATTCAAAATTTTATAGTTTTTTATACAAACTATGATCCCTCAAAATTCCCAACACCATTTCCAAGGGTTTATCATGCTCATATTTTTTCCTTCAATACACCAATATGTAATCCATAAATACCACCACAAAAGAATCTAGATATCTTTGAAATATATAATTCATAAATTACATAAAGAATACTACTGTATTTTTATGACCAAAATTCATTGATAAATACTCATAATTTCTATATCTACTACTAAATTTATCTTTGGAATATCCTCCTTCTGAACCTCCAATTAGTGATGTCTTTAGCAAGGTTAATCTTATTGAATCACTGAGCTGACCACAATTGATCGAACAGATCACCAATTCATGGAATTTGATACCAATTTTTTGTCATAACATAGTTATGCTTATGATAATCCCCACACAACTGAAGAGTTTCATCTACCTTTTTGATAAACAGTACAGGTGCTTCCCATGGAGAATTGCTTGACTGAATGAATATTTTTCTTTAAAACTCTTCCAATTGGACATTAAATTCACTTAATTCTATCAATTCCATCAGATAAGATAGAATTTATATGAGACTAGTCCCTCATAAGAGATCAAATTTAAACTCTTCTTCTCTTGTTGGTGGAAAATATATGAAATTATCTATAAAAACATCTGAAAACTAATCCAAAAGTACTGGAAAACCATTATCCTCGATGTCATCCTCTAATTAAAAATTCAAAGCTTACAACTGGTATGAGATAATTCTAACTTCTAGTACCAACAATATTGTTTCACCTACCTTTACATTTTGGTCTCCATTAAGGAGATGCTCGGAGGAATCATCAGTCATAAAACTAACCTTTCGCATAAACTAATCGATGCCATCCTTGAAAATTTTCAACCAATCCATACCCAAGATTGTTTCATTAACATCCATCTCAAGTAAATATAAATTCCATATCAATATATCTCCATAAATAGTTATAGATTATTCCCTACAAATAAAGGGTTGAAATTTTCTTTGACCAAGGGAGTCTGATGTTTCAAAACAGTAGGCATAGTCTCAACATTTAAACCCAAAAGATCAATAGTAAGAGAATAAATAAATGAATGGTATGCACCTATATCAAATAAATCATAAATAATGGTATAATTAAAAAGAATCATACCTATCACCATTGATGGTCCAGATTGATCATCCACAATCACTTGGTCAGCTCCATATAACTACTTATTCACTACACTTTAATATTTATTTCCCTTTTGAGATTGCACTAGCAGGGAATTCATGGTATTCCTAGAATCACTATGGTTTCCTCTACTTTGCTGATGAGAGGTATTATACTAACCTCATCCAATCAAATCATATGATGTTTGTGACACATGAAATGTGTCCCGAAGACCTAAACGGGTATCACTGCAACAATAATGTTAAATATTCCCCAACAAATTGAAATTGTGGAATGATCTAGGGGTTCTCTTACAATCCCACTTAATGTGGTCTAAAGAACCACATTGGAAACATGTGTTCTTTATCTTAGGATTTGGAGGAAGATTCACTAATCCATCTATCTGATTATGAATCATTATACTACATTGGAAATAGGTGTAATTATTCCTCTTTCCCCCTGCATTAGAGTTCCCACTATTTCACATAGGCATCAACATGATCCCTCCACTCATATATCCTAATATAGTCCTTTTATTTTACCATAACTCTCTGGAAAATATCTATATAATACATTATAGAAAGAACAAATATCTTTGATAAAATATTATATCTTTATCTCAATTCAAAAATGAATCCCTTCAAGGACACAATTACATTATCTTCGGGCACAAGGCGAACTAAATTCCTAAATTCCATCACATACTCTTTCAATGAGAGATTATCCTACTTCAAAATGAAATAGTATTTCATTCTTAAAATAATTAATGTATGAGAATAGAATCATTTGATAAAAAATTCTTAAAAATACATCCATGAAATTCCATGGTCTAATTTATCTTGATATACTAAATCCCACCACTGGAATGAAATATCTTCTAGAATATATGTTTCCAACTTGACTTTCAGATATTCTGGTGTGACAAGGAAATCAAATATTCAATTCATCCTATTTGGCAACACCTCTTCTTTCTCTGCTTCTGAATCACCCAAAATATTGGTGGATTATTCTTCTAGAACACAATGGAATGATCCACTTTCCTTGGTTTATCCCTTTGATTCCCTCTATCTATAGCCTAAAATCCTAAAACAACACTTTGAACAAGTAGTTGGTCGACAGGTGACTTTGGCGCTACCACATTCTTAGCAGCCTCATCTATTTAGTTTATATGATTCCTATAAGGTTCCATTTTCTATAAACAAAATAAAGTTCTATAAGTATCACTTTATAAATTGAATGCATAAAAATTTCAAATTTACCATTTTACAACTATCACAATAAGTTCTTCCCAAAATTCCACACTTTCCATTTTCTACCCATTTCTAAAAATACAAAAAATGCTTTTGGGAATCAAACCACATTCCAAATACCATTATCACAGAATTTTTGAAATCTTGTATTTGAAAAAAAAAATTAATACTTTTTGAAATCAATAATTTTGCACTAAATGATAAATCATTAACCAAAATGAAATAAACACTCCTAGTGTGAAGTAATTTCTATCAATGAATATCATGCTCTTCTCATTGGATAAACCCATGGAAATGAGATTAAAACTATTACATGTGTCCCCAAAACACTTATATAACTATATTATTAGTAACTTGAAGTTCTATATAAATAGGTTATCTATGCCATTTTATTTTCTACATTTCATGTTCGGATGATCCTAATCCTTTTTACCATCCTAGCACAAGAACTAAACTAGAGCCAATTTAAACTCCAAGACTAACAACTGATACCATTTTCAAGTAAATGTCCCAAAAGGATGAAACCATTTGTAACATCATTCCCCTCATCATTGTTTTGACTCAAGTCGAAACTGCTACTACGCCTTAGGCAACAACCCAAAGATGCTAAAAGCTGGAAATAAATTCCAAGAGCTTCAATACTGTTGGGGGATGATTCTCATTTTGAAAATAAAACAACCAAAAACAAGTTTAACATAAAGAAACACAATTATATTATGCATGATAATAATGTAATACAACTCGAAGTAACACTAAATAGAAAAATTACCAAACTACACAACAAACAACATCAAAGTGTCGATGAGGAAGACTAAACCAATAAACTCAAAGACTAAAAATACATCAATACAGGAACTACTAATATGATCCAATCCCCAATTCCACAATCCATACCCAACTATCACAAATAATCACTAATGAAATGTGATACTTTTCCTTTATCTATGTCTTGATAAATGAAATATAAAAATGCACCAATGTTCCCAAGAAGGGGGTGAGTAATGAAACTCAGTAGGTTTTCCCCAAATGAATTCCATTATCAAGTAACTAGGATAGAACATATTATCACATTTATATAAAATAATTTATATAAAACACTTAACATTTTAGCAGTTTATATAAAAACCTAGAAGTTCACAAAAAAATTGTTTTCCAACAAAAAAAATTATCAAGTAAAGAAACCAAAAAAGTCATTCCATCCATTTTTCAAGCCCCAATTTGGAATAATCAATACCATTCAACATATACCCAAATCCAACCACGAATGAAACCATGGACATCCCCATACTCATAATTGGTGAGTCGTCCTTCCCTCAGCCATCACTTGGTGAACCATATTGATGGGGGAACTACATGCACTTATCCATCCCATTATTTTGATGGGGTAACTTCAAACCCTTATCCATCCAAAAGGCATATGAATACATACCAACCATTTAATCCAAAACCTGTGAAAAATCATCCATTTCAAAAATTTCAATAAAACAACTATTTTATTAAAAACTGTAAGAACTCGGATCTTATTTTCAGGTATGGATCTTGATTTTAGGTGATTTTTCAAAAAAGGTGTGTTTTTGGAAATTTTAGAAGTACACGCCATGTACAGGGAGTACACAACGTGTACCAGGTTTCTTCAGGTAGCTTTGTTCTAGTCGTGTAATAGCCAAGACATTACTGTGTGAGGCGCCTAAAGCGGGGTTCGGTTGAGGCATGTACACAGAATGTACATTAAATGAACATGTTTTTTACTTTTTATTTTATTTGATAAATCATACCGGGTTATGTCTAATCTCAAAAATGTCTTCTTCTTCCTGTGTCTTGAATAGTAGAGTGATGTATGACTGATTCTTCTCTAATCCATGTAGCCTTCATTCATTCTCTGAATCGAACTTCGGTGGGTGCGTTGGAATCCCACCAGTGATTCATTCCTTCTTCTAGAGCCTATCCTCCTGATTTATTTTCTCTCTCAAGTTATTCAAGGATGGACATTTTTTACATTTTTTTATATCTACATCATTCTTGGCTGATTCAAGGGATGAAGTTCAAGAGTGTTCATCGTAAAACATCGACGTAGGTGGTTTTTTGCCTTTGTTTGTTTGTCTTTTAGTTTTAGATGCCAAAGTTCTGATTTATCATGTTTTTTTTATTTTGGATTAAGGATATTGAAACCTATATTATATACCTTATATTGATTATTATATTAAGGGTTTTTTGTTTTAGTGTTATTTGAAATTTTATGTTTAAGGAACACCCCATGGGTTTGTGTCCCTGTTTGAATATTTAGGTCTGTTTGGTCTAGGATGCCTGTGAGGTAAACCTGGTTTCCATTCCTTGCTTTATAGGATGGAACTATTTGAATTTTTATACTTGTTAAATGCTCAGGATATGAATTTTAATTGTTTATCCATGTGGTAGTTGATATTACTTTGGGTTGCTTGATATCGTTTTCTGCACGATTAAATTGCACAGGGCTATGAGAACCTAGTGTAGTTAGACCACATAGGGAATTGAAGTTGAGTGTTTCCTCAAAGTGTCTATTATATTTCATGCTAAAAGACCATACAAAAGATTTATGGTGAGTGCTCCCTCAGAGTGTCTATAGTTTACATTACGATACCACATAGGGAATAGACATTTAGTGCTTCCCCAGAGATTTTGTTGTTATTATGGAAAGACCTTAGGGGGAATTGATGGTGAGTGCTTCCTCAAAGTGACTTTTCCTATTTATTTCATTATTTGGATAGAGGGGTTAGACTATGTGGGATACCCATAGGGTTTTTTTAAATATTTAATGTTTTTGATGCATCTTCCAAGCCAAATCACAAGCATGGATTCGGTCTTATTAGGTAGCCTTCTAAGATACCTTTTTTTGATACTTACTTGATTAAATGATGAACATTAAATCCTAATGAATGTAAATGGAACCTTCATGATGGTTTAATTTTGTGTACTTCTAGTTTATTTTTGTCATTTCAATTATTACCAGTTATATATATTCACTGACTGTTAGACACATATCTTGTGGAGGTTGCCTACTAGGATTCGTCTCACATCTAGTTTCGGTCATGATTTTGGACTCAAATGAATTATATAGTTGCAGGTATAGATAAGTTAAAGCACCATTCCTAATTAGGCACTTGATTACTATGGATCTGGCATGAATGGGACCAAGAAGAACATTATGATATTGCTGGAGTTTATTGGTTTTCTTTTATATTTTGGTTTTGTACTATATTTTCCATCATTGTAGCTTGTTTGGATATTTTCCTAGATATATGTGACATGAATCATTTATATATGTGCTCTAGTTGTTTATTCACATTCAGACATCCACTATTTATTATTTTTTTATGATGTGCATAATTTTCCAATTCGGTAATAGTTTCCCTACTATCACACCCCTGGACCTCACTACTAGTAATCAGCCTCTGTCATTCGGGGAAATGCACTTTAGACCATGTGACCAATTGGGTACAGGGCACCTTTGGGAGGCACCAGAACTAGGACGTTACAAAGTGGTATTATAGGAGGTTCTTTTCATATTTGTCTTGCTGTTTTGAGCCTATAGAAATGGATAATAAGGAATAGGTAATTGGTAATATTCTAGGCCCAAGAGTAGCTAACCCGTGTATAGGGAAAATCCAATTTACCTCAATTATTGCAATTTTTCTGGTTTTTCAATTGTTATAGTTATTTTGATTTCATCGTGGGGTGATTCATGTGATTGTTGATGTTATGATTTATATCATTATGGTTATATTTCTGTTGTAACCCAATGAGATAATGGTATTCCATATCATGCATCATATAGCCACTTGATAGAGATCACATGTCATGTATTCCCGTCATGCCATTTAGGGTGCATTAATGATTTCATGTTGTTGTGATAAATGTTGGGCTAGATATGCATGTTGTTGTAATAGATCCCATGATAGAATAACTACTTTCTTAATAGGGAATTGTAAAATTTAAAGTTTCATTTGAATGTGTTCCAAACAATTATCCTTGAGGTGTTATGAGCTCTCTTGTATTGGAATTTTATTGGAACATATTGAACATTAATTGATTTATTTTAGGATATGGCATTAATATGATGCCAAGCTTTGATTATCAGGGATTATGGGCCCCCACAGATCGTAATTTGGAGCTTTAAGTCTTGTTTAAGTATTCTATGGGGTTCTAGAGTAGTTTCCGAGGCTTACTATCAAGAAAAACCTATAATACACGATGTATAATGATAAATACACGCCATGTATCCTTCTATTTGGGAAGAAAATATTTTTCTTAAGTACATTTTGTGCATTGTATGTACACGTTGTGTAGTCTTCGACCGTGTGACTGACTATGTGGGTAGAGACATGGGGTTGGGAAATGTTTTGTGGAACACGTTGTGTACTGGGAGTACACGCTATGTTGTAGAGACCGTGTCTCTGACCGTGTGACTAATGTCAGGGGTGGATGAAATGTGGGACGTACATGCCATGTACTGTACTTGCACACCATGTGTAGTTGACTGTGTCTCTAACCGTGTGACTAAATACAAAAGTGGTTAGAACTTATGGGGTACATGTCATGAATAGGGTGAACACTCCGTGTGTATGGGTGTTAAATGACCAAGGTTCGTAGAGGTACACACCCATGTTAAAACCTAAGGGAACACGCTTTGTAGAGTGTATACATGTTGTGTAACCCTATTTTAAAAAAACTTGATTTTTTTCTTCTCATGATCCTTTCTTGAACTTCTAAACTTTAGACCCTGATATTATTGAAATGACGTGTGTGCTTGTCCTTGTAGAGTCATGCCATAGAGACATCCTCTGGTTGTATTCCAGGTTCGGGTCGATGATTAGACACCGGAAACGGTAGACTAAGGACTACCAGCATACCCTTTCGCTGTGACCTTTATGGAACCAACCATAATTCTGGATATAAATGCCAATGCATAGTTTTGAGTAGGCTTCATGTGGATGATACAGACTTTTCGAGGATCACCAAATCCTACCCCATCTATGGCAGAGTTGATGCAGGTTTTTCCCGAGCCGCATCCTCCCGCTTTATCAAGGGATAGAGGACCCCAGGATATAGAGTCATGGTGAGAGTACTTGTTGTCAATATTTTAGAATCTGGAGACACATCTTTAGATAAGGGTGAACCTTGCAACCTATATTCATCGAGATTCTGCCAAGAGATAGTGGGATGTGATATCATAGGCGGGACTCCAGTGAGTTATGTCTTGGGATGAGTTCCAACATAACTTTTATGACTACTTCTACCCAAAGACCAAAAGAGATGACCAAGACCATGTGTTCATGAGTTAGGATCAGGATAATCTTTCAATCATTGAGTATTCTTCTCGCTTCATAGATCTGTAGTGCTTTACACCCATTCTGGGGGTGATGAGTTATTTCTGGCGAGGAATTTTGAGGATGGTCTCAGGAATGAAATATGATCCAAGGTGAACATCCTCAGGTTGACTTTTTTATCTTCTATAGACAACCTGGAACTAATCACCAAGCACAACCTGAGGGTTTCTGGAGCTGGTTTCTAGTGTGGTTCAGCATCCAGAGTTGGTACCCCTGCAACTGATATCAGGAATCACCACAGGGAATCTACGTGTGGAGATCCGAGTAGGCAGGATTTTCCTTTACGTAGCCAAGTGGTGTGCTACTAGTGCAGGAAGGGAGGAAATAAGAAAAATCAGTTCCCAAAAGACCTAGTTGAGAGCTGATCTTGTGGGAATATGGTACATCTTCAATGTTTCTATAATGCCCTCCTTCCAACAACTATTGAGGGGGTCTATTTTGACTCCTCGTATCAGATTAGGACCAGCAGTCCCACATTAGGCTAGGGGATGGAGTTATACAAGTCGTTCAGGCTGAGGTGGTGGTCACAGCTGTAGTGTTTAGACACAAGGTTTTCAATAGTTGTGGGGTGGATCAGCTCTGGGATCTCAGATAGCTTCATAGGGCTGCGGTGTAGGTTAGGGTTTTGTGTTGGAGAAAATCCAGTTGGAGTAGGATCTCGGAACATCTATGGATAGAGCTATGATTTTGTTTGAATAAGATTTATCTTATTATCTTTTAGATATATTGGATTCCCACAGATTTATATTTGTGCCTGTTGTGGAGATCTGTGGGCTCTGTATCTTCACTTCTATTGATATCATGATATTGGACA
The DNA here is from genome assembly GCA_963277665.1 of Viscum album. NCBI lineage: Eukaryota > Viridiplantae > Streptophyta > Magnoliopsida > Santalales > Viscaceae > Viscum > Viscum album. Next base: position 846,817,364 of record OY728120.1, on the reverse strand, counting down.
CTTTGTTGGGGATTAGAATAGCTAGTGTATTTCAGTTCAAAGAGTTACCTCTTGAGGTTAGTGGGTGTCACTTCTTATGGGACCTTTATGTCTTAGAGATGATAGTCTATGACATCATTCTCAAAATGGACTGGTAAGTTCCTTTCTAGGTTGTTTCCAATTTCTATAGTTGTATGGTGAGTTTCACGTCACCATTAGGAGGATTGATTCTACATAAGGGTGAATGGGATGTCCAAGTGAGAAGAGCTGGACCCGAGCATCATGTGTCGATAGGTGTTATAGCCCTAATTTCTAGTTTGTGTCTGGCTGACTAGGGGAATTCCTAGAAGTATTTTCCTCTACTGTTCAATCATTTTATGGATGTTTTACCAGATGACTTTTCATATTTTCCTATGGACTGAGAGGTAAAAGTTTCTATTGATCATGTGCCAGGGGTAGCACTAGTGTCCATTTCTCCTTATAGGATGGATACACAAGATTTGAATGAGCTTAAGAAGTAGTTATAGGAGTTGTAGGAAAAGTGTTTCATCCAAACCAATACTTCTCACTGGGGGTCTCCGGGCCTATTTGCGAAAAAGACGGACGGTACCCTCAAAATTTGTGTGGATTATCGGAAGTTAAACCAGTTGATGGTCATGAACTGATATCCCTTCCCAATGATTTATTATCTCTTTGATCATATTTAAGGATCTAGGGTGTTCTCGAAGATTTACTTGAGATCTTGTTATCGTAATTTGTGCGTTAGACCATCAGATATACCTCTTACAGCCTTTCGAAGTAGGTATGGTCTATACGAGTATGTTGTTATGACATTCGGTCTCACGAACACACCTATAGTTTTCATAGAACTAATGAACCAAGTGTTCCATTCAGAATACTAGTGTATTTTTATGACCAAAATTCATTGATAAATACTCATAATGTCTATATCTACTACTAAATTCTATCGTTGTAATATCCTCCTTCTGAACCTCCAATTAGTGATGTCTTTAGCAAGGATAATATTATTCAATCACTGAGCTAACCTCAATTGATCAAACAGATCATCAATTCATGGAATTGGATACCAATTCTTTGTCCTAACATAGTAAAGCTTATGATAATCCACACACAACTGAAGAGTTTCATCTACCTTTTTGATAAACAATATAGGTGCTTCCCATGGAGACTTGCTTGATCGAATGAAAAATATTCTTTACAACTCTTCTAATTGGACATTAAATTCACTTAATTTTATCAATTCCATCAGATAAGATAGAAGTTATATGAGACTAGTCACTCATAATAGATCAAATTTAAACTCCACTTCTCTTGTTGGTGGAAACTCTATGAAATTATCATGAAACACATCTGAAAACTAATCCAAAAGTGCTGGAAAATCATTATCCTTGATGTCATCCTCTAATTAAAAAGTCGAAGCTTATAACTGGTATAAGATAATTCTAACAACTGGTACCAACAAGACTATTTCACCTACATTTACATTTTGGTCTCCTTTAAGGAGATGCTCGGAGGAATCATCAGTCATAAAACTAACCTTTCGCATATACTAATCGATTTCATCCTTGAAAATTTTCAACCAATCCATACCCAAGATTATGTCATTAACATCCATCTCAAGTACATATAAATTCCATATCAACATATCCCCATAAATAGTTATAGATAATTCCCTACACATAAAGGGTCGACATTGTCCTTGACCAAGGGAGTCTGATGTTTCAAAACAGAAGGCATCACCTCAACATTTAATCCCAAAAGATCAATAGTAAGAGAATAAATAAATGAATGGTATGCACCTATATAAAAAATCATTAATAATGGTATAATTAAAAATAATCATACCTATCACCATTGATGGTCCAGATTGATCATCCACAATCACTTGGTCAGCTCCATATAACTACTTATTCACTACACTTTAATCTTTATTTCCCTTTTGAGATTTCACTACTTAGTAACTCATGGTATTCCTAGAACCACTATGGCTTCCTCTGCTCTTCTGATGAGAGTTATTCTACTATCCTCATCCAATCAAATCATATGATGTTTGTGACACATGAAATGTGTCCCGAAGACCTAAACGGGGATCACTGCAACAATAATGTTAAATATTCCCCAACTAATTGAAATTGTGGAATGATATAGGGATTCTATTACAATCCCACTTAATTTTTTATAAAGAACCACATTGGAAACATTTGTGCTTTCTCTTCGGTTTTGGAGGAAGATTCACTAATCCATATATCTGATTATGAATCATTCTACTATATTGGAAATAGGTGTAATTATTCCTCTTTCTCCCTACATTAGAGCTCCCACTATTTTCCATAGGCATCAACATGATCCCTCCACTCATAGATCCTGATATATTCCTTTTTTTACCATGGAAAATATCTATATAATACATTATAGAAAGAACAAATATCTTTGAGAAAATATTATATCTCGATCTTGATTCAAAAATGCATTCCTTCAAGGACACAATTACAGTATATTCGGGCACAAGGCGAACTAAATTCCTAAATTCCATCAAATTATCTTTCACTGAGAGATTATCCTACTTAAAAATGAATGAGTATTTAATTCTTAAAATAATTAATGTTTGAGAATAGAATAATTTGATAAAAAATTCTTAAAAATACAACCATGTAATTCCATTTTCTAATTTATCTTGATATACTAAATCCCACCACTGGAATAAAATATCTTCTAGAATATATGTTTCTAACTTGAATTTCAGATATTCTGGTGTGAAAAGGAAATCAAATATTCAATTCATCCTATTCGGAAAAACCTCTTCCTTCTCTGGTTTTGAATCACCCAAAATATTGGTGGATTATTCTTCTAGAACTGAATGGAATTATCCACTTTCCTTGTTTTATCACTTTGATTCCCTCTATCTATAGCCTTAAAATCCTAAAACAGCACTTTGAACTAGAATTTGGTCGACAGGTGACTTAGGCGCAACCACATTCTTAGCAGCCTCATCTATTTAGTTTCTATGATTCCTATAAGGTTCCATTTTCTATAAACAAAATAAAGTTCTATAAGTATCACTCTCTATAAACTGAATGCATAAAAATTTCAAATTTACCGTTTTATAACTATCACAATAAGTCCTTCTCAAAATTCCACACTTTCCATTTTCAACCCATTTCTAAAAATTCCACAATGATTTTGGGAATCAAACCACATTCCAAATACCATTATCACACCATTTTTTAAATCTCATATTTGAAAAAAAATTGAATAGTCTTCAAAATCAATAATTTTTCACTAAATGATAAATCATTAACCAAAATGAAATAAACACTTCTAGTGTGAAGTAATTTCTATCAATGCATATCACGATCTTCTCATTGGATAAACCCATGAAAATGAGATTAAAACTCTTACACATGACTCCAAAACACTTATATAACTATATTCTTATTAACTTGAAGTTCTATATAAATAGGTTATCTATGCCATTTTATATTCTACATTTCATGTTTGGATGATCCTACTCCTTTTTACCATCCTAGCACAAGAACTAAACCAGAGCCAATTTCAACTCCAAGACTGCCAACCGATACCATTTTCAAGTAAATCTCCCAAAATGATGATAACATTTGTAACATCCTTCCCCTCATCATTGGTTTGACTCAAGTCAAAACTGCTACTACGCATTAGGCAACATTCCAAAGATGCTAAAAGCTGGCAATAAATTCCAAGAGCTTCAATGTTGTTGGGGGATGATTCTCATTTTGAAAATAATGCAACCACAAACAAGTGTACCATAAAGAAACAACAATTATATTATGCATGATAACAATGTAATACAACTCGAAGTAACACTAAATAGAAAAATTACCAAACTACACCACAAACAACATCAAATTACTGATGAGGAAGACTAAACCAATAAACTCAAAGACTAAAAATACATTAATGCAGGAACTACTAATATGATCCAATCCCCAATTCCACAATCCATACCCAACTATCACAAAGAATCACTAATGAAATTTGATACTTTTCCTTTATCTATGTCTTGATAAATGAAATCTAAAAATGCACCAAAGTTCCCAAGAAGGGGGTGAGTAATGAAACTGAGTAGGTTGTACACAAATGAATTCCATAATCACATTACTAGGATAGAACATATTGTCACATTTATATAAAATAATTTATATAAAACACTATAAAACATTTTAGCAGTTTATATAAAAACATAGAAGTTCACACAAAAATTGTTTTCCAACAAAAAAAATTATAAAGTAGAAACGAAAAAGGTCATTCCATCCATTTCTCAAACCCCAATTTGTAATAATCAATACCATTCAACATATACACACATCCAACCATGAAGGAAACCATGGGCATCCCCATACTCATAATTAGTGATTCATCCTTACCTCATCCATCACTTGAAGAACCATATTGCTGGGAGAACTACATGCCCTTATCTATCCCATTATTTTGATGGGGTAACTTCAAAACCTTATCCATCCCAAAGGCATATGAACACATACCAACCATTTAATCCAAAACCTGTGAAAAATAATCCATTTCAAAAATTTCAATAAAACAACTCTTTTATTAAAAACTGTAAGAACCCGGATCTTCTTTTCAGGTATGGATCATGATTTTGGGTGGTTTTTTAAAAAAAGGGTGTTTTTGGAAATTTTTGAAGTACACGCCATGTACATGGGAGTACACACCGTGTACCAGGTTTCTTCAAGTAGATTTGTTCTTATCGTGTAATAGCCGAGACATTTCTGTGTGAGGTGCCTAAAGTGGGGTTCGGTTGAGGCATGTACACAGAATGTACATTAAATGAACATGTTTTTTACTTTTTCTTTTATTTGATAAATCAGACCGGATTACATCTAATCTCAAAAATGTATTCTTCTTCCCGTTTCTTGAACATGAGAGTGATGTACGACCAATTATTCTCCAATCCATGTAGCCTTTATTTTTTCTATGAATCGAACTTCAGTGGGTGCGTTGGAATCCCACCATGGATTCATTCCTTCTTCGCAAGCCTATCCTCCTGATTTCTTTTCCCTCTCAAGTTATTCAAGGATGGACATTTTTTAAATTTTTTTAGATCTATATAATTCTTGGTTGATTCAATGGATGACATTCAATAGTGTTCATCATACAACATTGACGTAGGTGGTTTGTTTCCTTGGGTTGTTTTTCTTTTAGTTTTATATGCCAAAGTGATGATTGCTCATGTTTCGTTTATTTCGGGTTAAGGAAATTGAAACCTATTTTAATTACCTTATATTGATTAAATATTAAGGGTTTTTTTGTGTTATTTGAAATTTAATGTTTAAGGTACATCCCATGGGTTTGTGTCCTTGTTTGACTATTTAGGTTTGTTTGGTCTAGGATGCCTGTGAGGTAAACCTGGTTTCCATTCCTTGATTTATAGGACGGAACTATTTGACTTTTTCTACTTGTTAAATTCTCGGGATATACATTTTAATTGTTTATCCATGTGGTAGTTGATATTACTTTGGGTTGCTTGAAATCATTTTATGCATGATTAAATTGCATAGGTCTATGAGAACCAAGTGTAGTTAGACCACATGGGGAATTGAAGTTGAGTGTTTCCTCAAAGTGTCTATTATATTTCATGCTACAAGACTATACAAGGGATTTATGGTGAGTGCTCCCTTAGAGTTTCCATAGTTTACATTACGATACCACAAGGAGAATAGACATTTAGTTCTTCCCCAGAGAGTTTTTAGTTATTATGGAAATACATTAGGGGGAATTGATGGTGAGTGCTTCCTCAATGTGTCTTTGCCTATTTATTTCATTATTTGGATTGAGGGCTTAGACTGTGTGGGCTACCCATAGGGTTCTTTTTTAAATATTTAATGTTTGTGATGCATCTTCCAAGCCAAAGCACAAGCATGGATTCGGTCTTATTAGGTATCCTTCTGAGATACCTTTTTTGATACTTACTTGATTAAATGATGAACATTAAATCCTAATGAATGTAAATGGAAAATTCAGGATTATTTAATTTTGTGTCATTCTAGTTTCTTTGTGGCATTTCCATTGTTACTTGTTATATATATTCACTGATAGTTAGACACATATCTTGTGGTGGTTGCCTACTAGGATTCGTATCACATCCTGTTTGGGTCATGATTTTGGACTCAAAAGGATTATATGGTTGCAGGTATAGATAAGGGAAAGCACCATTACTAATTAGGTACTTGATTACTATGGATCTAGCGAGCATGGGACCAAACAAAACCTTAAGATATTGCTGGAGTTTATTGGTTTTCTTTTATATTTTGGTTTAGTACTATATTTTCCATCATTGTGACTTGTTTGGATATTTTCCTAGACATATGTGACATGCATCATTTATATATGTGCTACAGTTGTTTATTTACTTTTAGACATCCACTATTTATTATTTTTTATTATGATGTGCATACTTTTCCAATGAGGTAATAGTTTCCCCACTATCACACCCCTAGACCTCACTACTAGTTAGCAGCCTCTGTCATTTGGGGAAATGCACTTGAGTCCATGTGACCAACTGGGTAGAGGGCACCTTTGGGCGGTACCAGAACTGGGAGGTTACAAAGTGGTATTATAGGAGGTTCTTTTTAGATTTGTCTTGCAATTTTGAGCCTATAGAAATGGATAAGAAGGAATAGGTAGTTGGTAATATTCTAGGCCCAAGAGTAACTAACCTATGTATAGGGAAAATCCAATTTACCTCGATTATTGCAATTTTTCTGGTATTTCAATTGTTATAGTTGTTTTGATTTCATCGTGGGGTGATTCACGTGATTTTTGATGTTATGATTTATATCATTAAGGTTATATTTTTGTTTCAACCCAATGATATAAGGGTATACCATCCTATGCATCATATAGGCACTTGATAGGGATCACATGTCATGTATTCTCATAATGCCATTTAGGGTGCATTAATGATTTCATGTTGTTGTGATAAATTTTGTGCTAGATATGCATGTTGTTGTAATAGATTCCATGATAGAATACCTACTTTCTCGATAGGGTATTGGAAAATTTAAAGTTTCATTTGAATGTGTTCCAAACATTTGTCCCTGAGGTGTTATGAGCCCTCTTGGATTGGAATTTTTTTGGATCATATTGAACTTTTATTTATTTATTTTATGATATGACATTAATATGATGCCAAGATTTGATTATCGGGGATTATGGGCCCCCACAGATTGTAATTTGGAACTTTAATTCTTTTTTAAGTATTTTATGGGGTTCCAGAGTTGTTTCTGAGGCTTACTATCCAGAAAAACCTAGAATACACAATGTATGATGATAAATAAACGCCATATATCCTTCTATTTGGGAAGAAAATATTTTTCTTAAGTACATGTTGTGCATTGTATGTACACGTTGTGTAGTCTTTGACCTTGTGACTAACTGTGTGGGTATAGACATGGGGTTGGGAAATGTTTGGTGGAACACACTATGTACTGGGAGTACACATTGTGGTCTAGAGACCGTGTCTCTGACCGTGTGACTAATGTCACAGGTGGATGAAATGTGGGTTGTACATGCCATGTCCTGTACTTGCACACCATGTGTAGTTGACTGTGTCTAAAACTGTGTGACTAAAGACACAAGTGGTTAGAACTTATGGGGTACATGTCATGCATAGGGTGAACATGCCGTGTGTATGGGTGTTAAATGACCAAGGTTGGTAAACGTACACGCCCATGTTAAAACTTAAGGGAACACGCTTTGTAGAGGGTATACATGTTGTGTAACCCTATTTAAAAAAAAACATGATTTTTTTCTTCCCATGATCTTTTCCTGCACTTCTAAACATTAGTCCCTGATATTATTGAAATGAGGTGTGTGCTTGGCCTTGTAGAGTCATGCCATAGAGAAATCCTCTGGTTGTATTCCAGGTTCAGGTCGATGATCAGACACTGGAAATGGTAGACCAAGGACTACAAGCATACCCTTTCATCATGACCTTTATGGAACTATCCATAATTCTAGATATAAATGTTGATGCACAGTTTTGAGTAGGCTTCATGTGGATGATACAGACATTCCGAGGAGCACCGAATCCGACCCCATCTATGGAAGAGTTGACGCAGGTTTTTCAGGAGCAGCATCCTCTCGCTTTCTCAGGGGATAGAGGACCCCAGGATATAGAGTCATGGTGAGAGTACTTGTTGTCAATCTTTGAGAATCTGGAGACACCTCTTGAGATAAGGGTGAACCTTGCAACCTATTTTCATCGAGATTCTTCCAAGAGATAGTGTGATGTGATATCATTGGTGGGAGTCCAGTGAGTTATGTCTTGGGATGAGTTCCAACATAACTTTTATGACTACTTCTACCCGAATACCTTAAGAGATGACCAAGCCCGGGTGGTCATGAGTTAGGATCAGGATACTCTCTCAATAATTGAGTATTCTTATTGCTTCATAGATCTATAGTGTTTTACACCCATTCTGGGGGGTGATGAGTTATTTCTGGAGAGGAAGTTTGAGGATGGTCTCAGGAATGAAATATGATCCAAGGTGAACATCCTTAGGTTGACTTTTCTATCTTCTATAGACAACCTGGAACTAATCACCAAGCGCAACCTGAGGGATTCTGGATCTGGTGGCTAGGGTGGTTTAGCATCTAGATTTAGTACCCCTACAACTGATAGTAGGAATCACCACAAGGAATCTATGTGTGGAGATTTGAGTAGGCAGGATTTTCCTTTAGGTATCTAGGTGGTGTGCTACTAGTGCGGGAAGGGAGGACATAAGAAACCTCAGTGCCCAAAAGACCTAGTTGAGAGCTGATCTTGTGGAAATATGGGACATCTTCAATGTTTCTAAAATTTCCTCCTTCTAGTAACTAGTGAGGGGGTCTATTTTGACTCCTCATACCAGATTAGGACCATCAGTCCCACATTAGGCTAGGGGATGGAGTTATTCAAGCTGTTCAGGCCGAGTTGGTGGTCACGACCATAGTGGCCAAACACAAGGTTTTCAATAGCTATGGGGTGGATCAGCTCTGGGATCTCAGATAGCTTCACAGGGCTACAGTGTAGGTTAGGGTTTTTTGTTGGAGCAAATCCAGTTGGAGTAGGATCCTATACCCTCTATGGATAGAGGTATGATTTTGTTTGACTCGGTTTTAGCTTCTTCCCTTTTATATATATTGGATTGCCATAGATTTATATTTGTGTCTGTCGTGGAGATCCATGGGCTATATATCTTCACTTCTATTGATATCATGATATTGGACACTCTGTTGGGGATTAGAATGGCTAGTGTATGTTAGTTCAAGGAGTTACCTCTTGAGGTTAGTGGGTGTCACTTCTTATGGGACATTTATGTCTTAGAGATGATAGTCTATGACATCATTCTCGAAATGGGCTGGTCAGTTCCCTTCTAGGTTGTTTCCAATTTCTATCATTTTATGGTCAGTTTCATGTCACCATTAGGAGGATTGTTTCTACATAAGGGTGAATGGGATGTCCAAGCGAGAAGAGCTGGACCCGAGCATCATGGGTCAAGAGGTGTTATAGCCCTAATTTCTAGTTTGTGTCTTGCTGACTGAGGGAATTCCTAGAAGTATTTTCCTCTACAATTCAATCGTTTTATGGATTTTTTACCAGACGAATTTTCATATTTTCCTATAGAGAAAGAGGTAAACCTTTCTATTGATCATGGGACAGGGGTAGCACTAGTGTCCATTCCTCCTTATAGGATGGATACACAATATTTAAATGAGCTTAAGAAGTAGTTAGAGGAGTTACAGGAAAAAAGTTGCATCCGACCCAATACTTCTCATTGGGGGTCTCCTGGCCTATTTGCGAAAAAGACGGACGGTACCCTCAAAATTTGTGTGGATTATCGAAAGTTAAACCAGTTTATGGTCATGAACTAATATCCCTTGCCAAGGATTTATTATCTCTTTGATCATATTCGAGGATCTAGGGTGTTCTCGAAGATTGACTTGAGATCTTGTTATCATCATTTATGCGTTAGACCATCCGATATACCTCTTACATCCTTTCGGAGTAGGTTTGTTCTATACGAGTACATTTTTATTCCATTCGGTCTCACAAATGCACCTGTAGTTTTCAAGAAACTAATGAACTAGGTGTTCCATCCTTACTTGGATTCTTTTGTGGTAGACTTCGTGGATGATATCTTGGTGTACTCTCACACTCGACACGACCATGCCACCCACCTTAAGATCATTTTGATTACACGAATATAGCCTCAGATATATGATAAGATCTCAAAATGACACTTTTGGATGGACCAGATTCACTTCTTGGGTCATGTTATCTCAGAGACAGAAGTGTTGGTAGACCTAGAGAAAGTGAGATCAGTAGTTTCCTGAGAGGATCCAAAGAACGTCTTTGAGGTGCAAAGTTTTCTGGGGCTGGTTGGTTACTATAGGATCTTTATACAGGATATTAATTAAGATGATTAAAAATACTAAAATAATTTTAACAAATTCAATTGATAAAATTAAGTGGCATTCCAAAGAAAAAGTTTTCTTTGTATAAAAATATTTTTCCTCAAAATTAAACATAAAATTCATTCAAATGACCTAAATTTGATTAATATTAATTAAATTAAAATAATTTAAATTTTAAGGGATAAATTAAAATAAAATATATATTTTTATGTTATCTAAATGAAAAGTAAAATTTCAATATAAATTTTTTTTTTCATTATTCATAAAAAAATCTTTTCAAAAAATTATCAAAAATTCAATCAAAAATAATTTTGAAATGTTGATTTATGAAATTAAGCTCATTTTTTCAATTAAATAATATAAAAATGTTATAAATTAATTAGAAAATTGTGGTACAAAATACGATGAAACTCGTTTTTAGAAAAATAATGTTTTAAGCATGAAAATTGATTTATTATTATCTAATTCATAGACAAAATATTAGTTGAATGATAAAAAAATTATTCAATATATAATATTTAAATTTCATTAAAATAATTTACCAATAATTATTAATTTAATTTATAAAGATAAAATCAAATTGTAGTCATAAAAATAGTTTTTCAGAAAAACATTTCTTTTCTTTCAAATGGTGTTTTTATTTTCATTTCTAAATAATTTATTAATAATGAATTAATTTTATAAATCTATAAAATATATTTTTTTCATAATTTATTTATATCTATTCATAACCACTAATAAAACTTCTAGGTGAAAAATATCACATCATATAATAATATTTTAATAGTATATCGTGGTTCATTTAAACTCGGTGTTGTGTGTAATGAAAGCTATCAAAGAAATTAACTTATTTGAAAAAAATATTAAATCTCAGTGTGTAATCTTCATCAAAATTTTAACATGATATAAATAATAAAGAGTTTGATATTTGAATATAGCTTTATTGAAAACCCACATCATAAAATGGGTTTATAAAACTTACACTTATAAAGAGGGAAAGGGAAACGTGAATTTTATATAGAATAAAAAAACTACTTTTCCAAATAGGATATCATTAATGTGAAGTGTAAATATAGACATGGAGGAGAAAACTAATATCTAAGGACAAATAGATAGTGATATAGACCATGTTCAAGAGAAATTTAATGACCACTAAGCCATAAATTTGTGATGGGTGAAAAGACCATTAATTCATTATAAATGAATGAAATTATACAACATTTTTATTTCAAGATAATTTTACTAAAGTTGAGGTAACCTATTACAATAAAGGTAGAGAACACCATAAAATTTACTTAATTGATATCTTTATATTTCATAATCATAATTTTGTCCTTTGGTTGCGCTTCAATTAGTTTATGCTTAACTTCTTACTTCAAGAGGAAGTATTCATTCCCGAATCCCTAAAAGTAACTTTGAATATATCCTAAGATCCATATATGAGTTAATAATCTTTATAACTTTATATAATATTTTCCAAAACAAAAATGGTTAGCAAAGGTTATCTAATATAATACATTAATCTCTAAAACCAATAAAATAATACCCAAATTTCAACTTAGAATATTTGATAAGTAACTAATCCTAAAATTATTCATAATTTTACAGACTAAGATTGAAACCCCAAGATTATAATGATAATGTATTATTCAAAGATAAATCTAGTATTTATCTCCAAATAACATAAATCACTCTTATTATCTCATACATAAAATTTATATGTCCTAATAATATAATCCCAGAGATATGCTAATCATTTACATGAATAACTAGAATTAAAAGAAATCCACATTAAATTCATATATGATTCCAAAATATTATAACAGTTGGTTTCCTAGAACCAACTGGTTTTACTTTGATTACATGGATATTTAATGTATTATTACATATTGTTCGTTGTTCCGCATGACTATGATGTAATAATGTCCAAGAGTATTTGTTACATTGATAAGGTCATGGTCGTTCCCCACTATGATGAGAAACTTGAAATGCTATAACAATATTCTTAAATATAGTTCTATAGTTGGATGACATACTATGATCAGACACATAGCATGAAAACTATCAGGTGCGATTACTCGTAAACATATTATACTTCCTCTCATGAAGTTCAAACTTGGTAATCTCCAAGATAGAAGATTAGGAGAACAGACCTGCTGGTAGGAATTCCACATGTTTTGGTGTCATCACATATTTTTATCTACAAGCATTTCTAATGATCCTTATACATTAAGATTTTCATTAATTTGTGTCATGACTCAGACACAGTGATTTACTTATGAAAACCATCATGCAGATAGCTGGCGAGAAGTAGGGTACGTTGGGTGCATCATGAGTGGATTTTTATTAATGGATAAGTTGAGGAAGGATCTGTCCCTTTCATTTATGGAAGTTGATATCTTGGCCCTTTGATTAAAATCGAACCATCACAAAAAAAAAAATTGTCCATGGTGTAACGATGAGTTTATTTTAGGTAGTAAAAAATGATGTATCAAGCATACAAGTTGATGACACTATCATGAAACCTTCTAAATTAGATATTGAGACAAAGGGATTGTATTACATAGTGAGCATTTATATGTGGATGTCGTTGTTTCAACTTTACATTCTTTCTCTTGGGTGTGTTGACCCGTTGCTAGATTGTACTCTTGGACTTTAGGCAAGCTCTCCTAATACCAATGAGAAAGAATCCTAAAGAGTCACAGACTATGTGTTTTTGGTCATCTTGGTTAAATTCTTTTTAATTTAATTAATGAAATGAATATTATTCTCAAGATCGTGGACTAATTTTATTCAAGATAAAATGATCACATAAATTAAATAAAATATATTTATTTATTTTATTGAACATTTAATAAATATTTATTTACTATTTTGTAAATAAGATATTTATTTAAGTGAATAAATTATTATTTTTTGGGTGTTTAATAAATTGAAGTGGAGTTCGAGCAAACCAAGGTCAGTCCAGCAGTAAAATAATTATTTTCAAGACGGTTAATAATTATTTAATTAGTTGGAACAAGTTAACATATTAATGATGCTGCTATTATTTTTCTGATGAGGAATTTTATTTTATAATTCCTTTTTTCACAAGTTGGCACACCGTGAATAATGATGCGGTATTATTATTATGATCATGGGTTTTCTCTAAGTTCATGAATGTATTTAATTATTTCTATGTAATTAAATATTTTTACTGAAATTCCATGTATATAAATAGACAAGTAGGCCTATTGTGCCATACACCACACCACACGCCTGGTGAATTGAGCATTGTTGAGCCAAATAATTTCTCTCTCGAATCCTCTTCTCTCACCTCTCAATAATGAGAAACGTTCTTCAAGGCCTAAGAACAAGTGATCAAGAACTACTAACACAAGACACTCTCTTCTCCGTGCATGCACCTGAAGAACGAGTGGTGTTGACCGGAGGCCATCAGAGCACATGTGGATCACCTCTAGAGGGATTCTAGTTTGAATCCTTACAAGCACAATGAGATAATCTGGAAGGGTCAATCTAGATGACCAAAAACATCAATAAATAAAAATACCAAAGATTCAGGTATTATTTTTATTTATGAAATTAATTAAATTAATTATAAACATGTTGTGAAAGATCCTCTCTAAAGTTTTTGGGACTCTTTCTTCTTTATCTAAATATTTGATTATATTCCATGGAGACTGGAATTCATCATCGTATTGATCCCAGAATAATCATTGATCATGGTAAAAATCAAAATTGGGTGTCATCCCAACCACACTTCCGCTATGCTCCAAACCATAAATTGGTATCAGTGCGAGGTTATATCATAGTTTATAATTATTTAAAAGTTTGGTTAATGAATTACACATTTAATAATTTAGTTGTTTCAATTCAAGTTAATAGTTCTACAAATATGAATCTCGAGATCTATTCCTTATCTTTTGTTTCTCATTCACCATATAGAAATTATATTTTATTTTAATTTTGATAAAAATAAAATAGAGGATCTCATCCGGAGGTTCCAAATCTTCTTGTCTATACAACACCAGAACACACGATATGTATTTGGCAGTACACATTGTGTAGTCAAGATTCAATGCATTGGACCAGTCTTCTAAACCAAGTCGTGTGTTGGAGTCTTTCTAAGTCTTAAATGACTCTGTGTGTTGACAAGGAATAGGTGGCAAGCGGTTTCTGAATTACACATCATGTGGCCCAAATGGATGCGGAGTGTTGTCCCTTCGGGTAAGAGTTGGACTGTGTACCCTGTACATGACTAGCCTGGCTAGAGACCGTGTAATGAGGACCTACACGACGTGTGGCCAACTGTAAATGTCGTATACTCCAAATATTTCCACAATACAAGCATATGTCGTTTTCACAGGCATGTACTTCAGATGAATAGTGAAAAATAGTACACACTGTGTAGTTGGAACTACACGTCATGTACCCATCCAAATTATGTAGATTTATTAAAGTTTATTATTATATTATACAAACACTTGAGACATGTACCATCGTGCGGGCATAAAGATGAGGCACAACACATGATAGGTGTTTTATATATTTGTGTGTTTAATTTAACATCTCTGTAATGTTCATTTCTACTCATTGGGTAGTTATGAATAGGAATTCATCGAGTTTCCTCCAAGGTACAAGTTACTTAGAAAGATAATTTTAAATGAATTTATGTGTTTAAAATTATGATGGATGAGAATCTCAAACAAATTCAGAAAAGGATTTAATATAAAATGATTGATTTATTAAAGATGATAATTAATTGATTCGAGCATGATTTATCTTAAACAAGAACAATTAAAGAATTGAATTCTAGTTTTTTTATGAGTAAATATCATTGCATGAATGGATGATCATGATTTCTACAAAGACCTTTGTATGTGTAAGGTTTCTTTTAATTTATTTATTTGAATTAAATTTTTCGTTCTACGATCCTTCACCTCATTAATATGTAGGTCCTACATGCCCAAATATTCATTAATGTAAAACCCCCTTTTACCCCTCACCTACATATGAGTTAGAACAAGGGAATATGTAATGGATGGAACTCCCAAGATAGTGGAGGCAGTTCAAGTTGGAGCCAAGATGAAACCAATCCCATGAGATACACATGTGGATAGGTGGAAGCTGTAAACATGAACACAAAAGGTTCAAGGTGTTTCTCCCCTATTATAGGGTTAGTTTATCAACCACTATATAAACTAACCATTAGAAAAGCTCATGATCATTCCATTTACTTTATTTTATTTCTGTCATTTTCATGTTTTATCATTAGGTATGTGTTTTTTTATCACATAATTAATGAATTAAACAAGTATGCAAGATGGAACTAAAATAAAATAGACTTATGCATAAAAATTATCAAGACATGGTTAATCACTTAAGTAAGTTCAACTTAATATTAACAATCATGTGATAATATGAAATTCACGCATAAGAGTTAAAAATCCCAAAAATAAAATATTAATTCAGACCAATCCTTCAGTTACTGGATTAAGGTAAAACACAATAAAACTATGTGTTTGACCAACCCTTGTTGGGACACTTACTTTTATACAGGAAACCCTTATAAATTTTTTTAGGTTGACTTAACCAAATTACATCAGGAGGAGTATCCCTTGCTAGACTTGGTGTAATATTGGAGGCAAGAGTTGAGGAAATCCAAAGTCATGATTTCAAGATTGGGGAGTCCACTCAATAGATCAAGGACCTAAAAGCCCGAAGTTAGAAAAGACCTACCTACAAAATACCTTCTAATAGATTAACCAACCCTAGTTGGGGTTATGATAAGGGGAATATAGTTCCTTTCCACTAGAATGTCATGGAAACTAAACATTCTTAGGGTAGTGGTGAGGGCCATTGGGACTTGATAAAATAGTGGGAGACTTAATGAAATTTATTTTCTCTCATAAAATGTAATCAAGAAATTACTAATGATATGCTCTTTTCATTGTAGAATAAAAATGGAAATCTCATCAACAACACTATCCCTAGGATCAATCCTGGATAAAGACAACATCCTCACCTGTAGTAACTTCATGGAATGGTTTAGATGCCTTCAGATTCTCCTACAACATGAATGGAAGTCTTATGTACTAGAGTCAGCATTACCTGATCCTCCTACCAAATAGGTGAGTGATAAGGATTTCTTGGTCTCTAAGAAACATATGAACGACGCGGTTGATGTTCAAGGTTTGATGTTATCATCAATGTCTAGTGAGATCATGAAGTCTCATGAAAACATGGATTATTATAGCATGCTCGAGCACCTTTGTGGTCTTTACCCGGAGAGAGAAATATAGGAAAACTTTGAGATCTCGAAGGCACTCTTTCAAAGTATGCTTGGATAAGGTGCCTCAACTGGGCTATATGTATTCAAGCTCATTGGATATATTGATCCCCTAGATGTTCTAGGGTTTAAACTCCCTGAAGAACTTGGAACTGATCTCATTCTAGCATCACTCCCTCAAAGAATCTCAAACTTTGTGGTCAATTTCAATATGAACAAAATTGAGAAGTCCCTATCTCATCTTCTTATCCTCATTTTCCAAGTGGAAAAAGATATAAAATGAAAAAAGACTTTTTCCCTTATGGTGAATAAGAGGAAGGGGAAGGTGAAGATCATTAAGCCCAAAGATTCTTCATGAACTTCCAATAAAAGTAAGCTCAAAGGGGTGGAAAGGGAATAGGAGGTTGTTTGTTTCACATGTGGCAAGAAGTGCCACTAGAAGAAGAAATGCACCCAACCTAAGAAGCAAGGGGAATCTTCAGGTGCATTTGTTATCGAATTCGATCTATATTTTCTACAAATTGGGTATTAGATACAGCTTGTGGTGCTCACATATATATCCAAATACAGGAACCAAGTAGATTTATGAATATTGATCAAGAGGAGGTAGATCTATGAGAATCCAATGGAGCCATACTTGCTGTTTTAGCTGTTGGGGACTACCACCTCACGTTTCTAACTGGGATGATCCCGGTATTAAAGGGTTGTTTTTTATGTGCCTTATGTAACCAAAAATATAATTTCTATTTCCAGACTAGATATAGATGGTTTTTTTTCATGTTTGGAAATTAATAATTCTTCTTTTATAAAGATATCATTTGGTTTTGTAGGGTATATTAATAAAATGGTCTTTATGTGTTGGATTACACAAACCAAGTAATGTAAATTGATGACAAAGATACTTCACATGACTCATACCACACCCAACTTTAGCATCATCGGCTAGGTCATGAAAATGAGAAACTCTTGACAAAGTTACATCAAGATGGATATTTAGATTCTTTTGAACTAAAACCACTTGGCCTATGTCATGCATGTTTACAAGGCAAAATGACTAAATCCCCAATTGGTGGGAAAGGTGAAAGGGCTAAAGAGATTCTTGAATTATTTTCATACTAATGTGTGTTGACCATTTCTAGTTAAATCAAGGGGTGGGTACTCATACTTTATAACTTTTACTTATCATTTTAGTAGTTATGGATATATCTACTTAATGAGGTATAATTTGGATTCCTTTGATAAATTCATGGAATACAAGAATGAGGTTAAGAACCAACTTGGTAATAATATTAAGAAACTCCACTCAGACCGGGGTGGGAAATATCTTAATCAGGACTTCATTGATTACTTATGAGAGTTTGAGATCCTATCCCAACTCACTCCTCCATACACACCTCAATGGAATGGTGTAAGAAAAATTAGGAACACCATCTTGTTGGACATAGTGAGATCAATGAAGACCCATGCAAGTATTCCATTGTACTTTTGGGGGTATCTGTTACAAATAGTGTCACACACACTAAACCAAGTACCAACTAAATTAATAAGTTGTATTCCATATGAGTTATGGAGTGGAAGAAAATCCATGTTATCAAATTTACATGTGTGGGGTAGCGAAGCTTTTGTTAAGTCCACTTCAGGTAACAAACTCGCACCCCGAGGCACAAAGTGTACAATTATAGGATACCCCAAGGAAACAAGGGGATATTACATATACAACCCCTCAGGAAAAAATTTATAGTGGAAAGACATACCATATTCCTTGAGAGGGAGAAAATCACCAAAAGAGATAGTGGGAGAAAGATAGACTTCGATGAAGTCAAGGATCAAGGTACACACGAGTTGGTACAGGAACAGATTCCACATAGCCTAGTGGAAGAAGAATCAATTCCAGTGACACAAGTACTACGTAAGAGTACAACAGAAGTTAGAGAACCAGAACAGTACGGTTTTCTAGTTACAGAGTATGGTGACACATTAATAGTTGATAATAATGATCCTCTAACCTACATGGAAGCAGTAAGTGGCACAGACATTGTTAAGTGTCAAGAAGACATGAATTCTAAAATAGATTCCATATATCAAAACCAATTCTGGATTTTGGTAGATCCTCCATTTTATGTAAATCCTATTGTTTGAAAAAGGATATTCAAGAAGAAATTTAACATAGAAGTAAAATTTTGTAACTATAAGGCACAACTGGTTGAAAAGGGGTTTAAACAGTGTCATGGAATTGACTACGATGAAACCTTATCACCAGTTGCAATGCTGAAATCCATCAAAATTCTACTTGACTTTGTGGCTTACCATGACTATGATATTTGGAGAATGGATGTCAAAACAGCATTCCTTAAGGGGAACCATTAGGAACATGTCTACATGACGCAACCTGAAGGGTTTGTGACTCCAAAGGATGCCAATAAGGTATGAAAGTTGCAGAAATCCATTTACAGATTAAACAAGCATCCAGTTCATGGAATATTCATTTTAAAGAATCCATAAAATAAAATGGTTTTATCAAGAATGAATGTAAGCCTTGTGTCTACAAACGGTTTAGTGGGAGTGCAGTCATTTATTTAATAGTATATATAAATGACATATTACTTATTGGAAATGTGATACCAGTCTTACATTATGTTAAGGCATGGTTGAATCAACACTTCCCTATGAATGACTTGGGTGAGGTAGCATATATTCTTGGGATCAAGATTGATTGTGATATATCCAAGAGATTTTTGGGCCTAAGTAAAAGTACATACATTGATAAGGTACTAAATAGATTAGGTATAGAACAATCCAATAGGGGATTATTGTTAGCGTCACATGTCATTCATATTTCCAAGAAATTGTGTCCTCAGACACATGAGGAAAGAAAGATAATGGCATGGACTCCATATTCATTAGTGATTGGGTCAGTCATGTATTATATTACATGTACTAAGATGGATGTCCCCTACACATTGAGTGTGGTAGGAAGATATCAAGAAAACCCAGGTGACTGCCATTGGATGGAATTCAAGACTATCCTAAAGTATGAGAGGATTAAAAAGGATATGTTCTTGGTTTATGGAGGAGATGAGGAACTATTCATCATAGGATATGTATATTCTAGTTTATAGACTGGTCAATATTACATGAAATCGCTAACAGGAAACATCTTCACATTGAATGGAGGTGTAGTGAGCTAGAAGAGCTCAATGCAGAGTGTGGTTGCGGATTCTACTGTAGATTCCGAGTATATCATAGATTCTGAGGTAGCCAAATAATCAATTTGGATGTGAAGCTTTATCCAAGAGCTAGATGTGATACCTAGCAAAATATATCCCATCAAAATTTACTGTGATAATATTGTAGTGGTGGCTATCACAAAAGGGCCAAGGTCACATCAGCGGACAAAACACATACTTCAAAAGTATCATCTCTTTAGGTACTTTTCTCATAGAGGTGAAGTTGAAGTGATAATTATTTCCACAGAAGACAACATGGTAGACCCCTTGAATAAATACTTGACTCAGTAGAAACATTATCATCATGTGAGGTCTAGCGGACTAAAAGTCATAGGCAGTTGGATCTAGTTCAATTGGGAGTTCTTAAGAGTTGGTGTCCTAGAACCAACTGGTTTTACTTTTATTACATTTATTTTTAATGTATTATTACATATTTTTATTTTTTATGCATGGCTATGATGTAATAATGTCCCAGAGTATTTGTTACATTGATAAGTTCATGGCAGTTCTCCGCTATGATGAGAACCTTGAAATACTATAAAAATATTCTTAAATATAGTTCTATGGTTGGATGAAATACTTTGATCAGACACATAGCATTAATAAAATTTGGTGTGAGTAATCGTTAGCAGATGAGACATCCTCTCATGAAGTTCTCACTTATTAATCTCTAAGATATGAGATTATGAGAACAGGCCCACTAGTAGAAATTCTACATGTTTTGGTGTCATAAGATATTTCTATTTGTGAGTATGTGTAAGGATCCTTAGACATTATGATTATCATTAATACGTGTCATGACTCAAGCACATTTATTTACTAATGAAAACTACCATGAAAATAGTTGAGGGAATGTAGGGTGTGTTGTGTGTGTCATAAGTGGCATGTTATTAATGGATAGGTCGAGGAAGGATTTGCCCCTTCCATTTATCAAAGTTTATATCTCAGTCCTTTAATTTAAATAGAACTGTCGTGTGATATTACAAGGTTATGGTGTGATTATGAGTTTATTTTCGGTATTCAAAGAACGACGTATCAAGAATAAAAGTTGATGACTCTTTCATGAAACCTTCTGGATGAGATATTATGATAAAGGGATTATATTATACAGTGAGTGTTCTTATGTGGATGTTGTTGTTGGAACTTTATATTCTTTCTCTTAGGTTACTTGACCCGTTTCTAGACAGCACTCTTGGAATTTAGGTAAACCCACATAATTCCAATGAAAAATAATCCTAGAGGGTCACACACTAAGTATTTTTTTGGTCTCGGTTAAATTCTATTTGAATTTAATTAATGAAATAAATAATATTCTCAAGAATGTGGAATATTTTCATTCAATTTAAAATGATCTCATAATTTAAATAAAATATATTTATTTATTTTAATGAAAATTAATTAAATATATGTTTACTTTTTTTAAATAAAATATTTATTTTAGAGAATAAATTATTAATTAATTTATCTAGGCATTCAAGAAATGGGAGGGGATTTAGAGTGGACCAAGGATGGTCCAATAGTAAAATAATTATTTAAAATATGGTAAATAATTATTTAACTAGTTGGCACAAGTTAAAATAATATTTTTGCTGCTATTATTTTGTAACACAGAACTTTATTTTATAATTCTGTTTTGTGCAAGTTGGCACAACATGAATAATGAAACGGTATTATTATTATTATCATGATTTTCTCTAAATTCATGAATGTATTTAATTTTTTCTCTGAAATTAAATATTGTAACTGAAATTCCATATATATAAATAGAAAATTAATCCTATTGTTCCATAAACCACACCACATGCCTGGTGAATTGAGAATTGTTGAGCTAAACAATTTATCTCTCGAATCCTCTTCTCTCTTCTCTAAAGAACGAGATACGTTCTTCATGGCCGAAACACAACCAATCAATAATTGATGATATGAGACACTCGCTTCCCCGCGCTAACTTTTGGAGAATGAGAGGTGTCGATCAGAGGCCATCGGAGCACGTGTGGATCACCGCTAGAGGGATTTTATTTTGGATCCTTACAAGTGCAACAAGATAATCTAGAAAGTTCATTTTGGATGATAATCATCATCAACAAATAAAAATACCAAAGATCTAGGTACTGTTTTTCTTTATGAAATTAATTAAATTAATTATAAACATGATGTGAAAGATCATCTATAAAGGTTTCAGGCCTATTTATTCTTTATCTAAATATTTGATTATATTCCCTGGAGACTGGTATTCATCATTGTAATGATCCTAGAATAATAATTGATGATGGTAAAAATCAAAATTGGTTGACATCCAAACCACATTTCCGCTGCGCTGGGAACCTTCAAATATAATTCAAATTTTATTCCACAAACAAAATCCCATAATGTTCTATTTACCATAAAATTTCAAGGTTCTCAAAATAGTTAGTTTCTTTTGAAATATCCATAATCAACAAATTTCTTTTCAATCCCATGATTATATCTGTGATAATTTTTCTTCCCAAAATCAACTTAATCTTTATCTATGACCTCATTTTTTTTAAAGTGTAACACTAACCAAGACATCATGTAGGGCAATTTTTTATGTTGAAAAATTTTCTCCTTTAATTTTTGGGTACAAGCCCCTCTTCCTTTCCAAATGTTAAAGGTTGTATTTTTTACAAAAATATTGTTAATAAAAATCTTATAATGTCCCAAAAATAGGCTGATAATCATTAAAAATAACCTTGATTTTCAAAGAACATATAAAATTTGATGGTTATCAATACCATTAAACTTATAAAAAGATAATTCTTCATCAAATAATACTTCATTTTTAACCTATGGGTTAAATATATATTATCCAAATAAAAAAATCCCAAAATGTCACTAATAACATTCAAATCCCATCAATTAAAACATTAGAAGGGGTTACTAAGAATTTGAACATATGATAATCCTAGAACTCATAAACCCATGATGGTATCTATAAATATTAAGTTAATCTTACATTAATACATTTATTATACCAAAATTTAACATAGTCCATAGATATTTCATGATTCATATAACCCAAATACCATCAGTAGAAATACTTCTACAACATAATTATTAAATATCAATAAATAAATACTTCAACCCTTTCAATTAAATGATTGGTATAACAGATGTCCTTCCTTGTTCTAGGAGTAACTCATTAAAAAATGGTGTTGACTCAGATAATTCCCAAGTTCCCTAAATTTAATGGAATGAACTATAAATGGTTTTATATGATGATATTTATTAATCACAATTTAACTCCTCAATTTTCCTCAGCAATATGTTTCTCTATACCCTTATTTTCTACACATAAAAAATTTTCCTAGTATTTTGAGACATTATCAAGAGTTTATATTTCCACATTTTGACATGAAGGATATCCAGCCTTCTTTCCCATATGGTCTCCACCACTCAAGCTCTTATCACACTCTGTCCTTCTCTTCTTTAGTGAGTATGAGAGTTGGTTAAGTTATAATTTTTTAATCATATATTGTGATAACTAATTAGGCATAATCAAAATATATTTCTCTATACTCTTCATCCAATTTGGTTGCCCATAATCATATAATTTTCTTTCACATTGATTTTTAATATGATTCTTCTTGATTCCATCTATTAAATAAAACCAAAAAACATATTGTGAGTAATAATAATCATAGTGGAACACCATGTAATCATGAAAAAATAACATATAGTATTTCTAAATCATGACAATTTCAATTCAATATATGAAACCTTAGGTTTAACCTAGGTCATTAATAATAATCATCTATTCAAATCCTTTATAACAGTTCATTTAGAATATATGAGTTATCCAAGAATATCCCCCCAAGAGTTTCACACCATGTTTATAGTATAGGCACACTCCCCATGCACTATAATAATGGATGATATATAATCGGCCTTCTATTTTTTGGGGTTATTACCCCTATATGCATATATTCCAAAACCATGTCTATTTTAAGTATCGATACAATGATTTTTTTTCTTGGAAAAAAACACTCTTTTCTTTATAATAAATTATTAAGTTCTATAATATATTGGATTATCCTAAGGGTTCTTGCTAAATTTTTATCATCCTAGTATCCAAATGTTAATCATTTCTATGATTCTAACTATAATGACCCATACTATTCATACATATATATCACTTCTTAATAGAAGAATATTCACTAAATAACATAATGATCAATTTGATAATATAATATGTCTAGTGTCTTTGGAAATAGGGATACACAAACAAATAATTTATAAGAGAACTATATCATCTCCCACTATTTTTTTCATATTTACTACCCATCATAGAAATATAACACATAATACCATTCTTTATAAACTGGGGAAAAACATAAGAAATGATAAGATCATATTCTCATTAAGGGTAAAGAAGGGAGATATCAATGATTACAATAACATAATATGACTGTGAGGTTATGAAAACATGAGCATAACATTTAAAATCCATACCCTATATAAGATAGATCAAAATCTTGAGTCATGGAAATTATCTTGGTAGTTCATAAGACATGAATCATAAAGGTATATAAGAACGTGAGCCATAAGATCATAATATTGATATAAAACACATATTTTTTGTATACACATAAACATAGAGAATAATTTACTTAGTAGTCATGAATAATTTTCAATAATATCATAGTATACTAGGTTCACTCCCCAAATAATTTTATTAGTCAATGTTCACACTCAAGACTATCATTGTGGATTGGGCTCACTCCCCCAAGCAATCATAGTAGTCAAGGTTCGCTTCCAAGACTTTCATTGTCAACAGATTCCCTTAATAAACGATTTTTACACCCTTTTGAATTCTTATTTATTTCATTAGATATCCATCATTACCCAATTGATTGGGGGAATATATAATTTTGAGGCCACCCATCACATATTGAAAATCCTAAAAATGTGTTCCCAAAAAATCATAAAACATTAATCATAACAAAAACCATGAAAATAAAATGAGTGTTATAAACATTTCATCATTGAATAAACCATGGAAAATAAATTGGTTTTATAATCATTACATCTGGACAAAATCCATGAAAAAAAACAGGTTTCATAATCATTTCATTAATTCATCACAGCATAACCCATGAAAATGGAGAAGGATTCATAAACATCTTATCACCATAATAATAAAACATATAGATAAATAATAATAATGATATAATTGGATCATATCATTATAAAATATTAAGAAAATTTAATGTATTCTATCATAAAAGGAAATAAAATTTTAAAAGATCACTTGGAACATCTCTTGGGGAAAATACATTTTTTTCCATGAAATAATGGTTTGAAAATATCAAAATTCCACACATATTAACAAAACAAATTCTTTTAAAATTACCTCAAAAACTTATAAAGAAATATTTATTTATTTAATTTTTAATAATGGAGGTAAATTCCTTTTATTCCATATAGGTTAAAATAAATATTCCTTTTCTGTTTTTAGAAAAAAAAATCATAGGTACCTTATTTAGAAAACGATATAAAGATCCCTTTTAAAAAATTATTAAAATGTAAAAAATGGGTAAAAATGAATTTCCACAATCTTTTTAGAATATTAAAAACATTCTTGAATCCAATTTTAGAATACATGCACATAGAAGAGAAATTATTTTCAACCAAAAAGCTAAATATTGTTAATTTTCTTTAACAATGTTCATTTGGTATCTTGAGTTCTTAATGAAAGGAATATGAAAAAAACATGTATTATATATAAATAAAAATAGTATAAGAAATTTTATTAGATTTCATGGGAGTAATATCATAATATTTCATCATCTAAAGCATCATCATAAATAATCCCGACAAAATATGCTATTGTGACATAAAACCTTTACCACATTGGTAAATTTTCAATAATAAGCCCCATAAAAGAAATAAACATTGATGGATTTGTAAATAAATATAAAATAAACAATATTCATCATAAAATACCTTCATGGGAAGTATATATATCATATAAAAGACACCAGTGGTGAATAAGGAATGTATCTCACATAAATAAAAGTGAGATGAAAATCAATTACCACATGTCCCAACATTATTCATTCACATTAGAATATACTGTATAATAAATATAGGATTTTTATAGATATATTTTAGAAATATTATCATTTATATGATACCATATATGATTTACTTATAACATTTTATCATTTTTTATTAACAAATCTTTATTAGAATCATTTTTCTGGGTGATAACTACTTCTTTTTCATATATGTTTTCGTTTGGTAGTTTTGGTCCTTGTAATTTGATCATGGTTCCATCATCTTCAGAATTTTAATAATTATATAAATATAATATATATTAATTATATACATATTTATAGTAATTAATAAAAATTATAGACAAATAAATTAATTACATTGTTCATATAAATGGTAGGTCGTACTTACATATGAATGTTATTTCAATTTTCAATGGGTGGAATGGTAGAAATTTAAAAAATTACCTTTATAGAATAATTTTTATATAATATATATCAAATATACTCATTATATATATCTTTATTACCATACATGTAAAAATAAAGTGAAAAATGAATCACATCGCTTCCTAGGGTCAGTAGTCCACACATATGCACGAATGATGTTGTCATTTTCCAAAGTAATATAAGGTAAGAAGGCATATATGATATTATAATTATAGAAGATTAATTATTTTATAAATATAATATATATATATATATATATATATATAAGAAATCTATAATTATATACATCCTTGATAAATGGTGACGGAAAATGAATTGCATTGGTTTGTGTAGTGGTAGTATGTTGTACACACAATCAACAGTTTTGTTTCACATTTTATGGAATAGGTGATGGATAAAGGATATTAAATAAAAATAAAAATATATCATTATATTAAAGATAATTTTTTAACTACTTCACCATGTTGAAATAATATGTGAATGAGTTAGAAGAATTAATAAATTAAAAGCACATAGTTAAGAACTATACCTCTTCTTCAGATAATCTTTTTAGGATTATTCCTAAATCCTTCTTAGGATGGGTTGATAATAAAACTGTGGAATATAATCCATTTTTATAGATTTAAGAAATGTTTTTTGGTAGTTATTTACTAACCCAAAATTCTATTTATGTGTGTATAATATAGGCAAAGAGGTTTCCTTTTATAAGTGGGGGAGGGGACCTATTAAGAAATTTTTTAAAAGAATATAATATAATAATATTATTCTCCAGAAAAATGCTTAAAATGGACATATATTCAAATGTGGGATAATATAATTCTAAAAATATTTCAAACCAATAGTATTTTTACAAGTTTAATTGGAAAACATACCCATATTGTTTGGTTTAACCCCCGATAAACCCATTTTAAACATAACCATAGTAACAAATTTTATTATTTTTATTGTTAATTATGAAAACAATAAGTTCAAATTATTATATAAATATTATTATTATTCAAAATATGGAATCCATTATACCAAATTAAATTTATTTAAGTTACTGAATTTTATATAAAATTAAACCTATAAGAGAGATAAGATGTTTTTTTCCAGAGAAATTGTTTTCTTAATTATAAAAAATCATGAAAATAGATTATAAATTTGATTCCAATAACCAAATAGAATTATTAATACTATAATTGAACTAATTTTAATTTTATAACCATTATAAAAAAATTAAACTTTGTAAATTCTTTAAATAAAAAGGAAGTTTTTAAAAAAATCAGTATTTTCACTATTTATCAAAAAATAAATCATTCCAGATAATTATAAAAAGTTCACTCTAAGATAATTTTGAAATTATGATTTAAAAAAATATGATAAATTTTTATAATAAAATTTCTAATAGTTTAAATATATAATTTTAAAATAAGTGTGCAAAACATGATGAACTTGAATATTAGAAAAATATAATTTTTAGGAATGAAATAGTATCTCTACTAATCCCATGCCCAAAAAGTATTGGATAAATGATAAAACAATTTATTTAATACATTATATATAAATTTAATGAAAATTATTCACTAATATTGATTAGTTTAATGTATTAATATAAAAACACATTGTGTGCATAAAACCATTTAAAAAAACATTTATTTTACACTGAATTGATTTTTTTCTTTTTATTTATATTCAATTGATAGCCAATGAATTTATTCTATACGAATGTAAATAATAAATTTTTCATAATTTATTTATTTATATTCATAATATTCAATCAAATAGTCAGGTTATAATTTTTACATTAAATAATAATATGTTAATGGTATATTGCCGATCATTTAAACACGGTGTTGTGTGTAATGCAAGATATCATAGAAATTAATTGATGTAAAAAAATACTTCATAAATTATAAGGTTGTTGTAGTGAAATTATCTGATATTGTCTTATCTAGTAAAATATATATCCTAAGGTATTTATTTTACGTGCATATTGGTAGGCACACTAATCACACTACAAAACAAATCAAATCAAATTTTTATTTTTAGAATAAAATTACTTTAGTACAGGGGTATCCCAAGGTCATATCCCAATTAAGACTTTGATCAAGAAATGGGAAAAATAAAACAAATCAAAACAATAATTAAAATAGATAAATTGGGGTTTTTTTATTTTAATTAAATAACTGAAATTGAGTTGTTAAAATGAAAAATGATTTGTAAGGAAATCAAAACCCACCCAGTTAAGTTTTCTTTCATACTACACCATCATCTCCATTAAATTATATAGCATATATCATAGATTCCTTAAATTATACCAAGTTTACCCCGATAATATTAATGATTTAATAATAGGATAACTTTCATGACTCAATTGGAAACATGATAGAATTCACCAACAAATGTCAGGAATTGATTAATTTGAGTCCAATATCATAATCTAAACTCATCCAGAAAACAAACAATGAAATCAATGTGCTATCAAATGTTTTACCCAAAAATAAATTTTTTC
The DNA here is from genome assembly GCA_963277665.1 of Viscum album. Classification (NCBI taxonomy): domain Eukaryota; kingdom Viridiplantae; phylum Streptophyta; class Magnoliopsida; order Santalales; family Viscaceae; genus Viscum; species Viscum album. Next base: position 846,788,438 of record OY728120.1, on the reverse strand, counting down.
CATAATATACATATATTCTAATGATTTTATGATTATTTATTTAATCATCTAACACAACCCACAATAACACTCACAAAAAAGAAAGCTAATAAAATAAAATAATTGGCTCCAATCATCACACAATCTTATCTATACATGAAATCTTGAGTATTTTTGTTCCTTTTAATCATATTTGAGAATATTATCCATTATTATAAAAAAAATATGAATAAAATATAGCACAAACTGTAAAATTCTATTAATATCAGACAAACAATTCTCCCAGGATTACATCAAGAGGCACTCCCTAGATTCATCATAATGGAATTTAGTAGTATAATGTGATATGGGTGAGGAACTAGATGATTAAAATATCAATATCTCATCCCAATATTTTCTTAGAAAATCATTTATTCCTAATTTTATTCTTTAATTTTTCTAATCCATTTAATGGATGTATCGGAGCCCATTTACAAGAAATGGGTGTGGAATATTTTCCATCCAATTCTATCGTATGAATTTGAAAGTATTTTTCACCATCTATATGGAATAATATTGAATGGTTTTAAACTAGGTAGTTAATCAGTTATATCCTCACTAGTTGAGAATAAAATTTAGGGTCCATTGGATATGTTTATAAAACATTATACCAAATTTAATAAATTAAAATTTTTGGGTCATGAGAGGTTTTTATATTATCTTCACTTGAACATGACATCTAAATCAATTAATTGATAAATATTTACTTGTATTTATTTATGTTATGGTTTTTTTGAGTTAAATTTAATTTAAAACCAAAATATATCTATTATGAGTTATTTATGTCTTGTTATTAACCATTTTTTTATATTTATTTAGTTCTTTCCACCCAAAGAGTTTCTGATATTCATTTTTCATTTGAACTCCAAATAGGTTGATTCACCACATAGAAGAATTAAATTAAATGAAGATAAATTTCCAACAAATCCTATATATTTAATTTTTTTATTTATATTAATTTCTAAAATTTTATGATAAGAATATCATACTCGAGACTTTTCATGGAAATATCAAATATTGTGAAATTTCCATTTTTAATTCATTTTAATACAATGAATTAAATTTGAAGATTGAATGAAAAATTATCAAATGATGAGATATTAACCCAAATGAAAATATAAAATTAAATTATAAGAGTGAAGATATTGTATAATTCATAATTTAATCACACCCCACCACTTAATTATTTCTACTCCCAATAATAATTTATAGTAAAGTCAAAACAAATTTCCCAAGGTATTGATGGTATCATTACTCTACTAAAACACCCAAAGAAAATAGAATTACACTAATATGGATTTAAACTTCATAAATACACATATATCATAAAAATAAATTCAACATCATGACAATACCCAATTTTATTTCATACCCACCTCCCCAAAAATATATTTTTATCTCACTCAAGTTTTTAAAATAAAGATTTTATCATTATTAATATCATGAATTATCTCCATAGGATTATTTTTTCTATACTCTCTTTACTTAAAAGAGTCTTAAATGTTTAAATCGTGATTAATTATACATGGTTTACTCTATGGTTGAGGTTTGGAATGTTTTAAATATAATAATATTAGATTTAGAATGAGGATAAGTTGGTTCTAAAGTGAAGTAAATTGAATTTAAAAAAATTACACAATAATGTTGTGATCCTCACATCCCTGGAAAATTTTAATCTAAAAAACCTCTTTATTTCCTTAGTTATTTCACAGTTGATCATATTCAATAGTCGCATTATTTTCTCCTTTTTCTGCAATTTTTAGCAGCACTAGTTAGTTCATTTTTTATATATATTCTAAAAGTATTTTGGATACCTCACATCTTTCTAGAATGAATTTTCTCACTTGTACCATTTTAAAAATCTATATCAATTTTTTATTCAGATCGAATAGATTTTTCAAATCCACATAATATAGCTCATAGTTTCCCTCCTCTATTCTTAAGTTCAAACAAGATCATGAAATTACTTCTATAACATGTTTTAAAGGGAAGAATTGTTTGTAATGTGGATTCCTAATAGTGTTTCTCTTGGATACTAAGGGATTAAGAAATTTAATATGTATGGGAAAATAAAAATAATAGTTAAATATACAAAGGTTCTTTCAAAATGGTTCCCAATCACCCTTTACTCTATTAATGAACTTTGAAAACATAGAAAAAAAAATTAAAATAATAAGTTCTATATCTTTGATAATCAACCAATACTCTAGATAAAAAGGAAAATGTAATGAATAAGTATAACAGATTTTGAATCCTCTCATTATTGGGCGATAGTAATCATTTTGGACAATATTAGTTCCATTAAGTCTGAAAATTAATAAAAATTCATTAAATGAAAATAGTGGAAATCAAGAAATAAAATCAATATGAGTAATAATTTAATACCTTAAATTATAAAATCAAGAAATTTTATAAAAATACTAAGATTGTTAGTATTTAAAAAGTATTTTATTTAACTTGAGATATTAAAAAGGATAAAAATAAAAAATAAAACACAAAAAATACGAATTAGGTTGACACCCCCCCCCCCCACTAATAAATTTAATAGCCCTTCATTTCTAGAGAGGAATAACTAAAATAATATGGAATATAAACTAATGATAAGGAGTGATACAAATTAAGTTATTTAGTAGTGGAAACATCTATGTTTTCTCCAACCAACTAATAGCTTCAAAACTATAATAAAAAAATGAAACATATATTAAACTTAAACTTATCTAAAAAAACTAAAGAAAAATATATGAAATTTATTCTTTGGTTTAACCCCTTAAGGATTATATTTTTTATAACTATCCATAGAAATAATGTGGTAGTGCTTTATCACTAACCCAATGGTGTATGGGTATTATTACTAAAAAACACCACATGTTATTTCTCCTAATATCCATAATTGGATGCCAAGTTGGAAACCTCCAAATAAAATTATAAGAAATAATTCAACCCATAATAAATAAGAAATATAAAAATGTGGGTATCTTTGTGCAGTAAAGAGAATAAAGAATGGATCCATGACTTGTTTGACTGGATGGGTAGTGTCAAATATTGATGATGACTTAAGTAAAAAATGTTTATATTCTTCTTATTTGGGTTTATCTGATGATTCTATAATGATTTCTATTTTTTACACCATCGTCATATGAACTAGTATACAAATCATTTGGATCCTTTATTATCTCCTTGATATCATCTATCCATGATTTCACTACTTATTCTTCCATGGACTACTCCTTTGTGGTTTATTATATAAAATAAGTATAAGTGGGGTCTATTTTAAATTCATTACCAATTAACATTGAATAAAATTAATTCCTAAAAAAATTCTCCCTTATTAATTTTATTCATGATTTCTTTTTCCACAATAATAGCCACTAGAAATTTATTTACTGGAGTGACTTGTGGATACATCATATTTTCTTTAAACTATTTAGACTCAAAATAAGTGTCATTAATGAACATAAAATTGGTCAAAGTTACTTATTTTTCATTGTTATATTGTATGATATCTAAGTAAACTTTGGTTATAAATAATTCATGCTCATAACTATCTAAATATTTTCTATCTCCAATACTTGAGTGATTGGTTAAGTCATGGATAATATCATCCTTAAACTATGAAATAGAAAAAACCAAGTAAAATTCATCCATAAACCCATTATAATCAAGTTATTCAATAGAAAAAGTGAGTGTTTGGATTATTTTTTAATCTTGTTTCATCATTGAAGTGTTATGGTCATCAATAAATTACACTCCTATATTTAATAGTTTATTTAATGATCTTTCATTTAGAACATTGAAAAATAATTTCATTATTTATTTATGAGATTACATTTATTATTGAAAGTTTTAATTATTTTTTATTATATTATACAATAACTTTTGAGGTGAAATATTTGAATAATACATGGGAATTAATTATTATTCCACATCAACGATGCTAAAATTTGATCATGCTATCAAATGTGTCAAATTTGACTTTTATTTTTAGATATAATTATTATAGTATAGTGGTAACCCTAGGTCATTACCTAATTAATATTTGTATCATTAAATAGAAAAACAAATAATGTTTTAATGAATAAAACCTATTTTAGAAAATATTGGTTTAATGATACTAAGCACAAAATTGGAACTAAGTTATTAAAAATAAAAAATTTATTCATAGAAATCATAACACATCTAGGTAAGTGTCCCTTGATTCTCATTCATCATATTTCACATTGGATATGGGATAAATCATATATTCCTTGACTTATACCAATTATAAAGCAACAAGATAAAACAATTCATAATAGGATACCTCGTATTATTCAATTGTAAACATGATTTAATTAACCAAAAACCTTTGGGAATCGATCGATTTCATTCCAATGTATTTATTTGAACTAGTTAATACAACAAATAATAAAATTGATGTGTTTTCTAGGATTGTTCCTAAAAATAAAATGTTCTCATACTAAAAAAAACTCTAAGTATTGGAATCTTATGGACTCAATAAACTAACACGACCTACTAGAACACTCACAACAAAGAGAGGTGATAGAAGAAACCAATTGGATCAAATCATCATAAAATAACATTTATGCATGAAATATTCAGAATTTTAGTTCCTATGATTTATATATGAGTTTTAAAATAATGAAAATAGAGTAAAAATAACAAAAATAAGAACAATATAACATAAAATAGAAATTTATATTAATCTCCCTAAGAGCATAAACATAGAGCTTTAATATCCATTATGATATACTCCCCAATTCGATCACAAGTGTATTTATAAGTAAAATGTGATAAGGGAGAATAAAATGGATAAATAAAACATCAATATATTTTCCCTATCTTCTCTTAGATGTTACAAAACTCCTACTTTATTTCCTGAAATTTTATACCCCATTTAATGGATGTGAATGTTCTTATTTATAATCAAGTGGTGCGGTATATTTTTCCTCCATTTGTGTTCTTGATTTTAAATGAATTTTGTTTCTTATATATAGAAGAATGTAAAATGGTGATAAAATTTTATTGGTTAGGATAAATGTTTTTTATTTAACCCAAAAACTATTTATTTATTAAAAATGTGTACAAAATATTATATCAAATTTATTAATTAAATTTTTTTATTCAATAAATTTGTTTACATTCTTTCTACTTGCACATTCCATCAGACCATATGAATTACTGAAAATTAAAATTATTTTTTATGGAGATGTTTGAATTCATGTCCAAATTAATTTATAACTATAATGATCCCATTTGAGTCATGTATCCTCTTTTATATCCCATTTAGTGAAGGTTGTTTAGTTATATCTTCCTAAAGAGTTTCCAATTTACATGCTTCATTTGGGCCTTAAATTTTGATATTCAACACGTAGTCAACTTAAATGAAATAAATCCCACTAACTAAAAAAATATAAAACATTAATGTTTGAATTTGGAATAGGGTATATTATTTTATTATAAGAATATCAAAGTGAAAATTTTCTATGTAAATATCCAAAATTTTGAAATTGCCCATTTTAAACCCTTTTTATATAATGAATAAAAAATGATGCTTGAATGAAAAATTACCAAATGATGAGATAATGGACCCCATAAACAATTTAAAACACATGTTTAAGGATGATAATATAGTATAATACAATATTTTATCACACCCCCACACCTAATATTTTTCATTCACGCACATTCATGTATACTAAGATCAAAACAAAATTCTCAAGGTACTAATATTAGTACTACTAAACACAAACAGAAAAAAAAAGATATCATGAATACTAAATTAATGAAAATTTAATAAATCCTTAAAAATAATAAAACTTAATTCAATATTTTTTTAATCCCCAATTTCATTTCATACGTACCTCCTTGAAAATATATTTTTCTCACACTAAAGGATTTTAAATAGAGGTTTTTATTAGCTCCCAAATACTGGATGGAAATGGAAAAGAGGGGCTTGAATTGTATTTCTGTAAAAAATAATCATAGTATAAACATAATTAGTGTAAATTTATCAGATTAAATCATAAACAATTTAACCCAACTGTTATAATAAATTAAAGATAAAGTAAAATTAAATAAATTATGTAACACCCTTAATTTTTATGGACCATTTTCTAGAAGAAATTAATTTTCAACTTTTTATTTCGTTACACTAAGTCAAAAATTCCTTTCACATGGAACCTACATGGATTAAGTTACATGAAAAATTGACTTGGGGTATGTTACACGCAACATTGACTTGGCATAAGTTACATGCAATTCTAACTTGGTGTATGTGCCACGCAACACTAAGTCACTACGAAACATCTTTTTTTGTTATATTTATTTAAAAGAGATAATTATAACCTAGTCATTAAACATAGTAATATTAATAGTAATAAATAATTTTCATATATATTTTTATAATTTTTTTCAATAAAAAAATATTTACAATTAAATATATAATTTTTGGTCAAGTCTTTATATGTTTAAAAATACTATTATCTCAAATAAACTCATTTTCATGTCCTTCTGTGAAAAATAATAAAATTAATTTTAAACATATTTAAAATTTTAATTTGATAAAATAAAATTATTTTTTTAATTTATAATATCAAAAGTATCTTAGGGATAATTTTTGGGTTTTTTTAAAATCTTAAATGTTAATGAATACTAAAAAATAAATAATTTTAATTCAAAACTATTGTTTCATATATTTTATTTATAAGGTTAAATTTTATTTTTAAATTTTTTTTAAAGATTATTTAGATTAGATTTGTATCAATTAACACAATTTAGTCCATTGTATCTGATTCAACATGTAAATTAGATATATAACTTGGTAAATGTTTGATCATTTTTACATTCAAAACTCGTAGTGTCATCCTAACTATGGGATTAATTTTAAAATAATTTTTTCCACTTATGTTATTGGAATTCATAATATTTATAATAAAAATAATTTATAATATCTAATTATTTCAACTTATTTTTTAACCAAAAAAACTAGTAAAAGTGATTAAAATTACGTATAGCAATTAAGAGAAAAATTAACTTAACAAAGAACTAAACCATAAACTTAAGGACCAAAACAACCTATAAACTTGTAAAATATCCATTTTAAGGTCATATTTAGTCCATAAACATTCCATTATTTTGATTTTTTTTGTTTTTTATGACTTTTTTAGGTAAAAATGTTGGTACACCTAACTTGTTTCCAAAAATTCCAAGTGTGTCCCCTCCCTTCCCTTGAAAAGGCCACCACCTCTCCCCATTCTTCACACCTCTCAAACCACATATGTTCAGAAAATATATTACCAATTAAATCCAAAAAAATCCCTTCATTACTCCTTGTAGAATCCATTTTGTAATAAATCCTTCCAAGGAATCCCTTTGCTTCAAACCATTCGCAGTTACCCGATTAAGAGGTAACACCCACCCTCAAGATCCTTTGTTTTATTTTCTTTCTCCACCACCTCAATTATACATATTCAAATATTATAAAAAAAACACTAGTATAATAATTATAATTATAATTTTTTATTCTATGGTTTCAATCTACACTAACACATACTCCCATCTAATGGGTAATAAACAAAACATTTATGTGTATGACAAACCACCACCTCAAAAAATGAATATGGTTCGTTAGTCCATTACTGCCTCTCATGGTTGTAATTATGATGGTAAATATATATATATATATATAATATATTACATTTATTATGTATTTAATATTATTTAAACCTTTTATAACACATTTCCTCTTACTTTTTATTTTTTGTAAATACGATAACTTTGTTGGAGGGACTGTCGACTACTTCTCTTTCAAAGCGATTTGATTCATTCACACTTTACATGGAATGTGTTAAGGATGAATTTAGTAAAATATATTATATATATGATATAATAATTCAACTATAATAATGATATATATAAATATATATAAATATATATAATTAACTATCTTTCCTTCAAAATGACAATAAAATAGCAACAGCTTTCATGTATACGTATGTCCTAGCATCTCCATGAACGGTGTATTTAATTTCACACTTATATATTATATAGATTATTATAGTACTAATATAATTAATATAAATGATATTTATATTGTATCTTACATTCTATAAATCAGGATATATGTATAAGGATCCAAGATACAAAAAATTGAGACACGTGCGAAAAATAAAGTGAATATTTCCCAAAGTGAAACCTTAACATAGAATTGTTAATGAGTGGGTAATATAAAGTCATAATAAAACCATATATGGTATTATATATAAGTATATGGTTTCAGGATATATATATATATATATATTTAATTTATATTTATTATATCAGATTTTTGAACGAGTATAATGAGAGTCAATGCATAAGGTAAGGGAATTTTGACTCACTTTTTTTCCATTAGATGCATGCCTTATTCAATAGTCATTTATTTTTGGTGGTTTATATACTACCCATGAAAGTATTATTTGATTATTATACTTATATTTATTCATATTTACATATCTATTTGATGATATTTATTTCATGGGTTTTATGGTTCAAAAGATACCAAATCTGTAAAATAATCTTTTATTAATTTGATTTATTTGACACACATGTCCTGTTATGCTCATATGATCCTTTAACGAGGGTTATATGATTCTAATTGAAATTTTATATCATCAATATCTTTATTTTTCATGCTATTTTAGGCTCAATTTAATTTTATGTTCAGTATTATTCAAACTTACCAATTGGTAAGAGTTCAATGAAACAATCTTATCATTTAATGAGATCATTTATGGTAATGATTCCATTAATGAAATATTATGATCCATATATAAAGAAAAATAATATTTTTTCTACCATCTACTTATTAAATATATCTCCATTTATTATTACCATTTTTACACTCTTTGGTACTCAAGATAATTAAGAAAATTTTTTTAATAAAAATCTTATTTAATATCTCTCTTCGGTCAGAAATCTATTTTATTTAAAAAACCATGTTTTTAAAAATGTTTTCAATAACATTTGAAGTTAATTTTCAGTGAGAAATTATTTAAAAAAAATTTATGTTCTTTTAAAATTTACTATATAGTATTTCATGTTTATTTTAAATGAAAATGGTTTTTGAAAAGTTTTTATATTTTAAAAATAACTTTTCAAAGAAGAAAGGTTATTTTCCTCAAGAAATCGTTTTAAATGATATTTAAAAATTATTTTCTATATAATATGAAATCTATTTATGTTAATCATGTTTTTATGGGGAAAGTATCAAATTTTTCTTTTCATATTATTTCTCTAAATGTTCTATGTATTGATAAAATTATGTTTCTGAAACTCATTCCTCTTCCACATGTTTTATTCTGGTGAAACCTGATTCTCTTTATGAGTTATGATTTGGTGAAATTATTTTGAAACATATCTTTTTTCATAGTTTAAGATATTATTAAATATTTATAACACTTATTTCATTTCATGATATTGAGATAGGTTGTTTATAAAACCCATCTCTTTTAATGGATCATAATATGATAAATGTCTTATTATATTTTGGAACATGTAATAATGATTTTATTATGAGATGGGTGGGAAATATATATACCTCCAATTAAGTGGTTAAAGATTTATATATCATGATAGAATTATGATAATTAAGTTAATGGTATTGATCCCCTATTGGAATATTAGGAATCCCAATCCCATACAATGGAAGGGTTGCTACTGGGGATGATTGTGTGTCCCGCCTAATAGATGTAGTCACCATAAAGATGGAAAATGGGTAAATTAGATCATTTATGGGAATATGGGGAAAACCAATACCTTAAAATGAAAGTACTATAACTATGGATGGTGGTATATCCCTCCCAGAAGGTGCAATTCCCCTGATGTACCTATATAAGTTCAAGTAATGAATCTTGACTTATAGGGAATGATATCACATGTTTATGTAAGAAAAAATTACATGTCTTATTCCTATGATATGGTTTCAGGGATTATTTTATTTATTTCCTTATAATTTTTGTTTTGTTAATTGAAATCTTTATTCCATGATTCATGTTTCTAATCTTTTGATATGAATGGTATGATATTCTAATGTTATGATCATGGTCTTATACCCTTATTATCATGTTTATGCTTATATAAATCCCTTATTTACCCTTAATGAGCATATGATATAAACTCTTTTTATGTTTCCTTACCTATTATAAGAATATGTGAATTATGTTTTATTTATTTAAGAAGGGTTCAAGAAATTAAGAACCCAGTAGGATATAATATATCTTGCATATGTACTGGTGTTTATGTTTCCATGTTTACAAAGGCACTAGAAAAATATTGCCTTTAAGAATCTATTTTGGTAACATTTAAATTATTCTACAAAATTTATGTAATTTTAATGTATAAAAAGTTAGTTTCATTATAGTTGGTATCAAATATAAGGTTTAGTTAACCTTTCGAAGCTAGTTTGATAAAACCAAAGTGAGAAACCTAAGGACATGTCTAAGGGTATGTCTAAGGAAAAAGAAAAGGATTGAAAAATGTCTTCTAATTTTGTTAAAGGATAAAGTGAGTGGTTTCCTATAAATAAATCCATATCTAGATAATACAAGTGGATGTGGCTCTAGAACATATATACCAAGGAGTAATAACTCTGAAAATGTGTGTCGGTATTGACATAGTGAAACATAGTACATGACAATGGGCCTTACTACACACCTGGTTTCACACTCCTAGGGGATATGCTATAGGAATTCACATATTATTCATGAGTCACCAAATAAATATTTAAATATAATTCAGTGATGAATAACCATTGATAAACCTAATGTGTCGTAGATAAAAAAAGATGATAAAATTTATACATCCAATAAGTGACATTTCATGATTATGTTGTTCCTCATTATGATAACTCTTTCATACTCTATTATTTTTTGTTTCAGTCAATGGATACAACCTAAAGTAACTACATTAATGGTAATCAGACATAAAATTCAATGACTATTCTCATGAGCATATGAATTATATGGGAAATGGAATAAAAAACCCCACTTCTATGATCACATAGCTTTCTCAAGCTATGAATCATGATGAGTTTCCAATTTATAAAAATAGGGAACAACATTCTATTGATTCCTTCATGAGGAAACACCCACCTTCTTTTAGTGGGTTGTCTGATCCAATTTTTACTAGAAAAATATTAGTACCAAATAAATGTTATTCTATGTTCTGTAGTGTTTGAATAATGATAAATTCATTCCAGTTATTTATCGGTTGGATAGTGAAGAAGACCATAGTGGACTGTAATTAAGAATATGAGGAATCTAGAGGAAATCTAATCTATGGATTGGGATGACTTTAAGAACATTTTCTTCAATAAGTAATTTCTTAGTGTTATTCTTATGAATATGGAAAAGTAGTTCATTGAGTTGAATAAAAAGGTTGATGAATTCATCAGTACCTACGAAGCTATTTTCACAAGACATATAAGGTATTCTTCTGGAATTGTCATCCAACCTAAAATTCAAGTTGATAGGTTCTTTAGTGGCTTAAATCCAATCTCAAAATGGAATTTTCCATAAGATACTTTACTTTCTATGAAGAGATTTTTATTTTTTTAATAAAAGTTGAAATGGAGGTTAGAGTTACATATCAATCTTATTATTTTAATAATAATAGGAAGATAGAATTCAAAGGAAAATCTAAAAACCATGAAGAAAATAATATGATCCATGCTTTATTCTCTAAGTGTGTAAATAAGACTCTAGTTACCTATCATATGGTTTTTAAAATGTTTTTTAAGTGCAGAAGGGAAGGGAATTGGGAAATTTATTTTTTAACTAATGGGAAGAAGTTCAATAGTGATGAAAATAGAGGAAAATCTACAAATAATTAACCTCCCACACTATAGTGATTTAAGTGTTAGGAGAATTGGAATTATGTTAACCAGTGAAAAAATCCAAGGGTTGGTGATGATGATTAGAATCAGTAACCACTTAAACCAAGGGATAAGGTGAAATCTCATGCGATCAATGTTTCTGATGAGGGGAGTGATAATTATGTGGTGAAAGGTACACTTACCATCCAATCTAGAACATCTAATGTCTTACTTGATTCTAGATCTACCCAATATTTCATATATGAATAATTTACTAATGGTTTTAAGATCCCACCAAAATGATTAGATATGGAATTAACAGTGAAACCCCCTAATTTTACGATGATTATAAACCCCTAAGGGTGTTAATAAATATTTTCATTCTTAATTTGGTTAAATTTGATTTCATCTTAGTCATGTACTTAATTTCTCTACATAAATTCCACATCAATTTTTGAGGAAGCTAATTTATGTTTGATATTTCATACCCCTATATGATCATACATCAATGTGTTGATAGGTATGAACTTCCAGTGGAGAATAAATCAAGAGTATGTGTCTTAGTTCCCATTCAGATGGGTTTTTTATATAAAATTTTTGTGAAGAAAATTGAAATTGATGATATACATGTTGTTCAGGAATTTTTGGATATCATTCTGGAAGAGTTACCTAGACCTCCACCAAAATGTGAAGTTGAGTTATCAACAGAACTCATACCTAGTTCCACACCAATTTCAAATACTCCCAATAGAATATCCCCAATTGAGTTTCATTTATTGAAGAAGACACTCCAAGAAAACCTTGATAATGGATTCAGTCATCCATGTGTGTCACCTTGGGGTTCACCTATTCTTTTTGTTAAAAATAATGATGGATCACAAAGACTATGAATTAATTATCAGGAATGGAACAAGATCAAAATCAATAACAAGTATCCTCTTCTATGTATTGATGACTTGTTTGATAAAATCAGCAGAGATCAATACTTTTCCAAGATTGACCTTTGTTATGGATATCATCAACTGATGGTCAAGAAGGAGGATATACCCAAGATGGAATTTTGTACAAGGTATGAACACTATGAATATATAGTTATGTATTTTAGTCTTACAAATTCCTCTATTATATTCATTTTTATAATGAATAGAGTATTTATATATTACCTTGATTAATTTGTAGTAGTCTTTATATGTGATAATATTATTCGTTCAAAGAGAATGGAAGATAATGAAAACAAATTGAAATTATACTAAATACCCTAAGGAATGATAAATTGTTTGAAAAATTTTCAAATTGTGAATTTCATTTGCAAATGGTTTCTTTTTCGGTCATAAATCTCAAGAGAGGGTATTGTAGTAGGTCCATCAAAGACAGAGGCAATTCAATGTTGGACTAGACCAGCTATGGTGATTGAGATCCATAAATTTCTTGGTTTAGTGTGATATTATAGATGGATTTCATAAAATTCCTCATAAATATCTAATCATATAACCAAGTTCACTTGGAAGGGTGAGTTCCTATAGATGAATCGATGTGAGGAAAATTTCAAGGAACTAAAGAGATGATTAGTTAGTGCACTTATTCTTACATTAACCATTCATGGGGAGGGTTTTTAATCTTTATTGATGCATCCAATAAGGCATTGGGATGTGTTCTTATGTAGAATAACATGCTTATCACCTATTCCTCGCAGCTGTTGAAGATTCATGATCAAAATTACCCAAATCATGAATTGGAGTTAGTTGCGACAATTTTTCATTGAAGATATAAAGGAATTATCTTTATGAAGAAAATTTTGATATATGTATTTATCATAAATGTATGAAATTAATATTCACATAGTTGGAGTTTAATATTCAGTAGAAAATATTGTTAGATCTAATAAAGGATTATAACTGCTAAACACATTACCACCCAGGGAAAGTAAACAAGGTGGATGATGATTTGAGTTGAAAGTACCGTGCTAGCTTATCAGTGATAAGGATAACACCAGATCAAATATTTATGGATTTTAAAAGTATGGATCTATAAATCTTGAAGGTAGGGGAAAACATTATCTTTCTCAAATGAATTTTCAACCCTCTATCTAATTAAAAATTAAAGAGGTGCAGAAGGAAGATTTAGAGCTACAAAAGAAAGTTATAAATGTTCTAGAGTTTATCCTTGATCAGGATAGAATGATAAGATTCAGAAACCATGTTTGAGTTCCATCAATACGAAGGTTGAAGAAGGATCTATTATAGGAAGCTCATATTTCTTCATTATCTATATAACTTGGAAGTAAAAAATGTATAGGTACTTGAAATAATACTTCTAGTGGGATAACTTGAAGAGAGATATTGAATTTTTTGAATCTTGATGCTTGGTATTCCAGCAAGTTAAGGCTGAAAGGAAAAATTATGAAGATATGTTTCATCCATTACCCATGCTAGAATGGAAATTGGAGAACATCTCTGTGGATTTTTTCATTGGACTCCCCAAAACATATAAAGGGTTTAATTTAATATGGTCGGTATTCAATCACCTTATAAATTAATAACACTTAATCAGTAACTAAAAATACTTCTATCTGGATCATATTTCAAGGATATACATTAAGGAAGTGGTAACGTTGTATGGAGTTCCACATTCCATTATATCAAATCATGATCTGAGATTTACCTCAATGTTTTAGTAAAGCCTTAAATCATAACATGATACAAAATTAAATTTCATCACATCTTATCATCCTTAGATTTATGTTCAATCAAAAATAACAATCCAAACCCTAGAGGATATGTTGAGATCATATTCTTGGGAGTTTAAAGATGGCTAGGATCAACACCTTCCTTTAGTTTAGTTTTATTACAAAAATTCCTTTCACTCAAGCATTTAAATAGAACCTTATGAATCCCTATATTTTAATCAATGTATAGCTACTATGTGCTAGGATGATGTTGTAGAAAGAAAGCTATTGGGAGCTGAGATCTCCAATGAAATTGCATAGAATGTTAGAGTGTTTCAGAAGCATATCAAGGAAGGTCATAGTCGGTATAAAATTCATACTAATAACCAATGGTGTGATATAAAATTTGAGTATGGATAAAAGTTATTTCTTTGAAGATATTCCTAGAATAAGGTTATGAGTTTCAGAAACAAAGGGAAACTAATCCCAAGATATATCGATCTTTGGAAATTCTTGGTCGTATCAGAAAGGTATTATATCGCATCAAACTTCCTTCAAATATATATCAATTCATTGATGTATTCCATATATCACTGTTGGGGAAGATAAAACCTAACCACTCACATGTACTAAACTAAGAGATCATATAGCTGGTTTATGATCTTTCTCATGAGCAACAACTAGTTGAAATATTGGATTGTATAGAGAAAGTATTAGGAAACAAGACCACTCACCAGGTCAAAGTTTATTGGAAAAATAACCAATTAGAGTAAGATAAATGGGTACATGAGTATATTATGATGTATAATTATCCCCATTTTTTGTACAATAATGAAGAATTTCTAGAGTTAAATTAATTTTAATGGGGTAGAATGTAACAACACAAATTTTTGTGGAAGTTTTATTTAAATAAATTAATTTTTATTGATGTCTTACATTGCACATAGTCAAACATCCCTTTCATGTAGCACCAAATTAGATTATATTACATGAAACATTGACTTTGTATACAATACATTCAACACTTACTTATAATGTGTTATACTCAATGCTAACTTGGTGTACATGACATGCAACAATGTGTTTCTACAAAACATATTTTTTTGTTATAATTATTTAAATGACATAATTAATACATATCCATTAAAATTAGTAATATAAATAGTAAAAAATAATTTAAAAATATTGTTTACAATGTTTTATATAAATAAAAAATATTGATAATGAAAGATATAATTTTTGGTAAAGCCCTTATCTGTTTAAAACTATTATTTTCTCAAATTAACTCTTTTTCATGTGCTTATATGAAATATAATAAAATTAATTTTAGACACATTTTGAAATATAATTTGATATAATAAAAAATTAATTTATAATTTTGAAATTATCTTAATGTGAATTTTTGGGATTTTTCTGAGAAACATCATTTTTATGAATAGTGAACAACAATTAATTTTAATTCAAAAATGATTTTTTGTATAACTTATTTATAAGGATAAATTATATTTTCAAATTGTTATAAAGTTAAATTGGATTAAATATTTATCAATTAATCCAACTTAGGTCATTAGATCTTATTTCACATGAAAATTGGATATAAAAACTTGGCAAAATTTTGATCATTTTTACTTTAAACACCTGTATTGTCGTCACAACTGCATGATTAATTTTAAATTATTTTATTCCAAGTAATTTATTGGAATATGTTAAAATAGATTACATATTTTAAATCATCATAATATATAATGTATAATAATTTCAACTTAGTTTTTTACCTAAAATTTTAGTCAAATCGATTAAAATTAAGTATAACGATTAAGATAAAAACTAACATAACAAATAACTAAACCTTAAACATAAGGTTCAAAATTAAACTTCTAAAAAACCCATTTTATGGACCTAATTATTCCATAAAACATCCATTATTTAGTTTGGTTTTTTTGGGATGAATTTTGTTAGGTTAAAATATTGGTACACCAGACTTATTTTAAAAAATGCCATGTCTGTCCCCTCTCTTCCCTATAAAAGGCA
Organism: Viscum album; assembly: GCA_963277665.1. Taxonomy (NCBI): domain Eukaryota; kingdom Viridiplantae; phylum Streptophyta; class Magnoliopsida; order Santalales; family Viscaceae; genus Viscum; species Viscum album. The sequence continues at coordinate 846,771,876 of OY728120.1, read as the reverse complement.
ACCACCTCTCCCCATTTTTCACATGTTTCAAACCACTTAGATTCATAAAAGATATACCCAATACACTTCCCAATATCTCTATATTACTCCTTTAATCCTCCCTTTGTTAATAATTTCTTCCAAGGAAGCACTTTGATGCAAACCATCAGGAGTTACCTGATTAAGAGGTAACACCCTCCCTCAAGCTTCTTTCTTTTATTTTCTTTCTCCACTACCTCAATTATCCTTATTCAATTATTATACAAAAAAATAAGTATCATAAATATAATGATTTGTTTTTATGTAAGTTTTAAACCAACACATACACACACATCCATCTAATGGGTTGCAAAAATACGGTTTATATGTTTGACACTCTACAACCTCAAAAAAACGATGATTATTCATTCTTCCTTTACAGACTCTCATGGTGGGAATTATGTTTTTAAATATATTTATATATGAATAATATTATATTTATTTTTTATTTAATCATATAAAATTATTTTACAACACATATCCTTAAACTTTCAATTTTTGTGTAAATACGATAATATCATTTGAGGAAGTGTGGACTACTGCCCCTTCAAAGAGATGTGATTCGTTCACACTTTACATGGAATGTGTTAAGGATGAGTTTAGTAAATTTATATGGTATATATTTTATATTCATTCTACTTGAATAATATATATATATATATATACATATAGTTCATTTACTCTATTTCTTTCAATATGGCAATAAAATGGGAATAGCGTTCATGCATACATATGGCCTACGATCTCCATGAATAGTGTACTCCATTTCATACTTCCATATTGTATATATTATTATAATAAAATTATAATAAATTCAAATGATATTTATATCAGGTTTTATATTATTTAAATCATGATATATGTATAAGAAGCATAGATACAACAAATCAAGACACGTGCAAAAAACAAAGTGAATATTACCTGAAATGAAACCTTAACATAGAATTGTTAATAATAGGGTAATATAAAGTCATAATAAAACCATATATGTTATTATATATAATAATATGTTTATGTGATAGATTTATAATAAACTTATAATTATTATATAGTAGTTTTTAATGAGTACAATGAGATTCAAGACACAAGGTAAGGGAATTTAATCTCACTTTTTATTTTTTTGAGATACATTCATTTCCACTCATTTATTTTGTGTGGTGTATATAATTACTATTAATGTATTATTTAATTATTATAATTAAATTTATGGGTATTTAAATATCCATTTTATGATATTTATTTCTTGGGTTTTATGGTTTAAAATTTAGTAAATCTATAAAATAATTTTGTCTCAATTTGACTTCTTTGAGACACATGTTGTGTTGTGATCTGATGAATATTTAAAGTTTTGTATATGATTTTATTTGAAATTTTATATCATTAATGTATTTATTTTTCATGATATTTTAGGATCTATTTAATTTTAGGTGTATTATGATTCAATGTTAGCAATTAGTAAGAATTTTTTTGAAATAATCTCTTTATTTATTGGATCATTTATGATAATGATTACATTGATGAAATATTACGATCTATATCTAAAAAACAGTAATTATTTTTTTATACTATGTTTATTAAATATATCTCCATGTATTATGACCATTTTTACACACTTTTGTAGTTAATATAATTAAGAATTGTTTTAAGAAAAATCTGATTATATTTCTCTCTTCAATCATAAATCTATTTTAATCCAAAAACCATGCTTTAAAAAATGTTTTCAAATGATATTTGAAGATAATTTTAAATGAAAAATTTCATAAATTTTTTTTTTGTATTGTAAAATATTCTTATATATGATTTTATGTTTATTTTAAAGGTAAATGGTTTTCAAAAGGTTTTATATTTTAAACAGTATTTTGTCAAAGAAGTAAGGATATTTTCCTCAAGAAATGGTTTTATAGGATATATAAAAATTAATTTCCATATAATATTATATCAATTTATGTTACCCATTCCTTTGTGGGAAAATTATACAAATGTTACATTAATATTGTTTTCTCTGAATGGACTATTTTTTTTGAATGATATTTATAAAACTCGTTCCTCTTCCATGGGTTTTATCCTTATTGATCCTAATTATTTTTACAGGTTAGGATTTGATGAAATTATTATGAAACCTATATTTTTAAACATGTTAATATGTGATTACATTTTTATTACACCCATTTAATTTCATGGGATTGTGATAGGATGTTTACAAAAACCATCTCATTTTTTGGGTCATGATACGATGAAGGTTTTATTATCTTATGGAACATGTATGAATGATTTTATTATTATATGTGTGGTACCTATATATTACTATAATGAATTTGGTAATGATTTATATATATTGAGATAATTAGGGGAATTAAGTTTAAGGGGTTGATCCATTAGGGGGTGATGGGGAAACTTGATCACTTATAAGGAAAGGACTTTGACTGGGGTTATTGTTGTGTCCTGCCCAGTAAGTATAGTCACCTTGAAGATGAAATATGGGGAAACCTGATCCACTATATGAATATGGGTAAACCCAATCACTTATAAGGAAAAGACCATGATTGCAGATAGTTGTGTGTCCTACCTAGTTGGTACAGTTCATGTTATTTTCCTATATAAGTTCTAGCAATGCAGAATGAATTATAGAGAATGATATCACATGTTTATGTATTCCACAAATCCATTACTTATTCCTATGATATTATTTCATGGATTATGTTATTATTTCCATTATAATTCATGTCTTATGAACTACCAAGTATTATGTCGGGTTTTTTGTTTTTGATCTAATGATAAGTAGTGTATGATCTTCTAATTAATTATAGAAATTATCAATTTTTCATATAAATATCAAATCCACAACTATGGGAATTATATTTTAGACCACCTACCTTAATTCGTTGATAGATGTTCATTCACCAAAAATCCCAAAAATCGGAGCATCACAACGATGTAGATCTGAGTTTTGAATCTAAATACCTAAATCAATATCAAATATATCAATATATTATCAATATATATCAAGATATAAAATACTATATATATATCTTACCAATTAGGTTTATATATAAAGACATGGAGACTAAAATCCTGTAAAAGATTAAGAAAATATAGAGGACAAGCATCAGGATGAGATCCACTTATTGGGAGAAGAGTGAATATTTTATTCAGGAATTGAATCTAGAATAATGGATGTTGGACAGCCTTAGAAACCCTCCATAAAGCAATATAATTTACTAAAAACATTAATTCATGATTCTAGGTCAAATAGGATGTGTTTCAGGGGTTCGGGGTATTTTAAAACTAGTTTTTTGGGTGAAAAGAATCTTTGTGCATGGTTTCCTTGGCAGGGGAGAAAGGTTAGATAAAACTATGTGCCAAATATGAGGAAATCATTGTCTGGGGTTCCATTCCATCTTTGGTTTGGGCATATAGTTTGTCAAACCATGCCCCATATGTGCAAACCTCTCCACCTAGGTTCACACAGTTAGATGGGTTGGATGCATGGTTTACACTAACCATAAACCAACCATGTACATACACATTTTCCCAAATTTTATTTAAAACACCACCCAAACACACCCCAAGACAAAATTCCAAACAAAGGTACTTAAATAAAAATAAATATTAACTAAAATTGGGCCCAAGACATCTCTAGAAAAGTTCAACATCTTACAATCTCCCCACGTTATAACAGTTCATCCTTGATCTGCACTTCCAAGCCATTCTAAATTTATAAAACAAAAATATTAGGTCATTGAGACCACTTATCTTACTCCCCTTCACATGTTTCCTCTTTCACATTTCCATGTTTTCATAGCGCATGAACTATTAGTATAGTCTTTCCCCACAACACTTTCTCACTACGATCCAACACACATATCTGATACTCCTCAAAGGACAAATATATCAAAAGGTAAACCTTATCCACATAGATCAAATGAGATGGGTCATGGTGATACCACTAGAGTTTTGATACATGGAAAAAATCATGCATAACATGGTATCTCTATGCAAGAGCCAATTGGTATTCCACCAACCTGATTTTCTTCACCATATCAAACTGTCCAACAAACCTAGGTGCCAACTTTCACTACCTCTATATCCTATGAGGACCTGGCCTAGGAGACACCTTAAGGAACACACAATCACCCTATACAAACTATATGGGTCATCTCTATCTGTCAAAGTACTACTTCTGTCTACTATGAGCTGTAGCTATATATTTCTAAATCAACTGTTCTTACTCTGATGTCTCCTACATGAGACTCGGTCCCAATAACTCTATCTCACCAGCCTCTATCTAGCATAGTGGTGATCTACATGGCCTACCATAAAGAGCCTCATATGCTTCTATATATATATATTTTTTCTGAAAATTTTTGTTATAGGTGAACTCCACTAAATCCAAGTTCTTTTTTCAAGATCCACCGAAGTCAACCACACATGCCCATAACATATCCTTAAGCACCTATATAGAACATTCATATTACCCATTTATCTTTAGGTGTAAATTCATACTCCATAATACCTATGTGTCAAGTGCTTTATAAAATCCCTACAAGAATAATGAAGTAATGCATGAATCACAATCTGAAACTAAATTTTGTGGCACTCTATACAGATAGAATATCCCCCAAATGTAAAGTTCTCTTAACTGTTCTACTATATAGGTTTCCCTTATAGGAAGGAAATGTGTTACCTTTGTTAGTTGATCCACAATAACCCAAATATCATCATTATTCTCAAGCATATTGAGTAGAAACATCATAAAGTCCATGGTCACATCACCCCACTTCCATTGCGGGATGGGAGACGACTATAGAAAACCTCTAGGTTGTTCATGCTCCACCTTCACCTACTGATAGGTGATGAATCTTGTAACAACCTATGCTATCCATTTTTTCATCCCTGGCCACCAAAACTGTTTTCATAGGTCTTGATACATTTTGGTTACACTTGGATGCACCACCCATTTCATGGGTTGAAATTCCCACATGAGATCTTCCCCCATGCTAGTTAAAACAACTCGATTTTTCACATAGATGATCTCATCCTCATCTATCGACCATTCTGAAGATGTCCCTCCACCTTCAGAGATTTCCCTCAAGGTTAATACCTTTGGATCCTCATACTCTCTATCCTTGATCCATATCAAAATCATAGAATAAACTCAAATAGAAACCAGAGTCACCTTCTCCTGACTCTCTTAAACCATTATATGCATTTCAATTTCAAGTTCATCATCTTTCACTCTATACTCGACTCCTAAATTCATTGAGTCTTTGTTTTCCTACTCAAGGCATCTGCTGCACTATTTCCTTTCCTGGGTGTATATGAAAATTCAAAATAGAAAGACTATATATACTCAACCCAACTCAATGGTTAAAGATTCAAATCACGATGTGAAAATGTATACCTTAAGTTCCTATGATCTATATAAATTGTAAACTTTTCTTCCAAAAGATAGTGTCTCCAACACTTAATAGCATAAACCACTACTACCAAATATAGGTTTTGAGTAGTTTAATTCCCTTCATGAGGCCTCAACTATTGAGACCCATATGCCACAACTCGATCTCCTTGTATCATCCTAGAATCAAGTTCGATCCCAAAAGTGTCACAATAAACCGTATACTCCTCACCGTACTCAGGTAGGATCAAAATTGGTGATGATGTAAAACTCTTATTCAACTCTTGAAAAGATCCATCACAACCATTAATACTTTAATCCATTTTTATTCATGCCCAAAATTGGAACATCCAAATAGGAAAAGTCTTGGATGAATCTCATGTAATATCCAGCTAATCCCAAGATGCTTTAGATATAAAAAAATCTTGGACTTATCCCAAGAAACCACTGAGTGAAACTTCTCTGTGTCCACTGAAAAACCTTCCTCCAAGATGCTGTGTCCCAAAAATTGTACATGGCCAATACAAAACTAACACTTAGATAGCTTTGAGTATAACTTATACTCTCTCAATGTACCCAAGACGATGTCAATATGTTGGGCATGATCATCATGAGTATTGGAGTACAACAAGATGTCATCCACAAACACCACCATGAACTGATCTAGATAATGATGAAAGATCCTATTCCTCAAATCCAAAATCACTACTGGTTAATTTTTCAACCCAAACGGCATTATGATAAACTCATAAAGGCTATACAAGTTTCTGAAAGTAGTACTCGGTATATCAGAAGTTTTTACTCACAACTGATGATACACTGATCTAAAATAAATCATTGAGAACACACAATCTCCACTTAATTGGTCAAACATATCATGGATACACATATGGGGATATCGGTTATTCACAATCATTTTGTTCAACATCCTGTAATTGACATATAATAATAAATGCACATCAGCCTTCTTTTAAAAAAATAGGTGATCCCCAAGGTGATGTACTTGGATGGATAAATCCTTTATCCACCAACTCCTCCAACTGAGTATTAAGATCTTTAATCTTAGTTAGTGCCATTCTGTATGATGGAATAGATACTAGATTAGTATAATGAAAGAGACTTAAAACATTACATAATCTTGAGTTAAATGGATAATTCACATTGAGGATATTTTTAGATTTATATTTTTAGAGAAATAGGCCAAAACTATTATATTACATCTCAAAAATTACAATATAGACACTTCTACTCAGTTTCCTTCTTTATAAAATAAAAACTCTTAAAAAAGAGTCATGTCTAGTTCCATGTTTTAGATAGCATCACTTTTCCAAGATCCCATCCATGACCATATACATCTTTAAGACCTGTGAAAAACATTTCAAAACTTGGGATGAGTATAAAAAACTCAGTAGGGGTTACAAAATAAAGAAAGAAAACATTAGTCCATAAATAAATAACATTTTTAACATTTCTTATGAAATCATAATATTTATGAATAACACATAGTAATCAAAAATCATAAAGGTAAAGAGTTTCATCCATAAAATACTTACCTTGTATCTTTCACAGGTACTTAGGGAGTTACATTTGGAATACCCATCATTGTATATTTTCTAAATCTCTTAGGATAAACATTATCATTTACCTCCTTCATGTTACCCAATGAATTAGAGAGATATATCAGGCTCACCCACCCTAGGTTTATCATGGAACCACCTGTATATGTAACAATTCCCAAGAACTATAACATATTCATAACACATAAAACAAATATCAATGAAATATAATATTTCCACATTTCAATTAGAATATATCATTTAAATATATTGACATAAAAAATACATTATCAAAACCATTTTCAATACAAAAATATGTAAAAGAGTATATCGTATTTATTTTCATTTTCAAAACATTTTGGCTTGTTAAGGAAGCCAAAGATCAAATAATACTCGTGGCAGCAGAAAAGGTCATTATCACCACTTACGTTAAAAGAAACATTCCATTTAGTAATTTAGTAAAACTCTTTATAGAAAAAATTCCCTTTGAATGAAATGAAAGGTTAAAGGTGTTTATACACCATATAAAAGAAAGTCATGTATAAACAAAATATGCCTCAATGAATGGAGTTTGAGATGAATTCCCTTACCTCGTGTCTGACTTGACTCGTTCGTTCTTTGATCTCTAGAATAAAAAAATAAAGTTAATTTATAGTTGATTAAGAACTTTTTAAAAGTTTATTATTCCTTTTATATCACTTATTACCATGTTATAAACATTATTTAATCATTTATGTTAATAATGGTCGTTTTTCGATATTTGGTACTTGAGTCAAAAATGAACTTCTTATAATTTCAGGTTGTTCATGAAATAAAATTTCCATTATCTCTCGAATGATATTTATGATTGAGATGTCATATATATCATATATATCCAGTATATATATTTATTTATAATAGTACATAACATTTGGATATAAGAAATGAAATTCACCGTTTATGGAGACGGTAAGCAGTACGTACCCATAAATGGTACTTTAATTTCTATTTTGTATTTAATGGAATTAAAAATTAATGATTACTAGGTATATTATAATTATATTATAATATAATATATAATTTCTTTAAATTAATCCTTTATTCATTCCACTTATGGAAATAATGAGTTATATCACTTTGAGGGGGTTGTAGTCTGCACTTCCTCAAATGAAATTATCACCTTTACCCATTATGGAAACCATAAAGGTATGGTATAAATGAATAATACATAAGTATAAAGACAATATAAATATAATATATATCACATATTAATATAGTTCCATATTAATGGTCTCTATAAGAGGTGTTAGGAGATAATTGAACAATCATCGTTTCGTGAGGTGTTAGTTCATCGTACACAGAAACAGTATGTTATTTACCCATTAGATGGAGGTGTGTGTAAGTGTAGTTTGAATAATTATCATAAAAACAACCTATTATATTGAGGATACTAGTTTTGTTATAAAATAAAGGAATAAAATGAGTTTAGGTGGTTGGAGAAGTAAAATTAAAGAAAAGAACTTAAGAGAAGACGTTGCCTTTAAATCGAGTAACTACCTTTGGTTTGAACCAAAAGGCTTTATTGAACGGCCTTCTGCCTAAGATAAGGCTTCTAGGAGGAATAGAGGAATGTAGGGAGTGTAATTGGGCATAGGTTTGATGATCCAAGGGGCTTGAGATGTGTGAGTAATGGGTTAGGGGTGATGGATTTTCATAATTTGGAGGAGGGGCTCTTTAAGAATGTTTGAAAATAATATTTTATTATATAATGATTTTCAGTTTATGAAGGTCCAAAACTCATTAAAGTCGAATATAAGATGACTCTTGTTTGAAATAAAATCATCCAGAAAGAATTGGATAGGTTTTGGATATTATTTTATTTTTTATAATCTTATTTATTTAAATCATTCATTAATAAGGTAAACACTACCTCATTATTGTGTCATAAATAATTTTTTTTATTTGATGTCTAAAATTTCTAAAAAAACTACCAGTATTTAGGAAATATCTTTGATTTCAAATGAATATTTAGAGTCTAATAGATAACTTATATAACCCCATGTAAAAATCGGCTTACTTAAAGATATATGTTTATGTCATTTTTGTCATTACTTTGAATTAATTAATATAAAGTGTCATTATCACTCTTAAGTGGCTCCATGGGGTATCAAAAATCAACCCAATGATGACCATTGTTAGAAATGTATCAACCAATTGGATTAGGACACATGTTAGGGTAATTTAATATTATTATAATATTATTTTTACCTTTAATTACCCTATTTACTTTTAACTGCGGTAAATAAAAGTCAAAATTTACTATTCACCAAAAATTATTTTCATCTTATTGAACCACATTTTACTTACTGATAACAACCATATATTTCAGTTTTTTAAAATTCAACTCACAGAAGCTGTAAAATTTAATTTAAATGAAAAAGTCATTTTTTAACTACTACTCAGTGTTTTCACTATTCATCAAAATTGAAGGTTTTCAGAAAAATACCTAAAATTAATCCTAAGATATATTTGATATCCTGAATTAAAATATTATATCTATTTTACCAAATTCAAAACATATAAGTTTCGTTAATTAATTTAAAATTAATTCTTATTGTCAAAACAAAAAACGTGTTTTTAAGAAATAATAACTATCAAAAGATTGACACTTTTTTATGTCCAATTTCAAAGTAAAATTACTTCCAATGGTCATCATTGGATTAAATGGTAAAATTATAATCTATTTACACATTAAAACCGTTTAAAATAATAATATAACCATATAAATAAATTACATTTAAAGGCAGTTTGGAATTAAAATACAGTATTTTTCACTACTCATTAAAAATTTAATTTTATGAGATAAATACCAAAAATATACCCAAAGTAAATTTCGATGTCCCAATTATAAATATGAATTTTATTTTGTCAAATAGAACATATAAAAGTGGCCAAAACAATATTTAAATAGGTTTTTCCATCAAAAGGTGGTAATTTGTCCTTTTAAAAAATATTAGACTATTTGTGCTTAAAATTAGATTCATTCTCCTTTTAAGCCTCTAACTTTTATTGGATAAATGTAAAACCATTTTACAAACATGTATAACCATATTGTAGTCAGTTCAGTTCATTCCCTCCTATACAATGGCTATGCATTAACTATTATTTAAAATAATATTATATAATTATTTTTTAGTATGACTCATAATTGTGTGCAACATAAGATTTCAAATAAATTTGTTGTTGTGTATCGGGTACTCTATCGAACATAGCATCCCCTTTAAAGTAAAATTAATATTTAATTCACAAATATTAATAATTATGAAAATGTATTCTTCTTTATTTAATTTGGATGTTACATCCTTCCCCCCTTTTGGAAATCGTGTCCTTGCAATTTATATTGACTTATCAAATAAGTGGGGGTATTTATCCCTTATAGAATTTTCAGATTCCCATGTTGCCTCTCCAACCATATGGTTTTTCCACTAAACCTTTACCTTATGAATTACCTTATTCCACAACACTTTCTCTCTCCGGTAAGGAATCTGGACCGGTTGTTCCCCATAAGAGATATTCTCTTCCAACTGAACTATCTCTAGGCTCAAAACATGATATGGATCCGAGATATATTTTCTCAACATTGAAACATAAAAAACATTGTGTACCTGGGATAAACATGGAGGTAAATCCACTCTATATGCAACTGATCCACTTTATCTAGGATTTCATAAGGTCCACGGAACCTCAGACTCAACTTTCCCTTCTTACCAAAACGCATCACACTTTTCCATGGAGAAACTTTGAGAAAGACATGATCAACTACCTCAAAAGAATGCTCCTTCCTCTGGTTATCCGCATAACTTTTCTTCCTGCTCTGAGATATTATCAAGTGCTTCTAAATCAACTAAACTTTTTCTACCATCTCTTCTACCAATTTTTGTCTCATCAACTCCCTTTCAGCTACTTCATCCCAGAAATCTATAGATCAACATTGCTTCCCATATAATGCCTCAAATGGAGCCATATGTATACTGGAATGAAAACTGTTATTATAAGAAAACTGAACCAAGGAAATATATTGGTCCCAACTTCCCTGGTAATCCATTGAATAAGCACGTAGCATATCCTCCAAGGTTTGAATTGTTCATTCTGACTGCCCATCTGATTGAGGATTAAAAGCTATAATAATTTCTAATTCAGTACCCAACGACATATGATGGCCTTTCCAAAATTTATAAGTAAACCTGGGATCATGATCAGATACAATGTAGAGGTCAACTCTATGAAACCTAACTATCTCTTTAACATGCAACCAAGAAATTTGATCTAGAGACAAGGTATCTTCAATAAGAAGGAAATGAGAAGATTTATTAATTTTATCAAAAATAAACCAGATTGTATTATTACCTCGAGATGTATTTGGTAATCCCACAATGAAGTCCATGGATATATTTTCTCATTTCCAATCTAGCACCGGTAAAGGCTGAAGCATCCCTTTCGGTAATTTCCACTCTTCTTTAACCTGCTGACAAGTCAAACATTTCACAGCAAAATATGCAATATCTCATTTCATTCGATACCACCATTAATACTCCTGAAGATCTTTGTACATCTTTGTACTGCCCGGATGAACTAAAAATGGAGAACTATGAGCTTCACATAATAACTCTTTCTTCAACTTTGAATCACAAGACATGCATAATCTCTTTACAAATCTCAAAATAAATTCATTATCAATGTTAAAATCAGAAAACTTACCCTTCTGAACCAACTCTACCTTTTTCTGCAACTCACGGTCTTCTTTCTGCACTTTCTTGATTTAGTCTAATAGAGATGATTTCATTGACACCTGAAACAAAAAACAGGAATTTCCTGCACCAAAAACTTCTATGCCAAAGTTCATCAAATATTTAATCAAAGGATATTATTCCAAACGTAACAAGGTTAATGTAGCATTACTTTTTTGACTCAAATCATTAGCCACATTATTTTACTTTCCTGGATGGTAATGAATTGTGCGATCATAATCCTTGATTAATCGCTTCAATATCCTCTATCTTATGTTCAATTATTTCTATGTGAATATATAATTCAAACTTTTGTGATTGGTATATATTTCACACTTTAATCCATACAAATGATGCCTCCAAATTTTTTATGCAAAAACAACAGTAGCTAATTCCAAATCATGTTTAGGGTAATTTAACTCATGAGGTTTCAACTAATGTGAAGCATAAGAAATTACCTGATCTTTATTCACAATAACATATCCAAGTCCTTTTAAATAAACATCAATATAGATAACAAAATCACCATTTCTAGAAGGTAATTCTAAAATAAGAGCATTCACCAATCTTCTTTTAATTTCCTAAAAACAATCATCACATTCTTTTGTCCAAATGAACTTAACACCTTTTCAAGTTAACTTAGTCAGTGGGCTAGATAATTGTGAAAAATATTTAACAAACCTCTGGTAATAACCTTCCAAACCAAGAAAACTATGGATCTTAGTTATATTTGTGGGTCTTGGCCTTTCTTCAACAACTTTTGTTTTAGCAGGATCAACAGTTATGCCATTTTTTAAACAATGTGACCAAGGAATGAAATTTGTTGTAACCAAAACTCACACTTTCAGAATTTCCCATACAGTTTATTTTCTTTTAAGGTTTTCAAGACAACCCTTAAATGACTTTCATGGTCCTATTTACTTTTAGAATAAACCAAAATATCATCAGTGAACACAACCCCAAATTTATCCAAGAACTCACGGAAAATTCTATTCATAAGTTCCATGAATATAGTAGGTGCATTGTTTAACCCAAAAGTCGTAATTTAAAATTCACCATGGTCATATCTAGTACAAAACACGGTCCTTGGAATGTTTTCTTCTTTTACATTCAACTAATGGTACCCCAACCTCAAGTCATTCTTTGAAAAATACTGAGCTCCCTGGAGCTGATAAAATAAATTATCAATATGAGGAAAAGGATACTTGTTCTTAATAGTGATGTTATTCGATTCTCTATAATCAATGAAAAGTCTCATTGAAATATCTTTCTTTTTAACAAACAAGACAAGAGAACCCCATGGTGATGTGCTAGGTCAAATGAAACATTTATCTAATAAATCCTTCAATTTCTTTTTTAACTCTAAAAGTTCAATTTGATCCATTCAATAAGGGTGTTTTGAAATTAGCTTAGCATTAGGAACTAATTCTACAGTAAATTAAACTTCCCGGTCAGGGATAATACCAGGAAACTCATTAGTAAAAAAAATCAAGGTACTGATTTACCATTGGCACATCATTAATCTGAATAGTTCCTTTATTTTCAACAATATGTGCAAGGTAACATTCATTTCCATATTTTACTATTTTCTCATCTTCCTGATATGTTATCAAAAGTAAGGGTTCATTCTTGTATACAAACTGAAAATATTTTTGAAAAGAAACCTTTTTAGCTCTGCTGTTATTCATAGCATGATAAATAGAAATCCAATCCATGCCCAAAATAAAACAAAACTCTACTAGAGGAAAAACAATAAGGTTTGAAGGTAGATTATTTCCAAACACAAGGATGGGAAGGTTCGTATCATTTCTTTTTGTCTCAAAATTTCCCCTCGGTGTTTTTACCATAAGTTCAGTATTCATATCTTGAGATGGAATTCATAATATACTACAGAAAACATCTCAGAAATGAAACAGTGTGTAGACCCGGAATCAAACAACACATTGGAAAAAATTGAATAAACAAACAGTGCACCTGATACTACTTCATTTGATGGCCCAATAACTACTGAAGTATTTTCAAATGATTTCAACACCCATTTCTTCTTGTAGTCTGGATACTTTCCCTCAGTTGATTTCTTCATTGGACACTCATTTTAATAATGTCCCATTTCATTACACTTAAAACATTTTTCTTATTGTAAATTATATTGTGTCTTACCATTACCCTGATCTTTTTTAGTGCAATTACGAGCCATATGTCCCATTTTACGACATCGGTAGCACTTACCAGAACTCAAAATACATTCCCCAGCATTATTTTTACAACAATTTTCACAAACTGTAATCTTAAGTTTCTTACCATCAGACTTTTTTAAAGATTTCTTCCCTTTCGTCTACCACCTCGACCTTTTATTCTGTTGTTTTTCCAAGAACACATGATCATCAACAAACTCCATTTCCACCTTCTCCAAACATCAAAAAAGTTTTTCATAACTTTTTAACTCATGGGAAGATAAATCCCTTTGATACTTTGGCTTTAATCCTGAGTAAAAATAGTTGATTTTACTATCAAATATCATATTAAATTTGGAGCATTCCTTCACAATCGAGTGAATTTTTCTTAATAAGAATCCATTGAGTCATCCTCCTGCCTCAATTCCAGGAATTGTTTTTCCATCCTAAGTTGAACCACCTTAGGAAATTATTTCTTGAGAAACATACCTTTTAATTCATACCAATCAAAAGAATCAATCTCCTCACTATCCCTGATATTTTTCACCATCGACCACCACGGATTGGCTTCACCTTCAAAACGGTAAATATCGAGACTAACCATTTGACGTTCTGAACACCCCATGACATCAAAAATATTTTCCAGTGCTTTAATACACCCTTCTTCTAGCACAGGGTCAGATGATCCTCTGAATTATGGGGGATGTTTCCTCATGAAATTCTCCATAACTGACATGTTTCTCTATTGTTGATTTGGATGATCTTGTTCATGGATACCACCACCATTTGTACCCTGATTCAACTGTTCCATCACTGCAAAAAACTGTTCAGTTCCAATTATGACCATCTCAGGTTGATGATTTGGAAGGTTGTCTTCCTCCTGAGGTCATCACATCATAGCTGCCATGTTTCTTCTATGGAAAACCATTTTAAACACAGAAATATATTAGGCGAAGAAAATGGTAAACTATAAATTCTATATCATTTCAATATTAACATAAATTAATTTATGGATATTAATTTAACAATATCCTAACTCCTAATGTTATCTAAACCGACCTCTAGTACCAAATATAAGGACCTAGCCTTAAAACATAATATAATCTTGAATTAAACGGATAATTCACATTGAGAATCTTTTCAGGTTTAGAGTTTTAGAGAAATGGGCCAAAACTATTACATTACATCTAAAAAATTAAAAATTAGACACTTTTACTTAGTTTTCATTTTTTTATAAAATAAAAACCCTTGAAAAAAAGTGTTATTTCTAGTTCTATGTTTTAGACAGAATGACTTTTCCTTGATCCCATCCTTGACCCTATTCATCTTTAAGTCCTATGAAAAACATTTCAAAACTGGGGATGATAATGAAAATATCAGTGGGGGTTATAAAATAATGAAAGAAAACATTAGTCCATCAAAACATGATATTTTTAACATACCTTATGAAATCATAAGACTTATGAATAACACATAATAATCAAAAATCATAAAGGTAATTTGTGGCATCCATATCATACTTACGTTGTAGTTTTCACAGCTACTTATGGAGTTACATTTGGAATACCTATCACAATATATTCCATAAATATCTTAGGAGAAACATTATCATTTACCTTCATCACATTACCCAACACATTGGAGATCTATATCAGGATCACCCGCCCTAGGTTTATCATGGAACCACCCATATACGTAACAATTCCCAAGAACAATAAAATATATATAACACAGAAAAAAAATATAAAGGAAACATAACATTTCCACATTTCAATCACAATATATCATTTAAATATTGACATAACAAATCCATTATCAAAACCATTTTCAATGCCAAAATACATAAAAGAGTATATGGTATTTATTTTCCTTTTGAAATCATTTTGGTATGTTAAATAAGCCAAAGATCAAACAATACTTGCGGTAGCGAAAAAGGTCATTGTCACCGCTTACATTAAAAGAAAAATTCTTTTTTTAGTAAAATACCTCATAGAAAAAGATTCCCTTTGATTGAAATGAAATTTCAAAGGTGTTTATACACCGTATAAAATAAAGTCATGTATAAAAAAATATTCCTCAATGAACAGAGATTGAGACGAAGTCCCTTACCTCGTGTCTGACTTAACTTGTTCATTCTTTAACCTCCTAAATAATAAACTAAAGTTAATTTATACTTGCTTAAGAACCATTTTCATGTTTATTATTCCTTTTATATCACTTATTACCATGTTATAAACATTATTTATCATTTAAATTAATAATGGTTGTTTGTCGATATTTGGAACTTGAGTCAAAATGAACATCTTATAATTACAAGTTGTTCTTGTGGTAAAAATTCCATTACCTCAAGAATGATATTCATGATTTAGATATAATATATATCATATATATCCATTATATATATGTATTTTTAATAGTACATAACATTTGGATATAATAAATTAAGTGCATCGTTCATGGAGATGGTAAGTCATACGTACACATGAACGCTACTTTCATTTATATTTCTTATTTAATGGCATGAAAATGAAATAATAAATAGTTATATTATAATTCCAGTATAATATCATATATAATTTCAGTAACTCCATCCTTTATACATTCCACTTATGGAATGAACGAGTCATATCACTTTGAGGGGCGGTAGTCTGCACTTCCTCAAATAAAATTATCGTGTTGACCCATTATGGAAACCATAAAGGTATTATATAGATGAAAAATACAAAAGTATAGAAACAATATAAATATAATATATATCAAATATAAATATTGTTACATCTTAATATCCACCATAAGAGGTAGTAGGATATAATTGAACAATCATCATTTCGTGAGGCATTAGTTTGTCGTCCAATAAAACAGTATGTTCTTTACCCATTAGATGGTGGTTTGTGTGAGTGTAGTTTGAATCCAAATCATAACAAAAACCTAGTATATTTAGTATAATGGTGTTTTTATAAAAGAAATTAATAAAAATAGTTTAGGGGGTTGGAGAAGTAAAATAAAAAAAGAACTTAAGAGAAGACGTTACCTTTAAATCGGGTAACTCCCTTTGGTTTGAACCAAAAGGATTTATTGAAGTGCATTTTTCCTAAGGTAAGCCTTATAGAAGGAATATAGGGATATATGGAGCTCAATTGGGTAGAGTTTGGATGATCCAAGGAGCTTGAGAGGTGTGAGTAATGGGTAAGAGTTGATGGTTTTTTATAAAGGGGAGAAGGGGCTCTTTAGGAATGTTTGAAAATATTATTTTATTATATAATTATTTTAGGTTTATAAAGGTCCAATACTCATTAAATTCAAAGATAACATGAAACTTGTTCAAAATAAAATCATCCAATAAGAATTGGACAGGTTTTTTATATTTTATTAATTTTTATAAACTTATTTTTAAAAAAAATTCATTAATGAGGTAAACACTGCATCATTATTGTGTTAGAAATAATTTTATTTATTTGAAGTCTAAAATTTATAAACAAAATACCATGAAGTAGGAAATATTTTTATATTTCATATGAATATTTTTAGTCTAAGTTATAACTTATATAATCCCATGTAAGAATCGATTTACTAAAAGATACATGCTTATGTCATTTTGGTCATTACTTTAAATTAATTAATATAGTGTCATTATCACACTTAAGTGGCTCCATGGGCTCCCAAAATCGAAACAAGGATGAAAATGGTCGGAAATGTATCAACCAATAGGATTAGGACACATGTTAGAGTAATTTAATTTTATAATAACATTATTTTTTCCTTGAATTACCCTATTTACCTTTAACTGCGGTAAAAAAAAGTTAAAAGTTACAATTCATGAAAATTTATTTTCATCTTATTGAGCCACATTTTACTTACTTATAACAACCATGTATGTTGGTTTTTCGAAATTCAATTCACCAAAGTGGTAAATTTTCATTTAAATTAAAAGTCGGCTTTTAACTATTACTCAGTGTTTTCACTATTCATCAAAAATTGAAGGTTTTCAGAAAAATACCAAAAATTCGTCCTAAGATATATTTGATATCCCGAATTAAAAAATGACATCTATTTTACCAAATTAAAAACATATAAGTTTCATTAATTAATTTAAAATTAATTCCCATTGTCAAAACAAAAAAGTGTGTTTTTAAGAAATAATAACTATCAAAAGATTGGCACTTGTTTATATCCAAATTCAAAGTGAAATTATTTCCAATGACCAAAATTGGATTAAATTGTAAAAATATAATATAATTAAACTTTAAAACCAATTAAAAATATAATCTAACCATATAAATAAATTAGTTTAAAGGCTTTTTTGAATTAAAATACAGTATTTTTCACTATTCATTAAAAATTGAATTTTATCAGAAAAATACCAAAAATTTACCCAAAGTAAATTTTTATGTCCCAATTCTAAAGAAGAATTTTATTTCATCAAATAGAACATATAAAAGTGACCAAAACTATATTTAGAGAGGGTTCACCATTAAAAGGCGGTAAATCGACCTTTTAAATAAAATTCGACTATTTGTGCTTAAAATTAGATTCATTCATGTTTTAAGACACTAAATTTTATTAGATAAATTTAAAAACATTTAATGAACATGTATAATCATAGTGTAGTTAGTTATTTTCATTCTATCCAATACAACGGTTATGCTTTAACTACCATTTAATATAATATTATATTATTATTTTTCAGTATGACTCAGCATTGTGTGCAACATAAGATTTCAAAGAAACACATTTTTGTGTATCAGGTATGTCATCAAACATAGAATCCACTTTAAAGTAAAATTAATATTTAATACACAAATATTAATAATTATGAAAATGTATTATTCTTTATTTACTTTTTATATTACACTCAGCCCCCTAAATGATCTAAATAGTGAGTTCCACATCTCTCCCTGGTGGTATCCCTAATAAGTCTTCAAGAAAGACATCATTAAATAGTTACACTACTAGTGTAAGGACATATTTACAAACAGCCTCTTCATATAATAATAAACTAGAAACATGGTCTATGAGCACTCCTAGTTGCTGAGTAATTTTCCCAGATCGACCTTCCTAGATATCCCACTCTCCGTGATGAATATACTAGTCACCTTTAGAAGACAAAAATGTCACTATCCTACGGTAAAAAACGATGTGGACCCCATAGGTGACTATCCATTCCATCCCTATAATCTGTTCAAATCTCATCATAAATAGAACATAGATATCCCATAAAAAAATACTCCCGGATCCCTAGTGATCATCCCTTTCATAGAAAGATATCTCTAGACATCACTCCCAATAGTGTATCTATAGTCATTAGCCTGCTCACAAACTCCACCATGAGGCTCAAACTAACAACAAAAAATTAGATATAAAGGAATGAGATGCACTAGTATCAAACAAGGAACTAGATAAAGTATAAGCTTCTATAATATTACTTATCACTATCGATGGTCCAGCCTTGCTATCCAAAAGTGTAGGTTATACTACATGTAACTGTGTTGCCCCTCTTCCCTATGATTATGTATAACTCCCCTGAGTAGAACCACTCAACTGATGTGGGTGATCCTACCTATAAGCACCATTTCTGCTACCTATACTGCCTCAACTAGTAGAACTCTAACTGTTATCCCAATATGGTTTATAAGATCCTCTTCTCATACTCTTACTCTTCCCAACTGGTCCTTCAGCACAAGTTTCTCTCTAAAACCTGCAGAATTTCTAAAGATATACTATCTTGTTGCAAGATCTACTATCTACAGGTGGTTAGGAACAATGTCTACGATAGTGTCCTAGCCTACTAAACTGATGATAGATCACCCCTGTAAAGTTCTGTCCAACTGACCCTCCTATCTATGTACTCTACTTCCCACTACCTTGTCTAAAGTTCTCATAATAGTGATTCCAACTATTAGAAGTCACACCTCCTAATCATCCAGTAATAACTAATTTTCTAGCACTGGAAGCCTCCCTCAAGTTCCCTTCAATTATGAGATTCAGATCCACTAGTTCCATAAACTTCTTCGACCTCAAGAAATTCACCTGGTACATAATATTACAATTAATTCCATCTTAAAAATGTTTCACAGTAGCTACCTCATCTCCTACTAACATTGGATAAAATATTTTCAGATCTGTGTAGCATCCAACATTGTCCATCACCGACGTGCTCCCTTTGTTAGATGCATGACCTCGGTAACTTTCTCTTATCTCAGCATCTCGAGATAAAATTGCTCCAAGAACCACTCCAAGAATTCCTTCCATAACATACTATCATTCTATCTAGTTCTTAAATTAATGTCCCACCAGTGCTTCATAGATCCCCACATCATATAAGCCACCAACTTGACCCTCATCTCAGCTAGAGTCTTTAAATGTTCAATTACTGTCTCTATTGATTCAATCCATATTTCATCCCCCTCAGGTACACTCTCTCCTATAAAATTAAAAGGGTGTTCACACTAAAACTCCCTTATAAACTCAGAAATAACATTCACAAGTCACCCTAGGTCTCTTTCCATGAATTACCTAAAGTGAGAAATGTTCTCCCAAAAATTTCTTCCCTTTATCTTTATCTGGTACGATCGGTGCCTCAAGTTCCCTAATAGGAAAATCATTCCAAGGCACATCCCTTGATCATCCCATCAACAAGAATCCGGTAGTTATACTCTCTATATTTCTAAACACATGTCTCAGGTTTCATAACGCAATTCTAAAACATTTACATAAGAGGAAATAATCACAATAGGTCACAACATGTATATTCCCCCACCTCTCCACATAGTCAAAACTGTGGTATGATCACTACACGTAACCATACTACTCCTAGGTTTTGGATAAAAAAAGGTAAACACACAGTCATAATCAAGTTTCTCATTTAGACACCTAATTATTCTCATTTTGTATCTTTTTTTCAACCTTTTTCAATTCATGTTAGGCACCATTTTTTATTTCAATCTCATAAACAAGGAAAATAGTTCAAGTTTAAAAAATTACACATAACCTATTTTCCTATGCATGCCCAAAATGATGCATGTTACAGTAAACCTTAGTGACTATAATGATGCATGTAGACTCAACAATCGTGCCATTCTAGGCCAGGAATCAATACTCGAAAATTATTAGAAACAATAATCACATCACACCACAACTGTGTCACCCAAGGTGAAATAACATTTAACTATAACAGCAAACATCAATAACAACAATCCCTCCATGAGTACATGGGATTTCCCCCATACATGGGTTTGCAACTCCCATGAATGAGCTCATTACCAATCACTTATTCTTCATATTCTCATATATACCTTTATTAAAATAGTAATACAAAAGAAGAAAAAAGAAAATGGTTTCTCTAGTACCACTTTGTAACGTCTTGACCCAGGTGCCATGCGACGGTGCCCCGATCCGGTTCTCCATTTGACCTCAAGTGCACCTCTATGTATACTAGATGTTGTTGACTAGTAGTGAGGGTCTCGTAAGACGGTTATGTGGATAATATACCATCATTTATCAATGTAAAACACCAGCGTAAATAAATAAACAAATTTGGAAGCATATATAACCAGAACAACACTCATTTCAAAAGACAACCAAACAATAAATACAACACTCAACTGAAACAGAAAACATATTATGCTGATATAAGTGTCAAGTGTCTATAATGCATATAAACGTAAAGATAATAATACTCCCCAAGTGGACTAAAACCACGACTAGTCCCCTCATCCAAGATCTATACCAAATCAGCAATCCATCTCAGGGCCTTTTCTCTTACCCTATCCTATAAAAATAAAATCTATTCAGGTGCCAATTAGCCAGCCCGAGTAGGGTGTGACTACAACTCAGTTATTCACCACCAATGGTGTCAAAAACCAGTCCAGTCAAATTATATTCTATGAAGTTCAATAGGAAATAAGTACACTACATAAATTACCAGTTATTAAATTATCATTTATTCTTATTTAACAACATTAACTCAATGGTTCCCAATGATATATGTACCCCAACACTAGCTTCGTCACATTCCATAGCCCAAAGTGTTACATATGTAATATCAAATATTAATACCTACTTCTTGCTAAATCATGAAGTATTCAAAGGTGCTATGATATCTCATTACGTGATTCGACTCATGCTAGAGTTCCAATATTCTAGTGTGAGGCCATAACTTGAAGTTCCGCTATTTACATTCTTTAATTTCACATTTATATGCACCATTTCCAAAATTACTAATATCACAAATGTAAGTAAGATGACCATGTTTCCATACTTACTCCTCAATAGAATGATTTTGTTCCCATTCTCTTACTCATTAGTATAATGACCATGTTACAATGTATAAATCTCATTAGAATGACCATCTTCCCATTCACTTAGTCAAAAGTATGATGACAATGTTACACTTTGTACTTCTCAATTCTAAATGACCATATTCCCATTCATTCACACATAATTAACTCAAAATTAATTATCCACATCAATCTCATTACTAATTCAACAATTAGTTAAATACAACAAATCCATTATTTAACACAAATGTTTACTAAATGCCTCAATCCAACTAATTAATTTAGTAATTAATTAAACAATATCACAATTCACATCCATAATTAATTTTCCAGAATTAAATATCTCATTATAAATATCATCCCTTCACAATTAATCCCACAATTAATTATCTAGATAATAATCTCAGAGAACATAATTAATTAAGCATTATTTATCCCAACATATCCAATTATATATATCATTATTAATCTCATGATTAAATATCTAGATTACAAACCCTAAATCTCATAATCAATTTCACAAATTAATTATCCAATAGGACATCTCCTTAGTCTCAATATTAATTACTCAATTAATCATTTAATTTAACAATACTTTGATAAATAAATTGGTCAAACTAATTGACCCAATTTATGAAAATAAATTTCTAAAGGATACTAGAAATTCCACAATTTTTCATATACATATCAAATCCATGAATATGGGAATTAGATTTTAGAAAACCTACCTCAATTCGTTGATGGACATTCATTCAATGAAAATCCCCAAAATCATAGTAGCACAATGAAGTATATCTAAATTCCAAATCTGAATCCCTAAAACAAGATCAAAAATATCAATATCCTATCAACCTTGATCTATATCTATAATACTAGATCTAGATCTCACTGATTTGGATTTGATCTAAAGAAAAAGATAATAAAATACTCCAAAAGATCAAGGAAAGAGGTTGTATAGGTATCACGACGAGATCCACCAACCAGGAGAAGAGCGTATCTTCGATTCAGTATTTTAATCATGAAGAATGAAGGTCAGACAGCCTTAGAACCCCACCCAAAATCCTAGGAATTTCTAGAAACGTTTATCCCTTATTCTAGGTTTAATATAATATTTTTATAAGGTTTAGGGGCTTAGGGGGATTTAAAACAAATTTTTGGATGAAAATAAACTATGTGTGCGGTTTTCTAGACAGGGGCACACAATTAGATGGAACTATATTTCATCCATGCATACCACATTGTATGGGGTTTCATTCTTTCATTGTTTTGGGCTCAAGGTTTTTTCAAACCATGCGATATCTATGAAAACCTCTCTACCTAGGTTCACACAATTTGTTATTTTGGACACATGGTTTACCCTAACTATGCACCAACCGTGCATAGACCCATTTTCTCAAATTTTCTTACAAATCCACCCAAAACACCCCAATTCATAACTCTAAACAAGGGCACTAAAAAAAACCAAAAATACCTAAAATATCACCTAAGAAATCTCTATAAAAGTTCAAGATCTGACATGGGTTCAAATTAAATATTCTGGTAAGTCTAATTCACCTCTTGCCTCTCTTTTCTGAATTAGGGATTGTGATTTCATTCTTCTTCTTCTAAATCCCTAAAACCCTCTTTTTATAATGGATCATAGGTTGGAGATTCAAAGGGTTCTTGAATATAGATCTAAGGCTTGGATTAAATGAGATTTCATTTATGAATTTGAGGTAGGTGGTCTAAAAGTAATATAAAATACTTTGGAGGTTGATTTGTGCATGTGTGGTTGTGTTATTTCTTCTCTCTTATTGTGCAATTGATTCCTTCAGTAATATTTGGTAAAATGGTTTTCTAAATGATGAAATTAACCCATCATGATCCCTATAGGATTTATTGAGTATTATTAGAATTGTTTAGGTCCACCCATGGGGTGATCCAATATTCCTTTTAATGGAAAAGTGTAATTTTAAGCATATATTTGACTTGTGATAAGAAAATCCCATGATAAGCATGTTGATATGATAGTTTTAGTTAAAAAAGAATTTTTAATAGTTGTGTCTTGACTTTGATAATGGAATAAGGTATTGTTTGGAATGATATGAAAAGGGGTTAAATGGATTAATGAGAATGTGTTAAAAGGCTATGAATTTGTAATGGAAAAACATAAATGGATTATGTCATATGAATTAATGAATGTACTAAGTGGGTTAATGCATGGGAATTTACAGATATGTTAAATGGGATAATGTTTGGGAATTTTTTATAATACTAAATGGCTTAAGGTATGAAAACGGGAAATGGTTTAAATGGTATTTTCTAAGTCAATTATAAATGTGTGAATGGGTTATGGATTGATGATGATTTATATGTTGAATAATTAAGAAATGGTAATGTTGTGTGTATTGATTATGTATGGTTGTGATATGGGATATGGAGAAAATATATAAATAAGGATGGTAACATGGATTAGTAGTTGTGGGGTATTGGACTTGATGATATATGCCAACAGGTTGGGTAATATTGAGGATCTAAACCCCACATCAATAATACACCGTTTAGGGATAGAGATTGAGGCTCTATACCACTAGTGATTGCATTTGATGAGACTACCTCGACCAAGGCTCCAAGGTATGTGTGATGTATTAGTTTATCAAATGTTTATACATAGTGAGATAAGGAACATGGATTATTAATTTATCTATAGTATTTGGCTGGCTTTAGCTAGAGTGAAAATTATTTAGATTCCTAACCCATGTATTAAGTGAAGAAAATAGAATAAGTCATCAAAATTAATTAAGTGTTAGAAATGGAAATAATAAGGTAAATGGTAAAAGTGATAATTATTAACCAATGGCACCCATATTGACTTATTTTTATCTTGTTACTCATTTATTACTTGAATAAACTATCTATTTAGATTGGAAATTTTTTAGACATCATTGGTGGGGACCTACTGTGTTTTACTCACACCCGGCTCGGGCCACCATATGGTACCCGAGTAGATTTCATGGTTGCAAGTCAGGAAAAGGGAAAGGGACCTATACTAGGGAGTTGAGTTGGGCTTGATATGTTCATAGATTATGATCTATAGTTGAAGTCATAAACAATTTTAGGGGTTCTTCCATTGGTATTTATTGTGGTTTTTCTTCACTTTGGAACTACTAGCATGACATGGCATATTTATTGTTGGTTTTTGTTTATAACATGTCTGGGAATGGGTGGATAATGTAGGTTTTTGGTTTATTTTTTATTTTTATTCTTATTTCACATGATATATTTTGTAGATTACTCTATAAAAGAGGGTATATTCTCCCCACATGATCTATTATATCCTCACTACTAATCAAAATCCTCTGGCATATGGGAAGATGTGCATAAGGTCATGTGGAGGCTCAGCTTAGGACACTGGTTTAGTGGATTTAGGGTTATGGGACCTATATTATTTGGTTTGGGTATAAATTATTGACATTCTTTAAACAATTATATAGGAATTTAAATCACATTAAAATAGAGGAAACTATAAAGTAAGGGTTATTTCACAATCTCGTTATTATTCAGGATTGTTTAAGTTTAAGTCCCTACTGAGGAACCTTTTTCTTCAATGTCCATTCTTTCTAAAAGTACTTTCAAAGAGGTTCTTACTATTATCTTAAAAATGATTAAAATCATTTTACCAATTTTGGAATTTTTATAAAATGGTTTGAAATGAATCTTTTTTTTTTCTAAATGAGGTACTTTATGAATTTTTCGACAAAAATAAAGAAGTAATGTTTTTTAACTTATATGGAATGAGCATATTTATCTATAATAATGAAAACTTAATATCTTTAAGATTCCATTACAAGTTCACAATATTATTTTAAATGAAAATTTTTTGCTTTAAAATTTTGTAAACTATTGAATAAATGATTTCAATGTAAAAAACTAGTATTTTTCTCAAGAAATTTTAATGATTTTGTTACAGAATTTTCATCTATGTCAACATCCTTATTTGGATATTATTCTTGATTAAGTTTGATCTCTTGTGATACCATATACCATATTTTATTGATTTTTTTTATTAGTGTGACTATAGATGTGCTATTTTGATACCATTCAGGGATTATTGTTAAAGTGTTCACATTTCATACTCTAGAGTTTTTATATTGTTTATGCTTCACCCTTTTCATATATGGAATTCATTGGACTTAGTAAGTGATTGTTGGGGACCACTATTGCACCTTGATGCATCAATAGGTCTCATGAGACAAACTGTTTTGGGTATTGGTCAAGGCCTTACCCATTTACATATGGTGTCTTGGTTGAATCCTTGACAAAATGTTTATGATGTCTGATATTATGCATTATATGATTATGAGATTAGTTATTGATACTCCATGTGATTATTAGATTATTATAATACCAATGTTATTATTTATATGGAATTATTTTATTTTCATTTATTATTTCCATATTATGATAAATATTGTGTTCAAATGGATTGTGTTTCAGTTATACACATTTCTTTAATTTTAATGCTTATTTATTCATAAGAGCATGTGTTGTAGGCTTACCATTACTATGCATCTGAGCTCACCCCTTTCTTTTTTTTTACAAGAATCCAAGATGTATATTATAAATGATATATAGGTTTAATATATGTGAATAATGGTGTTCTAAAATGATTCCCTATGTTTTATTTTATATTTTAAAGTATAATTTATGTTTCAAGTATGTATCTTGTTTTAAAACTACTAAATTGTTCGATGCTTTTGGATGATATTCCTGGTATAATATTTCAATGTAATAAAGTAACCACTTACTCTTGGCTACTAGGTTTGGGGTCCTTATAATTGGTATCAAATGAATTTTAGTATAAAATATGTAAACTAGATTCAGAAAAAATATAGATCAGGGAAGCATAACCCCATAACTGACTTTTAAAATATTCTCAAAGTAACCAAGCTTATGATTTTGAAATTAGTTTTGCATAAATTTTAATTTATTTTAATTGTTTACTAGTTATAAATTTTTTATTATGATTCCTAACATAATCTAGTGTATTCCATTATTTAGAAATGGTTCCTAGTAGATGAAATGGAAACTGTATCAATGTATGTAATCCATGTTGGGATTTACCTCGTATGAAAGATAATGATGTTGGAGTTGGAGATGAAACTGGTTATGAATAACTTATAACCATAATGGGACAATTGAATCAAGTTATAAACAACAACCTTACTCATATGGAGAATCCTAATCCACAATGTAAATAAAAAATGTTAGATTTATTCATTATAAAACAACCTACATAATTCAATGGGACTATAAATCCATTTTTATTAAAATAGAGAATAAGTTCCTTTGAGATGATATTTATTTCTTTGGGAAGTATTGAAAGGGATACGGTTTTCATAGAAGTGTATCATCTCTTGGTAGATGTGGATCAATGGTGGTCACTGATTCAAAACACGAAGGAGGAGGAAGAAATAGAAAACCTGGAATGGAAGGGTTTTAAGGAAATATTCTTGGAAAAATATTTCCCTCGCAAATAATGAGTGGATATAGAGAGACAATTATTGAATATAAGGAAAAATGAGTGTAATAATGTTGCTAAATATGAATAAAACATTACATGGTTATCAAGGAATGTTATGGATTATGTATGTAATCAAAATAATAATTTTGATAGATTCTTTTATGGGTTAAAACCATTCCTATGAAGGTAATTTCTCTTTTAAAGTTTCTCATCATATGAAGATATAGTCTTGTGTGCTATCAAGAATGAGAAATAATAATCTAAGTCTAATGACTTTAAGGGAAATCATGAGAAGAAAATAGCTTCTAAACACTCAATAAAGGGAAATAAATAATAGAATAAGAATGGAAGATTTTGATTTACATCTTGAAATAAATAGGGAAAGAAACATCATAAAAGATGCCTATTATGAACAAGAGTTTTTTACAAGTGTGGATAAAAAGTCACCAAGATCATGATTGAAAGAGAAATAAATAAGTTAGTAATGTTTAGTGTTTTAACTGTAAGGTTATGGGTCACTATGAAAATTATTTTCCTAAGCATCAAGAAAAACTTCCCCCAAAGAAAGTCCAATGGAGAAAGGTCAAGCCAACTATTGAGGTTAACGTTCCTAATTATTTGGTGGAAATTACTTTAATCATCTCTTCAAACTTGTCTAATTTTTTATTTGATTTTGGATCATTTAATTCATTTATATATTAGCTGTTTTCAAAGAAAATTAGACATTTCTATTTTAATTTATGAAAGGAGTTGTTAGTTGAAACTATTAAGGGAAGTCTCATTGAAAAAAGTATGGTATGGGAAGTCCCCTTTATGGCACATAAAGATTATTTACATTATATCCTTGTAATCATACCTATGGTTTACATTGATGTAATCCCTTTTATATATTGGATTTCAAAATATGATGTGAAAATTTATTTTATAAAGAAGGTAATCAATATTTGTGAGGAAGATGTAGAATTCCTTGTCTATTGAGAAGAAACTTCAGTATTTGATTCTTATCTAGATCCACCCCCAGTAGCTCTAGTGAATGAAATTCATAGGGAGTAATAGAAAAAAGCTTCTAGGGATGAAGAAATTAATATTAAAATTTAGGATGCACCTATCTTAAAGTAATAAGTTGGTGTATTTCCTAGGGAAATACATAGACATACCCCTGAGTTTTAAGATTAATTTTCTATTTATTTAATCCCTAATGAAAGACCGATATTAAAGAATCCCTATAGAATGTCCACATTATAATTAGTGTAGCAGAAAAAATAATTATAGGAGTTGGGTAAAAAGGGATTTATTCACCCTAGTATTTCTCCATAGGGAACCTATATTGTATTTTTTTAGAAAAAAGAAGGATCTACAAGGATATGTATTGATTATATGGAAATAATTTTTTTTACAACAAAGAACAAGTATCCTCTATCTTGCATTGATAACTTATTTGATCAACTTCACAGAGCACAATTTTTTTTTGAATATACACCTTCGTTCTAGATATCATCTACTATGAGTAAAGAAGGAATACATTCTAAAATTTATTTTTGGATGATATATAAAAATTATGAGTTTATAATAATTTCATTCGGATTGACTAAAGGCACTTCAGTTTTTATGGATCTAATGATTACAAAATTCAAGGAATATATTTATTATTTTTTTGTGGCATTCCTTGATGAAATTTTGGTGTATTCTAAAAGTTATGAAGACCATGATAATCCCCTGTGAATCATTCTTGAGACTCTCAGAAGGAAAGAGTTATATGGTAAATTTAGTAAGTGTGATATATGGCATCAAGGAATTTCTTTTCTTGGACATATTGTCTCTAAGGATTGAATATATCATGACCCTATAAAGAAAAAGGCAATCCAATAATGGCCTCCACTAAAGAGAATAAGCAAGGTATGTAGTCTCATTGGTTAAGTAGGTTACTATCATCATTTTATTCATAAATGTTCCCAATTTTCTAACCCATTAACCAAGATCATGAGTAAAGGGGTTAATTTTATATGTAAAAAATAATGTAAAGAATGTTTTGAAGAATTGAAGAGATGATTAGTAAATTCTCTAATCTTGACATTACCATCAGGAAATGGTGTATTTTTTATTTATTTTAATCTATAAAGAAAATTTATTGGTTGTTTCCTTGTGAAAAATGATAGAGTTATTACATATGTATCATGGCAGTTAAAAACTAATTAAAAGAACTATCAAACTCATCATATTGAGTTAGTTATTATATTTTTTTCTTTAAAGATATGGAGACACTATCTCTATGGTGAAAGATTTGAGATATATACAGATCACAAGAGTTTGAAATATATCTTCTCACAAAAAGAAATCAATACAATGAAAAAAAGATGGATCGAGCTACTCAAGGATTATTATTTCTCAATACACAACCACCCAGGGAACGAAAATAAAATATTAGATGCATTGAGAAGGAAATATCATAGTGTTTTGAAAAAAATTAGGATTGGTAGGGATAATTTATTCATGTGTCTAGTAAAGATGGATATAGGAATTATTAAGGAATGGGAAACATGACCCCTCAATCAAATGGTTTCCAAACCATCTTTATTGGAAAATATTAAAAGTTCCTAATCAAATGATTATAATTTATAAAAAAATTAATGTTTTGAATGATGGAAATTGACATAATTCATATAAGAAGAAGGTATTTTGAAATTTGGAAAAATTATTTATGTTCCCTATATATCTTAGCTAAAAATATAATTATTGGACAATGATCGTTGCTCAATATGTTTGGCTTGCCAACAAGTAAAGGCTAAAAGACAATATCCTAGAGGGATCACGCAACCACTACCTATAATAACATGGAAATGGGATGAAATTACTACGGGCTTTGTAATTGGATTACCAAAGACCCGTAGAAAAAATGACATTATATGGGTATTTGTTTATAATCTTATCAAATCAACACATTTCTATACTACAAGGGAATATTTTACATGGGATCATCTTGCATGACCCTATATTAATAAACCTGTAAGACTTCATAGTGTACCTCTTTCAATTGTGTCTGACAATGATGCACGATGTATATCAAAATTCAAGAAAGGTCTTTAGAATGACCTTGATACAAAAATTTATTTGAGATCAACTTATCACCCCCAAACTAACGGGAATCATAAAAGTAATATTCAAGCATTATAATACATGTTTAGGTCCTTCTCACTTGACTTTCAAGTTATATGGGATTATTATTATGGTTTGGTATAATTTTTCTATAATAATAGCTTCTATTCCAGTATTAAAATGGAACTATATGAAGTATTATATAGAAACAAATGTTATATCCAACTTGTTGGGATGAATTTGTTGAAAGGAATATTATATGCCCATAATATTTATAGAATAAAACAAAAAAGGTAAAGACTATTCAAAACCATATCAATGAATTTCAAAGTAGCCAAATAATCTATGCCAATAACTGAAGGAAGGATTTGGAATTTTAAGTAGGAGATCATGTTTTCATGAATATTTCTCTAAGGAAGGGTGTTATAAGATTTAGTAATAATGTAAAACTGAGCCCTAGGTACATCATGCCTTTTGAAATTCTAGAGGGAATTGTAACTGTGGATTATCATTTTTCAATGCCACCAAGCCTTTCTAAAGTAATTGATGTGTTGTATATATATTTTCTAAATAAGTACATTCTAGACCCAACACATGTTCTCACTTATGAGAAAATACAATTTGAACCAGATTTATATTATTGGGAAGATACTATCAATATTCTTGACACTAGAGGGAAATTGTTGAGGAATGGAACGACTCAGTTGGTAAAGGTACTGTGAAAAAACCAAAAAACAGAAGTGTTGACATGGGAACCTGAGGAAATTATAATTAATAACTACCTAAATATTTTCATGATATGATATTCTGAAAATTTTGAGGAAACAATTTTTAAAATGGTGGAATAATGTAACACCCCAATATTTTACGAAACGTATTCTTTTTAAATAAATTTAGTAACTTGTGTTGCATGAAACACCGAGTTCAAATAGACCACGTTCTATTAAATAAGTGAATGTTATAACCTATTCATTAAATTAGAAGGAATTAATAGTATTAAATACATTATGAATAAAAAATTTTGAACATTCATCCAAAATATTTTATAATCATTATATAAAAATGAATTCCACTTTATTTATTAAAAGGCTATATTTTTCTAAAGGTAGTTATACTGCCTTTTGATGGTGAACTTGTTTTAAATCTTTTTTTTGACACTTTTATAAATTTTAAATGAAAAAATAAACTTCTTATTTTAAAGTGAAATATAAAATTTTTCTTTGGTTTATTTGTTTTGTATTTTTATGATAAGTTTCATGTTTTTGATGAATAGTAAAAAATACAAAATTTTAATTAAAACATCTTTTCATCCAAATACTTTATTGTGTTAAATTATATTTTTGATTTTTTAAAAGTATAATTAGATAAATTTTTATAATTTAATTCAATTTAGGTCATTTTTTTCAATTTGACATTGAATTTGGATATAAAAACATTTCAATCTTTTGAATGTTTTCACTTTAAAAACTCATTTTCTTGTTCTGTCAACTGCATTAATAGTGATTTTAGATCTGAAATTTTTATATTCATCAAAATAATTAGTGATTTTAGATTTCAAATGTTTATATTCATCAAAATAATTTATTTTTAATTTTTATAAAATAAATAATTACATTAAAGGCTTACATAATGATGATGTGGTAATTATTTTATTAATAAAAATATCAAATAAATGATTTTAAAAATATTAAAATAAACATAATTTGAAATAATTAATGTTTTACATGAATTTTATAGTTTTTATAAACATATTAATGATATATTAAATGTTTTCTTGAGTTCATATTAAGAATTTATATTTTTAAAAAAGTCAAGTAATGAATACAATCAAAATTGACATAAATGATATTTTAAAATAAATATAAGTTTATTAAATGATATAAAATTCACAAAAAAAATAAAATATGGATAACTAATTAGGATAAAGATAAATATTAAATCAATGATCCATTTAGGCTTATTTTGGAATTTTAGGGTAACTAAATCATCCCTTAAGTAATAAAATACATATTGTCACAGTAAGAGTTAAAGGGAATAAATAAGTGTTAAAGACAAACGGTAAGAGTAATAATATGAAATAAACTTGTCAGAAAATTATTTTTGGTTATTACATCAACCTATAATCATATTATATTATAAATAAATCACGTTGTATTCATTTTAAAATTTAAATTAATTTATCTTAATTAAATATTTTTGGTGTTTCCAAAAGTTCTCCTCACCTAATTTATAAAAGGGAACCTCCTCCCCCACTTCTTCTCACCACATTGAGACTTCTATATGGACAAAATCCTGGTCATTTTACCTACCAATATCCTTATCCAAGATATTTATTTATTTTTCTTCCCAAAATACCAACTCTAGATTCCTTAAGAAGAGATCAAAAGGAGGTCCATCGAAGAAGAGTTAATTGTCTTACTGACTCATTCAAGTTCATTTCTTATTCTACTTATTATTCATGTGTTGATTCCATACTAAAGTAATAAATATATTATCATATATATTTGTAGATTTTATTATTATTATGTTATAATCATATTCCACCTTTTATCCATCCTTTGAAAATATAAATCACCGCACATGTGTACGTTCGGCTTACTGTCTCCACGTTGTGGTGTATTTTTTTCATCATCAAGTTATTTGGATGAGTATAATGATGGATAAATAAATATAAATATGAAATATTAAATGATATAGATTATTTTTAATTAATATACCATCCAATTCCTTACCCTTTCACCATTAAGGGAATGATATCGTCTCTCATGCATATATATAGCCTACCATCTCCACGAGACGATGTGATTCATTTTCAATGTTAACCATTAAATAGTGATTATAAAAATGTATATAATTGGTAAATATTATATATATGAACTTAATATAATTCTAGATATGAAATAAATATATCCTATGCATAATAAACAAGAATTACAAGATAAAAAATGCATAGTAAAATGAAGCAGTTAACAACTGAAACAAGGGTAATAACAAAATATTATTAAAAAACAATACAGGAAGACCATATATGATATCATAAATTTTTATAGGGTTCTTTAATAAATTATTGACATTATTTGAACCATTATACATGAGTTTTAAGAACATTAAACTAATGGAAAGTATAAAGTAAGGGTTATTTTACAATCTCATTATCATTCTAGTTTTTTTAAGTTTAAGTCTCCACTTTGAACATTTTTCTTCCATGCCTGGGTTTTTTTAAATAGTTTCAAAAAAGGTACTTAAAATTTTATAATAAATATTTACAATATTTTAAATAATGTTTTACTTTTTATAAAATGGTTTTTAATTAATAGTTTTGTCATTTTCCAAACAAGGTACATTATGAATTTTTTTATAAAAATATGGAACGAATGTTCCTTTATATTATATGGTATGAGAGGATTTTTCCATCATCATAAACCCTTAATGTATTGAGGATTAATTTACATGTCTACTAGATTCTTTTCAATGAAAATTTTTTCTTTTAAAATTTCATGTCTTTTTAAATTAATGATTTCAATGTAAAAAGGGGTATTTATCTCAATAATTTTTTAAATATTTTTTTAGTTTTTTCATATATTTAAAAAACCTCAGTTGGATATTATTATTGATTGAATTTGATCTCTTATGATACCTTAAAACATATTTTATTGAATTTTTTATGACCAGTTAGACTATGTATGTGCTATTTTGATACCATTTGTGGTTTATGGTTAAAGTATTCACATTTCATATGTTAGAGTGTTTATGTTGTTTATGTTTCATTATTTTCATAGGAGGAATGAATTTAAAAAAGTAAGTGATGGGTGGGGCCCACTATAACCCCTGATGCATCAGTGGATCGCATGAGACAAACTAGTTTGGGTATTACCTGAGGCCATACTCCTTTACGTATTGTGTCTTGGTCGAAGACTTGAAAGTATGTTTATGATGTCTGACATTGTGGATTATATCATTATGATATTAGCTATTGATACACCATGTTATTATTCAATTAGTATAATATCAATGTGATTATTTATATGGAATTTTTTTATTATCATTTATTATTTACTAATTATGCTCAATATTATGTTTAACTGGATTTTTTTCAATTATGCACTTTTACTTAATGTTTATGATTATTAATTCATAATATATTCTATTGTATACTAACCCTTATTGAGCATCTGAGCTAACCCCTTTCATAGGTTTTATATTTCTTAGGATGCCAATATGTAGTCTATGATTGATATGAATGCTTAATCTAATATAATAATGGTTTTCTCAAATGAATATATATGTTGTATTTTATATTTTAAATTATAATGTATGTTTCAAGTATGTTTCTAGTTTTATAAAACTACTAAACTATTTGGTCCTTTAGGATGTGATTCCTTTTATAATATTACAATTTAATAAAGTAACCACCGACTCTAGGCTACTATAGTCCGGGTATTTACAAGAGGTATTGTGATTTTAACTTTTCACAACTGAATTATGATATAAATGTTTCACTCATCTGATGGTGGATAGAGTTTCATGCTCAAAACCACTATATATTATTTCTCCTAAAATCCATAAGATGGTGCTAATTAGGGGGGACCCCAAAAAAATGATATGAAATGTTACAAAAACTAATAATGAATAAAGAGATAAATATAGGTGCAGTGGGATAGGGAAGAGAGGGTAGATATTCTATAGATCTTTTTCAAATAGAGGGGTGGTGTCAACTAGTGATAAATACATAAGCACAATATATAGATTTTCATTTACTTTAGGATCAGTAAATTAATCTATAATGATTGATATTTTTTACCATTATCCATGTATACACCAGTATACAACTCAACTTCATCCTTTATTCTCACCTTGACATAAACCATCCATGATTTGACTTCTTATTCTTCTAGGGCCTACTACTTGTTATTTATTCTATAAAATTAATATAAGGGAGGTTTTTTCTCATTTCCTTATCAATACACATTGAATAAAATTAATTCTCAAAAAATATATATCCCTCATAAATTTAAAAAATATAGAAGATATTTTCCCTCTTGAATCACCCTCAAAATATTGATCTACCCAACTCACCCAAAAACAATTAATAATGGGGATTAAAAAATTCAATTAAATTCCCCATAATATTTTACTTTATAATTGACTTAACTCTTAATATTCTCTCTCCTTTGGAAATATTTACAAAATTTTTCCCTTATTCTCACCTAAAATCATTGATCAATTATTATTATATCCCCATGATTTTCTATATTTAAAAATAATTTAAATATCTATGAAATATGATTCTTTTAAATCCTTTAAAAAATCTACATACATGGAAGTATACTCAGTTACCCCCATGGACCTATTATTTGAATCATAGAACATATCTCAATAAAAAATATTCTTCCTTGGTTGTTTAATCCTTCATCTCAGATTCAATCATAATCCATGTGTGATCATTTTGTCTAATCCAATACAGAATAGCTTTATAGAACCATCTTGTTAAAAAAATTATTCAGAACATATTTTGAATTTTCACTATAATTTCATCATATTTATCTAAAAATTATTGTAATATTAATTCGAGATATCCTCAACATTTTCATATGACTTAGAAGACATATATTTTTTCTAAGTTTTGAATTCATAAGAACAACTCTGGATTCATATGAAAATATCCTCAAGCCATTTAGAAATCCTTCTGAAGTCATATGATCTCCCTCACATAAAAAACACTCTTACACATTGAGAGGCCCTTATTCCCTAAATATAGGATTTAAGTTAGCTTTTTTACAAGTTCTGAATTAAACTTTGTTAGTCTCATTAGATCTCCCTGAATTAGTCTCTCAATAATGTTTCTTCTTTTATTATTTTTCTTTTTTTGTATTGGATTTTATTTCCATGAATGAAAATGTGTCCTATTTGCAATGTTTTTGTATATTTTTCCTATATATCTCATTCCAAATAGAATCAACTCTCGATAATGGATTATTGAAGTTTCCTTATTTTAAGGTAGTTGTTCTATATGTTTTTTCCTTAATTTATTGTCATTTATAATTTGTTTCATTGTGTTATAGGCCAAAATTTCTATGTGTTTATCTTAAAATATGAAATACCTTAAATTAAATGTTTAGACCTTAGACATGATTCTCTTTAGACACCCTATCATGGTTAGATTTTGATGACCACAACCAGAACCACCACATATACTGAGTCCGATTAAATTATTATAATGAGTTTTATTTTATATTGTACCAAACCAACCCTTGGGTTCATTGGGGTTTACAATTTCTAGTGGAGTTCCTTAGATGAATCAAATAAATATTAATTAGAATGTATATCCACATGGACCATTGTTTTTTATAGGTTAACAACTAAATGTGATGGATGAAATAAACTAGTAAATGGTTAAATACCATTACATGTCCTTTAATATCACTTGTCAGTGATTTTACTAAATTGATGAACATGAAAATTGTATTATATAATGTGTTTTAACATATAACTCTTTATTATATGAAGTTGAATTTCAAAACAAAATGATCAGGATAAATCATATTGTGGCATGGATATTTTTTCTCATAACCAATGATTAATTATTAAATTCATATAACAATATTTAAATAGTAATAATTTTATGTATTCATAAGTCACTTTGAATTTAATAAAGAAAAAATGATTATTCAATATTGTAAATGAATATCCTAATCAATTATTTAATTATATAATTAGACACTATATTCCTCTTTGTTTATTTGAAATCCTCGGACGTGGCATTCCTCTTTATTAAATGAAATTAACAGGCATGATGTACCTTATTGTTAATCTGAAGTTCATGGACATGGTATTCCTTATTATTTTTTGAAATAATTAGACATTAAATTCAATGTTAAATTATTTTCCATTATTGGACATTTTTCTCCACACCTTTGTCTATTTAATTTTGGGACATGATGTTCCTTTAGTAAGATGCTGGGTGGATTCCCTTATTTATATATTAATTAAATTATTGTTATCTATAGAAATTTATGACTTGTTTAAATAAAATAAGTCTTTGATCTATTTTTATAAAATGTAAAATTATCATATATTCCATCTTAGGATGAAGTAGGTCTAGTTGGTTTGGTGTCCCATGAGGTACCTAAGCTCAACATTGTTGTTTATACACCATTTCTTTGATGATTTCTTTATTATACGTGCATACTACTACATTTTATATTCATATAATAGATTTCCATTAGAGATAGTTGATGGTGGCCAACTAATTTTTACTCATACCCTATTCAGGTTTTCAATTGGTACTCGAAAGACCTACTGACAGTAGGTTTGGGCTTGGCTCATGCCTATATTGTATCTTTACTATGGGATAGGACATGGAATGGTAGTGGCAGCTGATCAAGTACTCGAGTTTCCTTCCATAGTTGGAGTCGTTCACGTATTAATATATTTATTATTTTATAATTTTTGTATGTATATTTTTTATGTTGATTTCATTTTATTTTTGGTATTAACATGTTCATGAATGGTTATTTTTATTGGCACTTGTCAGGTTATGAAGTTATTGTTATTTTTCATTATTTCCTTTATTTTATTAATTTCATTTGTTGTTTAGTACTGATCCAGAGGGTATAGTTTCCCTATTTTACATTCATTATAACTCTACTATCGATTGGTATCTTATGGCATACGGGTTTACATGTTTAAGGCCTTATCAACAACTAGTTTAGCTGATATTATCAATTGATTTGAGATGAGATGTGAAAATTATGCCCTTTAAATTCCTTATGGAGTCCTATGATGAAATTCAAAGTGATTTGTTTCCATTTACATAATGTTATGGGACTTATTTTAACATCATGTTAGACATTTATCTCTCAACCTTGACTTTTGGATATACCAAGCACTGAGATTCATACTACATGATATCTCTTTCCCAAAACAAATTATATTTAATATCACTATACATCATCATACTTACATAATAAATAGATATTTATGAACTATGAGTTACATGAAACATATACTTATTCAATTATGGTATTAAAGGGAGACATATTATAATCCAAAAACTTATCATTCCATCATTACCATGAATAAACATATGAACAATCCACACCTTCTTTTATAGGTCCACATCTTCCTTTTCTACCTCTTTAATCTTCATACGAATAGATGGTTGAACATTCATCTTGGAAATATAGGATCTCTCTCCTTTAATTATGATATCAAATTCCATCCTATGAAAATTCTTAAGAATTATATTACATTCAATCCTCATCAAGGATAAAGTAATATGGTTCTTCTAAATCAGAGAATTAGCCACCTTATTCACCTTCCAAGGGTGGTAATGTATTGATCAGTCATATTAATTAAATATTTCTAAAGATATTATTTATACCATATTCAAAACAATTGGTGTGAATATATACTTTAATATTTTAGGATATGTATATATGTCGCAACGTTCAATATAAATATAATCCCTCTATATCTTCAAAGAAAAAATTACCACTGCCAGTTTCAATTCATGAGTCGGATAATGTTTCTAATGAACCTTGAATTTGGGATAGGAATAAGTTACCGCCTTGTTATTATTTATAATAACACATAATATTACCTTTATTTATTCATCATTATAGAACACAAACTTTTTATACTGCAAGGTAGTGTGATAATAGGTTTACGGACTAACCTTCTCTTCAGTTCTATAAAATTTTGATTATATTAATTGGAAAAAAGGAACTTGGCTTCATTCCATGAAAACATGGATATCCTATTTCATATTAGTTTCTCAAAAAACTTCAAAAATTTCTATCCAACCTAAGAAAAATACATATTTTGACCATTTTATTTGGTCTGGGCCAATGTTTAATAACTTTCATCTTTGAAGGATCCAACGATATCCCCTCATTTTTTGTCACATGACCCCAAAATGATACATTTTGTAGATAGAATTCACACTTTATAAATTTGAAAAATAATTTCTCTTTTCTCATATTCTTTAACAAAATACTTAAATTATCATGTCTCTCTTCCTTGATCTTGGAATATATAATAATATCAACTATGGAGGCTACCACAAACTGATCAAGGTAATATATAAAGACTCTATTCATTATATGTAATGTCCTGAATTTTCTATGTAATTTTTTTAAAAGAAAAATTATATGGGATTATTTTGAGACCAGGTACTGAGATGACATGTGATTCTATGGGCTAGGATGCCCAGAATAAATTTTTGAACTTTTTATGTTTATTATAAATAGCACGTGTGCTCAATTTTTGAATATTTTAAATGAGTGCTCGGATTTGAAATATGAGGGCACTGTTGTGTTCAAAGCAGAGGGTTATGCTTTGGTAGGACCTAACCTCAATCGGTGCAGGTTGACTGCAAAAAAATTATTTTTGGACATTTTAAAGAAAAATAAAAATCAACATAAAAATTTATTTTATTTTTCTTTTAATTTTTCTTGACGACACAGTAATAAGGAATCTATTTTATTTAATAAAGGAAATAGTGTGGTGACACTACAAAATATTAAAATAGTGATGCTGAAACGTTTTTCTTCATTTAGTATCTTGGAAGGGATATGAGATTAGATTCATGGTCCCTAGAGGCTATAGAAAAAAATGAAGGAAAATGTGTTAGAAAATATTCTACTTGATAAATTAAAGATAGTGGCAGATCGATGATTAGATGTATAATAGGCATTGGCAGATTGAAAAACAACAAATGCAGGACTCACGCTTCATCAACGATCGATCCAATCCTCAAGGTAGGGGGTTTATTCTTGTGTGATTTTTTTCCTCATTCTTTTTTCTAATGATAAATAAGGAGAAACCTATGAATAGGTTGATTTGAAGTTTGATCATCTATACGGGATGGTTAAAAATGCGGGATTAATGTTGGAGTTAGATCTTTGTGATTTTTATTATGTTCTTCATAATCCTACTCATAAGAAAAAATTCAGGCCGACATGAAAAAATCCTTGGATCCATTCATAAAGGGTGTTCTTGGTGCCTTTTATATCCCAGTTCTTGTGTTCTTCACCGACGGACCCATGTGGTCATGTCAAGATTTTCTGGGAGGTTCTGAAAGTTATCGGACCCTCGATGCAACGATAATATGGTTTGAAGCCTGCAGAGGATGATTTAATGACCCTTTTATCATGGTTCACCATTCGTTTCGAAAAATGGACTACCACATCCACGGTTGTGGCCCACATAAGGAGGAACCACCAGGGAGGTGCCAGCGGTGGTGCGGCCACCAAATGGCTAGCAGTCAGCTCGACGGCCAGTGAAGGAGGAGCCTGTGGAGGAGAATCCTTAAGAGGTAAAGGTGTCTACCACCGGGGTGGGCCACAGTAGATTGGAATAGTGATACAGCCTCTTACCATGTTGGACCAGGTGACACGTTGTCCTGCGAACTGTGTGCCGGAGGTCTGGCCAGCTCATAACCGGCTGCGTGATGCGGAGGGGATGCGGTAGCCTCCACATCCCTGGTGTAGAAAATCGGCCTAATCTAATGGGTTGGGATAAAGAACCTTGTCTAGGCCTCACTAAGGTGGTCTGGGCCTGGTTGGTAGGGTCGGTTCAACTAGGTTAGACCAGACCCGGACCCCACCAACCCCTTTTTGCTTAAACACGCATACTCTCAAACCGTGTGACTATATTGTGAGTCATTATGGTTATTGGGGCCCTCATGAAGCGACTTTCCTTCTGACATACTCTAAGTGAGTTCTGTGGAATTTTGTGTACAGCCTATTGGCATGAGGATTAGGTTCTCCTGGATGAGTGTGCTAGGGATGAAATATTGTGGCAGACTACAACCTAGACTGTGTGTCTAACCTAGTATGGGTGTCTTAGCAAGACTGTGTTGAAATAGTGAGTTCCCTAGACCCAACTATGTAGTAATTTTGATTATCGTATCATGTGTACAGTAAGATATGCATGATTACATCTTACCATTATAGTGTAGACTTTTCTGCGTCCATTATAATAGTGGTAATGTCCAAAGGTTAATTGTCGTGTCGAGAGGTTATAGTAGATCCCATGATATAATGAGAACCTTGAGATACAATGACATTGATCTTAAATATATGTTCTATAGTCTAGATATATCTTACTGACTAGACACAATAGATGTCTAAATATCAGGTGTTGGGGGAACATAATCATTGAGACTTCTTCTCCTGAAGTTCACACTTGGTGATCTCTAGTAGTGAGATCATAAGGACAGACCCGCCAATAGGAACACCACATGTTTTGGGTGTCATTGGTTGTTTCTATATATGTACATGTGTATTGGTCTCCTGACTTGAGACCATTACCAATGTATATTATTTAGTTATGTACTTTGATGTAAGGTGAAAACCATGGCATTAATGTCGTGGTGAGGTCGTTTGTGTTGGGTGCGTCGTTGGTGGTATGAAGTTGGTTGAATGGTCAAGAAAGGATTTGTCGCTTCCAAGTTTAAGAAGTTGTATATCTCAGGCCTAGTTGATCAGGATGGTGCCAACTTCATAAGTCTTTGGCCAAAGTATTAGAAAGGAAAATCCATCCGGATAGATCAACAAATAATAAAGCAAGATAAGGATGATGACACAAGAGTGCATCCTACTTTATGAGATATTTAGTGACAAAGAGACTATAGTACACAGTCAGTGTTCCTAGGTTGGTAGTCATTGTAATGATTATCCTTATCTCTTTATGGGCCATGACGGGTTTCTAGACCCCGCTCTTTATCTGTGGATTTTATTCAATACTATTGAGATAAGGGCCTAGAGGGTCACACACAACAGTGTATTCAAGAATCTGCACATATTCAGTGGAATAGGAATATTGGACATGGTGGGGCCCACCATTGGGGTTTGAGTGTTGTCCAAAGTACTAATCACCTAAAGAATTAAATAAATTCATTATTATTCAAGTTATGAAATTTTTTTATTGTTTAATGTATTTATGATTTCTGTAAATACGAGAAAATATTAATCGAAGGAATAATATTTTAATATTCCAAGGTTCGTTTAAGATTATGTGGGACAGTGAGTCGAGTTAAAAGGATCGGATTTTATCACATAATATATTTTATATATATTACAAGTATGTGATAAAATATATAAATAATATTAACACAGTTTTAAGTCATCATAGTTATTTATTTAGTGGACGTGGAATTAACGGGGGTCGGGGAACCCAACCGGGTAATTTCAACAATCCACTATAAACAGAGGAGAGGGTCTCAAGCGCAATGACTATTCATGTCATTTTGGCCAGAGCTCCTCTCTCCTCCCGCTCTCTAGAGAGAGAAGCTGGCGATCCATGCTCAGATCGAGTTTCTTCTCACACATCGTAAGATCGACGATGCGGTGATCATTGGGACGTTGAATATATCGTCGGATCGCCACGCTAGCACCTGAAGTTCGACGATCGGCATTCCAGCAAATTTCTGAAGCACGTGTGGATGATCTAGAGGGATCCTACTATGGATTCTGCGTGCAATGATTTTCGGAGACAAGTTGCAGTCAACAACAGCTTCAGATCTGAATCGGGTAAGTTTTTCTGTTTATGTTTTTACTCCTTACAATTTACGCGAGATCCTCAGACCTCTCTGGGGATCGGATCTTCGGCGAAAACAAGTTTCTTCATCCCGCTGATGAAAAATTTAAAATCCCCAGCCCACCGGCTTCCGCTGCGGACCCCGGAAACCTAACAGTGGTTTCAGATGGAGTCACATAAATTTTCTGAGCCAAATAAAATTAATTTTCATAAAATTAAGTAGAGGGTTCAAAATCAGTCACAACCATTCAATTTGTGATTCAATCCGATTACGAATGACTAAGATATGGTCATTCGAAATTTTTGGAATGGATCGTGTTTTCGTTTTTGAACAAGGGTATTAAAATTTTAATATAATTATAATTATAATAATTTATATTATTCTTATAATAATATAATTTTAATTATATAATTTTAATAATAAAATTATAATAATAAAAAAATTATTATATTAAGATAATATTTTATTATTATTATATCTAAAGGCTAAAATAGCCTTTAGAAAGTTCAAAAAAAATCAAAAAAAGGGAAGGAATACCCCAAAGGGGGTCTTCTC
Organism: Viscum album; assembly: GCA_963277665.1. NCBI lineage: Eukaryota > Viridiplantae > Streptophyta > Magnoliopsida > Santalales > Viscaceae > Viscum > Viscum album. The sequence goes on along the minus strand of OY728120.1, from coordinate 846,727,996 downwards.
GCGTGGAGAACCAAATGCAAGACCCCCTTGGGTCTTTCTACGTACGACTTTCAAAAAACACAAAAAAAAAAGTGCAATGGGGGCCCGCCTTCTTCCTCTCTCGCTCGGGCTGAAAAAGGAAGGCGCAGAGGCGCCTCACCTCCACGTCGGCCGCCCCGCTCCTCCGCACACCATCATTGGACACCTGAGGGGCCTCCTTAGGCCGTCTCCTGTGTGACGTACAGCTGCTGCATAGGTACATCGCACAGGCGCGGTGCATGAAGCACTACACAACGGCTCCTCTGGCGCGACGCAAAGCTGCAGGCGTCGCCTCCCCCGGACCCCGTCGCCTGCCCCTCTCCCTACGGACCCGCACGGAACACAGCAAGAGTGGTGCATGAAGCGCCTCCTTATTCTCCTCCTCCAGCACGGTGCACCGCTTCAGCACCGGGATGCCGACCCGCATGGCTGTTGTGTCCCATCCATGCACCGAGGAACCCTCCCAGCACTCAGACGCCGGCAGGCCCTGCACGAAGCCACCGCAGTGGCCTTCCACGCGCGATGGCCTCCATGCAGTGCGCAGCAGTCGGCCTCTCCCAGTCAACCCCTGGCCTCCAGGATCTTCCCGTATACCTCCTCCCTCGCGTATCGCATGGGCACCTAAGTCGATCCACCGCTGGGTTTCCTCCGGATGAAACTAGCACAGCAGGAGCAGGCCACCAGCCGCTCTTCGGTTTCGGCCGAAATCCACTGCAACTGCGACCGAAGCGACCCGTCTTTTGTGCACGCTTACTTTAGAATTGGGACGTCCTCTGCACAACGCACAAGCCAACCGTAGGGCAGCTACAAAAGTCACCTCGGCTATCGGGCCATGCTTTGGTTGAACCCTCTCATCGGAGACCCAAGTGGCTGGAAGCCTCCCGGGTACCTCACGCTGCAAGACCCCGCAGCGCTGCCATTACACCTTGGCTCCCATGGGTGTCCCTGCCTCCGGCCGCCGGCCGGTCCACCTAACGGGAAGGTAACCCCTGACTCAGGTTTAATTAAATCAATTAATATAATTAATTAATTAAATTAATTAAATTAATTAATATATTAACTGTAGTGAAAATATATTTTAATACCTGAGGTTAAAATTAATATAATTTTTGTAATTAAATTAATTAATTGATTAATTTAAGTTTAAGTATTAAAATTAAATTAATTACATGACCGATAATTAATTAACTTATTTGAGTTTATTAATTCATTTAAATTAATTTAATTTAATTAAATAACCCTTATACTTATTTATGAATTTTAATTTTAATCACGTTGTAGTTAACCGACTACTGGTCTTGAGCATTGGCCCGTATGTCTGATTTTTATTTATTTAATTAATTAATTAACTTTGTGCGATGTCTGTAAATTAAATTAAAGATAGTATGTGCATCGTCTATTTTTCGGTTAAAATGTATAAGGACCTACGTTTCCAAATGATTTGATGTACATTTATACTGCAGTCCCCCTCATCGGTGTGTGAGTATTCTTGTACCATGGACAGAGACGATGCCAAGATGTGATGCGGACCCCACCAAGATGAAGTTGTACTCCAAGACGTAATGTGGACTCTGCCAAGACGAGGTGATTCTCCAGATGAGAATCAGACATAAAGAACGGGTTGAGATGCATCTAGTGTCAAGTTTCGACATAGGTTTGATGCCCCTTAGGTCGTTTGGATGCTCAAGACCAGTCAGGTAGTAGTATGTCCTAACCATGAGCATTCTTTAGGGATCTGTAGGGATATTGGTGGAGCTAGATTACTCAGTTTCATGAAGAGGTGACGTTATCTTGGTCGTACATTGAGCACCTCTTTAGGGGGGGATTTATTCTTAGAGAAATTATTCTCTATGAATATATAGGATCTATTTCACCTGTAGAAGGGTAGAAAATCAGTAGCAGAGTACTGGACAACATTCCCGAATCTTTCTCGCTACTCTACAGATATAGTGTGGGACCCATTATTTAGGGTCTATACCTTAAATTAGGGAAAAGGTTTTAAGATCAGGGAATCGATAATATTATTTATCATCCTTATTAATAATGGGGTGATAGAGGGATGTCTACCGGTTGAGGGATTCCTTTCAGAGTAGGCACTGGCAGTGGGAGCTACCATCAGGTGACAGGTAGTGGAGTCTTCAGTAGTGGGTATCCGACAACTAATGCAGGGGTCCAAGATGACCAGATGCTCTATGGGATGACCAAAGGACACAAGATTAGTGGTGAGGGGATCTCATGTTAGAGAGAGTCAACCAAAGGTCAGACTATACTACTTGTGCGGCAGTCTAGGTATGGACTAGTTGTCCATAGTTCATGCTCAAATCGATTGTTTTAGCCACCCAGTACGGTGTGTCTGCAGATATGGGACCATGTTTTCCATTATCAGCATAAGGTAAACTGGAGTAGCATATGATGGAGTCTCACGTAGTAGGTTTCAGCTGATCACACATTAGTTGGCTAGCATGAACCTTGATGTAGTGGATGAGATTAGTCTTCAGTGTCCTAAAGTGGTGGACGAGTATGAGGACATATTTTCAGAAGCTGTTCAAGGACTTGTAATGTAGGAAGGAAATGATATCCACACCAAAATATAATATATATTCCATAGAGATTTTTTAATTTAGGGTAAAATTGGAGGACTTTCAGAAGAAGGGATTCGTGAGAACCAGTGTTTCACTATGGGAAACCCCAATTTGTTTCCAAGAAGTCATATGAGAGCTTGAGGTTATTTGTGGACTTCCAAAACTAGAACCAGGTGAATGTGAAGAATAAGTATCAACTACCAAGGATTGATGACCTCTTCGATCAGCTGAAGGGAGTGAGATAATTCTTAAATATATGCCTCAGATCAGGCTATCATCAACTTCAGGTGCTGGATGACGACATCTTGAATACGGATTTTAGATGTTTCTACAGCCACTATGGGTACCTAGTGATACTTTTTGGGGTTATGAACACCCCAACGGTATTCATGGGACTCATGTAAAGCATATTCTATCCCTACCTAGACTAGTTTGTAGTGGCCTTTATTGATAACATCCTGGTGTACTCAGCATCTGAGGAGGAGCACATGATACGCTTGAGGATGGTCCTAGACTTACTCCTAGAGCACCATCATTATGGTAAGATCTTGAAGTTTCAGTTCTGGATATGAGAGATCCACTTTCTGGGACATGTCATTTCAGAGTCTTGAGTTGCAGTATATACAAAAAAGATAGAGGCGGTTCTTTCTTAGGAGACACACAAGAATGTTATTGAGGTGGGGAGTTTCCTTGGGTTGGCTGGGTAATTTTGGAGATTAGTACCCAATTTTCCAGAGTAGAATCATCCCTGATAGCCTCGACATGAAAGTGTAAAACCATTGTGTGGATGAAAAAGTTCTAGGAGAGATATTAGTAGTTGAGTTAGAGTTTGATGAGTTCCCCCATCCTGAGATTTCTAGAGGAGAGTGTCGAGTATGTGGTGTTATTCTACGCATCAGGAACTGAGTTCAGTTGTGTCTTGATGTATGGGAAAGAAGTTATTTCTTATGGATCATGGTATTTGAGACCACATGATCATAACTATGCAACCCATGATATGGAGTTGGCAGCAGTAGTCTTCATACTAATGATGTGGCGACACTACCTTATGGGTGAGTGGTTTATCGTCTACTTAGACCACAAAATTATTAGGTTTATATTTTCGTAGAATGATCTAAAACTAAGACAGTGTAATTGTATAGAGTTCCACCAAGACTATGAATTTGAGATAGTCTATAATCTTGAGAAGGGGAACGTACAAGTAGATTCTCTCAACCAGAGATCAAGCCCACTATTGTTGAATGAGGCCTCAGAGCAGTTGTCCTCACTTCAGATATCAATTGTAGATGGAGATAAAGAAGCTTATCTGTATTAGATTGTGGTTACCCCTCCACTCTTATAGTGATTTAGGGAGGCACAACTCAAAGATATCATCTATGAAACTACATGTGCTAAAATTCCCATAGGGAGTTCCCCTGATGGATATTCAAAAGGTAGGGAACACATCATCCTTTTCATAGGATGAATATTTTTACCGACGATGTTATGGGAAGAGGTGTTGATGGAGTTCCATATATCCTCTTTGTAAGTAAATCTAGATGTGGTAAAAAGTACTAGGACCTCCTATGTCAGTTTTGGTGGCTGGGGATGAAGACGGTAGTGGAAGAATTTGTCTTTAGATGCCTCACTTTTCAATAAGTGAAGGTCGAGCACTAGGTTCAAACAGGTTTGACTCAGCCCCTTGAGGTGCTGAAGTTTAAGTAGTATGGAATATCGATAAACATTGTGAAATGGTTACCACATAAATCTAGGGGCACAATACCATCTGAGTGATCATTGACCGACTCTCCAAGTCATCCACTTATTAACCTTTTGGAGCAAATTTCAGTAGAGCTTGGGATGCCTCTACATGTAGGATATTTTTTGACTCCATAGAGTCTCATCTACAATAGTCTCAGATCGTGATGCACACTTTACATCCCAGATATGGAAGGGATTGTAAAATGTGTTTGGGACTCAGCTTCGCTTGATTACATCTTTCCACCCACAGACATACAGTCAGATATAGTGGACCATTTAGGTCTTATAGGACATAATATGTGATTGTATCCTCAATTTTTTCCACAGTTTGTACGATCACCTTCCATTGGTAGAGTTTGTGTAAAACAAGAGATACCACTCCACCATTGGTATGGAACTATTTGAGGACATGTATGGGTGACCCTACAGGTCGCCACTTTTCTATACTGACCCTGGAGATTCATCACTCATGGGGCTAGAGTTGGTATAGGCAACTATAGAGAAGGTCCAGGTCATCCAGGAGCAGATAAAGATTGCATAGAGACATTATATGTCCTATGTGGATAAGTGATAGAGAACCTTGGAGTTCTATGAGGGAGACCATGTGTTTCTTCAGGTCTCTCCTCAATGTGGGATATAGATATTTGGTCAGGGTGGCAAGTTATCTTCATGGTTCATTAGACCTTTTCTGATACTACATAGAGTGGACGAGGTGGAAGACCTCTTGGATTTACCTACTCAGTTAGAGTGGGATCATGACGTCTTTCATGTAACTCGGTTTAGGAAATACTAACACAAGCCTTCACATGTCATTGATTGGGGTGCGCTAGATTTTGATGATGGGGGAAACGTTTGTGGAATACCTAGTAGAGATCAAGGATCAATTGAAGAGAATCCCTCTTAGATGGTTAATTCCTATAGTGCACATTTGGTGGTATCATAAGAATCTCTATGAGATGATAAGAGAGAGGGAGACTCATATTCATGCTCAATATCCCCATTTTTTTGTTTATCCCTTGTTTTGGACTTTTAAGATATAAATCCCTAAGGTGGGGAGAATGTAATGTCTCAGATTTTACATGTAATTTTTTTAAAAAAAATATATAAGATTATTTTGAGACCAGAAACTGAGATAGAATGTGATTCTGAGGCCTGGGATTCTCGAAATAAATGTTTTAAATTTTTTATGTTTATTAAAAATAGTAAGTGTGCTCTATTTTTGTTTTTTTAAACAAGTGCTTGAATTTGAAATCCAAGGGTATCGTTGTTTTTAGAGCAGTGTGTTTTTCTTAGGCACGACCTAACCTTGACCGGTGTAGGTCAACTAGAGAAAATATTTTTCAGACATTTTAAAGAAGAATAAAAATAAACATAAAAATTTTATTTTATTTTTCTTTTAATATTTCTTGACAATGCAGTTACAAGGCAGTTGTTTCCTTTCATAAAGGAAATATCATAGTGACACTACAATGTATTGAAATAGCAATGATAAAAGGAATTTATTCATTTAATATCTTGGTAAGGGCATGAGATCTGATTTATGATCTCTAGAGGCTCTGGAAAAAAAGAAGGAAAATTCCTTGGCAATTCCTCTCGTTAAAGAAATAAGAATGGTGGAAGATCAATGATCGGATTTGAAACAGTCATCAGTTTATTGAAGAATGACGAACGTAGGACTTACAGTTTATAGATGATCAATCAAATCCTCATGGTAGGGGGTTTATTTTTGAGTGATTTTCATTCCATATTCTTGTTTCCAATGAGGAACGCCAACCAACCTATGAATATGTTGATCCACAGTTCGATCATTTATGTGGGGTGTTTAAAAATGAAACATTAATGAGGGAGTTATATCTTTTTTATTTTTTATCTATTCTTCATAACCCTGTTAATAAGAAAAAAAATTTGCTTACACGAACAAATGCCAAGATCAATTAAAAAGGGGTATTCTTGGTGAGTTTCTTATCTCCGTACTTGCGTTCTTCACTGACAGACCCTCATGTTCACGTCAGGATTTCTCTGGAGTTTCTAAATGCATCCAAACCCCTAGAGAAATAGAAATTTGGTTTGAATCCAATAGTAGAGGATTTCATTACCTGAGGATTACGGTTCACCTTTTAGTTTGAAAAACAGACTGCCACAATGATGGTAGAGGCCCACAGAAGGAGCTGATTGGGCGGCGCTAGGTGGAACTGAAGGTGGTGCATGGTGGCATGGCCATCTGGGGAAAGATCATTGACTTGACGGCTAGTGGTGTAGGATCTCGTGTCAGCGCAGCCATTGGTAACTATGGGGGCCACATCCAGGGTGGGTCGGGATGGAGCGGACCAGCGACGTAGCCTCCTGCCGTGTTGGACATTGTGCGGGAAGTGCGGCCTACTCATCCATTGGTCTTGTGACATGGAGGAGACATCCTAGATTTATTGTCCTAGTTGGATCAAACCAGCCTTCTCCAGTGGTCTAGGCTAAAGAAATAATGTCGCCTCATGCGGCCCAGCGGGCTGGACCCGCTTCCAAGCAGGCCCAGCGGGCCTAACCCTACCAAGGTGGGCCAGGCCTAGTGGGTCCAGCAAGGACTGGCGGGTCAGTCCAGGCTGGGTCGAACCGAACATGGACCCCACCATCCCCTTGTAACGTAAACACCCATAACCCTCAAACCATGTGTCTGTTTGATGACTTGTTTGCAGATTTTGGGCCCTTGTGATGATACTGTCCTTTTGAGATACTTTAAGTGAGTTTTGTGGAAGTTTGTATACATCCTATTAGATCAAGGAGTAGGTGCTCCCAGACAAGCATTCTAAGGATGGAATCCTATGGCTGTTTGTAACCTAAACATTGTGTCTTTCCTAGACTGTGTGTCTTTCCTAGATTTTCTCTTTAACCTAGACTACATGGATTACATGGACTATGTGTCTTACCTAGAAAGAGTAATTACACCCCTCTCCCACTAGGGCATTTTTCCTCTAGTCTTTTACGACACTCCATCTGTCATTGACACACCATGTTTCACTGATACTCTATGTGTTACCAATACTCCATGCTTTACCTACACATTGGGTGTTACTACTTATGGGTATTATGGATTCTTGAAACAATCCTATTTATGTATCGTAGACTTATACTTGGTGTAGGATGACTCTAGTGACTCTATTGATTATACTTATTAGAGGATACACTTCATGTATCTCTTTGGTTGTATGTTGGGTGTATTTCATAGTGTTTACTTTATCGTATACTTTGTCTGATTCCTTTTTGTTATTCTTGGTGTGATTATTTTGTGGTATATTTCATAGTGATACCCTTGTGGTTTGGGGTACCTACTAAGTATTTTTTTTACTCACACCTACACAGGCTTCACCCGCATGTGTCAAGTCTTTTGTAGATGATCGGTAGCTTTGATGAAGTTCTTAGTGAACCCGAGATAGGGGTGCTTTAGGGTGACCTAACGGAGGTGGTATACTTCATCTACATTTAGACAGCTTACTGTACCTACCCTTCAGGTAGGGTTTTCTGTATATTTGATCTAAGAGATTATACATTTCCTTTTAAATTGGGATTTTATTCTATCCCCTTTTCTTTTTGTTTTGTACCTTACTCTGAGTGGGTTTCCTTAGTGGTTTTCATCCATGTTTACTTAGTGTTTTTAGTTTAATATTTTTCATAGAGATGGGTGCATGCATACAGGTACTAGGGAAAATGCCTCCTACTTGTGGGATATTCCTACTTGGCGCTAGTCTCCATCCCCTAGCCTATGAGAGGTAGGCTTGGGGTAGACACGACATGGCTCCCATGGGATATGTCATAACATTATATTTATAAAGATAGATGGGGAATTGGTATGTCCAAATTGAATCACTGTCAATTAATAGTACCCATGCCCTATATGGAATATTGTCTTGGATATTCCCTCCTTTTAACCCTCAACTGATGACATCTAGTTCAAATTTCAATCTTTGGAATGTATTTAAATCCTGACAATTGATCAAAAAATTCATCAATATGGGGTAGAGTATATTTTTTCAGTATAGTGATCTTTTTATGTTATCAATGGTCAATGAAAGGACATGTAATCCCATATTTTTTCTTAAAAAAAAGAATAGGTGCAACCCATAGTGATACACATGTCCAAATTAATCCCTTGTATAGATTCTCATGGAGTTACTTATTTAGTTATTACAACTCAATCATGATTATTCTATAATGAGTCTTTTAAATATTTGTATCACTGGGTATGAGTTCAATTAAAAAATTAACTTCATTATTTAGTAAAAGACTGAAACACTTTAGTAAATACATTAATATATTCTAAAACAATGCACATATCTCAAATATTGAGTTTCTCCCCAACCATTTGATATCAATACCCTCATGAATAGTTAATATGACCCATACAATGAATGTAATTTCCATTGCATGTTCATATTCATCTTCGCACCAATAGAAAATCACTTGTTCATTTGAAATATAAAATGTGTCTCCCTTATTTAGAAATTAATATTGACTCTATATAAATAATGTAAATACATTCCCAAAATCACCTCAAATTCAACTAGATGGAGAATCGCAAGATTTTTAGGAACCATATTCCCAAAATCTTGTATTATAGAGGAGTTATAGACTTGGTACACGATCATCATACCATACATAGTTCTCACCTGTAATTAAAAATATAATCAATAAGGTGGTGATGTTTTAACATTAAAAAATTAGTTAGATATAAAATATTGGTTATAAGTAGAATAAAATAAGACATTTTTAGTTATAGATTGCATGATAAGTGTAAATTTTTACACTTCATTCACATGGGAAACTTTGGTGCTTGTGATCACATAATATTTCACTTTGTCTCTTGGTTTAAGATATTTTTTATGCTAATTTTTGTTATTAACTCTTGGATTTGTGCACTAGATGGAATAATTCTCATAATCTATATTGGTGTAGCATTGTAGTGTGACTGGTGTATTTGGTTAAGCTTAATCTACATTCATCTCATTGGCTTGAATTTTTACATCTCTTCATAATTCACTTTCTTGATTTCCTTCCTTTCCATAATTAAAACATATACCAATACCCTTCAAAAAATTTTCCACATGATTTTTACACACTTCTATCATAAATGAAGACTTGTTTTCTTTACTCCATGGATTTTATTATTATAATATCATTGAAACTACCTTTTTATCTTCTTATTATAACTATGATAATTATACCTTGAAATAACATCAAATGATTTATTCATATCTACTGAAGTACCTTGTGGATTTCACATTTACAACACCTAGTTTTAAAACACATAATAATAGATTAATTTTACATTTAAGGTTGATTATAAAACCATAAGTGTATATCACAAGTCTTGTAAAATTTTTATCATATGTACCTATAGATTCATGATGCTTCTGCTTTATGTCATGGAATTCCCTTTCCATTTTCATGTGAAGAGTTCTCTAAAGTCCTTACTAAAAAATACCCTTTTAAAATCATCTCGTTACATGGAGTCAATTTTTTCCTCTATCCTTTTACTCTTAATAATTCCCCACTCTTTTTCTTATTCTCCTTCAAATGATACTCCTTTGGGAAAACATTTTCACTCTCCAACATTGAATAATGGAAAATATTTTTTCAGTGGTACTAATCCATTTCTTGACTACTATAGGATTAAAGGAAAAACTAAAATTAGGTGTGTGTTTCCTCATGAAATAAAAAATTGTTCATTAGCCCCTCTTCTCATTTGGAATCTCACGAGGATTATTGACTTGAGAAAGTTTCAAGACCATAAAAATATGTTTTTTCATTCAAGATACCTTGTTGTTTATATTCTTAAGTGAAAAATAATTACATTTTGTGCAACATTCATTATCGACACGATTCCACCAGGTTATACACATTGAATAAATCTAAAAGGTATTGTTTGAGGATAAATCTAAAATAATCAGAGTGAGAAATCATATAATCATGAAAATAATTTATGAGATGTATTAAATTATGATACTTTCTTATTATCCTATGATGATTTTAGGTTCACCCTATATCATATTTAGTTTATCATAGGTTTTCCTAAGTTATCACTTTATATTGTTCGTAACCTAATCTTTAATAATAATTCATCCATGTTATGATGCCAATTGAGGCATCCGAAACAAAACATATATAAATATTTTATCATTTAAGTTGAAAAATTAATATATTGCACTATAATTCACACCTCATAATGATAAAGGTTTAGTTTCTTCCAAGAATAGATACATAGTCACCTTCTTTTAGAAAAGATATTCAACATATCTTACAAATTTATTCTCTTATAGTACCCTTCTTATATATATCTTAATTAAATCATTTCTTCATAACCTTGGGAAAATAAAAACATAATAAAGTGTGAGCACTGATGTTCAGTATGGGTAAACATGGGAGATATTAATCGATAATCATATAAATGAATAACATAATCATACAGCTATGATATCATGGTCATAACCTATAAATTGTATACCTAGTCAGTCATATATTATAAATCATGAGTAATAGAATAATTATTTAGCATTTCAAAAGATAATATAAATTAGAGGGACGAGTATTCATTAGTCAATCTTGGTCCTTCGGAAAATATTTTAAGAATAATAATATAGAATATGAATTATAGAAAAATCCTAAGAATATAAAATCTTTTCATTCTTCAATCATAACCAACAAGACTATTATCATATAGTGTAAAAACTCACATAATGGATTGGGTTAACTCCCTAACCTCTTTTTATCCCAAGAATCTATACAATATCCACCTTCCTTATATAATGTTACGAGATATCAATATTTAAAAAATTCATTTAAGGGATTTAATGGAACCACCCATCACATAATTAAAACTATACATATATGTTCCATAAGATTATAAAAGTATTCATCATTTCATTATATCATAATTAACCAATTAGAAAGAAAAGGGTTTTATGGAATCATCCTTAAAAAATCATCCTCACAAACCATCCATGAAATTAAAATACATGGAATCATAATAGAATTTCCCCAGGGAAGCATAAGAAATGTAAAATTATATTGAAAAAGATGAAAAATACCTTTAAAATCTCATTCAATCCTTAATTTTAAAATGTGAGAAAAATTTCATATTCATTTGATAAAATTTTAAATAAAAAATATAAGAATATTGGGAAAATTATTTTCCATGAAAATTATCATCGAAAAATGAAAATTAATATTTAAATAAAATAACAATCACGCTGGTGTGAAATTTCATTCATGTAGTAGACATTAAAATAAATTTTCATTTCACATTTTCAATAAAAATTCATAAAAAAAATATTTTTGAAATATTGTAAACAATAAATTTTAATCATTTAAAAATAAATTAAAATATTGTTACAAATTAATTTAAATAATAATTGGATAATATAAAATAAAATTCTTCAAAAAAATAAGTATCATATACATATAATAAAAAAATTTCAACCAAAGATGAAATAAGGTCAACTTTTCTTAAAAACATTTTTTCAATTGTTTTAATTACCAAAGAGTAAAGAATAAAAGTAAAACATGAAAACCCTATAAATAACCATATTTGAATAAAATAAATGTTTTTTATAATATAAAGAACATAAAATTTCCTCAAAGGATATTCAATCTTAAACAATCCCAATAAAAAATGAGATTTTAATATAAACCCTTACCTCTAATCTTGAATATCTCCATATACTCTCTTAAGTTCTTCTCTAATAAATTTATATTTTTTATAAATTTATAATATAAACATATTAATATTAATATTATAATATAAAATTCTTGAATAGCTTACAATTTCCCATTTATTAATAATTATTTATTAAAATCGACATTTGGGTGTTAACAGTTTTATTTACCATGAAAGTTTCGGTTTCATGGTTTTGGTCCTTATGCCTTGGTCCTAATTTAATCATATAAAAAATATACATCATGTTATAAGTATCATATTTATTCATTATATACACTTTTATAACCATTTATATAATTTGGTGATGAAAAATAAATTATATCACTTCGTGGATACAGTAGTCGGTTTGTATGCCCGAGTAATGTTTTCATTTTCAAATGACTGGAAAGAAAGAAAGATAAATAATAATATATCATTACAAAATCATAATAATATCATTTATATATCATATATATTCATTAAATTAAACCATAATATGAGTCATTTATGGATGACAAAAAAAATAAAACTCATTGCTTAGTGAAGGTGGTAGCTTACACATACGCATGAACAACGTTATCATTTCTTATAGGATGGAAGATAGAAAATGGATATTCAATTAACATAAAAAAATTATAGTAATTATATTTATTTCATAATGTTATTATATTTATATAATATTTATGGTATGTTAAAGAATAAATAAACTCAAAATAGATTTATAATGATAATTACCTCTTCTCTGGGAAACCTCCTTTGGCATACACTATAAACATTCAAAAGATGATCCTTTGTCAAGACCGGAAAATATAAGACCAAGGGAGGTATTTATGAATTTATTTGGTTATGTATTTTCTAATATATATATATAGATAAAAAGGTGTAAATGGTTGAGGGTAATAGAACAACCTTTTATAAGTGAGGGGTGTGGCACTCTTGTAAATACTTAAAGTAATGTAATATAATAAAATCATATTCAAGTGAACGTGAAACTAAGGAAAACCAAATTAAAACATAAGATACATTTTGGTCTAAAACCTCTTTACCAATCACAATTATCTACATTTTACATATATTCCCATGTGATTCTTTTAACCCTTGTGTGGTGACAATATTTTACAATGGTTACTATTCATTATGACTAAAAAAATTGACCTTATTGATAAGTTTAAATATTATGATTAAAATATGTAAATAATTTTTACTATATTAATATTATATAAGTATTTGAAAAACGTTTTAAAATAATCATGTAAAATACAACAAAACCAGTTTTTAGAAAAAATATATTTTTAAGAATAAAATTGAATTTATTCTCATTCCTTATCTGGTAGAAAGAATTAAATTAATTTTAAAATATTTAGCTGAATATATTATCTAACTATTTCACTAAAATAATTCATAAATATTGATTATTTTAATTTATTAAGATAAAAACACATTACGAGCATAAATTCAGTTTTTCTAATAAAATCTTATTTTACCTTCAAACGCTTTTATTTTTATTTATAACCAATTGAGAACCAATGAATTAATTTTATAAATGTATAAACAATAAAGTTTAACAATATTAATACTACAAATTAAAAATTAAATAAAAAAATATTTCTCATAAAATAAATATTTCATAACGGTTCTTTAGGATCAATAGTATTTTCTAAGTGAATTAGAAATTATTTTCAATGATTATATTTCATTTAAATAGAATATAAGGTAATTCATTTTATAATATAATAATTAATCACAAAATTTTAGGTTTTTATGACTCATATTCTATAAAAAGCATTTATTTACTAAATAGGAGTATATTTTAAAATTTCAAGGTGTTACATACACCATTGGGGGGGACCTTTTGAGTTTCATGCTCATACCCTTCATCTAAAACATAATGATTATTAAAAACATATTATTGATATGTGGGTTAGTGAATAGGACCTTGTATAGGTTAGTTATATGGAAGATCACAGTGTGTATATAGATATTACTATAGGGTGAGGATATGGGTAATGGTTGTTCATCCTTTGTGTTTATTTTTTTTTGTTTTCTTTGACTATATATATGATTCACACATCTAGAGATCTTTTATTGATGTATGATGTATGGGATGGTTTGTATTAATTTTCTGTATCATGGTATATGGTTTTGTTTATAATTAACTTACCACTATAATTTTTTTAATAATATGGGCTTATGTTAATCTTATTTTGAATTTTTTCACTATTTATTTGTTCTTACATATGATGACATTGAGGGTATAGTCTCACCAAAAGTTATTTATAAGACATATACACTTTTCAACTACTACTAGTATATTGGGATGAATGATTTGAAATAGTCATACATGATTAGTGATAATTCACTAAGAGGGGGTGAATCGGTGAATTCAATTCCCTTTTTATATTTCTTTAGAAACAACCTTTTGACCATTTAAGGTGACTGAAAAGACCATTTTCACAAACACTAAAGCACGCAAATAGAATGAACAATGTATTTTTTACAGGGTTCACTACTCAAAATTAATATTTATTCATGGAAATGATCCAGAATCATCAGACACCATATATTCCACTAGTATTATCATTGTGTATTATAAACAAGTAGGGTTTATCAGACACCATATAAAACCATTTTCAAAATAATTTATCCTTTAATAGGATCAATCATTTACCATTTTATTGTAGTGATTCTCATTTTTCATTCACTTATTTCACTTATTCTTATAGTTATAAAAAATAAATTATCCTCCTATCTATGTATTGAACTCCCACTATTAAATATTTCCTTTTAATCTATTCTTCCATGAAAGACCCGTTTCTAATTTTATCTTGCACACAAATGTATTATACTTCAATTTTTTATTTTAGATTTTAAATTCAAATTTAAAATAATAAATTCCTTTAACTATTTCATATGATATTATAACATAACCCACTTATTATTAACTCTTTTTAATATATCTAGTAGAAAACATGTATTATTCATGGTGCGGTAGACTTTATGATTGTGAAAAAAAATAGTCCCCCTTAACTGATTATAAAAAATTCTTCTTATTACGGTGTGAAAATTTTGTTCACGGTACAACCTTTCTCTTCATTTTTATCCTGGTTTAGAAGTCACCATGTTACACTATAAAAAAATGGAATGATAAATTTAATCACATCAAAATAAATCACATCATAATAATCATATCATCATATCACAGTGTGAATAACTCTATCAAGGAATAAACCTTCTCCCCCATTTCTGCATTTTTTCATGTCATAGTGTAAAACCATTCCTAAAAACAAAAAAAAATATCTAATCCCATAAAACATAAAAAATCATTATATTCCCAACTTTTATTCATGTTGTGACATCATATTGTCATCCACACTTGAATACCTCATAGAATAAATAGAATTTTTAGAGATTGAACCATTTTTTCAATTGAGAAATTTTACATTTTAACCACCACTATGCCTTTTTTTGTATGATCATGGAATGATTAATCCACATCAAATGAAACATATAAAACACTTGAGTTTGAACATTATTTTTCTATTGAAAAAAAAATAATACATAAAAAAACATATATATCCTTCATCTTTACAAAATAACCCACTACTCTTGGGTCTCAATAAACTCCCTAAGGGTAAAACCACTCATTATTTCACCACCGTCTTAATTAATGTGATCAATAATCTCACCTTTGTATTTTTTTGGAAACCATTGAACATAAAAGAGTATTAAAACTAAATCATCCTATAAATGAATCATTATTCAATAATTTTTATCTTACATGAGAAAACTTGGTGTAATAAACCAGAACATTAAAAAATAAAATCATGCTTTCCATTAAAGTGACTTCCATCCACTTATTGACATATTTTTCTTCTAAATGATACTAAATTATAATAACTATTATACAAATTCCATATCACAAAAGTAGAATCCGAGAATAACTCTTCTACCCCTTACATATTACAAAACTTTTCATTGAAACTATAAGTAACAAATTCATGTATACATGCACACCAAACATGATACAATACTACACAAAAAAACATGTTAACATAACATATTACCCATTTTAAAAACTCCCTCTATACACATTCTCCCAAAAAATTATAGATCTCTCTCACATTAGGTTAAACACTTATCTTTTTATTTTCCCCCTATATCGATGTTCTCTCCCTTTGTAAATATATAAAGGAAAAAAGGTATTTATATTGTCTTTATCCCCATTTTGAAACAATAATAAATATTATAAGAGAGAGGGGATAAATTTTTACATACCTTACCTTTGAGAGGAATTAGGTTGAACTCCTATCATTAACCTAAATTTATGAAATGAATCCTTTAGCAATGGTTTAGTGAAAAAATCTATAATGTTCTTTTCAATTGGTAAAAATTCCATAGGAAACACTTATTTATTAACAAGCACCATGATGAAGTGATATTTTATAACCATGTCGTTTTATTTATAATGCTAAAATGGATTTCTTTATAAATTCATAGTAATTTGATTATCATATCCAATAAGTAGAGGTAAATTCACACCAAACCCAAGATCATCCAATTGAGTACTCATCTATATAAATTGAGTTATTGATTGAGTTACAATAATGTATTCTAATTCATCAAAACTCTAGGTCAACAAGATTTATTTGTTTTTATTCCAACAAACACACCTTTTACCTAAAAATAAAAAACCATCAAATATTGATCATATATCATCAACAACTCCAAATTAATTTTCATCTACATATCCAAATAGATCATTATTTTCATTACTATCATAGTTTATACCATATTACATTATTCCTTTAATATATATAATATTTCTATTTGTAGAAATGAAATGATATTCCTTCAGTGCACTTTCATATCTAGAACATAAAGTAATGACATAAAATATAGCTGGTCAAAGCTATCAAATAAAGAAAAATCCAAAGAAGTTTATATAATTTCCATGAATGAAATTACATTCATTTTTAATCTTTTTAATTTTTGTTCCCCATTTATATTATGCTAAAAAATTCATTGAATCATCTATTCCAATATTCTATATAATTTATCGGGTATACTTCTCTGAAAAAATAATGATATAATCTTCCTCTTGAGAAATTTATAAAATTAATAATTAACTAATTTCTCTTATCATGGACATATAGAACATATTATTCATTTATAAATAAAACTCATTGAACAAAAATACATTATTTCTAAAAAAAATGATATGGTCAACATAGAAAATAAAAATTAGTGATATTATTTTATCATCTTTAATCTATAGGTTGTTTCCCACTCTTCCCTAATTAAATTTTAGAAACATCATGAAATTATATAACTTATAATACCATGACATTGGGACTTATTTTAATCCTTAAAAATCCTTCATTAACCTGAAAATATATCCTTTAACTTTAACAAGAAATAAACCATCAAGTTAATTAATGCACACTTTATATTTCAACTCTCCATTGAGGAAGGATGAATTGAAATCCAATGGTAAAATAGTTTATCACCTTTGTAATCTAATTGAATGAAATATTAAAATTATTTCAAACCTATAACTATTGTTAAGGTATCATTAAAACCATTTCCTTCATCTTATGATTGACCTTTTACATGATTATTTATCTATTTCTTACCACTTCTCCTCTTTCATTCTATAACATTCCAAAAAATAACTTTGTTCTGATAACATTATTCTTTTCAAAATTGTGTACCAACTACCAGATCTCATTATTATTTGTCTAATATAAATCCCCATTATTATTATCAATATACTCTTGATGCTTCAATTCCACTTTTACATTTCTTGGATCGACTTGAGAAAACAATGAGGTATTTGTTGTAATCCACAAAGTTATATTAGTCTAAAAAAATTTACTCGTTATCCAGTTATATTTTCAACCTAAAATAGCCTTCCTAGTCTTGTATGAGTTAAAAAATGATCTCAAGAACTTTAAATGGTTTAATTCTATTCTTTGATGTACACATCAATTTAATTATCATTTTTTTGAATCTTCACTATGCTTCTCAACAAAAAAAATATTTATTATCATCACTTATTGAACTTTCCTCTTAATGTGTGTTTTAATTATTTGAGTTCTTCAACACTTTCATGTCAATTATATCTATAATATTCTAGTTATATTTATTATACAAGTGATATAGTATATCATATAGAGGATAAGAAAGTAAAATACCATTGAATGTCCTTTTTTAAAACTTCCAAAGATTTTCAACTTTCACTTTGATAACACTAGGGCCAAAAAATATCATCAAGTATTTCAAACTTGGGGAAATTTTATAATACATATATAATGTTGAAATATATTAATTTTTTTGATGAAAAAATGTATTTGAATATAAATAACTATTCCATTTTCTTTTCTCAAGAAATAATAAAAAGTATCATGATCAATCAATACTGCAAAAACCATATCATAAAAACTCCTATAATTCCATTCAGGAGAACCATTTTCATGGGTTTTATGGTGCAATAAGTTCATGGTGAATTCATTTCTTCTCTGAATATGCTTAAAATCTCCCACAGTTGTATTCATTGCCAATTTTTATCCATATTTTCTTTATTAAGAAACCACACACCTTCTGAGCACTTGTTTTAAACATTTTAAAAATATTTAGATCCTCTGACTTATACTTCATAGACATAATTCATGTGATATGAGTGGTTTAATCTATAAAATAAATACAATAATTATCTCTATTTGTATATATCTTCCCCAGAAGATGAAAAATATCTAAATGAATTATTTATAATGACTGAGATATTTGTATCTCTACTTGTTTACATGATAATATAATAATCTTCACCTTTTATCATGTAGATAACATCAAATATTTCTCTCTATTTAGTATATCAACACTATAAAAATTGTATCATTTTCTAATCTTACTCATTTTATTTTACTCATGATGACCATACCTTTTATTCCAAAATATATTTTCCTTCTTTAGGCTTAAGTAGAAAGATATTTTAGCATCACCTACCTAAAAAGAGTTTCCATGTATTCTCTATGCTCTCATTAATACACAATTATCCTAAAACCTATTTACTAAGAACACCTATTTTTGAACTAATACTTCATTTTATTAATCATAAATCTGAGATACAATTAATAAATTGTGTTTTAGGTGATCAACCTATAACATGTTCTTGGACATCAACTTTTCTATTCCAATCAATAATGGTCAAACTCCTTTAACAAGTAACCTAGAATTTCTAAAGGTTACTGATCCACCCTTTCATTTCTCAATATATTTCATGATCTTTAAATCTCATTTCATGTGTGAATATCATCCATAATCAGAAATCCATGTACATTACCTTTTTGAAGCATTAAGTGAAACTTCAACTGCACAATATTTTTATTTTCCTTTGTATTTATTCTTCTAGGTCCTCTAAGTATTATTATTAATACACAACTTGGTAGTAAAATGGTGTAAAATTATTCAGGAAACTGACCTATCTAGTCACATCTTCCACATACCACTTCTAATGATCGAAATTTACTCTCAACCTTCAGTCGTGAAATATCTGGTTACTTCGAAACTTTCATTCTTTAAGTAGGTTGAATCCACCTATAATATTTTATACCAAATATTCTAGTTTCATATAAATATTTTTAATTAAACTAAAATTACATTTAAAAATTCACAAATCACCCACAGTTCTAATTGTAACAATAAAAATCATACTTTCCTATGAAAATATTTTGTTTTCTAGATATTGAAACCTGAACTTCATCCTTGTTTTGACTACCAATTATGGATCTATTTTTTGAATCAAAATCTTCGTAGACTCTCAATACTTTATTATTAAATAAATTATTTTTATTTGAATTTTCTAAGTCAATTTTTATTGATTTTTTTACTTCCACGTCTGTATTCTCTATATTTTATAATTTACGAGAACTAGTATTTATTACCAAAAACAAGACATTATTCACCTATGAATTAAAATCATACTTTCCACCAAAACAAATAACACATTTTTCATCATTTGAAATTGATCTTTGTTATAATACTTGAGTTTCATAATTCTTTGAAACTATAAAACATTCCAAATTGTTTTTCTTTCAGCTTTCTCAAACTTCCTGTATATAATTTTTTAAGTTGAATTTTAATATTATCAATTAATTTTTATCCTTTTATAATTTTTTTGAAAAAGTTCAAGATTATTATCCCTTTTCATATTCATCGCTTTAATTTAAAATTTAAAATTATTCTCCTTAAAAAGAAATTTAGTCAAGTTTTCAATCTATTTTATTGGTTTTGACTCCTTTTAAATGTGAATATAATAATTATTTATTCAATGTTGATTGAATTCCTTTAAATTTTTATATCCTTCTCTAATGTTGTGATATTCAAAATTCATTACTTGAGTTCTCACATCAACATGAACTCTATTTCTATTTCTTCCTCACTATCAACATTTCTAATTTTTTCACTCATGAAGTATTCCTTATTCAATATAGCAATTAGTAATTTTTCTTTAACTTCAATATAAGTATCAACTTCTTATTTATCCTCACTAATATAAACATCCTTAAATTTTGATAATAAATTTTTCGTTTTTGTGGTTTAGATAAGTTCTTAAATTTCCCCTTTGAATAAAAATTTTATTTGTCAAATTTTGTTACTTTATAACATGAATAACTCTTTATCCAATCTTTCTCATTATAATAATATTATTATAAATTCAAATTTCTGAAATTTAAAAAACAAATTTCAATAGCTCCGCACTTGAAAAACTTCAGTGATAACTTTATCCTAAACTTTCCTTTTCCCCTTCTAATATATCACAAAATGAGTGACAATATTTTTTCAATACTCCCTTTAGATTATTTTTCTTTATCAACATCTTCTCCTTCCAAAACTAATTATTTCATACACTTTTATTATTTAAATTATTTAAAAAAATCATTTTAATCCTCTCCCTATTTTTGAAAAATATTACATCCCACATTTCATAACAAATAATAATACAATATAGAACATTAATTGAAATTGTATATAGATCATAGTCCTCGTGTGTTGAGACCTTGGTATGAAACATATCAAGAAAAATATATAGTATCTTCTAAAAACCCATAGTATCCTTCAAGTTCCCATTAAAACCTATGATGGTTCTCATGATTAAATTTACTCTACTAAATAATTCATCCATTATTCATCATCATTCATATTTATATATTCAAATCTCAATCTCTAAACTTGTAACATATCGACTTGGGTTCCACGAACTAATTCCATGATCTGGTTGGTTACATGACATCATGCATACCTCCCCATATTCTAGAGGTTTTTGACAAGCAGTGAGGGTCAAATATATAACATGGAGAGACTTTACCCTCTTTATCAAAGCAAAAAAACAATGTAAATAAATAAACAATAAATAAAATGATAATAACCATAACCATAATAATACCAGTATCACATGATGGAAAAAAACTTGAATACAATATCCAAACTAAAGTAGTAGATATGTCATGCCAAATATGTTTCAAGTGTTACAATGGAAAACCCAAAAGAAAGACACTTAAAACTCTCAAGCGGGTCCCAAAATAATCTCTAGTTCCTTTATCCATGATGCATCCTAACTCATCCATCCAACATAAAGATATTTCCCTTATCCTTTCCCACAAACATAAAGTCTATTCGGGTTCCAATCAGGTATCCCAAGTAGGGTGAGAGTGCAACTGAGTAAGCCACCACCAATGACCTCTAAAACGATATTCTTACAATATTGTGTATGCAGTTGTATAAAAATAAAGCATAGTAAGTAAATAGTTATCACATTTCATTATTTTTTAATTAACCATATAAATTTTTCCTAGTTTATAAAGACACTTGAACCATCAATACCTTCTTCAGACCATGTATAATTTTGAACCATCCCCAAGGGATATCACATCCCATTACGATCATGGGTTTCATTTTTTCAAATATTTTCCATTTAATATTATGGTCACTTCAAACCATAGTCCAATTCCATCATTTTTTGACCAGAACAACATGTATAGTACCCTATGGGTATTTGGATCATTATTCCATATCCCAAACTCCATGGTTATTTAGATCATCAATCCCTATCCCAAAAAATAATATTCACATGCATGAATTTGGTCCTAGAATATCAGGTATAGCACCCCATGGGAATTTAGAGCATCATTACCTATCCCACACCCCTTTTATCAATCATTAAAATATAACACATTTAATAAGTTTACAAATAATTAAACCACTCATCAAGATTTAACATCTGAGTATACCTTTTCAATTATCAAAACAATAATGGTTCATCACTTTAATCACATTGAATAATATGAAAAATTCACCATCAAACCATTTATCACATTTAATCATATAAAAAATAACCCTAAAAGGTTAATAAAACCATAACCTTATAAAAATTATTCATCCACTCATAATCCCATTAATCCACCAAATACACAGTCCCATTAATTGAACAATTTCATTATCTCAATATCCCATCAATCTCATAATCACATCATTCCATTAATTAATTAATCAATTAATTAATCCAATTAAATATGTGATTTAAAAACATCTCAATTATTGTTTTGTAATTCTATAGACACAATTATATTAAAAACTATTGGATTTGAAATTTATATCACCTACCTCAAGATTTTTTATGGACCTTTTCTAATGGAAAACCCCAAATTTAAATAGAACAATAAATTTCACAATGAAGAATGAGATCTAAAATAAAAACATAGATCAAGATCAAATAGATTAAAATATATCAAAAACTAGATCTAATACCATTACCAATGTATGAAAACATCCCTTCAAAATATGATATAAATATATGAGAGATGGATTAAACTAATCATAAAGAGAATATAGATCATGAATGGTGAAAATCTGTTAATCGGATCTTCGACTCATCAAGAATGGAGTTCATGGGGCCTTGGAATCCTCTATAGGGACTCCAAAAATGAGAGAGAACTTCCTAGGTCAAGTAAGGGATAATGAGGTTGATGTTTTGGGGGTTAAATAGTTTTAATTAAAATATTCATGGGAATTAATTTGACATGCATGGTATCCTTGCTAAGGAAACAGTTTACCAAACTATTCACCCTAACCATGTGCCTCGACTTAGGGGTGCACGATTTCTATGAAGAGAGTGCATGGAATTCTAAATTATGTGCAAAACATGTAATCCCCCTATGCTAGGGGTTTCATAATTTGGGGGTGCTTTTCACACGGTTTGGGAAAACCATGCCTCTTCTCCTTCAAAAATTCTCAATTTTCACCAAAAATATCCCTAATGTAAAACCTAGAAATGATATACCAAAATACAGTGAAGAAGTACCAATAAAAAGTATGATACATCTCCCAAAAAGGTTGGTATATTGTAAAAATTATATCATATCTTTCTTTAATTTTTCATTTCCTTTATAAATGTTTCATTTTTTATCCCAAAAATGGTTTTTTATATTGATCCCTTTAAACTTGAGAAATTATTCCTCTAAAAGAGTGACATGATGGAATTATGATTATGAACATAATTCTCTAAATTCATCCTATTAATTATTATTATAGCATCACCTTTAGTAAAATTAATAAAACCATTAGTTTTTTCCTCTAAAATATCTAGACTAATCAAAAATAAGTATGGAAACATCAAATCTTCCCATATATAAAAATTGGTCCCATAAAAATTGGGAATCCCCTTTTTAATCCCTAAATTATGATTATACATATTAATAGAATAAATTTAGTGGAGAAATCATCAACCATAAAGAAACACTTTCTCTTCAAACATTAAACAAAAAAATTATCTTTTAAAGAAATTTAAATGTTCGAATTCCACTTCAAAATGGAATAAAATATCAGTGATTCTTCGTAAACAGGGAATATGAAACAGTGAATTCAATTAAATTTTTAATTTTATATAGAAATAACATTCTCCACCTATTAAAGTGATTTACATGACCACTTCCATACACACTAAAGAACACAAATAGAAGGCACAATAAATGTTTTTAAGGTTTACTACTCAAAATGAGTAATTAATCCTTTCTAAGAAACAGAATCCCCAAAGATCATACAGACTACTAGTATAATCATTGTGGATTGAAAACAGCTGGGGAATATCCTTGAACTTCTGTTACACAAAATTTATTCTAAATGTGTAAGGTTCTCATGCGTTAATAAATATATAAAATCTATTTTCAACAATAAGAGATTCATCAATAGGATTAAAATTCCATAATGTTATCTTAGTTCTTATAATTATTTTCCTTCTTTTTCTTATTTCCCTCCTTCCTATTGTTCTTCTACTTATATTTAATAAGTATTCTCTTATTTAATTTATACACTAACTCTCTTAAATATTTCTTTTAAATATATAATACCATTAAATACCCCTTTCTAGTATTATCTTTCTCACAAAAGGAATTCATGTTTGAATTTTAATTTTTAAATAAAATTAAAAAATAAAAATTTACTTTAATTATTTTAAGAGATATTATAACTTATCTTACATTTTTCATTATTTGATATCTGTCTTGGTGTATATATGGATAATTCATGGCATTAAAGACTTCATCATGACATGAAAAATCAGTTTCCCAAAACAGCTTCTGAAAACTTACACCTATTACAACATAACAAACTACTTTATAACATATCCCTTCTCTTCCTTTTTCTCTTGGACTTTATTTCAAGGAGTGAAAAGATTCATAATATTGTGATATGTTTAATCATATCAAAATAGTATAAATCATAAGAACCTCGAATTCACATCATGGTGTGGAAAAATTCTTAAAGGCATAACATATATATTCCTTTTATATATTTTTCATGTCAAATAGTGACACCATTTTTAATGTTATTTCAACCTCTAATCTAATCTAAATAGTTAAAATCATAATAATCATGGATTTTTAGCAAACATTGAGTTCATCCTATGAGCCACACTTCTATCCATCATGATGTGACTAGAAGTTTTATGGTTTGAACCTTATTATACTTCTATAATTTATTTTTATAACCTATTCTATAACCATTTTACATATGATTGAGATGTGGTGATGTCACATCAAATGAAAAACAATACAACACTTGGTTTTGAACAAAGATTTATGTGTTCACAGAAAAATACAGCACAAAATTCATATCACAACCCTCTTCAATCATGGTATTAAGATTATTGAGGTACTATAATATTCTAGTTTAGATCATATGGATGATGACTCGGTTAGAGTTATTACATATATTTTATATTAGTTGAAAATAAATCATAAAATCATAAAAACATGTAATAATTTTAGGACTTTTCATATTAGGAGATGGTTATACCAAATATAAAATATATATTTATATATTTATATTCATTCTAAATCTATTCATATTATAGTATCCTATGAATATAAAAGTATATCATGCAATGAAATTTAAGGAAACTTTCATTATCATTCACTCATGTATTCTCTAGGTATAATATAAAAATTGAATGATTATTAACCTCTCATAGGTACACCAATGAGTTATCCCCAATAAATGATTATCATAAAAAGATATGGGTTGTATAAATATGTTAATATCAAAATTGGTATAGGATAATATATAGATATTGTACTAACTCATGTGACATGAGTGTAACTTGTTATTATAATTGAATTAATTTAGTATACTACTTGAAATGTCATAAATAATGTAATTGTATTCATTAGGTGTATGATTCACAGTAATATATATTATAAGATATTAGATATGTAACCTATATATAAACCATCAGGCTTTGATACATTTTTTATTTCACACTTCAGGCTAAGCTAACTAAGGTCAATTTCATATGAAGCTGATAATGTGGTGGGTTTTATTTAATATATATAAAATTTTACCTCCTCGAAGATCCTTCATGAAGACAGTTAATATTAGGGGATTTTAGGAGCCCAAAATGATTCATATTCAACATAGTAATGTTACATACAATTAAAGTTTGATTAATCATATAAACATTACTCTATATAGTAATGTTTTAATGAGATAGTTCTCAAATTATGATTATATTAGGACTCATTTTATAAGTTATTTATTCATGAGATATAATTTTATTTACATGTTTCATTTATTTTCAACATTCTCATGGATCATTTCAAGTTTTATTATATTCATATTAAAGTTAATGGAATAATTTTTTCATAATTTTGGAAAATCACAGCATGATGTGGACTATATTATGAATCAATTCAATGACTTTTGAAAGTGGTTTCATATACATGTGAAAATCATGGCATAATTTATTATGGTTATGTTATAGTTTCTTCAAAATGTTGAGATATTTAATATATGTGTAAATAATTTTTTCATTATTATATATTCTGTATATTATCATCTTTTGATTTGATCAAGTGGGTTTGGAAAAGATGAGTGCATAGATGGGCATTACCACGATGATTTCATGCATTAATATTACACATTATTCCATAGTCCATGAAACTATTATATATTGAATAATTACCAAAAAAAGTTAATTTTACTGGAATTGAAGGTCCAAATCTCACTTCATAGTTATTTCATGTTGTGAAAAGATATATTTCGAGAGCTTATATGATGAATAAAAGCCTAAAATTATTTTTTTCAAGATGAAAATCATCACTATGTAATGTGTTTGATATATATATATATAGGATTTGGTGTAATATTTGTAGGATTTATTTTAGATATATAATCCTTTATCTATTATATAATTTTTTTACCAAGGATTTTTATCATAATATATAGTTTGATTCCATGAGTAATAAAACATTATAATAATTTTGAGTTTTAATTGTATTGTTTTTAAAGGTTCGGGATGAAGCCTCATTTTATTATTAAAGCAAACGAAAGACCTATTTTTACTAGGAAGAGGGAGACCCATTGTAAATCCCAAAGGCCTAGGGGGCGTGTAGCCCATTACATGGCCTATAAGCCCAAATTTTTTGACCCAAGGCCCATTCTATGAATAGTAATGATGCACTACCCACTGCTAAAGTGCCCTTCCACCGCTACAGTACCCGTCGTTTGCTACAGTACCTCTATTTCTACAATACCACTATAGTACTACTATAGTACTACTAGAGTACCTATGTCCAATGGGTTTTGAACCCCCATTTTTTATATAGGATTATGGGGTTCTTACCACTAAACCAAACCCCAACTACAGTTTCAATTGTATAATTATGATGAAACTTGGAAATATTCAACCATATAATTTTTGGAGAATTCTAAAGATAAAAGGATTATACTTGAGGATAATAATTAGGTGAAAAAATTATTTATTTATTTAAGTCACTTGAGGTGTAACAACCTAAGAATTTATTATATATTTCTCCTTAAATAAATCGGATTTCTTTGATAACATTATTTATATGCAAGGCCGAGTATAAATGAACTACGATATATAATTGAAATGTTATTATTTAATGTGATAGTTATAACATATTAATTGGATTAGTAAGTATGAATATAACTAAAGAAAATTTAAAAAAATATTTTTTACATATGAATTAATGGGTTATCAAGGGATTTTAAATGAAAAAAATTTATTTAAAAGTAAAAGATATTATTTTCTTAAAAAAAATATAAGAAAGATATTTTTTTAACTTAATAAATTAAATTATTTACTATTTATGGATGATTTTAATAAAATTTATAGATTATATATTAAATAAAATGTTTTAATATTCAACTAATCCTTTTACAATTCAGGGGATAAGAATAAATCTAGTTTGATGTTTTAAAATGCATCTTTTAAAAAAAGTGTCATTTTATTTTACATGCTTATTTTAAAATGGATTTATATATAAAAATAATGTTACTAGATTTTAATTAATTATAAAAAAAATTAATTTTACTTTGTTTGGACATTGTTTTGGGGTTTTTTAGACTTTTGGGAATTTTTGTAAGTTTCTAGGTTAATGCACAGTTGGTGTAGGATTATGGAAATCTATATAGTTCTACTAAGGAAACAATTTTTCATATATTTTAGTTATAGAGGGGGGCCATGGTTTGTTAAAACCATATTAACTTTTCCTAAAACAATGTGGCTTGGGACTGTGAGCATAACATATTTAGTGCATGGTTGTCAATATATACATCCAAACCATAGACCCATTTTCCAATAGTCATGGATGGAGTGCATGGTTTTCCCAACCCTAGATTAAAACCATGTGGCTCTCTCCAGTCACCTAATAATGGAACATGGTTAGTTTCATGGTCATTTTAACTATGTGGCCAATATAAATAAACCATGTGAAGTAAATTTAATCCTCCAAATTTTTTAATTAAGGTCCTGAAACCAAAGTTATTAATACTAAACTCCTCTCAATCAAACCTAATTCAACCCTCTCGATTTTGTAGGCTCTTAAGAGGTGATTTTGACTCCTCTATCATATTTTATTTTTATATCAAATTGTCGGTGTACCTTATTGATCCCTCTCTAATAAGTGTAACCTCTTTGATTTGGGAATTCCCCTTTCTTGTCTCTCACCTTCTTTAAAGAGTGTAAAATCCCCTAGGTTTTGATGGATTTGAGACTTTATTTGATTACAATAATTCTAGGAATTCTTCTTTGATATTCTTCACATTCGGATCTATTTTGGAAGTTCCAACTTCAATTGATTGATTGATCATGTAACTAAAGGTAGGTGGTTCTATAAGGATTTTCCCAACATGTGAAACATTAATTTATTTCTTTATTTAAACTGACCTTTTAATTTTTTTGAACGATGATTTGAGATTATTTTTATGATTGTTTTTATAAGGTATGTTATTTTAAAATAAAAACCTTTTTAAATGGCTTTAAAAATATTAGTAATATTTTTAAAAAAACTTCTTGAAAAATAAAAAATATTCGGAATTTATTCTTGAGAAAAATGACTTAAAATAAAAGATGATTTTGACAGGATTGAATTTTATGAAAAAATGATGTGGTTTTTAAGTTCACGTAGAATTTTGAAACTTGAAATTGTAAATTTGAACTATAAATAGTTATTTGAATTGAAAAGAATGTTTTTTCCAGGATTTATTTATTGATTTATTTATTGAAAACATGTGTGAGCCTGTGTAGTTATTTGGTGACCAAAAAAATCATGCTAGGACTCAGACCCCATAGAAATGTATTGATAATGAAAACTCTAACTAAATTAATTTTTTAATTATTTACCCCAAGTGTTTGTTGATTAATTCTATCATGTTGTCATGATCCTTAAGGATTTGTTTGTACTTTGAGACATTATTGATTGAATGTGTAGTGTAAGGATCCTAAAACCAGGAACTAACATTCCTTATGTAATACAACCATGGTTATTTGTTTTTATTTGATTATTACCTTCCATTTATTCATGAAATGTTTTTTTCGTGTTCTTTTATTTTATGAAAACGTTCATTTAATCCTATTTTTGATATACTTTACATCAAATTGATTCGAAATATTGTTTTCCTAAAAAGATAAAAAAATATTTTCCATGACTTGTTTTAATATAAATTGAAGAAAAAATGTTTTAAGTGTTTTGAAATTTCTTATGTAACATTTAGTGATATTATACTAGTATATTTTTCCCACACCTTAATTTTTCCTTCAAGAATTTATATAATATCTTATGATAGGTCTAGGAAAAGTAAAATCACTACTTAAAGGTGGTAGGTGAGTTTGATTAGCCTGACCTTGGGTGATTACAGTGACCAGTGGAGTTGTGATCTAATTTTTACACATATATTCTGGGACTTAATCTTGATTAATATTGTGTTATTTATTATATGATGTTCTATTTGGATCCTTATATATCTACTTGTGTTATTTTTCTATTTTAGGAGTTCTTATCATACCAACTATTCACTAGTTTATTATATTTTTCTCTATATAGTTTGATAATAATTATGTTGAAATCATTCCCTTTGGATATTTTTTGATTCCCATAAGCTAGTCACAAATATGAGGGGATCAGGAACACACTTTGAGTTATGTTAGTGTTGACTCGAGTATCAGTGTACTAGGGTATATTGGTTGGTTCCTGAAAAAAAAATAGTATCATAGGGACCGGTTTTTCATCTCTCCTTGAATTTGGTATGTATGCAGGGATTTAATTGTCATTAGGAGGTATGATTATTGGGAATTAAGGGTCATTTGAAGAGGTATTTCTCATCTATCTCTCTTTAGAGAGAACCTTTAGTCTCCAGGAGTGTCTGGGAGGCCATATTTAAGGAATAAATTGATATAGTTATATTCTTTTTCAAAAGTTGATATGAGTATTTTTAAATCTAAAAACAATTGAACTCTATTTGATGAAATTAATATTTCTCTACATCTTGATTTATTTTTTGATATTAGTATCCTTGATAATCTTTTTGTGTTTCCTATTGATGTTGTATTTAACATACTCCTAAGAATGTGTTATAATAGATATAAGAAGCGTGATTCTGATGAACAATGATAAGTGAACCCTCTAATTGATCAAAATATTATTATGATAGTGGTTTGTGTGGTCCATGTTCTAGTACTGGTATCCATATTCATTCTTGTTCATGCTAGATAAGTGTAACCTCAAAGGGATGAAACTAAATATCATGATAAGGTGTTTCATCAGTATAAACCACTATCCATCCAAGGATTGGATGATCCTTAATAGGTAGTGGATTAATTGAAATGTATTTTGAAGATTTTTGAGTTCTTGTAAATTCTATATTCAATAAAGGTGAAATGTGAAACCTTCAAGCTTGAAGGGAATATATGGAGGTAGTGGGATTTGACGATTAAGGTGAGGAAACAAGAAGTCTTGGAGTATAAATAATTCATAGATCACTTCGTATAGTATTTCTATACATAATTGATGGTTTTTTAAAACTATGGAATTTATAAGCCTCAAACAAGGTGATAAAACCAAGACTCAGAATGAAAACTGATTTGTTGATCTTATTTATTTTTCTCCTGAGGTAGTATTGAATGAGAAGCTAAAGGATCAAATATTTAATATGTGACTTATACCTGATTTCTAATATCATGTTTTTTATACTAAATGTCACCTATTATGACGATGTATTTGATATATCATTGATGGATAAGCCTAACCTAGCTAGTAATTCAAGGTTATTGGGTGTTCCTCCTACTCCATGTGGTAGTTCTAATAGTTTATTTAAAGGAAATAAGAAATGGGATGATTCTTATGGTGGATCTAAACACTATAAATCATCCATATCCTCTAAAATATATAGTAATGGCCTAATGAATTTCAATAAATGTGTAAATATTGACCATTTCAAGATGTTTTGTATAGAGTAACCAAATATTTATGATTTTTGTGGTAACTTAGGACACAGGTAGAAGTTTTTTCATGTATTTTATACCCTATGTAGTGGAACATACTCATCAAAACAAAAACATACTACGGTCCAGTCAAATGCTTTATCATGTATGTGGTTCTAACCACAATCATCTTAAATAAAGATTCCTCACATAGTATATGTGTCTCCAGATGAATATGATGTGTATCTAGTGATAGTAATAGATACCATCACTATAACTTTATATTTCGTGACTTACCTATTTGATATTGATGTATATTATTCTCTAATATCGACTCAAATTTTCAATATATTAAACCTTCATATGAATATTGTTTCTTATGTGATGGATATTTATCTTCCCCTTATAAAAAAGAGAGGGAAAGGTCACTCCTTCACCTATTGTTTAATATATTTATCCTAAATCGATATCATCTTGTATTTTTTTGTTCTCTATATGAAGCCTCTAGATGTCCTTATTAGCATATATTGTCTTGTTTCACATAAATCTTAGATTGACTATTATCTTCGGTGAGTCTCTTTTATTGGCCCTATTGGGGTTTGACATGGTTTCCAAGGAGAATGAGACCCGTGATCTAGTAGATTTAGACCTCCACTTCTAGAGTTGGTCATGATGATATCTATGTTATATTTTGATCTAGAGTAGGAATATTTGAGTGGTTATATTCCTCCAGTATTCGTTGAGTAACCCAATGTGTTTCCATCTAACTTCTTAGGTTTACCACTTGTGATGGTGGTGAAGTTTTATATTGGTTAGGTACTAGGTACCTAGCCTATCTCTATTCCCCCTTATCATATGGGACAATCTAAATTTAAGAATTTAAAGGAAAACTTTGATGAATTTTTGAATAAAGGATTTATTTTATTGTGTGTGTCACCTTGGGTATCACTTACTCTTTTTGTGAATAAAGTTGATGGAACCCTTCACCTTTATGTTAATTACAAAAAACCCAATCGATTCATAGAAAATAACAAATATCCATTCCCCTGATTTAATGGTTGATTTAATGAGTTAAAAGGGGTGAAGTGGTTCTAAAAAGTTGATATTTGGTTTGGATATCACTAACTTAGAATCGAAGAGCTCGGTATCCTAGATACCACCATACATAGAATTCATAGCCATTATGAGTACCTTATTATACATTTTGGTCTAACCAGTTCTCATGTAGTTTTTATTAAACTAGTGAATTGGATATTCCATAAGTATCTTGATTAATATTTATTGGTATTTGTGGATAACATATTGGTTTACTCTAAAATTAATTATGATTATATGATTCATCTGAGATTAGTTCTAAAAATTATAATAGATCATTGGATTTATGCCAAGCTATAAAAATATAATTTTTGGATTCGGGAATTTATGTTCTTGGGACACATCATCTCAGAACATGGCATTTTAGGTGATCCTAAAAAGTTAAAGGTTGTTATGACATGGGAACAACCATGCAATGTTTATGAGACTAGGATATTATTGGACTTAGTGGTGTATTACCACTAGTTCATTAAATAATTCTAAAAGTTGTATTGTTTTATGACCGCTCTAACTTAGAAATGAGTAATGTTCTTATGGGTGTCAAAATTTCAGATTTTTTGATGAATTAAAGCACCATTTGACTTATTCCCTAATGTTTATTCTTAAAAAGACTAGGCAGGTAAATTTGGTTTTTTTTGTGCATCTGGTTAATGTTTGGGAAGCATTAACATATTGGTTGATCATGTGGTGTCTTATATCTCTTGAAACATTAGGCTACATGAGAAAAAATATCATGTTCATGATCTTGAACTCACAGTTATGATGAATTATCTTAATATTTGGTGGCATAATATTTTTAGAGAAAGGTTTAAAATTTATTCCCATCAAAAAATAATGGGTTATATTTATAAAAAAAATTGATTCTCTATGATATGTGATAGGTGGAATTCTTAAAATATTTGTATTTCAACATTTCCTACACCCCTAGTAAGGGGAATGTCATATTTGATTCTTGTAGTACAAATATTCTGACCCATTATATAAAATAATCATCATACGAGTGGAATTAGATGTTTCTCTTTCAGATTATTCATTTTGGATTTTGGGAGGATGAGATAAAATTGTTTTTATAAGTGCCTAGTTGAACTCTAATCTCATCAAGATGATCCTTCAAGAATAGTAACTCAATGATGAGTTCCATGCCATTAGGGACTCTCGTTATGGTTGAGAGACCAAAATTGAATGTCCATTATCTACTAAGGGTATCCTATTATTCTAGAGCTAATATGTCATACCTTTTCCTATGATAAAAGTTTTGATTGCATATTTCTATAGTTTCCAATGGGTGGTACACCCTGTCTCGATGGTGATGTTATATGATATGAAACAACAATTCTAGTTTCTTGGTACAAGATAAGGTATCATTGATTTTTTTTTCTCATTGTTATACCAATTATTAGGTCAAGGATTATCAATATATAATATAGTATTTTCTATATCCCCTTATTGTTCTAAATTGGAAGTGGGACATGATTTCGATAGATTTTGTGGCTAAGTTTCCACATAACCCTTGAAGGAATAATTCTATATTGGTAGTAATTAATTAGCTGACCAAATTGGATCAATTTATTCCCATTCATGATACAACCAAAGTTTTGGACTTTGGATTTTTTTATGTCAATGATATCAAAAAATTACATGGAGTTACATCTAATATTGTTTTGGATAATGATATATGATTAACTTCTCATTTTTAGAGAGGGATCCAAGAGGTGATGGGATCTGTGGATTGTTTGAGCATGAAATATCTTCTAAAAATGGAGGTTAATAAATAGTGAGCTATAAATATTCTTGAAGGCATGATTTTTTTTCTAGTGTTCTTGAATTGTGTGGGGCTTGGGAAACCCACATGGGATAGGTTGAGTTTTCTTATAACAACAGTTACCAATCTTCCATCAAGATGTCACCCTCTGAGGCCATGTAAATTTGATCGTGTAATTATCTATTATTTTAGTTAGAGATGTGTGAAGATCCCTTGGTTGGGACTATTTTAGTATAAGATATGATGAAAATGATTCATTTGAGTCATTAGATAATAGTGAAGTCTCAAAACCAGTATAAATCATATGTTTATCTTAATCAATTATCTTTGGTGTTTCCAATTGGTGACCAGGGTTTTTTTAGATTTTCACCTAAATTGGGTCATTGGTGAAATGGAAAATTATGAAAGTTATCACAAAGATATTTATGACCATTTTATTTTATCGATAAGATTGTTCGTGTATCATACTATTTGGTTTTCCCACCATATTTGACATTGATTAATATTGTGTTTCATGTGTTGTAGCCCATAAAGTATCTCTCTGACCATTCTCAAGACTTGATTTGGGAATACCTTGATGTCAAACCTGATTTATCCATGACTGAGAAGCCAGTTTGGATTTTGGATTCTAAAATTAATATTCTTCAAGGGAATTCAATACCCCCAGTTTCAATGCTTTGGTAGAATAGTTTTAATTCACATGATTCTAAGGATCATGAGGAATCGGTGAGAGAGTAGTGGCCTCATCCCTTAGATATGGAGTCTTATTGATAGGATTTATTTAGGAAAAATCATTTATGATAGGGAGATTATAACATCTTGTGACCAATTATCTAGTACTCCTAACACTTTGTTTTTATCACCCTTTATTTATATTAATTTGGGTTGTTTTAGAGAGTATTGTAAATTTGGGGAAATTATGGGAAACTGCATGGTTTTCACACTTTTAGGTCCAACCAAGTGGGTTATCCTAAGAAACTATATGTTATATGTTAGATTCCATTAGGGGGTGCATAGTTAGTTCAAATTGTGTAGCCTTCCCCTAAAATCATGCGGCATGAGATAGTGGAGAGTGTAGGGTTAATGAATAATAGTTAAATTTTTTTTCCAAAACCATGCACCCTTTTTACAGTATCCTGATAGGGATTTCATGGTTGGTTCATGGTTTTCAAAACCATGAGGTCAAACTATGAGACTCACTTCAGAATACTAGTAAGGGTGCATAGTTAAGTGAAAAGTTAGTTCTAAATGTATAGAATATCCCATGAAAACATCCAATGGGAAATTAATCCTCTAAATTTTTTGATTAATGACCTTAAAGCCCCTATAATGAATTCCAATATAGTCCAAACCAAACTTAATTCGAACCTCGTGATTTTGGATGCTCTCTAGAGGAATTTTTGACTCATAAAACCTCTTATATTCTTGTATTGAAGTACTAGTGGATGTGATTTATCCCTCTATTATAAGTGTAACCTATTTGATTTGTTAATTCACCTTTAACCTCTATCACCTTCTTTAAAGTGTAATTTTTTTTAAATGTAAAGGGGGAAAGCCCCCATTTATTGAATGAAAGAAACTCCTTTTGAAGGGAAGAAGGAGGAACCCAATACAGAGGCACACAAATAATCTCAAACAAAACAGGGCACACGGCCATACAAAGATCCAAAAGTCAAAAGGAAACAAAAATTAAGTAGGATCAAGCCAGAAAGTCTCATTGCCCCCCTAATCAAAAATGCAATAGCGAAATAAGGTAAGAGGTTGTGTCACCCCCTCTGCGATGAAATGTGTCATGTTGGAAACACAGCCAAGGCAGAGCACTCCTCCAACTCACTTAGAAATGTGAGAGGAGGACTAGACGATAGGTTCCAGCACACCTATCTCTCTTTCGAGCCACCCCCCACCCCCCCCCCCCCCCCCCGACGGTGCAAATGAGAGACTCACTACACCATCCTCCTGATGCGCCGCAACATCCTCCAGAGAACACCGTGCAAAAACAATCAGGGTACCCATCCATCCAAAAGAAAAGACGGCTGAATGGCGGGTAACAAGACACCCATCCCTCTATCGAGGTCGCCCACCCGGCGCAATCTGCAAGACAG
Organism: Viscum album; assembly: GCA_963277665.1. Lineage (NCBI taxonomy): Eukaryota > Viridiplantae > Streptophyta > Magnoliopsida > Santalales > Viscaceae > Viscum > Viscum album. The sequence continues at coordinate 846,691,743 of OY728120.1, read as the reverse complement.
AAAATGCCAAACAAATGCAAAGAGACAAGCAGCAATCTCCCACCAAAAAATCTGAATCCCAGTGACAAACAGAGGGCCACACGCAGGGCCTGAAGCACAAAACCAAGCATCCAAAAATCATTCAATAAGCCGCAATTGCTGAGGCAAAAAAGCCTTCCAAACTAGCACAACAAACATCAAATCATGAGCAAGCATCATCCAAGGCATGATGGAAAGCATGAGAGAGACCAATTCCCCTCAACATCAACATACCTTCTTTAAAGTGTAGTGAATACTCTTATTGTTGATGAATTGAAACCTTGATTTAATTAATTTTAATAATATGGACTATTATTTGATTATCCTCACCTTAAACTCTTTATTAGTGCTTCCCTCTTCAGGTGATTGATTGATCATGTGGCTAAAGGTAGGTGGTTCTATAAGTATTTTCCATACACTTGAATCCAAAATTTATTAATGGATTTAAATTAACCTTTTAATTGATTTCTGAATAATTATTTAAGAATATTTAGATGATAGTTTTCCAAAGTCATAGAATTGTGAAATAAAACCCTTTTTCAAAGTCTATGAAAACATTTTATGTATTTATATAAAATATGTATTGGAAAAGAAAAATTATTTGATGAAATGATTTGATATTGACTACTAATTAAAATGGCTTAAAATGAAAGATGATTTTGAAATGAATGAATTGATACAAACCTTGTATTTTGTTTTTATGTTGAAATGGATTGTTGAAACTTAAAATTGGGAATTTTAACATTGAATGATCATTTTAATTCAAAATTAGGATTTTACCATGATTGATTGATTCATTTCTTTAAAGAGAATGTGAGCATGAGTAGTCCCCTTGTAATGGATTAATTATGGAAACTCTAAATAAACAAAGTCATATATGATCCTCCCCAATGGGGTGTTGATGGATTTTATCTAAATGTCCTAAGACTTAGATACATGTGAACACTTTGAGACATGATTGATTGGATTAGTATCATGAAGATCCTATATCCAAGAACTAATGAACCTCAGGGCATATAACCATGCTGGTTTTTTATTCGATTATTAAATTCTAGTGTTTATTAAACTATTTTATTCACATCCTTATATTTTGTAAAAATTTTCATTTAATCCTATTTTTAAAATAATTACCATCTACTTGATTCAAAAAAATTGTTTTGATTAAAAGATGAAAATGATTTTCCATGTATTTTTTATTTAAATTGAAGCATAAATGGTTTATTTGTAATGGAATTACTTTTAGTACATTTGTCGATATCCTAATGGGATATTTTTCTCACACCATTACTTTTCCTTTAGGAGTTTTTATATTATGTTATGTTAGGAAAATGAAAAGAGAAATTACTTCTTGGAGGTGGTAGGAGTACTTGACCATCGTGACCTTAGGTGATGGAAGGGATCGGTGAAGCAGATCTCCCCTTTATACATACAAGTACTTGGACTTTGTCTTGATTTATATTGTGTCATTTATTATATGATGTTATATTTTGATCTTTATATGTCCATGTGCATTATTTTTATTCTTGAGGTTGTGTTTTTAATACTGATTATTCGCTAATTTATCACTCATTATTCTATATCATTTGATTATTCTTGTGGTGAAATAATTATATCTAACACTTTTTTGATGCTCAAGCACTAGTTATCAGTCCATAGGGATTTAGATTGCCCTTTAGTCCTTGTCAGTGCTCGCTCAGGTATCGTTGTACCAGGGTATTTAGGATTTTTGTGATAATAAAGCTTATATAAATTTAATATTCAAAAATCGATTCCATATTGAGAGTAAGGAGGTTCAAATTTGGTAAATAAGAACCTTTTATTTTTTTCGTTATTTATAGTAGTAATGATAAATATTTTTCAGCTCGATAAGGGTAAAATGGGTAAAATATGGTTAAAATTGTGTATAGGATTTAAAATCTCTCTAAATCCGGACTATATCCTACTAGATTATTCATTTCAGCTACACTCTTACAAGTTTAAAAAATATGAAAATTTGGTGTCATTTTTCTTTGATTATGTCCTATATATTATTTTAAGAAAATGAGAAATTAAAAAAGTCAATCTATTTATTTTAATTTATCATATATGTATAGGGATAAAAAATAATTTATGAATGAATATAAAATGATATTTAAAAATTAAATAATTTATTTTTGTGATTTTAATTAATTTTTAATTTTTAGTGTCGATATAATCACCTTAAGCACTTACACAATGTCGATATTATATTAGTGTGGGTAATAGAAAAATCATTGTAAATGATAAATAAAATAATAAAATAATATATTTTAGACGAATCATGGTATACTAAGAATTTTATAGGTAATTATAAAATATAAATTATTGTAATTTTTTTAGATTCAAATTAAATTTGTGTATTGATGTCTAAGAAGTCAAATTAAATCAATACTTCTAAAAATGAGTTTAATGAAAGTTTATGTTAACTAATATTTAATTAAATAATTTAAAATCAAAAAAAATATTGAAATAGGAAACTTTAGAGGGTAAATAGTAAAAAAATTCATCAATGGACCATTTTTTAGTCATCTTTCACCTTATAAGTAAATTTATGACCCTTAAAAGAAAATAATGTGTTACCATTATTGAGATAAAAAAGGGTTAACGAGGGGGCTAAACCAAAAGATAAGGTTTAAAATGAAATTTAATGGTGAATTATGATATTTATAATATTATTTTATTCCTTTAAATGTAAATTATTATTCAATTTTCTTTCGTTTCAACCATCAAAAGGTAGAAATATCACTTGTGTGTACGTACAGAATGTCGTCTCTATTAAGTAATGTAATTCATTTTTCATCACTAATTTGTATGAATAGTTAAAAATTGTATATAATGATTATATATTATAATCATTACATGAATAGAATTCTTAAGATAATGGAATCATGATCAAATTATCATTACTTAGACTTCCAAACCAAAACATTCATTAAAAATGAAGCAGTTATCAGAGGAAATAATGATTTTAATAAAAAAATTAATAAATGGGTGATAAGATGTTATAAATAAATAATATATGGTATGATATATATAAATAAGGTTCTATAATAAATTTATAATAAATATATATTTATTATATAGTATTATTATATGTGTATAAAGAAATATGATACTTGATGTAAGGGTTTATGTTACAATCTCATTTCTTTTTGGGATTGTTTATACTAAATTTCTGTTGAGGGATATTATATAGATATTATACTTTAAACCCCACATATTTTATTATAAACTAGTAATTTTTTTATTTTTTATTTATTAGTACCATTTTCATCTCTTTTGTACTTAAATTGATCGAGAAAATTTTTTTAAAGAAAAATCGGCTTTATTTCCTCTTTAGTTGACGGCCTTTTTCTTCGATGTCCATACTATTCAAAATTATTTTATGAAATTTTTTAAATATACTTGAAATTTTTTAAAAAGGTAATTTTCACTGTATCTGACTTCATTTAAAAAGTTTTAAAGAGTAATTTTTCCAAAAAAATATGATCAAATCATTTTTTACTTTCTACAAAAGTGTGAAAACAATATTTTCATTACAAAATTTACGAACTGGATGGATTTTCCCACCATCATGGCCATTATTTTCTTTGAAGATTCATTTAAATATTCCCTTCTATATTTTCAAATAAAATTATTTTCTTAATATTCTGTGAATTTTTAGTTACAATTTTTTTTCTCATGTTTTCTAAGAAATGGTTGACCATTATTTTAAAGATATTTTTCAAATTTTCAAACTTCATTTAAGGGTATTGTAAAGGCCAGCATATCCCAAGGAGGAAGAAGGTAAAATAGTAAAATAGGGGCCTGGGGAGTTTCATTGTTTCCAAGAGGCAGAAATCAAGGGGTCGTAAAGACTACTCATACCTACCTTGGCCTATGGAGAGTCAGTCAACGAACAGAAGGCCCATCCAGTGGAAGGTGACATGGAGGGTCACCATATAAGAATATCTAGGTCCTAATAGAATGGAGAGGAGGTTTCTTGAGATGAGGGTACCTCATATGTTTTGGTTCTTCTTCAAGGGGGTGTAAATTTGTTGATCGCAGATCAGTAGGGGAGATTCCTCCCAAGTTAAAGGATGCACACATGGGGGAGGAGGATACTCTACCTCCTGGGAAGCTGCATGAGGCAGAGTCCCCCAATGGCCCCCAGCAATAGGATTCTGAGTTTCATTACCAAATTATGGATATTCTCATGCACTTGGGTGAATAGATGGTGTTTCACGTTCTACATATTAAGGAAATGAAGGAAGATGCTGATGAAATTATGGGAAGATTGCTCCACATGGATGCTATAAGGGAGAAAGAGGAGTGGATTGAAAAGCAAGAGAGCATATTTATTAGAGGATTCAACTTTTGGATGATTAACAAAGAGTAATACATGAAATTTTTGGACTTTTTCGCATTCTATTATAAATATATATTAAAAGATGATCCAAAATCTCGGGTAAATTCTTTTCCTTGGAAATTGTTTATGGTGATAGATTCCTACTGACTTAAAATTTTCTTTAACAAGTTTGTTTTTTCTTTTTATGTTTGACCTGAATATGATGTGAGGGTTCTTGCTGGGTAGCGATGAGATTGTGGAAGCTTGTATTATTGATTTTGATTCTAGGGTCAGGATCTTCTTTGGAGCTTTGAATTGGATTGTCTCTGACCTTGGGACATTGGACTGTGGGGCGGACTATGGGTCTTTTATTTTTTTTATGTCTTTGATGTCTGTTGTATTTCCCCTTACCCATTAAAAGGGGATTTATTTTAATAAAAAAAATATTTCAATCAATGTGAGGCTTCTCACCTTTCCCTTAAAAGTATTTCATAATAAAAAGTTACTTTGAGGATATATTTCACATGGTTAATTATGTTATTTTTAAACCTTTATGAAACCCATTTCTTTTCCATGGGTTATACAATGATGAAATTATGAAATTTTTATGAAACCTATTTAATTTTTGATGGTTATGATATGATTTTATGGTTAATGTTTTATTATATTATGGAACACATATGTATGGATATCATTAATTAATAGGTGTAACTATAATTATATGTCCCTCTAATTAATTGGGTATAACCTTATATATCATGAGATAATTATAGGAAATGAGTTGATATATTCAATAGACTATGGAAAACAAGTAGGTATGCCTGGTCTACTATGATTTGGGAAACATGTGGCGATGCTTAATATACTTTGGTATGGGAAATTTTTTTTGATTCATAATCCACAATGATATGATGGTCTCAATAGTTAACCTTGATACATGATATGGTTTCTATACTTATGATGGTTTTTCACTTTTATGACAATTTGTTATGCTTATTATTTGTACTCATGGATCATAATTTGTTTTTAATGATTCCCCAATATTGTAAAATGGTAATTCTTTATTTCATGACTCATGATTATGATCTTTGAATTTTTGGGTATGATTATCTATTGATAATAACATGTTCACATACCCTTATTCTCATGATATGTCGTTATACGATCATTGATTCATATATCTCGTGTTTACCCTTACTGGTCATCTGAGTTCACCCCTTCTTATGCTTTAATTTTTTCACCAGGTTAGGAAGAATGGTATTAAGTATAATGATTCTAGAAGGGTATCTTATGTAAATAAATATGTTTAATATGATGAGTATTATACTTAAATTGGATGTTTATATATCTATTATCCAAGTAAACATAACCATTATAGTTATCAATCATGTTTATTTGGGAGATATATTGAATATTCATAAAAAAATATATAATATTTAGTTATGGTATGATTGGTTCACCTCAATTGGTATCTGAGTAGGGTTTAGTTTGTTTTTGGGGATTGGGGTTAGAGAACTTTATTGAAAACCCTAAAGATAAGTATAAGTATAGGAGAACACCATAAATGTTTGTAAAAGTATATTTTTTTTATTTTCCTAGAAAATAAAAACCTTTATAGATACTAGAAGGTGGATATGTGAAGTGACCCTATCCTAATAACCTAGATACGATTTCTATTTTATTAAATTGGCATAAGACACAAGGAATTTTATCCTGAAGGTATGAATAGTTATTTACTCTTGGTAAACTAGATACATAATTTTAATTCTCACTAAAATTGAAAACATAAAATTAATATAGGGTTTTATTTAAGAAAACTATAATTCATCATAGTGTATCCCTATATATCAATCAAAAAACACTTCATGGTATCCTAGAAAAAATAGAACATAAGAAAGTTGTGACATTAGATTCTTAAAATGGGTAAACATATAGTGGAATCTACCATGAATAAATAATAATAATCAATATTGAATGTTAAATAACTTAAAAATACATTTAATTAATAAAGGGATCATAATATGGACAAAATAAATTAAGATCAAATAAATCCATAAAAATAGTCACATGAGCTTGAAACTTATCCATGGATATTATAACTAATAGAATAATCATGTGGACATCAATAACTGATCTCATAATGAGGGAATGTATATTGTTAGAAATAAAAACAAAATATTGTTAAGGCCTTATTCCAAGACTTCTTACAATCAATTCCTCATTCCAAGACATCTTATATAAATGGGTAATGCCTCAACCAAATACCCACGCTAATTTTTCTCTTAATATGCATAGAGAGACTACGAAATTTTTATCCACACCCATCACATAATAGGAAAAATTAATTCCTCATAATAAAGGGGTGAATCATAATTAATATAAACATTCATATTGAAAATATAACATATTAAATGTTAAGACTTACCTCAATCCGTAAACAAAATCATAAATCGTCCAGGGTAATATGGTGAATGGTAATAAAATTGTACATCTCTTGTCAAAATGATCATAAACCATCAAGAGAAATTATAAGGGTGTAATCAATAAAACATATCCTTATTTTATCATAATTACAATAAAGTGTTGATATTTTTTATTAATAAAAATACCATAAAAATGTCATTAAAAACTTTTTTGAGGAAAACAACCTTTTCAATTTCAAAATATTTTCAACAAAAAGTTCACAAAAAATTTTGAAAATAATTTTATATGAAAATAAACTTTTAAAATTTGTACAATAATATTTAAAACATTGAGTGGTCATGATGGAAGAAAACATTATTCATTCTATACATGTTAAAACAAATATTCCTTTCACATTTTCTTTAAAAGTAAAATAGGCCTTGTTTTGAAAAAGACATGAAGATTGATTTCAAAAAAATTGTAAAAATTAATAATGGGTAAAAATTACCTCAATAAATCATTTTTAAAATCATAAAAACCTTTTTTAAAACATTTTTTGAATGCATGGATTTCGATGAAAATGGATTTTCAACCAAGAGAGAAACAAAGTCGGATATTCTTAAAAACATTTTATCGATAATTTAACAAAGACTGTAAAAATGGTAATATTAATTGAAAATTTTAATGAATAAATATAGGAAAATAAAATATATTTATTTTAATATTGAAATATCAATTAATTTTCCCAAGGGAGACGTACACAAAAATAATCCCGAAAGATGATGAGATTGTGAAATAAACCCTTACAACTTTTGTAACTTCTGCATCATAAGCACCATAAAATAAATAACTTCAAAGTGAAATTTATATATAATTAATATAAAAATATTTTTTATATTAAATATAAAAAATTTCAGTATATACACCTTACAAAGGAATAAGTTTGGAATATGGTGTATGTCTCACTGAAGTAAAAGTGCGATGAGAAACCCTTACCTCGGGTTTGGTATCCTTCATATGTGTCTAAACCTCCTATATAATAAATATAGGGTTATTATAAATATATTATAGAACAATAATAATATATTTCATACCATATATTACTTATAGTCTTTTATCACCCATTTATTAACAATTATTTTTTAAATTCATTGTTTCGGGTGATAATTATTTCGTTGTTCATGTATATTTTAGTTCGTTAATTTTGGTCCTTATAATTTTATCATAATTAAATGATATCAATAACATTAACCATGATATAAATTTCATATATATTCATTATATTTATTTATATTAATCTATAAATTTTAGATATAGAAAATGGATTACATTGTTCACGGAGACGGTAGGTCATACGTACGCATGAATATTGTTTCTATTTTTCTTGATGGATGGAAAAAAAGGAAAATAAATATTAATTCACCTATATAGAATCATTATTATGTTATATATATCATTATATCAATAAAATAAAACATTATTAGCATCCATGTTAAAATAAAATGAAAAACATTTCACATCGCTATGTGGAGACAATACTCCACACGTACACATAAGTGACTTATTATTTTCAAGTTAAATGGAAGGTAAGAAGTTATATGTGATATTTTATTTAAATAAGTATTTATAGGTTATATATATCAAATATATTAATTAAATTTTCCTTAATACATTCCATGTAAAGCGTAAGCGAGAAACGAACCACATTGCTTCGTAAGGTGATGGTCTGTTGTACACATGAGCGATGTTAACATATCAATATTATAATGGACTATAAGAATTTATATATGATATGATAATTAAATAAGTATAAAATATCATAAATTTTATATAAATATTTTAAATCCATAATTACATCTATCCTTGAAAAGTGGATATGGAAAACAAACAACATCAGTTTGCAAGACAGGAGTCTGTCGTACACACGATTGATGGATTTATTTTCCATTTGATAAAAGTGTATATGGATATTGGTTATGAAATTAACATAATAAAATATCATAATATATTATATAATGGTTTTATTATTTTTTCATATTTGTAAAATATTATATGGAGTTATAAAAATTAGTAAAATGAAAATGCATAGTTAAAAACATTACTTGTTATTCAAGAAACCTATTTAGATTTAACCTAAATCCATCCTAGGTTATAATTATGATATAAAAAAGTAATAAAGGATATGGGGAGGTATTTTAGTAAGATATTTGGTCAATTATTTTCCAAAACAAAGGGATTTTGGGGTGTTAATAGGGGAGGAGAGTTGGTGGCCTTTTATAAGTGGGGGAGAGGACATAGTGGGTATTTTTTAAAAGAACCAATTACACCCATATTATTTTCATGAAAAAAGTCTCAAAAAAGGACATTATGTAACCATAGATGTTATAGGGTTATAATTTAAGTGTATAAAGATCATATATATACCATTGCGAGGTGGTAAGTCAGTGGTATACAGTATTTACAAAATATTTTACTTTTTATTCAATTTATGTTACTGATTAAAGTCTTAATCCCTCATATTTATTACTCAGCCATACACAACAAATAATAATAGAAAATAAATCACAACACATAGGGATTTACAAGGTTTTGTAAAAATACCAACTCCTTTACATTTTGGTTAGAGACCCCAACATGAATTCTCTACTATATCAGAAGGTGATTATAATAGTAATTAGTGAGACCCCCCAATTACAAACTAGTTATACCCCTAGTTCCAATTAGCCTTAAATAGTTTGTTAGACCTCCCAATGGAAACTTTTTCACAATGATTGGTTAGAACCCCCCCCCCCAATCAAAATCTTCAGAAACTAGTTATACCCCCCCCCCCAGTTTCACCCTTCAACTTCATATGATTGATCCATTATAGAAAGATCGATTGAAGATCCCCCTCCACAATCTTGCTAGATCACACAAGCTTGTGTGAAATTTCTAGTTCCTTTGCAAAGACACTGGAATTTCTCAAATAATATATGATCACTGAATACAATTAGGTACCTTAGTAAAACACTACTTAAGAAAGAGTTCTTTATTCTATAAAAGACACATCCACACTTCACACTAAAAACATAGATACAGAAATATTTTGTAACACTGAAATAATTACCAACCCATCTTCAGTATCAAAACACTACACTCAAATAATGAAAATTATTTTTCATGTACAACGTTCTTCCAACTTCATACATGTATAAAATACATATCATGGTCTTATCAATATAAAATTTCCATCAAAAAAATGCATAAAACTTCACACATTGATACATGTATTATCTCATTTGAATACATGTTTTTATTATTCACACATATTAAAATTCACTTTATTTATCATGTGTTCATGTGAGTATTCTTTAACTCATGTAAGTATTTTTCAAAATGAATCCTCAATGACACACATTTTACACCTTTCACACTCCCATAATTTACACACAAATTTTATTTATAAATGTTTTTACACTCATACATGCATAAAATCATGCATGAATCCCCTTAATTACTTCACGCATTCAAAACCTTCACACAACAGATAATAAGTTTTTCTTACACGAACTGTGCATGCACACTTTTCACACACCCTATGCATAAAAATAGATTCTCAAGGAATGTTTGAGGTGTACACTTCTTCTAATGTAGTAAGAAGAAACTTAGTAACATTTTTATTATAGGGAAAAGTGATTCATGAAAAAAATATTCTTCATGGGATACAACATAAATATGCACTTTCAATAAGTTACTCAAAACCTTCATGCAATATAGAGAGATTAAAATATGAATTGTGTTATCTCAAATGAATCATGTAACTCTATTAATCATGAAGTAAAACTATTGTGGTAGATACATATAGTTTTTTCATATAAATATATTCTTATTTGTGAAAGTAGAAAGTGCATAGAACATCCATTTAGAAAACTAGACAGATTCATGGTACTTTATTTTTTAGAAAATAGATGTTTCAAAAACTCACCATCCACTGAATCAATATCCTCAGTTGATATTTATAGGAAATGAACATTTTCACGGAACCTTCTAGAATTATGGAGATCACTCATATGATCAGTTCATTCATTAACTCCCTCCTTCACAAGAGATCACCTTCATCATATAATCACACAATTTCCATATACTACAAATCCATGGTTAAAACTTCGATTTAAAATTCAAATGAATTAGTATAAAATTTCAATTATATTAAAATTTCCATAATGTTAAAATGATGAATAGAAAATATGGATCAATACTTGGACAAATCCCTGTGAATAGGAGCTTCTCAAACCATCTCAATAAAGAGGTCAATGGATAGAATAAAATGGACAGACATGATGAATTGATCAAAAAATCGCATGATTTAGGAGCACAGTGAGATGATCGATATCTAGTATAAATTGAAAAAGTGATTGAATGGTTATGAAAATTTTATCAATCAAATTGCATGATCAAGAACTCATCTAAAATGATAAAACGTACCAGATATTCAAAATCAAGCAATCAGACAGTTCTAATGCATTTGTTCCAATAGATAAGGCATCCCATATCAAAACGTGGTTAAAAATAAATATCATTTATATTACAGGATGATAATTCCATCCACCATAAATGGTTTTCATACATTCTTAATAATACATTAGCACCACCCCACATGGTGTCTCTACCAATCTTGTACCTCCTACAGGTACCCCTTGCAGCCTGCTAGCCATTAGTCCTCCATGTCGGATGGCCAAGGTTTTACCTTCCCACATCAGTAGTGGTGTGGGTCCCTCGGTTGGTGAATACCTTTTTAAATAAGTCCAACTTGAACATAAAAAACAATCAACTAATAAAATTAAATAAAAATCCCTTAAAATTTAAACCAAAAATCATCAAAAAATCTTCAACCAAATTTTAAACCCTCATGAAAAATAAACCATTTTTGCATGGAATATTTATAAAATGTTTTAAATAGTGTTCCTCTTCAATTCAACCAATGAAACATTTCTTTTGAAATTAAAGATTATCTTTTCCATCATTACATTCAAAAACTTAAAATATATTGAAATATTTCACCAAACACTCAATGAAAAAAAAATCAATTCATTGAACACTTTAATCTCACACTTTTGGTTTATTATCAATACTCAAATGATGTCAATATGTTTAATTTTATATATCCCCCTTATTTGAAATGAATTCAAAGGTGAATTTAGGAGTTAAAATTCAGGAAAATTCTTCTCGACATTAGTTTTTTTATTAATAAAATGAAAACTCACTCAACTAAAGCAATGAGAATTCAATAAACTAACACTAAGTATACACGGGTTATCAATATATAAAAAACAAGAGATATGTCACCTAAGAATAAAAGTAATCCAAATACTATATTTTTATTCTCTTCTCAAAAAAAATTAAACAATTTCTCAACATGGAGAAATTTGAAAAAGATTACAATGATATTTACTGCACACTTCTCAACAAATGAAATAGAAAGATCGAGTGAAAAAACAAATAGTTTCCCCTTTAAAATTCAGATTAATAATTTGGGATTGATCATTATTTTCACAAGATTTTGAATATTTGACATCTTAAAATCATTTATACTCTCTCTAAAGGTATTAAACAATCTCATTAAATTTCTTGTATGTTAGTACAAAATAAATTATATAAGGTAATAAGGCGGAACCTATTTTTTCCTTATAAATAGAACTCTGGATGAGAGTTGGGTCTCAACATTGCTTTTCTATTCTTCTTTTTAAACATACACATGGAAGAGTTCTTCTTAATCTCTTGGGTTTTTAAAAGTATCATGAAATATTTTTTGTGTCATTTTTAATTTTTCTACACCTTTCACAATTAAAAAATTTTAATTCATCATTTTTAAATGACTCATAGTCATTATTAAACTCTTTATATGTCACAACTTGATTTTATTTTGCACTGAAAAGATTCTAATATTTTTCAAATTGTTTTAGATTATCACACAATTCACTTGTGATAGTATGTTAGGTCAAATATGTCTAATACCCTAAGAGGGTGTGTATCAGGGTTTGAATGATTAAAACTCCTACGCCTTCAGAACTTTTTTCGTCGTAAAAAATAAACACACTTCCCTCTTTCACCTATAAAAATATATTAATAGAAATGAAATCATGAAAAACTCACAGTGATTTTACTTGGTTCACCCTCACTAGGCTATGTACAAGAAGAATACATCGGTGATGTGATGATGTACCAAATCCACTAAATCTTATATCCAATTACAGGGTTTAGGCTAGATCACTTATATACCTAGGCTCGTTTCCTCTGTAAGGTTTAGGGTCTTCTCACTAATTTCCCAAGGGTCACTCCCTATGTCTCTTCCTCTGGCTCACTGATGTTGGGAAAGATCATTGTATTCCTCTTCCTTTGATCACTTCTCTTATAAGGGATCTAATCATAGTTTATGAACTTCTAGTTCCCTTTGTTTTCATGAAATAACACATCCTCAATTGTACATAGATTCTCTGTTGAAGTCTCTTTTTCACCCATAGATGAATTCAACTTTTCCACTTAGTGTTAAGTTAGAAAAAATTCCTTTCATGAAATATTTTTAAGATTTTTAAATCTTCATTGAGTCCTATATGAACCACATTTCTATATTTGTGAACTGTGAAGTTGGAATGCTTCGTGAACCACCTCCTCCAAAAATGGCTTCTGCTTCCATAAACCGTCCTCCTTTGAGAAATGATTCTCCTCTTTTTCTATGTATTGTGTTTGATTTAGTGTACCACATGTTGAAGATATTCTTCTATAGAAAATTCTTCCTTTTCAGGAATTGGTTTCTCACAAAATCCTTTCATGGAATTGTTTCTGTGAACCACTTCAACCGTCACAGGATTCTCCCTCATAACCCACTTTATAACTTCATCAAATTCCCCAAGAAAATATGTTTTCTTATGATAATTTCTCTAAGTAGATATGGGATTATCTCTTCTTATATAAGAAAATAGATATGTAAAATCTGATAATTCAAGATAACCCAAATCTTCAATGTGGTACAGCCTTCGTCGAGTACCTCTTATCCCACGAATCATTCTTCCCTACGTAGTATGCATAATTCCTTTCTTCCTTTGTGATAGCCCAAATCATTGTCACGTTATCCCGAACGATTCCATTCATGGCTTCTCAAATCACTTCCTCATTTACTCTAATGAAAATCCATCCCACATACCACAAGCCTTCTGTGTATCGCATGACTTTTCCATGAACCATTTTCTCCCTGTAAACTATTCTCGTATGTGGTCTTCATCTCGTACTTCGTTGTTCCCTTCCTTTTCTGATTTCTTTAAACATTCCATATACCACTTTTTCAATATATAAATCATGCTTCATGGTCCACATACTATGTAATCCTTTTTGGAAATCATCATTTTCCAAAAAAAAACTCCTAATTTTGAGGCCCAAAAATTTGGCAAACATAAGGAAATGACACCATCTTAAACACATACTTCTGAAAACACCAACCATTCCCATTCATGGTTATCTATCATTTTCAAAATCACAACCACACCCAAAACATACCAAGAGGAGACCTTGAGGGATTTTTTCACAACATATTATCTATCTTCACTATCTAACTTCACTTCTCATATTCATTATGAGGAATCTCACTTGATAAAAAAACTCTGTATTTCTCATCTTTGGGACCTTCTTGACAACATCTACCACAAAATTAATCCAAATATTCATATAAGTTCTATTTTTATAGTTTAGATGAATTCTTGACCACATGATTTTCTTTCTGATAATCTGATCTCATCTATTTAAAATTTTTCCTCTGATTCATGCCTTCTCTTTAGTAGTGACATGTTGTACCATCATGAATAATATTTATTACCAAACACTCCACAACCCCAATAGTATCCTTTAAACCTTAATCTTATAGACTGATAGAAATTTGGCTCTGAAGATTTTAGTTATTTCTTTTTCACATATTATGGGTGTATCTTCTTGTGATTAAATCTTCTAGATGGATTAGTACATTCTTTCTTTGTGGAAAATGTTTTATCATTTTTTTATTTGGTCTAGTTTGATTCAATATTTTCTTTTAGACCTACACTTTTAGAAATAAAAAATGTACAGTGTTATTCATTTGGTTTAGAATCAAACCTTTTCTATGGATCCTTCTTTTCAGTAGCTTTAGAAGATTCAATATTAATCTCAATAGCTTTAGTAAAGTATTATTTCACATTCTTCAACTCACTTTGAGCTAAAGGACACATAGATTATGTCTTAGATAATTATTCCTCTTTATCAACAAGTATTTCTTCAAGATCATTCTCAATTTTCTCAAACTCAACTATTTTAAAATTATTTTTTTTATTCTATTCAATAAATATTGATTCTTCCTTGTCAATATCTTTCATCCAACAGTTTTCAATTTTCCTTCTTGCTCTAATATCTTCATATTATTTTTTCTTATCTCATTAAGATGAATATTATCTTTTTTGAAATGTTCTTTATTATCAAAAGAGATATTGTCTATTTATTTCTTCCATTTTTTCTTTTTCTTCTTGATTTTCATATTTTCTAAAAGAGTAGCTTCGAGATTCTCTTTTAACATCCCTAATAAATTATTTCTCTCATCACCTTAATCACCTATAAATGAGTCTCTGGGTTTCTTATATTTACCCATAAAACATATTTGATTATTAGAATATCTTCTATCTTCAAATTCACTACTTGATGATGTAAATTCTTCCATTTATCTACTCATTATATGTCACGAACCAACCTAGGTTGACCCTGAACCGGTCACCCGAGTCGGTCCGTGACATCGCCCAAGAGGCGTTCCTGATCCTCCCGGGATGGCGACAAGTGCTAGGGAATCAACAGAGGATGTGGGAAGAATTTCGCCCAATATAAATAAATAAAGCAGCAGAAATAAAATTGAGCAACGCAGAATAAGTAAAGGGAACAAAACGACTAAATGGGAACAAAATAAAAATAAAACTAACCAAACACAACGTCCAAACTAACTTCTTGCAACCCCACAGGTCACTCTCCGACACAATGATCAAGAATCGACCAAGTCGAGTGCACTCAAGATGTAGCATGCAAAAACACTAAAAACAGAAAATAATTATAGGCATGAGTATTAAAACTTAGTAGGCTAGCCCGATATCTATTCCCAATGCACTACCTTTAAAATAAAATAAAAAATTATTTCAATTTTGAACTATAATTTATAAAATTATGTTTTTCTAAGTATTTTACTTAAAAACAAAGTACGAACCATTTCCCAAAACCATTTACAAATTTGGGTTCATTTCATTAGTGTCAATGTCTTTTTAGAAAGGGAAAGTGATGCTTATATTTTTGAATTTGTACAAATAGGATTAAACACTTTCATTTGAAAACCATTTCTAGAAACCAAGTTAAAACCAATTTATCACTTTCCAAGGAAAACAATATAAAAAAATTCACAAGAGTAAGTATACACAAGGGCAATGTATAAATATATACAAGTACCAAATCATCACAGCAAGTAACTGAAAAGTCACAGATATGGTTGAACCTAGGAGATCAGGAATAAACCAGAAGACACCAATATATGAGATATCATCCTCATTGACATGTCACACATGATGAAATCAAAACGCCCAATACGCTCGACCATCCTTTCTCAGGCAGGAAAAGGGAAAATCCCATAGTAATAAACCCAATATATCCACCTACTATGGGCCACTAGTTAGTATTGTAACCTACCAGTGTAGTAATCAATCTTAGAATATTCTCTCAATATGCCAGATTCCCATGCCTCAAGTAATTATAAAAGGGGGTGATCCAACCGATGCCAGCCGAGCATCCAATCACATAAACATATATATATATATATATATATATATAATAACAATAATGCACAACAGACATCGCCTCGAGCCACTCCGTGGGACAACTTATTGCCTTTTTAAACCATTCTAGCACTCGAGAACCTCTAAGTGTGGGTTCCCAAAAAATCATTCACAACCAAGGCATGAGAGTTATCCCATGAGGGTTTTCATCAAAACAATTACATCATTTTCCATAAAGTGCCAAACGGGCATAAAACACCTTTCACAATCACCAAAAAAAAGGTACAACTTCTTTATAAGACCAAAACCAATTTGAAACCATTTAAGGAGACCCAAAACACTACTTCACAGGCTGCCAATGTTTTTATAAAACCAAACCAAAACATTTGGTATTTCCAAATAAACTTTAAGAGCCGACCGGGAAATTTCTCATGAGGACCATAATACTTGTTCACTCTTCAAAATAAATCATTTATCATTAAACAGAACAACATTTTATATTCCGTGAATTATGTTTAAAATAAAAATGGGCATTCTTTCACTACTGGGTGTTCGTTCATTGAGAAAATGTTTCAAGCGTCGTGTATAAAATAAACGGCTCTTTTTACACCAAATAATCATTTAAAAAGTAATTATCTTATATTACTTCTCATTTAATAAAATTAATAAAATATTTAATTGAAAAATTATCGTGTGCAATCATAACAAAACGACACTATTTTCACACAACAATAATTCAATTATAATGTCGCATAATAAATGAATTAATAATGATAATAAGAGTAAGAATAAGAATAAGAATAATTTTAATAACAACAACAACAACAATAATAATAATAATAACAATAATAATAATAATAATAACAATAATAATAATAATTATTATTATAGTAATAATAATAACAATAATAATAATAATAATAATAATAAAAATAATAAAAATAATAACAATAATCTTAATAATAACACTAATAATAATAAAAATAATAATAATAATAACAACAATAATAATAAGAACAATAATAATAATAATAATAATAATAAAAGTAAAAATAAAAATGAAAGAAATGTTTCAAGGGGCCGCTGCGCACCTAGCAGGAGAGGCTGGAAGTGGGTTAGGTCACCGGAGGGTGCTGGCCAGCTCACGCGTACCAAAGGGAAGACGTCAGGGCTACTGGGAGGCTGAGGCAGGGATTTCTGAGGTATTCAGAGGGGTTTCTGGGTGAGGCTGAAGCAGAGAAGGAGGCTGGGTCGAGTTGGGAGGTGTCTAGACGGGAAGCTGCCTGACGACGGGGTAGTGCTACAGGGTAGAGGAGGAGGGTTGGCACTGTTTTTGGTGAGTAAGGCCAAGGGTGGTGCTGCTGGGTGTGTGACCTGAGGAATGGAAAGGGAGGGAACTGTGGAGCCTGGTGTGTGTCGACTGAAGGCGGCAGGAGGGGCGCCATGCGAAAGATCGAGAGAGCAGGTGGTTGGTCGGTCGGCCTACTCACGCACAGCAAGGGGAGCGCCGGGTGCGCAGGGGGACGGCTTGCCTCTAGGGAAGAAACTGGCCAGGGGGGTCGGCGCTGGGAAACACTATGGCAGGGGAGGTGCACCAGGAAGAAGGAGGGGAGACGGAGGCTAGTCGGACGGAGTAGGGAGGATAAGGGTAGCACCGGTGGAACCAAGGGCGTTGGAACGAGGTTGGCTAAGCTGTTGGCTAGTGGAGTTTGACACAGGAGGAGGCACGCTACACCGGGGGAGATCGTGCCGGTTGGGACGCTGTAGGGGACGCGGGCTACTGTGTGAGGGAGCAGGATAGGGCGGGTGCATCTAGGTTCTAGGTAGAGGGGGGTGGCGGCACGTGGGGGAAGGGAGAGCAGCGGAAGAGCCATGAGGTGGAGAGAGGGGGGTTCTTGAAACCCTAAGAAAAAAATTAATAAGTAAAAAATAAAATAAAATAAAATAAATAATATATACATGAAATATCAATAATAATAATAATAATAAGGATAATATTAATGATAATAATAATAAAAATAATAATAAAAATAAAAATAAAAAAATAATTCATATTACCTCAATATTAATAAAATCATTAACACAATAGGAACCATAGATGACGCAATAATTAGTGTGCCTTTATAAAAATAAAAACTTTTTATATCAATTTTTCGAAGATAGTGAGATGTGAAGTTGTCAGCGCGAGGTCGTGCGGCTCTGAATTCACACTCCTCCCATGCGTCCGATGATGTCAATGCCAAAGAGAACACCTTTTTAACATAACTCAATGAAACAATTCATCTTGGACTCACCCGAACCCCAGAAAAATTTATTTAAGGCAAAAAAATAATTAAAATGTACAAGTCTCATAGGTCAGGGTGTGACAATTCTCCCCACCATAATGCTTTCCGTCCCCGGAAAGCCACAACACCATCTAGCTGATCGATCAATACCTATAGATTCCACACAACAAGATCCAACCTCTTAACACATGGACATTCCATCGATTACCAATGGGACTCGACCTCATTTCTTGAAATAGATCACCAATAGAGGGGAGGCCTGAACAGACTACCAACCATAAGGACTCAACTGGCACCCGATAAAAACTTAATAGAAAACTCAAATAGACTCACGGTGGGTCTCCCCACCATTAAGAACCGACCTACTAGCAACCAAACAGAAATCCAACTTAGGCCAGAACCAGGCCTTACTCAAGCTATAAAAATCACAGCAAAAACATTTAAACCACTCACTCCCATCCGAAAGGGATAAGAGTTGTTCTGAAAAGTATGTGCAAACCAAAAACCCTTACCCCATGGGTGGGGAGGGAGGGACCAATGATTGGATCAATGAAACTATGATAGAAAACTACTCACGGCTCACCACATCAGGATGGACACAAACCGAAGTCACAACTGATTCACATGGGTAGCCCACGCAAGTTCACTAATCCATAACTTTCATCAAAAAAATCACAATTTCCGACATTGCATGACGGATAATTCCATCACACACTTTGCAACAAGATGAAAATTTCCACGACAGAGAAACCAGGGCAGCAACACCAAACTGTCTCACCATACAGTAAAGGCTCAACCTTAACCAGACTACTCAAAATTCCTCGGGGGTTCCTGACTACACACCGGCTTCACTCTGAGACCTTTTGGCCGAAGATCTAATGGATGAAGTGTCTCATGCCTCGCAGTCAGGTTCTGACAATCCCTTTAAGAAACATACATCTTTTTATTTGACAAAATAATATACAAAAATTCAAAATAAAAGCCACATTGGTGTTGAAAACTGGAGCTCCTCAAAAGACACACGATATCCCATACATGTCAAAACCCGAAACACCATTAGTACAACTACAATGATAAAAGATCACTTACACAGAAAGGAAACTTACACCAGAAACTTTGAACAAAAACCCAATTGCAAATCACTTCTGAGAACTTACTCCATGACACTTTCTTGCAACACCTCGATAGAATCGCCACAAGTGACCCCAAGCATCCACATGCCTGGCAGGGCTTCGGAGCACTTGGGCACGATGGATTCTTGTGACCCATCCTTCCACACTAATAACACACAAGGATCTCTCTCCCTGAAGAGGTTGATGATATATCCCAAGGCCTTTTGATTCCCCGACCATCTCCATCCACTCTCATTTGCTTACTCATCTCCTTTCCATAATCTTCACCACTGCTCATAGGGATCGAAGGAGGGAGAACTACTTCGATCAATCCTGTCATTGTGGCTTCGACATGAAAATATTTTCTCACTACATCGACAAAATAATTTAGGATAGAATCTGACACCTTCGACTATAGATCGAGGTGGAGACCCGCCTCGAAGCGTCGAGCCTTAATGGGGTTATTCGTGGCATACCCTGAATCATAAGGGAATAGCTCCACAAAGCACTGGAAATATTCCAACACAGATCTGTCACCCTGCTGCAAACAACATATCTCCACCCCCTTTCTTAACCTTTCTTCCTTAGAGAAATACTGGCGAATGAACAAGGCCTTGAAAAACTCCCAAGTAAGCTATTGGTGAGGCTTGTTCGGAGACATCGACTCCCACCACATCCACGGTGAACCATCAATCATGAAGTTCACAAACTTGACCTTCAACGACTTGGGAAAATCAATGAGGTTAAAATCCCTTTCAATATTCCGCATCCACTCATCTTCTATAGAAGTTTCCTCTTGAACATAAAAAAGTGGTGGATACAGCTTCTAAAACTCAAGCATAAAGTCCTTAGGTTGATCAATCGTACTACGATCACCCATCGAATCTTTAAAGGGATAACTATTGGACAAGGAAAAGTCAAAAACCCAATCAAGACCAACTCAATTAAAAAAATCCTCAAAAACAAACATTGCATGGGTGAAAAGCTTGAAAAAAAAATCAAGTTATCATAACATAAAAACTTTTTTTCTTTGAGAACATCTATAATTTAAAACAATCTTGGTGAGTTAAACCCTCGCCATTGGTATCCCCTAGAGTCTCACTCACATGCATGTATATGTGCCACCCCGGGCATCCATCCATCATACCAAACATCTTCTCATGATACAACATACTACTATGTATGTGAGCACCCCAAGGAACACCAAGGCTAAAACAAAGCAACTTCATTTCCAAAAACAAATCATCCATACCACTTCTTCTAAAACAGTCCACAAAATAAACATGTTATTTCAAACAACCAATTTTTTCAAAAACCCGTTTTTTCAAATTCAAACCACTCTTAGAAGTCCCAAGAGACCCAAAACATCTCAAACAGGGAACTAGTGTTGGTGTATGACTTGACCATATGGTTGGCGGCCATATGTCAATCACGTTACTGACATAGAGAGTCTTTTTGGACCATTCCCCTAGCTCCACATGTCTTTCCAGGCCATGCGTCTTAGGAATATTACCCCAAATCCCGTTATTGTATGTCAATCGCAAAACATTTCCATAAAAACCCAAATAAACAAATTAAACCGGACTTCCCATGGAAACCCAAGGATCAGAACAAGCAGGAGTTCGTGACGCTCTTCCCGCACCTACCCCTCAAGTCCCGACAATCCTACTCCATCTACCTTGACATCCCAAAAAAGAAAGGGCACTCTGAAAACCTAGGTCCTCTAAAAGATGGCCTCCTCTGATGCCATTTTGTCACTAACCAACCCTGGTCGACCCTAAACAGGTCAACCGAGTCGGTCTGTGACATGGCCTGAGAGGCGTTCCCGATCCTCCCGGGCTGGCGACAAGAACCAAGGCATCAACAGAGGTTGTGGGAATGATTTAGCCCAATATAAATAAATAAATCAGCAAAAATAAAACAGAGCAACGTAGAATAATTAAATCGAACAAAACGACCAAACAGGAACAAAATAAAAATAAAACTAACCAAACATGACATCCGAACTAACTCTGTGCGACCCCGCGGGTCACTCTCCAACTCAACAATCAAGCGTCGCCCAAGGCGAGTGCACTCAAGTAGTAGCCTTCACAAACACTAAAAATAGAAAATAACTATATGCGTGAGTATTAAAACTCAGTAGGCTATCCTGATATCTTTTCCCAATGCACTACCTTTAAAATAAAAGAAACATCATTTCAAGTTTTAACTTCAATTTATAAAAGTATATTTTCTAAGTATTTTACTTAAAAACAAAGTACGAACCATTTACCTTAACCATTTCCAAATTTGGGTTCATTTCATTAGTGTCAATTTCATTTTAGAAATGGAAAGCGATGTTTATATTTTCAAATTTTTACAAAGAGGATTAAACACTTTAATTTGAAAAACATTTCTAGAAACAAAGTTAAAACCAATTTATCCCTTTCAAAGGAAAACAATATAAAAAACTTCACAAGAGTAAGTACACATAAGGGAAATTCATAAATACATAAAAGTACCAAAACATCATAGCAAGTAACTGAAAAGTCATAGACATGGGTAACCTAGGAGATCAAGAATAAACCAAAAGACACCAATACATAAGATATCATCCTCGTTGACATGTCACACACGATGAATTCAAAATTCCCAATACGCTCGACCATCCTTTCTTAGGAAGGTCGAGGGAAAATCCCATAGTAATAAACCCAATATATCCACCTACTATGGGCCATTGATCAGTACCGTAACCTACCAGTTCAATAATCATTCTTAGAATATTCTCTCAATATGACAGATTCCCATGTATCAATTATTTCCAAAAGGGGGTGATCCAACCGATGTTGGCCAAGCATCCAATCACATACACATATATATATAATAATAATAACAATAATTCACAATAGGAATCACCCCGATCCACTCCATGGGACAAATTCTTGCCTTTTTAAACCATTCGAGCACTCGGGAGCCTCTAAGTGTGGGCTCCCAAACAATCAGTCGCAACCAAGGCAGGATACTTATCCCATATGGGATTTCATCAAAACAATTACATTATTTTCCATAAAGTGCCAAACGGTAATTAAACACCTTTCACAATCACCAAAAAAGGTACAAATTCTTTATAAGACCAAAACCAGTTTGAAACCATTTAAGGATCCCCAAAACACTACTTCACAGGGTGCCAATATTTTTACAAAACCAAACCAAAACATTTTATTTTTCAAAATAAACATTAAGAACAAACCGAGAAATTTCTCATGAGAACCATAATACTTGTTCACACTTCAAAATAAATAATTTATCAATAAACAGAACAACATTTGATATTCTGCAAATTATATTTAAAATCCAAATGGGCATTCATTTACTATTGTTTTTCCATTCGTCAAGAAAATGTTTCAAGCATCGTGTATAAAATAAACGGCTCTTTTTCCACAAAATAATCATTTAAAAAGTAATTATCTTATATTACTTCTCATTTATTAAAATTAATAAAATATTTAATTGAAAATTTATCATGTGAAATCATAACAAAACGACACCATTTTCACACAACGCGAATTGAATTATAACGTCACATAATAAATGAATTAATCTTAAGTTGCATAACAATATTTAGAACATACGTATTTATATAGGCCGCAAACCGCAGGGAATAAAGTAACTTAAATTTTAAAAGCAGTGCAATGGGAACCTACCTCGAGATCGGTGGGCGACGAAAATGAAACTTCAGAAACAAGGTGTGATGACGACGCTCGCTCGAAAACGCCCTACGCGGGTCCTAAAATTTCTAAACCTACCAATAAAAACCCACCATCAACTAAAACTCATAATCTAGCAAGAGTAATATGATAATAACAATGATAATAAGAGTAAGAATAAGAATAAGAATAATGTTAATAATAATAACAATAATAATAATAATAATAATAACAATAATAATAAGGATAATAAGGATAATAATAATAATAACAATAACAATAATAATAATAATAATAATAATAACAACAATAAAAATAATAATAATAATAATAATAATAATAACAATAATAATAATAATAATAATAATAATAAAAACAATAATAATAATAATAATAACACTAATAATAATAATAATAATAATAATAATAAGGAAAATAATAAGAATAATAAGAATAATAATAATAAAAGTAAAAATAAAACTGAAGGAAACGTTTCAAGGGGCCGCTGCGCACCAAGCAAGAGAGGCCGGAAGGGGGTCCGGTCACCGAAGGGTGCTGGCCGACTCACACGTAGCAAAAAGAAGACATCAGAGCTACTGGGAGGCCGAGGAAGGGAGGTCTGAGGGCTTTGGAGGTGTTGTTGGGCGAGGCCGAAGCAGAGCAGGAGGATAGGTCGAGTTGGGAGGTGGTTGGACGGGAAGCTGGCCGACGACGGGGCGGCGCTACAAGGCCGAGGAGGAGGGCTGGCGCTACTAGTGGTGCGTAAGGCTGAGGGTGGTTCTGCTGGGTGTGTGACCTGAGGAGAAGACATGGAGGGAACTGGGGAGCCTGGTGTGTGTCGGCTGAAGGGGGCAGGAGGGGCCCTATGCGAAAGATCCAGAGCACAGGAGGGGGGTCTCTCTGCTTACTTATGCACAGCAAGGAGGAGTGCCGAGTGCGCTGGGGGATGGCATGCCACTAGAGAAGAAACCGGCCGGGGGGTCGGCCCTGGAAAACGCTGCGGAATGGGAGGTGCACCAGCAAGAAGGAGGGGAGACTGAGGCCAGTCACCCGGGTCAGGGAGGAGAAGGGTAGCACCGGTGGAACCAAGGGTGCAGAAACGAGGTTGGCTACGCTGTTGGCTGGTAGAGTTTGACACAGGAGGAGGTGCGCTACATCGGGGGAGATCACGATGGTCGGGACGTTGTAGGGGATGCGGGCTGCTGTGCGAGGGATCAGGATAGGGCGGGTGTGGCTAGCTGCAGGGCAGATAGGGGCGTGGCAGCACACAGGGGAAGGGAGAGCAGCGGAAGAGCCATGAGGTTGAGAGAGGGGGTGTTCTAGAAAACCTAAGAAGAAAAAAGTAATAAGTAAAAAAAATAGAATAAAATAAAATAAAATAAAATAAATAATATATACATGAAATATCAATAATAATAATAATAAGTATAATATTAATGATAATAATAATAAAAATAAAAAAAATATAAGAATTCATATTACCTCAATATTAATAAAATGATTAACACAATAGATGACACAAAAAAATAGTGTGCCTTTCTAAAAATAAAAACTTTTTATTTCAATTTTTCGAAGATAGTGAGATGCACAGTTGTCAGGTTGTGGTCGTGCGGCTTCGAATTCATGCTCTGCACATGCTCCTGATGACGTCAACACCAAAGAACACACCTTTTTAACATAACTCAATGAAACAACTCATCTTGGACTCACCCAAACTCCGGAAAATTTTATTTAAGGAATAAAAATAATTAAAATGTACTAGTCTCATAGGTCTGGGTGTGACATCATATTTCTCTTCTTGTAAGTAAACATCTTCTTGTGCTTTATCTACTTAATTTTCAGATATTTCCTATACTCTTTATCTGATTCAGTATAATTAGACTTATTCTTCATATAGTTTCCAGAAAAATGAACATTGTTGTGACAATTACAACAATTTGGTGATTGTTTGTTATTTCCTTTCAATGTACCCCTATCAAACATTCTTATAAACAAGGACATAATTTTTATGAAGTCGTTTTCAACTTCCTCATTCTTATAATCATTGGATTCTGGTTCTTCTTTACTTTTAGTTTTACAATTTATCATGGCTTCAATGGCCATCTCATATCTTTCCTTTTTCCTTAATGATGGAACTTTTATCATTTAATAGGATATGAGAGTATTATGATGTTCATCCAATGATAGATATTATCTCTCTTCCAGTTCTAAAATATTTGATTCAAATCTATCTAGGAAATTTCTCATAAGCTTCTTCACAATAGTAGAATCATCTAGATTCTCTCCAAAACCTCTGATATTGCTGACAATAGCATTTACAATTGTAAATTAGTCATCAATACTTTCATCATCAGCCATTTTAATATCTTCAAACTTGATTCTCCATATTTTAAACTTGGATTCTCAGAATTTAATACTTCCTTCATAACTGCTACTCAGTTTATCCTAGATATCCTTGGTAGTTTGGATACTCATCACTTTAGAGTAAAATTTTTCAAATAAATCCTTCAAGATTGCATACTAAGCCTTTCCATTAATGTTCAGATTTATCTTATCAGCTTTATTCATTACAAAATCCACATTGATAGGTGGGAAACCCACTGTTGTTGTTTCTCTCACATCCATCACAAGAGATATAAGATAAAGAAGAATCATATTCCTCCAATACTGGTAGTTTATGAAGGAAAAATTAGTAATTCCTCAGTTGTTCACTGGATTCAAATTCTCCAATACTCATAACATTTTCTTGATCTATAGAGGGTACCTTGGGCTGAAATACTAATTAAAGTGTCCAAGGATTGGTTAGATTCCACTGAGATGGTGCTGAATTAGTGGTATTGTAATGTCCTAGAAATTCCGTATAAATTTGATTAAATTATATAGAATTATTTCCAGACCGCTAAATCTGACAGCTCGTGATTCTGAGGCCCGGAGTTTCTGGAATGATCCGTCAAATTTTGGTTATGTTTTAATTAGCACGTGTAATTAGTTTTCCTAAAAAAAGTGGAATAACTCTTAAATGGTAACTCGGATCAGAAATCTGAGGGCATAATTGAGTCCAGTATGGCGGTTTTACCCTAAGTACAACTTAAGTTTAGTCTGCACGAGCCTCCTGTGAGATATCCCAAAAATGGAATAATCGTGAATAAAATAATTAAATAAATTATTTTATTTTTCAAATCCTTATAACTCAAAAATGGTAAATCAGATTGAAAATCTAAGACCACCTCTGAACTCATGAGGGTATTCTCTCTTTAGCCATATACTAACATTGGTCGGCGTGGTGCACCAGTAAAAGTTAGTTTTTGGCCGTAAATAAAATAATTCAGTGACAGTTATTTTATTTTAAAATTCCTAACTTCTAAATGGTAACTCTGACTGAAAATCCAATAGTACCATTGGGTTTGTTGGGGAATGTTTCACTTAGGCAGAGCCTAACCTCGACCATCGCGGGTCAACGTTGACTGTTATGATTTTTCTGATCTTTTTTTCAGGTACGTTCTATAAACACGCGAGCGGTGTTATATAACTTTTGAACCAGTGCTCGGAATTGAAATCTGAGGGAATCATTGAACTCGTAGTGCCGATATTCTCTTAATGAGACCTTCACTTCGACCACAGTAGGTCTGGAGAAAAAGTTATTTTTTGTAACTTTTTAATAGAATAAATAAAATAACTTTATTATTTTATTTTTATTCTAATCCTCCAACGGACGAGCAGTAAGGTGGGACCGGTGATGTGTCAAGCCAATAAATTACTTCACATTTCAATTCTAAGTAACCTCACTGTTGGGGAATTATGAAGGTTCCTAATTAATGGGCCTCCTTTAATCCCATGAATGTTGCACACCCTTCCACTCTCCTATTTATATAGAGCTTTGGGAGAGGTGTTGAAACTGCTTCGCCAAGGAAAGAAGTGCTGACAAAGTGTAGTGATGCCAAAACCTTGGAGGACGGAGTTGGTGCTAGTGGGAGGTGACGAGCGACACCGAAACCCCAAACCAGAGATCAACGGATGAGTTTCTTCATTGGAGGCTAGTTGTGGGGGATGATGAATTTAGACACTTCCTAAAACGCGGACGCTCTCTAACGAACTTAAGGTTGGGGATTATTTTCGTTTGGGCGTTTTTGACTTCCTCTTCCCCATTCTTGAATTTATACAAAGAACGCGGTCAACCGACTAACGGGTTGACCCGTGATTCCTTCGTCTTTGTGAGAGGATATTGTCGAGTATCTTGTAGGGTTTTTTATTTGTATACCCCTTACCCCATTATTTAAATTATTAATAATTAAATAATAAACAAGTCACTTTCTACAGTTCTAAAGTGAAGGGTGTGGGCCAAACGAAAATGGCCCGACCTCTCCGTAACCTATGTGGTTTTGATGGGATCTTCGCGAAGGAGGAGGATGGTGACCGGTGATGGTGTTTGGCACTAGTGGGACTCGGGAGCGGCAGTCGCCACTCTGGCCAACCGCAACGAAGGCGGTGGCGCGACCACGCCACTAGAGAAGAGTTGTGGCCCATCGGCTGCAGCGGAGCAAGGGCGGAAGACAGCCGCCCGAAGGGGCAGCAGCTCACTTCTACGTCGCCCAGTGGAGAAGAGCTACAGCCTTGTGTCATGGAGATGAGGCAAGGCACGTTCAGCTTGATGTTATCCACTGGTGAAGGCATTGCGTGCGATTGTTCCGCACAAAGGAGGACGGCTGGCTGACCGGCCAGCCGCGAGCCGAGCAGACACCGCGCTACAAGTCGTCGCACCACGGGCCGCCGTACAGCAGGTCACCGCACCGCGGGCCACCCAGCAGAATGCTCAGTGCAGGCCGGGCCAGACCCAGCATGTCGGGCCAGACCCAGCGGTCCGGGCCAGATCCCGTGGGCCGAGTCGACCAAAACCGGGTCGGTTTGGCCCAGGCTGGGTCGAACCGGACCCGGACCAACTTCGACCCTTTTCTCTCTTTCGGCCATATCTTCAACTACGGGTGTCCATTTGACAAACCATCTATGGAATTGGAAACCCTAGATCAAGATGTTACTTTTGGTAAACCCCACTTGAGTTTTGGATAAATTTGGGTGTACATATTGGTTGGATCGAGCACAAATCCAACCGGGCCCTCGGGACTAAAAGGCTAATAAATTACAGATCGGGCTTCCGATTGACGCACTGTTTGTTGTGTTGAGACCCCTTTTTGGTGGAGGTACTTTGGGATACTTATTCATGGGAATTCGTGGAAGTTGGAGTATTTGACCTTTGGCTTGAGAAGCAGACCCTCCTGAAATCAATCGAGCTTAGTGTGGCAACCCTGTAGCTGGTTGTAACATGAGAAAGGGATCCTATGTGGGTTTGTGCATTGGGATCCTTCATGGGTCTGTGCTTGATTATCCGACATGAATCCGATCTAGGAATCCTTGTGGGACTACTTTAGGATCTTGTGTGGGTCTTCTCTACTAGGATCCTATGTGGGTCTAATGATGTACTAGGATCTTATGTGGGTTTGATGATTTAGGATCCTTTGTGGGTCTGATAATTTTGGATCCAACATGGGTTTGCCTCTTAATAGACTAAGATGATTCAGTAGTTTCATCTAATCATCTTTACTACTGTACCTAAGTTATACCTGGTGTGATATGAGTCCTTACCTTCGTAGTGATACCTTTGTGGTATTCTTCTATGTGGCGTACCTGTGTGGTACTTTCCTTTGCGGTGATACCTTGGTGGTATTCTTCTATGTGAAATACATATGTGGTACTTTCCTTATTAGTTATACCTTTGTGGTATTCTTCTATGTGTCGTACCTATGTGGTACTTACCTTCGTGGTGATACCTTTGTGGTATTCTTCTGTGTGGCATACCTGTATGGTACTTTCCTTTGTGGTGAATCCTTGGTGGTATTCTTTTGTGTGGCATACCTATGTGGTAATTTCTTTCATGGTGATACCTTTGTGTTATTCTTCTGTGTGGCATACATGTGTGGTACTTACCTTCGTGGTAATAACTTTGTGGTATTCTTCTGTGTGGCATACATGTGTGGTAATTTCCTTCGTGGTGATACCTTGGTGGTCTTCTTCTGTGCGGCGAACCTGTGTGGCACTTTCCTTCATAGTGATACCTCTGGGGTATTCTTCTGTGTGGTGTTTCCTTTGTTTTACTTACCTTTGTGGTGTTACCTTCGTGGTATTATTTCCTTCGTGGAACACTTGAGCTTTGAGCAAATGAGTTGGGCCTTGTGTTTCCTCATGAATGAGATGGGTATACTTTATAATTAAGGTATATGTATGGGCATATACCTAAGTAGGGTTGATAGTTATTTTCATGCTTTTTGGTTTATCCTTGGTGGAATTTGTGAGACCTTTGAGGGTCTTGGGGTCCCTACAGAGTGTCGTTATACTCACCCCTACATGGTCTATGCCCCCACCTTATTGTGTTTGGTGCGGACGACGGACAGCGCTGACTAAGGACAAGAGTACTAGGACTGGAGGTAGCTCGGAGGTGGACCTTAGACGAGGCGTACCATAGAGATGACCATTCGAGAGCTATAAATACCCTTCAGGTAGGATCCCTGGCAGGTGTCCATAGGAGTTGTTTCATTTGACTTGTACTTTCCAGTTTTCTTGTACTTTCTAGTTGGGCTCGTATTCTGGCCCCTTTTACTTACTGTACACACTCTTTTTACTATTCAGTTTACTTTTGTTTATATCTTGCTATGTTATTGGTCGTGTGTGTTTACAGGATATAAAGTCAATTCCTTCCCGAATTTTGGGGAATACACCATTTGGTGCTAGTCACCAGCCCTTGGCCTATGGAAGGCGGGCTTGGGGTAGTCACGGCACGAGCCCCGAGGTACGGTTTGTGACAAGTATATGTTTTTTAAAAAATATTTTACTTTTGATTCAACCTATGTGACGGGTTAAATTCTTGATCCCTCATATTTAATACTCAGCCTCACCCTATAAAAAATAAAATAAAATAAAGCACAAAACATAGGGATATACAAGGTTAGGTACAAAGACGTACTCCATGCCATGTTGGTTATACCCCCCAACATGGATTCTCTACTGTATCATTAGGTTATTAAAAAGTAATTGGTTAGAACCCCCCCCCCCCCCCAATTAAAAATGGGTTATACCCCCAGTTCTAATCAGCATACAACAGTTAGATAGACCCCCCAACCACACCTTCTTCACAATGATTTCCCACCCCCCCCCCCCCATCCCAATCTTCAGCAACAGGTTAGGCCCCCTAGTTTCACCCTTAAAATTAAGATGATTATCCACTATAGAAATATAGATTGAAGATCCTCCTCCACAATATTTCTGGATCACACAGACTCATATACAATTTCAAGTTTATTTTCATAGATGTTGGACTTTCTCAATAAATATTTTATCACTAAATATAATTAGATAACTCGGTAAAACACTACCTAAGAAAGAGTTCCTTCTTCTTTAGAAGACCTGGTCTCACTTAACAGTGAAAACTTAAATACATAAATCTTAAAAAATGCTAATAGAATTACTTCCCTATATTTAGTCTCAAAACACTGCACTCAAATCAAACAAATTATTTTGCATTTACACTGCTCTTCAAACTTCATGCATATATAACACACATAAAATTATCTTCTCAACATAAAATTTCCAAAAAAACAAATTTATACAACTTTACACTTTCAAGAATTTATTATCTCATGTCAATACATGTTTTTATTATGCATGCATATTAAAATACACTTTATTTCCCACGTGTTCTTGTAAGTATTTTTCAATATGAATCCTTAATGACACACATTTTCCAATTTTCACACTCTCAAAATTTACACACACTGTTTATTTCTAAATGTATATACACTTATGCATGCATCGAATCATGCATAAATCCCCTTACTACCTCTATACATTCAAAACCTTCATGTAATAGATAAGAATGTTTTCTTAGACAAACCATGCACACACACTTTTCACACACCTTGTGTATAAAACTAGATTCTCATTGAATGCTTTAGGTGTACAATCCTTCGCATGTAGTAACATAAAAACTCGGTAACGTTTTCAATAAAGACCAAAGTGCTTTGAAAATAAAATATTCTTCATGGGATACAGTGTAAATATGTACTATTAAGAAGTTCCTAAAACCCTTCATGCAAGACAAAGAGATGAAAATATTAATTGTGTTGTCTCAAATGCATTGCATAACATTTTTCATAATGAAGAAAAACTAGTGTGATAAACCCATACAGTTTTATCACGTAAATCTCTTCTACTTGACGCAAGTATAAAGTTCATGGGACTTTCCTTCTGTGAACCATAAATATTCACAATAATTATTTTTTGGAAATGATATATTCTTAAAAACTCACAAAACCCTAAATAGATATCCTTAGGTGATATATATAGGAAATGAAAATTGTCATAGAACATTCTTGAATCCTGGATATCACTCATCCCATTAGCTCATTCATTCACTACCTCATTCGCAATAGATCGTCATCATCATATAATCTCACAATTTCTACATACTGAAAATCCATGTTTTGAACTTAAATTTAAAATATAAATTAACCAACATAAAATTTTTATCATATTTTAATTTTCATAATGTTAAAATGATGAAGATAAAATATGGATTGAGCTTTGGACAAATCCATGTGAATAGAAGATTCTCGAACTAGCACAGTGAAGAAGATAATTGATGCAATAAAATAGATGTCCAGGATGAATCTTTTAGAAGATCACATTATCGAGGTTCATAGTGAGATGATTTATGTCTAGGATAAATCAAATGAGTAATTGGATGGTTTGGAAAATTCAATCAATCAGATTTCATTATCGATAGCTCAACTAAAATGATCTAATGGATAAGATATTTAGATTGACAATTCATACAAATTCGATGAATTTGGCACAAAATATAAGGAATCCCACATCAAAAAATTCTTAAAAAGATGGAACCCTAATAATACAGAATGCTACTTCCATCCGCTATAAATGGTTTCCTTACATGCCTACTACTCCCACTAGCGCCACCCCACATGGTGGCTCTACCTCTCTTGTGCCTCCTACAGGTTACCCTTACAACCTATTAGCCACTCATCCTCCATGTTGGTTGGATGAGGTTTCACATACCCACCTTAGTAGTGGTGTGGGTCCCTATTTTGGTAAATACATTTTTATATAAGGCTAACTTGTATATAGAAAAACTGACAAGTAATAAAATGAAATATAATGACCTTAAAAATTTAAATTCAAACCCTTTAAAAACTTTTCAACTAACTTTTAAACCCCCATGAAAAATAAACCATTTTTCATGGAATATTCATATATTATTGTAAAAACAATTCTCTTCAATATGAACAATGACGCATGTCTTTTGAACATAAAGATCAGTTATGCAATCGTCACATTAAAAAACATAAAACATATTCAAATATTTCACCAAACACTTATTGAAAAAAAATTAAATTCAC
Organism: Viscum album; assembly: GCA_963277665.1. Taxonomy (NCBI): domain Eukaryota; kingdom Viridiplantae; phylum Streptophyta; class Magnoliopsida; order Santalales; family Viscaceae; genus Viscum; species Viscum album. Next base: position 846,658,630 of record OY728120.1, on the reverse strand, counting down.
TAGAAACTTCAAGAATATTTCCATCCAATGGATATTTTATAAGTTAGTAGATCATTATGACCCTTATCATCAAAGTTTAACCCTGATAAAATGATTTTTACCATAATCTCAGTAATTAATTTTTATTATTTTTATAATTTAGGAGATTTAAAATTTTAGTTGTCATTATTAGATGATATAAATTTTCATAATTAAAAATATGAAATCCATTTTTCCAAATTCAGTTCACAAAAGTGGTAGAATCCCATCCAAAATTATACTCATAAACGCGACGAAAAAGATAGTTTCTAAAGAGAAAATTTGGGTAAGTATAGAATGTTTTAATATCATACTTCAATACGAAATTGATGCTGATGACCTAAATTATTTAAATTTTAACATAATAAAAATAATTTTTCTTTAAATCCAAGTTAAAATATAAATTAAATTTATAAATAATTTAAATGAAAATGTAGTTTTCAATTAAAATTCAGTATTTTTCACTATTCATCAAAAAAATAATCTTTTCATATAATTATAAAAAAATCACCCAAAGATAATTTTTATATTTAAATTTAAAAAATTAATCTTATTTTATCAAATAAAGTTCCTAAAAGTGGTAAAATATATTTTTAAATTATACAAAGAAAGCGTGATTAATTTGTCATTCAGAAAAATCAAATTTTTCAAAAAAAAATTTATTTCTCTTTTATTTGATTCTTATTTTATTTCTATTAAATAGATTACAAGGACTCAACATTAAAAGTTTTATAATCAAGATAATTAAACTATAATTATATTTCATACCTTTCCAAATATCTTTTAGATTTAGAGTTTTAGATAATTAGGTCACAACCCCATATATAGAAATACATATATAGAAACTCATATATTACAAAGTAGTAACTTCTATTCAAAATCCATTTTTTCAAAATATGAAAATTTTAAAATAAAACAAGATTTCTTTCCATAATAAAACTTCAAAACTTTAAACTTCAATTCTTATCTTAATCTACCCATATGAAAACCTAGTGAAATAACATTTTAAAACATGGGATAAGAACATAAAAATCATTATGGGATATTAACGGAAGAAATAAATTATTAGTCCATAAATGAAAACATTTTCAAAAAGTTATAAATTTTAAAAACAAACATAAGCTCTTTGTTTAACCTTATAACATCATAAGTTTCCTATAAAACCATAGAAAGAATATATAAATCATAAAAGGTAACTTGTTGCATCATTTTCATATCACTCTTACATATAAAGTAGATCTCTCTACTATATTGGGAGTAACTATCATGGTTACACTTGTAATAACCATTGCATTATATTCATACAATCTCTTAGAAGAATCCTAACTGGTTAACTACATCCCTTTAACCATTGCATAGGAGCGCTATAACAGGATCACCCTCCCTAGGTTTATCATAGAACCATCAATCATTATAAAAAATCCCAACAACCATGAATATATCATAATAAGAAAATATTTCATAAAATAAACATTCTTGATGAAAATATATTTTCTGTTTTGAAATTAACTTTTATTTTTTTTACAAGTCATGCACTCATAAATTAAAACATTTTATATGAAAATAAAAATTCTAAACATGTAAATTAAAAATCAAAATATTAACTAATCATGAAATTGGTAAATTCTATTCATTATTTATATGTAAAAAACATTATTTTTAAATATTATAAAAAGATACATTAAATAGGATTTTTAAAGGAAATCCCATTATAAATATCATGTCATGGAAGTATAAGTTAATCAAATGAATAGAATATGTATATAGACTATAAATCCACATAATACAACATAATATAATCAAAATTTATTTCATAAATAATCTTAGAAAACATAATCAATTAAGTATAAGGTTAACCCTAAGAATGGAAAGTGGGTTAACAATTCCCTTAACTAATGTATGAAATCATTTTTTCTTTTACTTAATTTCCTAAATAATCAAATTAAATTTATTAATTTCTTAATTAAGAATTTTTTTCACATATATTTTTTTATTAAAATTTTATTAGTTTAATTTATTTCTATTTTGGTGAGTTATAAATATCAGAATCATCATTCCATAAGCATTCATTTCATGGCTTTATATTCAATTCTATTGATTATAATTATGGGAGTTCTTGTAAAATGGAAGAAAAAATCTAGAAGTATTAATAAATGGTATTAATAAGTTTATATAATTTTAAATTATCCGATATATCATTTTGTTTTGTGATATTAGGATTATTCATTAGATAAAACATTGATGATAAATGTTTGGTATGTTTTTTTTGTGGTTTTCTGACCATCAAAAACTAGTTTCATTTTATTTTATTATTATGTCTATAAATTAGTTATATAAAATTAAAAAAGTTATAATATAAATATTATTTTATTTTTTTAATATAATAATTTTTTTATAACCATACATGAATTTGGTATTAGAAAATAAAACTTTTCACCCGTGAAGGCGATAAATCTACATGTCATGGATGATGTTTTCGTTTTTTAGAATAAGTGGAGAAGAGAAGAGGTTTGATGATAGATATTCCATTAAAATAATAAAATTACATTATATTTTAGATACTTTAGTTATCATTTTACTTTTTATAGGGGGTGAGGATAAGGTATAAATAAAGAAAGAAATAAAGAAATGATTTAAAAGATAAATAAATGAGTATTTTACCTCTCGAGTATTGTCTCCTTAAGAACCACCTTAAGGAATTTGGTTTTGGTATTTTAGTGAGACCATATGGTCTTGGATGTGAGTAAGAGGATTGGGAAGGAAATTTTTCAAATTTTAGAAAATATTCAAGGCTTAGAGGTTGCGAGGTGAAGATTTGGTGAGGGTTGGTATTTAAGGGGAGAGGAGAAGGGTATTTTTTATTATTTTATTCATTTTTTTATTATTTTGTCTCAAACTATAAATAGTTTTGATTCTTGTGAATAATTAAAATAAATAGCGCATTTGAGTTCAATATAATGGGTTATTATATTATAAATGACTCACAAATTTACATATTTAACTTATAATGTCAAATACCGTAAATTATTGCATTTCACTATTCACCAAAAATTCAAATATTTTAGAAAAATCCCAAAAAATCACCCTAACCATTTTTTGATGTGTAGATTTCAAAAATGGACTCCATTTTTTTTAAATAGTTTTCTAAATATAAGAAATATAATTTTTATTAAAATCATCATTTATTTTCAAAATACTGATTTTAATATTATAACCAATGTTATGACACTTTGCAAAATTAATTAGGTTCTCATGAAATTATCTTATAATTATAATACAAATAAATTTTAATTTATGAGTAAATTATTTGAAAAAAAAATTCTTTTAAATCTATTTCTTATTTAAGAAATTGTAAATAAACATTTATGTCTTACAAAAATACCAATACTTAATTTATCATTTATAAAACATTTATTTAATTATAAAAATATATAAATATATCATATTTTCATTTATAAGATACAAAAATTTTATTTATAATTTTATAGGTGAGTTTATTATTATAATGGTCTGATTAATATTCTTAATAGTCACATTACTATTATAACGGTCATGTTACTATTTCATTAGTATAGATTCATTGATTTCTATAAATACCACTTATTTAATTATACAATTATAATTAATTTAACTATTTAATTCCATAATTAAAACAAATTATTCAATAAGTACCTGGGTTATTACATAGATTACCATTGAATTTATTTTATACTTATGTAAAGCATATAATTTCAATAATTTAGTTATTACTATTCATACCCACCAACTTAATGGCTATATTATATTGATCATGTTTAAAGAAAAATATTTTAATAGAGCGTCATGTTTTTTTAAACCCAGTGTTGTGTGCATCGTAATATATTGAATAGGTTGAGTTTATTTAAAAAGAAATATATTGTAAAGTCAAGGGATGTTATATTTTCTTATAATATTGATGTTTTATGTGATACATGATATCGAACATGATGTTACTATTTTAAAATCTCAGTGTGTTATTATGTAGTTTTGGAAAAAAATCATATAGGGGTAACAAAACAGAAAGGGTCAGATTGAGTATTTACTATATCATCAAGGGTTCATGATGAGTGGGATTGAAACAACATACCTAGATAGACACTCCTAAGGGATATTCTTGTGTTAACTCACATTTTAATTATGGACTATTATGAAGGATTTAAATTATTGATGACTATAAATTGATGAGGTTAAACCTAATTTATCATAGATTGAAAAGAAGGTACTAAGATTTAGGGATCCTATGAATGATTTTCCCTAATTACATGATTACTCTATAACACCTTGATATTTTTTTTAAAATAAAAACTCAAATATATTTAATATTTTTGATATTTTATAGTACATGAAAGACTGATTTTATCTTGTGTTACATGCGACACCGATTTTAAACCAAACCTGACATACTATGTAAATATTATGATTTAATAGGATAGTAATGAAATAGTTGTAGGAATAGAGAGTGTGAATAATATTAAATAAATTATGAAAATATGTTTTATAAATTTTTTATAATTAATTATTTTGTGAAAAATTAATTAGAAATTAAAATAAAACCCTTCTTAAAATAAAAGGAAATATTTTTCTAAAAAAATATTTTTATGCACAAAAGTGTTTTTTATATCAATAATATAACCAAAAAAATTTTGGTTAATTTGTTTAATTATATTTAGATATTATATATTAAATCCAAATTTTAACATTAATCTTATATTTTTCAATATAATAGATAATAATAAATCCAATTTTAGGTATAAAAATTTTATTTTCTAAAAAGTAGTTGTGTCCCCTTTTATGGTGCACTTTTTCTAAACTAAATTTTTCAAATTTTATAAAATTAATTTTATATAATAAATATAATTTTTTAAATTGAAATATCAAAATTATATTAGGTTTAAGGGTTTTATTTTTCTAAAAAATTTCATTTTTTGATGTATAGTTAAAAATACTGAATTTTAATGGAAAACTTATTTTTTTATTTAATTTATTTATGAAGTAAAATTATATTTTAAATTGTTTTTAAAGATTAATTGGTAAAATTATACATCTATTAATCCAATCTATGTCATTTTAATCAATTTTATGTTGAAATTGGATAGAAAAACTTTATAAACTTTTGAACTTTTTCTCTTTAAAAACATGCTTTCTTGTTGCGTATGCGGGATTAATTTTAAATTAATTTTTTCTGATTTGGTGATTTTAATTTCTAAAAATTGATTAAATATTTTTAATAATAATAATTTATAATATATAATATTTAAACTTAATTTTTTAAAAAAAATAAATAGAAAATGCAGTAAATATTTATTATTTTAGTTAAAGTAAAAATATGATTACTAGGGGTTAGACTAAAATGATAATAGTAAAAAAGACCTGAAATGTAATATTAATATTACATAATGAGTTTTTTTAGAATTTTTTCATTAAATTATCTGAAATTTATCAATTCCTTTTCACTTTCATTTGAATATGACCTATATAATAAGTTAAGTAAAGAAAAAGGCAAAAAAGATACTTTTCATACTTTTAATATATATAATGCTTTGGGATAGGGAAAAAACAACATTGGTTTAGTTGTAATTATTATTTTGAAATATAAATGATATTTTTTATCAAAAAAATTATCATTAATTATTTTATATGAATTAGTTACTTAAAATTCATAAGAAACGCTAACAAAGTAATTATTTAGTTAATATTTAACTAAAATAAATTATAAAAAAATATTTAAATTGAAGTGAATTGAATGAATTTTTATATTAAATTAATTTTTTAGATGAATATATCATGTTACACAAATTTTAACTTAATATATTATAATTATATCATTATCTTGATATTTTTTAATTCAAATTAAATATGTAATGTCAAAATTGACATTAATGTTATTTTATAATAAATTATATTTAATTAAATTATTTAAAATTAACAAAAAAACTATATTCTTCCAAGTGATTTTAAAATGATAATAAATATAAAATATGATCCATTAATGGACCAATTTTTCTTTTATAATTAACATATTGACCCCTAAATAGTAAAAACTCTATTAGCATGGTTACGGTTAAAGTGGTGTTTTTGCGCGTTACATGCGCTTATGTTAAAATTAATTTCCAAAACACATAGGATTTAGAAATTAAAAATTATATATCATATTTATAATAAATTTATCCAAAATATATATTAATTTTCACTCTAATTTGGTCTTATGTGTTAAATTTCATAGGTTGGAAAACAAGTTGCTATATTGAAAAAACCAAAAGGGTAAAAATATGGATACTTGGAAGTTAAGAAAATAGATGATTAAAAAATGTTTTTAAATGTTTTTGGGAGATATATATCAACCATATAATCTATAAAAACATTTAATTATTATATTTTGAGCCACTTGAGGTAAGATTGACCTCCCAATAGTGAACACCATTGAGTATTTATAAGAATGTTACTCATCCTCAACTATAAAAGGGCACTCACTCTCACCACTTATTCACAACACTCAAGCCATTGGTATCAACCAATATCTAAAAAAATAAATTCCCAAGTTCCATAACCTCATCTTATAATCCATATTTTGTACAAAAATCCATTATCTGAAGGATTTAGTGCCAACCTAAGGAGGATACCCAAAGAAGAGGTAATGTTCTTCAATAATTGTCTTTAATTTTATTTATTTATATGAATACTATAATTATTATTATAACATGATGATATAATAACCACAATATATTACATATAATAATATGTTATTATATTAAGTTTACAACCTAAAACCACACACACTTCCATAAAATGTGTTATCAAATCATCATTCGTGTGTATGGAAGACTACCATGTTGCAAACTGATATTATTTATTTTTCTATTACCACTATTAAAAGTTGGGAATAATGATGTATTTATTTATTATATGGGATATCTATTATATTTATTATGTTATTATGATTTTGAAATTTTTATATCACACACACCTTCATGCTTTCCATTTTTTGGGAATATGATAACATCGTTCGTGTGTACAACAAATAACCACCTCATGAAGCAATGCGATTCATTCATGATTTATATAGAATGTATTAAGGATGGGTTTAATAAAAAAAATTGATATATATGACATAAAAATTATTATTAAATGATAATATATATATATATATAATTTACTTTTATCTCTTCCAACCAAATAAGAAAATGAAAAGTTGTATCCATGCGTTTGTATGGTCTACCGTCTCAATGAACGATGTATTTCATTTCCTATAAATAAGTTTTATGGATTAATAAATGAATATATATGATATTTATATAAATTTTATATTTCTTTAGGTGATGTAACCATGATAACATTAAGAGTAAAAAATATAAAACAAATAAAAACTTATATGAAAAACAAACCAGTTATTACCCAAAATGTAACATTAACCTGGAATTGTTAATAAAAATTTAGTAAAATTTCATAAGAAAATAATATATGGTATGATATATATATGAGTATGGTTATTTAATATATTTTGAAATTCGTTATATACTGGAGTGATGCCTCCTCACTCCCCATGTCCGCTCTCTCTGGAGAGCCTCTCCTCATAGGGATTCTTCATCCTTGCATCCGAGCTTCCATCATTGGCTGATGTTTCTTCCACTCTTCTTTCATTTTTTTATGCTTCTTATTTGGTTTTCTTTGCTCTATATTTGTATTTGTGGGCTTCTTCCACTGCTCTTTTGATCTTCCCCCTTTCACTTAACTCCATTCCTAGTCTGGCGTGATGGTAACCAAGACCGATTGGGAGGTGTTAGTGGATGCTCTCAATGGCGCTTATTCAGTCTTATCAATTACAACTTCTTTGATTAATTCTTATAGGGTTTCAACCCCAGTCCACTTTTTCACATTTCTCAGTGGTTCTTTCATTGGTTCTTCCTCAATCTCTCTGTTCTGATTTCCCTTAGGTTTTTAGTCCCAGTGCTCCTCCTTCATGTCCCCCAATAGCTTTGTTTCACCCTTACCCTATCTCTACTTCTCCTTACTACCCTTTCCTCCAAGTCCTTTTCTTCCTTCCAGGTTGTTTGGGTGTGAAGGATTCCTTGGAGTTTTTGGTATTTTTTTGGGGAACAGTATGAGTTTACGACCAGGGAAAATTGTGTTGTCTTTCTCCATTTTATTTATCCTTACGGTTTTCTTGTATAGTGATGGCTTTGGTTCTCTCTATATTTGTAGATGTATTTCTTTGGTGGTGGATATGGTCATTAAAATGAATATTGGTTATTATTCTACAGATTTTGTTCATTTTTTCTTTCTCAATGTTATCAACACTGCATTGTTCGTCTCTAGTTTTTGGTTTTATTTGTTCCTGGTTATGACGGATATCGATCGTGTGAGTGCCCATCAGCCAGCAATGGTGATAAAGTTGAAGTTTAGAGGATCCATGGTTATAATGATCGATCTCGATGAAGTGGATGTCATTCAAAGTTTCCGGTTACATTCTTTGGCAGTGACAATGGTTACTATGATGGTTCTGATGATGGAGGAACACATCGACATGACTGGCCTCTTAGTTTGAGGTCTCTTGGGGATGGTTGATGGTACTGACGGTGGCAGTAGGAAAGGATTCATTATGGATTGCAATTGGTAAGATCATGGATTGAGATGGATATGGAATTTTCTATAATTTTTGGTTTTCAAAATTTGAACGTTTGACTTTTGAATTTTGAATGTGGTGGTGTGGTTTTTGTGGATTTTGGGTTTCTGTTAACACCTGGATCATTTTTGTACAGTTACAACTTACCCAAAAAGTGGCTATTCGAAAATACAAAAAACATTGTGTTTTTTATAATAAAATTGTATTTATTATACATTAGGTTTGAATTATCATGAAAAAAGTTAAGACTTTGTGTAAGGGGTTCGTGTCTCACTTTTTACTTTTTTCAGACACATGTCATATTCACTGCAAATTTATTTTGAGTGGTGTATATACTAACCATGAATGTATATTATAATTATTATCCTAAACACTATTGGGTTTTATATATCCATTTTATTAACTCTCTTTCATGGGGTTTATGGTTTAAAAGTTAACAAATTAGAAAGGTATTTTTCTCTCAATTTTCCTTCTTTGAGATGTACATCATGATATGCACCTATATTTATAATTAAGTCTCCAATATAGAAATATCATGATCTACCTCTCATGATTTAAAATTAATTTTACTATAATCTAGTTATTCAAGATATATCCATGTAATGGTACCATTTTTCCACTCTTTGGTACTTAAGATAATTAAGAAGATGTTTTTAATAAATTATGATTTTATATCTCTATTCGGACAGAAATTTGTTTTATTCAAAAACCATTTTTTCTAAAAAAGTTTTCAAAATTATTTTTAAATTATATTTTAATCTCATTTTAAAGTAAATGATTTTGAAAATGTTTTATTTTTTAAAATGTGTTTTAAATTATTCTTAAATCTTACTTTATAAGTTTTCAAAGGTTTTTTTCAAAGAAAAAGATTTCATAAATGGTTTATGATTAAAAATTGTTTTAAATTATAATATAATATAAATTTATATGTTTTCAAGGTTATTTTCAAATAAAAAGGTTTTCAAAATGTTTTATATTTTACTGGTATTTTTTTAATATGAAAGGTTATTTTCATAAAGAACTGTTTTAAATGATCTTTAAAAATTAGTTTCCATCTAAGATGACATATGTTGGTATTAACTATTCCTTACTAGGTATATGATCCAAGAATAGCATTTGTAATTTTTTTTGAATGTTTTATGTTTTCATTGAATGATTTTTATAAAACCCATTTATCTTCCAAAGGTTATACCATGATAAAACACTTATGAAACCAACTTTTTTTCACAGGTTATGCTATGATGAAATGATTATGAAACCTGTTTCTTTTATATAGGTTATTCTATGATAAAATTTTCATGATGTCCATTTTATTTCGTAGGGTATTATATGATGAATTTTTATGATCTTATGTCACAAATATCCATGATTTCATTATGTGACAAGTATTACCTATATCTCCCTCCAATTCATTGGGTAAGGATTTATATCTCATGAGATGAAAATATGAAATAAGTGAATGGGATTGATCCAATATGGGAAATAAATTTGTCTTGATCTATAAAGGTAAACAGGTGCATCCAGAACCACAATGGTAAATAGGTATGTCCTAATCCACAAAGAGAAACAGGTGCATTCTATTCCAAAAAGGGAAACAAGTCTATCCTGGTCCATAATGGAAATTAGGTGCCTCTAGATCTACAGTGGGAAATAGGTTCATCCTGATTAACAATGTTTATTGTCTTGGTAGATAACCCTGACACATGAATTTTTGTTCAATATTTATTATGGTTCCACACTTTTATGACATGATATTATGCTTCATGATTCATTTTTTATTATTTATCACTCTTATGGCCCATGTTTTCTAAAATGATAATGTTTTGTTCCTTGACTCATATTTATGATACATGATAGGTTGCATATAAAATTTATAAGTTATATTAATGATCACAGACCCTTATGACTATCTTATTCTTTAACATGATAATATATTGATATCTCTTGTGTTTACCCTTATTGTTCATCTAAGATCATGCTTTACTATGTTTCCTTTCCCCAAGTTATGAAGAAAGGTTTAGTTTGGTTATGCCTAAGAAGATTCATTTGAGAATATTTTTAGGGGAGATGTTGAAGATCTTTCACCAAGTTAGAATATTATGTTACAAGTCTCCAAAGGAACTAAACTATTATGGTCCTTGGGTATGTGTTTGTGTAATGTAATGAATATTCATCCAAAAAATGTAATATCCATGTATGAGAAGTGTGGATCTCTATATACTCACTATAACCATTTTCCATCATGCTATATTTTACTATCCATAGTCAATGGATGGACTTAAGAGGAATTGTGGCAACACTAAATATGATGGGAAATAAAATGAACATTATCATGAGAAACTAAATGAAATAGGAGTTGGGATATGAAATATTACATCTATTCTCACTCAAATATTTTAATATATTAACTGTAACATGAATCAAATTGATCTTAAAAATTTTAAAAATAAGGAATAACTCAATATTGAGACTTTTATGAAGGGTCACCCACCTTCCTTTAGTGGTTCCTCTGATCCACTAATTACAGATAAATGGATCAGTGCCACTGAAAAGATATTTTTCATTCTCTAGTTTTCATGACATGAAAAACTTTCTATGTGGTATATCATTTAGAAGGTGAAGTGGATCAATGGTAGACTCTTATCAAGAATACAAAGCAAGGGGAATAAATCGACTCCATGATATGGGAATAATTTAAGAAGGGGTTTTTCATTAAGTATTTTCCCAGAAATCATCACATTAAAATGGAAAGGAAATTATTAGAACTAAAATAGAAATTTGAGGAATCTATTAGTACCTATGAGTAAATCTTCACATGACATGCAAGTTATTCATTTGGTTTTATCATTGATTCCAAAAGAAAATTTGATCGATTCTTTAGTGGCTTAATACCATGTTCTTGAAATGAATTCGATATAAGATTCCATAATAGTGATGAATAAATAATTTATATACTCTCAAGATAGAAATTGAAATTAGAAAAACTTCATGTTATCGTGGTTTTGTTGACTAAATGAGAAAAATGTAATTTTGAGGAAATTATAATAGTAAAATCCATAGAGTAAAGAAAATTAATCCTCCTTCATGTTAGAAGTGTAAAACAAAGAATAGATAAAATTGAATTATGGGGTTTATTTATTGTTTTAAGTATGAAAATGATGTTAATCAATATAAAGAATTCCAAAGATATGTGAATAGTTCGGTCAATGAAAGGAATGGTGAAAAATATCAACCAAATGTCCCACCCACACACCAATTATATAATTTCAAAGAGTGTGTAAATTATTCCAATTAGTGTAATAATAAGAGGTTTCATTATGAAAATTAGTGTTAAAAAAATCTTAATCCAAGATATAAAGAGAAATTCCAAGAAATAATAGATATTGAAGTGATCCACGAAAATAAAGAGGTGAAAGGTACACTTATCATCCACTAAAGAACTAAACAATTTTATCCTAGATCTACCCACTATTTTTTATATAAATAATTTAATAAAATTATCACATCACCTCATAAATTATTAGATGTTGTATTATTATAAAAACATTAATGTTATGATCATCATATCTCAAGTCCATAACTCCTCTTTGGTAGAACTTTATGGTGATGATATTCCTAAAAACCATGTGATTTTCCCTCAAGTTGAATTAGATATGATTTTGGTCATGGTTTGGATCTATCTATATAGAGACTATATCTATTTATAATAAAGGTAAGTCACATTTAATATTTTGAACCAAACTATGATTGTCTTTTAGTATAAGGATGAATATTATCTTCTAATGTAAGTTACTTCAATTTTATGGGTCCTACAACATATTTGTAAAGGTTATTTATCTCAAAAAGTTTAGGATAAACTCATCGTCAATAATATGACAATTTTTTGGTATTATACAAATGTAATTTCTAAATTCTTTCCTAGTTTTCACCTAAATCATGAAGTTGAGTTTTCAAAAAAAACTCATGCATAATGCCACACCTATTTCAATGAAGTTAAATAGAATAGACTAGATTGAGTTACAATAATTGAAGAAGAAACACTAGGAGGATCATGATAAGGAATTAATATACCCTAGTACATAACCATTGGGTTCATCTATACTTTTTTCTAAGAATTAAGATAAGTCATTGTATCTATGAATTGATTATCAGGAGCCTAACAAGATAACTATCAAGAAAAAATATCCTTTGTCCTATATCTATGATTTTTTTATTCAATTATGAAGAGTTAAATAATTTTATAAGATTTTACTTTATTCTAGATATCATAAATTAAAGGTTATAAAGGAGGATATACCCAAAATAGAATATTGTACAAGGTATGGGAATTATAAATTTATAGTAATTTCATTTTGACTTAATAGTCCCAATATTTTCTTGATGTATTTAATGAATAGATTGTTTTTAGATTACCTAGATCAGTTTTTAGTTGTCTTTATAAATTATTTTCATATATATTCCAATATAATGGAAGATAATGAAGATCGGTTGAGAATTATGTTGATGACCTTATATAAGGATAATTTGTATTCTAAATTTTCCACATATGAATTTTGGAATCAGAAATTTTCATTCTTATGTCATATAATCTCAATTAAGAGTACATGAGAGGATCATTAAAAGACAAAAGTTATTGAGAAATGGCCTAGACCCTCCATGGTTACCAAGATCTAGAGTATTATTAGGTTGGATGGATATTACCAAAACGTTATGAGAGGTTTCTCACTAATATCTAATCCACTCACTAAATTAACTTAGAAGGGATTTATGTTCATATTAACATATTAATGTGAAGATAATTTTAAGGGGATGAAGTGAAGGTTGGTTAGTGAACCTATGCTTACACTACCCTATATTGGGGAAGGGTTTGTGATCTTTAGTGATGCATAAAAGAAGGGATCAGGATGCATCATCATGTAGAATGATTTGGAGATATCTTGTGACTAACTCCAATTAAAAATTCATGAGAAATATTACTTGAATCGTGTTAATGAGTTGGAATAGTAATTTTTTCACTGAAAATATAGAGGAATTATCTTTATGGTGAATAGTGTGATATATATACTAATCATGAAAGCATGAAGTATATATTCTCAAAAAAATATTTCATTATTCACCAAAGGAGATGGTTGGAGTTGATTGTAGATTATGGTTTCTCAATATACTCTAAACCTTAGAAAGAGAACAAGGTGGTTGATGATATGAGTCAGAAATACCATGTTTTTTTCCATGATGAGGATTGAATGGAATCTGATTTTTAAGGATTTATAAAAGATGGATCCTAAAATCTTGATTATGGGGAATAGATTATATATTTCTTATATTAATGTTCAACCATCCATTTATTTGAGGAATAAAGAGAAACATAATGAGGATGTGGAACTACATAAGAAAGTTAAAAAGGTTCTTGAGTACGGCCAATATTATTATTGAATAATAGGGTTTAATAACTAAATATGTTTTTCATAAATACCAGACTTGAATAATTACTTGTTTAATAAATATCATTTTTCATAATTATCTATTAATATTGGATGTATGGAGATGTATAGATATCTTAAAGAGTATTTCTGGAGGGATAACATAAAAAGGGATATTCCATAGTATGTATCTTGGTTCTTAGTATATCAATATGTTAAGGTTAAGAGAATTAATTTTAAGGGTATTGTACAACCATTACTCATACCACAAAGGATATGGGAAAACATTACCATGGATTTCATCATTGGACTCTCTAAAACATATAAATAGAATAATTCTATTTTTCGTTGTAGTCAATCACCTTATGAAATCAACATATTTTATTTCCATCAAAAAAGATTTATCTCTTGATCAGATTGTTAAAATATACATTAAATAAGTGTTAAAATTTCATGGAGTGACACATTCTATTGTATCTGATTGGGATGTGAGCTTTACCTCAATGTTTTGGATAAGTATTCAGTATGATCTAGTTATAGAGTTTAGGTTTATTATTTTATATCATTATAAGATAGATTTTTATTATGATGGGAGTATTTAAAATCAATAATACATGTTAATTTCTTATTATATGGATTTCAAAGTTTTTTGGGATCAAAACATTCCTTTGCTAGATTTTTCTTACAAAAATAGGTTTCACTTGAAAATTTAAATAGCTACTTCTAAAACCCTCTATGGTAAGAATTTAATAACTAAAATATGATGGGAATAAGTTAGAGAAATAAATCTATCATGAACTAATCTAGTTGAGGAAATTTTATATAACTTTATATCAATTTAGAAACACATCATGATATCTTAGAGTCAACAAAAACTTTATGATGACAATCATTAGAAAAATCTAGAGTTCAAGGTTGGTGTAAGGTATTTTATGAATATATCCTTGGAATATGGCTATGATATTTATAAATAAGGTAAATATAATCCTTAAATATATTGGTCCATTTAAAATCTTGATCATATTGGGATAGTATCTTATCACTTGGGTCTTCCACCAAATCTCTCTTAATTTATGATGTGTTTTGGGTGTCTCTCATGAGAAATTACATGCCTAATCTTTCACATGTAATGATCTAAAAGTTCATAACACAATATAAATATATATATTATGAAGAAGAACTAGTGTATATTATAGATCAATGACAGAAAGTGTTCTAAAACATGACCACTCACCTGGTTAATGTTTTTTGGTGAAACCCCAAATTTAAGGAAGCTGTGTGCAAACTCGAAGATGTGATAAGGCAAAAGTATCCTCAATTTTTTGTATTATAGTGATATAATTTTGAGGGTTAAATTATTATAAAGGTGTATAATGTTACACCCTTATAATTTATGATATATTTCTCATAAAATAAATTAGATTTCAATGATATATTTCTTTAAATTCCACATTGGGTATAAATGAACCGTGAAATAAAATTAAAATATTATTAATTAATGTGAAAGTAATAACTTATACATTTTATTGGATTGTATTAATATGACTAACAGAATTATAAAAATTATTTTTTACACAATAATTCATTATATACCAATTTATTATAATTGGAAATAAATTAATTTTAAAGTAAAATAGATGTTTTTCTAATAAAAAATTTTATGTAGAAAATGTGTTTTTATATTAATAAATTAAATTATTAACTATTTATGAATTATTTTATGAAATTTTTAGATAATATATTCAATAAAAATTAACATTCTTCTAATGTTGTTTACTATTCCTGAGATAAGAATAAATCCAATTTTATTCTTCAAAAACATTTTTCTAAAAATGGTTTTTGTTTCATTTTGGAACTTATTTTAAAAAGGATTTCTACCACTTATAGAAATTTAATCCTGAAAAATGGATACCATATTTTGAATCATGATGTTAAAATTTGGTAAATATTCCCCATTTATTTCTATTCATATGAATAGTATTCATGGTAAATATTGTCATCATGGTAAGAATAAAACAAGTAAATTTGGGATAAGATTAGAGATAAGGCTTTAAAATCTCTCTAACACTTGAATTTATCCTATAATGTAAGTTTTGTTTTGAAATTATCATAAATTTTTTTAAAATATGGATAATTAGTTCCATTATTCTTTGATTATGTCCATTATATTATTTTAATAATAAGATAAATTCAAAATGTCACTCTCTTAATTTTAATTTATATTATATATTTTTATTGGGATTAAAATAATTTATGAATGGATTTAAAAGTTTATTTTCCACATAAATAATATTTCTTTATATATTAGTTTTTTAATTTTTTTATTGATGATATAATTAACTTAAACTCTTACGCAACGCCACTACAGTGCTTTTGGTGGTAATAGAAAAATCAAGGTAAGTGATTTTAAATAAAATAAAATTAATATATTTCAAATGAATTGGGAATTAAAATAATTTAATAGGTAATTATTAATTATGGTAAAAAAATTATATTCTAAATAAATTGATTCCTTTATGTCTTTGAATTCAAATTAAATGAATAGTCCCAAAATGACATTAATGATATTTTTTGTTAACTTATATTTTATTAAATGATTTTAAAAAATATTGAAAGAGAACAATTTTTGTTTTAAATAGTATATAATTCCATACAAAGACCATTTTTGTGACATTATTCACCTTATATGTAAGTTTATAACCCTTGATGGATAAAAAATGTGTTACCATGGTTAAGGTTAAAAATGGTAAATGATGGGTTAAAACAAAATATAAGTTTTAAAATGAAACATAAACATGTTTAAATTTTATTATTTTAAAGTATTTATACCTTAAAACATTCTATATTCTAAATTATGGCTATTTTTTGTCACATTACAAGACTATGATATATATTATTTTTAAACACTTTACGTAATTCTAAGTTTACATTTCCTCACTTATAAACAAAATCATCTTATTACAATATATTAAAAAAAAAGTTTTATCCTTTTATATTGGATATTACCTACCCTATTACCATCCTATATTCCTTCCCCACATCCTAGAGCTTATTTTGTTCAAAATACCATCCTTTTAAAGCTTATTGTTTAAGCCAAAGGTGGTTACTCATTGAAGAGGTATAACTCTTAACTTTGTAATTTCAATTTTATTTCTTCTTATAAAAATTCATATTGATGGTAATAATTATGGATTTACTGAATATATATTATATTTATTATATTATTATATTTCTTAAAAGGCAAATTATTTTTCACTTTTCTGTCATTCCATCTATCAAAAAGTGGAATCAGCACTTGTGCATATGTACGGACAACCATCTCCATGAAGGGATGTAATTAATTTTTAAACACAAATTCATATGAATTGTTATAAAAGTGTATATAATTATTATATATAATACTCATGAATTTATTAAAAAAATTTATATGATGAATCCAAGAACAAATAGATTCCACTAAGACTTCCAAACCAAAACATGCATAAAAAATAGTGACCTTCAGGAAGAGTGGTTTTAACAAATAATTATAAATAAATTGTGATAATATGTTATAAGTAAATAATATATGGTATAAAATATATGAACATAATTCTTTAAAATATTTAAATTAAATATATATTTATTATATAGGTTTTTTGAATGCGTATGAATCAAGATGAGAGTTGAGGTAAGGGTTTATATTACAATCCCAATTATTTTCAGGATTATCTATGATAAATTCCCATTGAGAAAATTTATATTAATATTATCCTTTAAACCCCATATATTTTCTTATAAACTTGTAATTTATGGATTTTTTATGTATTATTATGATTTTCCTATCTTTGGTACTTAAATATATTAAGAAGGTTTTTTTAAATAAAATCCAATCTTATTTCCTCTTTGGTTGATGAACTTTTATTACCATGTCCATAGTCAAAAAATTATTTTATGAAAGCTATTACCTACTCTTTAAATGATTTAAAAAATTAATTTTCACTTCTTTTGAATTTATTTACAATGATTTAAAAGTATTTTTATAAAAAAAATTATGAAAAATTCGTTTTTCCTTTTACAAAAGTATGAAAATAATTTTTTCTTTTAACGTATATGAGATTTATTGATTTTACTAACTTCATGGTAATTATTTAATTTAATTCTTACCTTAAAATTTTCCTAGGATATTTTCAAAGAAGAGTGTTTTCTTAATATTCTATAAATTTTTAGTTAAAATGTTATCAAAAGAAAAGGATATTTTCTCATCTTTTCAAAGAAATGGTTGAAAGTAATTTAAAAGAATTTTTTCATATATTCCCACATCCTTTTAAGGATTTTAATTATTTATTTGGGATATTATTTTAGGATATCATATACTTTCTATCTCTGGATGTCTTATGATGATGATTATTTAAGGATGATTCTATAAATTCATTTTTCCCACGGGTTAATTATGTTATAATGAAACCTTTATGAAACTCATTTCTTTTCCATGGGTTATGCTAAGTTAAAATGATTAAATTTTTATGAAACCCATTTCATTTACATATATTATTAAATGATGTTATTATGAATGGTTTATGATCGTATAGAAAATGTTTGTTTGGATTTCATTATGTGATGGTTAGGCCCAGAATTATATATCCCTCTAATGCATTAGAAAAAACATTATATCTCATGGGATAATTATGGGGAATGAGTTTATGTGCTTGATCAATTATGCTAAATGGGTAGGTCTTCCTCATTTACTGTGATATAGGAAATAGGTGGTGATTTGGGATCCACTATGATATGGGAAACAGTGGTTTATTACAGATCCATCATATTTTGATGGTTTCTGTTGTTAACCCTGACATATGATATGGTTTCAATGCCTATTATGGTGCCACACTCTTTTGAAATGTTATTATGCTTATGATTTAACCTCATGGATCATGATTTATTTTTAATTATTACTTAATTTTGTGACATGCTGATGTTTTATTCTATGACTCATGATTATTATCTATGAATTGTTGGGTATGATTATCTATTGATAATCACATTTTCTTTTACCCTTATTCTCATTATATTATTCTATATGATCATTTACTTATATCTAACATTTTTACCCTTATTGATCATTTTAGCTCACCCCTTCTTATGTTTAATTTTTTTCAAAATGTTATAAATAAGGTTACTAAGTAGGATGAGTCAAAAAGGGTATATTATATAAATAAAGATGCTTGAGATGATTCATATTTTTCTTAAATAATATTTTTATGTAACTAGTCTCCAATTAAACAAAAAAATTATGGTTATCATGAATTTTTCTTTGGGGATTTAATGGCTATCCAGATCATGTCACCTCTTGAGGAGGGTTGAATAAGGACATTTTTGGTTATTTATATACATCATTTAACTTTATTAATTTTATTTCTCAATAATAATTATAAGGAGTTAAAGAACTTATTATCACTCTATATTATGTTCTTTATTGATAATAAAATAAATGCATGTGTTGTAGGATAACAACTGCTAAACCAAAAGGACATAGCCACGTGATAAAAATAGTTATTGGACCTTATAAATATCTCATGTGTCAATATTCCATTCATATTTCTTGATTTACCTTTTCATCATTGAATACTATGTATAATAAAATTCACATACATTAACCATCAGTTATTATCAGGTGTATTTTGGGAAAATGTTTTTTTGTCACATCGATTTATTCCTAGTGCATCCCACTTCTTTTATTAGGTACATCATGTTCTAATATAGTAAAGGTTCTAATTTAAATTTTGGGGATCGTCACTTAATATTTGATTAAAGCTAACTCCAGAGAATCTATGTTTTTTTATAACCTATTTCATTTTAATAAAGGAATATCCAAGGAGAGTATGAATTCTATTAATAGTAATGGTGTTCCAAAGTTCAAAAAAAATATTTTATTTATAGAAAGATATGATGGTTCAAGGCATAATTTCATTTGTTTTAGATTTTCTTAACATCATTAAGAATGGTTTTTATGAAACATATTCAATGGTAGGTTTTAATTTTCAATATAAAATATAATAAAATATGATGGGATATCTTGTAATGTGTTATTATTATCTCTCTCTAAAATAGAATTGGAAAGTGTTATGGGTTATGAATTTTTTAAATTCATATGGAGTAAAATTCTTGATATTAATAAAGGAGAAAAAATCATGAGATAATCAAAACAAAAAACCTATCAATATCTATTAAATGATATATAAATATATGAATATGAATTAGTGGATGAATTCTCTATGCATTTGAAAAAAAAATTGTATACTTGTATAATCTATGGAGAAGATCATGAATATTTAACCATAGTAAATAAATTCATAATAATTATATTAGATATGTTTATTATAAAATTTATTCCCTTTAGGATCAATAATTGGATAATTTTACAATAAAAAACTCAATGAAATTTTGATTTCTTATGAGATAAGAATAATTAAATCCTAGAATAAGAAAGGGATATCATAAAGGGATAATAACTTTAAACCCTACAAAGGTTTGAAAATAATTTAATTCAAGATTTATCATGAATATGAATCATGATTTTTAAATAATACCATTATTTTTAGTGATTTTATGTAATTTTTCTCTAAATTATTGGAAAAGTAAATGGTAATAAAAATGTAAATCTTTAATCTAAATGATGCAATTATAGAAATAATGGATATTTTTCAAAAAATTTCACAAGAAGAATAATAATTAGGATGAGGATGATCAGCCCAAAAAATCATACAAGAATAGAAACAAGGTGGAATGTGATCATAGTGTGAAGAAAATAACTAAAGGAAATAAAAATTATAATTCATCAAAGAAGATAATTTTTTTATCAATTCCTGATATGTCATCTTGTGATGTATTTAGTATAGAGGAATAAAATGACTCAATGTATAAATTTCCTCAATATTTATTTACATAATAAAATTAATTAAAATTATAGTAAATAATTAAGTGGTAAAAATTATCATTAATAAAAAAAACTGTTGATTTCAATATAGAATGTAACTCCTAATTCACCTAAAATAAAAAAACTTGAGAAGGGGGTTGCATCATTGAATAGATCCATTAAAAATCTAATTTCAGGATAGATTCTAAAGAGAAGATTAATACATTAGAAATATTTGTGATATAAATAAAATTATTATTTAAAGTGTCTAGATTCATGATATTTAAACAAAAAAAATAATTATAAAGTAATTTTAGGTTTAATACTTTAAAGAAAAGTTACATGGACATGTGAGTTCATTGAAAAAAGGCTATTCTAGATTAAAAAATATATTATAAATATTGGATAATTGTCAAAATAATCAAAACAATCAATTTTGACAATAAACCAAATTATTACCATAATAAGAATTATACACTAACTATAGATACACTAGGATAAAAAAATAGTTAATGATTTAAAAATAGAAATAAGGTTGTTATTTAATTAACAAAAAGTGATAGACACATTGTTCTTTTAAATGGTTATATTGAAAGTCATAAAAATTAACTTTAGAATAATAAAAATGTAAAAATTAAGCCTAAAAATACTATTATAAATGAAATATTAATATATAATCATATGGAAGAATAAATTCAACTGATTTTATTCCCAATGATATAGAAACAATCAGATTCTAATAAAAAAAATGTATATCCTATATAAAGATTTAATTTTATATAATATGTTGTAAAAGTATATTTTATGTCCATAAAGAATACATATAATGGTAAAACATTCCTATCTATCAATAAAATATGGGTTATGATTCAAGTGGGAGACAATATCAAAATTCTAAAAGAAACCAATTCAGTAACCCAAAGAGATAGTAAATATGAAAAATTTATTTAATAAACATTAGGAAAATTATGGTATATATGATCAAAAAATACATACCACAAATGTGGGTCGTTCAATTATTCTACAGTTGTTGAAAAAAAGATTTAACTTTAAATTTAATATGAGGAGGAGTGATCAAGAACATGATGTGGTGGTTGAGACTATATATAAAGCATCGAAGAGTGAAAAACCTTGGATTTTGGATAGTGCCTACTTTCAAGAAATGAGTGGAAAACAAAATATTTTAAAATATATTAATAAATATTATGGTGGTGTTATCAACTTTTGGAATGATAGTTCTTCAAATATAAAAGGAATTTAAATAAAAAATATATGATAAAATTAATTCAATTCTAATTATATTATCTTTTTTGATGGGTTAATACATAACTTTTTAGTATATCCCAAATATATTACAGTGGGAATGATTTGGTTATTTTAAAGTATAGATGTTTAATTAGAATAATTTATTATAGAATAATAACAATGAAAGGATAAAATTAAAGTGGAAATTCATTTCAAATTAATAATGATGGAAATTATTATTATTATTTTGAGTTTGAAGGAGGATAATGATTTATTACATCAAATTCTTAGTCATTAGAGAAAAAATAATATAATTATACTTATTAAATATGATTTTATGAGAATTATTCCAATAAAAATAGTAAATAAGTAATACTTGTGATTTTTCTCATATAATAAATATAGTGATAAAAATTCATAATCTAGTGAAGATTAAAAAAATTCCACTTGAACTCATAAATTCATATGTATGTGGATCAATAAATTTAAAATTGGAAAAATATATAAGTATTTATTTGATTTTGTTAATGAGTTTACTTTTGTGACTTATTTTTATTTCCTAGAAAGTAATTCATGGGCTCTTGAGAAGTTTAAAACTTATCAGTGATTTTTCAAAAAGAAAATTAAGCATGCTATCAGAATATTTAAAGATGAAAATGGATTATATTACATAAATATTAGATCTAAATCATATCTTAATAATATTATAATAAGGAAAAAATATAAATCTCAAATAATTTATTAATAAAATAGATCAATAGAGTGAAAAAAAAATTATATTATTGTGGATAATGGAAGAACCATGATAATAGAGAATTGAACATTAAAAAAATAGGTAAAAGTCATAAAAATAACTATTTATATTTTAAATTGATATTTTATTTGACCAAATTTATTTAATGAAAATTATGAGATGTGGTTTGGATAGAAATAAAATTCTAAAATCTTAAAGGTGTTTGATAATCCATGTTTTTATGTTATTGGGAAGACACGTGGGAAAATTAAATAAATTAGTTGACAATGGTATATTTCATAGTGTTATAACAATAATCTTAAAATACCATCAATTATATTGATTATATTTTCATGAAGGATCATGTTATGTTATGAAAATCATTTTTATTTGATGATGATATATAATAAGATCAAGGATAAAGATATGATTATTATAGTAAAATATTAATTAATGCAGCTAGTTCAGATGATATAGAAGATAATTCAGAAGTTTCAAGTAATAAGGAATCCCTATAAAAATTATATTTGAATACTTAGAAAATATAGAGTTTATAAATATCATTAGGGATATAAAAATAAGTATTTAAACAGAAATAACTATAAGAAGTTCTAATCATACAATCCGACATTCATAAGTGGAACCAAAAATATTGAAAATTATTTACAAAACAAGGATTATTTTATTACTCTAGAATGGGAGAATAAATATATTGAGAAAAATGACACAAGATAATTCTTTCATGTTTTAAAGAAAATAATTTAAAATGTGATGGATATACACTAAAATGAGACCAATCCTATTATATTATTGGTATATATCATAAGCCTAAATATTCATGTGATTCATATCATAGGAGAAAATATAGACATATTGAAAAAAGGCATGAGTCCCCTCTATTATAGTGTATAATTGGCATATGATATGGCTTATCGAGTTCATAAATACTACCACATCTTCTAAATGGTAACCTTTGGTTTTGAATCATTAGGATGATTAATTTATAGCTTTAAAATCAATAATTATTTAAAACATTAAAATAATCATATATACCAACATAAATGTGTTATGGGTAATTAATTTTGGCTTCCAAGCATTGGAATAAGATAATATACTTCCATAATTAAATGAATAAATCTTTTATAATGGGATTGAATCTCATCCTCTTTGTGTATGATATTTTCTAGACAATTTTGAAGATATATTTTTCAATGTTCTCTATTTTTATTCTTTTGATAAGTTTTAATAAACCTCTTTGAGTTTGAAATACCCTAAAATAGTGTTTGAGGATTATAGTGGCTAGTTTACTCCCTGTGAAGGTGTGAGTTTATTGATTGCTACTTGGTGATCCCCATCAAATGTACTTTATCAAGATCAATAAATATGGAGATCACTATGATATAGTTAATTCTATTTATATTCAAGTTATTGATTTCATTTTGATTTGATAAAGATATATTGATCATTAAATTGGGTTTCTTCAATTGTAATGGTCATGATATGCAGTTGAGGGCTTACTTGAGTGGTAAAGTCACCCAATAATCCTTCATCAAACTTGGGTTCAAATCTAGGTGTTAGTGAATTTATATGGTACTGTAGTAATATAGTAAGAGTGTGGGTAACATAGTAGGTACTATATAGAGTTACTATAATAGCGGTATTATTTATTATATTTTTTCTTTTAGACAATGAAATTAGGTCTTTGGGCCATAGGATCTTCGGTACATGAATGTTGGGCCATCGGGCTATGTACTGGAGAAAATTTTGATTGGTGGAGTATAAGAAAGTGCTAGGGAAGACTCTAATTAAGTCAATTGTAAGTAGGGTGGAAATTAATGTAGTGACCATTCACTAGTGGTAGTGTATGACTATCAGATCTCACATCTGGATAAATACCTTATTCACTTCTATGTGAGGAGGAAATGGAAGGTTTTTTATGTGACTTCAGGATGAAAAGGGATAATGTGGTGGATGGAAAAATGTGGGAGGGGTATTTTAGTTTGGGATTTTGGGCCACCTATTTGGTATTTTTTTTTCCTATCCCTTTAGGTCATGTATTTTAGGGATTTTGGTTCATGTAAGGGTTCTCTCTCAACCCAGTTAAAAAGAAGTTTTGTGAAATAAAAATGGAATTGAAATAATGGTAATTAGATGATCCTATATCGCCACTTCGGTGGTGGTGTGGTGGTGAAGGTGAGTTTCCAAAAAAGTTTTTTCTTTGGGAGGTTCAGGGTTCGAATGTTAGGAGTCCGCTTTTGGGGAAAACCACTCCCCTAGGATCCACCCACCTTGTCGGGTCTCCCGGACTCATCTGGGCGGGCAAAATAAGGTGCGACCCAAATTGCTGACGGATTGCTGTGATGAACCATCGCTGTCGGGACATTACCCTCCGGTACGCTCTGCCATCTCGGCTGGAAACGGCTCCTTCCCCGGCTAGGGAGTTTCCTTCGGGTATTACCCCTTCATGGGGGAGTGGGGTTTCTTTGTGCGGAGGGTTCGAAAAGGACACACCGGGAAATTCCCTTTTTATTGAGAAATTATAGGATCCTATAAACTCCATTAGTGGTATCAGATCCACCTTTTTCTTTGAATAAACATTTTTTCTACTATTTTTCTAAATAATATGTATATCATATATTACTTATTCCCATTACATCAGGTGTGATATTACCTGGATAATTATTAGTTGTTGTATTTCTCTATATTTCTTTACAATATGGGATATCGTAAGGTGTGATTCATTGTTTTTTCATGTCATAGGGTACATTTGGATGAAACATAATATATAATTCTTTGAATTTCATTTTTTTACATATATTCATAAGTTATAATATGGGATATCATAATCGGTGGTTTGAATCCCAATTTGCACAAAATAGAACATCAAATCATAACAACAATATAGTAAATATCACTTATTATGACAGGCATCCCATGATGGTACTTATCATAAGAATTAATCCTAGAAAAAGTTTATTATAAATAATGTCTTTTATCTATAATGGTTTGTGATATAATCCAAAAGTGAAGAAAATTTAATATCCTAGAAAAAACTAATTGTTCAAATAATATTTATAAAAGATAAGTGTTGGGTGTTATAAATAGAATAATTTCATGCTTAAGTCAAATATTATATGTTCATATTAATGTTTCATTTTTTGAAAATAAATTAATAATTTTAATTTATTTATTTATTCCTTTTTAATATTCATGTTTATAAAAAAAATTATATAATGTGAAAATTATGTATTCTTATAATTATGTGATAAATTTATTCTTATAAAATTATTATACCGTTGTCTATATGATAACATAAAATTTGGACTTAATCTCCCTTAACTTTTGTTTTCTATTAAAGTATACAAGTTTTAAATAAGATATTTAAAATAGTTTATACAAATTATGTTATAGGGTTTTGATAGAATTTAAATATCTCTTGAGTAAATTATTCTCGGGTAGAGAGACTTTGGGTCAAAATTTTCATTGGTCTAGAGGATTATGCCTAGTTTAAAAAAGTAGGGGTTGACAGTATTTGTCTCTAATCTTACTCATATAGGTATTTATAAGTATTTACATTAAAATAGTTTCAAATATCTTATGCATGGTCTATATTTGGATATGTGTAAATATGTTTGGCTTCTATTTTTGGTTGAGTAACAAAAATTTTGAGTTGGTTAAAGAGTAATACATTAATATGGTTTGTAAATATTAATTTGTTGTATAAAATAATGATTCCAAAAAAAATTATAAGCATGCATACATAATGGAATAAAACATTATATAAAAAATATTTCTTGTAGTGTAATTGTTATGGATTTAATATGTATATGATGCATATTAAAATACAAAAACTTTAAAATAAAACCCTCAAATAATAAATGTAAGATTCATTTAAAATCAAGAACATGTCAATAAATTTTTCATTCAAACAGGTAGGTTCTTCCAATGTATGGTTCATATGGATTACTTGGGTAAGGCATGGAAGAAATGACTAACTTTAAGAGGCAGTTAGCCAAATATCATTTTGAGATTTGGGTGACACTTAGCTTAGAAAACCTAAGAGTTAGGATTCTAGAGGAATATAGTTGAGTTTATATCTATATTAAGTACTTGGGTAATTGGTTGTTAACTCAAATATCCAATATTCATATGTGATATGATTACTTATATTGGATATTTATATAACTTGGTGATCATAGGAATGAAAAGTTACACTCATTAATTTTTAAAATATAGATCTTAGACCACTAAAAGTAATGATTTATGGGGTTATTATTTTGGAGGGAGTAATTTTATTAAAAAAAATTTGAAAATATATAAATCAAGATACTCACCCATAGATATGCCTTTATTTTATATTATGGCATCCATCGTGATCATCATTTTGAAATATCTTGTAGGTATGGACTATGAAATAATTCTAGATTAGAATCAAAGGTTGAGAACTATTCTTAAAGATAATAATTATAAGTATAGGTATATGAATTTTATAAAAATAAATTTCTCAAACCCTAAATCATGGGTATTAGATACTAAGTGTGAAAGAAACATTTTTTATGATAAACACAGACTAGGAAATAAGATAGAATTGAATAAATGTGAATTAGATTTCATGTTGTCAAAGGAGAAATAGTTATTTAATTGGAGTTTGAAACTTATGATCTAATTTTACCTATTGGATTAGTTTATAAATTAAAAACATGTTATTATGATCCTTCCATAAATAGAAATTACATTTCTTTATCTTGTTTGGAAAAGATGGGATTTTCATTCATTATTAAGAATAATAACCATTCTGCATACATGAATGAAATTTTCTATGTAATTGGGAGTATAGTAGATGGTTTATATATTATAGAAATGGATAATAATATCCATAACATTAATTATAATAAGTCCAATATTTATTCTAATCCCAATTACATTTTTCATTGTCACCTTGGATAAATAAATGAGAAACTTATTCAATGAATCCAAAGAGATAGATTGTTTGAATCATTCAGTTTTTAATTATTTTATAACAATGAATATTATTTATTAGTAAAAATTACAAAGGATCCTTTTAGAGGAAAATATGAAGGGATAATGAAATATTATATCTCATAAATACTTATGTATTTTAAAAAATTAGTTCTCGAAAAATTGGCAATTATAGGAACTTCTAAAAAATTACTAATGGTATTAGTAAGTATAGTTACGTGTTTATAAAAATTTATAAGTTTAAAGAATTTGAAAATTTTAAATACTTTTAAAAGAAAGTACAAAATAAACTATATATGAGTGTTAAAATTCCTCAGTCAGATCAAGGTTTTGAATTCTTAATAAAGAAATTTACTGATCATCTTATAGATTGTGGAATATTTTAACAATTCACTAATCCTAAAACACCACAATGTAATGGTGTGTATGATAAAAGTAATTATACCTTCTTAGGAACTTTTTGATTAATGATGATTAATTGTAACCTTAATATTTTATTATATGGATATGTTCTTTAAATTTATGCATTTAAAATTAATCATTCTCTATCTAAAGTAGTTAAAAATTAACCCTATGATATATGGAATAGGAAACATTCCAATATATACTTTATAATTATTTGGTATTTTGGTGTATATGTATGGAATTTGTTATCTTATAAACTTGAAACTATGATTGAAATATTATTTTGTATCTCAAAGAAAATAAGGGATATTATTTCTATATTCCAACTAAGAATAGTGTTTGTAGACCAAATTCTTATATTCCTTGTAAAGTAACACTTATGTTGAGAAATCAACGAGAGAAAAAATGAACTTGGTGAACTTAAATAATAATAAATCAGAATTTTTACTTAGATAAAGAATGATCTAGTTTTAAAAATAGTTGCTAAAGAATAACTAACTCAGATTATACAAGAACCTCTATGTTCTATTAGGATTAATCAAGAGTCTGAGAGATATAGATTTATTATGGTGAATTATAATGAAGTAATTTCCATATATTATGAACTTACTACCTTGAAAGAGGTTGTTAAGAGATTAGATTTTGTGAAATGGATAAATTCTCCGCTATATAAGATAGATTATTTATACACTAACCATGTTTTTAACTTTGTGAAAGAACCTAAAGGGGTAAAACCCAAATTGTGTAAGTGGGTTTTCTAAAAGAAAAATAAAATGGATATTGAATTCTCTTATTATAAAAACACCTGGTGGAAAACTTTTATAAATAAATTCATGATATTGACTATGAATAAACCCTTTCTCTAGTTACTGTGAAAATGTCTATTCATATATTTATTTTTATAGAAAATCATTTTGATTATGAAATATATAAATTGGATACTAAAACTAAATTCCAAAACGGAAATTTAGTCAAGGATGTTTGTATGATAAAACTTCAAGGTTTTTAAGTTCCAAATGTGTTTACTAAGGTTTGGAAGTTTAAATGGTCTATTTATAGATTGAAGAAAGCTTCTCAGAGTTTAAACATTCAGTTTAATGATACTATCAAAGAGTATGGATTCATCAAAAATTTATATTATTATTATATATACAAGAAGATTAGTGGGAGTGTTGTGGTAATCCAAATATTATATATGAATTAAATATTCCTTTTTCGAAATGATCTTATGACTTTATATTTTGTAAAGGTGTGGTTGGAAAAATTCTTCTTAATGAAATACATGGGTGAAGAATCCTAAATACTTGGTATGAAGATCTATATAGATACATTAAGGGGGTTTATTGGATAAATTCAAAACACATATATTAGAAAAGTTCAAAAGAGTTTTATCATGGATAACTACAAGAGTGGGTCATTAATAATATTGTATTCCTTAAATCTTAGGAAGATTTGTGGTCTTTTTAAAATAGTTAAAAAGCATGGATAGAGTTCCTTTTTCATCTTTTATAGGTTTTATCATGTATTCCATGTTATGTATTCTACTCAATTTCACATGTGTTTTGAACATAATAATTTGATACCAATCCAATTCAAGTGATATTCACAAGATTTATATCAAAAAAAATTATTAATTACTTTAGAAGAAGTAAGGATATATTATTAGTCCTTAGAGGAGAAGATAATATCATTATATGGGGTTACACTGATGCTAGTTTCTAATTTAATAAATATGATATAAGAACATAATTTGATTTCATGTTTTTTATAAATGGTGAGGATATAAATTGAAAGAGTTCTAAACAATCCACTATAAAGAACTCAAAAAAAAGAGGTGAATTGCATCACTATATCATATACTGTGAAGGAAATTGTTTGGATTAATAATTTCATCACTAAAATTATGGTTGTTTATTGAATTAATTGAGTGATTTATATTTTCTATGTAAATAATAAATCTATTTCTTATGCCAAGGAACTTGAGTCTCGCCAAAAGTCAAAAATCATCCTTTTAAAACACCATCTCATTCAAAAATATCATTGAGAGGGGTGATATAAAGAACTATTGTGTGGATAAAAAAATATAGTAGATTATTTAGAAAAACTATTAATACAACCAAAAAATGAGACCATGTTGAATCAATTGGTATTAGATACATGAGAGATTGGATATAATGATTATAAAATGAATCAAGGTTTTATAATAATGGTGACCTCCATTTATCATTTATTCATGTGTGTTGTATATATTCCATAAACACTGTAATGATAATATCCCCTTAAATTATGACTCTGGGTTATCTCTAATTGACAATCATCAAAGAGTATTATGGTTTGTTATGATATGTTAATATTATCATGTGTATAATCTTTTACACAATACAAAGAGTTGTATATGATACAAATAATAGAATCTTAAGATAATTAGTCAATTATTATTATCTATATTGACTACCTAAAGTATATCACATGTAATTTTATATGTTTACTGATAAACTTAGGGGTTTATGACTATTATAAATCCCCATTGACTAAGTTTGGTGAGATATCTGCCATGAGAACCTTCAAACTTTGATTACTTTCTTATCATGCCTTGAGGCTTTTCTAATGAGGGGGTGGTTGGGTAGGTTGCTGAGCTTATCACTAATTGGAGCTTAAGTAAGATAGGATATGTCCACATATAAGATAAAAAAAGACATCTAGGACCTTGATTGACTTAGACTGAGCAAATTCATTGTAATGGCCTGGACCTCTTTGGTCCATTCCTTTTTTGAATTATGGTTTTTGAGGTGTTCTGGGAGGTTAGGGTGTCTTTTTCCCAATAGTTTGCCAATTTTTTAGTTCTTTGAACAGTGTTTCCAGAACGGTAACCTTCTAATAGTAACCTTCTAATAGTGACCCTGAACAGTGTTTCCAGAATGGTAACCTTCTAATGGTAACCTTCTAACGGTGACCATGAACAGTGTTTCCAGAATGGTAAACTTCTAACGGTGACTATGAACAGTGTTTCCATAATGGTAACCTTCTAACAGTAACCTTCTAACTGTGACCATGAATAGTGTTTCCATAAAGGTAACCTTCTAACAGTGACCATGAACAGTGTTTCTATAATTTTAACCTTCTAACGGTGACCATGAACAGTGTTTCCAGAACGGTAACCTTCTAATGGTGAACATGAACAGTGTTTACATAACGGTAACCTTCTAATGGTGACCTTCTAAGAGTGACCATGAACAGTGTTTCCAGAACGGTAACCTTCTAATGGTGACCATGAACAGTGTTTCCAGAATGGTATCCTTCTAACGGTGACCATGAACAATGTTTCTAGAACCGTAACCTTCTAACGGTGACCTTCTAATGGTATACTTGAATAGTGTTTCCAGAATGGTGAGGTCTATCGATAACCTCTATCGGTAACCTCTAACGGTAGGTGTACAGTAATGGCAGGTGTGCAGTGTTTCCAGCTTCCTACAGTTTCACCCCTTCAGTGTTTCCTTTGACGTAAAATGCATTTAAATCCTCATTTTAAAGACTCTAAGGCTGATTAAAAGGTCATAACTCCTATATTAATTATGCCTATATCTCGGGATGTTTTTACTTGGTCAAACCACGTGGGTTATTGAGATCTATTTTTAATGGAGAATTAAGCGGATCTTAAACCGTCGTCCCATTAAATCTTCAAAAGGGACAAGATATCATCCACCCTTTTCCTTCCACTTTGTTCTCGGCTATGAGACACTTGAACCATTAAAGGCTTCCCTTAGGGGTTTCACAATCAAAATTTACTCCTTGGATTGGTTCCGCTCTATTTTGGATGCAACCGAGATGTATCGGTCAATCTTCAATATAAGGTATGTTTTATCATTGTTCCTTTAGGAGATCATCTTCTCTTGTTTCTCCCTTCCATTTTATAGCATGTAATTTCCATGCTTCTAATGGGTTTTTCTTAGGGTTTGGTTGGTGTTGTAGTACTGTGGAATCCTTGGGTGGATGCAGTTGTCGCGAGAGGAGGATTGTGACCCATTGTGTTTATAAAGAACGTGAGGAACTGTTTGAGGTAGGGGATTCATTGCTTCTCTTTTATTTTATGTGAAACTGTATTGTTAGCATGTTTAATCCCACTAGATGAAAATGGAATTGACATAATAAATATTTTAACCGGATAAATAAATTGATATCAATCGTATGTTATTGCCTCCTATTTTTCTAGATAGTGTGATATCTATGCTTGCTTTGCTTTGATTTTCGTTCTTGATAGAAATCGGTAAAGAACATAAATTGGGATTAATTGATAATTGTTTGGCTAAAGATAAAGAGGCATGTAAACGAATCTTGTTCTTGTTGGAATTTAATTTCAATCAGATTGGTGCAGTAATAATGTTTAATTAATTATGATAGCTTACTGATTAGGTTTCTTGAATTTGGAACCTACGAATAATAAATCTGTTAATTCGGGATGGATTAAGGATATGATTGTTTGATAATTCCTTAAAGGGTTATGAGTTACCATCTTGATGGTTAAAGGGCCAATAGCCCAATTGATGTGATGTTTTTTTTCATGCTACTTATGTTGTGACGTGATCCTGGATGGGTGTTGTGATATGTGGGGGCATGGAGGCCTTTCAGTTGTGGCAGCAGATGATGCCTAGAGTGGTGAGATGCATTGGTTTATGCATGTGGGTATCGGGGAGGACACCAGGGATGATGGAATGGGATGGATGTGATTTTTGGATGGTTTCTATTTACTATTTGTTGTTTATCTGCTTTACTTTTCCCCACTGCTCAAAGAAGCTGGTCTTGCTTACCCTTCTTCCAAAAGAGGCAAAGACGTGTGGGGTATGCCACGTGCTTTCCGTGTTTAGCTTCTCAAGGGAGGATGAGTCTATTCTCTTGCTATAGGTGGCAAAGACTCTATGGGTAGTACATCTACTCACCGTGTTGATCTCCCTTGTTTTTAGTAGCTTAGAATGTTTTTATAGAATGCTTGGGAACGTTGGAAAGTAATTTCGTAATGAATATTCGAATAAATGGTGTTAACCCATGGGGTTCAGGTTTTCTGGAACTTAATGATGAGGTTGTAATTTTGAAGGGACAGTGGATTTTGGGTGTGAAGCTAATGAAGTTTAATGTGGAATTTTTCATGTTTAATTAATATTAATGAATTAATTAATGTAAAGTGGAACTGATAAAAAGGGAATTAAGTAATATAATAAAGTTATTTAAATGGTTGTGTGCTTATAGGATGCCTAGTCTTAGAAGTAGTAGCTCGGAGTCTGAGAGACGTTATCTGCAGTAGTGTCTAAGACTAGGTTATTCCCATAGTTTTGTTGTGAGATATAGTATATTCTGTACTTTTTTTGTTTATATACGCTACTCCACCCTATTAGTAAGGGAAACTGACAGCCCTGGGATTCTGAGCCATGGGGGGTGTTTTCCCCAACATTCTGGTGGGAGGATGGATGGATGACAACCCCATTTGGCCCCACTCTCTTCTCTTGGTAGTTACTGGTGTTGGAAGGCACATTGGTTAGTTTTCTCCATATATTTTTGTAGAGGGATGTAATGGATTTTGGTTATTCACACACATATATTCTGGATATAGTTTTCTATGTACTACTATAGGTGTAATGTGTATAGGCTATCATGGCTTGAGGATCCTTACTCGGTGTATGGACTGTAATGGCTTGAGGTATATTACCTGATGTATGATACACATTATGCAAGCTATGGTGGCTCCTAATAACTACCTGGTTACTTTGGTGTGTGTACATGGTGGTTTTGTTGCATGAGGTGCATATTGTGGTGCTTCGCCCAGGTGTCTGCGGGCAAGCCTTTTTAGAGAGAGATGCTAAGGACGTGCGACGTTGGGGAAAAGCGGAAAACCAGTGGGGAAGTAGTAGTGGTGTAACCTTAATATTCTTTATTATATGATATATTCTTGTATGAATTACTTGGTGAGAGTAGCCTTAGTGAGGTTGGTAACTTAGTGTACCTGTTTAGGTGATGAGTTAGTTTCACTTGTTGTTCACTATGCTTTAGCATGCTTTCTTTACTTTTGCATGAGAGGCTTTGGAGAGGATCCTACTAAGTATACTATTATACTCACCCTATGTATATATAAACTATTTTTTTGGTCACATGGAGCAGGTTGGAGATCAGGCTAGTTACTACTAGATTGTGGTTGCAGGAACTATTCGGGCTTGTGGTTGGTGCTGTTTTTACATTCTTTTGGGTACTTATAGTTTTTCCCTTCCAGTTTTAGTACTTTTGCATGACATTTCATATATTCACTTGGGTTTATTTATATTCCAGTTCTAAGTTGGATTTTATTGGTGTCTGTCTTATCTCTCTCTTTCGCATGTGTTCTCTTAGAGGGTAATGCCTCCCATTTGTGTGTTTAATATACCCTCGGTGCTAGTTGCCAACCTGGGGCCTACTGGAGGTGAGAATCGAGGTTCATTATCTCCCTTATCACATTTCTGGTCCAGGAGGGGTACTCTTTGTGGGGATGGGGTCATGATAGAGTGGTATCAGAAGTCTGGTTGAGGGATGGGATGGAGTTTGGAGTTAGGCACAGGTGAGGTTGCATGGGTTGGTAGGGAAATGGTGTCATTCATTTTTATCAAGTGAGGTAAAGACTGGAGACCTGTTGATACATAGGCGTTTAGGGCCCCCTATGATATGATTTATGGACCTTTAAGTTTACAATGGCTACTAAACAAGGTGATACTAGTTGCAGGGTAGTGACCTAGGAAAAGATCATGCATCATTATTCTTTGTACCTATGTTTGAATGGGTAGAACCTGGGATAGGTTAACCTAAACTTAATAAAAGAAAACAATTAATTAATTAATCTTGAGTCTTCCATATTCCAGGTTTAGGTGCTCTAACGGTTTGTTATTTTATAGATATGGCTCCAGGTCGACGTCCTTGTCAGGTTTGCGCAGAAAATGTCTAGTAGGATATTCCAGTGGATCACCACAGGGTAGAGGTTGACGATGACAACACTTAGAGGAAGAAACTCCGAGAGTTTCAACGACATTGTCGGTAGAAGTATGAGGTCTCTATTTCAGATGTAGTTATGGAAGACTGGTTAGAGGAGGTCAAGATCAGATTCAATTCGATTCATTCTTGGAAAGAGCACTAAGTGTCCTTGGTTGTGACGATGATGCGTGGAGCAGCGAGGCAGTGGTGGTTCTTGTTCCTCGAGGATCGTGAGGAGTCAGCGATCTTAGGGGAGGATTTCCTAGATAGGTTTAGAGTCGAGTTTATTTATTTGACTGAGAAGGCGTCCAGTCGCCAGGAGCTTCTTACCCTTCGACAAGAGACCTCCAGTGTTCGAGAGTTTGGAATCCGTTTCAGGAACCTTTTACGATATGCTTCAAACCTGCTACCAGATGAGGAGGCCAGGGCGAGGCATTTCGAGGAGGCTTTGTGCCCATAGATCCAGTTCCAAGTCACTCCATTTATGCTAAAAACATATCTTGAGGTACTGGAGATGGAAGAGGTTGTCTAGAGTAATTTTCCCCGGACCGGATCATCATGAGAGGGGAATCAGCATGATTCCTCACGAAGTAAAGTTGTGGCCCGAGGTACCTGGTTTTCAGGGCAGAAGAGTTTCCATTCAGCCGGGGGTAGGTCCCAGCCCTTCACATCTCGTTTCTCCAGAGGCAGTAACTCTCAAGCCTATGCCAAGGGATCAGGCTCTTTTTTTCTTGTGGTGGTTGTGGCCAACATCATTTTTAGTGCCCGACCTTTCAGAGTGGTCATCGCGCACCTGACGCTATGCTCCAGGTTCCTCCATTGAGGTAGTTCTAGCCGAGGAAGCAGTATCCAGTTGCACTAGCTTTAGATCAGCAGAGGGTAGATGGGACAGGCATAGGACAGCCCCATGATGCTCCCCATCCTCAGAGAGCAGACCGAGGCCATGGAGGTTTTTGTCAATAGGGTCAGAGAGGCGGTGGAGGAGGTCGTGGTCAGCTTCATGCTCTAGCGTTGACAACTCCAGGTGAACCAGACATCATACAAGGTACCCTTTTCTTGTTTTCCACTTTGGTGTATGCCTTGTTTAATTCAGGAGTGACACACTCCATATCACCTACCCTTGTCCATGCTTTGGGACTTGAGGTAGAGAGGCTTCTGGTGCCCTTGGCGTTGACTACGCCAGTTGGAGGTCGAGTAGACTTGTTTGAAGTATGTAGAGATTGTGAGCTAATGTTGGGGTAGCACCGCTCTTGGGTAGATTTCCTATGTTTACGAATACAATCATATGATGTCATCCACAGCATGGATTGTTTGTATTCAGTGCAGGCTATCGTGGATTACTTCAGGAAGAAGGTTTTTTTCATTGGTGTAGATGGAGAGAAAGTGGTGTTTTTTGGTGAGCGAGATCCTCGGATGGGTCAGAGGTGCATATCATCCTTATCATCCATGATGACTGAGATGATTCTGATTTCTTCAGAGGTTCAGCAGGTGGTATTTCCTAGGGTCATAGAGGAGTACTCTGATGTCTTTCCAGAAGAGTTTGTAGCATTACCCCATCGATGAGAGATTTAGTTTGGGATTGAGCTACAGCTAGGACTGTATCCTATCTCTATGTCTCCATATAGGATGGCACCTTCTAAGTTACAAAGAGCTACGTATACTATTTTATGGTCTGTTACAGTGTGGTTTTGTTCGGCCAAGTGTTTCACCATGGGGTGCACCAGTTTTGTTCGTGAAGAAGGCTGACGGCAGTTTGCGGTTGTGTGTAGATTATCGTTGCTTAAACAAAGTGACAATAAAGAATCTCTATCCTCTTCTGCATATTGATGATTTATTCGATCAACTGAAGGGTGAAATTTGGTTTTCAAAGATCTACTTTTGGTCAGGATATCATCAGATGTGTATAAAGGATGAGTATATCCTGAATACTACTTTCTGTTGTCGTCATGGGAATTATGAGTTCGTTGTAATGTCGTTCGGCATGTAGAATGCTCCAGATGTGTTCATGGGATTGATAAATTCTAGGTTCTATGAGTTCTTGGACAATTTTGTGGTGTTTTTCATAGATGACATCCTTGTGTACTCTACATCTAAAGAGGAGCATGCAGAGAATCTACATGCAGTTTTGGGAGTTCTTCGTAAACATCAACTGTTTGGGAAGTTGTCAAAGTGTGAGTTTTGGGCTTAAGAAGTCCGTTTCTTAGGGAATGTTGTGTCCCCGTAGGGAGTAGCTATGGATTCATTGAATATAGAAGCATTTTTGTCTTGGGAATCCCCCAAGACAGTGTCATAGGTGAGAAGTTTCCTTGGTCTCGCGGGCTATTATAGGAGGTTTGTAGCCAATTTCTCCTAAGTTGCGACTCCTTTGACAGCTTTGACCAGGAAGGATCAGGCATTCATATGGAATGATTAGTGTCAGGAAGCTTCGAGTATCTAAATGAGAATTTAGTAAGTGATCCTGTCCTTTGTCTTCCTGCTAAGAAAGTTCATTTTGATGTTTTATACGATGCTTCACATCTGGGTTTAGGCTGTAATCTGATGCATAAAAGATCAGTTGTTTCTTATGGGTCTTGGTAGTTACATCCCCATGAACATAACTATGCCACTCACAATCTTGAGTTGGCATCTTTGGTGTTTTCTCTGAAGTTGTGGAGACATTACCTCATTGGTGAGCACTTTGTGGTTTTCACCGATCATAAGAGTTTGAGGTATGTTTTCTCCCAGCGTGACTTGAGCTTGTGATAGCGTCGGTGGATGGAGTTATTGCAGGAATACAACTTTGAAATATCATATAAACCTATAAAGGGGAATTTTTTAATTGATGCACTAAGTCAAAAGTCATGTAGTGATGTTGTGCATGAATCTGGTGATTTCTGGAGAGTAATGGAAGAGCTGTCAGCATTGCATCTTGATATGGAAGAAGTTGGGGGTAGAGGTTGTCTTTTTTAGATGATCGTACAGTCATCCCTGATGCAGAAGGTGGAATATTCCCATTTGGGAGATCATGAGTCAGAGGTCCAGAGAGATCGAGTTGTTTGTGGTGAGTCCCCTGATGGTTGGTCGGAGGATGAACAACACTGAGTGTTGTATCATGGAAGGCTTTTTGTTCCCCTGAAGATGCACAAGATGGTTCTCAGATAGTTCCATAGTTATCCCTTAGCAGTACATCCTGGCGTGACAAATATGTAATGATCCTTGAGGATTCAGTTTTGGTGGCATGGGCTGAAGCGTGTGATTGTGGAGTTTGTGTCTTGTTGTGTAGTCTGCCAGTAGGTAAAGGCCGAACATCATGTCCCTGGTGGTCTACTCCAGCTATTAGAGATTCCTCAGTGGAAGTGGGAGTTCATATCAATGGACTTCGTTACTGGTTTACCTCGATCTCTGGGAGGACATGATGCTATTTGGTTGGTGGTGGATCATTTAACAAAATCGGCCCACTTCATAGAAATCAAGGAGTCGAGCCCAGTGGAAGTTTTGTCGAGGCAGCATCTAGAGGAGGTGGTGAGACTTCATGGAGTCCCTAGGACGATCATTTCCGATTGAGATCCTCATTTTACCTCCAGGGTTTAGATAGGTCTCAAACATGCTTTCGGTTCTCAACTATGTCTTAGCACTGCTTTTCATCCTCAAATGGATGGTCAGACAGAGCGGACCATCCAGACTCTTGAAGACATGTAACGCTCTTGTGTTATTTATTTTAGAGGTTCATGGATGAGGAACTTACCCTTGGTGGAGTTTTCTTACAATAATAGTTTTCACTCCAACATCGGTATGGTGCCGTTTGAAGCCTTGTATGGTCGGCCTTTCCGTTCTCCGTTGTTCTGGAATGGGGTCAGAGAGTCATCAATTCTTGGACCGGAACTAGTGCAGAATACAACAAAGATGGTTTAGGTGATTCATGAGAGGATGAAGACAGTGCAACATCATCAGAAATCATATGATGATCAAAGGAGGAGACCGTTGGAGTTTAATGTTGGGGATCATGTGTTTTTGAAGGTGACTCTCTGCCGTGGGAAGTGAAGGTTTGGTCGTGGAAGTAATATTTCTCCCCGATTTGTTGGGCCTTTAGAGGTGTTAGCTCATGTTGGAGTTGTGGCATATCGATTAGCACTTCCCCCACAGATGAGTCAGATACATGATGTTTTCCACATATCATAGCTCCGTCATTATCTTAATGATGACTCTCACATCATTGGGGGAGAGATCGATTTTGATGATGATGCAGCCTTTTAGGAATGACCTGTGGAGATCCAATACCACAAGGATAAGGTGTTGTGTGGATGTTCTATTCCCTTAGTTCATGTCTTTTGGCGACACGGTGGCATGGGGGAGAGTACCTGGAAAGGTGAGTCACAGATTCGTGTCCAGTACCCAGAGCTGTTTTAAGTTGTTATGATGAGTTTTCTTTGATCCTTTCTTTTATATACATTTGATGTGATGTTATGCTTAAATTTTTTGGATATGGAATGGTTGTTCCCTTACTCTTGGAAGTCGTGGTTTTTTTTTCAGCTTTCGAATAACTCAGGGTGGTTTTCCCCTGAGAGGTATCTTATGAGGTGGTTGTTCGGACCCCTCTTTTCTTCTGGGTTGGTTTTAAATTCTCAGGGACAAGAATGTTTTGAGAGGTATCTAAATTAATGGTCCGGACCTCTCCAGTCCATTCCTCTGTTGAATTATGATTTTTGAGGTGTTCCAGGAGGTTAGGGTGTCTTTTTCCCAACAGTTTGCCAATTTTTCATTTCTGTGAACAGTGTTTCCAGAGCGGTAACCATCTAACGTTGACCATAAATAGTGTTTCCAGAATGGAAACCTTCTAACGGTAACCTTATAACAGTGACCACGAATAGTGTTTCTAGAACGGTAACCTTCTAACGGTGACCATGAACAGTGTTTCAAGAACAGTAACCTTCTAATGGTAACCTTATAACGGTGACCATGAATAGTGTTTCCAAAATGGTAACCTTCTAACAGTAACCTTCTAACAGTGACCATGAATAGTGTTTCCATAACGGAAACCTTCTAACGGTGACCTTCAAACAGTGACCATAAATAGTGTTTCCAGAATGGTAACCTTCTAACAGTGACCTTCTAACAGTGACCATGAACAGTGTTTTTAGAATGGTAACCTTTTAACGGTGACCTTCTAACGGTAGACTTGAACAGTGTTTCCAGAATGGTGAGGTCTATCGGTAACCTCTAATAGTAGGTGTACAGTAACGGTAGGTGTACATTGTTTCCAACTTCCTACAGTTTCACCCCGTTAGCATTTCTTTTGACTTAAAATGAATTTAAAGCCTCATTTTAAGGACTCTAAGGCCGATTCAAAGGCCATAACTCCTATATTAATTATTCCTATGGCTCGGGATGTTTTTACATGGTCAAACCACTTGGGTTAATGCGATCTATTTTTAATGGATAATTAAGGGGATCTTAAACTGTCGCCACATTAAATCTTCGAAAGGGACAAGATATCATCCTCCCTTGTCTTTCCTCTTTGTTCTCGGCTATGAGACACTAAAACCTTTAAATCCTTCCCTTAGGGGTTTCACAATCAAACTTTACTCCTTATATTGGTTCTACTCTGTTTTGGATGAAACCGAACTATATTGGTTAATCTTCGATATAAGGTATGTTTTATCGGTGTTCCTTTAGGGGATCATCTTCTCCTATTTCTCCCTTCCATTTTATAGCATGTAATCTCCATGATTCTAATGGTTTTTTCTTGGGTTTTTTTTGGTGTTGTCGTACCGTGGCATCCTCGAGTGGATGCAGTTGTCACGAGAGGAGGATCGTGACCCGTTGTGTGGGTAAAGAACGTGAGGAACTGTTTGAGGTAGGGGATTCGTTGCTTCTCTTTTCTTTTACATGCAACTATATTGTTAGTATGTTTAATCCCACTGGATTATAATGGAATTGACATAAAAAATATTTTAACCGGATAAATAAATTGATATCGATCATATGTTATTGCCTCCTGTTTTTCTAGATAGTGTGATATCAATGCTTGCTTTTCTTTGATGTTCGTTCTTGATGGAAATCGGTAAAGAACGTAAATTGGGATTAATTGATAATTGTTTGGCTAAAGATAAAGAGGCATCTAAATGAATCATGTTATTTTTGGAATTTAACGTCAATCAGATTGGCGAAGTAAGCATGTTAAATTAATTTTGATAGCTTACTGATTAGGTTTCCCGAATTTGGAACCTATGAATAATAAATCTATTAATTCAAGATGGATTAAGGATCTGATTGCTTGATAATTCCTTAAAGGGTTCTGAGTTACCCTCTTGATGGTTAAAGGGCCAATATCCCAATTGATGTGATGTTTGTTTTTCCTACTTCTTGTTTTGTGTCGTGATCTTGGATGGGTGTTGTGATATGTGGGAGCATGGAGGCCTTTTGGTTGTGGCAGCAGATGACGCCTAGAGTGGAAAGATGCATCAGTTTATGCATGTGTGTGTTGGGGAGAACCCCAGGGATGATGGAATGGGATGGATGTGATTATTGGATGATTTCTGTTTCTTATTTTTTGTTTATCTTCTTTACTTTTCCCCATTTCTCAAGGAATATTCTCTTGCTTACCCTTATTCCGAAAGAGGCGAAGACGCACGGAGTATGCCATGTGCTTTCCATGTTTAGCTTCTCAAGGGAGGATGGGTCTATGCTCTTGCTATAGGATGCAAAGACTCGACGGGTAGTACATCTACTCACCTTGTTTAGTCCCCTTGTGGTTAGTAGATTAGAATGTTTTTCTAGAATGACTTGGAATTTGGGAAAGTAATTTCATTATGAATATTTGAATAAATTTTGTTAACCCGTGGGGTTGGGGTTTGCTGGAACTTAATGATGAGGTTTTAATTTTGAAGGGATAGTGGATTTTGGGTGTGATTCTAACGAAGCTTAATGTGGAATTGTTCATGGTTAATTAATGTAAATGAATTAATTAATGTATAGTGGAACAGATAAAAAGGGAATTATGTAATCTGATAAATTTCTTTAAATGTATGTATGCTTATAGGATACCTAGTCTTAGAAGTAGCATCCTGGAGTCTGAGAGACGTAAGCTGTAGTTGTGTCTAAGACTAGGTTACGCACATAGTGTGGTTGTGAGATATATTATATTCTGTACTTTTTTTGTTTCTATACGCTACTCCACCCAGTCAGTAAGGGAAACTAACTCCCCAGGGATTCTAAGCCCAAGGGGGGTGTTTTCCCCAACATTCTAGTGGGAGGATGGATGGCTGACTACCCCCTTTGGCCCCACTCTCTTCTCTTGGTAGTTACTAGTGCTGGCAGGTAAATTGGTTAGTTTTCCCCATATATGTGTGCAAAGGGTAGTAATGTCTTGTGGTTATTCGCACACATATATTCTGGATATAGTTTTCTATGTACAACTATAGGTGTAACGTGTATAGGCTATGATGGATTGAGGATCCTTACTCGGTGTATCGGTTGTAATGGCTTGAGGTATAATACCCAATGTATGATACACTTTATGTGAGCTGTGGTGGCTCCCAGAAACTACTTGGTTACTTTGGTCTGTGGATGTGGTGGTTTTGTTGCACGAGGTGCATATTGTGGTGCTTCTCCTATGTGTCTGCGGGTAAGACTTTTTGGAGAGATATTATTAGGACCTGTGACGTTGGGGAAAAATGGAATACCAGTGGGGAAGTAGTAGTGGGGTACACTTGATATTCTTTATTATATGATATATTCTTGTATGTGTTACTTGGTGAGAGTATCCATGGTGAGGTTGGGAACTTAGTATACCTGTTTAGGTGACAATTTAGTTTCACTTGTTGTTCACTATGATTTAGCATGCTTTCTTTACTTTTGCATGAGAGGCTTCAGAGAGGATCCTAATGAGTATACTAATATACTCACCCTATGTATATATAAACTATTTTTCAGGTCACTTGGACCAGGTTGTATATCAGGCATGTTACTACTAGCTTGTGGTTGTAAGAGTTGTTCGGGCTTGTGGTTACTGCTGTTTTTACATTCTTTTGGGTACTTGCAGTTTTTCCCTTCCAGTTGTAGTACTTTTTCATGACATTTCATATATGCACTTGGGTTTCTTTATATTCCAGCTCTAAGTTGGATTTGATTGGTGTCTATCTTATCCCTCTCTTCTGCATGTGTTCTCTTAGAGGGTAATGCCTCCCATTTGTGTGTT
Organism: Viscum album; assembly: GCA_963277665.1. Classification (NCBI taxonomy): domain Eukaryota; kingdom Viridiplantae; phylum Streptophyta; class Magnoliopsida; order Santalales; family Viscaceae; genus Viscum; species Viscum album. Next base: position 846,615,139 of record OY728120.1, on the reverse strand, counting down.
TACTATACCCTTGATGCTAGTCACCAACCCGGGGCCTATTGGAGGTGGGACTCGGGGGTCATTATATCCCTTCTCACATTGTCGGCCGAGGACGGGTACACTTTGTGGGGAGGGGGTCATGACATTCATGGTCATTCTTATTTGAGTGACATTTGATTTTCTTAGATACTTAGATGATTGATATGTGAAGTGTTCATTCAAACTTGTTTGTATATTTTAGAGAATCATGAATTTATAAGATATATTAAACTAGATTGGTATGTTTCATGTCTAGTGTTCACTATAGGTGTGTGTGTATATGATGTATATGATACATATAGTAGTGCACATGTTCATATGGATACATGAGTGTGTTTGATTTAGATTACACTAGACCACTTTCTAGCATGAGTAGAATTGATATTTTTCTAGAGACCTCTATTTTCTTACATCTATGAATTAGAGAATTCATGTTTGTTTTCAATGATAAAAATTCATGTTGGGTCATATATTTAGGCCTTAGAATAAGGATTAAAAATTTGTACAAAGTTTTTGAACCAAATTGAACAGTGATTATTAAACTATATAAAAAGGATTTATTATAGATTCAAAATGAATTGTGAAGTTTTTTATAAATTACTAATGTGACTTTAATTAAAGTGGGAGATTGATGGATATTTTCTAAAACAAAAAAATCATATTATAGGATTGTAATATATCATAATCCAAAATATTTATCTGATGCATATAATATTATATTATTTAGACATATAATAAAATTCATGAGACGAATCTATCATAGTATATAGTAGTCTTAAAATATGTCTTATCGATTTTATGGATACTTCCACATCTTTCAAATGGTTAAATTTGTCTATAAATCATTGGGGTGACTTATTTATACCTTTACAAAAATTTAATAATCATTTTAAATGTTAAAACAATCATTGATACTAATGGGAATGAATTATGGGTAATATAAGAAAACTACCAAGTGTTGGAATCTAATGATCGACTTCCTTCATTAAATGAATTACGCCTATATAAATTTATTTAATCTCTTCTTGTTAGTGTGAGATATTTTCTATAAAAATATAAAGATATATTCTTTATTATTTCTCCATTTTTCATCCGTAAATATGTTTTTAGAACACCTCTTAGAGTTCATAATTTCTTATCATAGTATATGATAATTCCAGTGGTCATTTCTCTACCTGTGGTGGTGATATTCCATTGGTTATTTCCTAGTGATCTCCATTAAATGTACTCTATCGAGATATATAAATATAAATCTCACTACAATAGAGGTATGCATGTTTATATTCATGTTCTTCAATTAATTTTTATTTAAGATGACAGATCATGCAATCAATTGGGTTTATTCTATTGTAGTGTTCATGATATGATCTAATGAAACCAATCAATAAGGATAAAATAATTTTTTTAATAATAGGATCAATATGAATGTAGAAGTTACAGGGAAAAATATTATCTAGTTTTTTAAGGAAAATAGAAAATTGACGATATTTTATTTGATAATATTTTTGATCCAAATGAAATGGTTTAAGTTATGTGAACTTTTCTTATAATACATCATCAAATAAACAACAAAGTTTTCTAAATATATGTTATGTTATAATTATTGAATGGAAATATTGATAAGGTTTTTTATATTTAACCATCGAGGGACTTATTTATCATGTTAATATTTTATGATTGTGTAAACTAAAAATGCACTATATTGACTTAAAAAAATTCCCCAATATAGTAATATAAGTTGTATATATGATTGAGGGGCATGTATTTTAAGAGTTTCATGATGGGTAATAATATTTATGTCAAAGAAAAAAACACTAACACACTCAATGTGATATTGTATGTTGACAATGTTATCGTTCTTAAGAATGAAGTGAAAAAAATGTGAAGATATAATTTTATAGATGAGGACACACTTTTAAATTTTTAATGATTAGTGAGAATAATTTTTTTAATGGGATTGAAAGTGATTAATAAATTAGATTATATAATTATTTAACTAGAAAATTATTATTGTGGGTTGCTAAAATAATTTTTAATGGAAGTATTATGAGAATTATCTACTCCTATAACTATTGGGAATTAACTATCAAAGGATACTGAAGGAATGAGAATAGATCTGAAATATTTTCAAAGGATTATTGGTACATTAATCTACTTGAAAGTACCATGATCAAACATCATGTTTATTATTACACCTTCTTCTCAATTTCAAAGCATCCTGATAGTGTCACATCTTATACAAATGAAGATAATATTATATTATGTCAAAGTAAATCTTGACTATGGATTGAGATATGTCAAAGATAAATCAATTTACCTTTATGGTTTTTTGGATTATGGTTATGTGGGTGATATTGGTTACTGAAAGTAGTCTTCTAAAAGAGAATATTTATTTAAGGAATATGTGTTTTTTGGAAATCTAGGAAGAAAAATCATATCACACTTAACAAAATAAAAGAAAATGATATTATGGTATCTCAAGATATAGATATAATATTTTTAATGAATTCATATCTTGAATATATGAGTGTGGAAGTTACATATCCATTAGTGATTGGGTGTTATAACCAAAGTGTAATAATATTTTTGATGAATTTTTTACAACATTCATGGTCAAACTGTATTGATATCAAATACAATTTTATCTGGGATAAGGTTTAATATAGTAATATCTATAAGGAATATGTTTTTAAAAATGAAACATGTATGTATATCTTAATAAATACCTTGATAAATGTCTCTTTCTAGAACTAAATATTATTATGGGGAGTACATTCTCACCCAAAAAAAATTGTGAGTACATGATTTATATTTTCCTTATTTCATTCCTTTGAATTTTTTTAAAAAATTAAATACCATATTGGAATTTTATCCTTTAAAAGGGGTTGTAATTATAGTTATTTTATGTGAATAAAAATGGGATGATTAATTTATGGGGTTTCTAAAAGGGGAAGATGTGATGATATATTATTTTTCTTGATTTCTATTTAAGTAATATAAATGTTATTAACTAATAAAAAGGGTATATTGATGATATCACATGAAGTGAGTTGAAAATGACTATTTTAAAAGCCCTCAATGATACTTGACCAATATGGTAATGTTTACTACATTGATTTTTGAATTACTCTCACAAATATTACTTTATCTCAAAAAGTGATGTTTTGAAAACTCCCATATTAGTAGCATACTATGACTTATTTATTGATTTATTGATTTATAATATTATAAGTTATTTTCATGTTGTATTTATTTTAATTATACACACAAATTGATATATGTTTCATTACATCTATACAAGATAAAAATTATTGAAGTCGTCATATGTTTGTAAAATTATTCTATGATGAGGACTATATTACATATCAATTAAATGTTTGTAGAATGTTTTTTCACATACATGAGAAAATAAAATTGTAATTATTTATTATTTCATTATGGTTTGTTTTTTTATCTTGACATGTTTAACATATATGGAAATTTTATAACGCCCCAATCAGACTCACTCTGGACAATATTTAGACAAGACCTCCATAAGACCTCAGGCATGCCTCCTCAAATGACAGGGGATGTCGACCAATAGAAGGGGACTAAGGAGGTATCTGAGGGAGGTTATAAACCTTGTATCATATTTAGAAATAGTATATAAATAACCAAACATTATACCCCAAGTAATATTAATAGAAAAATATTAGCATTAAAAATAAAATGTGCGGTAACAAAATGAAATTAAATATACAACTCTAATGGTCATGCTCAAAAATATAAATACAAAACCATAACCCACTAGGAAGACAACATATATATAATAAAAATAATAAAATAACAATGACACTTGAATCTGCTATAACTTCAATCCAAACATCATTCTATTCTAATGATCTTATATTAGTTTACCTTCTCAACCCTACTAAGCTTAATCATAATCCGCATACCTACCTATTCCTATAATAACCATGTGATATTTACTTAGGTACCCATGTGAAATGGTGTTTTGAGTAGGTTATGAGTACAAAACTCAATTGGGAACCACTAACACGGACCCGTACTAACCAGAATATGGTGTGATATGTGCATGTGACATACTCAGCTGAAATCTAAAAATAAACTATATAATATAAATAAATAAACAAATCATAAAAATACATTATTTAACCAAATGTTGGAGTGCCTATAAGAATTTCATGATGACTGATTCTCCATAGTATCGCCACTATCCCATTAGTTTACATATATAAATTAGGTTATGTCCAATAACTATCTTTGATCCTCCGGTCAACAGTCTTGACCGACCATATCTACTTTGACTAGTTCCAGTGTCTCTGAGCATAAGCATCACATCAAGGGAACCTTTATACACTCATTGGGTGTCTCATTCTAATAGCTCCTCTAGGATGAGTAGCAGACCCAGGGGTGTCACCAAGCATCCCTCATCCTCAATGCCACATGTTGAATTCCATGGTAGTACCTATCTATTCTCGATGGCAGTAAAACATATGATTTTTATGAGGGATAATCCATATGAAATCCTATATATCAAGAATTGAATTATTCCTATGTAATCTAGGAAATAAAATGGAATACTCTCTAGGATCTCATGGTTAATAACCTAGGAATCCAATAAAGTTTGTATCATCATCCAATACATCACTAGTGTATCCACTCAGTTCTAGTGGGTATCTTAGGAATTGATCAAGCGGATGAAACTATCATCCTTTGGATGTGTAATATTAATTCTTGATTATATACTCCCACGCATAACCTCATACCTCCATTATAATCTTAGAGTACCAATAATTCTAAATAGTCTACTAGTATCATCATTTGAATCCTTGGATCCTTAAGAATTAACAATGGAATCATTGTATTAAAGGAATCATGTGCACCTCAGGAATTCCTATACACATGAATCATATATAATCTGATGTTGGATCTAAGGTAAAACCTATAGGAATCCACTATTACAATGAATGTATCACTAGATACTGACCATAATAGTAATATACACCAAATATACCATTAAACCAAATCCCAAACATATCATGCATCCTAGGGTCTCATCCATCTCATCAAGTGATTCTCAGGAATCCCTAGAAATAATGTTAGTACCAAGAATAAAGTCCAATTACCAAGAATCCTAGGCAATCACATGTCATCAAGCATTAATTAATAAAATAATTGAAGGGTTGTTCAAACAATCATTCCCATCATCATGGTCCATATCCCCTCAAGCTCATAGGTTTGGTATAGGTTCTAAGGTGAAAACCACTACCATCTCTACCGAAACCCAAACACACTGGCTCTGGGTCGGTCTATCAACAGTGAACCCACAAGGGTCCCCTAAGGTCACTGAAAAGCACATGCACCCTAACATGGGTCCTTGATCTTTAAATTGGCCTCTTGTCAATACCCTATGTTCAAAATATCCTATATCCCTCAGCATCATCAATAAGATTGTGTATATTCTCTAGCTGCATAGTGTACGTCACACTAGAAACACTCAATATATCTAGTATGGCCCATCTCAATCCTCAGAGTCACACTATGTCAATCCTCTCACCCAACTTTTCATCCATAGCCTATGGTATATCCACCTAGGATAAGTGAGTCTCTAGGGTCCTCCCAAGGATTACTAGGGTCTTCCATGTCAATTCATGTTACATATTTAAAAATAGGTGTCTATATGCTCCTAATAAATGGATTCTAGGTCATACTTACCCCAATACCATCTCTCAAGGGGTATAAATATCACATGACAAAATAATATAGTCGTTTAAGCCTTGAGTCATCGGAATCCATGAAAACCATCCTGTTCCAAAGGTCCACAGTGGCCCATGGTACCTTGCATAGTCTATCAACAGTAATTTTATTAAATTAAATTAAAATTTTAGTTAATTATCAATTTAAAAAATTATTTAACTCATTTAACAGCTCATTTTAATTTAGGCTCGATCTCTCTAAGGTGGTGATGCCATATTCCATATCATATATAATCAAAACCATAAACCATAGGGTTTTTATGTGAGGCCGCCTTCCTTAATTGGATATTTTCCTCTTTATTTCCAAGGTCCATAAGATGCATCACCAACCAACCAAGGCTTGTCCAATTCCACTCCAATTTTATTAAAAATACCAAGCCTCTAACTCAAGAAAAACATAAATAATTCATTAATTATAAAATTTATAATTAATTAAATTATTTAACCTAAAAGGTGAATATTCACCATTTAACTCACTAGTGACCCCATCATGTCAAAACCAGGACCAGTATGTCACAAGAGGAAACAAATAGGCCCTTGGTTCCATCCCAATTAAAATACCTAAGTACTATAACCATATACATAACTAATTAAATTAAATTTAATTGGAAACCCATAAATAATTCCACAGTGCGACATAACTATAACAAAATGGGGAGAGACTATAGGTAGACATAGTCTCGAGACATCATTGTCCTAGGATGAATGAAATATCCATTGAAATTGATTGATTTAACTATTCTCTACAAAAATCAATACTTAGAACCTACAGTGAACAATTCTAATTCAACACAAAATATGAAGGATATGGAATGGAGGACGGAGAGGAGATCATACCTTGAATCACCACTGAAAATGATTAAAAACCTCACTCAAAATCAAGAAGAAGATAGAAAGTAAGGGGAAGGATGGGATCTGGCCCTACGTTTGAGGAAATTGAAGAAAATGGGCTTCACTCTTATAACCTAAATGGAGAAATAGTCATTTTCCCCCTTAAGGGCCACCTATTATCCAATATTGGGAAATTAGTAAGCTGATGAGCCCAGTTGTCTAGATGGTGGTTAGTGGCTACATTCACCCTACTATTAAGGTACCATAGGCTACCACTAAGAATACTTTAATACACTCTATAACCAAAAATCCCTTAAAACCCATCCAAAATACTCATCTTTAGGGGGGGAAATCTTTCAAAACTCCATTCCAAATTTGGTTCAAAATTCATCTCATCCACTAATTGAAATATTAAAATTCCCTCTATAATTTTCATGAATGTATGGACATGAAGAACTAAAAACTCTCCACCATAACATTTATCATCACTGACAAGCCTCAATGGTTATCCTACCATAAAACCCAAACAGCCTCATTCATCAATTCATCAAAAACTGGCTGAGTCTAAACTCAAATCACAAAACAAACTTCTAAATTGAATTATCAAAATTAAGGTTCTTAAGCAATTGAACCATGATCCAATTCTTATAACCTTTACCATAACAATGATATGAAATTTAAATAATACTTTATATACCAAAAAATGATCATATTATTATAAAATTAATCAATAATCTTGTGGGGCTCCCCTCTATAATCTTTATCCCATAACTTTTTTTTGTTTGGGTGCCTCAGCCATTGGAATTTCCCATTACAACTCCATAATTGAATTCCATCGATGTGTTTGGTGAATTTTTCACCCTACCAAAACCAAATATTCCTAAAACCAGCAGTCCAATGATGGTACCTATACTCATTCCCAAATCCAAAAATAAAAGACTATCCTACTTCATCCAAACATAATATGAGAATGTTGTATTTTACTTGAAAACCCCCAATCAATTTCTGGAAAAAAACAAATATATAAAAAATGACACACTTTATGCGGTTCTGGACCCACCACATTTAAAAACCCATAAAACCATAGTTCTGGAATCATTCATCTAACCTTTCTCAAAATTTATTGGTTCCAGACACTGATGTGTCACCATCCACTCAATAAAAATGCCTTTAAGACCAAGGGTATCCCAAGATAATCCAAGTACCCACACTAGAATATGTACCCAAAACCTGGTGTGATATCTTTGATTAGATCATCAATCAACTAAAACTAAACCATACTTTCCATGAGAACTAATTCATTATTGATCCTATACATTCAGATTTTCATAATCCATCCTAATCCCACTGCCCACAATTGAAATCCATCCAAAAATAAAACCAAATTTATGTCAGGCACTCTCTTTATTGTTGGAATCCAATTTAAATCAAAACCATTCACTAAAAATTCTCCTAAATTATAATGATTTCCATTCCATTAAAAAACCAGTGGTTTACTCCCCACCATATGGGTCTACTTAAACAAATCCTAGAGAAAAAACTCACTAGGGTGCATTTATTAACATGCGTACAGCTCCTCTTAATCCACACTCACCTCAACCCAGGTACTACTTTCATTTCAATACCCATATATCTCTTGTATCACCACACTCAATCCATTTTCAATGTCCCCTATACCATGGTGGTATATTTCAAAATCCTCATCCAAGACCTGGGCTGTCATTCACACAATATTCGCATCAACACTCCTCACCCCTCATCTCACAAACAACCACTTATTAATTCATATTTTAACTACACCAAGTTTAACTTGAACATTCCACCACAAACTCCTCAAATCGTAATGATCATACACTCTCGTACCACCCAATAACAATACCCAAATTCACAATCCCATGAGTTCTAGGTCACCAAACTAGGTTTACTCTACACCACATAAAGTCATCTAGTCAAGTCAGCTTCATGATTATCCACCATTAAGAACCATTTTAAATCCTTGATCATTTACATATGCTCACACTGCACTCAAAATCGCACCCAAGAATATTAGATTCATGCATTAGAATAGTCCTTCCCTTGATCTCTAACCTCAACACCACAACACTCACACTGCCTCACATTCCATTGTTCTAGAACTCATGGTTATTTTCTCATGAATTCACAAGGTATAACCAGTCCCATACCACAAAACATGATTGAAACTCTGATGCATCAATCTCAAAAGATAAAACATACCCATTCTTTATGGATCTAAGTCACTAATAAACATAGTTCTAACCCCTCTCAAGGGTTTCCTTTACATTAAAAACATCTAACTAACTCATTAAACATTGATTCATATCTCAAGGTCTATAGGTCATCTCACCTAGTCCACATATAAAGTCTCACTATGGGTCAATATCATGGGTAACATCTTATGTTCTTATCTATCACCATATATCATCTCATGTTCCAAGACACTCTCAAGGGTCTCATCTATACATAGGAATCACATGAATACCCAATATCCTACCAGGGTACTGATTCTAACTGATCATTCACACATAAGACTACTCCCTCAAGAATCAAAACCTCAATTTGATCCCCCATGGAATCATCTGGGAGGATCTGTGTCAAGGAAATATAGTTAAAAGTATCAGTTAGATATAATTTCATTCCAAGATATATGATAAAACTTCATATATATTTTTATTGACACTTTAAATAACTAAACCTAGGACACTCAGCCTCTCTGAGCATCTGAACATCGAACTAATCTCTGTAAGACTTGGCCACATCACACTAATACACACAAAAAACTGGAATTACCCCATGATGACTTGTATCCTCAGAACCTCTATAGCATCCCACCTTTTATAACATAACTTTTCATTACATTTTACAAAACCAAAGATCTTTAAGGTTTAGTGTCTTGGAAACCAGGAACTTAATACATGATGACATAAAAAATTCTTCTTAAACACTTGAAAGGATTATTCTTTTTTCATCCTAATTTTATTACAGCATCTCATAACCTGGGAGCATACATCAAAGGAAAGGGTGAGAATAAGTCCCAGTAAGGGAAACAAGAGAAACATTTTACATGTGAACTTGAGATACATCAATAAAGTCATGATAAATAACTTTAAGGCATTATAAAGAGATCATGAGTCATATCATAATAAAAATAATGTGTTTCATAACTTGAAGATGTGGATAAAAAATTTAACATAGACAATCATTCCCAAATCACCATGGTCCATCCCCAAGGTTTCATTAAAAAATTACCAAGGTTATTCACCAAGGTATCGTTAAAATGGTCATCTCTAGAGATTAAGTCTTTACCCAATTCATTGGAGCGCTATCAGGGCACACCCTTAATTTTTATTTATTATCAAGTGAGCCACATATATCATCATAAATATTTTCATAAACAACCTATATATCATAAAATAAATGGGTTTCATTTCATAGTAATAATATTTTTAAAACTTCTTTAAAAACGTGATCTTTATGTCACTTTAAACCCACAGAAAAGGAAAGCGGGTCTCATGTATGTAAATCCCAGAATTTAAAATAGAAAATTTTTATATATATGTGAATACACCTATAGAATAAAGAGGTTTGTGTATTCACTTAATAAAATAAAATAATTTTAGAAAAAGAGAGAGACATTTTGAGGTGAAATTTCAGCAGCATAATGGCTATGTTGCAGGGTTATAGAAAACATTTAAAAGAGAGGGAACATGGGTCACCCACTCATAAATGATCCATAAAATAGTAGAGGGAAATAATATAAATGATATAACAACATGGTAATGAAATTTTAAGGACATAACATATTAAATGAAAAACATGAAAGGAAGATAAAAATAAGATTTCTCTTATGAATAATTCAGCAGCCTAACGGCGTCACTTAAAACATCAAAAATGAATTGATGAGACTAAATAGGGTCTCTCATATTGTGAACATAAAAGGATATTATTATGATTATAGATATCATACCCCAACATGGAAAAAGGAACTTGAAATTCTTGACATGAAAGTAGAACTTGAAAATGAGAAGGGTGAAAGAATCCCTTATAAAAATTCGGCTGCCTAACGGCTGCCACTTAAACATTCTTAAAATGAATTGATGAGAGAAAGAGGGGGTATCTCATCATATTAACATGAAAAGGAAAGTATTATGAATATAAAATAACATCCCCCAACATATGAACCTGGAGCTTAAAATAAATGACATAAAGGAGAATACATGAAAAGAAAGAGAGAGGTAGGATCCCTTGCCTTGAAGAGTAACTTTGAAATATTGAATTTTTGGACCTTGGGAGGCTTGAGGGAACCTTGGGAGGACTAATTGGGAGGTAAGGAGACCATAAATTAGTTTAGGAGGATTTTGTAATGGAAATTATAAGATAATGGCTTGCTATTTATAGGGGAAGTGAGGGGACAAGGCATTAATGGCCAAGGGACACCTCATTGGTGGTATTGGAAAAACCATGGGCTTGCCCATGTTATTTGCCCATGGTATTGGCCACTTGTGACACCTCATACCTTATCTTACTATTTATAAGTAGTACCAAATTATTACATAATTATTCCATCCTTAATGATGTCATTAAACACCCAAAACTCTAAACTGAAAATTCACTATTCACCGAAAATTCAACTTTTTTAGAAAAATCCCAAAATTTCACCTTAACCAAATATCAATGATCTGATTTCAAAAATGAACTCCATTTTATTAAAATAGTTTTTTATGTATTTTTAAGTTAATTTTTAAATAAAAACACTATTCACTGAATATTCAATTGTTTCAGAAAATTCCCAAAAATTCACCTTAACCTAATATCGATGCTCTGAATTCAAAAATGAACTCCATTTTATAAAAATAATTTTCTAAATACTTTTAATTTAATTTTAAAATAAAAAACACTCTTCACCCGAAAAAAATATAATACTTAACCAGTACTTTCTAGAACTGTTATTTACCAATTTTATTGAATCACAATACTTAATCAAGGTGCCTAGATTATATTAATACTTTCTTAAGTGAGGTTACTTAATATATTTTATCACATTACTAATCATAAGCATAAAATCCATGTTCATAATTTACTATTCATCAAAAATTAAGTTAATCTTATTAGACTCTAAATTTCTTACTGAACATAACTGTAGAATACCATTTTTTGAAAATCATTACATATTATTAATTATTTAAGGTTTACATAAATATTTTTAAAAATATCCATCTAAAATTCATCAATAATATGCATACTATATTTATCTGTACATTTGAAAATTCACAAACTTCACCATAATACGAAATTATAATTTTTATTTAAATGAAAGGATTACACAAGGCGGTTATGGTCTCATTACATAACCCCTTATAACACTAGTATAGGACCTAATAGTAAGGTGTTCTAGGGTGATAGAATCTTGGGGCGGCTCAGCCAACATTTCCCGAGTAGTGTTTTCTATCAACTTGAACTTCTTGCGAAGGCGATTTCGTTCCATCTTTACATGATGAAGTTCGGCTTGGGTTTGGTCCAGAGAAAAGCCCAAAGGTGCTACCTCCTTCCTGAGTTCTGTCAGATGGGCTTCGATTGGCCTGAGACTACTGGATGGGGCCATTAAATCTTCTTTCTATATTAATTAATCAAGATAACTTGTATTTATAGACAATAATTGTAATATTTAGTTTCCAATGGTCTTATTGACCAATGGTCATATAACCGTCGAAACCCAATAGTCTCATTTTAATTATACTCATTTTATTTAATGAAAAAATTAAAATAACCAACAAAACTTACGGAACAAAATCTCCTCAAAATTTTGGGTCGTTACAATCTTCCCCCTTAAGAAATTGCGTCCTTTCAATTTTAAAATTGGGCTTGGAAATTTCATTGAAAGTCCCACATCATAAAAAGAGTCAGTAAAACTATTACATAAAAAGAAATAAAGGGAAGTACAAAGGTCACCCAAGATAACCCATATTAGGATTCCATGTAGAAAAACATGGATATGTAAGAGAAAACAAAGGGTCATGTTCAGATGGAGAGTGATAGAGAACATGATTAAGAGAAAGTTAACCACTAAAAAATAACAAACTTATGATGTGTGTAAACATTCTTTGATTACCCAGTAGGAAACGTAAACCAACAACGTTTTTGTTTTACGTTCCATTTCATAATTTTGAGGAATTCAATTACTACATAGAATAAAAACATAAGGAAATATACTTACCTTCAATTATAGTTTCATCCTTTAATAATTTTCTACCAAAACTAATATTTTATCCAAATGATGAGCATTCAAAAAGACTTGGTCGCATCAAAAGCACAAGAATAATCTTCTATAGAATCACATAATCCACAAAAGGAGAACTATATATTTCCCTTGTATTTATACATCAGCTAAAACCAAAATGGTTAGTACGAGATCATATAATCCCAAAAAAGGATAATCGTTTATAAAAAACTACTATTAATCTCCAAAATTAAACAAATAGTAACCAAAGTTCAATAAAGACCATTCAATACACAATCTTCCTTAAAATTCATCAAAATAATCCAAACTAGGATTGAAACCAAAAACTTATAAGGATTTAATCACATAGTCTTCCACAATAAATCTTAACATTTATCTCCAAATAACATAGAATACTCTTAAAGTCTCATACTAAAGTGTAATTAACCTAATCACATATTCTATATGCTAGGTTAATAATTTTCTATAAATAACCCAAATTACTATATGTCCACAATAAATACATAGATTCTTACAAAATAAAAATTTCAACCATTCCTCCACAAATAAAATCCTGCAGTATTTTATTTTCCTTAGGCATATAGTACTCCAAAAGAGAAAACATCTTCCAAAATAACATTTATAATTTAATCACCAAATCATTTTTCCTATACAAAGGATATCAATTTGATAAAACATATGTTTCTAAAATCAACTTATTCTTGATCCATAAAAATAGCAGGTGCATAAGTCAGTCCGAAGGGCATAACAACAAACTCATAATCCCCATATCTTTATTGGAAGGTAGTTTTTGGAATATCATCATTCTACACCCTCAATTGATGATAACCAGAACAAAGATCAATCTTAGAGAAGAATTGAGTCCCACGAAGTTGGTCAAATAAGTCATCAATTCTTGGAAGAGAGTATTTTTTCTTCACTGTGATCCCATTCAGTTATTTATAATCAATACATAGCTTCATCGATCCATCCTTCTTCTTCACAAAGAGAACTGGAGGTCCCCAAGGAGACACACTTGGTTAGATAAACCCATTCTCCAAAAGATCTTGGAGTTGTTTCTTTAATTCCTCTAGCTCCACATTTACCATCTTATAAGGGGTCTTTGACATCGAATGAGATCTAGGTATGAGTTCAATGGAGAAATCTACCTCTCTTTCTGGGGGAGGTCTGGGTAAGTCCTCAGGAAATACGTTAATTCATTCCTAGATGATGGGGTAATTTTCTAAAAGAATAAATCCTTTGTGAGAAACTTATTTCATTTACGAATATTTTAACTAAAAGTATTTTATGTCTTAAAACTTCATGCTTAGACAATTGCATTTTTCTATAATTCCTTCATGATGATTCATAAAAAGATTTTTATTAACCAAACATATCCCCTGGGAGTGTCGTAACCAAGAGTGCAGCAAGGCCCATTGTTGTGTACCAGTTCTCGTTTGAGTCTAGCTAAAAGAGGTGTTTTCAGGTTTTACCCCTATGTTCATCTGTGTCAGAGCCACCTCTACCTGCTCGTATCCAGACAGGGGTGTATTTTCTTGATAAACCACTTACTAAATACTCACCAAAATACCAGGAAGATTTCCTATATTTAAACTTTTCTATAGGGTTCTTCCTAAAGTTTTCATATCCTAATTTCCATAAATAACTAAACCATCCTTTTATACCAACTATAGCATCCCGGATTTTTATAACATAACTTTTCATTACATTTTACAAAAATGAGGATCTTTAAGGTTTAGTGTCTTAGAAACTCAGAACCAAATACATTATGACATAAAACATTCTTCTTAAACACTTGAAAGGCTTCTTCTTTGTTCATCCTAAGTTCATTACTGTTTCTGACGCTTTCGTCGGGGCGCGTGCATCTGTCCGTCTGCGGAGGAGGATGCGTTGCACGGTTGCCCCACATTCCCTCTTTCCAAAGGCAGGCGGCATTCGCTTCTTATTCAGGGACGTCTGCTCCTTGATCAAAACGGGATGATGGGATATCAGTTCTTCCTTCCGTGGATTCCTCCTCAGAACTCATCACCTAGTCCGGGTCTCCCTCATTGATTTAATACGTTGTTCGTGAAACTCTTCCCAGTGTCATGTTTCCATGGACGCCGGTTAATTACACTGCTTCTGTCGGGACATTCCAAAGGGTCCGGTCAGGGCAGCAACCTTCAGTCGGGGGAGTAGTCACGTTGAGGCATTAGTAGCGTGTCTGGATACTGGGGACCTGGCATGTCTGTCTATTATCCCTGGTCACAAGGCTTCTCGAGGGCATGGAAACCTGAGGAATCCCACATCGAGCACGGGGAATTATATTTCATAGACATATGTCTGCGGTATTCCTTAGCTTCATGTGTTTAACACAGGGTATGTCGCGAGTTTAACGTCCAGCGGAGACGGATCAGCCCGATCAGAGCCTTAGCTAGAATGGATCGTATTGAGGTATTTCCCTTGAAGGGGTGTCGATACAAGGACCAGCCTATGGACAGCTATGAAGAGGTTCAGATGGATGGATGAATGAAGTGGAGAGGGGAATGGCAAGGGACCATCGCAAGGGCGACGGTGAAGTTGGGATTGAGCCTCGAAGAGACCTCCTACGTATCCTCATGGCAGGGAATCAAAGTCCACGTAGTTTATAATGGTGCCGGAAAGCCGACATGAAGGTGGACCTTGGCCCGATGGATGTCGTCAGTGAACCAACGTAAAGGTGGACCTTGGTCCGATGGGCATTGTCAGCGAACCGACGTGAAAGTGGACACTGGTCCGATGAGAGACGGGCTTGAACCTCGGGAAGGCTTCCTACGTACCATGCCTTGAAATGGATCAAAGACCTTATAGTTAAAAGGATTTCATCGGTGAACCGACATGAAAGTAGACCCATGGGTCCACTAGTGGTGGGCTTGAACCTCGTGAAGGCTTCCTACGTACCATGCCTTGACATGGATCAAAGACCTCTTAGTTCAAAATGGCGGTGGGTGTCGGAAAACCGACATAAATGAGGGACCTTGGTCCAATGGGAGATGGGCTTGAACCTTGTGAGGCCTCCTAAGTATCATGACTTGACATGGATCAAAGTCCTCATAATTCGGGATGGTCACAAAGGCTTGCTGTCGGACTGGGATGCAATTTAACATCATGCTGGACGAGAGTGAAACCTGACGTGAATAAACGACGGGCGGTGGGCTTGAACCTCATGGAGGCTTCCTACGTATCATGCCTTGACATGGATCAAATTCCCCGTAGTTCGGAGGGGCTTCATCAGCGAACAGACGTTAAGGTGAACCCGGGGGGGTCCACTTGTGGTGGGCTTGAACCTCATGAAGGCTTCCTACGTACCATGCCTTGACATGGATCAAAGTCCTCGTAGTTCGGGAGAAAATGGGGGCTTGGCACACCGACAAGGAGACGGTTTGGGCCAATGATTGTTGGGATTGAACCTCAGGGAGGCTTCCTACGTACCATACCTTGACATCGATCAAAGTCCTCGTAGTTCGGGTGGTGACAACGGCTTGCCGTTGAACTGGAATGCAGTTTAACGTCATGCTGGATGAAGGTTGAACTCGACGTGAATTGTATGACGGGTTGTCTTGAACCTCGTGGAGGCTTCCTACTTACCATGCCTTGACATGGATCAAAGACCAAGTAGTTCAAATGGGTGTTCAGTTTAACGTCATTCGGGATGGGGGCATACAGTTTAACATCATGCTGGATGAGGGCATGCAGTTTAACATCATGCTAGACGAGGGCATGTAGTTTAACGTCATTTTGGATGAGGTATTGTCATGGCCAATGCCATCTCTAAGCCCACGTGAGTCATTCTCGGTGTGAGAAACAAGAGACAATAATGACCTGACGATCACGCCGCGAAGGGTGCGTCTGTGAGAAGTGAAGAGGGGCTTATGCGTTAGGCGGCCCATTAGTGCTGGGACTTACTCCAGGATGGAGGCCCGAAGTGCGACAGAGCGCAGGGAAAGAGGGATTTGGGACCAATTATGGGAGGTGCCTCATTCCCTATCACGCCCTCCACTGACCTTGGTAGTGGGGAATTACAGAGATGCAGGGGTGCAGCCATCCGTTGGGGAACTAGGGTCGCCCTTCTCCTGAGAACATACGCCACTCCAATAAGGAGGATATCATCCCTTGTGGATGGGTGATTCCACTCCTGTGGAGACGAGTGGCGAAAAATATGTTCGAGCTGGGGGGACCCTTCATGCGAGGCACGAGGTCGGGTCACAGTTTAACGTCATGTGTTGAGGACGTGGTGCTTGGCAGTTTAACGTCATGCAGCTCGGACGAGGCAGGTTCACTCCACACCCCTAGGACTTACATAACTGGTACCCTTTGATCCTTGGGGGAGGGAAGGTACCAGTAAGGCGGTGGTCAAGGGGGGTTGTGGAGCAAACCATCGAGGGGTCCACATTAGCGTGGCTATGGGAAGAAGCAATAGTCGTTAGCGTGCCTATGTGAAGAAGCATTAGGCGAAGCAACGCTACGAGTGGTATTGTCTGTGGGACTTTGAAATTACATCGTGCATACCTGGAGGGTCGCACGGGAAGTGGAATTTCCAAGCAAAGGAGTGTGCTTCGCGAAGTGGAGTGCCTTAGCCTTAGCATAGGGAATAGGTGTGAGTGGAGGGTTCTTTGCGAAGTGGAACAGTATTCATGGAGCACTGCCTCGCGAAGAAGAGGTGCCTTGCGAAGTAGGGTGCTGCGAAGCAGTGTGCTTTGCGATGTGTAGCACTCCTGCCTTAGCATAGGAATCACTAGTACAGGTTGGGTGTTTCGCGAAGCATAAATGCTCCGCGGCTGCTCGGGTTCCCTTGGGAATCCCCCTCCATCTTGAATGCCCTTGAGCTTCGCGAAGGGCATCCCTCTCGGAAGAGGGGCTCAAAACGAGTCAAAGCGAAGGCGTCACGCGAAGTAGAAGTACCTCACGGAGCTCATGATTTCCGGGGGAAAAGAGTGCTTCGTGATTCGGGAGAGGAGAAGCCGAAAGGTCGGATTGTCCATCCTCAGGAATCAGGGGGAGCCCAGTATTTATAGGCAAGGGGCGCCGTGAATCAGAACTCACGTGCCGCCTCAGGTGCTTTGTGGCGCGCTCGCGAACGTCAAACTCGGTCGCGGAGAGTTACCGCCTCCAGAGCTTTGCGGCGGGCTCGCGAACGTCAAACTCAGTCACAGAGAGTTACTGCCTCTAGAGATTCGCGGTGGGCTCACGAACGTCAAACTCATTCACGGAGAGTTACCGCCTCCGGAGCTTCGCGGAGGGCTAACGAACGTCAAACTCAGTCACGGAGAGTTACCGCCTCCGGATCTTCGCGACCCGTGATGCCCGGGGTGCTTCACGTCGGTGCTTCACGAGGCAGCATCTGGGCCGTCTTTTTCGTCCCTTTCATTCGTGCAATATTTTGGTGCCAACAAATTCCCCCCCATCAGACTTGGAGTCTTGGAGGGTGAAGGGTCGAAGTCTGAGGTAAAATCGCCAAAATTGTCAGCGGTTCGCGATGCGACTTCGCGAAAAGGGCACACGGTGCTGACGGGGGCCACGGATTTAGATGCTCCGCGCGAGTGGGGCGCGCCGCGATGCTCCGGGGTCGCCGCCTATAAATAAGGGGGTCGACCTCTTTTGTCTTCACGTGACTTTCTTGTCTTTTTCTGCTCTCGATTTCGCGACACTCCGCGTACTCCGCGCCTGCTCTCTGCGAATCGGGCTTCACTGCGAACCGTGGGTCTCTGACTCCATGACCGCGCCAAGCGAACTCCTATTTACCGGCCTAGTCCAGACTCCACGGCTTGGTTTCGTGACCGACCTTCGTGATCCGTCTTCGCGATCCGTTCTGAAAAAAAATCTTTTCGAGTGCCAGAACTGAAATGGCCCATCGAGAAGCTGTATTGGGGGTGCTTGCAGACGCCATCCATCGGGATGAGATGGCCAACTGTCCAGGCCTTGGGGAGATGGTCTGAAGCCATTCGGACCACGCTTCTTTGATAGATCGGCTATCGGAGGGTCAGAAGAATTATCCGTAGTGTAAGAAGCTTCCATTGTACGGCTTCAGGTTGAGGGATGACGTCTTCATCCTTGAGGCGAGTAGGGACGAACCAGCTTGCTGGTTCAGGAGCACACCATGTTAGCACCAATGGTTCAAGGCGGCCGATGGTCATGCGCAGGAGGAATTCACACCCGTCACCATTGAATGTCTCTACAACCATGTGAACGATATTTAGGGGAAGCCGCTACAACCGGAGACGTCCCCTCCTCTCTATCGTACCATGCTGAAGGCGGCTCTGTAGGATTCGAAGAAGGGATGGTCTGATGAGTGGGACCTGCGCCAGGTCGGCAACTTTACTGATGACTGGGCCTGGGCCTACTATGTAGGCGCCTCAAGCGAGGAGTTTGGGGCCGAGCTGAGGAGAGTGGGGTTATTTGAGGCGGCATGGGCCTCCCAATTCCACATCTACCAACCGAAACAACTGATGCCGGAATTGCTGAGTAGATGGTCGTCTAGGACCAATACCTTTCACCTGTATCACGGGGAGGTGGGCATCAGCCTGTGGGATGTCTACCAGATTTCTAGGGTTCTGATCTTGGGGGCCATGTATGATGAGTTCCTCCCCGTCATGAGCGCGTGGGAGGATACAGAGCAAAGTTCGCGACTGGCATCAGTGCTGATGGAACTCATCCCTGGATAGGACAAGGAGGCAGTGAGGGATGCCCACTTTAGGAGATGGTTTAAGTGCTTCCTGAATTTCCCAGAGAATCGAGAGTTCCCTCTGAGGCCTCGAACTTTTCCAAGGGCGGCCCAACGGGGTAAGGGGAACTTGTATTGGCGGTTCATGGAGGAAATCCAATGGAAGACTTGGGGTTTCAGTGTCAGCACTGAACAATAGCCGATAGTCAGGCTGGCGGCGTTCATTGCGGCTCTCATCTGTGGTTGGATTCTACCGGTGAGGGATACAAGAATGGGGGTGTGGCCCCGCTCGTTTATCATGGTGTCCATGTTGGCCATGGGGCAGTGGGTCAATCTGGGGATTCTAATGCTCGCCAAACTGTACAGAATGTTGCGGCACATTAGCGAGGGCAAGAAGCCACCAAGGATATGTGGGCCCTTCCACCTCCTGTATGGGTGGATCGCAGCGCACATCAGAGGGATTTATGAGTATCCAAACCCTATTTTGCCGCTAGGATCAAACTTCTGCCCCTCCATCCTGAATACGGTCGGGAGCTTCCTGTTCAAACTAACCGTGCTGATGGTGCTGAATCGGGTGTGGAGGGCGGATGAGTTTAATTTCCACCCCTTCCCATTGCTGACGGGGATACTTACTGAAAACGGGCGGGGAATGGAGGAACATTGGGCTTACCTCCTGGCCTTTCTAGGTGGAGTTTTGGTGGCACGAGTGGATCGTGAGCCACTCTATGAACCGTACACCCCGCATCGGTTTGTGAGGCAGTTCTGGTGCCTCCAGTGGCTGACCCCGCAGGTCTACTGGGAGGTGCGTCACAAGGAACACCCGTGTGTGATGAGGCAGATGTGGCTCATGTTCACATGGGAATATGGGAAGATGCGAATTGCATTGCCTCCATCCACCGCCTCTTTCGGGTTAGTGAGGGAGTATGCCATTAGTTGGGAAGCTGCTTACCCAGGGGAGATGCTGAAGCAGTCAACTATTCGGGTCGGTGACGGTGGGCCTCCTCTATCTCGAGGTCGGGGTCGGAGGGCAGCTAGGGCCTCTCACGGTAGCGGGGCTGGCATGGCGGCGAGACTCGTACTGGCCGAGGGTGCGGAAGCAGCGGCGGATCCAGTGATTCCGGAAGAGCAGGGCCATCCGGAGGGGCAGCCACCGAGGGGATTTCGTAGGATATCCACTCAGGCCCCGGGGAAGCGGCTTCGTCATATCGACATGGTAGAGGATGTCTTCTTCCCGGAAGCCTGGGACATTTGGGATGTCAACCGGAAATTACTTAGCCCACCCGAGATATGGGCCCACTTGAATCGCCTCAGGATGGAATTACCGGGCATAGGCCCAGTCCGGGCCGGCTTCATGGCATCTCCGGCGGAGGCAGAGTAATACCTGGACGAGATGGAGGATTATGTTCACTCCAGTGGTGTCCCTCGCCCAATGACAGACCGGGTGAGGGTACTGCTGAATCGAACGGTCCCCCCACAGTCATCAGCAGCCAATCTGATGGAGCACTTCCCCCTGCTGGAAGAGTCAGAGGACTCCTCTCGGGAAGATGAGGCTGGAGGAGGGAGCCCATTGGAGGAGGGTGAGGTCGGAGATCAAGGCTCAGATTCCGACGATTTCACAGAGGCTCTCAAGGTAGTATGCCGAACTTCTTTCCTTATGGTCCATTCTTGGGCCATTATGGACTTCTCACTGATGTTTGAGCCACGCAGGAGGAACTTGTTCGCCGGCCTCGTTCTCGCCCCCCGGCGGGGTGATGATGCGGGACCTTCAAAACCCGTGCCTATGGCTGCGTCCATTTTTGCATCTGGTGGGACCAAAGAAACCGAGGTGGCTCCCCCGGAATCTCCAGACCTTCCAACAGTATACGGAGGGACTCGCCTCTGGGTCCCGTCGATACTGGCTCGAGAGCAGCACCAGGAGTTCGATCTCCGTAATTTTCCTCTACCGGTTTCCTTGTCGTCATATGTAGACCATGCCAACTAACATTTATGTCCCCCTTTGTTGTACAGTTCTCCGACTGGCGTGGGCTGCTGCGGCAAGGCTAGTCGGGATGTCTGTTGGTGTCTCCCCTAGGGGCATGCCGGTGATGGTGGTGATAATCCCCCCATCTCCTCAAGATGCAACACACATCATCACTGGTGGGACCACCAGTAGGGTCGTGCCTGAGGTCATTGAGGTGGACTTTGATGAAGAGGATAGGCCGGCCCTACTCCTTTCGTGCCTGTTTTAGCGCCAGATGTCGCGCCAGATTCAACGCCAAATGCAGATCCTGCCGAGGACTTCCTGCAGGCGTATCCTGCATACGATCCTGCCAATCGCGCAGACTGGGATGAAATGGCCTCCGACGAGGAAGACAGCAGCATAGTCTGCCGCCGGTCATGGAAGCTAATCACGTGCTTCATCAAGGACACCCCCCAAGCGCTGTGGATGGACGAAATGGATAGACTTCACTCGTGGCTGCACGAACTGTGCGCTGGGGAGTGGATGCCCAACATCCCCACGCGCTCATCCGAGATCTCATGGCTGAGAAGATCCGGTATCATGATTGTGGGATTAGCATGGGATGGAAGCGGAGGAAGGCGACAAACGTCACAAAGCTCTGGGGGCTGAAAACGAGGCCCAACAGCTGCAGACCCGGGTGGATGAGCACTCAGCCTCTCTGAATGCGCAATCTGAGCTGATCTCCCGGTTGAAGGCCTAACTGGTGGATGCAGAGGAGCTTATGAGGCAGGCCTCCAGAAAGATGGCTGCCATTCAGGCTGAGGTAGAGAGGGTCGGAGCCAAGGCTGACAAACTGCGCCCCACCGCTGTTGAGGAGGAGCGGGAGCTGAGTCAGCGGCAGTAAGCCTTGGACACCACAAGCCAACGGGTGGCGGATCTGCAATGCTCTTTTGACGGGGTCAACCCGTCCATGGGGGGAGTCAACCCCTGGGTATTGTAACATACCAAAAAACCTTTTATTGGTGCTTTCGTGCTTCAATTTCTTCCTTCTTTGTTTTGAATGCTGTAGCGCGCACGATTTCCACTGTTTGAATTGCCTCGTTACATCCCTACAATGTCTTCGGGATGTTCGGTGATAATTCCTTAAGCCCACGTGGGTCGAGCCCGATGTGAGAAACAGGAGGTACTTGCCTTCTCGTCCCACCTAACATAGGAGTGGAGACCATGCTCCGGGCATCCGGGATTCAGATTACCATTCCGGATTTCCGAAATATGGTAGAGGCTTGATCAGAGAAGGAACTTTTCAGAACAGCTGAATTACCATTTCTTTGGTGTGCCCTCATGTACGAACGGTGCAACACCAGGGGCACTGGAATCAGTCCGAATAGACAGAAACAGAAAGCGTGAATTGCGATGACCAAGATTCAGAGCGCTATGGGGATAGCGTGACAATAAGGTACAACTGTTAACCATGGAGGAGAGGCGGTATCCTTACTGTGTTAGACTGTAATGGGGACAAAAATGAGGGTCAACTGTTGACCATGTTCAAAACACGGGACCATGTCACAAATATTATCAGTCAATCTTCCGGGACGTTGACCCAGGACAGTTGGCGGACCATAGGTCGAACATCCATACTGTTAGGGGGTCCTTCCAAACATGACCAGCCTTCTGGAACATTGGCCCAGGATGGTAGGTGAGCCGATGTGGCATGAGACAAGGCTATTAGGGGGTCCCTTCAGACATGAAAGGGGACGAGGGTCCGAATAAGGGGCACACAAAGTGTGGAATATGGAGTAATGGTTTGTCTGAACAGAATCCAACACTTAGGTAGTTACACCACCGTGGTGGGAGTACGCCAGATGGGCGCGTTGGTTTGGTCATGGATCCTTCCTTCTTTGGGACAGGGCCTCTCTAGCGAGGGGTCCAGCCAGGGGGCCAGAAAGGGGAAGGATGGGATTAATGATTTCTGTGGGTTGGAACCTAGGCAAAATACTAGGGTGTCTCTACATATCCCATGTGGATGGGAATCAATCCATACATAGTTCTGGAAGCGTAGTTTAACGTCATGCGGGGCGATGAGAAGCCCGGACGTGTTGGTACACATCCCGCCAAAACTACTAAGCCCACGTGAGCCATGCTCGGTGTGGGAAACAAGAAGTAGTGGTGGGACTTTCCCAACACAGAAAAGGGAAGGTTAGGGCAAAGGGACGCTCGATGAATACCGGGCCAATGACACTAACACGATAATTTAGCACACCTACATGCGCGAAGAGAAGGAGCCGAGTATGATGGAATTCCACTTCAACATGAGGAAGTGGAAATGTGTGAATCATGGCACTAGAGATTCAGATCACGATGATGGCGGCGTGACGATGGAGGATAACTGTTGATCGTGGCGGAAACCCAGCATCCATATCGCGTTAGCCTAGAATGGGGATAGACAAATGAGGGTCGACCGTTGACCATGTTCGAGACACAGGACCATGTCACAAATGTTGTCAGATATCCATAAGGATGTTGGCCCGAAACGATTGGAGGGCCCTTAGGTCCAGCATTCATGGAGAGCCATTAAGCCTAGTATCCATGTTGTCCGAGGGTCCTTTTGGATGTGGAAGAGGATGAGGATCCAAATAGCAAGCTCACGAAGCTTGGTCATGGGATGAGAGGAATGTCCGTATGAAAATCCCACACTTCGGGCTCTTTGTCGAAACACATCTGAATACGATAACGAGACATATTAGATAGAGGGAGAAAACATAAGAGGCACATGGTGGAGTAACTCAAACACCTGGCGTGAATGGGGATAGGGGGTGTGTATGGTGCGGTGAACAATCTGAAGTGAATGAGGACATAATCCCATATCACACCGCACAACCCCCTTGGGAGAGGTTTTGGGTCAAGGGACCAAAAGTGAAAGTTAGACTGGGCCTGCAGGGAAGTGCCCGGGCGCTCCTAAGTATCTCATAAGGATGAGAATCAAGAATCACGTAGTTCTTTATGGATCTTAGTTTATGTTCTTAGAGCTCGGACCATGAATGGGTAAAGGGAGCAGGGGACGCATGGCAAGGAGGTTACAAAACCCGACGTGAATGAGGACCTAATCCCTACTTACCATGCGTTCTCTGGGGAAATGCTCGAGTCGGGGGGACGAACACGAAGGTTAGGCTGGGCCCGCAAGGAAGTGCCCGGGTGCTCCTACGTATCTCATGAGGATGAGAATCAATCCATACGTAGTTCTGAAAGGTGACATGGTAAGATACCAGTGCCTGGGGAAAAGGGGAGTGCGGGCGTGGCCCTTGCACTAAAAGAAGCGGAATTTGATAAATATTGTTTGTTCTTTAAGGTGAGTGGTTTTTTTTTTGTGAAGCGACAATCCTAGAGTAGTAGGCTGTGGTGTCGCCACAAGAATCAAGCCGTGATAGGCATTGACCAATGGCATGGCACATGACCAATACCCAACATGATGTCCTCTATAACGAGGTCATCACAACGCAGTGCCATTTTTTCGTCGTGCGGCCAGGATGATAATGTCACAGTTTAGGGTCGTGTGATAGGATCGAGCGTGCATTTTATCGTCATGCAGCGCAGACGTAGCAGAGGCGATGCTAGGCGGGTAATGTGCGCAGTGTTATAAAACACAATTGATGGATAAATGATCCCACATCACATTGCACGCCACTCGGAGAAGGAAACATTAGGCCGAGGGACCTATATAGAGGTAAGAGGTGAAACAGGGGGGAGAAACTAGCTACCTAAATGGGCTGGACCCAAAGACAGGGCGTCCGGGCGGTCCTACGTATCTAATGAGGATGGGAATCAAGCTGAATGTAGTTCTAGATGGATCTTAGTTTATGGTCTTAGAGCTCGGACCATGAATGGTAACAACTTCCCAAGCTAGCACAGACGTCAACCCAATCCCTAAGCCCACGTGAGTTAAAATCGATGTGGGAAACAAGGGGGGGGCATCCTTATCGCAATACTTGGGGCGCCCATCAAATGGGAGTTGGTAGAGAGCCCCGAAGGACACCTTTGATGTGGATTGTTTCCTCAACGCGCAGATGTTCATGGGGGAAAAATTACTAAGAGTTCCAAGACTCTACTTGGACACGATGAAGTGATGAAGTGTGTGAATTGTGTACCCGACATTTTGGGCTTAATGGGTTGGCGTGGCGAGAGAGGAAAACTTCTAACCATGGTGGAAACGCAGCGTCTATATCGCGTTAGCCTGAGGTGGGAACAACAAACGAGCATCGACTGCTGACTATATTCACAGCGCGGGATTTTATCGATTTGTTGTCCAAAACCCTCGGGGGCGTTGGCCCGTAACGGTAGGAGAGCCCTTGGGCGTAGTATCCAGGCCGTTCTTGCGGGTCCCTCCGGGTGTGAAAGATGATGGAAGCCCTGATGCAGGGGTACACAAAGCCTGGAAAGCGGGTGCGGACGTGTCCGAGTAAAGTTTGGCATTCCAGGTAATAGACCAGAGTCCCCTTGAGCACATCAGTGAACCGCCAAAAAGGGGTCGACGAAGCATATCAGGAAGGAGATCTATATGGCATGGTCATTACGAGACCGACGTTAATGAGGACGTAGTCCCAAAACACACCATATAATCCTCCCATGGAGGAAGGGTAGACCAAGGGGCCAAGGTGGGATGAAGATTCCCGAGAGATGGGGCCGGACCCGAATCCTAGACATTCAGGTGGTCCTATGTATCCCATGAGGATGGGAATCAAGCCACACGTAGTTCTCTAAATGTAGTTTAACGTCATACGAGACGAGGAGGGGAGTAATATACCCCTCAAACAAGGGAGGTGTACGGTACGGAGAATAAACCGATGTGAATGGGGAAATAATATCACACCACACCATACACTCCTATAAGAGAGGACCTGGGCTGGGGCCCGGAAAGGCCAAGGGGCCTGATGGTTAGGCATTGGTCAGGAAGGACTGACCTGCTTGTAGTTTAACGTCTTTTAGTGAGGACGAGGGATAGGGGCCTGAGGCTGGGCCTCGTAAGGGAAGGCGTACGACATGGTACATGATCCCGACGTGAATGAGGACATAGTCCCACACCACACCGTACACCCCGGGTAAGAGGTTGGGTGGAGGGGCCTGAGAAGGCCAAGGGGCCTGAGGTCAGGCATCAATTAGGAAGGCCTGACTGGTTTGCAGTTTAACGTCTTACATGAGGATGGGGGCCAGGGGCCCAAGGAGGCCAAGGGGCCTGAGGCTGGGCCTCGTAAGGGAAGGCGTACGACATGGTATATGATCCCGACGTGAATGAGGATATAGTCCCACACCACACCGTACACCCCTTAAAGGGGAATCAGGGTCGTGGGCCTGACCGCTAGCACCACCCGGGGGGAAGTTTGTCACTTCGGGATGGGGTAGAACGAATCAATGCACTCGATGTTTGGGACATATCGGGGCGGACCCAAAGATCCAGGACACTTTTGACAATGTTCGAAATACAGTGTTCCTATGGTGACCTGATATGGGAGCAACAAATGAGCGTCGACCGTTGACCATATTCGCAATGCGGGACTTGTATCGGCTTGTTGCTTGAAAACCCTCGGGGGCGTTGGTCTGTATCGGTAGGAGATCCCTTGGGCATAGTATCCAGGCCGTTCTTGGGGGTCCCTCCGGGTGTGCAAGAATGATGGAATCCCAGTCAAGGAGTGGGTGAAGCATAGCTGTATCCATCCATGAAAGAGGCGAACGTCTCCAGGGGGGATGTGCAGCCGGGTCGAGGCTTGCTCGATGTGAGTCGGGGAAAAAGTGTTCACCCTGCCATATGTCTTGACCTGAGGGGAAGATTTTGGCTTTTGGGCTGGGCCAATAGACAAAATGTCTGGGCGTTCCTACGTATCCCATTAGGATGGGAATCAAGCCATACGTAGTTCTTGAAGGCCATGCAGTTTAGCGTCATGTGGTGAGGAAGTGGAAGGATAGAAGAACGGGAGTGGGCATATGGTGCAACCCTTACAATCCTTGTATGAGTAGAGTTGTATGAGTGGGGATAATAAAGCCTACTCCTTGCTACACAAATATCCTCTAAGGAAACTATTCCCAGGGGGTAGTGGAAGAGAAAAGCTTGGGGCTGGGCTCAATACGAGGCGTCCGAGCGTTCTTACGTATCCCATTAAGATGAGAATAAAACCACACGTAGTTCTTGAGATGCAGTTTAAAGTCATGTGGGACGAGGATGCATCTCATTTGGGGAGATGTAAGGTACGGCAAGTAATCCGACGTGAATGATGACATAGTCCCACACCATGTCGTACAATCCCGCAAGAGGGTAAGTCGGGGAGAACCAAGGGGCCTGAGGCCGGGCCGCAGTCAGAAAGACCTGACCAGCTTGCGGTTTAATGTCTCGCAGTGAAGACAGGGGTCGTGGGCCCGAGGAGGCCAAGGGGCTTGAGGCTGAGCCTCGGTCAGGAAGGCCTGAATGACTTGCAGTTTAACGTCTTGTAGTAAGGACGGGGGGAAGATCTTAGTTTAAGGTCATAGAGCTCGGACCATTTTGCAGATTATCGTCTTGCAGGACGAAGATGCAGTTTAAGGTCGTGTAGGACCATACCATGCATTTTAAGGTCATGCGGGACCATACCATGCAGTTTAAGGTCATGCGGGACCATACCATGCAGTTTAAGGTCATGTGGGACCATACTAGATTAGTCGAAGTACCGCTTGAGGAACCTGGAATTGGTGGGAGGGTTTATGCGCTCTCCATCCGTGGTCACCAAGGAGTACGCCCCATTGGGGTAAACCTTATGGATGATATAAGTCCCTTCCCATTTGGGTTCTAACTTGGGCGGTCTCCTACCGGGAATCATTGGTTCTCGAAGGGTCAGTACTAGGTCGCCCTGTAGAAAAGAGCACAGACGAACCTTCTTGTTGAAATCCCTCGCTATCTTATCCTGATGCCTTTCCAGATTGTGCAGGGCACGAAGCCGGTTCTCGTCCAGTGCTTCTAATTCAGGTAGACGGATTTCAGCTACCTCATCTGATGTCTGGTGATCATAGACCATAGTGCGTAACGATGACAGCTAGATCTCAATGGGTAGGATGGCCTCAGCTCCATACACCAGGGAATATGGGGTCACCGGGGTAGAGTTACGAGTCGTCGTCCGATAAGCCCAGAGGGCGTTGGGGAGCTTGTCCGGCCAACTTCTCTTGTTCTGACCAACCGTCTTCTGTAGAATGTTAGAGAGGGTTTTGTTGAACGCCTCGATCTATCTATTTTCCTGGGCATGGTATCGGGAGGTATGGTTCGAATGGATATCGTACTTGCCGTACAATTTCTTCAGTTTAGCCGCTTGGAATTTGGTTCCTTTATCGGTGAGGACGGCGTGAGGGACCCCAAACCGGTGGATAATATTGGAGCTCACAAATTCGGCGATGAAACGGTCCTTGACCTCTTTGAGTGGAACTAACTCTGCCCACTTGGAGAAGAAGTCTGTAGCAGTCAGGATGAATCTACACTGGCGGGTTGTTGCCGGTGGATATGGTCCCACTACATCAAGTCCCCATACCGCAAATGGACAAGAGTACTTGGTGGGGTGGAGGGGTTCCGGCGGCCAATGCAGGAAGTTGGTGTGAACTTGGCACGCATGGAATCTCTTGGCATACTCAATACAATCGTGGATCATAGAGGGCCAGAAGTACCCCAACCTCCAGATTTGATGGGACAGCTTCAGCCCAGCTTGATGGGCGCCATAGGAACTTGTGTGAACCTCTTGCATAACTTAAGGAATCTCTACTCCTTGAATGCAATGGAGGAGGACTCCATTGAAGCTCCGCTTATAAAGGATCTATTCAAGACTGGGGCCGCTCTGGAGGGTAAATTGCAGCGCGCGGCGTCGGACTCGCTCTCGCTCGGCCCAGTCGTCCGGGAGGCAACCATTTTGAAGATACTCGACAAAAGGTTCCCTCCAGTCAGGAGTGGCTTCAACTACTATGTCTGACGAACCCGGGACCCCTGACGTAGAGGGTCTGGCAGTGAGATGACTTACCTGCAGGCCATCATTTTCCTCTTGGGTGATGGGGGAAATGACTCTTCGGTGTGCCACATGTATGATCAAATCATCTTGCTCGGGTTCTGCGAGTGACGCGGCTAAGCCAGCCAAGGCGTCTTCTTGACCGTTCTATGACCGTGGGACATGGGTAATCTCTGGTCGAGAAGAGAACTGGGAAATTAGGCGGAGGGTGTACTCCAGCAATGGTACAAGCTCCGGCTTCCTGACGACGTAGTCGCCATTAACCTGTTTGATTACCATCTCGGAATCTCCTTTCACATGTAGATGGGGCACATGGATCTCAAGGGCCAACTAGAGGCCGATGATGAGAGCCTGGTACTCTGCCTCGTTGTTTGTACAGCCTTCTGACAATAGGAACGAGTATGTCAGGATGGATTGCGTCAGGGTAATGAAGACAATACCCAGGCCCACTCTGTTGAGATTAGGATCATTGATCCTCCTACCGGTGGGGCTCCGGGAGGCATCGTCGAAATGCAATTGCCAACATGGGACGACATGATCGACTGAGAGGATCGTCTCATCAGGAAAATCCATGTCCAGGGATTGATCCGCGGAGGTTGTATGGGCAGCTAAAAATTCTGCCAATGTCTGTCCCTTAATGGCCTTCTGAGGTACGAACCTGATATCAAACTACTGGAGAATCACCGCCCACCGTGCTAGTCGTCCAGTCAGCATGGGGCGGTTCAGGATGTACTTCAGTGGGTCTACCCTGGAGACCAATTGCACCTCATGGTGCTATAGGTAATGTTGCAACTTCTGCACGGCGAAGACGAGCGCAAGGCATCTCTTTTCTATAAGGGAGTATCTGACCTCCGTATCAAGAAGCATGCGGCTGAGATAGTAGAGATTGTTCTTGGTACCCTCGTTATTCTTCTGGGCAAGAAATGCACCAAGGGATCTTTCCAGGGCGGTCATGTAAAGGACCAGCGACTTTCCGGAGACGGGTGGCATCAAAACCAGAGGTTGGAGCAGATACTGCTTGATTTCCTCGAAGGCGGTCCGACACTCCTCATCCCATTCGTAGGCAGCGCCCTTCTTCATGAGCCGGGAAAAGGGCTTACACTTGTCGGCCAGATTCGCGATGAATCGGCGTATATAGGATAAGTTGCCTTGGAGGCCTCTAAGTTCCCGAATGTTGCTCGGGGGAGGCATTTGGATGATGGCCTTGATCTTCTCTGGGTTGATCTCAATGCCTCGGTATCTAACAACAAATACCAGAAACTTCCCAGAGGTGACCCCGAAGGCACACTTCAATGATTTCATCTTCAGGTGACGGGAACGGAGGAAACCGAACACCTTCTCGAGGTCTTTGAGATGGTCCTGGCACTAACATGATTTTACCACTAGGTCATCTACGTAGCATTCCACCAGCGTCCCGAGAATCGGTTTGAATATGCGGTTCATGGCCCTCTGATAAGTGGCACCTGCATTTTTCAAGCCGAATAGAATAACCTGGTAACAAAAGGTACCTTGGGAAGCCCTGAAGGTAGTAGATTCCTCTTCCTCGGGGGCCATCCAGATCTGGTTGTACCCATAATACCCATCCATGAAAGAGAGAGCTTGGAACCCGGCCGTGGAATCAATCAATAACTCTGTCACCGGGAGTGGGAAGTCATCCTTTGGGAAGTGGCGATTAAGGTCATGGAAGTCGATGCAGACTCTAATCTGCCCATTCTTCTTCCTGACCGGCATAATGTTGGCAAGCCACTTGGGGTACTGGACTTCCTTAACGAAGTTGGATTTGATAAGCTTGTCAACTTCGGCCTCAACCATAGCACCATGAGAAGGGTGCATCTTCCTGGGAGGCTACTTAAACCCACGATGGTTTTCTAGGAGGCCCAGACAGTGAACGGCTACCTGGGGATCTAGTCCTGGCATCTCGTTATAACTCCAGGAAAACATGTCATGGTGTTGTTTGAGGAAGTTTACGTACTATTTCCGCTCCTCAGGGGACATGGCTGCCCTGATCAATGTGGGTTTCGGATCTGACTCGCTTCCAAGGTTCACTTGTACCAGTACATCAACCGTGGTAGAGACGCCTTCCTCAAAGGCGGGGGGAGCATCCTCTAGGTCTTCCTCTCCACCCGTGGGGGGATTTCCCGCGACGGGAGACACTTCTGGGCTATCAAAGTCTGAGGGGCAGTTGGTGCCGGCTTGGGAAGTAGTGGTCATCCTATTAGGAGACTCACTCGCCATTGAGACCATAGTAATGAAGGCAGTCGACCCTATCTCATCTGGCCTTCGGCCTAAGGGACCACGTTTGATGATATCAAAGCAGTGGTGACGTGTCGGCTTGAGTCGGTTGATTCCAGCCCAGCGGAAGAGATACGTATGGCGCAATGCCATTGTCATAACCTTGAAATTCCGGTACCATACAGGGGTAGGAGGTTCCGGGATCACCTGAGCCTGGTTGATGTAGGAGTACGAGGTGATTTTCCGCTGTCGCTTGGACACAGGAACATACCTTCCTTGTGTACCTGAAACAACAAAGCATTGCCCCATGTCAGGGGTCGTGGCCTCCAATCGGTGGATTGGGAGGATGTAGGCATCATCCATGCTTGCCCAGGGATCACTTGTGACCGGGGCGGGTTCTTCCTCACTTACTAGGATTTTCTTATCCTTACTCTTGTAATAATCAGCATCCAGATAGCGGGCCTCACAAGAGGAAAAATGAGACGCATCTCCTTGGAGCACGCCTACTTGACCGTTGAGTGAGTATTTGAGGCACTAGTGATACGACGAAGGGACCGTTGCATGCAGATGGATCCATGGCCTACCCATCAACGCATTGTAGGCAGTGTCCTGAGAGACGACCATGAACTCGGTGCTAGAAATTAAGCCACTGAACTGAGTCTTCAGGAAGATCTTGCCGACTGGGGTTTGCTCGGTCCAATCGTACCCCTGGATTCTGAGGTCAGAGGGAGTTAAATAACCTTCAGACAGACCCAGCTTTCGCAATGTCCGAGTCGGAATTAGGTTGATTCCGGAACCCGTGTCAATGAGGCAGTGGCGGACTTCCACACCATTTAAGTGGACAATGATATACAACGGGCGAATATGCCCCTGTATAGGAGGGTCCTCATCTTCACCGGAGAACGAGATAACCGCCTGACGTTCGGTATTCTCAATAGTCTCGGTTTGGAAGGCTTCTGCAGCTGCTACCTCTGTCTCAAACTGGAGGGGGCTCCTTAGGGCCTCGGCAAGTGCCTCGCGCATTTCAGATGATAGGCGAAGGGCCTCAAGGATAGAAAGCCTTGCCGAAATTCCATCCAGATGCTTCAGGACATCATACTTTCATGCCAAATGTGAGACTCTGCCTACAGGAGGTCATTCAGCATTTAGAGGCATAGCGGGTCCTGCCGGTTGAACCGGCGATTGGCTAGTACTGGGTACATCCTGCTGCCTACTAGTTAAAGACTGGAGGGTAGTCGCTGGACTAGGATCGGACAGCGGAGGCTGGACTGTATCCGGGAAAGACTGACTGTGATACGAACGAGGAAACTATCCCTGATCTAGTAGCACAAACGGCGGTGGAGGTAGAGCCGAGGGCGTTAGATGGGGTTGCGTGTG
Organism: Viscum album; assembly: GCA_963277665.1. Classification (NCBI taxonomy): domain Eukaryota; kingdom Viridiplantae; phylum Streptophyta; class Magnoliopsida; order Santalales; family Viscaceae; genus Viscum; species Viscum album. Next base: position 846,582,045 of record OY728120.1, on the reverse strand, counting down.
CTGAGCTCTGTGCTGAACCTACTGTTTGGTCTCAGTAGCGTGCACGTATTGGCTCAAAGTGCCTGCTGACGTACCTCGATGACCGGAGCGGTTGCAATTCCGCTGACATTGACGTCGGCTAGAAACATTAGGGAGGTTCGCCTGGCGTTCCCCCTCGTCGGGAGTCATATAGGGCTTTACCAACTCCACAGTGTTAACTGAAGCGTACCCCTGACTGTCACTCGAGGATTCATCCACCACCAGGCGGATTCTGGGAGGAATCCCCATTTCAGGGGGCATAGAATCGCCGAGAGTGCGGGATGACGATGGCACCAGCAGAGTGCATTTATTCTTCTTGCGTCGTCGCTGCTTGCCCTTTTGGGAAGAGGTCGACTGTGAAGACGATGTAGAGGTATCGGCTACTTCTTCTGAAGGTTCTGGCTACTTCTTCTGAAGGTTCTGGCTGCTTCAGGCATGCCCAGATGATACCATGGGCATGGAAGACGGTTTTTCGAGTCATCCAGTCATCGTATTTCTAGGATCCGCGGCTGGGAACCTGTTTCCACTCGCCTTCGCTGTCGCTGCCGATCTATGACCCTGCAAAGACACCCGCCACTTGTGCTGGTGTCGGGCTCAACCTGACTATGTTGTTGTTGACTTGGTCTTGAAGCCAGTCTTTAAACACATAGCATTGCTTGAGGTTGTGCCCCAGAATCCGATGATAAGGACAGTAGTTGGGGTGATCGATGAGATTCACCTCTGCCGGCCTTCTACACTCGGGCAGGCGCACAATCCCTTGCTCTAGAGCACTTCGGAAGTATCCAGGGACCTGATTTTTGTTGAACGAATAAGTCTGGTTCCTTCTTTCAGGATAGGGGGGCCTGGGGGCCTGGCCCTGACGAGGGGCCAGAGGGGCCTGCCGAGGAGGCGGCGCCTGATTGTCTCGCCTAGGTGGAGGTGGCGCATTGCGCGGGGGAACCTGTCGATTCTGAGGCGGTCGCTGCTGGGTGGGAGCCTGCGCTTGAGGTGGAGGACCTCTGCGGGGTTGTGGGGATGGTGTCGCTGGCAGTAATTCCAGCTGCCTAGGGGCTTCTATTTGGGCCACCATGGTGGGTTCGGCTCTGTCGGTCCTCCTGGCTGGGATCATAGGGGGCAACGAACGTGTCTGACTAGCCTGTTGTAGAGCCTCCTCAAGGCGCTGAGCCTTATCTGAGAAATCTCTGAACCCTCCAGGGTAGTTCTGGGTAATTAGAGAGGGTACCAGCTCTGTTTTAACATTCCCCACACACATCGTCAGTAATTTCTCCTGATTCAGTGGCATATCGAGGGAATATGTAAGTCCCTTCCACCAGGCGATGAAATATGCGACTCGCTCATCAGGCCTTTGCTTGCACTTGAAGAGGTCGGCAATGCTGGTCTTCCGCGTGGTGGAGCTGAACTGGTATAGGAACTGTCGGCGGAGATCCTCCCAACCGGTCACCGATCCGATAGGGATCTGTTTGTACCAGACGAATGCGGGACCTTCCAATGTCTGTATGAAACATCGGAGCTTGGCGGCTTCTTGTTGGGTCGGGGTCCCCAGAATGGGGCCACACTTAGAAGAAAAATGAGCCATGTGCTGCGGCGGGTCCCCAATCCTGTTGAAGGGAGAGAAAGTAGAGTTCCCAAAACCCGGGGGCGCGGGCATATCATCTACCCACGCGGGATACGGCTTTCCATCTAGTGGGACTGCCACCTGCCACATTTCCAACGCTTTGAGGCGGGCTATGAGTGCTGCTATCAGATCATCCGGGTGGGGGTCCCTGTCTTGACGGGGATCCCTAATCACAAGTGCGTTGCCAGGTTCTTCAACACGGTAGATGGCATCGGCATCTCATGGATCGACTGGCGGAACGACCTGTGGGGTGACTGGGGGAACCCAGACTGGATTCTTCATATTGCCCCGTCGTTCGGGGGGGTGGTGAGACGTATCGCGCCCTCTTGCCGTAAGTTCCGGCTTCTGCCCTTTCTGCGGAAGTAGCATGATCAGGGTTGCCCAGAGGCATCTCATCGGGGGGAAATTTTTCCTACCCCTGCTGCCCCGGCCTGGGATTACCATAGTCGGGTCGCCGCTCTACAGCGCGCTCAGCCAATAGTTCTTCAACCAGCCTCTTCTGCTCAACAAGTTGCTGGCGTAACATGGCCTTCTCGGGATCTTCGTCCGTTTTTTGCATAGAGGCAGACGGGTCGGAGTGCTTGACAGTTCCGACGTGCTCCTTACCCTTGCCAGTATTTCGACTGAGTACCAGCAACTCGGTGGGTATGGGGAGGCCTAGCAAGTTCCTCTACTGACGGGTAACCCTCCCTAATGGGTCCAGTAGTGGCAGTACGCCCTCGAGGGTAAGTCTCCATCAAGAAATTCAAGCTCTTCTTCCTTGTCTGCTACGTCATCCATGTGGACCGCAACCCCTCTCGAGGGCATATCCTTGCTTAGCGAATCGGGCTGTCGTCAGATAGGGTCAAAGAGGAGAGCGGCATAGTGTCCCCAACCATGGACTTTCACATTGGGGGTAGCCTCCCTGATGACTCTACAGAGTACTTTGAAACTATGAACACATTTCTGTTGAAGGGTGCTCTGACGGCCAGGCGACTCAGGGTGCTGGGCCACAAGGAGTGCGGCCAAATCGATCAGGTGGCATTGCTCGCCAATTTCTTCAAAGTGCTCTCGACTTCTGGGGTACACCACCCACTCGTAACGAAGGCGGAAGTGTGTCGCCCATAGGGTTCGACAAAATCACCCCAATTCTTCAGGGGTAAGGGACTCTGGTGCGCGAAAGTTCAGCGCCGCCATCAGCCAAAACTTCTCCGGAAAGTAATCCACTGCGAGAATGCTCCAGAATCTCCTGGGTTCGGACTCAGGTTCTGGCCCTATATTGCCCCACTCGTCAACCGGGGGCGGCTGAGGGGCCGGTAGCGGTACCAAGGCGAACCTCTGGGATAGTAAACTCGGTGGTGGAGAATATGGAGAACGAGCTGACTGGCCGCCGAATTCCGGGCCATCCTCTGAAGAGTGAGGTGACCTGGCCATTATGTCGCGATACGATGGGATGATAGCCACAGCTTCCGACACAGGAGTCGCGGCTACCGGTGATGGTTCATGCCGTCTCTCTACCACCGTTGGCCCCCAAAATAGCTCTCTGTGATCTCTGGTAGAGGTAGAGGGCGCTTCTGGTGAAAATGGTGGTGATTTCACAGTCGAGACCTGCAGAATTTCCACGATTTCTTCCTCCTGGATGTACCTGGAGAGAGAGGTGGGAATATGGTGGACCTCGCATTCCGGGAGAATGAGACTAACGCGTCTGGTTCCCACCCCCGTCCTTGATACGGAGGAGCATGGAGAAGGTTCCATCGCTGAGTCGCATTCCGCTTCAGAATCCGAGAAGCGGGCAGGTTTGATCTCCACCCGGGCCTTCCCAGGACTCTTCTTGTGGCGGCGACAACCCGCTCTCCTGCCCCGGGGAGGCTCTTCGGGGCAGGGTTGATCCCTAATAGGTAGCCTTGGGGTGGCGATGGCGTTGTGGTGGAGAGGGCCCCCACTCGAGATAGCCAAGGTGCGAGGGGCACCGGGGAAAATGTTGAAGGGTACATGGGGAGGACCTCCATGGACAGCACCCATATGGGCGGAGCCTTTGTTGGAATCGGCAGGAGCATGGGGAGGACCTCCATGGTTGATGCGGGTGGAGTGAGGCTGACCTTCACTCCTCGAGTTGCTAGGGCGAGGAGGACCTTCGCCCGTTGCAGAGAGAACGTAGGGAGGTCCCCCGCATTGGAGAAGGACCGTATGGACAGTGCCTTCCGATCAGTGGTCGGGGGCAGGAGGATGGACTCCATACCCTGTATAGTGGGCACGGGAAAGGTTTCTGTGCTGAGCGTCACTGTCGTGGGGAAGGTCTTCCTTTGGGATAGGGGTAGCACGAGGAATACCTCCATGATGAGATTCGGAGCGAGGAAGGCCCACGCTCTGTGGAGTAGTGGTACGGGGAGGGCCTCCGTACGGGGTGACATCACCATGGGTTAGTCTGCGGTGATCACCACTCAGGCATGCAACCCGGAGAGTCAACCCAGCCTGCCCGTGGGGCAGTTGGGGTCTCAATCCTAGCTGGGTGAAGGAGTGCCCCTGCTCAGTGTATGTAGGGACTCCATGATGCACGTCGGCGGTGGATCGGGCCACTGCATCTATTGACATCGACGCATCTGGGCGAGCGTCCTCAGCCCGGGCCCGGTGCTGACGTCGGGTCAGACGAGCTGGCGCAGGTGGTGCAGGGGCATGGCCTACCTGCTCTTCCTACGGAGTCGGACGGCGGCGCTGACGCGGCCGGACGGGAGCCCTTTCCTGGAGCCCTTGGGTCGGGACCCTGAGCGGGCCGAGCCGGATGGCACCCGCCTCATCAGCATAAGGCGTGGATTCGTCGAGGCGTTCAGGGGACAGGCTCTCAAAACGGTTGAACATTGGGGTGGGGAGCAGGGGCTCCCTGCGCGGCCTATTAGAGCGACGTTGACGGCGGGGCCCGGATGCCTCCAGGTCCAGGTGGGCCATATCCCGAGTTGGGATGACCCCTTCCTCCTCGTACCTACATACGAGGTTGTTGATCACCCTTCGCTGGATGACCTCTGATGGGGAAAGGGGACGTGGGTGCCCCGTATTCCGCGATGTGGCGGCCGTCGTGGCGGTGGCGGCGCCATGCGGGGTGGCTGTGGCGGTGTTTTCCCTACCCCTGCGTAGGCGAGCGGGCGGTGATCGTGTCTCTGTAACAGTAATCTAGTTCTTGGGAAACGAAGGGATCAACTCATCAGCACTGCGAGGAAAAGGATTGACAACTAGTGCCCCAACGTCCTTCCATTCTCCACGTTTGTAAGAAGGATCCACGCCAACACGCTGCAGAACGGAGAGCCCCACATTCTACTGCCCAGACTGCCGGTGAGTTTCACGAGAGGCCCGCTATTTGCTCGGTGGGACCAGGTGCCGGATATTTGGATCTGGTGACACGTCAATCTACTGGTGTCTCGAACGCTACTAATCTCCACATTGAGGAGAATAATTTCATGTCAGTTTCACCATTTCTGTTTCCGACACTTTCGTCGGGGCACGCGCATCCGTCCTTCCGCAGAGGAGGATGTGTTGTGTTGTTGCCCCACATTCCCGCTTTCCAAAGGCGGGTGGCATTCGCTCCTTATTCAGGGACGTCTTCTCCTTGATCGAAATGGGATGATGGGATGTCGGTTCTTCCTTCCGTGGATTCCTCCTCAGAACTCATCACTTAGTCAGGGTCTACCTCATAGATTTAATATGTTGTTCGTGAAACTCTTCCCAGTGCCATGTTTCCATGGATGCCGGTTAATTATACTACTTCTGTCGGGACATTCCAAAGGGTCCAGTCCGGGCATCAACCTTCAGTCAGGGGAGTAGTCACGTTGAGGCATCAATAGCATGTCTGGATACTGGGGACCTGGCATGTCTGTCTATTATCCCTGGTCACAGGGTTTCTCGAGGGTGTGGAAACCCGAGGCATCCCACATCGAGCATGGGGAATTATATTTCATATACATATGTCTGAGGTTTTCCTCAACTTCCTGTGTTTAACACAGGGTATGCCGCGAGTTTAACATTCAGTAGAGACGGATCAGCCCGATCAAAGCCTTAGCTAGAATGGATCGGATTGAGGGATTTCCCTTGAAGGGGTGCTGATACCAGGACCAGCCTATGGATGGATGTGAAGAGGAGCGGATGGATGGATGAATGAAGTGGAGAGGGGAATGGAAAGGGACCATTGCAAGGGCAACGGTGAAGTTGGGATTGAGCCTCGAAGAGACCTCCTACGTATCCCCGTGGCAGGGAATCAAAGTCCGCATAGTTTAGAATGGTGCCAGTGAGCCGACATGAAGGTGGACCTTGGCCCGATGGATGTCATCAGTGAACCAACGTAAAGTTGGACCTTGGTCCGATGGGCATCGTCAGCGAACCGACGTGAAAGTGGACCCTGGTCTGATGAGAGACGGGCTTGAACCTCGGGAAGGCTTCCTATGTACCATGCCTTGACATGGATCAAAGACCTCGTAGTTCAAAGTGTTTCATCGGTGAACCGACGTGAAAGTAGACTAAGGGGTCCACTAGTGGTGGGCTTGAACCTCTTGAAGGCTTCCTACATACTACGCCTTGACATGGATCAAAGACCTCGTAGTTCAAAATGGCGGTGGGTGTCGGCGAACCGACGTAAATGAGGGACCTTGGTCCAATGGGAGATGGGCTTGAACCTCGTGAGGCCTCTTACGTATCATTCCTTAACATGGATCAAAGTCCTCGTAGTTCGGGATGGTCACAACGGCTTGCCGTCGGACTGGGATGCAGTTTAACGTCATGTTGGACGAGAGTGAAACCTGACGTGAATAAACGATGGGCGGTGGGCTTGAACCTCGTGGAGGCTTCCTATGTACCATGCCTTGACATGGATCAAATTCCCCATAGTTCGGAGGGGCTTCGTCGGCGAACCGACGTGAAGGTGAACCTGGGGGGTCCACTTGTGGTGGGCTTGAACCTCGTGAAGGCTTCCTACATACCATGCCTTGACATGGATCAAAGTCCTCGTAGTTTGGGAGAAAATGGGGGCTTGGCACACTGACAAGGAGATGGTTTGGGCCAATGATTATTGGGCTTGAACCTCAGGGAGGATTCCTACGTACCATGTCTTGACATGGATTAAAGTCCTCGTAGTTCGGGTGGTGACAACGGCTTGCCGTCGAACTGAAATGCAGTTTAACGTCATGCTGGACGAAGGTAGAACTTGACGTGAATTGTATGATGGGTGGGCTTGAACCTCGTGGAGGATTCCTACATACCATGTCTTGAAATGGATCAAATACCTCGTAGTTCAAATGGGTGTGCAGTTTAATGTCATGCGAGATGGGGGCATACAGTTTAACATCATGCTGGATGAGGGCATGCAGTTTAACGTCATGCTGGACGAGGGCATGCAGTTTAACGTCATGCTGGACGAGGTATTGTCATGGCCAATACCAGCTCTAAGCCCACGTGAGTCATGCTCGGTGTGAGAAACAAGAGACAACAATGACCTGACGATCACGCCGCGAAGGGTGCGTCTGTGAGAAGCGAAGAGGGGCTTACGCGTTAGGCGGCCCATTAGTGCTGGGACTTACTCCAGGATAGAGGCCCAAAGTGCAACAGAGCGCAGCGAAAGAGGGATTTGGGACCAATGATGGGAGGTTCCTCATTCCCTATCACGCCCTCCACTGACCTTTGTAGTGGGGAAGTATGGAGATGCAGGGGTGCAGCCATCCGTTGGGGAACTAGGGTCGCCCTTCTCCTGAGAACATACGTTGTTCCAATAAGGAGGATATCATCCCTTGTGGATGGGTGATTCCACTCCCATGGAGAAGAGTGGCGTAAAAAATGTTCGAGCTGGGGGGACCCTTCGTGCGAGGCACGAGGTCAGGTCACATTTTAACGTCATGTGTTGAGGACTTGGTGCTTGGCAGTTTAACATCCTGCAGCTCGGATGAGGCGGGTTCACTCCACACCCCTAAGACTTACATAACTGGTACCCTTTTCTCCTTGGGGGGAGGGAAGGTACCAGTAAGGCCGTGTTCAAGGGGGGTTGTGGAGCGAACCATCGAGGGGTCCATGTTAGCATGGCTATGATAAGAAGCAATAGATGTTAGCGTGCCTATGCGAAGAAGCATTAGGCGAAGCAAAGCTACAAGTGGTATTGTCTGTGGGACTTTGAAATTACATTGTGAATACCTGGAGGGTCGCACGGGAAGCGGAATTTCCAAGAAAAGGAGTGTGCTTCGCGAAGCGGAGTGCCTTTTCCTTAGCATAGGGCATAGGTGTGAGTGGAGGGTGCTTCGTGAAGTGGAACAATATTCGCGGAGCACTGCCTCGCGAAGAAGAGGTGCCTCGCGAAGCAGGTTGCTACGAAGTAGTGTGCTTCGCGATGTGTAGCGCTCATGCCTTAGCATAGGGATCACTAGTATAGGTTGGGTGTTTTTCGAAGCATAAACGCTCCGCGGCTGCCCGGGTTCCCTTGGGAATCCCCCTCCTTCGTGAATGCCCATGAACTTCACGAAGGGCATCCCTCTTAGAAGAGGGGCTCAAAACGAGTCAAAGCGAAGGCGTCACGCGAAGTAGAAGTACCTCGCGGAGCTCATGATACCTGGGGGCAAAGAGTGCTTCGCGATTCGGGAGAGGAGAAGCCGAAAGGTCAGATTGTCTGTTCTCGGGACTCAGTGGGAGCCCAGTATTTATAGGCAAGGGGCACCGCGAAGCAGAACTCGCGCACCGCCTCAGGTGCTTCGCGGCGGGTTCGCGAACGTCAAACTCGGTCGCGGAGAGTTACCGCCTCCGGAGCTTCGCAGCGGGCTCACGAACGTCAAACTCGGTCATGGAGAGTTACCACCTCTAGAACTTTGCGACCCGCGATGCCCGGGGTGCTTCGCGTCGGTGCTTCACGAGGCAGCGTTCGGGCCGTCCTTTTCGTCCCTTTCGTTCGTGCAATATTTTGGCGCCAAAAATTACAGCATCTCATAACCTGGGAGCATACATCAAAGGAAAGGGTGATTAGAAGGCCTAGTAAGGGAAACAAGAGAAACATTTTACATGTGAACTTGAGATACATAAATAAAGTCATGATAAATAACTTTAAGGCATGAGAAAGAGATCATGAGGCATATCATAATAAAAATAACGTGTTTCATAAATTGAATATGTGGCTACAACATTTAACATAGACAGTCATTTCCATATCACTAAGGTCCATCCCCAAGGTGTCATTAAAAAATTACCAAGGTTATTCACCAAGGTATCGTTAAAATGGTCATCTCTAGAGATTAAGTCTTTACCCAATGCATTGGAGCGCTATCAGGGCGCACCCTTAATTTTTATTTATTATCATGTGAGCCACATATATCATCATCAATAATTTCATAAACAACCCATATATCATAAAGGAAATGGGTTTCATTTCATAGTCATAACATTTTAAAAACTGCTTTAAAGAAGTGATCTTTATGTCACTTTAAACCCACGGAAAAGGAAATCGGGTCTCATGTATGTAAATCCCAGAATTTAAAATAGAACATTTTGATGTATATTTGAATACCCTTGTAGAATAAAGAGTTTTGAGCATTCACTTAATAAAATAAAATAATTTAAGAAAAAGAGAGAGACATTTTGAGACGAAATTTCGGCAGCATAACGGCTATGTTTCAGGGTTTTAGAAAATGTTGAAAAGAGAGGGAACATAGGTCACCCACTCATAAATGATCCATAAAATATTAGAGGGATATAATATAAAGGATATAAGAAAATGGTAATGAAATTTTAAGGACATACCATATGAAATAAAAAACATGAAAGGAAGACAAAAATAAAATTTCTCTTATGAAGAATTCAGCAGCCTAACGACGTCACTTAAAACATCAAAAAAATAAATTGATGAGATTAAATAGGGTATCTCATAATTTAAACATAAAAGGAAAGTATTATGAATATATATATCATACCCCAACATGGAAAAAAGGAACTTGAAAGTCTTGACATGAAAGTAGAACTTGAAAATGAGAAGGGTGAAAGAATCCCTTACAAAAATTCGTCAGCCTAACGGCGACACTTAAACATTCTTAAAATGAATTGATGAGAAAAAGAGGGGGTATATAATAAAATGAAAATGAAAAGGAAATTATGATGAATATAAAATAACATCCTCCAACATATGAACATGGAGCTTAAAATAAATGACATAAAGGAGAATACATGAAAAGAAAGAGAGAGGTAGGATCCCTTACCTTGAAGAGTAACTACAAAATTTTGAAGTTTGGGACCTTGGGAGGATTGAGGGAACCTTGGGAGGAATCCTTGGGAGGTAAGGAGACTAGAACTTAGTTGAGGAGTATTTTTTAATGGAAATGATGATAGAATGGCATGGTATTTATAGGGGAAGTGAGGGGACAAGGCATTAATGGCCAAGGGACACCTCATTGGTGGTATTGCCAAAACCATGGGCTTGCCCATGGTATTTTCCCATGGTATTGGCCACTTGGGACACCTCATACCTTATATTACTATTCATAAGTAGTCCAGAATTATTACATAATTATTACATCCTTAATGATGTCATTAAACACCAGAAACTCTAAACTGAAAATTCATTATTCACTGAAAATTCAAGCTTTTTAGAAAAATCTAAAAATTTCACCTTAACCAAATATAGATGCTCTGATTTCAAAAATGAACTCCATTTTATGAAAATAATTTTCTATATATTTTTAATTAAATTTTTAAATAAAAACACTATTCACTGAAAATTCCATTATTACAGAAAATTCCCAAAAATTCAACTTAACCTAATATTGATGCTCTGAATTCAAAAATGAACTTTATTTTATAAAAATAATTTTCTAAGTATTTTTAATTTAATTTTAAAATAAAAAAAAATATTCACCTGAAAAAACTAATACTTAACCAGTACTTTCTAGAACAGTTATTTACCAATTTTATTGAATCACAATACTTAATCAAGGTGCCTAGATTATATTAATTCTTTCTTAATTGAGGTTACTTAATCCATTTGATCACATTACTAATCATAAGCATAAAATCACTATTCATAATTTATTATTCATCAAAAATTAAGTTGATCTTATTAGACTCTAAATTTCTTACTGAACATAACTGTAGAAGGCCATTTTTAGAAAATCATTACACATTATTAATTATTTAAGGTTTACATAAATATTTTTAAAAATATCCTTCTAAAATTCATCAATAATATGCATACTATATTTATCCGGACATTTGAAAATTCACAAACTTCACCATAAGAATAAATCATAATTTTTATTTAAATGAAAGGATTACACAAGGCAGTTACAGTCTCGTTATATAACCCCTTATAACACCAGCATAGGACCTAAGAGTAAGGTGTGATAGGGTGATAGAATCTTGGGGCAGCTCAGCCAACATTGCCCGAGTAGTGATTTCTATTAGCTTGAACTTCTCACGAAAGCGATTTCATTCCAGCTTTACATGATAAAGTTCGGCTTGGGTTTGGTCCAGAGCAAAGCCCAAAGGTCCTACCTCCTTCCCAAGTTCTGTCAGATGGGATTCGATCGGCCTGAGACTACTGTATGGGGCCATCAAATCTTCTTTCTATATTAATTAATCACGATAACTCGTATTTATAAACAATAATTGTAACATTTAGTTTCCAATAGTCTTATTGACCAATGGTCATATAATAGTCGAAACCCAACGGTCTCATTTTAATTATACTCATTTTATTAAATGAAAAAAATAAAATAACCCAAAAAAACAGGGAACAAAATCTACTCAAAATTTCGGGTCGTTACAACCTCCAACACATGATTTGGTTAAGTAGAGTGTCATTCCAAGATATATGGGAAAACACTATATAGGTTTTTACTGACACTTTACGTAATTGAACTAACATAATAATCATCCCCAAGGGTTCATCCCTAATGCCTTAAAATCCTTTACTAACTCCTCGAGGTCTCGACTCATCCCCTACCGATTAGATTGTATCACCCTCATCTCCACTGATCGTCTCACTATAGGATCCATAAGACCTACCACCAATATAAAACATATTCATATAGTTCATCCCAGATGAGTAGAATAACACAAAGTATTTATATGGTAAGACACTATATGATAATTTTTTAAAACTTTAAACAACATAGACTTAGTCTTTAGTGAAAATAGTCACTCTGGCAGGCCTATATATCATGTGAATATAACATGCCTGATATGATGCATGATACACCTCTTACCTCTATGGTCAAGATCTAACATCCATATCTAGACTCATTCCAATGGTCCATGTGACAAAAACCAATAACTCAAAAGTCATAAATCTCAAATCTCATGTGCGTCACATGAGGTGCAAATCATATCAACCATAAAATTACAATCCAATAAAATCAATAATATACCATTGGTAACCTAGACTTCCCCCAAAAGAGGTGCTTATGATGCACTAGTTTGGGTTACATCATAAGCACAACACATTCCAATGTCTCCATTTTACTAACCCCAAAATAGTAAAATAAAATAAAATCCATTGATACAATTTTATAACACCCCGACATAGCTCACTCTGAACAATAGTTAGATCAGACTTCCATGTGACCTCATATGTGCCTCCTTGAACACTAGAGACACTACCCAAAAAATGTAAATTAACAATTTTTTTGTTAATGACGTTTATAAAAACCTCTAATTCGTTTATTGGTGTTTCTAAAAACATCTATAAATCATACCACATTTAACAACATTTCTAAAAAATGTTGGTATTTTTTAATTCATAATTGGTCTCTAATTAGATATGTTTATAAATGTCAAAAAATTAGTGATGTTTGTAAAGTTCACTAATTAGAGACACCTCATTTGCTGAATTTTTTTATAAACATCAATAAATCACTCCATATTTACCAACATTTCTAAAAAACATTGGTAATTTTTTAAACATCGGTAAATCATACCTTATTTACCGGTGTTTTTAAAAAATGTCAGCAGTTTTCTTTTTTTTAAATTACATTTTCTGTTTTTTTTCAATAAAAATAATTAAACATACCCAACGTCTCCCCTACTTTACACTCATCCCCCCCCCCCACCTCTCATGTACGTACCCAACATCTCCCCCTGTCTTCCCCTTCATGCCTATCTCCACCCTCCCCCCCCCCATGCCCCCACCACCTCTCCAATACATAACTAGTGTCTCCCTCCTTCATGTATCCCCCCACCCATTTTGTACACCCAAATCCTCACCTCTTCATGTACGTACATCGCACATAGCCTGGCCACACCACACATGCCAATAAGAACCAATTAGACTTCGAAAGAATTAGAACCCACAACCAGCACTGTATGCTCAAAGGGAATGACCAAATCACTTATGCACTTTTAAAATTTAAAATTGCATTACGTTATATTTATATATATAAATAAATTAAACTATTTAAAAAATTAATATTATATATATGTATAATTGTATATATTTATATGTGTGTGTGTGTGTGTTTATATTTTATATTTTATGTTTATATATATATATATATAAGTTTATATTGTAATATATATATTTATATATATGTGTGTGTGAGTTTATATTTTACATATATGTTTATATTTTATATTATATTATATATATATATATATATATATATCTGATTATATTTTATATATGTCTGTGTGTGTGTGTGTGTGTTTATATATCTATATGTTTATATTTTATATTGTATATTTATTTATTTATTTATATTTTATATTTTATATATTTTTATATTTTATATATATTATATGTTTTGAATTTTATATATATCATATGTTTATATTAATATATATGTGTTTATGTTTTGAACAATTTAAAAAATTAATATTATATATATATATATATAATTTTATATATTAAAAAATATATATTAATATATATGTGTGTGTGTGTGTGTTTATATGTAGTTGGGGTGGTGCCTAAGTGGTAAACCTCGTAATCCTACATCTAAAAGACTAGAGTTCGAATCATGGAAATCCCTTTGGGGGATTTACGTCGTAGGTCGTGACATGAGCATGACGCATTCAGGATGATGCAGGCATGAAACTGTACTGGGCACCTGGCCTTGAGCCTATGGGCTATGTAATGAGTCTCTCTCTACCCAGATAGAAAAATATATTTACTTTCATAATAAAAAGAGGCTTCAGGCCTAACTTTAATATATATATAAATATATATATATATATATATATATATATATATATATATATTTGTGTGTGTCTGTTTATATTTTATATTTTATATTATATCTGTGTGTGTGTGTTTATATATGTATATTTTTATATTTTTTATTATATATATATATATATATGTTTATCATTTATATTTTATATCTCTATGCTTATATTTTATATATATTATATGTTTATATTTTATATATATCATATGTTTATATTAATATATATGTGTGTGTGTTTATATTTTATATATATATATATGTATATTATGTGTGTGTGTGTGTTTATATTTTATATTTATATTCTATATATATGTTTATATTCTATATATATATATATGTTTATATTTATATTATATATATATTACATGCTTATATTTTATATATATCATTGTTTTATATTAATATATATATCTTTGTGTCTGTGTGTGTTTATATATATATATATATATATTTGTTTATATATATGTGTGTGTGTGTGTGTTTATTTGTGTGTGTGTGTTTATATATATATAAGTATATATATTTTTATATGTGTGTGTGTTTATATATATTAATATATATATATATATTTATTTATTTATATTTACATCGATTTGGGTAGATGAGGAATATAAATATATATATTTATAAATATTTTTGAAAAACATCACTAAATTCCAGTTTTATTGTAGTGAGACTCCTGACAAGAATTGTCGGTCAGATGAGATATCATGGGGAGGCTATACCCCATGTATCATAGTAAGAAATAGTGGATAAATAACCAAACATCGTACCCCATGTAAGATAAATAGAATAATGTAAGGAGTAAAAATAAGAAATGAAATAACAAAATGAAATTCAATATATAACTAGAACGGTCATGCTTAGAAATATAAATATATACCCATCTCCCATTGGGTTGAGCACGTATAAAAAATAAAAAAAATAAAAATAAAAAAGATCATATGCTCTATTATAACTCTGATCTATACTATATTATGATCTCTGAATCTCATCTGAGTTGACCCACTTGACCATATTATGCTTGATCTTAAAACTCATCCCTACATGTGCATATAATGACCTTATCAGAGATGCTCAAGTACCCCTGAGTAATACAGACCTGAGAAGGGTGTGAGTAAAAAACTCAATAAAGTACCACAAATGTAGTCCCATATTAAATGGAATATTTCATGATATTTCCATGTTATATACTCATCTATTATCAATATATAAACTAAAGAATATTAATAAATAGATAAAACCACCAACAATACCTGCTTTGGATAGATGTTGGAGTGTCTCTGAGCACATCACAATGACTGCACCCCCATAGTATCAGCACCAACCCATGGTAATTAACATATAACTTAGACCATGCTTAATAATCATCGTTGATCCTAAGGTTTGTGACCTTGATTGACCATACCATCTTCGACCAATGTCAGAGTATATCTAAGAATAAGCATCACCTCAAGGGAAACTCTATCTACTCACTAGGTATCTCATTCTTACACCTCGTCAATGATGAGTATATTACCTAGGGGTGTCACTAGGCATCCATCATCCTCAATACCTTTGGTTGAACCACACAGTAGTACATAGGAATTCTCAAATTGATGCCAACATCTGATTGCTATGAGGTAGAGTACCTAGTAAATATTATTCATCCAAGCGTGGATGCTTCTTGGGAAATCATAGAAATTAAGTGGAATATCCTCTTGGATCCCACAGTAAATAATCTAGGCAGCCAATAATTTGTGACACTTTAGCTAATCCATCACTGGTATGTCCACCTGATCCTAGGGGGTGTCCTAGACATTGATCGAGGGGATTCAATTATCACCCTTGGGATGTACAACATCTAAGCTCGAGGATATATTCCAACCTCAAACCTTGTACCACCATTACAATCCTAGAGTCCTAGGAATTTGAAATAGTCTATTGGTATCTCCATTCGAATTATAGGCTCCCCAGGAATTCCCATTGGTTTCACTATATCAAAGGAATCCAAGGAACCTCAAGAATTCTTCTACATGTGAAGAACATATACTCTGATGATAGAACTCGTATACCACCTCTAGGAATCCACTATTTCATCAACTATAACATTGAATTCTATCCTAACTAGGAATCCTCTCCCAATATACTATGAGACCATATAATAAATGTATTGAGCATCAAAAGGTCTAATCCATCACATCATTTGATTCCAAGAAATCTCAGGAAATCACTTCAGTTCCAAGACTAATGTCCAATTCCCAAATGTCCTGGTAAATCTTTATCATCAATCATAAATAAATAAAATAACATAATGGATGTCCATATTCCCATTCCCATCATCACTTTCCATAACCCATCGGTCTCACAAGTTTAGTATGGGTACTGGGGTGATACTCACTACCATATCTACCCAAAATCAAACACACTTTCTTATGGTTGGATTATTAATGGGTCACCCATGAGGGGCCCTTAGGGTCACAACATAGTAGAGGAACCCTCCCATTGTTCATCAATATCAAACTAAGCCTTGGGTTAACACCTGATGCTCATAGGATGTTACATACCACTATATCATCAACAAGATAGTTTGGCCTCAACTGTTATATAGGGTATGTCATTCTAGAAACACTCAAGAGATAGTGCATGGCCCATATAGGTCCTAAAAGTCACACTAGGTTATCCTGCTCACCTAACTTGTCATCCAAAGCCTATGTTTTATACACCTATGTTAAGAAAGTATCAAGGGTCCTCATGTGTCCTACTAGGGCTATCCAACACAATTAATTCCATGACATTATAGATAGATAGTCGCATACTCCTACCCTATGTCCAATAGTTCATACTGTGATTAGTCCAACCTTTAAAGGCATTTAAATAACACAGGGCATCATAACGTTGTCATTTAAGCCTTCATCCAATGTTGGTCAAGGCAATTAGCCAGGTCTAAAGGCCCATAGTGGCCCAGGACACCTTGTACAATCCATCCAGAGTCATTTCATTTAATATAACTAAAAATTAATTAATTATCAATTTAGAAACTAATTTAAATCATTTAAAAATAATTTTATTGCATTGTTGATCATCTTAAGGTGGTGATAACACATTCTACATTGTAGATAATCAAAATCATAAACCATAGGGTGTGTATGCCAGACCACCTTCCTCAATTAGATCTTTTACCATTTATTTCCAATGGCCAACAGTTATAGCCCAAACCTACCAGGGCTTGTCCAAGTCCACTCCAAGTTCAATCCAAATCCCAAACCTCTAACTCAATCTAAAAATTAATAATTAATTAATTAATTGTAACATTTATAATTAATTGAATGATTTTTTTTAAAAAAAAAAATAGGAATAATCATCATTTCACTCATCAGTGACCCTGTCACATCGTAAACATGACTAATAACCCATAAAAGGTCTGCAGTAGTCCCCCAATACCATCATTAACCAATGCCCTATGTGTCAAAAATCATATCCATAATTAATTTCATTGAATTAAAACGAAATTCATTAAATAATTCCATAATTTGACATACCATTGATAAAACAGAAAGTAATGGGAAGCGGGTATCATCTCAGGATTTCCTCTACCAAGGCAACATGAAATCCTTGTCAAAATCGGGATATTTTACTATTCTTCTATGAAATTTTAACGTCCTAAACCTGGATTCCACCTAAAATGGTGCCTCAATCCCAGTTGGCCACATGGCCTCAAGAACATGTCCCCAAATTCTAGAGGCTGTCGACTAGCAGTGAGGGCCTAGGTGAGTTGGTGGGGAGACTATGCCCTCATTACTAAAGTATCACAGTAGAATTCAAACATAAAATAAATAGAGGAAGTGAATAATTAAGTAGTCAACTAAAAATAAGACAAGACAAGAATACATATAAATAACCAGAAGTGTATCATATACAAAATGATGTGGATTATACATGTATCTAGAAAAAAGTAAAAGTAGGTACATGGAAATGTAATACAGTACAAGTATCCCAAAAAGAATAAAAGACCAAAAAGGTATACCAGCATCTTAAGCCTCATATTGGTCCAATGTTCCCCTGTTCCAAAGCCACAATCAACAACCTATGTCAGGGCACTTTCCCCTATCATCACCTATAACCATATAATCTGTTTGGTTCCTTGAGGAGGCCCAAACAGGGTGTGAAATAAACATCCCAGTAGGCAACCACCCCGGCCTATACAGTTCTAACAGCAATATAAAAAATTTCTAGCAAGTGTAAACAAGTAGTAAATTAAACTGCATATACCCATGGAATAAGTCTATATCAGTAAGTAAATCCAACCATCCCTCAAGGCTACCTAAAAAAAGAGTCATATCCAAACAAGGTAGCTAAAATAAAGGTAAATAATCAAGTCACACAACCACGTCGTACATCCATATGTATCTTGTATCCCACAACCAGACTATATAAAGAGGTCAAGTGTCTCACGGCCACACCATATAGTGAAAGAATACCTCAAGGTTTGGATACAAGGTGTCCTCAAACCAAGGCATCCATGTAATAATTATAGACCACAGAGGGCCGGATCCTGGAAATTTTCCAAGTCATCCCATCGAGTCCAATGGGAGTCCCTATTGGAAACTCGGTTAGGCACCAGTTGGGGTTCTAGGATTATGGAAATAGAAAGTACTATGTGAGCCCAAGCAAATCGAATCCATGGTGTAGCAAGGCCTGAGGCATCCCACAGAATCAGTACCCAAGGGGCAGAGTCAACCCAAGGCATCCACTACCATGTTCCAGATCCATGGGGAGCAGTCTGTGGCATCGATCAACCGTTTGTTCAAGAATTCAATTTAAACATTCAATTTAAACAAACATTCCATGTGATTATACCCACTCACATAAACCTGCACAAGCCATGACTATACCCAGTGATGAAAACCATTTATTAACTACAATAATATGGTCCTACCCTCCCATATAAACCATTTAACATGACATTAAAATTTTATATAGGTATGCCCACCCATATTATCCATTTAACATGACAAACTATCATAATAGACAAGGCATAACATGATATTAATTAATCAAGGAGTAAGTACATATCCTAAAAAGACTATGCAATCTATCAAGGCATTAACTGGCTTTCTCTAACTAGGAAATCATAATAACAAATCCCTTGGGTGGTTTAAACAGACATAAAATGTATTTTACCTTAAGTCACACCCCATGGGTGACCATGAAATGAGCAACAGGTGTCAACACACCTAAATAGAACCTACAGTATCCTCACTAGGTCTAGCTACAACTAAGGAAAGCAACTTGCTCAAAAACGTGGCCTCACTAGAAATTATGACAGGAAGTGAAAAGGCCGAATTCCTGCAATGCACCCAAAAAGCTTAAAGAAAGTATAGACCGCCTATCTTGCCTCGGTATTAGACAGCTCATCCCGTATCAAGTCCTGATTCATTCTGGTTTGGAATAAATCTAAATAACGGATGAAGAATAGGATATTACAGCATATGATCCTAAATCTAAATAGCATAGTCTTTGTTCTAAAGAATCAATAAATACTAAAAATTAATTGATTACATACCGATGTGGTTTCAATGTGACAAAAGATTCTTGAATTGGGGCCTGGACGGCTTCGAAACCTGAAAAACTAGTTTAGAGGGGTTTTTAGTTCCAAAAAGAGAGGAAAAATATTTGTCTATTAAAAATGAGCCTACTGCCTATTTTATAAAAAAACAATTAGGAAAGTACATGATATGTAGGCCAAGTACACGACGTGTACTTCCCAGTTTTATTTTTATAAACCAGAAAGGATACCCAACGTGATGGGCCAGTACATGACATGTATTGGAAGTACACGGCATGTAGGCCAAGTACACAATGTTTACCTATCATGCGGCCAGCTTTTAGTCTATTTTCCCCCTTCTTTCCCAGAAACAACCCAACTGGCCCATGGCCCAGCTTAGGGTATAATCCAAAAAGGAAATAAATAACATTAAACCAAAAAGATAGATCTTTACCTCAAGAAAAACTCAAGATCTTATAATCTTCCCCCCTTATAGAAATTCGTCCCTAAATTGATGTCTGAAGGGTGGTCAAGATTTTTCTAAAAACATCTTTGGCCATAGAGCACATACATCGGCCTCCCTCTCTCAAGTCTTGTCCTGTAAATGGTCATGCTACCATAGAACCCATACTAGAGGAAATGATAGGCCTCGGAGAACCTCTGTGCTCCTGTCAATGATACAAATCAGATTCTCCTCAAAGGATGCATCAACCTGAAGATCAACCTACTCGGGCTGAAAAATGTGTGATGGGTCTGAGTGATAGTAGCATATCTGAGATACATGGAAGATGTTGTGCCTGGCTCGGTACCACTGAGGTAACTACAACCGATAGTTAGCTGACCCGACTCTCTCTAGAATCTTAAACAACCAGACATATCTTTGTAAATGTTTACCTTTTATATTGATCCTCCTATGTCCCAGCCTCAGGGAAACACACAAGAAAACCTGATCCCCAACCTCAAACTCTAGTGATTGTCTGTGGTGATCAACATATGATTTCTGGCGAGACTGTGCAGTATCCATCCACTTCTAAATCATCTGGACCTACTCAAAAGTCTCCTGCATGAGATGTAGTCTAAGTAAAGCTACCTATCTTGCCTTTAACCAGCATAGGGGATAATGGTATGGACTATTGTATAAATCCTCATAAGGTGTCATTTATATCGTCACGTGATAACTATTATTGTAGGAAAACTCAACTAGGGTAATGTGCCTCTCCCAAGATCCCCCAAAAACTAGGATGCATGCTCATAGCATGTCATCTATCACCTATATAATACGCTCTAACTAAAAATCAGTCTGAGGGTGGTATGTTGTGCTCATAAGCACATGTGTACCCAGCGCCCTCTAAAAAATCTACTAGAATGAGATGTTAAGATGGAATCCCTATCTGAAACAATAGTTTGTTGGAACCCATGAAGTCTTACCACCTCTTGGATGTACAACTTTCCAAGGCATCAACACTGAAGGTCTCTTTGATCAGTAAGAAATGTGTGACCTTCATAATCCTGTCAATGACAACCCATATGGTGTCATTACCTCGAGGTGACCTTGGTAAACCAATCACAAAATCCACTATGACATCATCCCATTTCCACTCTGGAATTGGTAACTACTATAAAAGAATAGAAGGTCATTTATGTTCTACCTTCACCTACTGATAGGTGGAATGCCTCATCATAAAACTTGCTACCTCTCTCTTCATTCTCGGCTACCAGTACAGACGTCGCAAGACACATCATCTCCTCACGTATATCCATTGTAACCCAAACACATCCATGGATAAATAGGATCTTAGCATCGCCTACTCTCCAACCAGGATGAGGGTCCTCACCTGCCAGACCTTCCCATAGATACATTCCTTCAGAATCTGATAGTTGCCTCATCTTAACTCTATCCAGTAGGGTAGAGGTCGCATCAAAGGATGAAAGAAAAATATACCCCTGACTATCGTGCACCTCCCAATGCATCTCAGAAAAACAATGCCCTAAGCTGCTACTCACTACTGTCCTACTACACTGCATGTATCTGAGTCCTCCTGCTTAGTGCATCGGCTACTACATTACCCTTAACAGATGTGTAGGAAAGATCGAATTCAAAGGACTGTAGGTACTCCACCCACCTTCGCTACCTCAAATTTAGATCACACTGTGTAAAGATATAATTGAGGATTTTGTGGTCCGTGTACACCACAAAATGCACTCTTAGTAAATAGTTCCTCCAACATTGCAATGTGTGAACAATTGAAGCTAATTTGAGATCGTGCGTAGGGAAATTCCTCTCATGAGGCCTCAGCTGTTGAGACTCATACACCATGACTCGATCTCCCAACATCAGCACTTTCCCTAACCCAATACTTGAAGCATTATAGTAAACCATGTAACTCTTTCCCTATTCTAGTAGTATCAGGACTGATGCTGATTTCAACCTCCCTTTCATCTCCTGAAAGTCTATCTCACAATATTTAGACCATACAAACTTCACACCTTTCTTAGTCAAGCCCGTGAACGGTGCTAATAAGCATTAGAAGTACTTTACAAAATGAATTTAGTATCTAACTAGCCCCAAGAAACTCCATATTTCAAAAAAAAATCTTAGGTTTTTCTCAGGAAACTACACCTATCACCTTCTCGGGGTCCACTAACACTCCTGTCTCCGAGATTATGTGACCTGGGAAGTGAATTTGATCCATCTAAAATTGGAACTTTGCGATCTTAGCATATAATTGATGCTCTCTCAGTGTATTCAGAACAATCTACAGATGGTTGGAAAGGTCATTTTGATTGTGAGAATACACCAAGAAATCATCCACAAAAACCACCACAAAAGAATCCAAGTAAGGATGCAACACTCGGTTCATTAAATCCATGAAAACCGTCGGCGCGTTCATGAGACTGAACATCATAACCAGATACTCATATAACCCATACTTTCTACGAAAGGATGTGTGAGGTATGTATGTAGGTAGAAGAAACACCTGGTGATATCCTCACCTAAATTCAATCTTCAAGAACACTCAAGATCCTCTATGCTGATCAAAGATTTCATCTATCTATGGAAAAGGATATTATTTTTTAACCATCAGCTAGTTCAGTTTCCAATAATACACACATAGCCTAAAATTTCTATCTGCCTTTTTTCGCAAAAATGACCAGCGAACCCCACAGAGAAGTACTATGTCTGATAAACCCCTTCACCTATAAATCCTCTAGCTACTTATTGAGCTCCTGTAACTCCGTTGTAGCCATCTGGAAAGGAGGAATGCATACTGGCCAGCTCCTGGCACAATCTTGATGGAGAACTCCACCTGTCTCTCAAGAGTTAAACTAGAAAATTTATCGAGAAAGATGTCCCTGAAGTGCTCAACCACTAGAGGAAGGGCCACCTAACTCACTCCCTGATCATCCATAAACAAACTAGCAATATGGGTTTTCATCCCACCAAACCCACAATGCTTGAGTCCAGATCTTCTTTCCTAGACATCTCATTCACCCTTATGAATACACACTGCACCCTATGGTGATGTGAAAGTTACCCTCTAGCGATAGCAGTCAACATACACTCGATAATCCATGAGCCAGTCCATTCCGAGAATGACGTCAAACCCTATCATCTTGAGGACATAAAGATCATAGATGAAGTAACACCATCCAACCTCAAGGAGACACTCTATACACTAGCGCACATCACCCATTATAGCTCCCAACAATGTGTTTAGTGTCAAAACACCCTCAAAAAGAAAAACCACAAGACAAAGGATTGTTACCACTTGTGTAGAGATAAAATTATTAGAGGAATCTGTAATGAAAAGAGAATATGAAATAGTAGAAGCTAATAAGATCATACCTATCACTGTAGATTGTCTAGGATTCTTCTCTTTTTGGGTCTGTTACACTACATATGTATGGCATGTACCATGTCCCTATGACCCTTCCTAGATACCCTGAGTTGATCCAACCTATTGTCTCTGAGAAACCAGTGTTTGGATACCATGGTCATGACCACCACTGCCCTAGCCTAACTGGTTTTCACTACTCCAACTCCAAGCCTGATGCAAAGCTGAAGAACCTGATCCTGAACTCAATATCAGAGTTGACCCCCTACCACTCACAGCTAGAGGGAAGGTCTTGAAAAAACGATGCATGTGCCCCATACTGTAGTAAGCTTGGAACTCAAATGAGTCATGGTCGCACTGATTTTTCATTTCTCTTCACCTACCACACTGATGGAAATATACCAAGCTGCATGCACCCACAACCTGACTAGCACTCATGTTGTGGTAAGCCTCAAAATGATGCTTCCAGCCTAAAGATGTAGATCCACTGGGGCAAGAAATAGCACTCCCCTATTATGTACCCCCTGATTCTTTCAGGTTATAATTTG
Source organism: Viscum album (assembly GCA_963277665.1). Classification (NCBI taxonomy): domain Eukaryota; kingdom Viridiplantae; phylum Streptophyta; class Magnoliopsida; order Santalales; family Viscaceae; genus Viscum; species Viscum album. The sequence continues at coordinate 846,558,355 of OY728120.1, read as the reverse complement.
TAATCAGCGCCTGATTCACAATATCAGGGATAGAAGGCAACCTAAACATGTTAAACTGAAGTTTGATAGTATGTATGAGGCCTTCCTCAAAGCATCTTGCTTTCGACAACTCGTCAATAAGATACATCACCGCAAAATGCTTCAGCTATGTAAATCATGCTGAGTATTCCATAGCATTCATCGTTCCCTTCTCCAGACCCATAAATTTAGTATCATGATATGCTCGTAGAGTCTCAGGGTAAAATTAGTCATAGAAGTGGGTTTGGAACACATCCCAACCTATATTCCGCAACTCATCAACCTGGTTCAAAACATCACACATGTGCTTTGCTGCTCTACATAGCATGTAATTCGCGAGCTTGACCCTCCACTTTGAAGGCATCTCCAGATGATCAAAGATTACTAATGTGGTCTCAAACCACAACCCAGTAGCCTGTGGTCCACCATCCTCTAAAAATATAGGAGGATGTTGCTTCTGGTACACCTGTGTCAGCTAAGCTATAGTCAAAGCTGGTTTCCATGATCCTTAGAATGTCTACATATACCGAAAGAAACACTTGTGGAACTGTGCCTCAGCACCTCTGTCCAGAACAACTTCAATTTCCATAGCTGGCACTATAGGAGGATCAACTAATAGCCCATGGCCCACCATCTCCAAATTATGGTCATCGCCTCCCTCACAGCGTACCAATAGAGGTCGTTGTGGTGGCATGTATTTAAAATTCCAAACGCATGCATTAGGAAAGAACAACATCAAAGCACAAATCTCAAAGAATAGGATAGGTTAAAACCCTCCTAGAAACCAAGTAAGCCCACAACCGGCTCCTAAATCCAGGACTGTACAAAGAACAACCATTGAACCACTAGAAAATACACCTCTTTCCCACTCAAAAGTCAGTCAAGGTCAAGTATTTATCCATCATTAAAGATTCCATTTCCATTTCACATTCAATAATTCAGGAAATTCCACCAAGGGTTTACCAATTTCTGAATCCATGAGGTCCTATAACACCTCATGAACCCAAAACATGGCTCTCATTCAAACCATACATGTAATAAATTCATTAAACATTTGCATTCCATTGGTGCATCATTTACCAATTCATAAGGGAGCATTCTCATTATGGATTAAAAGATGACATCACACCATTATCTACTACACCCAACTTACACAACAGCAAGCACAGTTATCACATCAACTATCACAATAGCATGCAATATCTAATGCATCCTAGATGGCATGTCATAATGCATGGCATTTGATTATAACAAGTTTCTATGTGATGCATGAGATGGAACACCCTCATCTCATCAAGTTTCAACTAAAATAGAACCCACAATTACATCAATAGTAATAGAATAAATCAAGTGTGTAACGACCCGATATTTTGAATAAATATTGTTTCCTAATTTTGTGTGTTATTTTATACTCAACAAAACTGTTTCATTTGATAACATGAGTATAATTAAAATGAGACTGTTGGGTTTTGACTGTTATATGATCGTTGGCCAATATGACCGTTGAAAACTAAAAGTTTCGATTACTGTCTCTAAATACAAGTGATCTTGGTTAATTAATATAGAAAGAATATTTGATGGCCTCATCCAGTAGTCTCGAGCCAATCGAAGCCCATCTAACGAAACTTGGGAAGAGGTAGCACAACTGGGCTTTTCTCTGGACTAAACCCAAGCTGAACTTCATCGTGTGAAGCTAGAACGGAATCTCCTTCGCGAGAAGTTCAAACTGACAGAAATTACTACTCGTGCAATGTTGGTCGAGCAACCCCAAGATTCTATCACCCTAGCAAACCTTACTCTTAGGTCCTATACTGGTGTTATAAGGGGTTATGTAACGATACCATAACTGCCTTGTGTAATCCTTTTTTATAAATAAAATTGTATTCTCTTCTTATAGTGAAGTATGTAAATTTTCAAATGTCCGGATAAATATAGTATGCATATTTTTGATGAATTTTAGAGAAAGGATATTTTAAAAAAAAATTATGTAAACCTTAAATAATTAAAAATGTGTAATGATTTTCAAAGAATGGTCTTCTACAATTATGTTCTGTATGAAATTTATAATCTAATAAGATCAACTTAATTTTTGATGAATAGTAAATTATGAATAGTGATTTTATGCTTAGGATTAGTAATGTGACCAAATGGATTAGTAATCTCACTTAAAGAAAGTATTAATATAATCTAGGCACCTTGATTAAGTAATGAGATTCAATAAAATAGGTAAATAACTGTTTCAGAAATTATTAGTCAAGTATTAGTTTTTTCGGGTGAATAGTGTTTTTTAATTAAAAATTAAACTAAAAATATTTATAAAAATATTTTTATAAAATGGATTTCATTTTTGAACTCAGATCATTGATATTATGTTAAGGTAAATTTTGGGGATTTTTCTGAAAAAAATGAATTTTCGGTGAATGGTGTATTTATTTAAAAATTAAATTAAAAATATTTAGAAAATTATTTTTATAAAATGGAGTTCATTTTTGAAATAAGAGCATTGATATTTTGTTAAGGTGAAATTTTGGGATTTTTCTGAGAAAGATGAATTTTTAGTGAATAGTAAAAATACAGTTTTAGGGTTTCGGTATGTTTAATGACATCATAACTATTTCATGATGTTTCCATGAGATATTTTAAGGGTTGTCTGAACAAAGGTGATGAATTATTGTATGGGGGCCCCATGTGGCCTAACTCAATGGGAAATACCATGGGAGATCCCATGGTTTTGAGAAAACCACTTGTGAGGTGTCCCTTGGTCATTAATGCCTTGTCCCCTCACATTCCCTATAAATACCCACCCTTTACTCCTTTAGTTTTCACTCCCAACTCTCCCCCAACTAAGATCTAGTCTCATTAACTCCCAAGGAGTCCTCTCAAGGTGCCCCCTAATCCCTCAAGGTCCCAACCTTTGAGTTTTAAGAGTTACGTTTTAAGGTAAGGGATCCTACCTCTCTCTTTCTTTTCAAGTAATCTCTTTTATGACATTTCTTTTATGCTCCATGCTCTTATGTTGGAGGATGTTCCTTTATATTACTATTACTTTTATTTTCATGTTCATATGATTATAGACCCCCTATTTCTCTCATCAATTCGTTTTAAGAATGCTTAAGTGGCGCCGTTAGGCTGCCGAATTTTTAAGGGATTCTTTCACTTTTTTCATTTTTCAATGTTCTACTTTCATGTCAAGTGTTTCAAGTTCCTTTTTTTATTATGTTGGGGTATGATCTCTATATCTATAATACTTATCTTTTATTTTAATATGATTAGAGACCCTATTTTATCTCGTCAATTCATTTTTGTTGAAGTTTAAGTGGCGTTGTTAGGCTGCCGAATTTTTAAGGGATTCTTTCACCTTTCTCATTTTTCAAAGTTCTACTTTCATGTCAAGTCTTTAAAGTTCCTTTTTATTATATTGGGGAATGATATCTCTATCTATCATACTTATATTTTATGTTTATATGATGAGAGACTCTATTTTATCTCATCAATTCATTTTTGTTGAAGTTTAAGTGGCACCGTTAGGCTGCTGAATTTTTAAGGGATTCTTTCACCTTTCTCATTTTTTAAAGTTCTACTTTCATGAAAAGTAGTTAAAGTTCATTTTTATTATGTTGGGGTATTATATCTAAATCTATAATACAGATATTTTATGTTCATATGATTAGAGACCCTATTTTATCTCATCAATTCATTTTTGTTGAAGTTTAAGTGACGTCGTTAGGCTGCCGAATTTTAAATCTTATTTTTGTCTTCCTTTCATGTTCTTCATTTCATATGGTATATCTTTCAAATTTAATTACCATGTTCTTAAATCCTTTATATTATTTCCCCTACTGTTTTATGTATCATTTATGAGTGGGTGAACCATGTCCCCTCTCTTTTCAATGTTTTCTAAAACCCTGAAACATAGCCGTTATGCTACAGAATTTCCGTCTCAAAATGTATCTCTCTTATTCTCAAATTCATTTATTTAATTAAGTGAATACTCAAAGATATTTCTTCTAAAGGGGTATTCACATATATACCAAAATTTTATATTTTAATTCTGGTATTTACATACATGAGACCCACTTTCCTTTTTTCGTGGGTTTAAAGTGACATAAGGATCACGTCTTTAAAGCAGTTTTTTTAATGTGATGACTATGAAATGAAACCCATTTATATTATGAAATATGGGTTGTTTATGAAATTTTTGATGATGATATATGTGTATCATATGATAATAAATACAAATTTAATGGTGTTCCCTGATATCGCTCCAATGCATTGGGTAAAGAATTAATCTCAAGAGATGGCCATTTTGACTAATACCTTGGTGAATAACCTTGGTAATTTTTAATGACACCTTGCAGATGGACCTTGGTGAAACGGAAATGATTGTCTATGTTAAATTTTTTAGACACATCTTCAAGTTATGAAACATGTTATTTTTATTATAATATGCCTCATGATCTCTTTCTCATGCCTTAAAGTTATTTTTCATGACTTTTGATGTATCTCAAGTTCTCATGTAAAATTTTTCCCTTGTTTCCCTTACTGGGCCTTTTGCTCACCCTTTCCTTTGATGTATGCTCCCAGGTTATGAGATTTTGTAATTAACTTAGGATGAAAAAATGAAGAATCCTTTCAAGTGTTTAAGAAGAATGTTTTTTTTTCTCATGTAATAAGTTCCTGGTTTCCAAGACACTAAACCTTAAAGATCCTCATTTTTGTATAATGTAATGAAAGTTTATGTGATAAAAAGGTGGGATTCTATAGTTGGTATCAAAGGAAGGTTTAGTTATTTGTGGAAATTATGATATGAAAACTTTAGGAAGAATACTTTAGAAAAGTTTATATATAGGGAATCTTCCTGGTATTTTGGTGAGTATTGAGTAAGTGGTTGCCAAGAAAATACATCCCTATCTGGATACGAGCAGGTAGAGGTGTCTCTGGCACAGATGTACATAGGGGTAAAACTTGAAAACACCGCTTTGAGCTAGACTCAAATGGGAACCGGTACACGACAATGGGCCTTGTTTCACTCTTGGTTACGACACTCCCGGGGGATATGATTTGGTAAATTCATAAGCTTAGTATGAACTATTATTAAAGGAACAAAGATAAATTAAAATAAAGATTCACATAAGAATATATGATCATGGATAACCTAGATTGTAACCTAGGGGATCACAAACTTGGGTATACTTTCCTTCTACAAGTTTAACCTTCTATGATTAAATTTTCCTTTTAATTATTATTGGCTAAGTATTCAAGCCCCTAATTATACTTTCTTTTCTTAGTTAATGGAGGGAAATGGAAGAACATGTCCCAACAACCAATGTGATAGGAAATGTGATGATTTCCCTATTGATATGACAGAGATGACGAGAGATCAAGTTGAACATATTGTGATTATACCAAACTAGCTATCAAAAATTACAATTAATAATTGGTACCTAGTTGAATGACCAAATTCATCAATAAAGAAGAATATGAAGTCTCAGGGAGGTTCATCTGATAAAGTTGATAAGAGAAAGAAGACCCAATTTCCTTTGTGCAAAAAGTGTGTAAAGGGGAACTAAGGAGAATGTCACCAAGGAACCGGGAGATATTTTAAGTGTGGGAAGATAGGGCATAAAGTAGACAATTGCTTTAAAAAAATGGATAATGTGATGAATGGAGATAAGGTTTGATCTAATGTACCTTATACATTTCGATGTCGTAAATGTGGAGAATTTAGACATTATCCAAGGCAATTATCTCTTGTAATGGGTGATAAACATGATGAGAATCAACAATCTTTGAGGACAAGGGAACAATGCAAGTCCTATGCTGAGATGGATCATGATGACTGAAGTACATGTAACTTCTTCGCAATAATTGTCTATGTCATGTTGTATTTTAGTTCGTGCTATATGAGCATATCTTTTATGTTTTCTAAGATCATCGAGTCACTACCTAAGATGATTTTATATCATTAAGTAAAACATCTATTGTTATGTACCACATGTTGATGTAGTGAAGTTGTTCTTCTTAAAAAAAGGGTGATTAGGGGATTAAAAGATGATGATTATTTTGGAAGACGTTCACTATTTTGGGAACCCTATTTGATCAAGGTAAATATATTACTACGGTATTTTCTTTGAGGATTAAAGTTTGACTTATATTTTTAATAATTGATGAATTTAAGGTGGACTTATAGTAATTTAGGTTACTTATGGAAATGATTAACCTATCTTGGGGAAAATATGTTTAGGTTAGCTTATTTTGATATAAGATGTTAGGAGTGATTGATGTTGTTTGGAGATGAACGATGAAGCTTATTTTGGAACACTATGTTATCAAATACTTCTTGTATTTGGGTTTCAATCTTAGTTTGGTTTATTTTGAGGAATTTTAAGGACAGTTATTTATGGAAGGGTCTATGATGAACTTTGGGTAGTACCATGGAATTTTGAAGATTTAAAGAAGTTTCCCTTCTTATGGGATTCTTTCTTTTTGAAGATTTTTTTTATCTTACCCTTTCTATTTGTGGGATAATAGAAGAAATAGATAGTTTTTATTTGGTGGATTATGTGATTCTCTAAAATATGATTCTTGTGATTTGATGAGACCAAGTAGTTTTGAATGCTCATCGTTTGGAGAAAAGATTAGTTTTGGTAGAAACTTATTAAAGGGTGAAACTCTACTTGAAGGTAGGTGTATTTCCTTGTGTTTTATTCTATGAAGTAAATTAATTCATAAAAACTATGAAAAGTAATGTAAAACAAAAACATTATCTGTTAACGTTTCCTACTGGGAAATCAAATACCATTTAACCCATCATAAGTTTGTGATTTTCTTGTAGTTAACTTTCTCCTAATAATGTTTTCTATCACTCTCCCTTAGAACGTGACCCTTTTTTTCTCCTCCATGTCCATGTTTTCCTACATGGAATCCTAGAATGGGTTAACTCGGGTGAACTTTTTACTTCCCTTTCTTTCTTTTAAAGTAATAGTGTTACTGACTCTTTTCCGATGTGGGACTTTCAATGAAATTTCCAATCCCGATTTTAAAAATTGCGAGGACGCAATTTCTTAAGGGGGGAAGATTGTAACGACCCAAAATTTTGAATAAATATTGTTTCCTAATTTTGTGTGTTTATTTTATACTCAAAAAAACTGTTTCATTTGATAACATGAGTATAATTAAAATGAGACTGTTGGGTTTTTACTATTATATGATCGTTGGTCAATATGACCGATGAAAACTAAACGTTTTGATTACTATCTATAAATACAAGTGATCTTGGTTAATTAATATAGAAAGAATATTTGATGGCCTCATCCAGTAGTCTCGGGCAAATAGAAGCTCATCTAATGGAACTTGGGAAGGAGATAGCACCACTGGGCTTTGCTCTAGACCAAACCCAAGCCAAACTTCATCTTGTGAAGCTAGAACAGAATCGCCTTTGCGAGAAGTTCAAACTGATAGAAATTACTACTCATGCAATGTTGGCCGAGCCACCCCAAGATTCTATCACCCTAACACACCTTACTCTTAGGTCCTATGCTAGTGTTATAAGGGGCTATGTAATGAGACCATAACTGCCTTGTGTAATCCTTTTTTATAAATAAAATTGTGTTCTCTTCTTATAGTGATGTTTGTGAATTTTCAAATGTTCGGGTAAATATAGTATGCATATTTTTGATGAATTTTAGAAAAAGGATATTTTAAAAATGTTTATGTAAACCATAAATAATTAAAAATGTGTAATGATTTTCAAAAAATGGTCTTCTACAATTATGTTCAGTACAAAATTTAGAATCTAATAAGATCAACTTAATTTTTGATGAATAGTAAATTATGAATAGTGATTTTATGCTTAGGATTAGTAATGTGACCAAATTGATTAGTAATCTCACTTAAAAAAAGTAATAATATAATCTAGGCACCTTGATTAAGTAATGAGATTCAATAAAATAGGTAAATAGCTGTTTCAGAAATTATTAGTCAAGTATTAGTTTTTTCGGGTGAATAGTGTTTTTTAATTAAAAATTAAATTAAAAATATTTAGAAAATTATTTTTATAAAATGGATTTAATTTTTGAACTCAGAGCATTGATATTATGTTAAGGTAAATTTTGGGGATTTTTCTGAGAAAGTTGAATTTTCAGTGAATAGTAGAAATACAGTTTTAGGGTTTCGGTATGTTTAATGACATCATAACTGTGTCATGATGATGTCATGAGATATTTTAAGGGTTTTCCAACCAAATGAGATAAATTATTGTATGGGGTTCCATGTGGCCTAACTCCATGGGAAATACCATGGGAGAGCCCATGGTTTTGAGAAAACCACTTGTGAGGTGTCCTTTGGCCATTAATGTCTTGTCCCCTCACATTCCCTATAAATACCCACCCTTTCCTCCTTTAGTTTTCACTCCCAACTCTCCCCCAACGAAGCTCTGGTCTCATTACCTCCCAAGGAGTCCTCTAAAGGTTCCCCTAATCCCTCAAGGTCCCAACCTTTGAGTTTTAAGAGTTACGTTTTAAGGTAAGGGATCCTACCTCTCTCTTTCTTTTCAAGTAATCTCTTTTATGTCATTTATTTTATGCTCCATGATCTTATGTTGGAGGATATTCCTTTATATTAAAATTACATCCCTTTTCATGTTCATATGATTAGAGACCCCCTATTTCTCTCATCAATTTGTTTTAAGAATGTTTAAGTGGCGCTGTTAGGCTGCCGAATTTTTAAGGGATTCTTTCACTTTTTTCATTTTTCAATGTTCTACTTTCATGTCAAGTATTTAAAGTTACTTTTTTTTATTATGTTGTGGTATTATCTCTATATCTATCATACTGATATTTTATGTTCATATGATGAGAGTCCCTATTTGATCTCGTCAATTCATTTTTGTTGAAGTTTAAGTGGTGTCGTTAGGCTGCCGAATTTTTAAGGGATTTTTTCACCTTTCTCATTTTTCAAAGTTCTACATTCATGTCAGGTCTTTAAAGTTCCTTTTTATTATGTTTGGTAATGATATATATATCTATCATACTGATATTTTATGTTCATATGATGATAGACCCTATTTTATCTCATCAATTCATTTTTGTTTAAGTTTAAGTGGCGTCGTTAGGCTGCCAAATTTTTAAGGGATTCTTTCACCTTTCTCATTTTTCAAAGTTCTACTTTCATGAAAAGTCTTTAAAGTTACTTTTTATTATGTTGGGGTATGATCTATATATCTATCATACTGATATTTTATGTTCATATGATGAGATACCCTATTTGATCTCATCAATTCATTTTTGTTGAAGTTTAAGTGACGTCGTTAGGCTGCCGAATTTTCATAAGAGAAATCTTATTTTTATCTTCCTTTCATGTTCTTCATTTCATATGGTGTATATTTCAAATTTCATTACCAAGTTCTTAAATACTTAATATTATTTCCCCCTACTGTTTTATGGATCATTTATGAGTGGGTGAACCATATCCCCTCTCTTTTCAATGTTTTCTAAAACCCCGAAACATAGCTGTTATGCTGCAGAATTTCCGTCTCAAAATGTCTCTCTATTATTCTCAAATTCATTTATGTTATTAAGTGAATACTCAAAGATCTTTCTTTTAAAGGGTTATTCACATATATACCAAAATTTTCTATTTTAATTCTGGGATTTACATAGATGATACCCACTTTCCTTTTTCCGTGGGTTTAAAGTGACATAAGGATCACGTCTTTAAATAAGTTTTTTTATTATGATGACTATGAAATGAAACCCATTTCTTTTATGATATATGGGTTGTTTATGAAATTTTTGATGATGATATATGTGTCTCACATGATAATAAATACAAATTTAAGTGTGTGCCCTGATAGTGCTCCAATGCATTGGGTAAAGACTTAATCTCTAGAGATGACCATTTTGACTGATACCTTGGTGAATAACCTTGGTAATTTTTAATGACACCTTGGGGATGGACCTTGGTGAAATGGAAATGATTGTCTATGTTAAATGTTGTAGCCACATCTTCAAGTTATGAAACACATTGTTTTTATTATGATATGCTTCATGATCTATTTCTCATGCCTTAAAGTTATTTTTCTTGACTTTTGATGTATCTCAAGTTCTCATGTAAAATGTTTCCCTTGTTTCCCTTATTGGGCTTTTTTCTCACCCTTTCCTTTAATGTATGCTCCCAGGTTATGAGATGTTGTAATGAAATTAGGATGAACAAATGAAGAATCCTTTATAGTGTTTAAGAAGAATGTTTTTTTCTCATGTAATAAGTTCCTGGTTTCCAAGACACTAAACCTTAAAGATCCTCATTTTTGTATAATGTAATGAAAGTTTATGTGATAAAAAGGCGGGATGCTATAAAGTGCATCACCCAATGGTGAAATCAAATCAAATTTTATAGTCGAAATCTATAAATCAAAACTCAATACGGGGTAATTTGGATTTTCCATATACATGGGGTAGCCACTCCCAAGAATATTTTATTACCAAACTCCATTTCCTTTATATCCTTGTCTAGTGTCTCAAAATAGTTAGTAAAACTAGAAAAAAATCTTATGATACCACTTTTTAACGTCCTAGACCCAGATGCCACCTGAAACAGTGCCCCGAGCCCAGTCAGCTACATGGACTCAAGCACATCTCCCCAAATTCCAGATGATGCCAACTAGTAGTGAGGGCCTAGGTGATTCTGTGAGGAGACCATTCCCTCATTACCAGAGTATCACAGGGGAAGTCAAACATATAATAAATAGTAGAAGTGAATAATTAAGTAGTCAACTAAAAGTAAGGCAATGCAAGAATACATATAAATAACCAGAAATGTCTCATATAAAAAATGATGAAAATGATGCATCTATCTAGAAAGAAGTCAAAGTAGATACACGGAAATGTAATATAGTACAAGTATCCCAAAAAGAAAAAAAGGCCAAAAATGTATCCTAGCATCAAAATCCTTAGCTTGATCCTATGCTCCCCTTCTCTAAAGGAAAATTCAACAACCTTTCCAGGGCGCTTTCCCCTATCATCACCTGTAACCACATAATCTTCTCATGTCCCCAAGGAGGCCCAAACAGGGTGCGGGATAAACATCCAAGTAGGAAACCACCCATGTCTATACTGTTCTAAAATAAATATAAAAAATTACTATCAAGTGTAAAAAATTAGTAAATTAAAGTGCATATTCCCATGGAATAAGTCTATTTCAGTAAGTAAAACTAACCATCCTTCAAGGATACCTTCAAAAGAGTTATCTCCTAAAAAGGTAGCTAAAATAAAATTAAACAAGAAAGTCACACAACCACACTATACATTCATTTGTATCTTTTATCCCACATTCACACTGTATAATGAAGTCAAGTGTCCCACAGCCACACCATATAGTGAAATTAGACCTGAAGGGTTAGATCCAAGGTGTCAGTAGAACAAGTAATCCATGTAATGATTCTATACCATAAAGGGCCAGATCCAAGGATCTTGTCCAAGGAATCCCATCAATTCCCATGGGAATATCTGGTGGAAACTCAATTAGGTACTGGTTGGGGTCCTAGGATCATGAAAGCATAAAGTCTTATGCGAGCCCAAGAAAGACGGATCCATAGGGTAGCAAGGCTCGAGTCTTCCCACAGAATCAATACCCAAGGGGTAGAATCAACCCAAGGCGTCCGCTACCATGTTCCAGATCCATGGAGAGCATCCCATGGCATAGATCAACCATTCTTTCAAGCATTAAACTTAAACATTCAATTTAAACAAACATTCCATGTGATTATACCCACTCACATCAACTGGAACAATCCATGAGTATACCCACTCATGAAAATCATTTATTAACTACAAGAATATGGGCCTACCCTCCCATATAAACCATTTAACATGACATTAACATTTTATATAGGTATACCCACCCATTTTATCCATTTACTATTCCAAACTATCACAATATACAAGGAATAACTTGATATTCATTAAGTAAGGATGAAGTACATCTCCTAAACATGTTATTCAAGCTATTAAGGAATTAACGGGCTTCCTTTAACTAGGAAAGAATAAACACACACTCTATGTATGGTTTAAACAAACATAAATGGTATTTTCACTTAATTCACACCACACACATGGGTGGCCCTAAAATGAGTAATGGGTGTCAACTCACCTAAACAGAACCTACAGAATCCTCACTAGGTCAGGCTATAGCTACGACAAGCAACTCGTTCAAAAATGAGGCCTCGTCGGAAAGTCCAACAGGAAGCAAAAGTTCGAACACCTAAAATTCACATGAAAATCCGAAAGAAAGTATAGAACACCTACCTCACCTCAGTAATAGACATCTCATCCAATATCAAGTCCAAATTCATTTAGGTTTGGAAGAAATCTGTAAAACAGACGAAGAATGAGATATTAGGGCATATGATTCTAAATCCAAATAGCACAATCGTTATTCTGAAGAATCAAGAACGACAAAAGAGGAATCGAGTACATACTGATGCAGTTCTAACATGGCAGACGATTCTTGAATTAGATCCCAGATGGCTTCTGAAACTAAAAAACTATTTTAGAGGGTTTTTGTGTTCCAAAACAGGAGGAAAAAAGATTTTTCCATCAAAAATGAGGCTACTGCCTCTTTTATAAAAAAAAATCACTGGGAAAGTACAAGACGTGTAGGCCAACTACACAATGTGTACTTCCCAATTTTTTTTTCTAAACCAGAAAGGCTACATGTTGTGACGGTCCAGTACATGGGGTGTACTGGAAGTACACGATGTGTACCTGGCCTATGGCTAGCTTTTAGACTATGTTTTCCCTTCATCCCCAAAAACAACCTAACCAACACACAACCCATATTAGGGTCTAATCAAAAAAATAAATGAACAACATTAAACCAAAAAGAGAGATCTGTACCTTAATAAAAACCTGGGATTTTATAGAAATTACTATTTCCAACCTAAACTGAAACAACATTGAATAAACAGGAAAGTGTAAGGAGATATAATGGAGGAAAAAGAGGATCCTATAACTTGAATCTCTATAAATAATTATAAAAAAACATCACCCAAAATCAATGGGGTTAAGGAATGGAAGTGGGGATGATCTTTGGTCATGCATGCAATATAAAGAAAGAAACATGGGATTACTCCTTAAACCCCCATGGGGGAATACTCAATTTTCCCCCTTTAGGGCCAATATCTTGTTGGTATTAGGCCACTCTCTATCCAGTGATCCCAGTATCTAGCTACCCAAATACTAATTCAAATTCATTAAATCCACTAATTGAAATATTTAAATTCTCTATGGAATTTTCATGCTCTTATGAACACAAGGTACTTCAAATTACATCATTACTATTACATAACTATTGCACTATAATATCATAATGTGATTTTTTTAGGTGAGTTTAACTAAGAAGTGTACATGACTAGGCCTTTCTAGGAATATTTTTCATCTCTATTCCACACATTATTGCATGGTATATACAAATATGTCATAATTTATAGTCCATTTAAATGTTTTTTAGTTATTAGAATTTGTGGATAAAGACTCAAACTACAATTATTTTATTCTATATTCTAAATTATAAAGTTTTCATGAGGATTGGAAATCAAAATTTTATTTTGTTTCAATGATATTCATTAAGACATAATGAATTTATGATTTATCAAGATTTAAAGGGTTTGTTTTTTTTATTTTATGGAGTTATTTAAGAGGTTTGATCCATGATTTTTATATCAATTTTTAACCAAGGATTCCCTTATAATATATAGTGTTACCACATGATTTATGAAAATATACAGATATTTAGAGTTTTGCTTATATAATTATGATAGAACTGTGAGATATTCTCTCATAAAATATTAGAATCATTCTAGATATTAAATGAATGTATATGTGGAGAATAATAAGTTGTACACATTATATATTGAATGGAGTAAAAGAAGATCACCCATGGCCATTTATACTTATCATTGATCATTCTTTCTTGTATTTATCTAGTTTTTTATAGAGTTTAGAACTATATTCATTTTTTATCCAATATTATTTTTTTATAATAAAACAAGGATGTGTGAAGAGGGATAAAAAATACTAAAAATTAAGGGTGTAGGAACTTAATAAAAATTCTTGGTGAACCATATAAAAATATATTTTATTTATGTGTCATTCTATCTTTCTCACTATTTTTCATTATCATTGATTAATCCATAATTTTATATTTATACACACTAAGTGATATAGGAGTATCATATATTTTTTGGGAAATTTTTTTTTCTATAAATAATTCATTCCCCTCTGTGCATTCCACTTTCTTTCCTAGGTACATTACTCTTGTATAATGTGTATGAAATCTAGGTAATTAATTGAGTAATACTAAATAATTGTATGACTATATATATTATAGTTAAATATGATGTACATATCTACATGGTGAAAAACATGTGATGTATATTTTATTAATATCAGGGGCCTCATGACCAAAAAATGAACCCAAGTAAAATGTAGTATAGTGTGACTCGAGTTGTCTCTAGAGAGGTATTATTTTCAATTTTGCATTGTATTTTTTATGTGGGTTCAGTTGAAAATATAAAACCAAAAATATTTTTTTTGGGTGTTTAAAAATAATAAAAAAAATGTTTGAAATAAATTTAATAGTAGTGGTATCAAATCGTATATTCTTTCACCTTACCTATTAAATCATGATTTATCCAACTAAAATCTCCAATATCTCAATAACCAATTGAAACCTCAACTAATTTCCATCAATTTATATTTTCAACATAAAAGTGGATGTGTAATGATCATTACACTCCCAACCCTTACTTAGATAAGTGATTAGATACTTCTATGCACTCCCAAACACAACCTTACTTCGATCCACCATGTGAAAAATGAAGTAGGCCTAGGGGGATATGTTTGAAATATTTTAAGAGGGAATGGAAGAAATTAAATGAAAAAATAAATATAAATCTCATATGGTTTACAAAAAACAATAATTTCCAATAATATCAAAAAAATAATAATTAAATAATTCAGTTAATAATTCATTAACAGGGGTGGGGATGTATCCTTGGCTCAACCACAATGGTTATAGTGTGCCATCATTGTAGAAATATAGTGTTGGAAAAGAGAAATAATAATTGTACAAAAAACTAGTTGACCCTGTTTAAGTAAGTTACACCTCATTTAATAGGAACAATATGAATGTTTTAAAATCTCTACAATTGGTATGTCCTTCAATCAATAGTGTTAACTCAATATTCACATGCATATAGAATAGACTTCCTCTTCATGCTTGATCAAATGCAGTGTTCCCTTAGTGCCAATAGATTTTCTATTCTTCCCTTGGATCATGTGCCACTTATGAGTTTGTATCTCATTTTTTCCTGATTTTTCTAGGTAATGGGAATGAAATATTCACTTTATTTCATTATTCTTCAAGATAGATCCATGTGTACTGGAGATGATCTCCATGGTCAGGATTCTCTATGTTTTTTTTGGGTGAATTTGGGTAGAATTTTTTCCAAACACCAAACCATTATGTCTCATACCTAGATGATAATAGCTAAATTTTAAAAAGTAATAACCTTAGATGTTTAATTATCACCCTTAAATTTGGTCATAAAGAACCTTTTATGTAAATGAACCTTAAAAACCATTATATTTTAATTTTATTCACTTGAGACCTTAACCAATTTATGCATTAATTTAGAAAAATTTATCTTATTGGAGAGAAAACTACTCTAATGTATGAGTGGATTCCTCCCATGGAAAATTGAATAATCTTTATTTACTACATCAAATGATCCTTAAGTTTATTTGTTTTTACTTTTATACACCTCATTTCTCCTCATAATAACGTTGTCAATTTCTCTTTCATAACACCAAAATGACACTTAAATCCTAATGACCATATTTAAAACTATGTAAAATTTCACTCATAGTCTATTATTGTTACCCTTATACATAAATGGAGGTTTCGAAACATAAACATTTTTAACATTTTGACTAGTAGTGACTCTTATACTCTTAAGGGGAGTTCATTCCTCTACCAAATATCAATATTTTGTAACATTCAGGAGTTACTTTTATAAGAAATTGTTTGAATCTTACATTACATGTGTGTCCCAATAAATCTAACAAAAAATAGTATAGAATTCATAATCATTGTATTTTTGTTCAAATCAATTCCAAAATTATTAAATCAATACAAAATCACAAATATCAATCATTTTTTCAATAAATTCCAAAAACCTACCCATATCCAAAAGTAAAACCATTTATTCTAAATTTACAGAAAATAAAGGTTAAAATTCTATAAAATACTAAAATAAAATTTAAATTTTTGTGTTTTGATCACTCCCCCACACTAAAATAATAAATTTACATTAATTTAACTTGGGTCCTACTTCCACTCAATAAAACCTTTTATATCTGGTATTGTAAAAAGGGTAGAATTTAGTTTAATTATGAATTTAAAAAGTGAAACTCTTATAAATCCCCCTCCCTAAAGTTTCTTTTTTTAAATATTCCTTTCATATTTACTGGATACATCATATATTTCATTCATATATATCATATACCTCTTGTTCATAAAAATTCAGAATTCCCTAAACATTTCCATCCCCTTTGTCTGCTAGAACATATTGGAGGTCTCTTAGCCATGTTTTGTGAAAATTACCTATTCAATAATTGAATATAAACCCAAAACTAAACCATCATAAGGAATAATTATTCATGTGAGACTAATTTTAATAGTTAATTAATGAATGAGACTCTTGGAAAACTGGCTCTCAAGTCACTCTAACTCTTATTTAATTGAAAACTCACACACATATATGATTTATTAACATAGATACTTCTAGATTAGTTATAATATTATTATCGTACACCAGTTCATATGAGTTATAAAAATATCATTTAGGTAGTCTCCCTAAGGTATTTATCATTTAGATTAGACCAAAAACCAAACATATAGTTCAAAATTTAGGTTTCCTTAAGTTATAATATTGATTCCACATAATTATTTTCCAATTTTAATAATTTCACCAGGTCTAAATCAAAAGTATATATAGTTCCCATTGTGACTTTTTTACTCATTTCAATGAGTGGAATTAAATTTAAATCTGATTTTTAATTATATTTCAATGGACACAAAACACACAAAAAATAGAAGAAAGTAAAAAATATTAAAAACATAACATAACATGTCCTCATCCCCACACTTATCTTAGAAACTATCTTCAATTAATTTTAGAATTAAATTTTTGATGAAAAAATAAAATAATATGTATATGTCAAGATAAATGTATATGAAAGATAAAACAAATTTTATTTACTCATTTTCAATATAGAGGAGTGTAGAATCCTCCATGGGTTCCTTCTAAAATTATTCATTGTACTTCTCTAGTTATTTCCCATTCGCCTTAAAGTACTTTTGTTATTAAGATCCATTAATCTCAACTGCACAAAATGGAATTGTGTTACTCATAATAAATATACAATTCTATTTAAAATAAAACTTACTTAGTATTAGTTTCATCTGGGAAGAGAAAAGTATCACCCCATCACCAACTAAATTTTTTTTTCTAAATGAGTCTATCATAGACAAATCTAGTATTTTCCTTGTATAACAAATAGTTTTTATAATATTCCCTCATTATCTCCTCAAATTCCAAAATTTGAAACTTCATTTTCTCAATAAATTAGATCAATTACAAATTAATATTCTTATTATCTTAGTTTTCATTGTGTTAGAACTTAACAGGAAGGTGAAAACTCATTGCATAAACTATTCTATAAGGAGACATACCAAGGGGGTCTTGAAGGAAACTCAGTAGGCCCATAGTGAATCCTGTAGTTTCTTGCACCAATCATTTTGGTTGGGATGTACTATATTATCAATAATTTTTTTTTACTTCCCTATTAGATACCATAGCCTACCCATTTATATATGGGTGGTAAGAAGTATAAGTTTTGTGTTGCACTCCATACCATTTCATGAGTTCTTTTGTACTTTGGTTCAAAAATGAGTGTCTTGATCATTAATTATTTAAAAAGGTATTCCAAACCTATAAAAAAATTTGTGGTCTTAGAGAATCTATAACCACTCTGGAATCATCAATTGTAGTATCTTGGGCCTCAATTTAATTGGAAATATAGTCCACTATTAAGATAATATAGGTAAATCCAAAAGAAATGGGAAATATACCCATAAATTGTATACCCAAAACAACAAATATATCACAAAAAATAAATGGTTTTTGAGTCATTATGTGTCTTTTGAAAATATATTAATGAATTAGTAGTTTTTACATGATTTATAAAAATTGTGTGAATCACTTAAAAAAGTAGTCTAAAATATTCTATCCTCTAAAAAATTTCAAACTATATGATGATGTCTAAAATGGACTCTATATCAAATTGTGTGACATAATTTAAGTATAGAAGTTTCTTATTCATATAGTATACACCACCTAATCCCTTAATTAGTATATATTTATAAAATTATGGATCCTCCCCAAAAAAAATCTTTGACTCATATTTCATATTAATGGATTTATAAATAGAAAATAAGTAAGGTGACTTTTAGGGGACATTGTAATTTACCATGGTACCTTACTAGTGATTTCATGTAGTTTCTCACTAGGGAGTGTATCATGAAATGATGTTTCTATGTGTACTTAATCCTCAGTAGTGTGTGGAAGTCTACCCATGTAGTCAGTAGCTAGGTTATCACAGTCATACTTGTGCTTGATTTTCAAGTTAAATTATTATAGCAAACATATCCACCTCACTAAATTTGGTTTTGAATCATCATTCTTTATCAAGTATATGAGTGATGCATAATCAGAATAAACTATTACTTTATATACCAAATATATACATAAAATTTTTCTTTTGCAATAAATATGGACAAAAAATCCTTTTTGTTGGTTTTTTAGTTAATATAAGTTGAATATATGGTTTTAGAAGATATATTGTTACTTTTTAATATCCATCAACTTTTTATGAAAAAACTACTTCTAGTGATTGATTATAAAAGTCACATAGTACACCAAAGGGAATATTCTAGGTTAGTTCCCTAATGATATGTGCTTTGGTTAGGATCTCCTTGAGTTTATTAAAATATTTACTACAGATTCATCAAACATAAAAATAGTATCCTTTTTAATAATATCAGTTAGAGGTAAATAATTCTTTTTAAAATATCTTATAAAACTTATATAGAGTCTAACATGTCCTATAAATAAGCTGACATTTTTTACATTGTTAGGGTATAATAGTATAGAGATGATATCAACCATGGATTTTTTCATATATATCCCTCATTTTAAAATAATTTGGCCCAAGAAATTACCTTTCTCAACCATAAACTAACATTTTTCAAAATTCAAAACCAAATTCATCCCATGCTAATTTTTTCAAAAAATCCAAATTTTCTAGAGAACTGTCAAAAATAGTTTTATAAAGTATAATGTCATTGAGAAATACCACCATAAATCTTTCTAAATGGTCTAAAAATATGCTTATCATGTCATATTGAAATATAAATAAGGATTTTTATAAACAAAAAAGGAAACATTTGATAAAAAATACTATAGGAAATCATGATATTTCAATGCTATAAGAACCTATAAATATGTGGAAAATCCATTAATTAAACAATAGTGACCATTCCAAAATAATCTATCTATAGTATGATCTAAAAAGAGATAGGGAATTTTTCATTAAGTTTTATATAATCAATATAGATCCTACAATTATATTCAATAATATTGGGCACTAATTCCTTATTTTCATTATTAATAATGATGATCCCAATATTTTTTGGTAAAACTTGGATGGAAATCACACACTTAGATTATGAAATTTTTGTATATGATTCCAACACAGAATAGTCTTTCAATTTATTTTTTAACTACTTATATTAGTGATTGTTTTACCCTCCTTTGATGTTACCTCATAGGTTGTGAATCATTATATAAAATGATCTAGCACATACAAATAGTGAGACTAATCCCAATAATATCCCCTAGTATCTGGCCCATATCCTTAACATTTTTTCTTAGAATGGTTAATAGTTTTTTTTTCTTGGTTAGATTCCAAGTTATTTGAAATTTTCATGAGTAAATTTCTATCTTCTCTAAGGTAGTTTATTTCATATTTTATGTTAGTACTATTAACACCAAACTATGAGGTTTTTATAGAAAAGATTTCAATTTAGTCTCACTCAATATTGAAACCTGCATGTAAAAAGTTGAGAAGTTTGTGACAAGTTTATTTTTTAAAAAATCTCAATCTAATTATTCTTCAAACTAATTACTACACAAGTTCTTTCCAAAATTCAATTAATTTTCAAAAATAGAATCATCCAAAATGTTTGTGGAATTTAAAGTTTCTCCTAAATTTATCATTTCAACTAAAACTTCAAAAATAAAGGATTGTCATAATGAGAAAGAGTAAATAAATAATGTACTTATTAAGGGAATTTCATAGTCCAAAATACTAAAATTAATAGTATCTTCCCCAAAACCCATAGAAAGGGTTTAGTCATGCACATTTATGATTGTTTTTTTAGTTTAAAAAAAATGACCTCCCAATGATTATAGGGGAATGAGTAGTATATTTCTCTTCTTCCATGTATTGGATGTAAAATTTAGTAGGAAATAGAATAAATTTTATCCTTATTAGTGAAGCCTCTAAAACATTTATAAGGTAACCTATATCTTGGTTGTACAATTATACCAAAACTCTTGTTTGATTAATATCCCCACTTAAGTGAAGAATAAATTGATTGAGGTATAAAATTTATTGATTCTCCCATATCACATAATTCATTAGTAAAAGTGAGCTTCCATAAAGTGAATGGGATATTAAAATCACTAATATCATGATGTTTTCTAGGAAATTGTGGAGTGATTGAGGCAAATACATTTTTATAAAAATATACTATTTCATTTTCATACAATTTTTGATTCTTAATACACATTTTCTTAAGGAATTATTCATACATGGGAATATAATTAATTGAATACATTATATTTAATTTTATATACACCTTATTAAAGGTGTTAATAACTTATAATTATATATGCTCTTCGATAATTTTCTTTGGTGGAGTCATTCTTGAAGGAAATGGTGGTAGGGGTTGAGGTAGATCCTCCATCATCACCATTCCCTTTTACTTATTCATTAAGGGTTTCTCAGAAGGTTTATACACTTATTTATATATAGGTTCTAGTTCCTACTCCATATTCTTTCTATTTCTATATTTACCTTCCAATCACCTTTCATTACAACCCTGTAATTCACAACCACTTATCAAAAAGATAAAATACAAATTATTATTTGGGTTAGGAACTAGTTGGGATGGGAGTCTACCTAAACCTTGATTTACCAAATGTGTTTATAGTGGTGAGGATATATCCATAATAACTTTTCAACTCTTTAAGTTTTAATGAATGGGTTTTCAATATGGATAATTGATTCCCTTGATGCTCCACAGAATTATTAGAATATCCTTCATATAAGACTCTTGTGTTTGTCCTCGTGGTTGATAACTTGTATATAGATGATAATTGTTCCTTTATAATGGTTTTGGATGGTATTTTGTTTCTAAATTTTACTCAAATGGTGGTATTTAAGGATTTTTACTTACATACACAAACTATGTTGTAAAATATTCTTTAAATCCTTTTTTATTAAATATTATTTGAATCCTTGTTCATTTGCTAGTTATTGGTACTACCTCTGGTACATGGAATTAAATTGCTTTCTTTATTGTACTTGAGGGGTGTTTTCTGTAAGTTTATCCAAATAATGGAATATCTGGTAGACTCTTTAGGGGATAAAAGTTGATTTAATTATTTTTTTAGTGTTAAATTTCTCATAAGAGAGGTTATCTCTTTAATTATAGTTTCATGAAAATGAGAGTTAAAACTCTTTACCTCATGCACACCCATGTTAATGGTTCAGGTAACATGCTATTAAGAGTTCTAGGAGACATTATTTATTAACTATTTGGACTCAGCGGGATATTTTTATATTAAGTATCCTCTTGAAGAATCATTTAGTTGGTTTGATTTATTGTGTAACAATACTTGATAGAAAACCAACAACAAGTGGTGGACCTAAAAGAGTTGATGTGTGAAACTAGTAGTAAACTTCATAGATCATTACCTACACTCATGAAAGGTCTCTCTACTGGATTGTATTATCCTATACATATACTTCCTTAGTTTTTTATTTATTTAGGTATGGGAAATTTATGGAGGCAGGACCTTTGGATCTCATCTAATATTTTAATCTCTCCAAGTTACAAGTTATACAAACATTCTTTAGCTAACCATTCTAGGGAGAATGAAAATTTATTCTAACTAATCTAAGATTCTAAAACTCATCATGTTTTAAAGGTGTTTCACACCACTCTAAACTAATTCTAATGATTTGTTGGTTATTTTCATGCCAAGAATTATAACTTAGGTAAAATTTAAATTAGTCCAATATTAATTTTAAAATTCCATTGATTATTTAGTTTTAACATTATATTATTATTATTATTATTGAAATTGAGTGTACATAATTCTCAAAGGGTTCTATTTAACTAAGCTATATCTTTTTCCATATTATTACTATCTAAATAATCTATGATGAATTAGAATAATTTAGGGAATATATTAATGGAATGATAAAAATCTCCCTATCCACTTGCTTCGTAATCCACAGCTTTCATACTCTATCCAACAAAGTTTGTTCAACCTATGAATCAAATCTAAACTAGTAATCTTAAAAATATTTCTTTATGTATTGAAAACATTTTAAAGCAAATAAAAAAATAAAAATAAATGATTCCCATCCAATAAATAGTTCCAGGTTGATGTGGTAGCTATTGTAGGCCACACAGTAAACAAATTTTGAACCCAGGTAAAATATAGTATTCTGTGACTTAGGTTGTCACTATAGAGATGGAATTTTCAATGTGTTATTTGTTTTTTACGTGTGAGTTCAGTTAGAAAAGGAAAATAGAGGATAGTTTTTTTTTGTTTTTTTAAAATAAAAAAAATTGAAATCAATTTAAAAGTAGTGGTATCACCTCATATATCCCCTAACCTTGCATATTAAATCATGATTCATTAAATTAAACTCTCATTATATCTCATTAACTGACTAAGACTTCAATTTATTTCCCTCACTCAGTATTTTTAGTTTAAAAATGAATATATAATAATAATTTCACCCCCTTCCCTTACCTATCCAAGTGATCAAAAACTTCTAATCACCTCTAAACCCAACTTAGCTTCCCTTCACTATATAAAAAATTATGTAGTACTGGGGGGACAATGTATGAAATATTATAAGAAGATAAATAATAATTAAAATATAGTTAGTAGTGTAAATATCCTACTATCAATAACAAAAAATTATTTCCAATAAGATCGAGCAATAAATAATTAAAAAATTAATCTTATAGTTCATTAATAGGGGTGGACGTCTCTTTGGAACAACCATAATGGGTCTAGTGGGGCATTACTAGAAAAATACAAATAATAATATAAATAAATAATAACTATATTAAAAACTAGAAAACCCCTTTATAGTGATTTATATACGCATTAATATGTAAATATGAATGTTTGGGAATCTTTGAAGTTGGGATGGACTTTTTGCATTTGGGATTACTCAATCTCCCCATTTAGATGGAATATAATTCCTCTTCAGGGTCAATTAATTGAAATAGTCCCTTAGTTATAACATATTTCATCTTCTTCCCAAATATTTTTCACCACCTTTTAGTTTTTATCTCCAGCTTTCATAATTTTTCTAGGAAATAGAAATAAAATATTCCCATTGTTTTCTTATCTCTCAAGATAGATCCGCATTTATTAGAGATGATCTTTATGATCAAGGTTATTTTATTTTTCTCTTGTTGAAGTTGGATGGAAGTTTTTCTAACTACCTGGCCTTTAAATTTTATCCCTACTCAATAATAGCTAAATTTCAAAAAATGGTGGAACCTTATGCTTTAGATGACCGAACTTATATTTGGGTAGATTAAACCCTATAATTATTATGGTGTTATATGGATGAATATTATAAACTAGTATTTTGTTACTCTTACACAATTAAATACTAAGAAAATTTTTTATTACTTTAAAAAACAACACTTAAGGGAGAGAAAAAGACTCTTACACCAAATAAATTTCCTACCAAGATAAGTAAAATGAAATTTGCGGATAGTAGATAATGACCCTTACATTCTGTTGTGTTAACTTTTATGCACCTCATTTATCCTTAGTACTTTTCCAATTTCACTTCCACAACTCATGAATGAATATTATGTTCTACCTCAAGGGTTCAACACATTTTCACATTTCACTCCCAATATACTCCAGTTTCCCTTAATCTTATAGGTTAGCTTCAATACTTAACCATTTTTCATAGGATTCCCATTAATGACTCTTATAAAATAGATAAAAATTGATCCTCTACTAAATTTCAATTGTCTACAACTTTCCAAAGTTACTTTTTCATGATTTTATATGACTCGTACATTCCACATGTTCCCTAATAACTTTTATAGTAAAATAGTAGGGAAAAAATAATCAGTGTATACTTGTTCAAGTCAATTCCAAATTTATTAAGTCAATAAAAAATAAAAAAATATCAAACCTAATTGTATTAAATTCTAAAATCCACAAAGATTCAAAAGTAAAACCATTTATTATAAATTAATGTAAAATAAAGGTGAAAATTCTATAAAATCCAGAAACAAAATTATAAAATTTGTGGCTTGATCAAATACATTAATCTATATTAATTAGTATTTATATTAAATTGATATGTTTTATGCTCGATTACCATACATTATATCTTAGATAAATTTATTATTTAATTATGCATGATGTATGGGGCTTCATTTTTTAGATGCCAATATGAAGATAAATGTGTTTGATGAAGATCACACCAGATCCCTTTTGTATCCTAAGTAGAATTGATTTTTTTAAAGGTTATTAATTTTTAAGACTATGAATTAGGAATTAATAATCATTATTAACTCTATAAAGTCCCACATGTTCACACATAAGTTTATTTAAATGAATATTTTTTTTGTTCAACAGGTTTTTTTGGAAATAAGAGAGTTTATATGATAAATGTTTTATAAGAGTTTATATTTTTATCCTAATGAATTTTTTTATATAATTTCACAAGTGGTTATATTTGATGTACCATAATGTCAAATTATTATAAAGTATAAGAATATTTAGTATAATTGAGATATTAGAAGATATATACACAAAAAATCATCTATTTTTGGTAATTATATGGGATTTATCACATTATAGGATATAGGTTATAAAGTCATATAATATTTTATATCGAACACCACTACCTAAGTCTACCTTTATCTATTATGTAAGTTATTTAATATCAACTATTATATCATGTGATTATGTTAAAAAGGTTATAAGAAACCATATTAATTTTTTAAATATTAAATATTAGATAAAAGGTTTGGATGAGTGAATTGTATACATTATAATTTATTGTAATATACTATATAATGGTTTTAAGTGCCTGTAAAACAATTAACTATACTTTTTTATTGAATATTAATTATTATATATAAGTTACATATATAAATGGTTCAAATATAAAAAATATATATATTGAAATGAAAATCATTCTTAGTCAAAGATCTCTATTTCTATCTTTTTTATTTAAAATAATTTTTTTTATTACATAAATAAATTTCAGGTCAGGTAGACTTGATCAATGTTTTTTATAATCATTAGATAACCTATGGAGGTAAGATTCATTAGGTTGTTAATAAAGTATCATCATTAAATACATTTAAGTTTAAATATCAACCAATAGATAAAATTTATACTCTTCATCTATTTTTATTTATTTTAAACATCAACATTATAGATATTAACATTTATCTTTTGTGTTTTTTCTATATTTAATCCTGATATAATTCACCAAAACCCTTCACTTGTTAATTTTTTTTAAGAATATTGGATATAAGGATTTATACATGAATAAATGATGTTAAATAAATATATTTTATATTTATAATATTTTTAGAGATGTTTTGAGGATTAATAAGGCATATTATATAACCTATTTATATATCTCATGTTAAGTTATATAATAATTTGTAATGGAAACAATTTCAGACACAAACACTATTCTCTATTATAGGAATATATTTTTTATTTGGTATAATGATTCAATAAGAAACTGTTCTGGATGTGGGAAGTCAAAACCAGTGAGATAGAATGTCATATGGTATGAAATTCATCACAGATTCAATGTTATTTTCAAATAATTAATTGTGATACAATGCACTAAAGAAGAAAACAATATATCAGATGTGATGACATAGTGTATTTCATGTGGCGATATATATCAGGCTATCAAATATTATAAAGTTATATTATATGATATCAAATATATTAAATAATTGTATATATTTTCTGGTATATTGTACCTTATAGACATAATAGTTCTATAACTCCCTGTTTTGGTGTTGATTTTTCTTCCATGTGGATTGATAAAGTTTTGGATAAGGATTTTCAAGGAAAAAATTTATGGAATATTTTTCGGAATTATTTGAAGAAGTTTTACATGATTTAAAGTATGAATGAATATAGATATGAATTTTACATATTTTTTTAAGAAGTTTACATGTGTTTTATTTGAGATGTTATGGGATAAATTAATTATATTGTGACCCAAAACAATGATAGATCAAGTTTAGTTATATAGAATATTATTGGAATGTACACAATTATAAGTTTTTATCATATTAAGACACATGAATCATAAACAAATAGTATGATTATATAGCCATAAATGTTATAAAATGGTGAAAGAATCATCTTATTTGTACCCTATGATCTAAAATATTATATGTAATACTATAAATTAGATGTAATTATATAGGTTTATTGAATGGTGTGATATAATGAAAAGTTAATGTTTACATAAATGTCCAAAATACCACACCCCACCATATATAGATATCATATAGTTAGATAAGCTATATAGTTTAGCAATTATTCCTTTTTAACTAATTATATTTGTTTATAGGGTTTTAGAAACATCCATTGATTTCTAAAAACATGAAAAATGTTATAAAAAGGAGATATTTGATGAATGGAATAATCTGGAAGAAAATTTGTTACAAAATAAAATTAATTTTTGGCCATAAATATACTAAACAAAATTTTATACACTAGTTATATCTTCCTGATGGTTATAGGTTGTTATAGAAAATAAAAAATAATATAATATCATATAAGTAATAAATGTAATATTATAAACATTTCATGTTAGTGTGAGTTGAATTTTTTTTTGATAAATAATTAAATAGACAATCTATAAAAATCTCTTAACATGTGGAAGGATATTGAATCACCCATATCCTCATATAAAATTTGTATTAGTAATTTAAAATAATAAATATTTTAATGGAATAACCAATTAGATACACACATATATGATTTAGGGACTATATTACATATCTAAATGAGGATATTGTTGGAACCATGGTCATCTATATATGAATTGGAGTATGGTTTGTGTTTGTTGTCAATCCTCGGTGGAAGTTCAGAATGTGTACCATCAAAGAGATCATACAGTTCAAACAGACAACATTATTGAAGGTGGCGTCGTTTCCCAGTGTTTCCCAAATTTTTGGGCCTAAAAATCGACAAATGGAGAAAAGTATTTTTGGAAAAGAGACTTGCGCACCGTGTACTTGAAGGAGAGGAAACTTGTGCGCCATATGTTTTTCAAGAACAGAACATGAAAAAATGGCAAAGGGATAAGGGCCGCACAAGTTTTGGGTTGGTCACGCAAGTAACCTGTGCGCTGTGAAGAGACTTTCGCCCCGATTCCTAGGAGGATTGGAAACTTGTGCGCCTTTTTTGAGATAATAACTTAAAAATATGGTAAAGTAAATAAGGTCGCACAAGTATTGGTGTGGTCGTGCAAGTGAGTAGCACGACAGAGGCTAGGGAGGATGAGCTGCGGGCCGGAACCTGCGCGTCGAGGGAAGACTTGCGCGCCACCGCACAGGGGGTCCAGTTTGTCTATAAATAGAGGACCACCCCTCCTCATTTAGACCGAAGTTCAAGACTTAGAGATTTTGTGAGCTCTCTTTGCACAAGTGGTTGAGTCGCACAAGTGGTTGTTGGGTCGCACAAGTAGAGGTTGCGCGCTAGTTGGTGGTTGTGCGACCAAGGCGGTTTGGGAGTTAAAGGTGCAACATCGTGCAAGTTTGTAGTTGAATGAGGAAGTGTCGCGCAAGGGGGTTGGTGTCACCTGCACGCCGAATTTGTATCGCACAAGTGACTTGTGCGCTGGTCTCGAAACTTGCGCGTTGGTCTTGGAGAAGCGCGCCAGGTTAGGTTATTGTATGCCGGTTCTTTTGGAGCTGCACAAAAACTGGAAGATTGCCCGGTACCTTCAGTGAAAAGTGGGATTAGTATATGACTAAAAGTTGGACATCAACAGAGCATCTACATTCAACAGAGGATGCATTCTTTTGCAATGATAAAGAGACCTTCACGTCTATAAACTGAGTGTGACTTCACCAAGGGCAGTGAGCTAGGGGGAGTCAACGGGAGTGACCCGAGGGACGTTGTGAGCTATCCCTGAAATTTTGAAAAGGCAGTGAGCTTGGGACAGAGTGACTATGCCCGAACCTTTGTAATCCATAGCTAGTGAAGATTAGTGTAATTTGGTATGACTGAAAACTTGTCGGCGTATTCTCCTTGGACGTAGCCCTTAGTAGTGAACCAAGTAAAAAGTGTTGTGTCTTCTCTGTGCATGTGAATGTTTGCTTTCTGATCATATTCATCATACAGGTTCAACAAGTTCCTACCAATGTGGGAACAAGATCCATCACATTAAAAGAAAAATTTGTCACCCTGATTCACCCCTCCCCTCTCAGGGTGTCCCAGGGTCCTTCAGACATATCACTAAACAATTTAAGAGCCTATAAGATAGGGAGTGATACATTCAAGTCATATTTCATATCTATGAACTCCTTGTCAAAGTAAGTGATATTCTGGAGACTTTCAATCTTATATTTGAATTGAAAAAGTTTTAAAGAAGGTCATAGTACAAGGATCGTCAAAAGAACCCACATGAATAGAGTGCATGCAATCCTCAAATTATTTTTTGAGAATGAGTTTTCTTTTTCTAATAGTTTGGATTATATTTTGATTATTATGGATTTATGGGTTTCTATATTAACTAAATTATGATTTTAAAATCATAAAAAAATCACCATGATAATTTTGGAGTTAAAAGATGAAAAATGAAATTTTCATGAACAAGGTCCCTTGTGTAATAAAAAAGAAAATACCTTTTAACGAGGGCCTTATATTGAATTTTCAAAACTATAATATTTTTTTGGATAATGCATTTTTCTTTGGGAGAAGTTTGATATTTTTGGGTTTCAGGATTCTAGTGTACTTTTTTAACTATAAATATATGTACCTATCCCCTCTAAACATAGTTTGATATTCAATTCCTAGTGTGTGGAGATCAAAGGAACTTATGTGAGTCTTGGTGTCCCCACAAAGGTAGGATGGTTAAATTTCTTCACCAATTAGTTGTTGTAAAATTAAACAATGTATAAAATTTATATTATATGTTCTACAATAATATTATTGTTATTATTACAATTATTATTATAATTTTATTATATTGGTTGGAATTGAGAAAATTAGATACCTCTCTTGATCTATTTTGGCCCCTGCCTCCTTGGCATGACCATGGTCAGTTGTTCCAACCACTAACACTCTCTATACCGGGCTTGGTCAGGATTCCCAAGACCACAACATTGTATAGTATGGGAATAATAAAACCAATTATTATTTAGATAATAGTCACGAGGGGGGGGTGGAAGCTCATTTTTGTGAATACATGAAAAGACAAAGAGAATACTAAGCTTCTAAAGACACTAGAGATAGTGAAGGATGGGCGTTATGAATGGTGGTGGTGATGTTCACAATAGTGGTAGGGGAAACTTGGTTGAATATTGGTGTTATATTGGTTATAGTATCTTATAGGGTTAAAAATGAATTTATTTTAGAGAATAATATTAATTAAAATTTGAATTTAAATTTAAAAAAAATATTACCCCCTAAAATGGTGGGGTGCGGTACAAATTATGATCCCCATCATGGGGATTGGTTTTGGAAGGTTAGGTCTCCTCTATGGGTAGCACTCATGTTTGGTCCATGGAATGGTGGTCTATGATGGGTTGGTGAGACCACATTCTTATTGGAGGTGTGTATGGCTCAACCATAAGGGGTTTGCTTTGGTAAAGCTTATGGATCGGGTTAGAGGATGTGATAGCCTAAAAATTTCCTTAATAAAATAAAACATGATTCACAATGACTATTTTGTTATGTTTTAAAATAGAATCAAATAGAAGTGATTTTACATTTCTTTACATATCATAAATTAATATAGACAATAATTTCTAGAATAAATACCATGAAAAAAATGAAAAAGAACAATACATACACTATGTAAACTCCATAGACTTGAATTCTCTAATAAAAATAACTCTTGTAATAAAAGTAGTAAAAATAAATATAAAAGTTAGTAATATGATAACCATTATCAAGGGAAGTGTAGAACTTTTAATAGTGAAGTGTATAATGATAAATTATGAGAATTTTGGAGTACATATATAGTGTGTAATGGGAAACATAAGTGTTAAGATGAAAATAGAAGCACATGGAAGCACTTTTACATTTATTTACATATCATGAATTAATATTTACTATAATATCTAGAATAAATATAGGGAAATAAATAAAAAAGAATAATACAGACACTAATGTAAATTTCATAGACTTGAAATCTCCAATTAAGATCGCTCTTGTTATAAAAATAGTAAAAATAAATAGAAGAGTTAGGAATATGATAGCCATTATCAAGGGAAATATAGATCTCTTTTAAGTGAAAGGGTGATTGATGAAGAATGAGAATGTTGGAGTATATATGTAGTGTGTAATGAGTAATTTTACTATTATGATATGATTGTTACCTGGCCATTGGTCAATATTACTATTGATCAATATAACTATTGGTCAATATGACCATTAGTTAATATGGCTATGGGAAATTATGACCATTGGAATTAGTTTATATAATTATTAATGATGATATATAATTGATGTAGAAGAGGGAAACAATAGCCCCAACCAATATGATCATACATTTTGAATCCCATTTATTAGAACTTAGTAGGGAGGTATCATCATTAGGGTTCTCCCTTGATCATGTCCAAGTAGATCATCAAAAAGTAGGGATCAAGAGAAATTGACTATCGGAGAGATTAAAATTAGTGTAGATCATCACTAGATCAATGTAAGCTGATCCACCCCCAATAAAGTAACACCATCACACACCTTACCCTTTGGGTGTATGCTGTTGTAATTTTCTTCATATAAATGAAATAGTGGTCTCTTCGATCCAATTTTCATTATTATTTTATTAAATAAAATACACATGAATTCAATATGAATATGATAAATTGATTTTTGGATACTAGCAAAAAATAATTGTATTTTTGGAAAATATTTAATTAAAATACACTTTTAGGATAAATTTAGGTATTTTAAATAAAATATATTTTCAAATAATAGTTTTATAAAACACTATTTATTTAAATATAAATGATAATATATTTTTATAATGTTCAAAATAATTTTTATAAGGGTTTGAAAGTTGATTTTGTCATAAAAACAATTATTTTGCAAAAAATAAGTATTTTATTTTAAAAATTAAATTTATCCTATTCATAGAATTTTTTTAATAAAATGGATGTCATTTTTTAGATTGACACATAAAAATTATCCGGTGGTGAATTTTTCAAAAAAAAATTGAGAGTCGCATTTTTAGGTAAAAAGTAAAATACGGTATAAATATATGGTAAGTATTATTATTTCATAATGAACTAAAGGTGATATAATAAATATTTTGATGGATTTATCAACCAAAAAAAGTGTTTTATCAATAAATATAATGTATTTTAAAGTAATAATATTAATTTTACAAATATATAAAGAACCTTCCAAAACATAAAGTATATTTTAAGATTTTAAAAACAATTCATTATAAACATGACTCACTTCCACATAATCAATGATATTATTTTAACGATTTTAGTTGTCAAACTAATAAAATATTAAAAAGCACTCCTCTGAAAATACCATGGGAAAAAACCATGGTAACTCCAATGGTTTTTTATTGTTTATTGACTAGTTTTCTCAGGCCTAAGTTTAGAAATTGATAAAAAAATACCCCTCCTTTATTATAAAAACCCACCCATTCTCCCATTTCACTCCACTCACAAACCTTTGAGCTTGAATTTCCTCTAACTTTCTCTCTCTAGAGTATTTAAAACGAGTTATTAAGGTTTCAATAAGATCCTCTCAAGCTTTAAGAACCAGCCTCTCAAAGTAAGGAGTTCTCTCCCAATTTTTAATTTAAGAATTTTCTTTTTCATGTTCTTTTTTATTTGTATATAATTCTGATTCCATAAGTTCATATATATCCCTTATTTCCTAAATAATTAGATAATACCTTCTTCTCTCATTAAACCCTTCCATGAACTTTTATGTATCCCTGTTATGTTATCCCTTGATTATCAATCCCATAATTTTTTTAATACCTAACCCTATCTACAATCAGGGGTATTCATCTAGATATAATCTTGCTTCATTTATTGGGGACTTCCATTTATGAACCCCACATTCCCTTCTTATTGTATAAAATGATGAAAATCATTTTTATGTTATATAATCTATGTGGCACACATGAATTTATTCATATGAAGGGTATTCTCTGATATTGCTCCAATGCATTGGGTAAATAATTAATCTCTTGAGATAACAAGTTTATGATACCTAGGCGAATAAGCTTGGTAATATGTTTTATGAAACCTTGGTGATGAACCTTGGTGATATGCTTATGAATGTCTCGTCTTTATGTTGTATCCATATTTCCATGTTATGCCTCATGACTTATGATCATTCTCTTATGGAATGCCTCATGTACTTATAATCATTATCTTATGTTATGACTCATGTATTTATGATAATTATCGATTATTACTCCTCATAAATTACCCAAGGTCACATACTTCATATTTTCTTTATTATCCCTTACTAGGATTTATGCTCACCCTTTTTTTGATGTATATCCCCAAAAAATATTATGTAGTGAATTGAACTAGGACGTTATTAAAGGAGTCTTTCAAGAGGATTAAATAAATTTTATGTTTATGTTTTTTTTGTGTATTTAATATATTATGTGCCTAGTTTCCAAGACACTCAGCCTTAAAATGGTCTTTGATGTTCTTAATGTAATATTTTGTTAAGGAATTATATTAAAAACAATTTATTAAAAAGGAGGGTCTCCATAGCTGGTATTAAATGAAAGGTTTAATTATTTGTGGAAATTAGGACTAGAAAACATTTGTAAGAACCATAAGGATAAGTTTAAATATAGGAAAAATTCCTAAAATTTTGATAAAGTATAAAGTGAGTGGTTTACATGTAATGAAATCATTATTCAGATTATAAAAGTGGATGTGGATCTATTGTAGATATACCTAAGGGTAATAACCCAAAAAGGGATTGTTTGGTATTAACTTGACTTGTACCCGGTGCACAACCAAGAGACCTAGTTGTACCCTTGGATTCACACTCTTGAGGTATATGCTTTGTTTAATCACATGGATTTTACAAACCATTATGAATGATATAAATATAATTTTTTTTAAGATTTATGTATAACATCCTAGAATATTGTTATTATAAAATTTTGAGATTAATATTCCCCTTAGAAATATTATCATAAGATTGATAATGGTAACAATTTTCTCATTTAATTTTTCTTCAAGAGAAATGGTGGGAAATAGAAGAGCTCATGTGAATAATGGATGTGATGGAAAATGCAATAACGATCTTCCTAAAATTATGGAACTTGGAGTTTAAAACGTCATGATGATAATAAATCAGTTAACTTAGGTCATGAATAATAACTTAAACCATGTGGAAAGTACAACTTCGCCAAGAAAGAAATAACTAGCAGTTTAATCCTTCTGGTATTAAAAACCACCTATTTTTAGTGGAACCTCTGATCCATTGATTGTAAAGTAATGGATCAATACTATAAAAAAAAGTATTTTATATTCTCCATTGTTCTAAGTAAGAAAAAGTTACTTTGGTGGTTTATCTTTTAGAGTGAGAATACAATGAGTTGTGAACACTGATCAAGAACACAAAGTCAAAGGATTAGTTTTAATCTATGAAGTGGAAATACATCAAAAAAAGTATTTTTAAATAAGTGTTTTCCTTGCATCCTCCAAACCAAGATGGATAGGGAATTCCTTGTGAAGAATCATAAGGAGAATGGAGAAAAAGATGGCAGTGCAAGGAGAGCAATGGGAAAACCCTAAGCCAAATGATCCGGGAATCGGATTGACGACGGCTCACAATGAAATTGTGAATTGTGAGGGGGTGGAGAAGGCTCAGATTAAGCATGTCGATCATAGAGACATGTTTGCTCTTGCCCGGAGGAAAGAAAACTTTGAAAATCCGTTCACTGCTGATGGCACTGGTTGGAAGAATTTCGCGGATGCAGTGAAATCTGTATCGAGTAACTCTTTTTTAGATTTTGACACTCCTCCTCCTGGTAGGATTATCAAGGCAAAGTTTCCCACATTGCGGCAAACCAGGAAGCTGTTGAAGAGTGGGTGAATTTGTGTAGAAACTCCATCATTGCGAGGGTTTTAATAGCGAAAGGGGACAGATTCTGGAAGTTTGATGATCTGATAAAGAGAATTGCCGAAATATGGGGTTTCCATGAGTGGAGGATGATAGTAATGGGGAGAGGGTACTATCATGTGGTCTTCCCCACTGATGAATTCAAGAGACATTCATGGGGTATGGGGACGATCTCTTTGAATCCTGGTTTCCTTTGTATACCGGATTGCGATAGGAATTTTGACCCCTTCAATGTTCAAAACTCACATGCATAGGTATGGATTTGAATTTATAGGTTAAATTGGATCTACTGGCATCTGAGGATACTATGGGATATTGCCTCCTCTATGAGGACTCTCATTCGCCTGGATAAGCAAACTTACAACCCCTGGTTTGGACACTATTCTAGAGTCCTAGTGGAAGTCAACATGTCCTCCACTTTGGTAGAAGAAGTGGTTTTAACAACAAGAGATGATAGCATAAAACATGAGATCCACTATGAAAGGTGACCCAAATTCTGCGTGGGATATAAGTTCTTTGGTCATCTGCTTGCTGAATGTAATAGGGAAAAAGAATATATCTTTTGCATGGTGAAAGGGAATAATGATGATGCATGTCGGAGGAGAAAAGGGAAATCTAATACATCTCAGGCTCTCACAAAGCCTGGTCTATCTTCTGAGCTGGGGAGATCGGATGGGCAGGTTGTTCTTGATGCAGGGGTGGAAACTGGACAGCATCTGGCATTACCAGAGGTGCAGCAAGTGGTGAAACCTGCTGGTGATATGAAAATGCAGCCCTTGAAGGCACCACCGGAGGTACAACAGGGAGAATCATCTGCTGCTGAGAAGATTGTTCACTCCTTGAATGTCAAGGAGTCCTTACTTCGGGATGATTCCACACCTGGGGTGGAGAACATCATACCTACAGGTGAACAAACAGAGCCGCGCTTGAGGGATCCTTTGGAGGAACATCTAGGGGAGACTTTGGGGGGTGAGCATATTGTCCACACTCAGTCTGGACAATCAATGGAGGCTCAACATCTAAAGGAGTCTATGGTTCAGATTGATTCCACACCTGTGGTGGATAAAAAATCGGTTAAGGCTACTGACCTGGTGGTCTGCATTGAGCCGACCCAGGAAATGCCAGGGAATTCTGGTCAGACTGACTGTTCAACACTGAAAGAACCCGCTTCTGAGCAGTTTCACAGCATGACCTCTATTAAGGATGTCAAACAGGCTAACCCGTCCGGAACACCCACTGATGTGGAGGCACCTTTTGTGCATGTCCCCACCACTAAGGTTGCTCGACGGAACACTCCCACTGGAAGCAACCCCAAGAAAATGCATTCCAGCAACAAATTTTCACCACTGAGTGGAATTTTATTGTCTGATGAGCCTGAGGATGCACAACACTCTGTGCAGATTGTTGATTGTCGTGCACAGGAGGAAGGGAAGGAAGGGCATAGGTCAGATGAACTGGCTGCTAGGGAAGAGATTGTGGTTAGTGATTCAACCACAATTCCACAGAAGAACAAATGAAGAGGAAAAAAAGGGAAAGGCCACATGAATATGGCTAATGACGGGGGACCAAAGACAAGGAGTCAAACCATCCCTCAATGAAGATATTATATTGGAATTATCAAGGTATTGGGAATCGCCCAATGGTCAAGTCCCTTCGACATTATCTTCTGACCTACAAACCTCATCTTATTAGTATTGCAGAGCCGAAGAGGCTCTTTAACAAATGGAAAGCTTTTAAATGGGATTCTCTTGGGTACAGTTTCATTTCTCAGAACATTCATGTCATCAATATGGATCACATTTGGGTCTTTAAGCACTGTATCATTCATGTTTCAACAAGCATCATAAAATCTCAATGTGTCTAGGTCTCAGTTGATGACCAAAGCTCCAAGCTGTTTGTGTCATTGATTTACGCTTCTACATCTTACATCAGGAGAATAAAATTATGGAGGGAACTTGAGGACCGTTCTGGAGCTGTCGACCACAAATGGATGATTATGGGAGACTTTAACACTATCTTAAAACCTGCAGAGAAAACTGGAGTGAAGTTTAACAAAATTTATTCTGCATAATTTTCTCTCTGCATTGATCAATGTCATCTTACTTAAGTGCCAATCACAGTTGCTGAATTTACTTGGAGCAGATAAACGGTGAATAGACGTCAAGCAAGAAAACTTGATAGATGTTTTTTCCACATGGATGATTGGAATGATGACATGTACATATCGGGTCACACTCTGTCGAGGCATCATTCTGATCACAATCCGATTCTGGGGGAAGTTTCCATGAGCTCCAAAAGTTTAGTCCCTTTGCCCATCCACTTTAACAATGGATGGCTCACCACCCCTAGCTGTATAGAAACAATTATGCAGGCTTGGGAAGTGGGGTGTATTGGCAGCTCCCTTTACAGGTTTACGGAAAATCTAAAAAAATGTGAAAAAGTGTTTAAAGGACTTGAGCAGGATTTCGTTCTCCAATCTGAATGGTTAGATTAAAACTGCTAAAAAACACCTGGAGGAATGTCAAATCAGAAGTCAACAGCAAGATGCCCCTTCTACGGAGGAAATCCAATCCCTTTCAAAGCTTGAAAACCTTCTAATTATTATGTAAAGGCTGGATAGAAATCAGTTTAATGGTCAATGGCTTAAGGAAGGAGACCAAAATTTGAAATTATTTCAAATATTTCATAAGGAAAAGAAAATAAGAGCTCGGTTGAAGGCCATTTCTATCAATGGATGTCTTTACACCACTGAAGAGGAAATCTCAAATGCAGTGGTGACTCATTTCAAGGACCTCTACTCTGATGATGGGTTTGACATTACAAGGAAGATGGTTAATAATATTCTGCCTTGTATCAGTGAGCTTCAAAATCAATCTCTTTCTATGGCCCCTTTGAAGGAGGAAGTTAAGAAAGCTCTTTTCTCTCTCAGCATGTAGAGCGCTGCTGGTCCGGATGGATTCACGAATAAATTTTTAATGTTTTATTGGGGTCTTCTGCATGATGATATGACTAACGCAATCAGAGATTTTTTTTATTATGCATCTATGCCCTTTGGGATCAACTCAAGTTTTATTGCTCTATTTCCCAAGGAGGATTCCATTGAAATCAAAGACTTCAGACCAGTTTCTCTTGGGAACACGATCTCAAAAGTCATCAGTAAAATCCTGATGTGCCGGTTGGGTGCTATTATCAAGGAGCATATAATGTCACACCAGTTAGGGTTCGTTCCTGGCAAAAGCATATAGAACTACTTATTTACTGCATCTGAAAATGTCAACATGATGAGAAAACCCTCAAGGGAGGGAAGCTTCTCCCTCAAGACTGACATCTCCAAGGAGTTTGACACCATTAAGTGGGGTTTTCTACTTGATGTTCTTAGAAGGTATGGATTTTTCAGTGCTTGCATCAGATTAATTTATTCCATACTCTCCTCTGCAAGGCTGTCCATTCTAGTTAATGGTTCCCCAGAAGGTTATTTTTAGTGCACTAGAGGTGTCCTTCAAGGGGACCCACTATCTGGGCTTCTGTTCAATGTTGCCAAAGATTACTTGAGTAGGTGTCTCAATGATCAGTCTCAACTCGGACTGTACAAACAAATTAAAGTTGGTAGGGAACTCATTATCCCCTCTCACTTAGTTTATGCCAATGACATCTTGCTATTTGGTCAGCCCTCAAAGAAGACAATATTGGCTATCAAGGCTCTCTTCAAGCATTATGAATATGTGGAAGGTTAGGAAATTAACTGGAATAATTCTAGTATCATGTTTGGAAATGGACTCTCTATTGGTGTGCAAAACAGAATTGTCAGGGCTCTGGGGGTGCGGAAAGGATCAATCCTTTTCAACTATCTTGGGTACCCCTGTTTTGGGGAAAGGTTAGATCTTATAATCTTGGAAGTATATGTTCAAGAATTAGCAATCATCTTGCTAGCTGGAAAGGGAGGGCCATGTCGCAAGCTGGATGGGTTTTCCTTATCAACTCTTTCATCACATCTAAATTCGTGGACTCCTTCTCTTTTTACAGATGGCCACGAAGCCTACTAAATGATTTTCATCACATGATTAGGAACTTCTTGTGGAGGTTTTGTACATGAAAGAAAGCTCACTACAGTTTCATGGAGAGAATCCATCAAACCCCTTCACAAGGGTGGGATTGGTATTAAGGATCTTAAGACTGTTAATGATGGCCTTATCAATAAATTCACATGGACTTTGATCACCTCCAATGATCCTTCTCTGGAATTTCTTTCATGAAGGTTCAATATGAGACTCATGAATGGATTCAAAGGATATCTGGCTTCATCTATTTGGCCTTCTCTTAGGCACTCTTATAATGATATCATGCAACATTCAAGATGGCTAGTTAGTCCGGACTCCAATATTCACTTCTGGCAGATACCTTGGCTGGACAGCCATACTGAAAACACCTATGTGCCCACTAATCCCTTGATATAACAGTTGGTGGTCTTATGTCTCTTGATAACATCCCTACTGGCATTATCTCACATCAAACCATGATGGAAATCCAATGTTATGCCTTTATGGATGTTGATACTCTGGTCTGGAAGGCTAGCCGCACTGGTCGCTATAATTCCAAGGAGTACTATATTATGCAATGTGATGCTTTGACTCACCCACCAAGCTGGTTGGCCAATTTTAATGTGCCTTTCATACAACCCTCAAGACCACTGCACGTATGGAGGATCTGGAAGAATCGGCTGCCTACACAGGATCAATTGAAGAAAGCTGGCCATCAGATGGCTTCAGCATGTCCTCTATGCAAGGGAGATGAAGAGAATGTTCATCACATCTCCTTGCACTGCAAGCATACTCAGGAGATATGGGATTACTTCTGTAATATTTTCTTTATTGATTTTTGCTCATGCAGAACTCTAGAGGAACTCCTCGTGCAGGCTTTTCCGCGAGGTAGGAGTGAGCAGCTCCTCAGTTTGCTTCTTACTGTAGTTTCCGCTGTGGTCAGTTCGATTTGGACAACAAGAAATAAGTTGTTGTTTGAAAATCAGCCTCCATCTGTTCATGCTTGTATCATGGCTGTACATAGCGACATTAATGTTGTTGATGCTGTACAAACAGGCTCGATGCACAACTCTATTGATGACTTGAATTCTCTCTGGCTGCTGGGGATTTCTGGGAAAGCAAAGCGACCCCTTGCTGTAAAATTCATCAGATGGATCCCTCCCATTTTCCCATGTATAAAGGAAAATATAGATGGTGCCGCTGCTGGAATGTCGGGTCCTTCTGGCTGTGACGGTGTCTTCAGAACCTACCGGGGGTTCGTAAAGGGCTGCTTCCATCATTTTATTGGGTAGGGAACTGCATATGAGGCGGAACTCTGGGATGTCATATATGCTATTAATCATGCTGTCCACAGAAACTGGAATATACTCTGGATTGAATCTGACTCTCAACTCACTGTGAATGCTCTTAAAGCTTGGATAAGGAAGGTTCCATGGAGAATCTTACCGCATTGGATTGCATGTCTCAACAATGCTATCCATCTCCACCTGGTTGTCTCACATCTCTACTTTGAAGTTAATCAAGTGGTGGATGCCCTCTCAAGGAAGTCGATTGTGGATAGAAGCACGATATGGTCGTTCCGGATACCATATTTTCGTGCTATGTTAGCGGATGATATATGCGAGGGGTCACACACTCCAACCCTTGTAATAATCATTGCACTGTCTGACTTTGTACAGTTACTTTTATTTAATAATTTTAGGGCCGGTGCCTGGACCCTGGATATTTGCGGTAATCATAAGGAAAATTAATAGGCGGGAAGTTATGAGATGAAATTTACAAGGCTTATACGATACACTTCAATATTTATCATCAATTCTGAGGGGAACATTGACCACTTTTTTAGTGGTCTACGGACACATATGTAGAAGGATCTAGAAATTAGATACTTTAGGAGTTATGAGAAAATTGTGTGGTGTTCTCTCAAAGTTGAAATGTAGTTTATATATTCATAGTAGTCTTGTGGACTGAACAATAAGAGAAGAATATGGAGCTAAATTTTAGAAATAATTTAGACTATAAAATATATGGAAAGAAACAAAAACTACCAATGTGAAACAATTGTGGGAAGAAGTATTCAAGGAAATTTTTACAAGTAGAAATTGTTAGAAGTATGGAAGATATGTCCATATATCTTGAAACTATCATGGAGATCTAAAGCCTCAATATATGAATACCAATGAAAAAGGGAAGATTATGAAAGTATAACCTGAAGTATAATGATTTATGTGTGTGGAGCATGGTAATTCCACAAATCATTGCCCAAATCAAAAGATAATGTAGGAAAACCACCATCAACCCCTGTTGAGACCAAGGGAGAAAGATCTTGATTTTGAAATCATTTTGGCTGAATTCGAGGCTCCAAATGATGTAGTGGAAGGAACATTTATCATACACTTAAATCAAGTAAGTACATTGTTTGATTATGGTTCTATGTATTCTTTTATTTCATTCAAGTTTGCATAGAACATCAAATTAAATGCTAAATTTCTAGTGGTATAGTTGTTGGATAAAAGTCCTTGAGGAACTATTCAAGCATTAAAGATATATAGGGATTCCCCTAATAACTTTGATTAGTATAGTCTCTCCCCAAACTTGGTGGTCATTCTATTGGTGGAATTTGACATAATACTTAGGATGGATTGGGTGTTAAAGTTCAATGATAATATTAACTATATAAGTAAGGAAATTTAATTTTTCTTGAAGGTAAAACCTATAATTATCCTTAAAGTAGAGATATCCCAACCTAATTCTTTTCAATAACCACCTATTATTTCATTTTTTAGGGAAATGATTGGTGAAGAAGGTGAAGAAAAATAATGTATGCAGATAGGCGATGTACCCATTGTTCGGGAATACATTGACGTATTTACTAAACAGTTACCTAGACCTCCCCCAGAAAGAAATGTAGAGTTCTTAATTTAACTCATACTTGGATCAAAGTCAATATCAAAGACCCCGTATAGAATGACATATATGGAGTTAAAGGAATTAAAGAATAAACTTCAAGATATTTTAGAGAACGGTTTTATTTGACCAAGTCTGTCTCCTTGGGAAGAACCAGTTCTCTTTATGGAGAATAAGGATGGATCAATGTTGTAATGCATTAAGAAATGAATGGCCCATAGTGAATAAAAAATACCCTCTTACAAGAATTGATGATTTTTTTGATCTTCTTCATGGGTCTTAATTCTTCTCCAAGATTGGACTATGATTGGGGTGTCATCATCTAAGGGTGAAAATGAGGATATTCCAAAGACTTCATTCTCTTCAAGATATGGACACTATGAGTTTGTTTTTATACCCTTTTACTTTACTAACTATTCTTCCATATCAATGGATTTTATGAATGGGGTCTTTAGGGACTACCTGTATAAATTTTTGGTGGTCTTTATTGATGATATTATAATATATTCCAAATGTTGTATAGAGAATGAGGATCATCTAAGGGTTATATTACAAACTCTAAGAAAAGATAGGCTTTTTGGTAAATTCAGAAAATATGATTTTTTGTTACAAAAAGTCACATTATTGGGAAAAATTGTGACAAGTTATGGAATATCAGTTGATTTATAAAAGAAAAATGCTACAGTGGAGTGAACTCGACCTACAACAGTAACTGAGATTATTAGTTTCCTTGGTCTACTTGTATACTATAGAATATTTATTGAAAACTTTAAATGGCTTTAAAATCTACTATCCAAGTTAGGTCAAAAGAGAATTAAGCTTATGTGGACAAAGGAAAGTGAACAAAGTTTTAAAGAACTAAATAAGAAGTTAGTTATTTCACCTATTCTTACTTTACCCTCTAATAGGGAACAATTTTCCATTTATAGTTATGCAACCTTAAAGGTACTTAGATGTGAACTCAGGAAAAATAACAAATTAATTGGCTATGAATCACAATATTTAAATCCTTATGAATATAATTATCCTACCCAAAATTTAGATTTATATGTAGTTATCTTTTCATTAAAGATATGATGACACTATCTTTATGGGGAGAAGTGTGATAGATACACCAATAATCAGAGTCTTAAGTATATTTTCACACAAAAGGAACTAACCATGTGAAAAAGGATATAGTTAGATATTATTAAAGACTGTGATTGTTCTATTCATTATCACCCTAGAAAATCAAACTAAGTCACTGATGCATTGAGTAAGAAAGACCCCAGAGTTCTTGTGATGATGATGATTGAAGGAGACACATTGATTAAGGACCTAATAAAGATATACATGGAAGTTATAATGGAAGGTAAATCATCAATCCTATCCTAAATGATTTCTAGCCCATCATTAGTATATAAGATCAATAAAGAAAAAAGTGAAGATCCAAAGTTATATAATAGGACAGAAGCTGTGAAAATGGGAAAATTTCTAAGTTCAATATTGATCAAGAGGGAGTACTATGGTTTGGTACAAGGATATTATAGCATCCCGTCTTTTTATAACATAACTTTCATTCCATTACACGGAACTGAGGATCTTTAAGGTTTAGTGTCTTGGAAACAAGGAACATAAAACATGAAACAAAAAAAACATTCTTCTTAAACACTTGAAAGGCTTCTCCTCATGTTCACCCTAGGCTCATTACTGCATCTCATAACCTGAGGACATACATCAAAAGAAAGGGTGAACAGAAGTCCCAGCAAGGGAAACAAGTGAAACATTTTACATATGAACTTGAGATACATCAATAAAGTCATGAAAAGAACTTTAAGGCACGAAAATGAAATCATGAGGCATATCATAATAAAAATAACATTTTCATAACTTGAAGATGTGGCTGCAACATTTAATATTGACAATCGTTTCATTTCACCAAGGTCCATCCCCAAGGTGTCGTTAAAAATTACCAAGGTTATTCACCAAGGCGTCGTTAAAAATGGTCATCTTTAGAGATTAAGTCTTTACCCAATGCATTGAAGCGCTATCAGGGTGCACCCTTAAATTTGCCTTTATTATCATGTGAGCCACATATATCATCATCAAACATTTTATAAAGAACCCATATAGCACAAAATAAATGGGTTTCATTTCATAATCATAACGTTTTAAAAACTGCTTTAAAGACATGATCTTTACGTCACTTTAAAACCCACAGAAAAGGAAGGTGGGTCTCATGTATGTAAATCCCAAAATTTAAAATAGAAAATTTTGGTATATATGTGAATACCCCTTTAGAAGAAAGAGCTTTGAGTATTCACTTAATAATATAAAAGAACTTTATAAAAAGAGAGAGACATTTTGAGACGAAAATTCTGCAGCATAACGGCTATGTTACGAGGTTTTAGAAGACATTAAAAAGAGAGGGAAAATGGGTCAAGCATTCATAAATGACCCATAAAATAGTAGATGGACAGAATAAGAAGGATACATGATCATGGTAATGAAATTTAAAGGACATACCATTTGAAATGAAAAACATGGAAGGAAGACAAAAATTAGATTTCTCTTATGAAAGTTCGGCAGCCTAACAACGTTACTTAAATTTCAAACAAAATGATTTGAAAAGATCAAATAG
Source organism: Viscum album (assembly GCA_963277665.1). NCBI lineage: Eukaryota > Viridiplantae > Streptophyta > Magnoliopsida > Santalales > Viscaceae > Viscum > Viscum album. The sequence goes on along the minus strand of OY728120.1, from coordinate 846,513,963 downwards.
GGTCCCTCATCATGTGAACATAAGAGTTCAGTATGATAGATATAGAGATAATGCCCCAACATAATTAAAAAGGAACTTGAAAGACTTGACATGAAAGTAGAAATTTGAAAAGAATGAGAAGGGTGAAAGAATCCCCTAAAAAATTTGGCAGCCTAACGGCGCCACTTAAAATTTCAAAATACTGAATTGAAGAGATCAAATGGGGTCTCTCATCATATGAACATAAGAGTCCAGTATGATAGATATAGAGATCATACTCCAACATAACAAAAAGGAACTTGAAAGAATTGACATGAAAGTAGAACTTCAAAACGAGAAGGGTGAAGAACCACTTAAAAATTCGGCAGCCTAACGGCGCCACTTAAAACTTCAAAATACTGAATTGAAGAGATCAAATGGGTTCTCTCATCATATGAACATAAGATTCCAGTATGATAGATATAGAGATCATACCCCAACATAACAAAAAGGAACTTGAAATAATTGACATAAAAGTAGAACTTCAAAACGAGAAGGGTGAAGAACCACTTAAAAATTCGGCAGCCTAACGGCGCCACTTAAAACATCAAAATACTGAATTGAAGAGATAAAATGGGGTCTCTCATCATATGATCATAAAAGATCAGTATGATAAATTTAGAGATCATACCCCAACATAATAAAAAGGAACTTGAAATACTTTACATGAAAATAGATCTTGAAAAATGAGAAGGGAGAAAGAATCCGTTACAAAAATTTCGGCAGCCTAACGGCACCACTTAAAACTTCATAAAATGAAATAATGAGAGTAAGAGGGGATCTCTCATTATATGAACATAAAAAGGGCAGTAAGAGGAGTATAAAATAACATCCTCCAACATAAAAACATGGAGCATAAAAGGAATGACATAAAAGAGATTACTTGAAATGAAAGAGAGAGGTCGGATCTCTTACCTTAAAACGTAACTCTTAAAACACAAAGGTTTGGACCTTGAGGGATTGGGTGCACCTTGGGAGGACTACTTGGGAGGTAAGGAGACCAGAAATTCGTTGGGGGAGAGTGGGGAGTCAAATGGATGAGAGGATGTCTTGGTATTTATAGGGAAAGTGAGGGGACAAGGCATTAATGGCCAAAGGACACCTCATTAGTGGTTTTGGTAAAACCATGAGCTTGCCCATGGTATTTGCCCATGGTATTGGCCACTTGGGACACCTCATACCTTATCTTACTATTCATAAGTCGACCATATTGATTACATACTTAATACATCATTTAATGATGTCATTAAACACCCATAACTTAAAAATTGTATTTTCACTATTCATCGAAAATTCAACTTTCTCAAAATAATCCCAAAATTTCACCTTAACCAAATATCAATGCTCTGATTTCAAAAATGAAATCCATTTTATAAAAATAATTTTCTAAATATTTTTAATTAAATTTTTAATTAAAAATACTATTCATTGAAAAAAAAAATTTCAGAAAAATCCCCAAAAATTACCTTAACATAATATCGATGCTCTGAGTTCAAAAATGAAGTCCATTTTATAAAAATAATTTTCTAAATATTTTTAATTAAAATTTTAATTAAAAAACACTATTCATCTGAAAAAACTAATACTTGAATAATAATTTATGAAACCGTTATTTAACCATTTTATTGAATCACATTACTTAATCAAAGTGCCTAGCTTATTTTAATACTTTCTTTAAGTGAGATTACTAATCCATTTGGACACATTATTAATCCTAATCATAAAATCACTATTCATAATTTACTATTCATCAAAAATCAAGTTGATCTTATTAGACTCTAAATTTCGTACTGAACATAATTGTAGAAGACCATTTTTTGAAAATCATTACACATTTTTAATTATTTAAGGTTTACATAAACATTTTTAAAATACCTTTTTCTAAAATTCATCAAAAATATGCATACTATATTTATCCGGTCATTTGAAAATTCATAAAAGAAATCGAAATTTTTTATTTAAAACAAAGGATTACACAAGACAGTTACGATCTCCTTACATAGCCCCTTATCACACCAGCATAGGACCTAAGTGTAAGGTGTGCTAAGGTGAGAGAATCCGAGGGAGGCTCGGCCAACATCGCACGAGTAGTAATTTCTATTAGTTTGAACTTCTTGCGAAGGCGATCCCGTTCTAGCTTTATACGATGAAGTTCAGCTTGGGTTTGGTCCAGAGCAAAGCCCAGTGGTGCTACCTCCTTCCCAAGTTCTGTTAGATGGGCTTCGATCGGTCCAAGACTACTGGGTGAGGCCATCGAATCTTCTTTCTATATTAATTAACCAAGATTGCTTGTATTTAGAGACAATAGTCAAAACGTTTAGTTTCCAGCGGTCATATTGACCAATGATCAAATAACAGTCAAAACCCAATAGTCTCATTTTAATTATACTCATGTTATCAAATGAAACATTTTTGTTGAGTATAAAAATAAAATAAAATAACACATAAAATTAGGAAACAATATTTATTTAAAATTTCGGGTCGTTACAATCTTCCCCCCTTAAGAAATTGCGCCCTCGCAATTTTTAAAATTGGGTTTTGAAATTTCATTGAAAGTCCCACATCGGAAAAGGAGTCAGTAAAACTATTACTTTAAAAGAAAGAAAGGGAAGTAAAAAGGTCACACGAGTTAACCCACACTAGGATTCCATGTAGGAAAACATGGACATGGAGGAGAAAACAAAGGGTCAAGTTCTGAGGGAGAGTGATAGAGAACATGATTAGGAGAAAGTAAACTATAAGAAAATCCCAAACTTATGATGTGTGTAAACGGTCTTTGATTACTTAGTAGGAAACGTAAACCAACAACATTTTTGTTTTACGTTTCTTTTCATAATTTTGAGGAATTCATTTACTACATAGAACAAAAACATAATAAAATATACCTACCTTCAAGTAGAGTTTCATCCTTTAATAAGTCCCTACCAACACTAATCTTTTCTCCAAATGATGAGAATTCAAAAACACTTGGTCTCATAAAAGCACAAGAATCATCTTCTAGAGAATCACATAATCTACAAAAGATTAACTATCTATTTCTTCTATCTTTAAACATTATCCCAAAAACAGAAAGGTTAAGGTAAAACAACTCTTCAAAAAGAAAGAATCCCATAGGAATGGAAACTACTTTTAAATCTTCAAAGTTCCATGGTACTACCCAAAGTTCATCATAGACCATTCCATAAATAACGTTCCTTAAAATTCCTCAAAATAAACCAAACTAAGATTGAAACCCAAATACAAGAAGGATTTGATAACATAGTCTTCCAAAACAACTTCATTGTTCATCTCCAGACAACATCAACCACTCCTAACATCTTATAACAAAAGTAGCTAACCTAAACATATTTTACCCAAGATAGGTTAATCATTCCCATAAGTAACCTAAATTACTATAAGTCCACCTTAAATTCATCAATTCTTCAAAATATAAGTCAACCTTACTCCTCAATGAAAATACTATAGAAATCTATTTACCTCGATCATATAGGGTCCCCAAAATAGTGAACATCTTCCAAAATAATAATCATCTTTTAATCCCCTAATCATCTCTGTCATATTAATACGGAAATCGTCGCATTTCCTATCACATTGGTTGTTGGGACACATTATTCCATTTCCCACCATTAACTAAGAAGAGAAAGTATAATTAGAGGCTTAAATACTTAACCAATAATCATGAAAAGGGACTTAAAGCATATAAGGATAACTTGTAGAAGAAAAGTATACCCTAACTTGTGATCCCCTAGGTTCCCATCTAGGTTATCCATGATCATATATTCTTATGTGAATCTTTATTTTATTTTATCTTTGTTCCTTTAACAATGGTTCATACCAAGCTTATGAATTTACCAAAGCATATCCCCCAGGAGTGTCGTAACCAAGAGTGCAGCAAGGCCCATTGTCGTGTACCAGTTCCTATTCGAGTCTAGCTCAAAGCGGTGTTTTCAGGTTTTACCCCTATGTACATATGTGCCAGAGCCACCTCTACCTGCTCGTATCCAGACAGGGATGTATTTGCTTGGAAACCCCTTACTCAATACTCACCAAAATACCAGGAAGATTTCCTATATTTAAACTTTTCTATAGGGTTCTTCCTAGAGTTTTCATATCCTAATTTCCACAAATAACTAAACCATCCTTTGATAACAACTATAGCATCCCGTCTTTTTATAACATAACTTTCATTCCATTACACGGAACTGAGGATCTTTAAGGTTTAGTGTCTTGGAAACAAGGAACATAAAACATGAAACAAAAAAAAACATTCTTCTTAAACACTTTAAAGTCTTCTCCTCATGTTAACCCTAGGCTCATTACTGCATCTCATAACCTGGGGACATACATCAAAAGAAAGGGTGAGCAGAAGGCCCAGTAAGGGAAACAAGTGAAACATTTTACATATGAACTTGAGATACATCAATAAAGTCATGAAAAGAAATTTAAGGCATGAAAATGAAATCATGAGGCATATCATAATAAAAATAACATTTTCATAACTTGAAGATGTGGCTGCAACATTTAATATTGACAATCGTTTCGTTTCACCAAGGTCCATCCCCAAGGTGTCGTTAAAAATTACCAAGGTTATTCACCAAGGCGTCGTTAAAAATGGTCATCTCTAGAGATTAAGTCTTTACCCAATGCATTGGAGCGCTATCGGGGCGCACCCTTAAATTTGCCTTTATTATCATGTGATCCACATATATCATCATCAAACATTTCATAAAGAACCCATATAGCACAAAATAAATAGGTTTCATTTCATAATCATAACATTTTAAAAACTGCTTTAAAGACATGATCTTTACGTCACTTTAAAACCCACATAAAAGGAAGGTGGGTCTCATGTATGTAAATCCCAAAATTTAAAATAGAACATTTTGGTATATATGTGAATACCTCTTTAGAAGAAAGAGCTTTGAGTATTCACTTAATAATATAAAAGAACTTTAAAAAAAGAGAGAGACATTTTGAGACGAAAATTCTGCAGCATAACGGCTATATTACGAGGTTTTAGAAGACATTAAAAAGAGAGGGAAAATGGGTCAAACATTCATAAATGACCCATAAAACAGTAGGTGGACAGAATAAGAAGGATACATGATCAGGGTAATGAAATTTCAAGGACATACCATTTGAAATGAAAAACATGGAAGGAAGACAAAAATTAGATTTCTCTTATGAAAGTTCGGCAGCCTAACGACGTTACTTAAACTTCAAACAAAATGATTTGAAAAGATCAAATAGGGTCCCTCATCATGTGAACATAAGAGTTCAGTATGATAGATATAGAGATAATGCCCCAACATAATTAAAAAGGAACTTGAAAGACTTGACATGAAAGTAGAACTTTGAAAAGAATGAGAAGGGTGAAAGAATCCCCTAAAAACTTCGGCAGCCTAACGGCGCCACTTAAAACTTCAAAATACTGAATTGAAGAGATCAAATGGGGTCTCTCATCATATGAAAATAAGAGTCCAGTATGATAGATATAGAGATCATACCCCAACATAACAAAAAGGAACTTGAAAGAATTGACATGAAAGTAGAACTTCAAAATGAGAAGGGTGAAGAACCACTTAAAAATTCGGCAGCCTAACGGCGCCACTTAAAACTTCAAAATACTAAATTGAAGAGATAAAATGGGGTCTCTCATCATATGAACATAAGAGTCCAGTATGATAGATATAGAGATCATACCCCAACATAACAAAAAGGAACTTGAAATAATTGACATGAAAGTAGAACTTCAAAACGAGAAGGGTGAAGAACCACTTAAAAATTCGGCAGCCTAACAGCGCCACTTAAAACATCAAAATACTGAATTGAAGAGATAAAATGGGGTCTCTCATCATATGATCATAAAAGATCAGTATGATAAATTTAGAGATCATACCCCAACATAATAAAAAGGAACTTGAAATACTTTACATGAAAATAGATCTTGAAAAATGAGAAGGGAGAAAGAATATGTTACAAAAATTTCGGCAGCCTAACGGCGCCACTTAAAACTTCATAAAACGAAATAATGAGAGTAAGAGGGGATATCTCATTATATGAACATGAAAAGGGCAGTAAGAGGAGTATAAAAGAACATCCTCCAACATAAGAACATGGAGCATAAAAGGAATGACATAAAAGAGATTACTTGAAATGAAAGAGAGAGGTCAGATCCCTTACCTTAAAACGTAACTCTTAAAACACAAAGGTTTGGACCTTGAGGGCTTGGGTGCACCTTGGGAGGACTCATTGGGAGGTAAGGAGACCAGAACTTCGTTGGGGGAGAGTGGTGAGTCGAATGGATGAGAGGATGGCTTGGTATTTATAGGGAAAGTGAGAGGACAAGGCATTAATGGCCAAGGGACACCTCATTAGTGGTTTTGGCAAAACCATGGGCTTGACCATGGTATTTTCCCATGGTATTGTCCACTTGGGACACCTCATACCTTATCTTACTATTCATAAGTCGACCATATTGATTAAATACTTAATACATCATTTAATGATGTCATTAAACACCCGTAACTTAAAAACTGTATTTTCACTATTCATCGAAAATTCAACTTTCTCAGAATAATCCCAAAATTTCACCTTAACCAAATATCAATGCTCTGATTTCAAAAATGAAATCCATTTTATAAAAATAATTTTCTAAATATTTTTAATTAAATTTTTAATTAAAAACACTATTCACCGAAAATTTATTTTTTTTCAGAAAAATCCCCAAAAATTACCTTAACATAATATCGATGCTCTGAGTTCAAAAATGAAGTCCATTTTATAAAAATAATTTTCTAAATATTTTTAATTAAAATTTTAATTAAAAAACACTATTCATCCGAAAAAACTAATACTTGAATAATAATTTATGAAACCGTTATTTAACCATTTTATTGAATCACATTATTTAATCAAAGTGCCTAGCTTATTTTAATACTTTCTTTAAGTGAGATTACTAATCCATTTGGACACATTATTAATCCTAATCATAAAATCACTATTCATAATTTACTATTCATTAAAATCAAGTTGATCTTATTAGACTCTAAATTTCGTACTGAACATAATTGTAGAAGACCATTTTTTGAAAATCATTACACATTTTAAATTATTTAAGGTTTACATAAACATTTTTAAAATATCCTTTTTCAAAAATTCATCAAAAATATCCATACTATATTTATCCGGTCATTTGAAAATTCCTAAAAGAAATCGAAATTTTTTATTTAAAACAAAGGATTACACAAGACAGTTACGGTCTCCTTACATAGCCCCTTATCACACTAGCATAGGACCTAAGTGTAAGGTGTGCTAAGGTGAGAGAATCCGAGGGAGGCTCGACCAACATCGCACGAGTAGTAATTTCTATTAGTTTGAACTTCTCGCGAAGGCGATCCCGTTCTAGCTTTATACGATGAAGTTCAGCTTGGGTTTGGTCCAGAGCAAAGCCCAGTGGTGCTACCTCCTTCCCAAGTTCTGTTAGATGGGCTTCGATCGGTACAAGACTACTGGGTGAGGCCATCGAATCTCCTTTCTATATTAATTAACCAAGATTGCTTGTATTTAGAGACAATAGTCAAAACGTTTAGTTTCCAGCAGTCATATTGACCAATGGTCAAATAACAGTCAAAACCCAACAGTCTCCTTTTAATTATACTCATGTTATCAAATGAAACATTTTTGTTGAGTATAAAAATAAAACAAAATAACACATAAAATTAGGAAACAATATTTATTTAAAATTTCGGGTCGTTACAGATATATATCCCATATAATATAGATTTAAAGAAATATATGATGGATAAATCTCACAGTTTCGTGTTCTATATACATCCTAGAAGCATCAAAATGTATCGAGGCATGTGAGATCATTATTGGTGGGATAAAATGAAAAAGGGAGATTGGTGACTATACTAAAAGATGTTTGGTATGCCAGGGATTGAGGGCAGAGAGACAAAAACCCAAAGGAGTGATTCAACCACTACCCATACCTAGATGTAAGTGAGACAACAACACTATGTAATTTTTTACTAGCCTTTATAAGATATCCAATGGAAATGATTCCATATGGGTAATCATTGATTGATTAACAAAATCTTCTCATTTTATCGCTATATGAGAGGATTTCTCCCCTAATAGACTTAATAGTTTTTATATTCAAGAAGATATATGGATTTATAGGGAATCAATTTCAATTGTTTTAGATCATGATCCGTGATTTACTTTAATTTTGGGAGGAGCCTTTAAAAGGCTATGAATGACGAAGTAAACTTTATCATAGATTATCATCTTCAAACTAATGGGAAGTTTAAGAAGAATATTCAAACATTGGAAGACATGTTAAGGGATGGCTCTATTGATTTTCATGGTAGTTGGGACCTGCATCTTTTACATTTTGAATTCACCAGTAAAAAAAGTTTTAACTCGAGTATTCAAATGGATCCTTGTGAAGCACTCTATATGAAGAGGTGTATATCATCAACATGATGGGATGAAGTTAGATAAGGAAAACAATTAGTACTAGACATTGTGAAAGACACTAAAAAAAGATAAAACTTATTCAATTAGAGCTAACAAAAGATTTTTGTTGATAATTGAAGGAAGTATGTAGAATTTCGTGTCTGGGATCATGTTTTTCTGAAAATATAACCATGGAAATGGGTGATGAGATTTTTAAAGAAGGGGAAACAGATTCTAAGGTATATTAGTCAATTTGAGATTCTAGATCATGTTGGACCAGTTTCCTATCATTTATAACTACCTCCAAATCTTTCCAATGTCTATGATTTCTTCCACACGCCTCTATTAAGAAATTTTATCTTAGAACAAACAAATATACTAGTAAAAATGGAATGGAATGGGAACCTGACCTATTATAAGAAAAATAATTGTGTAAGATTCTTGATGAAAGGGAACATGTGTTTAAGAAAAAGATAACATGACTCATGAAATTCTTGTAGAGAAATAAAAAGTTTAAAAAAGAAACTTTGAATCATGAAGAAGAAATGAAAGACAAATTCCCTCATTTATTTTAAGGACATGAATTTTTAGGGAGAAATTTATTATGGGGGTGTAATGGACCAAATATTTTCTTAATAAAAGAACTCATTTTTTTCAATGTATAGTGATCCACTCTTATAATACATATGTATTACATCATTTTTTATGAATATTCATTACATTAAACAAACACATGCCTGAGGACCTTAATATTTTAGTGTCTTTGAAAACATGTAAATATGAACAATTGGTCCATAGGTAAACTACATCATCTTCCACTGTGATCTTCATATTTGGCACCCTTCTTAGACATATCTAACATAATAAATTTATTCATAACCTCATGAAGGGAAACATAGGAAAGGTTGAGCTTAGATGCTCATTAAGGGTGAACAAGAGAGATAGTTAATCATAACATGAACACAAGTGTAACTTCTCAGACAAGGATACCAATGAAAGGTTCCCTGAGTCCTATTAGAAACATGGCTTCAAGCACATATCCCTAAATACTAGAGGTTGCCGACTAGTAGTGATGTCCTAGGGTGAGTCCATGGGAAGACTATTCCATCTTACCAAAGTGCATCACAATGGAATAGAAATAGCATACAAATAGTGGAAGTAGAAAATCGTATAGACAACATATACACAATCAGAATAGATAGCAATACACAAGGAATCTCATATACAAAGATGATGATATATGCTATATTTCTCTACAAAACAGGCAAAACATATATATAAGGCAGGAATACAATACACTAAACAAAGGTACAATATGGACAAAATTATCCCAAATAACATCATGAGCCTTAGATCGGTCTCATGCTCCCATTATCTTAAGTAATCATCAAGAACCTATAGTAGGGCACTTTCCCTTATCCATACTTGTAATAATATAGTCTGTTTCGGTACCCAAAGGTGACCCAAACAGGGTGTGAAATATAATCCTATTAGGCCCCACCCAAGGTCAAGATCTAATCAGCGAGTGAATATATATAAAGACAATAGTTTGCATGTAGTAATGTAAAGAAAGTACTATAAACAAGTATCCTATAAATCCCAGGTTCTCATTTTATAGAAAATCCATTTAATCATTCAGTTTCCTTTAATTAATAAGTCTCAAGAATTGGCATGTATCCCGGTATCCTCCATGATAACATGATCAAAGGATTTCAAAACAGGTCATATATAAGGTGTAATACAAAGACCGAATCCAAGCTTGTTCTTTGTCTTGGTAGACGTATCATATAAACCATTTCATTCATTTTTTAATTTGGAACCTGATCTAGTCCCTATCATTCCTATTTTGGAATCCAAGTGTCGCTCCAGGTATCATATAAACCAACAACCTAAAATCTCGTACATGGAGAACCTCTTAAGAACCCATGTATCTCTCTAGGTGTGGTATAATGTCACTACCATTTTATTCCATCCTTGGTGGTCCACTAAGGGAGCCCATGTATCACCCATGGCATAAAGATCAATGCCCTTTAAGTTAGTCCTTATCAATCCTTTTAGATTCCAAGTGTCACTCAACATATAATGTTTAAGCCTCTAAGTTTGTTCTTGGCAGTCCTCAAGTGAGTCCAAGTATCACTCGATCATAAGCAAGGTCAAATCCAAATGTGTATGTCCATGGAATTCTTCATTCGAATCCATGTGTCACCCAAGGCATATTCAATATCATTCAACAATATTATTTAATCATACAAAGTTCAACACCAAGATTGTTAAATCCAATCTCACCTCAGAAGGTGAATCAAGGCATTCTTCAATCTTAGAATACTTGGCCTAAATCTAACTCACATGGGAAATATATCATAACAATAATTTGATGCTTTAATAAGCCATTACAAGGCAATGGTCAAGGGACTTGGCCATTTCACACCCTCCATTCTTAATCAATTAAATTATAATTGATATCAAATACAATATACAAATCAATTCATGATTCAATTAATCTATTTGATTTACAACTCCATTCACAATTCACATCCCAAGGAAAGGGGGATAATAGACACACCCAAAGGTATCCATTTCCAAGAGCCTCCCATGGTGGTCTAGCTCAATTAATCATCACACCCAAAGGGGTGGTTCCACTTCAAGGTTCTTAACTATTTAACATTTATCACGGACCTCAACAATTGAATAGTCTATACATATCAATTCAAGATAAATATTCATTTCAAGGCATCACCAGAGAATTGGAAATGTGGAAAAAATGACATATATAAACACTTATACTTTTAACGAAAGGCATGAGACCACATACCTTAGGTCCATAGTTAATAGCTCTTCCAATATAAGCTTTTGATTCAACTCAAATTGGGATAGAATCGATGAACGTACAAATAATATAATAATAGGCCATATTATCTTGCACCTAAATAGTGCAACCAATCTCCCAAAGATTGAATAATATCTAAAAAGGAATCAAGTATCACCAATGCAGATCCAACAATATGAGAAGCCCTTGAATCGAAGATCGAATGGAGAGTCAGGATCAAATCCAAGAATAGACACCAAAGGGAAATCAAAATAGAGGCTATTTTCCAACAGGTGAAGAAAATATTAGAGACTTAGGTTTAAAAAAATTAATGAAAAAATGGTCATTTTACCCAAAAAAATATGGTTCGCATGGTTTGGCCAAATCATGCACCAACTATGAATTCTTAGCTGTAGGGAAGGGCACATTGTACGATTGTCTACACAATTTGACTAATTGTGTGCAAACCATGAAAAAACCCACTATCAAAATTGTAGACTTGGTCGCACAGTTGTGCTGCCCAAATAGCATGGTTTTCTCTAACCGTGTGCCATGCCATTTCACCCCAAAACTTGGGTTTCAGGATCCGAACTAGCCCTTGACACCCTCCAATACCTCCATAACCTCAAAGGGAATTCACATTAGGTTATATCTAAACTTTTAAACTAAAAATTAAAGGAAATTAAAGGATTTTGTACTACAAAGAAGAATCAGATTCTTATAATAAGGGTATGAGAACATGAGTATAACATTTGAAAACCATACCCTATATATCAAAGATCATAATCTTGAGTAATGTAATAAATATTGGTAGTCATAGGACATGAATCATAAGGGACTTAAAAAACATTATCCATGAGAGCATAACATTGGCATAATACAAAGATTTGTGGCATTCACATCATATTATAACATTGTGAACATGTGTAAATAGAAACAGGTTCACTCATTAATTTATGGAAATAGAATGAGGCCCTCACATAAACTTATAGACATGAAAATAGGTCCACACATAACATTATGTACATGAAAGACAGGTCCACACAAAATACTGTGAATACGTAATTAGGTTCATGTATAACATTGTGAACATACATCAGGTTCTTATATAACATTTTCAACATTTAATCAAGTTCACACAAAACATATTTACTCATGAGTTATCCATCTTTACCAAATGCATTGCATGAAGATATAGGTTCCACCTATCACATAATGAAAATCATACATATGTTTTCCATAAGATTATAAAACATTAATCATAGCATAACCCTTGAAATTAAATGGGTTTCATAAACATTTCATCATATCATAACCTGTGTAAAAGAGATAGGTTTCATAATCTTTTCATCTTTTCATCATACAATATACTATGAAAAATAATTAGTTTTCATAATAATTATGTCATGGTATAACTTGTGGAAGATAAATAGATTTCATAAACATATTTTCATAATAAACCATTCATAGAAATAATAAGAATAGTATCATTGGTTTATATCCCCATTAAAACTAAGGCAACATCAATGGACACCATTTTGGATGCAAAATGATTATTAAATATCTTATAAAACATCTCTTGAGAAAAATAACTTTTCTTTGAAAATAATATTTTTAAAACATAAAACCTTTTTTAAATTACATTTCTTTGAAAATAACTTTGAATCTTATAAAGGAATATTAAAAAATAATTTAAAACATTTCTTGAGGAAAGTTAATTTTCTTTGAAAAACATTTTTTTAAAAAATAAAACCTTTTTAAAATTAAATTTATTTGAAAATAACCTTGAAATCTTATAATAGAATCTTTAAAAATCATTTAAAATATTTCTTGAGGAAAATATCCTTTCATATTTTAAAAACACTTTTTAAAACATAAAACGTTTTGAAAATCCTTTTATTTGGAAATGACCTTTAAAACTTATAAATTAATATTCAAATAAAATAACGTTCATGATTATGGGAAATTGTGTTCATGTCATACATGTTAAAACAAAGATTCCTCTCATATTTTCAATAAAATCCAAATGGGCATTATTTTGAAAATGACATGAGGATTCCTTTCAAAAAAATATATAAAAAGTCAAAAAAGGGTAAAAATGTCTCTTAAAAATCATAGGAGAGTAATAAATAATTTTTTTAAAACATTTTTAGAAAATATTATTTTGGAAGAAAACGGATTTCCCAACCAAAGAGAGAAATAAAGTCAGATTTTCATAAAAAAATTTTCTTAATTATTTTAAGTACTAAAGAGTGGAAAATGGTAATATTACTTGAAAATATCATGAATCACTATATTATAAGAAAAATCGTCAGTTTATTGAGATATGGATCAAAATAATCTATCATTGTAGATATAATCATAAACAATATTTATAAATGATGATATTATAAGATAAAATAGTTACCACTTTGGTATCATTTAATCATAATCCCCATGAATGAATAACACATAATGGAAATCAAAATATCATTAGGATAAATAAATTCGTCATATTGTATGTCAAATTGGTTGTATATACACCTTGTGAAATAATATAGGTGCATAACAAAAGGTACGTCTCAAAGAAGGAAAATTGAGACAAAAATCTCTCACCACTTTAGTAATATCATGAATCATAAGACCCAATAAAACAGAAAATTGATTGAAACATTAAATATCATGAAAAGGAATAGATTTATGATATAACATGTCAAATTGTTAGTATATACACCACAAAAAAGAAATGAGTGGTGAATTTTCATATGTCTCCCAGAAATAAAAGAGAGACTAGAAACCCCTTACCGATTTGTTAACTTTTGAAATATAAATCCCATGAAATAGAGATACTAAAATGGATATGTAAATTCCTATAATTTTAATGATAAAAATCATAAAATAAATTCATGGTAGTATATACCCTACATAAAAGAAATAGGTGGTGAATATGGCATGTGACTCTGTCTCTTTCTTCTAGAGACGATATCTTATCAAATTCACCATTTCTTTTATTTCAACATATTCGACGTCGTTATCCTTTAAAGGAAGGTTGGATTAACCCCACGGGGACTGGTAATTTACCCCTTATTTATTGTGAAGGAGATTCGACAGTCATATGGTCCCAGTGGGTGATTGCTTGGGGTCAAGTACTTGTGCAATCAGTCCTCCTCAGAGATAACTTCCTTGGATGGTCCGCAAAGGGTTTATTCATGGAGCCAGAAACACCCAACATCCCTAGTATCCATGATTCATGGACCTTCTTTCCAAAGGCAGACACTCATTAGATAATGGTTTGGCCAACGACACATAAGGACTCCATTGGTCGAGAGGATGTGAATTCGGGCTCACCGCACCCCTTTTTGGGGGGAATTATTTCCTATTTTGGGACTCTCTTATAGATTTAAGTCATGTTCATATGTTTTTGAATCCTTGGTTCATTCCTAAAGAGTGTTTATATAGGTTACCCCTGGTTTTCTAGATCATCACATGCATACATGGATTTGATGCTACAGAGGCAATGCTGACTTAAGCCATACAATAAGTCAATCTAGAGTTTATCATCATCTAGGGGGGTGGAAGGTGACTTGAGGTTGGGATCGGACCCATAAGATGGGATTCTTATGTATCCTCATGGGAGGAATCAAAACCCACGTATTTTGGAATTATTTGGGATTATGCATAGAAGTTTCCCATTTAAGGGGACATGATTGGGTGAACCCTTTTTGAAGGGAACCCTTTTGAGTTTGGGCCTTCAAGAAGGAATCCTATGTATCTTGGTTGGACTAGGAATCAGAGTTCTCATAGTTTATAATTGTGTAGATGTTTCAATTGTCAGAAACCTCTAAGCCCACGTGATTCATGCTCGGTGTGAGAAACAAGAGGATATGAGAGATCCAAACAACCACATGCTTCCTCTCCTATTAGTGGGAGAGGGAAAGCCTACGATGGAAGAGGTTGGGGCGACGGTGGGCGAGGGAGTGGACCGATGAGCCTTTTAATGTGAATGACATTAAAGGTCATGCAACTCGGCCTCTGAATATTGGGGAATTACCTCAGTGGGAGTGCCCCAGAACGTGTTCTGGGGAGGGGAGGAGTTTTGTTCTGGTCAAAAGGGGAATTAAACAAAACCCCTATGACTGATCACCATTCCTCATTGAATGAAAAAGTATGTGATCACCCTTAATCCCTAGAATGGGGAAGTTCACGTTAGCGTCCCAAGGTTGGACTCCAAGTTACCATAGGAATGTAGACCCAAAAATATCCTCAGAGCCTGAACCATTGTGGGGAGAGCCTTCATGACTCATCTTACCATGGGTATGTAGACACAAAGGGGTGCGTTGGTGCACCCAATAGTCTGATCATATGGGTTTGGTGGCTTTGGAGGAGGCTTTGGCCTGATGCTATGGGACTAGTTTGCAGAGGGATTATGGAGGATTGGATGGTAATGGAGGGGCGAGATTTGAAGCGGAGGAAAGAATACTAGAAAACACCTCATTCCGCGTACTGTTTTATTATGCGGGATGGGGGAAGCTCTGCATACCATAGTGGTATGCAGGTAGAGGGGTCGTTTGCGTACCGAAGTGGTACACAGTCATGGGTATGGACTGCCATGAACCATAGTGGAACATGGTCATGAATATGGTCTATCACACCGCTTGAGGTTCCATCCATGTACTGATGCAGTATGTGGTGCCGAGATGAATTTGTGTAGTGATACACTACGCAGAACACCATATTGAAGGAGGGTCTGGGGGACTGTCGTTCATGAGGAGTTCATCCACTAGAAATATGTGGTTCACGGTTTCACCCATTAGGTTCACGATTCTCTTATTATTATTAAGTTCCCTCATTTTATGGTTCGCGGTTGGTTATACCTACAAAGTACATGGTTCGCAATTCGGGCTTCGCCGATGATTCAAGACAGAAGCAAGAATCTTCCCTGAGTTCTCTCTTCCAACCTCTAGGGTCCCCTTTGAGATATTTTCATCCATCCCATCTCAATTCCTTTTGTTCTACTTTTATATAGTATTGGTAGCAATTATATCTATGGGCATGCATCACCATTTGCGGAGGCTTGTGAAGAGATAACCTGACCTGCAAAAGACTCGGTCAACTGGGTTTTGTGGAGGTTGCGGTTCGCGATCATGGTTCGCGGTCCACTACCGGTTTTCTTTGTCCGCGAACTGCCGAGTTCTTGAGATGGTATATAGATGGCCTTCACATGCATGAGTCTTTTAGTGATAAGGTTCATAATCCAATGGATCTGCTGTCCATCGCTCCATGGGCCAGCACTTCATGGGTTATTCCATGTACCGGGGTTTCGTGATCTAGGTGGTCCGCAAACCCTTCCTGGTGATGGTACACGGTGCACTTAAAATCTATTAAAAAACTTGAATTCCTTAAAGTTTCTTCTAAAGATTGTAGCTCAATTTGAGTCCATTCACATTGTTAGACTTATAGGAATACATGATTCCTTATACAAATTGTTTGCAGGAGTATTTTCTTCCGTTGGTGAAATTTTCAGGACCCTAAAAATGCCCCACATTAGAATAGGGTCCGTTCAGAATGAAAAGGGGACTATTCTGATGTAGTTGTGGTCCAAAAATGAAATGGTTCGCGGTAGAACAGATGGTCTAGTAATAGAAGACCACCTCTATATATAGGGGCCCATGTCATTTTGCTTTTACTGTTTCTCATGGAGAAAAGTTCTCTTGACTCCCCCGACTTCCTTTTCATTTTCGTACCATTTATTTTGCAAAAAACCCACTCATGGACCACTTCGTACATGCTGTGAACCGAACATTTTTTCATTTATCAGCCCAAAAACCCAATTTTGGATTTCATGAATGGCATTTTTTTAATTTTAGAACTAAAATATGGATTCTTCGTAGGAGAATACTACACTTCTTGTGTGTCCGTATACCAGGATTGAACTAGTGAACCAAACTTTAAGGCTTAATAATCATAACTTCAACTTTTAACTAGAAATCTTTGAAAATGAACTTGATGAGGCCTTGATTCCCGGTATCCACCTTCCGTGAACCCTTTTATTCACCAACCAATGCTCCATGGGCTAGAGTCTTGCAGTTGCTTTGCGTACCATGGATGTGCGTGGTGTAACACTATCCTGTACCATAGCATTATGCGGTGATTTCTTCCACACATCATGCAGTACATAGGATATGCTTACCACATACCATTTTTGGGAATAGTATGCAAAGACCTATACAGACAGGGTTTTTAGTTCTTTAGCCATTCCTCCTTGCCTTTATCAAACAAATTTTATTGGACTAAATTTTTATTGGATTTTGGATCCTCCTATGCAGGTTACAATGGATCTTTCACAGGCTTCCACTAATATCAATGCTTCTTCTAAGGATATTACTCCTGCCCCGCTTTCTGTTACTGATTAAATATCGAAGAACATGGAATCTTTGATTTATGACAAAATTCTGTTCATTCCATTACATCAATATCTGGTGAAACTACTTACGTTGAGTCAAAGGGAGTACCCAGTTTCAGACAGTTTGCCTTCTTATGGGTTTGGTCTATTGTCTGACACAGCGATCCTAGTGCCAAATCTGATTGATCATCCTACTACCTGGATAATTAACACCTCTATTCTAAAGGGATTGATTTCTTCCAAGGGGCGGTACCTTTATAGGGATATTTCCTCTAGGTCCTTTCTGAACTATACACCTTGAACGTTAGAGGAAGTGTAGGGGAATCTCAACCAGATGGCCCACTGTTACTAGATCATTTCATGGAAAGCTACAGTGAATGAGCAGTATGGTTGGTCATCTCGAAGGGATCTTCCATCTGGAGGCTTGTTTGGCTTGGACTGGGGGTGACCATTTTGGGTTCACCAGAGTTGCGAAGAATTTCGAACTGAGCTATAGACTATGGGTCTATATGAGGCTGCTTGGGTTTCTTAGGCATACACCCACCATCCTACTACCCTTATTTCATAGCTCCTGAGCAGGTGGAGTATAGACACCAATACCTTCCATTTGACCCACAGGAAGGTCAACATCAGTCTTTGGGACATCCAGATAATCTCGGGAGTCCCTATCATTAGGAACATGTATGAATAATTCATTCTGCCGTCCTCTATTTGGTATGAAGAGGAAAGAACCCCCCCCCCTTTATCCAGGAAACTCATCATTCAAGTGAAGATTATTTTGAAGGAAATCGATCCTTGTCCAAAGCAGGACATTCCTTTTGATGAATGGTTTGGTGATTTTGTAAAGCATACTGGTCTAGAGCCCGATCTACATAGACCCATGGCCAATCCTACCAAAACCACCTAGAGGCGAGCGGGTACTTATTGGCCCACCCTGGAAGAGGGGAACTTTCATAAGTGGGGATGGGGGATCATCCCTAATGTCGATCGATTATTTGGACTAGAGGCTTTCTTGGCCATATTCCTGAGCATGTGGTTGTTACCAGTGTGGAAATCTGGTGGGGTAAGAGCCTCAACTTTTATCATAGATGCTCAGTTGGACACCAAAAGATGTATCAATTTAGCTATCCTAGTGTTGGCCATGATTTACCTCCTACTGGGCCGAATCAGCAAGGGGGGCCACCTTATCGGATGACTGGGCCCTTCCAAATTATTTGAGGTTGGATGGGATCCTACATAGGAGGTTATTTCGTCATCAATTCCTTACTAATTCTGCATTCCACCCTCTCCCCCTTTTCTATATATAGGGAGCTTGGGAGGAGGATTTGGGATGACTTCACCAAGTGACAAAGCATTGGTAAAGTGTCGCGACGCCCAACACTTGGAGGATTACGCTTCCTCCGAGGAAGAACGCGAAGATGCCGGTGGCGAAAAATTACTCCTTGGCTTCTTCCTCGAAACCCCCCTTCCGACATGGGATCTCTTCGACAACCCTTCTTCCTTCCTTTTCACCATCAACGGACCGACGTACGATCTTGGAAGTGGGTGTGTACGGCGAATGATGACAACATCGTCTTCCCCCGCGACGAACCAACGCTCGTCGATTAAAAAGGTAGGGGTGTGTTTTAAGTTGTTTAACGCTTAATCTTATCTCGTTAAATAAACTTTGTGTGCCACTTTCTATCGTTCTAACATGGAGGGTTCGGGCCGAATGAACACGTCCCGACCCCTCCACAACCTTTACAGTTTTGGAAACTTGGATCGACGGAGAAGTAGTAGCGGAATGGAAACGTGGCGACGACGACGAAGATGGAGAATAGAGGTCGCGCTTCCCATGGCCTCCACGAACCGCGCCGTCGGCCGAGCGGCGCCCGACTATCCAAATTGCGCGCTACCCAACACGTGCCCCGACTGAAACCATGGCCAGCCCGACAACCGACACCCTGCCCGCGCGCTACCCGGCACCCCGGCCGTCGGCCCGACGCCCTCCCGACGAATGCCCGGTGCCCAGGCCACCTGCCCAGTGCCCCCCGGCGCTCAGGCCGCCTGCCCAGCGCCCTCCCGACGCCGTCCCGGCGCCCCGACCACCTACCCGGCGCCCCCCAGTGCCCAGGATACATGCCCGGCGCCCAAGCCGGCTGCCCAGCGCACCTCGCGCCCTTTCCGGCACACCTGCGTCCTGCCCGCGCTCCATGCGTCCCGCTGTTGGCCTCCTGGGCCAAGCCACCCGATCTGCGCCCCTCGCGGCACCGACCGAATCTGCCATTGGCCTTCGGGCCGAGTCGACCACATGGTGACTTCGGCCCGAGTTGTCCACGCAGTCCGCAGGGCAGGGCCCAGTAGACCGGCCCAGGCTCAGCAGGCTGACCCACCCAATGGTCCGAGTCAGACCTAGAAAGTCTGACTGGGTCAACCCAGACTGGGTCGACCCAGGCCGGGCTGGGCCGAGTCGGTCCCGACCGGGTCGGATCGGACCTGGGCCCACTTTTGATCCTTTTCTTGCATTGTCCATATATTTGGCATTATACGTTCGTTTGATGAACCGTCAACGACGCTGGTAATCTCATTGAGAAATAGTCCCTTTCCAAATACCCCATGGGAGTTCGGGGTATAGTTGAGATATGGTTGGGTTGGTTCGTACATGGAACCAACCGGGCCCCCAGGACTAAAAGGATAATAACTCACAGACTGGGCATTTGATTGACGCACTATATGTTGCGTTGAGACCCCTATGGCGTGGCGGACCTTTGAGATACATCTTCATGGGACTTTGTGACACTTAGAGTATCGGCTTGTAGCTCATGGAGCGGACCCTCCTGGAGACGAGCGAGCAGACTACAGAGGCCTAATAGCTGGATGAGACCTGATGACTACTTGTCCAATTCATTTAGGAGTGACTTGACAAGCCCAGTGGGGAGCGCTACTGTTTGAGGCGGCAGACCCATGGTGAAGGAGCGCTACTGTGTGAGGCGGCAGACCCATGGCGGGGAGCGTTACTATGTGAGGCAGAAAACCCGCGGTACTTGACAGGAGGAGTACCTCAGCTGTCTAAGGTTAGTGAGTAGCACCTCGGAGTCGCGATAGGACCACTGTACTAGACAGAGGAGGAGTTCTCTAGAATCCGTGGTTTCGTTAATGAAAATCAGGGTTTGAGCTGAGTCAATGACCTTTGTGTTTTTCCTCATGATTGAGATGGGTTACTTGATAACTTAGGTATATGTATGGGCATATACCTAATTAATGGTTATCCATTGGTTTTATGCTTTTTGGTTTATCCTTGTTGGATTTTGTGAGACCTTGAGGGTCTCAGGGTCCTTACTAAGTATCGTTATACTCACCCCTGCATGGGATATGCCCGCACCTCGTTATGTTGGATGCAGATGATGAATAGCACTGAATGAGGCAGAGTGTACGAGGAATGGATGGTACTAGGAGGTGGACCTCACAACGAGTCGGTACCTGGAGGAGTCGGACGGACGTGGAGCACTAAGGAGGCTATCTATACCTACCCTTTAGGTAGGATCCGTGGTGGATGATCCAGGGGCTGTTATACACCTTTCAGCTATTTTTCTTTTTAGTTGTACATGTTTGTCCTTTCCTTGTACTTTGTTGTTGGGCTTGTATTCTAGCCCCCTTTACTTTCAGTACACTTGTTATACAGCTTTTACTTAGTGATTTCTTCCGCTTGTACTCTGGTTGTGTGAGTTTACGTTTTGTAAAGGCAATGCCTTCCCAGTTTAGGGGATTACGACTTTGGTGCTAGTCGCTTGCCCCTGACCTATGGAAGGCAGGCTTGGGGTAGTCACGATGCAGGCCCTGGGGGATGGGTTGTGAAAAATTAGTATCAGAGGATGTCGGTTCTACCGAAAAACTTCAGACTCTGATATTTTCTTTTATGTGAAGCAATAGGGTTAAGGGTACTAAGTGTGGTTTTCAGTTCATGGAGTCCAGTGTTGGTGCGGGCGTCCGGCGTATCCATACACCAGGACCCTGACTTCTGATCTCCGACTTAGTGCACGAAAACACTGATTGCGTGTGTGTTTTACAAAAGTTTTCTTTAAGTCAACTCAAACCAGGTCATCTCACCAGGTATAGTCTTTTGACCGTGTCACATCTGTTTCTTTCAGGATACCTCCCTGCGGACGACCAGCTAGAGCCCCGAGAGTTGTACGTACTGACAGCCCGCCGAGCGACGAGGCCTCAATACAGGGTTATCTTCCAGTTGAGGCACCAGAGGAGGCACCAGCGGTAGTACTCTCCATTGGGCCACCTATTCCACCATCCCCAGCAGCAGACGGTGCACGCCGCTTGAGCGCATTGCATGAGTTCCAACGCCAGAGGCCACGTAGGTTCCGGGGAGAGACAGACCCACAGGTGGCTGAGGATTGGCTGGAGGCTATGGTGAGAGACTTCAAGCTAGTAGGGACACCAGCAGACTTCTTGGTGATCCTTTCTACCAGCCTCCTTCAGGAAACAGCAGGTAGATGGTGGATCCTGATGCTTTAGGTCCACGACGAGGCGATGCTGCTCTGGGTAGACTTCGAGATCCTGTTCTGGGTGGATTTTGTACCTTCCACTCTTCGAGCAGTGCAGATAGAGGAGCTACTACATCTACAACAGGGTATCATGGAAGTGGCGTAGTACTCAGTGAGGTTTACTGACCTCTCACGCTACACCACTGATATGGTACGAGACCCGTTCTTCAGGGCCTAGACCTTTGAGCAGGGACTCAGGCGAGAGATCAGAGCTTTAGTTTTCTCTCACAGTATCCCGATGCAGATGGGGGTGTTAGAGCAAGCCCTCCTAGTGGATATTTCCTTACTGAGCAGTCTCCAGCAGCGAGACCCACCACTAGCCGACATGCAGCGGAGTCTTCTATAGCTGGCAGTAGACAGATGACGCAGAGGTCCAAGAGGACCAGACCTGGAGGTGGTCGACCGCACGACTCAGGATCAATAGTGTGGGGCACCTAGAGTGGAGAGAGAGCCATACCTATCAGGCAGTGTTACTCATGTGGTGGATAGGATCACATGGCTAGTGACTATCCGACCAACCACATGGATGATCAAAAGTCAGTTGAGGGACCTCCCAGGTAGAGGGAGAGCTTTGATCGAGACGGTATGTAGGGAGAAGGTGGACGTGGCAGAGGAGCTGGTAGTGTAGCTGGTGGTGGACGATGCAACGAGGTGTTGCCACCACCACCACCTGAAGGTCCACCCCGACCGCAAAAAGTGGGTGGATAGGGGAGAGCATAGCTTCAGGCAGCTGAAGCATACGACCATGGAACACCGGAAGTAGGTGGATAGGAGCGGGACTAGTTCTAGGCATTGGGGCCTTTGTTCATGATGCTTCTAGCTTCGTTGATGTCGTTATTTGTGGTTGCTTTGTGTCTTTGTACTTTGATATGCAGTAATAAAAGACACTTGTCCTTGTGACATTTGCTTCCCTACCTTTTTGTGTGGTTAATACTAAGAGGTTTCAGTTAAAACCGTTGACTTGAACCTCACTTTCGAGTTTCCTACTGGAGGAGATCTAGTGACCACACACTAATGCCGACAGTGTGACTCGACCCTTGGAGGCGAGAGTAACGGTTGGATCTCTTGGTAGTAGCGTCGAGGCCTTACGACGTCGTCCATGGCGTGAATTAGTAATGTTCATCTCAGGATTGACTGTATTAGGCAAAGGATGTGGTTCATCCAAGTGATGGGACCAGATTTCTCTTATCGGCAAAGGGGAAATCATAACATCTTGGTAGAACGTATGCGAAGAAGGGTGTAGTCGAGTTCTTTGCAATTGGCTAGTCTCACCCATAGTTCGTTGGGTGAACGTTTTACCATGTACTCTGATCACAAGATTCTCAGGTATATCTACTCTCAGAAGGACCTGAACCTGAGACAACAGCGATGGCTTGACTTCCTACAGGACTATGACTTTGAGATAGTCTATACTCTTGGGAAGGGGAATGTAGTAGCGGATGCGCTCAGCAGAAGATCGGGAATTCAGTTGCTAGGAGATGTGACAGAGCAGCTGGCCACGTTGCAGATATCCTTTGTGGATAGGGATGGGGCAGCCTATCTACAGTCTCTTACAGTCACGCCCCCACTTCTTCAGTGAGTCAGGGAGGCACAGCTTGGGGACGCTGACTGCGAGACACGACGTGCTCGGATATCCACATGGCATGCACCTGATGGATTTTCTAAAGGTGGGGAGCACGCCATCCTCTTCAGAGGACGTACCATGGAACTAGTTTCACTATAGGAGGAGGTGTTGAGGGAGTTCCATACTTCCCCTCTAGCGGTACATCCAGGAGTGGCGAAGATGTATCAGGACCTCAGACGACAACACTGGTGGCTAGGTATGAAGAAAGAAGTAGCCGAGTTTGTCTCTCGATGCCTCACTTGTCAGCAAGTGAAGGAAGAGCACCATGTTCCACCAGGCTTGGTTCAGCCCTTAAGGGTCCCAGAGTGGAAGTGGGATGGGATATCCATGGATTTAGTGATGGGACTTCCACGTACATCCAGAGGACGTGACTCTATTTGGGTGATCGTAGACCGACTCACCATGTCGGCCCACTTCCTACCTATCAGAGAGCAGGGCTCAGTTGAGAGCTTGGGACACCTCTATGTGTAGGAGATAGTGTGTTTTCATGGAGTACCTTCTTCTTTTGTCTCCGACCATGCCACACGTTTTACTTCCCAGCTATGGAAGGGGTTGCAGGAACCTTTCGGGACACAGCTTCGCTTGAGCACCGCCTTCCATCCTCTGACTGATGGTCAGACCGAGAGGACCATCCAGATCCTTGAGATAATGCTTCGTGCATGTGTCCTCGACTTTGGTCACAGCTGGGAGGATCACTTAACCTTAGTGGAGTTTGCGTACAAAAAAAACTACCACTACACCATTGGGATGGCCCTTTACGAGGCACTATATGGACAACCTTGCAGATCACCACTGTGCTGGACAGAACCAGGGGAGTCAGCACTTGTAGGACCAGATATGGTGCAGGCTATGACAGAAAAGGTGAAGATCATCTAGGAGTGGATGAAGACTGCACAGAGCAGACAGAATTCCTATGTTAATAGGAGAAAAAGACAAATGGAGTTCGAGGATGGCGACCATGTCTTCATATGGGTCTCACCTCGATGAGGTCTATGCAGATTTGGCCGAGGCGGCAAGTTATCTCCACGTTTCATCAGGCCATTCTAGGTCCTCATCAGAGTAGGTGAGGTGGATTACTGCCTGGACCTTCCACCTCAGTTGCATCGGGTGCACGACGTTTTCCACGTATCTCAGCCGAGGAGATACGTTCATAACCCATCCCACATCATCAACCATGGGGAGCTGGACATCGATGATGGGGAAACTTTCACAGAGGTCCCAGTGGATATTGAGGATCAACATGAGCGGGTCCTGCATGGACGGTTGATTCCTCTGGTGTGCGTTCGCTAGCAGCACGAGAACCTCTAGGAGGGCACATGGGAGTGGGAGGCTCAGATGCGTGCTCAGTAACCCCTTTTGTTTCCCTAGTGTGTGTTGTAGCTTTACAGGGATGTAAAGCCCTGAGGTGGGGGTAATGTAAAGACCCGGAAATTTCAAGTAAATTTTTTCATAAATTATTTGGAATTTTACGAGTCTGCAGTTTCTGACGGCGCCTGATTCTGAGGCCCGGTGTGCCCGAAATCAATTTCTGAAGTTTTGTTCAGGTACATTCAGTAAATGTACATGCAGGTTTTTCTATCTTTTGAACGGATGCTCGGAATAGAAATCAGAGGGAACCGTTGAACTCACAGCGCTGGTTTTCTCTTAAGAAGGATTTCACCTCGATAGTAGATGATGGGGTATGAGATTTGGTTTTTGGATTTCACGTGGATTAATAAAATAAAATAAGTAACAACTTATTTTATTTTAGTTGAACTCATGCCATGTGGTAATGTTTGTTAAAAGCTCCACATGGGGCTTAACCCCCCATTTAATAGGTAGGGAGAGGAAACCTCACAACCCTCTCATTTAATGTTGTGTGTCAACATAAAAGTAATGCTATCAATTAATTTTATGTGTCAACGTGAAATTAAATGTTGTGTGTCAACATAAAATTAAAGCTATCAATTAATTTTATGTGTCAACATAAAATTAATTGATGCCAATTAATTTTATGTGCCAATGCTTTTAATTATCTTGACCCCCCTTTCTTTTTTAACTGTATCCTTGGAATTTAGGAAGGTTCCAAATAAATGAACCGTCATAAATTCCACGATGGTTACATACCTCTCCCCTCTCCTACATATAAGAAGATTGGGAGGAGGATTTGGGATGACTTCACCAAGCGAAAAAGCGCTGGTAAAGTGTCGCGACGCCCAACACTTGGAGGATTACGCTTCCTCCGATGAATAACGCGAAGATGCTGGCGATGAAAAATTCTTCCTCGGCTTCTTCCTCAGAACCCCCCTTCCGACGTGGGATCTCTTCGACGACCCTTCTTCCTTCCTCTTCGTCGTCAACGGACCGACGCATGAGCTCAAAAGTGGAAGCGTACGGCGAACGACGACAACATCGTATTCCCCCATGACGAACCAACACCTGTCGATTAAAAAGGTAGGGGTGTGTTTTAAGTTGTTTAACGCTTAATCTTCTCTCGTTAAATCAACTTCTTTAGCTGCTTGCTATCATTCTAACGTGTAGGGTTCAGGCCGAACAAACACGGCCTGACCCCTCCGCAAACTTTACGGTTTTGGAAACTTGGATCGACGGCGAAGTAGCAGTGGCATGGAAACGTGGCGACGACGATTAAGACGGTAAATAGAGGTCATGCTACCCGCGACCTCCGCGAACCGCGCCGCCAGCCGAGCGACGCCCGACCAGCCTACCCGCGCACTGCCCGACATGTGCCCTGGCCGAAACTGTGGCCATCAGCACCCTGCCCGTGTGCTGCTCGGCGCCCCGGCCGCCTGCCCGGCGCCCTCCCGGTGCCGGTCCAATGCCCTCCCGGTGCCAGCCCAGCTGCCCAGCGCGCCCCGCGCTCTTTCCGGCACACCCGCGGCTTGCTCGCGCTCCACGCGACTGGTCGTTGGCCTCCCAGGCCGAGCTGGATGAGTCGTGCCCCTCGCAGCACCGACCGAACCTGCCACTGGCCTTTAGGCCGAGTCGCCCACGTGGCGACTTCGGCCCAGGTTTTCCACGCAGTCCGCTGGGTCGGGCCCAGCGGACTGGGCCAAGCTTAGCAGGCTGACCCGCCCAATAGGCCGAGTGAGACCCAGCAAGTCTGACCGGTTCAACCCAGACCAGGTCGACCCAGGCTGGGTTGGGCTGTGTCGGTCCGACCGGGTCGGACTGGACAGGGGCCCAATTTTGACCCTTTACTTGAGTTGGTCATATCTTTGGCACCATACGTCCGTTTGACGAACCGTCAGCGGTGCTTGTAATCTCATTGAGAAATTGTCCCTTTGCAAATATCCCATGGGAGTTTGGGGTATAGTTGAGATATGGTCAGGTTAGTTCATACAAGAAACCAACCGGGCCCCCAGGACTAAAAGGATAATAACTCACAGACCAGACGTCTGATTGACGCAACGTCTGTTACGTTGAGACCCCTATGACACGACGGACCTTTGAGATACTTTTTCATGGGAATTCGTGACACTTGGAATATCGTCTTGTAACTCGTGGAGTGGATCCTCTTGGAGACGAGCGAATAGACTACAGAGACCTAATAGCTGGCTAAGACCTGATGACTGCTTGTCCGATTCGTTTCAGAGTGACTTGACTAGCCCAGTGGGGAGCGCTACTATGTAAGGCGGCAGACCCATGGAGGAGGAGCGCTACTGTGTGAGGAGGCTAACCTGCGGTACTCGACACGAGGAGTACCTCTTTAGGCTATTAGAGGGAGTGCTACTATGTGAGGCGGCGGACCCATGGTAGGGAGCGCTACTCTGTGAGGTGGAAGACTCACGATACTCAATAGGAGGAGTACCTCAGCAGTCTAAGGTTTGTGAGTAGCACCTCGGAGTCGCGACATGACCAATTTACTCAATAGAGGAGGAGTTCTTCAGCATCTGTGGTTTTGTTAATGAAAATCCTGGTTTGAGTTGAGTCAATAACCTTTGTGTTTTTCCTCATGATTGAGATGGGTTACTTGATAACTTAGGTATATGTATGGGTATATACCTAAGTAATTTTTATCCGTTGGTTTTATGCTTTGGGGTTTATCCTTGTTGGATTTTGTGAGACCTTGAGGGTATCGGGGTCACTAATGAGTATCATTATACGCACCCCTGCACGGTCTATATCCGCACCTCATTGTGTTGGATGTAGATGACAAACAATGTTGACTGAGGCAGAGTGTACGAGGACTGGACGGTACCCAAAGGTGAACCTCATGATGAGTCGGTACCTAGAGGATTCAGACGGACGTGGAGCACTGAGGAGGTTATCTGTACCTACCCTTCAGGTAGGATCCGTGGTGGATGATCTAGGAGCTTCTAGACACCTTTAAGCTATTTTTCTTTTTAGTTTTACCTGTTTGTCTTTTCTTTGTACTTTACTATTGGGTTTCTATTCTGGCCCCCTTTACTTTAAGTACACTTGTTATAGAGCTTTTACTTAATTTTTTCTTCCACTTGTACTCTGGTTGTGTGAGTTTACATTTTGAAAAGGCAATGCCTTCCTAGTTTAGGGGATTATGCCTTTGGTGCTAGTCGCAATCCCCTGGCCTATGGAAGGCGGGCTTGCGGTAGTCACGATGCGGGCCCTGGGGGATGGGTCATGACATTATATTTCAACCTTTTCGTATGAGGAATGTATTGGACTTAGTATGTGATGGGAAGAGCCCGCTACAGCTCCTCGATGCATCAGTAGGTCTCATGAGACAACTAGACGTGGAATTGGCCAAGGCCTTTCCCAATTTGATATATGGTTTTGGTCGAGGCCTTAATCATTTTTAGACGTCTTGGCTGAGGCCTTGAAAAAATGTTTTAGAATGTATATAATTATACATTCCCTCATTATGAAAATAATATTGATAGTTCATGTGGTCATTTGACTAGTATAATACCCTTGAATATGTTTTATTATGGCATTATTTACTCAGCTCATATTCCTTCCATAAAAGTATTCATGTTTATTAGTGGTAAAGGTATGTGGTTTAAATTATTCACCATGCTTAATATTTATGTTATCTTCTATTGTATTTCTTACCCTTACTGAGCATTTGAGCTCACCCCTTTCTATGTTTTATTTTTCCCAGGATTTCAAGAAGTGTGTTGTGACTGATATGCAGGGTTAAGCTAAGGGAATAATGGAATTCATAAAGGATTATTTATGGTGTGTTGTATGTCATAAAGTGTAATGAAACATTCATGTATGTAATCTAATTTCCAAGACTGCTAAACCAATTGGTCATTCAAGACTTGATTCCTTGTAATCATGCAAATGTATTAAAATAATGCACTGACTCTGGGTAACTGGGGTCTGGGCATTACAGTTGGTATCAGAGAAAGTTTAGAAATACCCTTGGAAACTATATTTAGATAAACTCTGATTAGAGAACATTACCCTAAGATAGACTTTTAGGATTAGTATAGAAGAACTTCCTAGAATTTTGGTAATGTAGAGATTTTGTGAGTTTTCCAGGCAATACATCCCTGTCTAGATACGATCAGGTAGAGGCAGATCTGGCACAGATGTACCTAGGGGTAAAACCCGAAAACACCTCTTTGAGCTAGACTCAAACGAGAACTGGTGCACGACAACGGGCCTTGGAGCACGAAAACGGGTCTTGATGCACTCTTGGTTACGACACTCCAGGGGGATATGCTTATGATAATTCTCATTTTCTTTACAAACCATTAGGAAGGTTTTATGATTATATACCACCTCAAAGAAATTTTTTTTATGATTATGGATTATATCCATAAACTGTTCAATTTATGTTAATTGTTTTACATGTTTGGAATTATGAATTGTGATTCATAAACTGACCTAGTGTATGCCATTGATTAGAAATAGCGCCCAGTAGAAGGAATGAGAACTCCAGCAATACGTATGATCCAAAGAGTAAGAAGGATCATATCATTCATAGTATTAAGCCAACATTTAGAAGGGAAATAATCTCCCATGTATTCTCAATATATGAATAAATACTATCATGTGTTAATAAGATAATTAAATAATTCTTTGTGTCCTATGGCTTTGAAGGGAAGCAAGATAAGAAAAGGATGGTAGAGAGAAAGATGGATAAAGGGAAGAGGAGAAAGAAGGATTTTCCCATATGTGATAAATGTGGAAAGAATAACCTTGGTAAATGCTTAAAGAAAATGGGATTTTGTTATATGTTTGGAGAAAAATGACACCAAGTACATGATTATAAGGGTAATAAAAAGGTTTCAAATGTAAAATGATTCATCTGTAAGGCGTTGGGACACTACGTGAATCAATGTCCCAGTCATCAGAGTATACTGCAAATGATGCTATTGGATAATAATCAAGTTATGATACTTCCTTTGATGAAGAGGAATGACTAGTGTTCTTAAGTTGTTATTATAGAATTATTTCATTTGAGTGTTGTATCAACAATATACTGGTTATATGAATTATGGAGATAAATAAGGATTGTACTGCAGTACTATTTTATTGAGGATTTGAGATTATATGGTTACAAGAAAAGTGACTTAATAGTAAGCTATAATTTTTGGAAAATACATGGTTGAAGGAATGGTAATCCTTAATATGGTTCTGATAATGAGTTAGTGATTTTGGAATAAGAGATGGTTGATTTGGATAAATTATATTGGATATTCTTGGCTTCCTTGGAACTGATTAATAGTTTTTTTATTTCATCATTGTTGGAATATTCAAAAAATTTGGATATAAGGAATATATCACGTATTATATAAAGAATAAGGGAGCATGAATGTAATCAATAAGGTTTTATGGTAATTCAAGGTGTTACCATGTTTTAAAATAATACATGATGAAGGTGTTCACATGTTATTACGTGGAAAAAAGGATCTTCATTTTTTTTAACTTCCTTATAAATTTTGGACTGTGAGTTTGGATAAAAGTATTTTGGATAAGTCTAAAGGTTGGAATGGATTAAGTTTGAAATTGGATACTATTGTTAAGGTTATTTTTGTATTGTTATATAAAGGACAACACGCAGACCGTGTGACAACCCATTGCGTTGGAAAAAACTGTGAGAATTGAACCCACAACCATAGTGCGATTGGGATTTATCACCTACCAATAGACTACGTAAAGTACCTAGATTTTATAATGTAGTTTCTTTTTTTAAAGGGTCTCATAGGTGAATTATAAATTCATTATTTTTGGAACCCTATATGATTAGGACAAATAGAATATATTTTTTGAAATCTTTTCGAGTGAAATGTGAGTTTGTAGTAGGGATTAATTGAAGGATGAAACTCTACTTGTCAAATATATATATATATATATATATATATAATTTTTTCCTCTTATTCTATGGGTAGATTAATTCTTAAACTTTAGGGAAGGTATCTTAAAACCAAAAATGTGTTATCCTAATAACTTATGTTTTGTTGAACTGAGGGTATTTTAAATCATCATAGATTGATAGATTTGAGGCCCTTAATTTTACACTTGTTTGTGATTGATGACCACAATCACTCCCTATAAATATTTATGTTTTTCCTCCAATTATGTGTCTCTAATTTCCACCAATGTTCTCCTAATCGAGATCATAATTTGGTGGTGACCATTTCATTTCTCTTTCCCTCTTATTAAGACTAAATTTTATTAACCTAATTTCTGATGCGGGTTTCTCCACAAAGGTATTTTCTATTTTCAGCCTTTTATTTTTGAAAAAAAAAATCAAATTGTGAGGACGAAATTTATTGAAGGGGGGAGAATGTAACACCCCAAGGTTTCATAGTACGTTATTTATTCAAAGTAATTCAATAACTTTTACTACACGCAACACTGAGTTCTAGTGCACCATGACTTACCAAACAAGCTGTTCAAAAGAAGTTATGAATAGTATTAACTGAATTTTGAACTTTCTATAATCCTTAAAATTTTAGAATCCATATTATAAGCTTCTTAGACTTAAAGTAAGAACAGATTCATTTTTTTCAGATAAAAGAAGTATTTTTCAAAAAAATGCAATTTTACAACCTTTTAATGGCAAACCTTTTTAAATCCAATATTTGAAACATTTATATATTCAATTTGACAAAATAAACTTCTTCTTTAGAATCGGGACATAATAATTTAGTTTTAAGAAATTTTTGGTGTTTTTCTGATAACTTTCATATTTGGGTGAATAGTGAAAAATACTATATTTTAACTGAAAACAACTTTTTTAATCAAAATAATTTATAGTGTTAAATTATAAATTTTAATGGTTTTGAAGTATAAATATATTATATTTTTACCGTTTAATCCAATGCTGGTCGTTGTAAGTAATTTCACTTTGAAATTGCACATAAACAAGTGTCAATCTTTTGATAGTTATTATTTCTTAAAAATATGTTTTTTGGTTTTGACAGTGGAAATTAATTTTAAATTAATAAATGAAATTTATATGTTTTTAATATGGTAAAATAGAATTCAGTTTTGAATTCGGAATATCAAAATTAGCTTAGGGTGAATTTTTGTTATGTTTCTGAAAACTTTCAATTTTTAATGAATAGTGAAAAACACTCCGTTATTGGTTAAAACCGACTTTTCATTTAAATAATTATTTATTTCATTTAGATTTATTTTAGGTAAAAATAGATACATAATACCAATATATGTTCAATGTAATTCATTTGAGTCATTTTATAATAAGTTTAGATATATAAAAATTTTATTGAAATTTTACCGTCTTTTACCCACCTCCTAGAAGAATTTGCAAATTCTCATAAAACTTAATTTTACCACTTCTATGAGTGGAATTTCAGAAATATGAGAGACACAGTTGATATCAGGAAGTAAAATGTGGTTCAATAAGATAAAAATATTTTTTGGTGAATAGTAACTTTTTACTTTTATTTACCACGGTTAAAAGTAAATAGGCTAATTAAGGGTAAAAATGATATTATTATTACCCTAACACATGTAATAATTCTATTGGATATGTATAATTAGACTAAAAACAACCTTAGGAATAAAATATGATCCTTTAGGTCCACTTGGTTTAGATTAGGACATTTATTATTATTTAATTCAAAGAAGAGTTAAAAGTGTTAAATTCAAAGTTTAATAACTAAACCATTTTTAATAGGGTTACACATAAGATAAATTTGATTATAAATATTCATTAGAAAGATAAAAATATTTCCTACATTATGGTATTTTATTTAAATTTTTTATAAATTAAATAATTTAATTTATTTATGACACAATGATGATGCAGTAATTACCTAATTAATTAAATATTAAAATAATTGATATTATAAATATCTAAATAAATGTAGTTTGAGACTTTTTATGAATTAAAATAATTTTATAGGTTAATATGACATGTTAGGGTTGGTTAAATGAATTTTTTTTAGAATTAATAATGTTGTTATGAATTTAGAAAAAACAAAATCCCAAATAGTGTCAAAATTGACATAAAAGAGTTTTTAAAACAAATATTATATTATTAATTGATATTATATTCCTAAAAATCTAAGGTTTGTCCAAATGACTTATATAATGATATTTGTATCATTAATGAACCAATTGGGGTTCTCTTGGAAGTTTATAGTAAGTTTATGAACCATATAATATAAAAATACAAAGAGACATGGTAAATGTCAAACTATTTAACTAAGAGATAAATATGAAAGATAAGGTTAATATAGTGACCCAAACCCTTATAAAACCTAATGGTTGAGTGGTTTTCTACCCATACCCACCTTATCCTTAATATAATTCATTTTGGATCCATTAGAAACCGAAAATGAATTTATTATAAAATAATATTTTAAGTTTTTTTTAAGGTACCCCTCACCCCTGTTATAAAAGGTCACTTCCCCTTCTCTCAAATTCACACCTCCAAAGACATTTGGCTCAGACAACCCCTGCCCAAATATCCTCCCAACTATAATACATTCGTCCTATAGGCCTTCCTTTTGTTATAGATCCAACCTAAGTATCCCTTCTGATCAAATCAAAAGGAAGAACCCGAAGAAGAGGTAATGATTTCACCACCCTCTTTCAAGTTCTTTTATTCTTCCACTTACTCTTTCTTTGTTATTACCATAAAAAAATAATAACTCCAGTACCTTATATATATTGTGATGTTATTATAAAAATGGCACAACCATATTCATTATTCTATCCATCGTATGAATGATAATGTCACCATGCATGCGTGCGTACGGCTTACCGTCTCCACACCGTGGTGTAATTTGTTATTCAACACTTTGTTATTTGGATGGATATAATGATGAGTAATATGTATATAAATAATGAAAAGAACATGATAATTTCTCTGTAAAATTAATATACCATCCAATTCCACACCTTTAAGGAGATGATATTGTCGCTCGTGCGTACATAGGGATTACCATCTCCACGACGCGATGAGATTCATTTCCACATTCACCGTTAATCGATGATTATAAAAATATATATTATTAATAAGTATGTAATATATGAAATAATAATGCTACTGGACATATATATATCTCTGTGTGTGTGTGTGTGTTCATGTATGTATGTACTTACATATATCTTATTCACTTACTTCCGTTCAATACGATATGAAAACGGAAACAACGTTTATGCGTACGTACGACCTACCGTCTCCATAAACGGTGAATTCCATTTCATATATACATCTATTATAAATATTTATATTCTAAATATATATGATATATAAATCAAGGTTTATATTATGGTTTCATTTAAATCATGATCTAAATGATACGATCAAGAATAACAAGTTAAAACGCATATGATAAAGAAAGCGATTATTACCCAAAATGTTAATTTAACATGGAAATCATTATTAAATGGCTAGTATAAAGTCATAAATGAATCATTTATGATATAATAAATATAAATATGGTTCGGGTATAATCTAATAACATACAATGGTCATTATACAGGAAGTTAAACGTAACCTCGACCAACGGAAGGTGCAAGGTAAGGGTTAATTTTACAATCTCTTTATTATCTGAGGTTGTTTTTATGTAAGTATCTATTGGGAAATGTTTATTATCCATGTACATGTTTCATAATAGAGTTTTCAAATAGATTATTTTTAAGGGAATTTTTATTAAAACATCATTTTAAATGTTTTAAATATTTATTCTTCAAAATCATTCTCATTGATGTCCAGGTTTTCAAAATGGTTTTTAAGGATTTATTTATATGGACATGAATGTTTTTAAAATGTTAATTCATTTAAAAAGTTTCAAAGTAGTATGGGAAACTTTGATTCAAAATTGTATTTAAATGTCTTCCTTTCTAAATTGTGTGACTTTTAAATGTTTTTATGAAAAAGCGATATTTCTCTCAAAGAGTTTTACAAATCACTTTCATCTATATCAACATCTTTTGATAGATTTTAAACTTGTTTGAAGTTGATTTATTATGATACAAATCTTCCATATTATGTTGAAGTTTTTGTGATATGTTTGACTGTGGATGTGTTGTTTTTATATCATTCATGGTTTATGGTTAAAGTATTGACATTTAGTATGCTAGTTTTAATACGAATGTTTATGTTATGTTTCAACCTTTTCATATGAGGAATTTATTGGACTTAGTATGTGATGGGTGGAGCCCGCTACAGCTCCTCGATGCATCGGTAGGCCTCATGAGACAACTAGACATGGAATTGGCCGAGGCATTTCCCAATTTGATATATGGTTTTGGTTGCGGCATTAACCATTTTTAGACGTCTTGGCCGAGGCCTTGACAAAATGTTTCAGAATGTCTGGCATTATACATTCCCTCATTATGAAAATAATATTGATGGTTCATGTGGTCATTTGACTAGTAGAATACCCATGATTATGTTTTATTATGGCATTATTTACTCATCTCATATTCCTTCCATAAAAGTATTCATGTTTATTATTGGTAAAGGCATGTGGTTTCAAATATTCACCATGCTTAATATTTATGTTATCTTCTATTGTATTTCTTACCCTTACTGAGCATTTGAGATCACCCCTTTCTATGTTTTATTTTTCCCAGGATTCCAAAAAGTGTGTTGTGATTGATATACAGGGTTAAGCTAAGGGAATAATGGCATTCATAAAGTATTATTTATGTTGTTTTGTATGTCATAAAGTGTAATGAAACATTTATGTATGTAATCTATTTCCCAAGACTGTTAAACTGATCGGTCCTTAAGGACATGATTCCTTGTAATCATGCCAATGTATTAAAATAATGCACCGACTCTGGGTAACTGGGTTCGGGGCATTACAGTTGGTATCAGAGGAAGTTTAACAATAACCTTGGAAACTATATTTAGATAAACTCTGATTAGAGCACATTACAATAAGATATACTTTGAGGATTAGTATAGAAGAACTTCCTAGAATTTTGGTAATGTAGAGATTTTGTGAGTTTTCCAAGCAATACATCCCTGTCTGGACACGAGCAGGTAGAGGCAACTCTGGCACATATGTACCTAGGGGTAAAACCCGAAAACACTGCTTTTATCTAGAATCGAATGAGAACTGGTGCACGAAAACAGGCCTTGGTGCACGACAACGGGCCTTGCTGCACTCTTGGTTACGACACTCCCAGGGGATATGCTTAGGATAATTCTCATTTTATTTACAAACCATTAGGAAGGGTTTATGAGTATATACTTCCTCAAAGAAAACTTTTTTATGATTATGGATTATATTCATAAACTATTCAATTTATGTTAACTGTTTTACAAGTTTGTAATTATGAAATGCAATTCATAAACTAACCTAGTATATGCCATTATTTAGAAATAGCGCCGAGTAGAAGGAATGAGAACTCCAAAAATACGTATGATCCAAATAGTAAGATGGATCATATCATTCATGGTATTAAGACAACATTTATAAAAGAAATAGTCTCCCATGTATTCTCAATATATGAATAAATAGTATCATGTGTTAATAAGATAAGTAAATAATTCTCTAAGTCATATGGCTTTGAAGGGAAGCAAGAGAAGAAAAGGATGGTAGAGATAAAGATGGATAAAGGGAAGAAGGGAAAGAAGGATTTTCCCATATGTGATAAATGTGGAAAGAATAACCTTGGTAAATGATTGAAGGGAATGGGATTTTGTTATAAGTTTGGAGAAAAAGGACATCAAGTATGTGATTACAAGGGTAAGAAAAAGGTTTCAAATGTAAAATGCTTCATCTGCAAGGCATTGGGACACTACGTGAATCAATGTCCCAGTCATCAGAGTATACCGCAAATGATGTTATTGGATAATAATAAAGTTATGATACTACCTCAGATGAAGAGGAATGACTAGTGTTCTTATATTGTTATTATATAATTATTTCATTTGAGTGTTGTATCAACAATATACTGGTTATATGAATTATGGAGATAAATAAGGATTGTACTGTAGTACTATTTTATTGAGTATTTGAGATTATATGGTTCTATGAAAAGTGACTTAATAGTAAGCTACACTTTTTGGAAAATACATGGTTGAATAAAAGGTAATCCTTAATATAGTCCTGATAATGAGGTAGTGATTTTGGAATAATAGATGGTTGATTTGGATAAATTATATTGAATATTCTTTACTTCCTTGGAACTGATTAATAGTTTTTTTATTTCATAATTGTTGGAATATTTATATTTTTTGGATATAAGGAATATATCCCGTATTATATAAAGAATAAGGGAGAATGAATTTAATCAATAAGGTTTTATGGTAATTCAGGGTGTTACCATGTTTTAAAATAATACATGATGAAGGTGTTCACATGTTATTACGTGGAAAAAAGGATCTTCATTTTGTTTAAATTCCTTATAAATTTTGGAATGTGAGTTTGGATACAAATATTTTGGATATGTCTAAAGGTTGGAATGGATTAAGTTTGAAATTGGATACTATTGTTAAGGTTATTTTTGGATTTTTATATAAAGGACAACACACAGACCGTGTGACAACCCGTTGCATCGGACAAAGCTGTGGGAATCGAACCCACAACCATAGTGCGATTGGGATTTATCGCCTACCACTGGACTACGTGAAGTCCCTGGATTGTATAATATTGTTTATTTTTTTAAAGGGTTTGATAGGTGAATTATAAATTCATTATTTTTGGAACCCTATACGATTAGGATAAATAAAATATATTTTTTGAAATCTTTTGGAGTGAAATATGAGTTTGTGGTAGGAATTAATTGAAGGATGAAACTCTACTTGTCAAGTATATATATATAAATAAATTTTTCATCTTATTATATGGGTAGAATAATTCTTAAACTTTAGGGAGGGGATCTTAAAACTAAAAATGTGTTATCCTAATACCTTATGTTTTTTTAAACCGGTGGTATTTTAAATCCTCATAGATTGATGGATTTGAGGCCCTCAATTTTACACTTGTTTGTGATTGATGACCTCAATCACTCCCTATAAATATTTACATTTTTCCTCTAATTAGTGTCTCTAATTTCCACCAATGTTCTCCTAATGGAGATCATAATTTGGTGGTGACCCTTTCATTTATCTTTGCCTCTTATTAAGACTAAATTTTATTAACTCAATTTCCAATGTGGGTTTTCCCAAAAAGGTATTTTCTATTTTCAGCCTTTTATTTTCGATTTTTTTTTTCAAATTGCGAGGACACAATTTATTGGAGTAGGAAATAATGTAACACCCCAAGATTTCATAGTAAGTTATTTCTTCAAAGTAATTCAATAACTTTCACTACACGCAACACCGAGTTCTAGTGCACTATGACTTACCAAACTAGCTGTTCAAAAGTGGTTATAAATAGTATTAAATGAATTTTGAACATTATATAATCCTTATAATTTTAGAATCCATATTATGAGTTTCTTAGGCATAATGTAAGAACAAATTCATTTTTTTCAGATAAAAGAAGTATTTAAAAAAAAATGAAATTTTACCGCCATTTAATGGAGAACATTTTTGAAATCCAATATTTGAAACTTTTATATATTTAATTTGAAAAATAAACTTCTTATTTATAATCGGTACATAATAATTTAGTTTTAATAAATTTTTTGGTGTTTTTCTGATAACTTTCAATTTTGGGTGAATAGTGAAAAATACTATATTTTAACTGAAAACAACTTTTTTAATCAAAATAATTTATAGTGTTAAATTATAAATTTTAATTGGTTGGAAGTATAAATATATTATATTTTTACCATTTAATCTAATGATGGTCATTGTAAGTAATTACACTTTGAAATTGGACATAAACAAGTGTCAATCTTTTGATAGTTATTATTTCTTAAAAATACATTTTTTGGTTTTGAGAGCGGGAATTAATTTTAAATTAATAAGTTAAATTTCTATGTTTTTAATTTTGTAAAATAGAATTCATTTTTGAGCTTATAATATCAAAATTATCTTAGGGTGAATTTTTGGTATGTTTCTGAAAACTTTCAATTTTTAATGAATAGTGAAAAACACTGCGTTATTGGTTAAAACCGACTTTTCATTTAAACAATTATTTATTTCATTTAGATTTATTTTAGGTCAAAATAGATACATAATACTTATATATGTTCAATTTAATTCATTGGAGTAGTTTTATAATAAGTTTAGATATATAAAAATTTTATTGAAATTTTACCGTCTTTTACCCACCTCCTAGGAGAATTTGAAAATTCTCATAAAACATAATTTTACTGCTTCTGTGAGTGGAATTTCAAAAATCGGAGAGACACAGTTGATATCAGTAAGTAAAATGTGGTTCAATAAGATGAAAATAATTTTTGGTGAATAGTAACTTTTTACTTTTATTTACCACGGTTAAAAGTAAATAGGGTAATTAAGGGTAAAAATGATATTATTATTACCCTAACTTATGTCTTAATTCTATTGGATAAGTTTAATTCGACCAAAAACAACCTTATAAAAAAAAGATGATCCTTTAGGTCCACTTGGTTTAGATTAGGACATTTATTATTATTTAATTCAAAGAAGAGTTAAAAGTGTTAAATTCAAAGTTTAATAACTAAACCATTTTTAATATATGGATACACATAAGATAAATTTGATTATAAAAATTCATTAGAAAGATAAATATAATTCCTACATAATAGTATCTTATTTATATCTTTTAGACATTAAATAATTTAATTTATTTATGACACAATGACGATGCAGTAATTACTTAATTAATGAAATATTAAAACAATTAATATTATAAATATCCAAATAAATGTAATTTGAGACTTTTTATGAATTACACTAATTTTATAGGTTAATACGACATTTTAGAGTTTGTTATATGAATTTTTTTCTAAGTGATAATGCTGTTATAAATGTAGCAAAAACAAAATACCAAATAGTGTCAAAATTGATATAAAAGAGTTTTTAAAACAAATATTATATTATTAATTGATATTCTATTCCTAAAAATCTAAGGTTAGTCCAAAAGACTTATATAATGATGGGTGTATCATTAACGAACTACTTGGGGTTTTCTTGGAAGTTTATAGTAAGTTTATTAACTATATAATATAAAAATACAAAGAGACATGGTAAATGTTAATATATTTAACTAAGAGTTAAATCTAAAAGATAAAGTTAATATAGTGACCCAAACCTGTCTAAAACCTATTGGTTGAGTGTTTTTTGACACATTCCCACCTTATCCTTTAAATAATTTATTTTGGAGACATTATAAACTGAAAATGAATTTATTATAAAATAATATTTTAAGTTTTTCCTAAGGTGCCCCTCACCCCTCTTATAAAAGGCCACTTCCCCTTATCTTAAATTCACACACCCAAATCCATTTGGCTTGGCCAAACCCTGCCCCAATATCCTCCCAACTATCATACCTTCATCATAGAGGCCTTACTTTGGTCAGAAATCCAACCTAAGGATCTATTTTGATCAAATCAAAAGGAAGAACCCGAAGAAGAGGTAATGATTTCACCACCCTCTTTCAAGTTATTTTATTCTTCCACTTACTCTTTATTTGTTATTAACATACCAAAATAATAACACCAGTACCTTATATATATTGTGATGTTATTATAAAAATGGCACAACCATATTCATTATTCTATCCATCGTATGAATGATAATGTCACCATGCGTGCGTGCGTACGGCTTACCGTCTCCACACCATGGTGTAATTTGTCATTCATCACTATGTTATTTGGATGGATATAATGATGAGTGATATGTATATAAATAATGAAAATAACATGATAATTTCTCTGTAAAATTAATATACCATCGAATTCCACACCTTTAAGGAAATTATATTGTCACTCGTGTACAGATTGTCGTCTCCACGACGCAATGAGATTCATTTCCACGTTCACCATTCATCGATGATTATAAAAATATATATTATTAATAATTATGTAATATATGACATAATAATTCTACTGGAGATATATATATATATATATATTTATGTATGTATATACTTACATATATCTTATTCACTTATTTCCGTTCAATATGACATGAAAATGGAAACAACGTTTATGCGTACGTACGACCTACCGTCTCCATAAACGGTGCCTTCCATTTCATATATACATCTATTATAAATATTTATATTATAAATACACATGATATATAAATCAAGTTTTATATTCTGGAATCATTTAAATCATGATCTAAAAGATACGATCAAGAATAACAAGTTAAAACTCATACGATAAAGAAAGCGATTATTACCCAAAAATGATAATTTAACATGGAAATAATTATTAAATGGGTAGTATAAATTCATAAATGAATCATATATGATATAATAAATATAAATATGGTTCTGTTATAATCTAATAACATACAATGGTCATTATATAGGAGGTTAAACGTACCCACAACCAAAGGAAAGTGTAAGGTAAGGGTTAATTTTACAATCTCTTTATTATTCGAGCTTGTTTTTATGTAAGTATCGACTGGGAAATATTTATTATCCATGTATATGTTTCATAAAAGAGTTTTTAAATAGATTTTTTTTAAGAGAATTTTTACTAAAATATCATTTTAAATGTTTTAAATATTTGTTCTTCTAAATCATTCTCATTAATGTCCACATTTTCAAAATGGGTTTTAAGGATTTATTTATATGGACACGAATGTTTTTAAAATGTTAATTCATTTAAAAAGTTTCAAAGTGGTATGGGACACT
The DNA here is from genome assembly GCA_963277665.1 of Viscum album. Taxonomy (NCBI): domain Eukaryota; kingdom Viridiplantae; phylum Streptophyta; class Magnoliopsida; order Santalales; family Viscaceae; genus Viscum; species Viscum album. The sequence goes on along the minus strand of OY728120.1, from coordinate 846,472,025 downwards.
TTGATTCAAAAATGTCTTTAAATTTCTTCCTTTCTAAATTGTGTGACTTTTAAATGTTTTCATGAAAAAGCAATATTTCTCTCAAAGAGTTTTAAAAATAATTTTCATCTATGTCAACATCCTTTGATGGATTTTTAACTTTTTTGAAGTTGATTTATTATGATACAAATCTTCCATATTGTATTGAAGGTTTTGTGATATGTTTGACTATAGATGCATTGTTTTTATATCATTTATGGTTTATGTTTAAAGTATTGACATTTCATATGCTAGTTTTAATACGAATGTTTATGTTATGTTTCAACCTTTTCGTATGAGTAATGTATTGGACTTAGTATGTGACGGGTAGAGCCCTCTATAGCTCCTAGATGCATCAATAGGTCTCATGAGACAACTAGACGTGGAATTGGATGAGGCCTTTCCCAATTTTATATATGGTTTTGGTCGAGGCCTTAATCATTTTTAGACGCCTAGGCTGAGGCCTTGACAAAATGCTTTAGAATGTATGGAATTATACATTCCCTCATTATGAAAATAATATTGATGGTTCATGTGGTCATTCGACTAGTAGAATACCCATGATTATGTTTTATTATGGCATTATTTACTCAACTCATATTCCTGCTATAAAATTATTCATGTCTATTATTGGTAAAGGCATGTGGTTTAAATTATTCACCATGATTAATATTTATGTTATCTTCCATTGTATTTCTTACCCTTACTGAGCATTTGAGATCACCCCTTTCTATGTTTTATTTTTCCCAGGATTCCAAGAACTGTTTTGTGATTGATATGTAGGGTTAATATAAGGGAATAATGGCATTCATAAAGTATTATTTATGTTGTATTGTATGTTATAAAGTGTAATGAAACATTCATGTATGTAATCTATTTTCCAAGATTGGTAAACTGATCGGTCCTTAAGGACATGATTCCTTATAATCATGCCAATATATTAAAATAATGCACCGACTCTGGGTAACTGGGGTCAGGGCATTACAATTAGCCGACCCAGTTCCTATTATGAAAACTTCCAAGGCATCTAGGGAAAATGGAAAGGAGAAGAAAAAGGGAGTTGCTGAACACTATCGACCAGGAAAAGTACTCTTAAGGCCTCTTGGCTCCCCCACGAGGAATCACTATTGAAAATATGGCCTTTATCAGCAATAGAAAAGGGAATTAATAGTGCTAGAAAAGTGTTGTTAATCAAGGTGAAGATAAAGGGGGGTCCCTTTTATCAGTGCTCAGAAAAGAACTGATAAAAGTTTAAAAAAATATTTATTCAATTCGGGGAGGGGCTTTAATAGCGCCCCACGCCCAACACCCAAGCTCCCCTACCCCATCCACACCCTAGGCCTTTAACAGTGCTATGACTTACTCACCACCCGCACGCCGCCCCCGCCTCCCCTAAGATTTGAACCCAGGACCACTCACATGCACGCCTAACACTTTTCCAATCCTCCATTTCACTTTGCGCTCCTTTTATTGATATATATATATATACATATATAGTTATATTTATTCGTATATTAATATATATATGTATAGTTATATTAATATTAATATATATATTTATCCCTATATTAAGGTATTTATATATTAATATATTAATATATATATACATACTTATATATAATAATATTTATATATTTATACATTTATTTGTATATTGGTATATATTTATATCTATTTAGTTATGTTTTTTATCCGTATATTTATTCGTATATTCATATATATTTATAAGATCATCTTTAAATACATTTATAAAATATGTTTTATTGTGTATGTATAAATAAAAAAAGAAATACATATATACAACATGCACACCCACACACACACATATATATATTATATGTGTATCTGTAAGTATAATTATACATATTTATATATATTTACAAATATTATATATTAATATGTATATACATATGTTTATAATATATAGATAATATATATCAGTTTGTCAATACAGACGCACCCACACACACATTATATAAGTATATAAATATTCATATATTTGTATTTTAAATAAAATTGATATTAGTTTCTTATTTTGATAAGGCTTATATATTGGGAAATATATTTTATATGTAAATATGTTTATTTATTTATTTATAAAATTTAATTTTTATGTGCGAATATATAAAAAAATATGTATATATCATTATATATTTGATTATAAATAATTGTACATTATGAAAAATGATAAAATTTCAATGCCATAATATGAATACGAATTTAATCCATTGAAATAAATTTATTCCCCACTAAAAAAGGGCAAAAAGATCCCCTTAAACAAGGCTGAAATTCTTTCGAATGTTAAAAAATCAGAGTATCCTGACTAAAAACTCAGTTTTGAAGGCCTTCTGGGCCTTTTTTGGCCTCTAAAATGTTACTGATGGTTCCCTTGGGTCACTAGTGTGTAGAGCTCTTCACAGGCTTCGATTTGATATACTGTAGAGCTCAAACGGACACCCGGATTAAAAGTTATGGTTGTTTGAAGTTTGAGTTACATTTTTAACTTATTATAGATCTTTTATTAATTTTTTTGATTTTTTATGTATTTAAATTTTTATTAAAGGATTATTAGTCGATGATAATTAAAAAATTATTAATTAATAATAATTTTAAAATATTTTAAATCCATTTTCACTAAATTTATTATATATTAAATGTAATATTCTATTTATACTTATCTAAAACATATTTAAAAAATATATATTATATTTATATAAATATAAATATACTTATATAACAATATATTATTTTTCATTAATTCTCTTTTTGAAATTTATCAGCGCTAGGAAAAAGCACCGATAAAGCCCCCCCCCTTTATCAGTGCTTTTTTTAGCACTGTTTAATGGTGGTGCTGTGAAAACCCAGTTTTGTGGTAGTGAATTTTGTGAAATATGGGTTCATGAACTCGCGGGTGGCCAAACAAGCTATTGAAGCTACTATCGGGAATTCACCATCCATCCCCCCAAGGATGATTTTCTAGTGGCTTGGAGGGAATATGACCTTCTAAAAGGTCATCCATTTACGTGCGACCAATACCCTCATGATTTATGGCAGCTCCTCTGAACTAGGGAAGTTGCTCTTACTTGTATTGGCTATGTGTTCACACCCGCTAACGTTTCTTTTGATGAGGATCCAGAGAGGGTGTGTTGCTACCTTAAAGACCTCAATACCCTCATCCATTCCTAAAGTGGTCTCTACAAGTACTCACATTGGGTACTTTCCATGCTGCGACCATTGACCGTTGATGAGGATGACAATGTTGTTGGCTCACCTATTGTAGCTGCCACAGAAAAAACTTCTTACTTGCTCACAATGTATCATAAATGTTCATCTTCTCAAGGTCCTGAGTTTACAGGGACACCCGAGAAACATTTTCGATTTTTGAAACCTTATCTGCTCCCCTGCACCATCCTTCCAGCGCTGGTCATCCCAATTATGGCTGCATTTCCAAATGCCTGGAGAGTCTGGGATGAACTGAGGGAGAACCTTTAAAATGAAGACACATGGAGACTTCTTCAGGGGGGACGTTTTAACCTTATGGGTTTTGGGGGATCCATTGATCCTACTAGGATCTCAACCGATGAAGAGACTGAGGAGGTGGATGCCTAATTTAATGAAAAAGACAAGTGTCTCCACGCCCCTGCAAATAGGCATTACTGGTTGGACAACATAACGTTGATGGAAGTACTCCCACGACAGACAGGAGAGGTTTTATCTGAAACCTCTAAACTTAATTTTTTTATGCGGAGATACTAAAGTTCCCCCATCCCCATTTTATTTTTTAGGGGCCTACAGGGTCTCAGGAAACATCTTTTTCCCCAATTTATTCTCCTGGAGGTACTGTGGCTGGGGATTTCACCCTATCAATGGTAGGGGGTACTGTGGAAGGATCCCCTAGAGCCCAAGAACACATTTAAGCGGTCATTGCAGACCCTTCCAGGGAATTTCCCCCTCCATCTCCTCCTAGTTCTCTTATTGATGAGCCATCCCCCCGGAAATCAAAGAAACGCAAGAAGGCATCCCAACTGTCAAAGCATATTTAGATGGGAATCACAAGTAATCGCCTATTCTCATGGTGATTGAACCAAGTACCCTTATCTTGTTGACTCACTAGTACATGTATGTATTTTGAAGTAGGGCCTACTGGTAACCAGATGACGACTGCTCAGGCATCCACAGCTCTTGTCCCCTTTAGGGTAGGGGAAGGGTTTCCATCTTTAGCGACTGACCGAAATATGGAAACAGGGCCATCTAAAGAGAGTGTGAATACTATTGACCCCTCAGGTGTTCCCACTCCTACTCGAACAATCTCTAACCCAATAATATAAGGACATATAAAAGTTGAGGGATCACTTGACCATGTTGAGTCGATTCACATAGAGAGAGACATGGTGGTCTTTATAGCAGGGGCCGAGTCTAGTGGTGATCCCCAAGCCTTGAAAGATTTTGGAGGGGCTTCAAATATCAAGGAGCCAAAAAAATCTTGATCGAACAACCTTTACCCCTATAGAGGGAGTCACTCCAGATATTAATATTCCACAAGATCATGGTGGCTTTGGGGAAGTCACAATCAGAGAGGCTGATATTCTGACCCCTAAAAATTTAGAGCAGGCTATTGTGTTCTTTTTTCCAATTCTGATAGAATTTATGTTTTCTTCCCCCAGGATCTCAAGACCAGTACCCTTATCTAGATTGACTATCTCTATAGGCCTTATATTAATCAGTAACCTTTTGAGGTCTGCCTTGAGGACTACTGTTTCAGCCGATCATGGCCCTGGGTCTTTAGTATTCCTGAGTAACCATGGAGCATAAATTATGATTGAATATGTAGCTTCACATATTTTAGATATCGGTGCTACTGAAGGGGTGGGAGGTATTGAAGTATTCTCCTCCCTATTATCAAAATCACAATCACAATCCTTAGTAATAGTAGAAGATTCCCCCATTACATCCTCCATTGAAATTACTAGAGACAAGGTCATTGTAGGTTCAAGCCACATTATAGCCTCTGAATCAAGTCCCTCAATTTTGAAATTAATTCCTAACAATATTTCGTCATCAAGAAGTGAATCTGAGACCGATTGAGAAAGTTTGGTTGATCTTTGTCCCATTTGGAAAAATGCGTGGAGGAACATTTGGAGATTAATTTCTCAAACCCCATTGGCTGATATGACAATGAAATTTCCAAAGTTACACTTACAGTTTGTGGTCCTAGGTTTTTTTGGATTTGATTATCATGGTATTCATGATATAGTAAGGCAGATGGTCATTGCTCGGGAAGCAACTGGTATGCTTAAATCTCAAATTTCTATGGAAATGTTGGCGGCTTATCTTACTGCTACATGGAAAATTCTCATTGACAAAGATACCAATCATGATGGAGCACTTGGAAGGTTAAAAAATGAACTTATGAAGCAAGAAACATTGATAGAACAACTCAACCAAGAAGTGGAGAGACAAATCCAGAAACTGGAGCGGCTTAAACATGAGCGGGCCTAGGCTATGGTGGCTGTCGAGGAGGGGCGATGGAAAATGCAAGAAGGAGAAAGAACCGAAATCCAAGACACGAGGGATGAAGAGGCACTATGGGAAAGCACAAAGTCCAAGACTATTAATATATTTAAGCTTAGCAAAGTTGTTGAGGAGTCACATCAATCGTTGATGCAACTCTGCGACTCTGTCAAATGTCTCTTGTAATGATATTGTCTTGCTTATAAAGAGAGGATCCAGGATATGGATTCCCACCATATATTTTTATGAAATATTATGGAACCAATTTGACTTCTAATGATTCTTTTTTTCCTTTTCCTTTCATATCAATTGATCACCATCAATCATATAAACATCATTTTGATCAGGTATTTATTTTAAACCATGACCAGTAAATTGAAATAATCGACCCAGACTCTAAATGTTTCCTGATCTGTGGGACTTAGTGAGCATAGTTCAACTATTAATGAGGTTTTACAGAAATCATCATGAAATTTTGTGTCTTTTTTAAATTTTTACCCTAATTTTTGCCTAACCCTATTTGACATGGGATAAGCGGGTATAATTTGACTTTTTATTAGGCTTCCCTTTACGTGTTTTCAACCTAACAACCTTTATGTCTCTTTTGATTTATCAACATTTATTTACTAAACCCTACATGGTGCAGGTTTAACAAACTGATACTCGACTTTTATCCTGAGGTTCCCTTTGTGGACTTTCACTCTGACGAGTATGGTGTTTTTTTTCTGGCAGTTTATAGTCCTTTCGATCAGACTCATTACTAATGTTTTAGGTCAAACATCTTTGACCAAAATTAATGGGGTAGGGGTCCCAATTTAGGATTCATTAGCTGGTAATATTCTAATATCCTTCAGAAAATGGATTAGGGATTTTTCTTGACCCAAAATTTGTGAATTTGGGATATGCATGAGGCTCGGGAGCCATTTTAGGCATACAGATATAGGAAAGGACTCTCTTGGGGACAATTTTTTCTTTTTATTGAAGGTCCTTTTAGAGGAAACATATGTAGAGACACCGGGGCATGATGTGCATAGTCAAAAAAAGGTGTTAGCAGGACACTAGACTTCCATCTCTGATGGCCTGGTAGGGTTTTCAACACTCTGAATTTATTTCAATTTTTGGAGCCATAGTTGGTGGCTGGTCTGAGTAATGGTTTCTAAAAATATTAGGGACATTCATATCAGCTTTGAGCAGGAAAATATTCCCATATGATTCTTACTTGCATAAGGGAGAGCTGGTGATTGGTCAGTTCAATTAGAAATATTTTTTATGTGAGGGGAATTTGGAAAAAGGAAGGTATATAAGTTGTTATCTAGGTTTTTTCCAAATTTGTGGGTGTGACAGGACATTAATGTCATATGAGTGTATGGAAACTGGAAAGGAATCTCCTGAGAATGAATTTTCCTTTGATTGATAGTTGTTTTATAGGCGGTATATGTAGATCCACTGGGGCATGATGTGCATAGTCAAACAAAGGTGTCCTCAAGACACTAGACTTCTATCTTAGATGGCCATGGAAGATTATGGGGATTCAACATCACTTAGAGTACAGAGTTTGAGGTATTTCAAGAGTGTATACAGATATATTAGAGACATTTCATATATGATTTACTCATGGAATTAGGTATCCCTTACATAGATCTATCTCATACACATGGCGAAGCACTGTTCTGTATTTAGAAAATTATGTAGTTTAACATCGTACAACAAGGATGATTTTAGCCTTACAGTTAGGAGAGGACTCGCTTGGGGATGAATTTTCCTTTGGTTGATGTTCGTTTTGTAAGAGAAATATGTAGATCCACCAAGGCATGATGTGAATAGCCGAACAAGGTGTCTTCATGACACTGTCCTTCCATCTCAGATGGCCATGAATGTTTATGGGGAACCATGTTTTCTCAGAGTATGGAGTTTGAAAAATGGGAAATATTTTCCTAGGAACGTAAGGAATACCCAGACTGTGATTAACTGTGAACTACTAGAACTTCCACATATATCTGACCCATATGTATAGGGGAAAGTATGATCTTTTGACTTCTCATGAGTGGGGGGCATGTACGGTATCTTGTAATATTGAGAATTGGGCCACACATAACTCTTGAAGAATCTTGCGTATTATTGTCATGCGGTCAGTACCTTTCATGGACTCCCTACACAAGTCTGATTTACGCACATGGGAGGGGGCATTTTTTCAGTGGCAGGGTCAAGATTCCAAATTCAAGCGTCACTACGTATCCTATAAGAGTAGGAATCAATCCGTACATAGTTTTGAATGATCCCTACAAATATTTGGTCCATGTATAGGGACATGCGAGGGAATTTTTTTTTGTTTTTTAGTGGTTGGGCTTGGATTCCAAATCTAGGTGTCACTACATATCCTTTAAGAGTAGTAATCAAGCCACACGTACTTATGAACGTTCTCTGTACCGATTTGGATCGGACATAGGGGTAAGAACATTTTTGTTTTATTTGTTATGGGTGTCGAGTCTACCATATTTCTCTATAATTTTTTTCATAATAGAATCCTTACCACTGATCCTAAACTCATGTGAATTATAATCGATGTGAGAAACAAGGAGTAACAATGGTTTCCTATGCCAGTGTGGGGAGATAGAGGATATGATAGAGGCATTTTTTTGGTGGGGGCTGGGCCAAGATTGTGAACCAAGGCATCGCTATATATCCTGAGAGGGTAGGAATCAAGCAATACATAGTTCTGTGAGAGATCATGTAGTTTATAATCATGTGATTTAGACATTTTGTGTTATGAAGTTTAATGTCTTGTAGTGAGGACATGAGTCACAGTTTAATGTCATGTTTCATGGAGGGGTTCCTTATAGTTTAATGTCATGTGGATGGGGATATTACTAATAGTTTAGGGTCATAGAGTTTGTACCATGGGGATAATACCATACATTTTAACAACATGTTGGTCAAGAAAATAACTCTTAGTTTAGGGTCATAGATCTTGGATCATGGCTGGCGTTGCTATTACACGAAATACTTCTTTAAAAACTTTTCATTTGTGGGAGCCCTGATGAGCTGTTCAACCATTGATATTAGGGTGTATGCTCCATTATAATAGACCCTATGAATGAAATATGGTCCTTACACTTTTTTTTATTCTTTGGTGTCTTCTTCTTGAGTATCATCGGGGTTCTGAGGACTAACACCATTTTTCCTTCAAGGAAATATCGAAGGTGAACCTTTCTGTTGAAGGCTCATGCGATCTGATTTTGATAGATTTCCAAATGGTGTAAAGTGTGCAACCTTTTCTCATCTAGCTGCTCCAAATCATGAAACCGTCTCTGAGATTTCTCATACACGGACAGTTGATCACAAATTTCCACACGAAGTGATGGCACTAGGATTTTAATAGGAAAATCCACCTCTTCCCTGTATACAAGTGAGTATGGGGTCACTTGGGTGGCAGTGTAGGTTGTAGTCCAGTAATCCCATAATGCATGAAGGAGATTGTCTGGCCATGATTTCTTATCCTTATCTACCATATTTTTGAGTATGTTGGACAGAGTCTTGTTGAAATCCTATATCTACCCATTGTCCTCTGCATGGTAGTAGGATGAACAGTTGGCTTTGATTCCATACTCTTGGTATAACTTTTCCAATTCAGTAGAGTAGAAGTTGGTGATGTTGTCCATCAGTATTATATGAGGGACACCAAATATGGTAATGATGTTGGTCTTCAAAAAGCTAATGATGATTTTTTCCCCAACTTCTTTAAGGGGTATGGATTCAGCCCATTTGGAAAATAATTTGGTTATTGTGAGTATGAACTTGAACTATCAAGCTATTGTGGGGGATATGGTCCCACAACATCCATCCCCCATGAGGAAAATGTCCAGGAGTACTTAGCAGTATGAAGTAACGCCAGGGTTCGGGGTATAAAATTAGCATGAACTTGGTAGGAATGGAACTTCTTGGCGAATATGGAATAATTATGTATCATAGAAGGCCAGTAATACTTGAACCATCAGATTTGATGAGATATCTTGGTTGCTAATTGGTGTTCACCACAAGCTCCATCCTAAACTCCATTCATGATGGCAGTAGTCTCTTCTCCATCAATTCACCTGAGGAGGACTCTATCAAGGCCTTGTTTGTAGAGAACCTTTCTTTGTTTTTTCCATTGTAAAAGGAAAAGTTGACTGTCCATATTTAGACATGTTCCCTTCCAGCCCTATCTGGTGGGAGTTCCCCCTTCCGAAGGTAATTTTTAATGGGATTCATCCAGCCTATGGTGTGACCATAAGGCTCAGAAATGGGGCTAATTTTTCCAATCACCTCTGTATTGTTTTGGATAAATTAAAAGACCATCTAAATGTGGGAAATTTTAATGACTGTTTCATCGTAGTATGGATGATCCAAGGTTGTGGATGCATTTTCCAAAGCTCCGGCTTGATCATTTTGAGATTGGGGGACATAGGTCAACATTGGTTCTGATGGGAATTCTACCATCAGTTCTCAAACATGGTTCATCAAGGGGGCCAATACTTTTTTCTCAATCGAATAGTCACCATTGACCTATTTGATGACTTTCATTGAATCACCTTTTATATTTAGGTATTTGTATTGTGAATGGAGTGCCAACTCTAGGCCCTCAATGAGGGCCTTATATTCTACTTCATTATTTGAACACCCTTTCAAAAGCAATAAAGAGTAAGGAAGGATATAATTTTTGGTGGATATGAGTATAAATCCCAGATCCACTTTGTTGAGCTTGGAATCCTCCATTATTTTCCTTATCGGGCTTCTATAATCCCCATCGAACTACATTTCCCGTATATGGGGGTTCTATTGGATGGAAAACACTTCTTCATCTGGAAGTTTAACATTCAATGGTGTTGTTTCTTCTGAGGGGTTCTTTTTCAGGAAATCTGCTAATGTCTGACCTTTGATGGCCTTCTGGGGTACGTACCATATGTCAAACTATTATATAATGACTTCCCATAAATATAGGAATCCATTTAACATGGGACAATTGAGTATATATTTGAGCAGGTTGTAACAGGAGACCAGGTGGCCTCATGGTGCTGGAGGTAATGCTTGAGTTTCTAAATTGTAAGGAATAGGGCTAGGCAGTTCTTTTCAATTTTTGAATACCATGTTTCAGCATCAATCATTGTTTGGTTGAGATAATTGAAGTTGTTATTGCTTCCAACATCATTTTTCTGTGCAAGGAAGGTGCCTAATGACCATTCCAGGGTGGTTACGTGAAAAATGAGTGGTCTCCCCTCAACAGGAAGCATCAGCACTGGTGGGATTAGGATATATCTTTTTGATATTGTTGAACACTTCTTGTAAATCAGTGTCCCACTCATACGTAACCCATTTCTTCATTAACATGGTGAAAGGTAAGCATTTACCTGTTAGGTTGGCTATGAAGCACCAGATATAGGTCATGTACCCCTATAGACCTCTCAACTTGGTGAGGTTATAAGGTGGGTACATGTCAAGGATGGTTTTGTCTTCTTAGGTTTGACTTTGATGCCATCATGGTGTATGAAGAAGCTGAGGAATTTCCCAAAGGTAACGCCAAAGGTGCACTTTAGGGGACTCATCTTTAAACTAGGTTGTCGCAGTTTGTTGAAGACAGCTTCAAGATTGGTCAGTTGGTTTGAGAGTTGTCATGATTTTACCACCAGATCATCGACATAACACTCGAAATTTTTTCCCAGGAAGGGCTTGAATATGCGATCCATGGAACACTAATATGTGGTTCTGGTGTTTTTTAGACCAAAGGGAATCACATTATAAAAAAACACTCCCTAAGGGCCCTAAAAGAGGTATCTTCTTCATCTCCCCAGGCCATCCAGATCTAGTTGTATGTAGAATAGCCATCCATGAAAGAGAGGGCCTTATATACAGTGGTTGCATCTATCAACAATTCAATGATCATGACTGAGAAATCATCTTTCAGGAAATGTCGATTAAGGTCCCTAAAGTAAATGCAAATTCTAATCTGTTTGTTATTCTTTTTAATAGGGACTATGTTTTCCAGCTAGATTGGATAATGGACTTCCTGTATGAAGTTGTCTTTGATTATCTTGTCAACTTTATCCTCTATTTTGGAAGCATGCGCCAGGTGGGTACTTTTGGCTACCTGCTTATAGCCCCAGTGACCTTCTGGTACGCCCAGATAATGAGTGGCAACCTCAGGATCGAGGCCTGGAATTTATGTGTAGCTCCAGGAAAACACATCTTGATTCTTCCTATGAAAGGATATATATGTCTCATGGTCCTTGACAGGAATATCCACACTGATTAGAGTGGGCCATGTGTTATCTTTGATTCCTAGGTTTATCTCCTTAAGTTTGTTGATTGTGGTGGAGACACCTTCTTTGAATATAGGAGGGGCATCTTTGAGGTCTTCTTCTTCTTCTTCTTCCTCTTATTCTTTATCATCTTATTACATTTCTGATGGAGAGAGGATTATTGATACAAACTCTCCAATGTTGTGAGAGAAATCATCTTTCACCTTAGTGAGTAAGGAGAGGGTAGTTTGGGTTCCTGTGGACGGGATATAAGCAACTTTGGTAGGGCTTCTCCTAGAATCACAGAAGTCATCCTGTTCTCTTATGTCTTTGGACTTGGTGGCTGTAACAGAGGTAATGTAGACAATTGAGTCTGCATCTGGACTTGCAATTTTGCATTCAACTTGATTTATGGGTAATACATACTCTTCCCCAAGCTACTGGATGGGGTTGGTGGGATCCATTTACAATCCATTCAAGACAGTAATCCAATAAATTTCATTGGCTGAAGGATGTTTTTCTTTCGATTCATAGAACCCTGCGTCGATATATTGTGACTCATAAGACTCAAATAGGGATTTATCTATGTTCAATGCCCCATGTTTCCCATTAGTTCAATATCTGATACACTGATGGTATGATGGTGGAATTGTAGTGTGCTAATGCCGCCAAGGCCTCCCTAATAGGATGTTGAAGTCCATACTTTTCCTCACTACCAAGAACGAAGAATCTGACATGAGGTCTCTAAGCCGGGTTTTAAGCATGATTCATCCCAACAGCTTCTACTCACTTTTTGTATATCCTAGCAGATTTTTGTTGCAGGGTGTCATGTTTATTTAATCATAGCCCAGCCAATGAATTGTTCGTAGAGGGAAGATATTGAATCTAGGTCTGTTGTCGATGAAAATCTTTCGGACATCAATTCCATTTATCTTTCTAGACACATATAAGGGTTTGATGTGCCCTTGTGTGATGGAATCTTCATCCCTATCTGTGAAAGAGATTAAGGTGTGACATCTTCAGGATTAGTCTCTATCCGATAGAATTCAGCTGCTACTACTTCGGCCACAAAATCCTAGTGACTTAGTAAGGCTTCGATAAGTGCCTACCTATAGTCTGCAGATAGACTTAACGCATCTAGGATTGACAACATTATTGGTACTGAAGTCATCTATTTTAAAATATCATATTTCTACTAATGCTTATGTCTTGTTGTCTCCTTATGATGGTGTCGTTTGGTGGGGTAGTTCCTATTATACTATTTGGTAGGGTGGTTCCTGTTGTACCAAGTCTATTGGTATGAAGTCTGAATGTGTTAACACTAGATTCATCTTTGATATCAGCTCATCATTTTGCTCATACTTTTGTCCCTTCGGGCCCTTAGAGGACTGCGTGGTTGAGGATGGTAGTTGTGTTGCATCAAGAAATTTTGGGGGAATGGTTGGTTGTTTCAATTACGCTTAGAGGATTCCATGAACTCGGTTGAATGTTTTCTAGGTCATCCAATTGTCAAATTTTTTCTCCTTGCTGGTGACTGTTTTCCATTCCTCTTCCTCTCTTGAGTCTATGGTGGAAACATAAACCACTTGTTCTGGCGGCTGGTCCAACATGATTCAGTTGGAATCCACCATCTTTTATAGGAGATCCTTGAAGAAAAATAATTCCTGGATGGTGTGTCCCAATATACAGTGACAGGGACAATAATTTTGATGGTCATCGAGACCCACTTCATCGGCTCGCTTTGTCTCTGGTAGTCGGAGCAAGTTGCAATTCATGGTGGCTATGAAATATTCATGGACTTGGTCATCTCGGAATGAGTAGAATTTATTTCTTAATTATTCTAACTTATTTATTTTACCACCTCATCACTTAGTTTCTAAGGTGGGGGTGGTTGTTGGCATCCAGGGGGACCTGCACGGTTCGGTGGAAGTCTCGCAACTGGGGATAGTGCCGGGAGTGGCTTAAGCGCGACAGAAGTCGCTTCATATTTTCCCAATCTTTTTCCTGGGGATGATGGGGCCACTCAAGACTTGAGATTGGTCTATTATAAGGATTATTCAATACTTTAGGAAATGGCAGAGAAATATCAAAACCCACTTGTTCACTTCACTGAGACGAGTGGTGTTCAAAATTCATCATGAAGGTTATCGATACACATGGAGAGAATTTCATCATGGGGGAGAAGTAAGTTTAGGGAATAAGTCAGGCATTTCCATATGGAAATGAAGCCTAAGACTCTTTCATTCTATCACTATTTTCACTTCATGAGGTCACTAACCGTTGTCTTGGGCATCATTGAACTGAACTAGAATAGAAACTGTCATAGGAGGTCCTCCCAACTTGTGATTGAGTCAGCTGGCATGCTATTATACCATATAAAAGTTGAGCCCTGCAGGGTTCACATGAAAAACCCGAGTTTTACTACTTCTTGCTGCTTCGGAGTTCCCATCATGGGGTCGCAGTAATAGGCATAGTTCATTAAATGTTGTTCCAGGTCCCCTAAGCCACTGAACACTGGGAATACGGGGTTTCCGAAGTTTGGAGGTGGTGGAATGTTGCTCACCCAATTGAGGTAGGGTTTTTTCTCTGGCTACATCAGAGTGTACCACCCCTCCATGGCTTCTAGTCAAGCTATTAATTAATTGATGGTGTTCAAGATCCCTTGATGCATATCCTGATGGGCTTGAGCTTGGGCAGGAACGGCAGCGGCCGAAGCTGGGAGTTCTGGCGCTGTTGGAATTTGGGGTGGGTACCCAGCTTGGGGTACCATTTATGGGTTTACCTGAATATATTTTGGATTCCATCTCAGTGGGAGGAAGTTTTGGTGTCCTTTCGGGGTTGGGTTTAAGTAGTTTAACGGTCCCGGTGCAAGATTGGATGGGCCTCTGAGCTTGACTTCATTCCCTGGGATGAGTGCATGTGGAAAGGGATCCTCTTCTAGGAATACCTGCTGACGTTCCGTTTGCTGAACACATCCATCATGGTATCTCCCTCGACAAAACTCATCATTAATTTGTCTGAGCACTTTCATTTATTTCTTCTGCTTTTAGAACATTTCCTCAAGAGTGAGTGACACATTCTCAAGGGGAGGAGGAGGCAGGTCATATATGACCTTGGATTTACTCTTCTCTTTGTTAGGGGTTATTAAGGGAGGTAGTGACGAATTAACTGAGGGGGCACCCAAATTTAGGACCGCTCTCTGGTTCTGGGTATGCACACCATTAGGCTCAATGTGGGATGCTTCCAAGAGGGAACCATATTCCCTTGCATCCTCTTCCTCTGTTTCATTTCCCATGAGATCTATGGGGTTGATGTTTACCACGTTCACTGACACATACCGCATTGGGGGTGGTGTACCCGGTGCTGAATGGTAGGAAGGATTGATGCGTCCTTTATTGGATTTTCTCCTTCTATTATTTGGTATTCGTTGGGTTTATTGATGAATATCAACCTGAAGGGATCCATGATCAGACCGCGTAATGTGCCTTTTTCTCTTAGGCTGTGAACCATGAGAAGGGGTGGAATAGGTGACTCCTCTTCCCATTGTTCTTCTTAAAAGGGAGAAAATAGACATCTGTTGTGTGGGGACATGAGGTAAAAATTCCCCCAGCCCTGTGGAATGCGGTTGTTCTCATTCTTCAATTGATGCACTATAGACAAGATTTTTTGGTCTTATGGGAGAATTTTGATTTAAAAATGCCCCCAGTCCTATGGGATGGGGTTATTCCTACATCACGATGGTAGATACTGCTATCACCACATTTTTTATTTCATGCACTCCTACGTAGGTGTGAGCAGATTATGGCATTGGGTCTGCACAAAGTTTATGGTCTTTTGAATTCATAATCACTTATTTCTGGTTGTCTTCCCTTAGGCAGGAAGCATGCTGGATGTTCATGGTTTCCTGACTCAGAAGATATTTAATGTCTTGATCTCTTCGGTCCTCATGCTTTTGAGACTTACTTTGGGAAATTATTTGTTGATAATCCCATATTTCATATACAGGGGTTTTATTTCATTGCTTCCTTTGGGTAATGACATTGTAGGATGTCATTTCCAATGAGGTTTGCTAGAAGGGACATGGGGTGAAGTGCAGAGCTCCATGTTCTCCCCATCCCCAGATATGAACTCTAGTCGAGGTGTCTCCAATGAGGTGATTCAACTTGTGCAGTGCATGGAGGTAAACCAGTTCAAGATTTTTCTTTTTTCCTTTCTGATTTTGGATGTTGTGCGGACAGGAGGGCTTAAAGGTCGATTAGATGATGAAGATCCCCTAAAGTGTTGACATGGTCCACATACCCTTTGTAGGGAAGGATTTTTTTTCATCTGATGAATATTTTTCCATATATTGAGGCGAATTTCATGCGTACATTCCCTATAAAACGCTCCTAGTATATGGAAGTGATAAGTGGTCGTAGACCAACAAATCACTGGTATATTATCCTTAGCTAGTTGTCTTCTCACAAGCAATGTATCCTGATGTTGTTCTTCTGGGGGATCCTCTACTTGATATTCCCAGATCGACTACTTCTTAATAATTTTGTTCCAGGATCCTAGGATAGTGGGAGCCTCATTGATATGTGAATGGTGCAAAGGTGGCTCAGAAGATGAGTGTGACCCTGGACTATCCTCTGGTTGAGAAAGCATATCACTCATTATAGATGGAGTGATTGACATGTTTGACTCCATATTTACGAGCACATTATCATAATAGGGATTTCTTGAATTTTTTTTAGAAAGGGGAGGACCATCTTGCGAGCATGACTTTTGGTTGCGGGGAGGACCTTCGCAATTGGTGCTGCAATGGTGAGGGATACTATTGCAACTCGATGCCTGACTACGAGAAATGTCTTTGTGGAATATACCCTGTTGAAGACCTTCAAGGCGAGCTACAGTGAGGGGAGTACCTTCTTGATTCTTGATTTCACTGATGGGAGAACCTTATAGACGACTTCTATGATTGAGAGGACTACCATCATAGCTTGATACCTAGCTGTAGGGAGAATTTATATAGTGCACATCTTGGGGAGGACCTTCAGGCTATACTACAATGAGGGGAGGACCTTCTTGTTACTTGATGTTACTATGGGGAGGACCTTTATAGCAACTTACTTTATGGGGAGGGCCTTCACAATGATTGTCATCATGGTGAGGACCACCATCATGAATTTATTTCCAACTATAGGGAGAATCCTATCTATAGCGTATACACTGGGGAGGACCATCAGGGCAGACGGCAGCAAGGGGAGGACCTTCTTTCTATTTGATCTTGAAGTCAGGGGGAGGGATACCCAACACACATCAAGATATAGGCTCAAATGATTGATCATTCCTAGCCTATGGAGTGAGCCCCAATGGGTGCTTTGGAGAGGACCTTCAGAGCTGCTGGTAGAGACATTACGGGGAGGGCCTTCGCAAATTCTACTAACACTTCCATAATTTGGTAATGTATTTAAAGGGTGCTGAGCCTTTATTGATATATGTTTGAGGGAATCAATAACCCTAGCTTCCAACAAAGCAGAATCATGTATGTGCCCTTCCTTTTCTGGTTTCCTTTAGCACATTTTATTTTTGAGTGCTCTCTTGTGGGAAACCAGGGCTGCCTACTGTTGGTAACAACTTTCATATAAGGGTCCCCATCTTGTTGGGTCTCATGATGTCCTTGGGATATGCTGATGATCACCTTGAGTTTTAGTAGGGATATATTCCTACCCTGGAGTAGCCACCATGTTGGACCGACGTCCCCCGATTGGAACATGTATTTATTCCCGATTCGGTTGTCCATGTATCATGGGATATTTTCATCGAACCTCCTAGACCAGGGAAGGGATGCATAACTGCTCTAGAGTGACTAAACCATTTTGTGAATAAGTTATTCCACTCGAAGAAACCGGGTTGTGGGGCCAATTTCTCACCTTTTCAACTAATTCAATAATATCTTGGCATGTATGGATGATATGGTATGGGATCTATGTCTAATATTTCATCATTACCAGGATGTGATATGATACATATTTATCTCGAATGGTTATGATGCCCCATTACTATATTAGAGCAGGAGATTTTGCATTCTCCGGTCCTCCATGGGTTTCCAGTAGATACTGGCAGTTCTCTTGTGTCAGGATAAAGGAATGAGTCTGCCACTAGTTTTCCTCTCTGGTTTCCACTATATTTGACTTGGGGTATTCATATTCAGGATCATGGATTTTTATCTCCTCTCTTTCCACTATATTTTTCTCATAGACTTTATATGCATCCACAGGAATTTCACTCTACTCATATTTTCTTGCCACCCTTTTTGAATGGTGGGCTTGATATGCATCAGTAGGGATTTGTACCTGTGTATAGTTGGTTGTCATCCTATATGGATGACGGGATTCCTATGCATCGGTAGATATCTGTATCTGCCTTTAGTTTTCCACTTTGTCTGCATGGAGGGATCAGTGAACACTATCAATAAATTGCATGTACTCATATTGTTCCACCTTATTTCTGTGGTGGGATTGATTGGAGCGGGTAAATTTTTATGTCTTCCCGTTGAATGTCGTCGTGTTAGTACACCAAATTTTATCTTAAGGAACTAGGGTGATAGTGTGTTCCTCGTTATATATTTTCTACCCCTGGCAGATAGCCCAAGGGGATAGGGTCTCCTGGACTTCAGCAGGATCCCTCGGTATAAGGTCCTCTTCAGCGTGAGGAGGCATGGTCATCCGGTGTCGACGACAACGCTCTCTGGCGGGGGTCCATGAGTATGACCCCTGTACTATTGAGATGAAGTTTTCCGCATCGACTTCATCTGCCTCCCTAAGATAAGGGAGGTACTCATTGTCTTGTTATGGGGATAGGCTCCCTAAATGGTTTGAGTCAACCACCAGGGCCACCTTGTGCTAGGGTGTCAGTTGTGGCTAAGGAGGTGGCTGGAGAACATTTCAGACTAGAGGGATTGTCTCGCGGCCTCCATCATGGGGAGAGTACCATTTCGGTGGTACTCTTTGATCAATGTGTTGTATACCTATCATTGAAGATTCTGGGTAGGCGAGGGGGTTCTTCTCTTCATTGGGGCCCCATCCGCCTGCGGGATCACTGATGCGTGTGTCTTCATTGGTTGTTGGGATGCAATTTGGATCGAAGGTTTCTCTGTAGGAACCTATAATACACATATATGACATACAGATCACAAGATTAAATCAAATTAGAATTATTTTAAACATATTCATATTTTACAATTCAGCTTATCCCCCTTCCCCTCTCTTTTTTTTATTGTGGGGAAAAGGGGGTTGAGTGGGGTAGAACCGCCACCTTGGTTAAGGATTCACATCGGGTTCACCAATTTTGTTTCGCCTCTGAGGAGGCTTGTTCGACAAGTACGGGGGAGAAAAAAAGGGTTCGACATGCAATATAATTTTGTGTCTTTTATCATTGGGGTAGAACCGCCACCTTGGTTAAGGATTCATATCAGGTTCACCATTTTTTGTTTTGCCTCTGAGGAGGCGCATTCAGCATGTATAGGGGTGAACAAAATTTTCTAACGTGTAATATCCTTTTGGGTCTATTATCATTGGGGTAGAACCACCACCTTGGTTAAGGATTCACATCAGGTTCACCATTTTTGTTTCACCTCTGAGGTGTCGCATTTGGGGTGATGAGGAAATGGTCCGACGGGAATCATCAGCTGTCTCTTTCTTCTAGAAACTGTATCTTGTCAAATTTACTATTTCTTTTATTTAGACCCATTCTGAATCATTATCATTTAAAGGAGGTTTGGATTAACCCCATGGGGACTTGGTAATTTACCCCTTCTTTATTATGAAGGATATTCCATAGTAAAATGGTCCCAACGGGCGATTTCATGGGGACAAGTAATTATGAAATTGGTCCTCCTCGGATATAACTTCCTCAGATATTCTCTAACGGGTTTATTTGTGGAGACAAAAACACCCAACGACCCTGGTATCCATGATTTATGAACCTTCTTTCCAAACCAAGGTTCTCATTGGACAATGGTTTGGCCAACGACACTTAAGGACTCCATTGGTTGAGAGGATAGAAAGTCAGGCTCACCACACCCCTTTTGCAGTAGAATTATTACATATTCTAGGACTCTATTATATATTTAAGTCATGTTCATATTTTTGTGAATCCTTGGTTCATTCCAAAAGAGCATGTCCATGGGTTACCCCTAGTTTGCAGGATCGTCATAAGCATACATGGATTTTATGCTACGGAGGTAATGCTGACTTAAGCCATGAAACAAGGCACTATAGATTTTATCACCATCCAGGGGGTGGATGATGACTTGTGGTTGGGATCGGACCCATGATATGGGTTTCTTACATATCCTCATGGGAGGAATCAGAACCCACATAGTTCAGAATTGTTGGGACTTACGTATAGAAGCTTCCCATTTGAGGGGACATGATTGGGTGAACCCTTTTGGAAGGGCACCCTTTTGAGATCATTTATTCAAGAAAGAATCCTACATATCTTGGTTTAACTAGGAATATGAGTTATTGTAGTTCATAATTGTGTGGATGTTTAAATTTTCACAAACCTCTAAGACCATGTGAGTCATTCTCGATGTGAGAAACAAGAGGATATGATAGATCCAACCAACCACATGATTTCTCTCCTACTGGTGGGAGAGGGAGATCATACGATGGAAGAGGATGGGGTGACAGTGGGCAAGGGTGTGGAGCGATGATCATTTTAATGTGAAATTAAATTAAAGTTCATTAAGCTAGGCCTCTGAATATTGGGGACTTACCTTAGTGGGAGTTCCTAGGAATGCATTCTGGGGAGTGGGGGAGTTTCATCATCATCAAAAGGGGAATTGAACATAACCCCTTTTATAGATCACTATTCCTCATTGAATGGAAAAGCAAGTGATCACCCGAAATTCCTAAAACACGGAAGTTCATGTTAGCATCCCAAGGTTGGAATTCAGGTTACCATGGGAATGTAGACCCATAGATATCCCCAAAGCTTGAACCATTGTGGGTAGAACCTTTGTGGCTCCTCTTAACATCGGTATGTAGACTCAAAGGGGAACACTAGTGCACCCAATGGTTTGATCATATGGGTATGGTGGCTTTGGAGGAGGCATTGGAATGATATTGGGGGACTATTTTACAGAGGTATTATGGAGTAATAGATGGTAATGGAGGGGAGATATTGGAAGAAGAGGAATGAATACCAGAAAACACGTACTGTTTTCTTTTGCAGGATGGGGGGAGCTCCTCATACCATAGTGGTATATGGGCAGAGGGGTCGTCCGTGTACCGAAGTGGTACGGGGGCATGGGTATGGACCACCACACACCATAGAGTTATGTGATCGTGAATATGGTCTATCACACCACTTTGGGTTCTATCCACATACTGATGTAGTACAGGACGCTGATTTGAATCCATGTAGCGATACACTATGTGGAAAACCATATTGAAGGAGGGCCTGGGGGAACTATCATTCACGGGGATTTCATCTGCGAGAAATATGTGATTAGTGGTTTCACCAATTAGGTTTTAGGTTCTATTATTATTAAGTTCCCCCGTTTTGTGTTTCGCTGATAGCTTTATCTAAGTAGAGTCTGGTTCGCAATTCGGGCTTCATCGATGATTCAAGACTGGAGCTGGAATCTTCCCCAAGTTATTTCTTACAACCTATAGGGTCCCCTTTGATCTTTATTTTTCTATCCCCTATCAATTTATTTTATGCTCTTTTTATAGAGTATTATGGGAAATCGTATCCATAGGTATGTGGCACCATTTTCAGAGGACCATGAAGAGATTTCCTGACCCGCGGAAGACATGATCTACTAGGGTTTTGCGGAGGCTGCGGTTCGCGATCATGGTTCGTGGTTCACTGCCGATTTTCTTCATCTGCGAACTAATGAGTCTACAAGATGGTATACAGATGGAATTATCATGCATGATTCTTTCAGCGATAAGGTTCATGGTCCACTGGGTTCACTAGCCATCGCTCTTCGGGCCAGTGATTCGTGGGTCGTTCTGCATACCAGTGGTTCGTGATCTAGGCAGTTCGTGGCCCCTTCTTGGTGATAGTACATGGTCCACTTAAAATATATTTAAAATATTAACTTCCTTCAAGTTTATTATGATGTTTTTAGCTCAATTTTCATCCATTAACCTTGTTAGACTTGTAGGAATACATGTGTCCTTCTGCAAAGTGTTTGTGGGGGTATTTTCTTCCTTTGGAGAAATTTTCAGGACCCATGAAATAGAGATACTAAAATGGATATGTAAATTCCCATAATTTTAATGATAAAAATCATAAAATACATTCATGGTAGTATATAACCCATATAAAAGAAATAGTTGGTCAATATGGCATGCGTCTCACAGAACTAAAAAGTGGGACGGAAATCCATTACCCTAAGTATTGTATTCCTTCATAAACATTAAAACTTACTAAATAATAAATATAATTTTATTATACATATATTATAAAACAATATTTATATATATCATACCATATATGATTTTATTATGACCTTTTATTACCTTTTTATTAACAATTCTGTGTTAACATTATGTTCTGGGTAATAACTGTTTTGTTTTTCATGTATGTTGGATTTTTTATTTTTGGTCCAATTACATTGATAGTTATTTCATTATAACTAGAATTTCAACCATTATATAAATACCTTACATATTCAGTATATATTTATTTATAGTAATCCAAAAAATCAGTGATAGAAAATAAAATACATCATTCATGGAGATGGTAGGTCATACATATGAATGAACGATATTTCTATTATCTTGTAAAATTGAAAGAAACAAATGTAAATGATATATTATCATTCCAAAATCATTTTTATACCATATATATCACATATTTTCATTAAAACCATCCCCAATACCTTTCATGTAAAGCGTTAATGAATCACATCACTTTGCGAAGTTGTTGTCCATCGTACACATGAGCGATGTTATCGTATTACAAAAAATGGAAATCATGAAGTTATGTGTGATATAATAATTATAGAGGCATAATAATATCATAAATATCATATATAAAGAGGATATTATAAGGGGTGGCCTTTTATAAATGAGGTGAGTGGTAAATTTGTATTTTTTTTGAAAAGGGAGAATTCCTCTCATGTTTTTTTTCATGTCACGGGGATCCAATAACGGAACAGTCTTGATAATAGTAGGTATAAGGTTGAAATATGGCCATAAAATGGTTTTTGGTTAAGTTTTGGGTTATTTTTAACCCTAAAATTTATATTTTAACCCCCTAGTAAAACAATTACCTTAACAACGATAAATAATTTTTACTATGCATTTTGGTCAAAAATCAAGTTAACATTATTAGATAATATAAATTATCCTGACTAAAAATATTTAATCTATTTTTAAAAATTCTATTCACGTAATTAGCAAAATTTAATTTAAAAATAATCCCACATATGTGATTAGAATGTGGGTTTCTAAAGAGAAAATATTCAAAAGTTTGAAATGTTTTTATATCGAATTTCAATATAAAATTGATTCCAATGAAATAAATTAGATTAATGGATTTATATTTGAACTAATGTTAGTTTAAAACATTTTGATAAATATAATTTAGATTTATAAATAAATTAAATGAAAAAATAGTTTTCAATTAAAATTTAGTATTTTTCACTATTCATCAAAAAGTGCAATTTTTCAAAAAAATATAAAAAATTCACCGTAATAAATTTTGACATGATGATTTATAAAATTAAGTTTATTTTATAATATTAATTTTCTTAAAGTGTGAGAAATTAATTTTATTATTGATCACAGAATCAAATAAAAAACATTTTTTTGATAAAATAGTATTTTTCAATGCATATAAAGACTTTACAAAAAATTAATTAATTTTTATCAATATGTTTCATTTATATAAAACCAAAATAATTAATATTTAAAAATTATTTATTACTATTCACATCGCTAAGTTTAAATCCTAGGTTATAAATATCTTGTTTAAATAATTATAGTAATAATATATCATGGTTTTTTTAAAACACAGTGTCATGTGTAACCAAAGCTAACCAAGTGTTGAATATAGAATAAGCATAAGTTGGTGTTATGTGAAATTATAGATATAAAATAAATTTAATCTTTTTAAAATAAAATTATTCATAAAAACTTAGGCTGTTACATTCAATCCCACTTAAAATTCATTACTCTAATACAAAAAATGAGGATAATTCTACCTCATCATTTCATCATGTTCCAACATATATTCCTCAAAGTACTAGTTTTGATACAAAACTTTGATCAGGTGTGTGGCCTTATTTCATAGAACTTTCTCTGTATGATCTAGAATCACTACCAATTGATGCTTATAAGAAAGATCTTACTCCATTGGTATGACCTTTGAGTTCAGTACATATGAATAGTCATGTATGTACTTCCTCATGAGAGATACATGGAACACATCATGGACTTAAGAGAGGTTTGGTGGAAGCATCAGCTGATAGTCTACCATCCCAATATGATCAATAATTTAAAAGAAACTGATATACTTAGGGATTAGTTTCCCTTTCTTCCTGAATCTCATAACCTTATTTTTTGGAGAAATTCTTAGAAACACCTCATCACTGATTTCATATTCTAGATCATGTTAGACATTATCATCATATCTTTTATGTTGAATCTGAGCTACCTTGATCTGTTACTTAATGGATTTAACCTTCTCTACCATTTCTTCAGATATCCTAGTTCCCAATATCTTTCTTTATTCAACTTCATTGAAGCACATCATATATCTACATTTCTTTCCATAGAGGGCTTCATAGGGATCCATATGAATTCTCAAGTGAAAGTTATTATTGTATGAAAACTCAAATAGTGGAAGGTATTGATCCCAACCACCTTTGAAATCCAAATAAAATATCTCAATATATCCTTTAGGGTTTGAATTGTTATCTTAGACAGAAAATCTGTATGAGGATGATATGTATTGTTGAAACTCAAATTTATATCAAGATATTATTGAAGACTCTTTTAGAACTTTAACAAAAACCTAGGATCCCAATAAAACATAATAGAATGTGTTAATCCAAGCAACCTTACCACTTCCTCAGTGTATATCCTGGAAAGTTGATCCAATTATAATTATTCTCTAATAAAGATGAAGTGTGATGACTTAGTAAAGTGATAAACTATGAACCATATATAAAAATTCCTTTAAAACATTTTGGGGAGTCTAAAAACAAAATGAATGGTGATTTTCCCACTTTCATTCTAGTATGGGTAATAGAAATAACATCCCCTTAGACTTTTTTCTTTTATCCTTAACTTTCTGATATACCAAGTACTGAGAAATAAACTCTACAATATATCTCTTTATTACATCCCATCAAAAATACTCTTTCAAGTCTCTATACATCTTCGTACATCCTAGATAAATAGAGAATGAATAACTATGATATTCCTCTAACAAATCCTTATTCAAATATTGTATGGATAGAATGAATATATAGTTCCTAAACCATATCACTCCATCATGGTCAAGGTTAAACTCAAGAAAATGCTAAACCTCTTTTGAAACTCTACATATGGATCCTATTCCCATTTAATCCTCACTAGGATAGATGTTTTAATATTCAATTGACCAAGATAATATTTTTACCATTCCTTTAGGATTTATATATCTATCCTTCAAAAATCTAGAAATATTAAATCATTTTTAATCCTCACCATGGATAAGAAAGAATGATCTTTTAGACTCAAAGCATTGGTCACCTTGTTCACTTTCCCATAGTGGTAATGTATTACGTGGTCATAATCTTTAATTAGATATTAACATATTATTTGGAACATATTCAACTCCTTCTATCTGAATATATAATTTAAACTTTTATGATTGGTATATATCTCAAATGTTTCCCCATAAAGAAAATTCATCCATATATTTAATAAAAAAAATACTACACCTAACTCCAAATCATGATTTGGGAAATCTTTATCATGAATATTAAATTTTAATGAGGAAAAAGATATAACCATGTCATTATGCATAATAAAACATACCAATACCTTATTGTATGCATAAATATAGATTAAAAACCCTTCTCCACTATAGAGTAATGTAAGAACATGTGCATTGACTAATATTATCTTTAGTTCCTTGAAATTCTCCTCACATTTATCTATCCAGAGGAACTTGTTTCCATTCTGAGTTAACTTGGTGAGTGAATTAGATATTAATGATAAATTATCCCCAAACCATTGATAATATCTAGCTAAACAATTAAAACTATGGATCTTTTTCACCATGGTTGGTTTGTGCCAACATTCAATCACCGTCATCTTTTAGGGATATACTAATATACCCTCTCATGAGATTATATGACCCAAAAATAAAAACTTTTGCAACAAAAATTAACACTTTGTAAAAAATTTATATATTTTCTCCTTAGGAGATTTATTACAATTATAAAGTGATATTCATGTTCTTCCTTACTCTTTGAGAAGATAAGAATATCACCCAAAAAGACTGCTAAAAACTGATTAAGGTAATCACTAAAAACTCTATTCAATAAATCCATGAAGATGATAGAGGAATTAATAATAAATAATGGAATCTCTATATATTCATAGTTCCTATACCTTATAAAAAATTCTTTCTTCTGAATATCCTCCTTCTTGACCCTTAATTGATGATATCTAGAATGAATGTCAATATTGGAAAAGCATTAAGCTCTACACAGCTGATCAAACAAGTCATAAATATGGGGAAGTAGATACTTGTTCTTAATTTTGATTATGTTCGGCTCTCAATAATAAATGTAGAGTCCCATCAATATATATTTTTAAAAAAAAGAATGGTTGAACCCCTAGGTGACACACTTGGCTAAATGGATCCCCTATCAAGATTTTCCTAGAGTTTCTTTTCCATTCCTACAGATCAATCAAGGGAATTCTAAATGGATTATTTGATATTTATGCAGTACCAGGTATGAGTTCTATTGAGAACTCAACTTAATTTTTTGGTTTAAGGATAAGAAACTCTTTTGGGAAGACATTTTCAAATTACCAAACAATAGGCATATCATCGATGTCGAGTTTCTTCCCAACTATTTGAGATAAACACCCACTATGAATGGTAATTAAGAACCATACAATGGATGTGATATCTATAAGAATTTTTTACTTATCTTCACATTGATATAAGATCATAGTTTTGTTTGGAATATCCAACATGACGTACCTTCCTTGACAATTGATGTGGGATTTGTGTAGAGAAAGTTAATCCATGCCTAATATCACATCAAATTCCACCAGAGGAAGAATACCAAAAAAATTTGGAAACGCATTCCCATAAACATAAAATGGTGATGAATCATATAATAGAGATGTGATCATCATTCCATTAGGGGTTTTCACTACAAATTCTATATCTAACCATTTGGGTGGCATCTTGATACCCATATAAAATTCTTAAGATATTAAAGAATGGGTTGATCCAAAGTTAAATAAGATATTAGTAGTTCCAGAGTGGAGGTAGGAGAACCTTTCACTATGTTTTTATCATTTCCCTAGTTATAAAGAGTGATCAAATGATATTTCCCCTTGTACCTTGGCTTAAGAGGTTGATGACATCGATCGTCATCATTAACCTTCAAATTTGGGAATTGGTTATCATAATGCTCATACTCCTCGAATTTGAAACACTAGATTGTTTGTGGTGTACTTTTTGTTGAATTATCTCTATTCTCATCATTATATAACTTCTTCACATTACTTATGAAATAAATTTCCCATTTAAGTTCCCTTAAAAGCATAAAACATTTACTAGTCCCCTTAAGATAATTTCCTCCTTGTTTCTACTTACACCTTGAGTATAAATGAAATATTTTCTTCCTCTCTCCATGGTTTTTAGATTTCCCTTTGAAATCCCTATTCATTTACTTGTTCAAACCACGATATTGATATGTAACTCCAACCTCTATTTACAACTTGATAGAACATCGAACATTCACTTTATAAGGTGTAATTTACATTTTAGAAATGAAATAATGGTCTCCCCAATCCCATTTTCATTATTATTTTATTAAATAAATATACATTGTTGACCTCCATGTTTTAATGACCACCAAATAATGTTTATTATATTATTAATAATCTTTATGTTTTCTATTATCATTCTACATTATAAATCATATTGGAGAAAATAGGGTTACGTCTGGAAAGTCTCACTGCCCAGGTTGAGTCACCGCTAGAAATGTTTCACCACTAAGAAAGTCTCGCCGCTAGGATCCAAAATCTTCTAAGTATGGGATGACTCGCCATTAGCATGAGTCACTGCAAGTAAGTAAATTTGGATAAGTTTTGGAAACACTCACCACCAATAAAGACTCACCATTAGCAAGAGTCGCTACTAGTAAGGAAATTTGGATAAGTGTTGGAAACACTCACCACCAATAAAACTCACCCTCTGCTATGACATACCTCTAAATTGAGAAATTGATAAAGTGTGGGGAATACCAACCATCAGATATGTATCACTTCCAGAATAGAAAATTACCTAAGGGTAGAGATGACCCACTGATAGATGAGTCACCTCCAGAACAATAAGGTAGCTAAGTGTTGGCATCACCTACTACTGAGAAGATTCATTGTCTTCCTGATATACCGCCAGATTCTGACTCACCACAAGAAGTTCTCACCATTCCAAAGAATCACTACTAGGCTCTAAGTCACTAATAAATCAAGATACCTTCAGAAATTTTCACCATTCTAAAGACTCACTGCTACTATTTTTTTAATTAAATGATTCTAATGGAAATTTTATGGAATTTTATTCCAAAACTTATTTTAATGATTCTTCCTAAATTTCTCGATAGGGATTCATTAAATAATTTTTCAGTCCAAAATATGAGAATTTAAGATATACAAATTGATTCTCACATGGATTATTTTGTTTCTACTACTGATAAAAGATAAAGTATACACCCCTGTGCATATACATGAAATATTGAACAACTGAGACATACACAAAGCTACACACATAAAGTGAGTTGAACCTCATTTCAAGAATCAGAAGAGCATGCATGATGCATCTTACTTACACACAAATCTGAGGCTAGAGCTTAACGAACATTCAGATCCAACAATCAGAATAGAAGAGTTTATGATACTATGTTCCACTACAAATATTAGAACCTCGACTAGAGCCTCATATAAATCTACATTCAAGAGTCACAAGCTACATATCCTATCATATAGAGTAACATAATTATTTCTACATTCTTACTTGGTCTATTTGTTCATTTATATTTATATTATGAGAAGTGTGTGTGTGTGTGTACCCTATTTATCACATGCACACTGTCTCTTGCACCTAAACTATAATATACTTAGATATCTTCTCAAACTCTTTTTACAACTATTTTCCACATTTTGTGGTATAGGTCTTGTTCTGACCTGTTTTTTTATCTATACACCCATAAAAACTATAGAATTAGTCCTTGTGTGGCATGTATGGTTTTCATAATATTGTAACACATGATCTAGGTTGTGGATCAAAAGTTTATTTTATATAAACTTCTTGGAAGTAGGTGATTTCCAAGTGGAGAGGAGAGAGTCTCAACTTGAGACTGAATCTCTTGTATTCAAATTTCTTTTTGTGTTTTGTTTTATTTATTTTATAATATTTAAAACAGAATTTGTTTCAAACTATAAAAAATAATTACATTGATAATTAACCTTAATTAGAGTTTATATAATAATTTTATGTATTAAATTGATTTAAATAGTTAAAATATTATTATATTTTTTTAACTGGGTACTAATCAATATTTAAGAATTATATTAAAAGGTAAAGACTGATATTGATCCGCTGTTTTGGTTGGGGGATTTTATTTTTAACTTCTTTTTAACATATATTTCCTTGGGTAATCAATTCACCCCCTCTTGAGAAACTCACTCTGACCAACATTTGGTATCCAAGGATTAAGCTTCGGTATCGATGTTTTTAACTCTTTTTAACTGTGATTTTAGTTGTGTGTTAAAGATATTAAATTTATATTATTTATAAATTTAATTCTTTAAATGGATAATAAATCAGAAGGTTATACTAAAAACATGCTTCCTTTTTTAGTGGTAATAATTATATTTAGTGTAAGATAGAAATGAAAATGTATATATAAATAATGGGTTTTGATATTTGATCTGCTATTGAGGATAAGTGTGAGTTGCCTAATACTTATAGAAGTACTTGGGATGATGCTGATAATTTATCTTATAATAATAGTTGCAAAGATATGAATGCCCTATATTGTTAATTTGGAGATGGGTAATTTAACATAATTTATTATAGTAAAAATTAATTTGAAATTTGGGACACATTAGTTTTTTTACAAAGGAACAACCAATGTCTAAGAGATGAGAATGAATACATATGCTATTAAGTATGATACTTTTAAGATGAATCTCGATGAATTAATTTTTGAAATGTATCTTAGGTTCAATAAAATTTTAAACACCATGATCTAGCTTGGAAATACAATGTCTGATAAAAACCAGATTATGAGATTGCTAATATTCCATCCAGAAAGATGTAGAGGTTCATCTTTTTAAATTAGAGAGTCATGTGACATCAACAAAATAACATTCAGGGAACTAATTGTGAAACTGATGATGTATAAAGAAGATTTCAAATTCAACCATGAGGAGGATGATGAGACAAAAAATAAATTCTGTATCTTTAAATTATATTGTATCCAAATAAATAGAAAAATAAAAGGAAAAGATAGAAGTTGAAAGTTAAAGTGACAGTGAGTCACCTCTAGGCAGTGATGAGGAAATAGACCATTTGGACATAAGGTTTAAGAAGTTTCAAAGAAAGAATAATTTTTTCAGAAATCATAATTATAAAGTAAAATATTACAGTAAAGGAACATGGAAGAGAGATTAGAAAAATTATGAGGAAACTAAGGACATAACCAACTATGAGTTGAAGCACAAAGGACATGACAAGATAGACTGTCCAAATTTGAAATACAAAATGAAATATGATGAAAATGACTAAAGGTATAATAAAACCATAAAAGTAACATGGAGATCATCTAAGGACTACTCTAGTGACTCAAACTCTACTCCTAAATACAAGTCTGACTTAGCCAACATGTTCTTCATGAATAATGTCTCTAAGGTACCTATTGTATCATCTGTTCTTATTTCTGACTGTCCAAAAAATGAACCAACTGCTGATGATATGACTAATGAAGAAATGTTTTAATATTTCAATATGCTTGAAGAAACTTTTAATTAACATAAGGACAAAAATAAAGTTCTAAAAATACAACATGCTTTACCTGCCAATATTAAATTTTATTTATATGTGGAAAAAGAAAAGAGTTCTCAACTCTTAAAAGAGAAAACTGAACTTAAATTATCTAATGAGAAACTGAATAAGTATTTAGAATGATTTAAAAATAGTAGAAAAATACTTACTTAGATTCTAGGAAAATAGGTTATGCTAAAATATGTTACAGGTCTAGGATATCAACCTGGAAAAAGAAGAATGGTTAAGAACACATTTGTACCTAAGTCTAAATCTGAAAATTTTACTGCTAGTTATTTTTCTAAAGGACCAAACAAAGTGTTTATTTCAAAAAAAATACAGTCTATTTATAGGAAACATGTTCAGAAAATTTGGGTTCATAAAGCCCTAATTACTAAAACATCAAGACCCAATAAAATCTGGGTACCAAAATAATTTCTTGTATAAATATTCTTTTATAGTAAAATTTCTTGAAGATCTCCTATAAAATTTTTTGGTACTTGGACAATAGATTTTTGAGGCATCTGATAGGAGACTACTCAAGTTTCAAGAACTAAATAAAGGTTTACGGTGGTCATGTTACCTTTTATGATAAATCTAAGTGTAAAATCATCATCCTTGGACAAATTGGTAACATCAATTCTATTTTAATTTCCAAAGTACTATTTTTAATGGTTTGAAAAATAATTTTCTTAGTATCTCACAAATATGTGACGATTTTTTTCATGTTAAATTTGAAAATAATGCATCTAATGTTTTTTATTCTAAATATGATTTAGTTTTTACTACTTTAAGGAATGAAAATTTTTATTTTGTTGATCTTAATTCTTTAAATTCTAAAAAAAAAGTATGCTTGAGTTCCTTTCATAAGTAATCTTGGATTTGGCATAGGAGACTGAGCCACTATAATATTCAATCACTTAGGAATCTTACTAGAAAAATTTTAGTCAGGGATATACCCAAACTAGAGCTCCCAAATGATAAATTCTATAACCCCTATCAAAATAAACACAACAAAAAATTATATTTAAATCAAATAAGTAAGTTTAAACTTCTCAACCAATTGATTTGGTTCATATGGATTTATTTTAACCATCTAGATTTTGTAGTCTAAATGAGATGCAATATTTCTATGCACTAGTAGATAACTTTTCTAAGTATACTTGGGTGTTATTTCATGCTCAAAAAATTGAATTATATTCTTACTTTACCAAGTATGATAGATCTGTTGAAATCTTAAGTGGACTTAGAATTAAGACCTTAATAAGGGACCAGGGCTGTGAGTTTTAAAATCAAGAATTTGAATCATTTTTCTCACAGAATGGTTATAATCTTAAATTCTCTGCTCCTAGTACCTCTTAGTAGAATGGAGTTGTTGAAATAAGGAATAGAACACTTAAAGAGATAGCTCTGACTATGTTAAATGAATGTGACTTACCCGTCTATTTTTGGGCATATGATGTATATACATCATGATATTTAATAAATAGAGTTTTAATTAGACTTATCCTGAAAATGCCTCTTATGAGACTTAGAATAATATAAATCCTAAGGTTAATTACTTTAGAGTTTTTGGTTACAAAGTCCTTGTTCTTAATGCTAAGGATAATCTGGAGAATTTTTATCTAAAAGTGATGAAGCAAATTTTCTGGGTTATTCAATCTCTATTAAAACCTATAGAGTTTTTAATAAAATTGCCAAAAATGGGGAAGAATCTATTCATATAAAATTTTATGAGATGAATACACATGATCCTGAGACCCCTTCAGAGGATCTTGAGTATGATTTATCAGCTTTGAACTTAAATTACAAACCTTATGATTCTTCTTTGAAATAACCAAAAAATCATACAATTCTAATGAATTTCTAGAAAATGAACCCAAACTTGTAAATGAACCTGAAGTGACTAGCCCTGCTTTTTCTAGAGCTATTGAAACCCTTAAGTACCATCCTTTAGATGTTGTAGTTGGAGACCTAGATAGAGGTACAGGGACTAGATCTTCTCTTAGAAATTAGGCTGAAAATAAAGCATTCTTACCACATCTAGAACCAAAGAACATAAATAATGAGATAAATGATGAATTCTAGGTAATATCTATGCTAGAAGAGTTAAATAAATTTTAAATAAATAAATTTTTGGAACTTTTTGATAGACCCCAGGATACCTTAACTATAGGTATAAAATTAGAGTTGAGAAATAAGGTAGATTAATCAAGCTCTATAGTAAGAAACAAGGATAGAATAGTTGCACAAGGTTATAGTCAAGAAGAATGAATAGATTATGAAGAGACCTTTTTCCTAGTATCCATAAATGAATCCATTAGAATACTTCTTGCATATATAGCTCATCTAGATTTCAAAATTTATCTAATCGATGTTAAGATATCATTCTTAAAATGGTATATATTTGATGATGTTTTTGTAAAACAACCCCTTGGTTTTCAAAATCCCTATTTTCCAAATCAAGTTTTCAAATTATCAAAAGCATTATATGTTATGAAACAAGCCCCTAGAGCTTGGTATGATAGGATCATCTCTTTTCTTATTTCATAAATATTTTCAAAAGGTATAGTTGATCCTAACCTTTTTATAAAAATAATTTCAAAGAATGTTTTAGTTGTATAAATTTATGTTGATGATATTATTTTTAGATCTTCTAAAAACTTCTTATGTACCGAGTTTCCAACAATAATGAAAAATGAATTTGAAATGAGTTCAATGGGTAAAATCAAATTCTTTGTTTGTTTTCATATTTTTAATAATAAATAAATAATCATTTTAAATCAAAGTAAATATATTAATATCTATTAAAACATTTTAACTTAGATATCACTAAGAGTATTGATACTTATATGAGTACCACCTATAAATTGGATCTTGATGAAGTTGGGAAATCAGTTGATCAAACTAGTTACTAAGGTATAAATGGAAGTCTTCTCTACCTTACTGCTAGCTAACTAGATATAATTTTTAGTGTGTGTATATGTTTTCATTTTCAAGAAAATCCAAAAGAATTCCACCAAAATATTGTAAAAAGAATTTTCAAATTCCTTGAATATATAACAAATTTAGGATTGTTTTACACAAGATCATAAGGATTTGATTTAGTTAGTTATTATGATACTGATTTTGGTGGATGTGATTTATATATAAAAAGTTCCTCTATAACATGTCACCTTTTAGGAAATTCTATAGTTTTATAGTGTAGTAAAAAAGAAAATTATATTGCATTTTCTACTGCTGAAGCTTAGTACATAGCTACAATTAGCTATTGTGCACAAATTTTTTGGATGAAACACACATTACTAGTATATGGATATCAAGTCTAACATATTCCTATAAATTGTGGGAATACCAGTTCTATAAACATCTCTAATAATCCTATGTATCATTCTAGAACAAAAAATATTGATGTAAGACATCAGTTTTTGAGAGATCATTTTCAAAAAGGTGATATCACTCTTGAATATATTGGTACATAACATCAACTTTATAATATCTTTACTAAGACTTTAAATTTTGAGAGAATGAATTGCATAAAACCTGAATTAGGTATGATCTATTTTGGTTAATCTTAATTCTCTAGGAATCAATGTTGTGAACTTCTCCCCATTGTGAATTTCTCACCATTATGAATGTCTCATCATTGAACTTATCACCATTGATATTTCTTATTGTTGAAATTATCCCCATTGAACTTATGGACATTGAAATTATCAATACTGAACTTCTCACCATTGAATTTCTCATCATTGGTTTGTCTCACTATTGGACTCTACTTTCAATGCCTTTTATAATTTTTTACTTACTTTTTAAACTATTGGTTTTATTTTCTTTATGGTTTAATTTATGATTCAATTCAAAAAATTTCGATGTTTCATTCTTTAAGTATGATTTATATTTTGATTTTTAAAATTCATAAATCCAAAATGATATAAATTATATGATCTTATAATTCCAATGTTTGCCTCCTTCCTCGCACCTTTTCCCTTGAAACTTATTGCGACTCTTTCTCCTCTTAACCTTTCAACCTTCCTTTCACCTTCGATTGATCAAACCAATCCAACCTCCATGGATAGAGTGAAACATCCTTCTGAATTCTCTATAGATAAGTAATGTACCATGAAGAAATAGAAAGGGGAGTTGAGTAGTTCTACTATAGTAGAACCAGTGAATCCTGAGTTCACAATAGGGGTTATAGTACCCAAGAAGAAAGTGGTGATGGAACTAAGGATGGGAATGGATAAGTTAATAGAGACAATGATGATGATATAGATGATTAATATCCTGGCCCTAATGATCCAAGTGGAAAAATTAGAAAGAAGGATGTGGAAATTCCTTCAGCTGTCCTTTTTTATCCACATGCATGTGGTTCTAAATCTGAGGAAATTCCATGCTTAGTTAAGGATATAGAAAAATATATTAGAGGAAAATAATAATCATACTTTGAGGGGGATAAGTCCCCCAGTTTGGGGATTCATCTTGGTATTAATTAAAAAACTATTATTGAACAGTTTGTTGATGAGAAAATGAGAGTTATTTCTACCATTGAGAAGTTAGTTGTTGATCAGAGAGTTGCTGATCAAATAGAAGAATATTCTACTAGTGTTAATAAGACTAATTCATAACAATGTTAAGATGCTCAAAGATCTATTGAACTAACTATTGTACTATTTATGGTTGTGTATAAAGATACAAATCCTATATTTGTTAAGTTTTTTAGTAAGTCTTATGATATCTATATTAATCCCATGTTTGAGGAATGAGGTTTGTTTCCTAGAATTTCACTAAAGAATGGTGAACCTGTCATTAAAAAATTAAGGGATACTGAGGGATCTTTAATTGATTAAATTGATGCTTCTAATGAGTTTATTAGTTTTAAGTATGACAGAATGATTACACCACCTGTTGTCCCTATAGTTCCTATGGATGTGGTCACCAAGGGTGACATAGATTCTCTCTATGAAAGAACGATTTATGAGTTTTATGTGAAGTTGATAAATAAACCTACATCGTCTACTAATCTAAGTTAAAAGGTTTCAATATACTTGTTTGATTTTGTGATCCAACACATTCAATCTGAAATGATGCACCATTTTCAGGAAGTATAAATTGAGAATAGAATGTTTGAAAGTGAGCTGGAATCTATAACACCTATAATGGAAGAGATTTAGAAAGCCTATGCATCCAATTTGGATGCCCTGCTGAAGAATATGGAAAACTTTACTTTAGTAGCTTCTAGTTCCTCCAATCCTCCTCCTATTTTTGATGTTGAGAGGATCTGATCAGTTCTAAGGGAAAATTACATACTGCTACTTAAAGTGTTTTTCCAGAACAACCTTATGAGAGCATGAAAAAGTTAAGACACAATAGGGATCATGTACTCGTATTGGTTAAAGAGTATTCCAAGGACATTAAATCTAACAGAGACACAATCACAAAATCCATCAATTACTATCTATCTATAATTTTTACCAAGCATGATCTGAATTCTCGTTATAAGTTTCTTTTTGAAAATATGAAGTTTCCTCCTACAATACAACATTTCCAAGATAAAGTAAACCAGTTGAAGATCATGACTCTAGTACTTCCTCATTTCATGTAAGAGAAGATATACTTCTTCAGTTCCATAGAGCGAGGTGGAAAAATAATCACGAATTTTATGAATATCATGAATCCTTCACTGTATGTGCATGAAACCGTTATTGTGGCTCACAAGGCCATACTAGTGACTACCCATTTGACCCCTCAAGCCATTGATCCTAAGTTCTTTAGACCTGGTGTAACAAAAAATCCCCATGCTATTTTTTTATATAGATTCCAATTTTTTTCTTTATCTCCTAGGGAAGAGGTGTAACATCTCAGACCTATCCTAATCAGAGATATTTTTTCTCTGATATATGTTCCTACTATTGTTCTTATTGAAACCTAATAATTTATTTCTATAGCTTCTTCCTCAGAACTGGAAAATGGAAATGCTCCTATGATTCCTTCTACCCAACCTGATCATCCTTGATCTTTAGACTTTTTGTTTTTTATGGGAATGATTTTTTTATTTCACTTTTTATTGGACCTTTTCTATGTACCCTCACTGACTTTTTGAATGTAACTTATCTGATTACTCTTATTTTGTTTCTTTTTATTATTTTTTTCTCTTCATTTAATATTTTCTTATGCACTTTTTGATAATCTCAAAAGTGGGAGGAATTTTATAGAATTTTGGTTTTACTATTTACCATTTAATTTTATTTAATACCATAGTATATTCTTTTCTCTCTAATACTGATTACTATATTAGTACCATTTCTACAATGTCTTTTTTTCATGGTTTATAACTTTGACACTTTGTGTCCTTTATTTATCCTTGATACCAACTATATACACTATCATGATTTACCTTTGATGTTATGTAATATAAAATTCCATGATTTATGATCATAAAAATGGGGGCTGTTGTTTTCCTTTTTGTTTCCTTGATTATAAAATCATGTTTCTTATATTATTAATGAGCTTTATGTTTTATTTTAGAATTTTACCTTATCAAGAATATTGGAGAATATATAGTTAATTTTGAAAGTCTCTTCGCCAAGTTTGAGTCACCACCAGCAATGTCTCACCACCAAGGAAGTCTCACCCTTGGGATCCAAAATTAGCTAAGTATGGGATGACTCACCATCATCATGAGTCACTGCCAGCAAGGAAATTAAGATGAGTTTTGGAAACACTCACCACTAACAAAGAATTGCCTTGAGTTGTGACATGCTACTGAACTGAGAAATTGAAAAAGTATAGAGATTACTGACCATCAGCTATGTTTCACCCCTAGAATAGAAAATTACCTAAGTGTTGGGATGATCCACTATCATATGATTCTCTACCAAAACAATAAAGTGGATAAGTGTTGGCAACACTTACTACTGAGAAGAGTCATCACCATCATAACATACCACCAGAGCCTGACTCACCTCCAGAAGTTCTCATTATTCCAGAGACTCACAACCAAGATCTAATTCATTTCCAGATCAAGACACCACTAGACAATGTCACCATTCTAAAGACTCTCTACTACTATCTTGTTTATTTTTTTTGAATTAAATGGTTTTAATGGATATTCTATGGAATTGAATGCCCAAAATTATTTTAAAATTGTTCATTAATTACTTGATAGGGATGCGTTAAAGAATGTTTCATCCCTGAGTATGAGGATTCAAGATATCTGTATTACTTCTCACGTGGATTCTTTTATTGTTGATGATGATAAAAGGAAAAGTAGACCCCCCATGCATATACATGAATTGCTGAAAAACTGATACATACACAGAACTACACACATAAAGTGATATGAACCTCATTGTAAGAACCAGAAGATCATTCATGATGTATCTTACTAACACATGACTATGAGAGTGGATCTTAACAAAAATTTAGATCCTGTAGTCAGAACAAAATATTTTAAGACACTATGTTCCACTGAAAATCTAAAAATCTCATATCGATCCTTGTCTCAAGCTACATTCAAGAGTCAGAATTTACAGATCCTATCATACATAGAAATATCATTATTTCTACAATCTTACTTGCTCTATTTTTTCATTTATATTTATATTACTAGTAGTGTGTGTACTCTATTTATCACACACACACTATCACCGGCACCTAAACTAGAAGATACTTAGATATCTTCTCAAACTCTTTTTACACATGTTTCCAACATTTTTTGGTAGATGTTCAGTTGTGACCTATTTTTTATCTGTACTCCCATGAAAACAGTGGAACATGTCCCTGCGTGGCTTGGATAGTTTTCATACTGTTGTAACGCCCGATCTAGGTTATGGATAAAAAGTATTTTATATATACTTCTTGAAAATATGTGATTTACAAGTGGAGAGGACTGAGTCTCAGCTTGATATTGAACCTCTTATATTAATTTTTTTTTGTGTGTTTTGTTTTATTTATTTTCTAAGCATTAAAACTAAATCTATTTTAAACTATAAACAAAACCATTACATTGATAGTTAACCTTAATTAGTGTTTATATAATATTTTAACTTAGTAAATTGATTTCAATAGTTAAAGGATTATTATATATTATTTTAACAAGGACTTAATCAATCTTTGAGAATTATTTTAAAAGGACAAGACTTATATCGATAAGATGTTTTGATTAATTGGGTCATACTTAAATTAATTGGGGGATTTTATTGTTAACTTTTTTTAATAGAAATTTTATTAGGTACTCAATTAACCCCCCTCGTGAGATAATCACTCTGAACAACACACATGCATATAAATAAATATGGTAAATAAATTTTTTCATACAAATAAAATATAATTTTATTTTTGGAATGTATATAATTAAAATTCACATTTATGATAAATTTAGGTATTTTAAATAAAAATTATTTTCATGGAATAGTCTTATAAATCACTATTTATTTAATTATAAATGATAATATACTTTTATAATGTCCCATATAATTTTTATAATGGCCAAAAAGTTTATTATATCATAAAAATAGTATTTTCAATAAATAAGTAGTTTATTTAAAAAAATTAAATTTCTCTTATTTAAAGATTTTTTTGGATAAAATTGGTTTTGTTTTTTAAATTAGTAGGTAAAAATTAGTCGACAATGAATTTTTTATAATTTTCTGAGAGAGCTGAATTTTCATGTGAAAAGTAAAATTCAGTATAAATATATGGTAGGTATTATGACATCATAATAACATAAAATTTGTGTAATAAATACTTTAATGTGTTTATTATCCCAAAAAAATCCACATTAAAATAACGAATTTTAATGAAATAATATTAATTTTAAACACCTATAAAGAACCTTCTGAAACCTAAAGAATATTATTAGATTTAAAAAACAATTCAATATGAACATGAATCACTTCCACATCATCAATGATATTATTTTAAGGATTTCAATCCCTAAACTAAAAAATAGTAAAAATCAATCCTTCTTATAAAGTACCATGTACAAAAACCATGTTAAGTACAATGTTTTTTTGTATTTTTTATTAACAAGGTTTCAAAGGCCTATGTTTAAAATTAATAATCTATCCCCAATCCTATACTATAAAAAACCCACCCATTCACCCATTAATATCCAGTCCCAAGACTTTGAGCACGAATTTACTCTCAATTTCTCTCTATATAGTATTTTTAAGGAGTTCTTAAGGTTCCAAATGATCTTCACAAACTTTAATAAGTAACCTCTCATGGTAAGGGGTTATCTCCCTTCTATTTTCAATTCAATAATTTTCTTTGTTATAGGCCTTTTTATTTCAAAATAACTATATTTAAATATGTCCATAGACATACCTTTCTTCCAGAATACTAAGATACTACCATAATCTCTCATTGAAAACTTCCATGAACTTTTATGTACACATGTTGTGTTACCCATTGATTTTCCATGATATATTTTTGTGGATTCCCAAACCCATATTCAATAAAGGTTATTCATCTAGATATAACTATTATGAATTGATTAGGGACTTCCATTTATGAAAACCAAATTACCTACTCTTTGGTTAAAATGATGAAAAATGTTTTTATGTTATATGATCTTTGTGGAACACATGAATTTATACATATGAATGATGTGTTCGGACTATGCTCCAATGTATTGGGTAAGGAATTAATCTCTATAGATAACATGTTTATGATACATTTATGAATAACCTTCATATTATGTTTTATGAAACCTTGGTGATATACCTTAGTGATATTATTATTAATGTTACATATTTATATTTTAGTCACATTAACCTGTTTTGCCTCAGGTTCTTGTGATAATTCTCTAATTTTATGCCTCATGTACTTATGAACATGCTCTTATGTTATACCTCACATATTTATGACCATGATATATTATTATTCCTCAGGAACTATTCATGGTCATGTAATTTATATTTCATTTTTTATCCCATACTATGATTTATGATCACCTTTCCTTTGATGTACATCTCAAAGAAATATTATGAACGAAGTGAACTACAATGGGAGTAAAGGATAATTTCAAGAGGTTTAAATAAGGTTTATTTTTATGTTATCCTAATATACTTCATGTATTTTTTCCAATGTTTCGAAGACACTAAACCTAAAAATTAACTTCAATGTTCTTAATGTAAAATTCTATTGAGGAATTATGTTAAAAATAATTTATTAAAAAGGTGGGTTTCCCTAGAGAATAACCATCCTTCAATAGAGGAAATCCATAGTTTGAATGTGTGGTGCACACTCCATGACCCTAGGAGTGTGTGAAAATGCCTAAGTGTTCCATTTGGTGAGTCCCTAAGTCTCTATGATGCCTCTTTCATCAAGAAATAAAAAAATGAAATTAAATTATCACTCTAAACCAGTTTAAGTAAATTCATATATTATTTAATTCATTATTCAATATAATTATGATAGTTAGTTTTATTTCCATTTGAGATTATTTAATATAAGTTCTTATTTATTTTTAAAAAAATACATCAGATTTAGTAATCGATTGGGCTATAAAAATTTGTGAGTATTGTTGTATTTGATTTATTAAGTAGAATACAACGAGGTATTCATTTCATTCCTTAGGATTTAATAACAAAAAATATGTCTAAAATTGATTTCAGACATGGACATATGTGATGGAATTATGATGATTGTTTTACAAACAATGATATATAAGGATCTATCAGTGGGATCCAAAAAACTTTATAAAATATATGATTAATCCCTATAACTATTGATTATACTTGAACTGGTGTTTTGAGGACATTTTGGATAATGGATGACTTGATGGACTATCTGTATATTCAGTGTGAAGTGGAATAAACTTTGATTTCATACATGTATCCGTATTTTTTTCTTCTATAAGTGGGCAATATGCCTGGATTATGGATTAATTTTAAGTGGGATTTATTCTATAGTTATTTATAACATCATGAAAACATAAATGACTTATAAAATGTCACTAAATAAAATTTCATTTTGTTAACTTTTCTAAATGACTATTGGATATAACCTAGTGATTTGTATCCTTTGAGATGATGATCATCATGATGTTAAGATATCATATTAACTGGGTGGATGAACTAGTGGGGTAATTCTCATGGACTTGATTCCTAAAGGTATTTATGTAAGTGAAATTTATGACATATTTATTTATAATTATATTGAAAAATTAAGGGAGATATAAGTACTAGTTTAACTTTTTAGAGATATTCATACTGAAAATAATTTATTCTATTACATTTCCCATTATTCAACTCTTTGAATTTATTAATAGTTCATAATTATTTTTCATATCTAAAAAAATTATAAAAAAATAGTTTCATATAGAATCATTAATCATAGGGATTAATCATTATCTTATGCTAGATCATGGGATCCATAGAGAGGTCCTTGTAAATATTTTTCATCAAAACAGTCATCATACTTCCCTCATATGATAGCCACATGTCAATGTAGAGTTTATTTTTCTCTATTTTACTTATCTTGAGTCCTTCTAAGTCCTATTTGGGAATGAATTTTGGAATTATGGTGGCTTTATAGGTATTGAACGGTTTACTTGCACGGTTAGGTGAAACAATATGGTGCCCATGTGTAGGGGGTTGTTATAGTGATAGAGCTATTTTGTATATCTTGTGCATAGTTTTTAAAACCCCATAGAGTACCCCAAAAACCATGTGCGTGTTTTGGTCCTAGTTAGTGGATTTTACACTGTTGGTGCACATTTTGGAAAACCATGGGGTAAAACCAGGTGGCCTACCCAAAATCACTTAAAAAGTGATTTGACCTAAATTACCCTTTAGAATTTAAATGGTGTTCACCCCTTTCTTCCCCCATATGAGTAGGCCAACCTTTGGGATCCCAAATATAAGTTGTAATTTCATTACCTCCTTTATTTTAGACATCCTTTCATATTTTTAGAGAGGTTTCAAGGAAAATATTCCTCTCTTTCTCTCTTTTTCTCTTTCGTCTTTCTTTTCTCTTGGTTTTGGATTCTACCATGAACCCTAGAACACTTGTAGCTGATTTTAGTGTCCTGATTAGATATAATGTTGGGGTTTTGGGTGTCTAGGGTTTATAGACACTATATTTATCCCTATTTGGGTGCTCTCTATTGAAGGTGGCAAGTTTTTATGGGTTTAGGCTCAATTATCACCTCTTTTAGGTATGTGTTTCCATGAAATTGTTTCATTTTGGAATTAAAAGTATTATTATGATTTATAAATTATTTTTTATTGAAGTAATGAATATATTTTATATTTATTTGATTATTTTAAATTGTTTCATTATGTTTTAAACTTGGAATAAAGGTTTTATCTTGAAAAAATCCATGTTTTCATGTTTGAAATAGAGTGTTTTTATGTGATTAGATTG
Source organism: Viscum album (assembly GCA_963277665.1). Classification (NCBI taxonomy): domain Eukaryota; kingdom Viridiplantae; phylum Streptophyta; class Magnoliopsida; order Santalales; family Viscaceae; genus Viscum; species Viscum album. The sequence goes on along the minus strand of OY728120.1, from coordinate 846,428,562 downwards.
TGTGAAATACCTATGTGACTTTTAAAAATGGTTTTAATGGTGTGTGTTTTCTATTTTAATATGGTTTGGGTTTTAAATTATTTAAAATTATTTTTTAATGTGTAAATTGTTTTAGAATAAGGTGTTCACCTTAGAGTGTTTTCAAAGGGGGTTCTTTGATGAATTTAAAATGTTGATTTGAAATTATTGTTTGGTTTACCCCTTTTGTAAATTCCCTAATAGATATTTTAAAATGTTTTTGACGTAAATGGATGGACTTTATCCTTATTTTAGATTTTATATAGGAATATGTTCCTCTTAAATGGTAGCTTTGAAATGTTTGAATTGATGGGTGCGATTTTCATGGGTTTTCAAGAGTGTTTGGGATGGAGTTTTATGGAATAAAAAAGGGATTGTATTTATAAACTATTTTTTATGTTAACGGACCATTTGAAACTTTAATTTTAAGAGGCTTTTTATAAATGACCCCTTGATTTACCACTTGAGTTTTTTACCCCTTATGTGGTTCATTTATCACTAAGTGGTGTTTTTTCTCCCCTTAAGTGGGATTATTCTTGTTTATATAGCAGATGCATGAGATTTGTGGGTTTATTCATTATGATGGTGTTGGGGGTGAGGGATATCCATTGCTTATTACTTGTGTGTTAATCTTATATTTCTTAATCTTTCACCTCACTTCTTTATTAGATATGGGTACCCAAGTACAAAGTGGGAGATCTATATTTATATTATTCTAGTCAGTTCACACACCACTAGTGGCCCTCCAGTCATGTTAGGCACTAGGTATAGGAGGGGGATTCATCACAGTGAGGCTTGTGTGGGTTAGTTGGATGACTTATGGTTTAGATTTCAGCATATTCTAGTAGTCGGTAAATGAGTGTAAAACTCTTAAAAGACTAAATGCATCTCACGTTAGGGATCTTAGGGTAGATCCCATGACACATTCAATTTCTTAGTTGTCGGTTTACATTAGGTGTTTTGATATAGATTTATATTGTATCATCTCCCCTTGCTTGTATAATTATGGAACCCATATCTTTCTTGTATTTATTATATGCCTTCAAAATTGTGGTTCCCTATTTTTAATTCTTGTCCCATTGTGTTGGGTCATTTTATTTAGAAAGTGGTTTTAAAATATTTTTAGATAAAATTATTTTGAGTTTAAATATTATTATATGGGTTATAATGTGGACTTAAAAATGGGGGTTTTTATTAAAAGGAGGCCTCATATGGTTAAATGTTTATGAAGTCATTATTCTCATTTAAAAAAAACAAATGGTTTATTTCTGAGAAATTGTAACAAGTGTGTAGTTTGAAATGTCTTAGTCTAGTGGGAATGTTTTCAAAGAATTTTTTCAATTTCATAAAGAAAAGTGGAATGTTTTGAAAATTATTAATAAACTTTTTAGTTGTTTTCCCATGATTATGTATAAAATCCTACTTTAAAATTATATCTTCAAAGTAGAATTTATGAATTACCTTATGAAATGAATTTTATAGTATCGGAAGGTTGTGGTGACCTATAAGTCTTTTTAACTCCTGCATATATATTTTTGGTTCCTGGTTTTTAGATGAATTCAGGATTTTTTCCTTGAGGCCAATATGGGGTGATTTGGGTGGTGGTGAGAAACCAGAGGATATATATAGATGATTCTAGGATTGGATCTGGTTTTTTTTACTTATAGTTAGTGTCGTATATTCCATGATGGTTTTTCTTATTTATTTTTTCAGTTTTTTGTTTTTATGGTATCTATTATGTCATATTGTATCATTATAGTTATGGATGATGTTTTCATACTTATGTGAATGGGATGGATCATAGGTTATTATTATAACATTTTTGGAATATTTTTATATTTAGGATACTTATTTGTTCAATAATACATAGACATCTAATGTAATTATGTCCCATTATAGACTCGTAAGTGATGTTTTACTACCTTTTACCTCCTATTTTAGGAAAAAATATTCCTAAATGGATTCTTGTGAAGCCTAGGCTCATGTTTCTAGCTTGTGGGGATCAAGAATGACCTTTGTGACTTATGTCATGCTGATTTAGGTGAAGAGTTAATAGAATCCCAATATGGTTTTCTAAAAAATGGTATCAAAGATTTTGGGTTCTTTAATGAGATATTAATATACTTGAGTATCCCTTTATTATTTGGGTATGTCCTGGTAAAAATAAGATTATGTTTTTAAGGGCTTGAGAGATAAGGGTGGGGATAGTATTGCAAGCTCTTTCTCATCTCGAGCCTCAAGTTTTCAAGGGAACATTGGTTTTGAAATGTGAATTAGAGTTTTTATTTATTTTGTTTTTTTATTATGATTTTAATTAATGTGTGTTTTATACCTTTTAATAATTAAAGTTATTTTAGGGATCACTTTTGGATTTAAAGATGCAAATAGATCGGAACTTAATAAGTACGATGAGGACACACTTCTTGGTAAACCATCCGGTTCCCATGTGTAAAGACCCAAAAGTTTGATGTACATGGAAATTACATTTCTTTTACAGAATACTTAATATTTGACAAAAACAGATGCCCAAATACCTTATTAGTTTATTTTCTTTAAAAATAGCGAAACATAAAAAATTGGTTAATAAAAATGTTTTCTTTCATAATTAGAACCCCCTTTTTAACACATCTTACTTAATACCCTTCTTCATATCCTGGGGAAGAGAAACATAAAAAGGGTAGATCTCAAATGCTCAGCAACGGTAAACATAGAAAATATCAAATAAAAAATAAACATAAGAATGTATAAAAATTAATATAACTTTTGAAAATCATACCATATATAACAAATATCAAAATCTTGATTCATGAAATAAGTCTTGGTAGTTCATAAGGAGTAAATCATAAAGGAACGAGATCCATGAGAAAATATTATTGGCATAAAACATGGAATTGTGAAAAAAATAAGAATATAAAATCATTTCACTATTATCCAAGGCTTATTTCAAAGACTACCATAGTGGAAAAAGTCCATTATTGAATGGGGTTTACTTACCATTCCATCCTTTCATTACTGAACTATATTTACTTTTCGTTCCAGCCCTGTATTTACTGAATCATATTTACATTCCAATCCAGTCATGTTTATCTCATGTGATATAAATATTTACTTGATGCATTAAAGGGAGATATAGGACCCACCCATCTCATAATGAAATCATTTTAACATTTGCCACAATAACATAAATCATTCATCATAGCATAACCCAAAGAATAAAATGGGTTTCAAAAATATCATTCCATCAATATCTATATAAAACAAATGGATTTCATAAATAGCATTCCATCTTAAACACAATAAAACCATACTAATAATAGAGATATAAACATAATCCTATTTAAAAAATGTCATATTAGATAGAAAATAATTTTTATAAAACACTTGAAATTAATTATTGAGGAAAATATCATTTCTTCTTCCAAAAATATTTTCTTTTCTCAAAATGCTACACAATTTTAAAAGAAAATAATTTTTTTGAAAATAACCTTGAAATCTTTTAAGAGAAGATTCATGGAAATAAGGCGTTATGAAAGTGTAAAAATACATTCATGTTTTATAAGTTAAAAAAACATTCTTCTCATTCTTTTGCCAAAAAAGTCAAAAAGTACCTCATTTGGAAAATTAAAGAAACATTTCTTTCAAACCATGTAGTAAAAATTCAAAAATGTGTAAAAATGACTTTAAACATCCATAGGAGAATAATAAAACATTTTAGGAAAAAAATTTAGAAAAAATGGAAATGGATAATAAATAATTATGTATAAGAAATCTTAAATAATAATGATATTTCAAAATTATCAATTATCACTTTATAATAAATCGAATAATATGCCTCATAAAATAAAGAGGATTATATGCATACATAAATACCATAACCTTCTGACTAACAATTATAAAAAAATTATGGGTAGAATAAACACCACAAAAAATAAATAGGTGGTGTATAAAGAATATTTCCCATATAAATAAAAGTGAGAAAAAATAATCCCTTACCTTAGATTCGATATCCTTTATATGTATTCAAACCTCCTCTTCTTCAACATGCTCCCTCTAAATTTCCTATTAAAGGCACTGGAGTTGGTCTTTGAGAATACAAAAACCAATATAATTTAACTAGGGAAGTTGAGAATGGAAATGGGTAGGGTATGGACAACCTTGAAGGCTCAATGTGAAGCACAGAGGTAAGGGAGTAGGTGCCCTTTTATAATTAATGCGAGGGTTACTTTTGGAAACTCTAAAAATATTAATTTATAATAAAATAAAAACAAATCCAAAGACCTCAAAAATATCATATTTTATAATATTATATGATATAAGGTTGCAATATCATAAATCAATTAATTTTAGACTAGTTTTTGTTACAATTTAAACATTATCATTTAAATTAACCATTAGTTATTCTATTTTAATTTAAACTAAGATAATAAATGTTTCAATATTAAATTAGTGAAATTTTTACATATTTTATATAAATTAGATAATAAAGGAATACTTTAAAATATTTTAGACCATATAATAATTATTTTATATTTTTAAAACTTTATTTTGATTTTTAAATAATTTAAAAAACATTATTTTTACAAAATATCAATAGTGTCAATTATGACACTATTCATTTCTTGGATTTTTTAAATTATCAAGATAAGACTTTATACTAGAATAAAATATTTTATTATATCCCGAAGGGTTCAAGGTCATCTATAAAATTCATTCGATATATTAATTATAAATAATAGTATTTATTTTCATATTTTTAATCACATTAATTTGATATATCCATTAATAAAATAAATAATACATCAGTTTCGTCTAATTATTTAATATACTTATTTTTTTAATAAAAAAATAAAAAAAATACTATGAAGAATATAAATCTTATATATTTCAAATTAATATTTATTGTCAAATATATCTTCTATATAATATTACATTAAAAATGTTATATTTATTCAAACATGAATGTGACAACTTTAACATCACTTTAAATAAAATATAATAAGTGTCATAATATTTTCCATATGAATCAAAATGATAAAAAACTCTACCCTTGGATGATTGTGGTAGATATATACTCTACCAATAATATTTGGGAAAGTTTTTTGGCCTTTTAATGGTTATTATAATTTTATTTAAAATTGTTTTAAAGGTTTTTCAACAATTAAAAAATTTCTACATCATTAATTTATAAGCATTTTAGGTAATTATTTAATTTCTAAAAATTATAAATAAATTACCATGATGTATATAATTTCATCAGATTTATGGATACTATTTATTATCTAATTTGTCTAATATTTATCACTATATTCAAATTATTCTACTTATAAGAGATAAGAGGGTGACATGTTGTCACTTTCTTTTTTTTTGATAATATATATATTATTTTCATGAACAATAGTCCATTAAATGAGTCAATTATGATCCTTAAGTGTTAAGTGTCGAATTTTATTCATCCAATATGATGTTGGAATGTTTTATGAAAATTTTATTTTCCTTATCACATTATGTTTTACCCTAATTTACCGAATTTAACTTTAACCATGGTAAATAAAAATTACCAAAGTTATTATTCATAAAATCCAAAAAATAAAAGGATCCTATTTAAATAATTTGGACCCAATGATTCCAAATATTTAATCCATTTTTCAAAATTTAAAACATATAAGTTTCGGTAATTAAATTAAAATTATTCTTGTTGTCAGAATGAAAAATGGGTTTTAAAAGCTACAACATTACAAAAGATTGAAATGTTTTTACATCAAAATTCAATGCAAAATTAATTAAAATTACATAAATTATATTAAGTGATAAAAATATATTCTATTTATACTTTAAAATAATTCAATAATACAATTTAACAATATAAATTATATTGATGTAAAAAAGTTGTTTTCAATTAAAATTTAGTGTATTTTTACTATTTATCAAAACTTCAAAGTTATCAGAAAAATATAAAAATAATAATCTAAAGTAAATTTTTATATCCAGAATCTAAATAAAATGTTTATGTTGTTAAATATAATAAATAAAAGTTTCTAAAACTATATTTTAAATGGTGTTTCCATTAAAAGGTGGAAAAACTTCTTTTTTTGAAAAATATTTCTTTTTTCCGAAAAATTGAATTTGTTCTTATATCATATCTAGAAAAACATATAAGGAAATTTTTTAAAATTTTATTGAATATATTACATATATATTTCATTGATAAAATCCATAATGAGTGATTTTATTATTTTATAAACTCAGTTAAACACAGTCTTACGTGAAATAAATTTTATCAAAATATCTAGAAATTGTGTGCAACACAAGCCAAGAAAAGTGTTGTGTATACCGTAAGATAAAATAGTGTTTTATATAGTATAATATTATATTATTGTACCATAAAACACAATACATAAAATAAATTAAAAAATATATCTTTTAAAAATATCAGGTTGTTACATTCTACCCCACTCAAAATGAATTTCACCCTCAAAATTCATCTGGGTTATAAAAGGATTAATACAAATGAGTTTATTTAATAGAAACCCACATCCTAGAAATGAAGTCTAAAACTTTATTTTAAAAAGTAATAGTTGTAAAGTAATAGTTAACCAAATTAAATCATATCTAGGTCTCTACATAGAAGAACATAGGTGAAGATTTGTGAATTAAGGAAAATCAAAAATAATCATATAGATTGATAAAGATCACTGATCACAACGAAGTGGGTGGTCTAGAAAAATTTAACAACAAAAAAACCATAAACTAAAGAATCATGAAATAGATAATTAATATCCTAAAAAATTATGATAATAGGACACCCTTTTACATCATGATCCTTTTCATAATGTTGAATAATTTTAATCAGAATATATACTTACTTTATTTTGGTACAATATAACCATTGGTTTTTCTTTAAACAATTTCCACTTAATCTCTTATTCGAAGAAATGAAGTTGAATTTTTCATTCCTGAAGTGTTATCAGATCATGTGATCCATAAATTGAATGATAGGTCATTCCATCTATCTTTATCGCAACAAAAATGTAAGCACATATAATCAAATATGCATAAGTCCACCAATGGTAAGATAATTATTTATTCTAACAAACTTCATACATCTTTTAACATAAACATTATATAAATTTAGAACCTTATAATCCTTCTAAAAGATGAAAATCCAAAAAATTAGAGAAAGGTTTACTAACTCGTCTTAACATTTATCCCTCATATATCATGAGGTATCTCTTGTTGGTCACATTCTAATCATGTTAAAACCTTCATCATGTATTCTCTTGAGTCATGGTAATAACCTAAATTACCATATATCCTTTTTGAAAACATGAATGTTTTTATATTCCAAAACTTATTGGATATATTCCTTACGTACCAAAAAGTTGTATAATTCATCCATGATATCATAAACCTCTTGAAAAAAATCCATAATTAGTTCCCAATAAACTAGCATCATCCAATTTACTTATTCAAATCCAATATATCTTTTTCTAAACATCATTATCTAAATATTAGGGACATATTAAGCGTTATATTTCCTTTAATTGTGTGTTCTCTAAGTATATAACCTTACCCTTAAATCCCTTTAAAAGGTCCTTAAAACTATTCAACATATCCTTTCTAATCCGTAATGAAAAAATTATATTAAAAACACTTATATGTATCATGATTTGTATAATCTTTGAATTGTGAAACATATACTCCTCAATCATCCAACATAATTCTTTAACCATTACTCAGGATCCATCATATTTGTCTTTCCTAAAATATGAATCATTTATTAAGGATCATAACCTTAATCTAGACAAGATTCTTAGGTTTAATGTATACAATAATTCTAGAACATCCCATACCTTTCACATGTCTTTTAAAATCCCTTAATCCCTAGCAGTATAACCAATACTCATACCACCTTCATGATTATCTTAATGAAATTTCCACTTAGGAAATTGATTTTCATAATTCCCATACTTTCCACATCTAAAAAACTCAAGTTTAACTATGTTTTATCTATTTATGGCTATTGACTCAGAACAAAAAAAAAAGTGTAAGAAATATATATCAGAGATTCAAAACACATAATTAAGGTAAATTACTTATAATGATTCAATCTATGATATCTTAGGTTCAATCCTAGATTATTATTGATTATAACAAAAACTCTAGGACTATAAGATATACTTAGAATTATCCTTAGGGATATCCCTAGACATACATTAGAACTATCTCTAGTGATCTCACTAAAGTTTTATTATACTAGTTTCCAAATGTTAACTAAACCTTCACTCTGATACTAACTCTAAAGACCCAAAATATTGAAGTATATGGGCATTACATTACTTTTTTGGAATACTTAATACATGACACAAAAAGATGCCCAAATACCGTATTATTTTTTTGTCTTTAGAAACCAGTAAGCATAAACAACTGGTTCATAAAACTTCAACATTTTCTATTGTGTTTTCTTTCATAACTATAACCCCCTTTTTGAAAAATGTTACTTAATACCCTTCTTCATATCATGGGGAAAATAAATATAAAAAGGGGTGATCTCAAATTCCTAGTAAGGGTAAACATGGAAAATATCAAACAAAACATAATCATAAAAATGTAAAAACATGAAAATAACTTTTGAAAATCATACCATATATAAAAAAATATCAAAATATTCAGTCATGAAATAAATCTTGTTAGTTCATAAGGCATAAATCATAAAGGAACAAGATCCATAAGAAAATAGCTTTGGAATAAAACATGTAATTGTGGAAAACACATAAGCATAAAAAATAATTTCTATATTAGCCAAGGATTATTTCAAAGAATATCATAGTGGAAAAAGTCAATTACTAAACCAAATTTACTTATCGTTCTAGCCCTGTATTACTGAACTAGATTTACTTGTTTTTAAATCCCTATATTTACTGAACTATATTTACTTGTCAGTACATTCATGTCTATATCATGAGATATAAATCAATACCCAATGCATTGGAGGTAGATTTAGGTCCCACCCATATCATAAAAAAATAATTCTTATGTGTTCTACCATAAAATAAATCATCCATCGTAGCATAACCTAAAAAATAAAATGGGTTTCTTAAACATCATTCCATCATAATCCATATAAAACAAATAGATTTTATAAATAGCATTCCATACAAAAAACAATAAAACCATAGTAATAATAGAGATAGAAACATAAACCTATTTAAATAATGTCATCTTATATGGAAAATAATTTTTATATAACACTTGAAATTAATTCTTAAAAAAATATCATTTCTTCTTCCAAAAGCATTTTCTTTTCTCAAAATTCTATAAAATTTAAAAAGAAAATAATTTATTTGAAAATAAACATGAAATATTATAAGATAATATTCATGGAAATAAGTTGTTATAAAAGCATAAAAATCCATTCACTCTTTATAAGTTAAAAAAACATTCTTCTTTTACTTTTTCTAGAAAAGTAAAAAAGTACCACATTTGGAAAATGAATGAAAATTACTTTCAAACCATGTAGTAAAAATTAAAAAATGTGTAAAAATTACTTTAAGCATCCATAGAAGAATATTTAAACATTTTATGAAAACATTTTTAAAAAACATGAGCATGGATGATAAATAATGAAAAATAAATACTTACGTATAAACAATCTCAATTAATAATGAGATTAAGAAATTATCCCTTACCACATTATAATCAATCGAATAATATGCCTCATAAAATAAAAAATATTATATGCATATGTAAATAACATAAACTTTAGAATAATAATTATGAAAACATTCATGGATATCATAAACACCACACAAAATAAATAGGTTGTGTATTAAGCATATGTCCCACAGAAATAAAAGAGAGAAAAAAATAATATCTTACCTTATGTCCTATATCTTTTGTATGTATCTAAGTCTCCTCTTCTTCGACGTGCCTCCTCTAAATCTCCTATTAAAGGCACTGTAGTTGGTATTTTGAGAATACTAGAACCTATATAATGTAACTAGGGAATTTGATAAGAGAAACAATAAGGGGATGGCCAATCCTGAAGGCTCAAAGTGAAGTGAAGAGGTAAGGGGGGAGGTTCCCTTTTATAATTGAGGTGAGGGGCACTTTTGGAAACTACAAAAATATTAATTTATAAAAAAATTAAGAAAAAAACCTACAAAATGTCATATTTTATAATATTAGATGAGATAAGGTTATAATATCACCAACCAATAAAATTGTGACAAGTTTTTCTATCAATTTAAACCTTATCATTTAAATTAACCCTTAGTTATTCTATTTAAATTTTTACTAAGGTAAAAAATGTTTCATTATTAAAATAATGAAATTTTTACATATTTGATGTCAATTATACCATAAAGGAACACTTTAAAACATTTTAGACCATATAATAATAATTTTATCTTTTTAAAATTTCATTATTATTTTTAAATAATTTAATAAAAGATTATTTTGACAAAATATTAATAGTGTCAATTTTGACACTATTCATTTCTTGGATTTTTAAAATTATCAAGATAAGATGTTATCCTAAGATAAAATATTTTCTTATATAACTAATGGTTCAATGTAGTATATAAAATTCATTGGATATATTAATTATCCATAATAATTTTTATTTTAATATTTTTAACCACATTAATTTTATATTTCAATTAATAAAATAATTACAACATCATTTTTATGTAATTATTTAATATACTTAAATATTTAATAAAAAATAAAAATAAAATAATATAATTAAGATAAATATTATAGATTTTATAAAAATATTTCTATTTGAATCTATATTCTATATAATCTAACATTAAAAATGTAATATTTATTAAAATATTAATGTGACAACTTTAACATCACTTTAAAAAAATATTATAAGTATCGTAATATTTTTCATATGGCTAAAAATGATCAATAACTCGACTCTTGGATGATTATGGTCGAGATATATTGTACCAATAAGATTTGTTCAATTTTTTTCATTTTAATGGTTATTATCATTTTGTTTAAAAACAATTATTTATTTTTCAACAATTAAATGATTTCTACATCATTATTTTATAAGCATTTAAGGTAGTTATTAAATTTCTTAAAATTCTAAATAAATTACCATGATATATAAAATTTCATTAGATTTTTGGGGACTATTTTTTATCAAAGTTATCTCATATTTATCACTATATTAAAATTATTCTTCTTATAATGGATAATAATGTGACATGTTGTCACTTTCTTTTATTTTAATAATATATATATATAAATATATATCATTTTCATGAACAAGAGTCCATTAAAAGTTTCAATTCCAATACTTAAGTGTTAAGAGATGAATTTTATTAATCCAATAGGATTTTGGAAGGTTTTATGGTAAGCTGATTGTCCTTATCATATTATTTTTTACGCTAATTTTCCCAATTTAACTTTAACCGTGGTAAATAAAATTTACCAAAGTTACTATTCATAAAATCCAAAAAATAAAAGGAGCCTATTTACATAATTTTTACCCACATATTCTAAATATGGAATCCATTTTTCAATATTTGAAACATATAGGTTGCATTAATTAAATTAAAATTATTCATGTTGTTGGAATGAAAAAAGGGTTTTAAAAGTTTAAACAATGCAAAAGATTGAAATATTTCTACATAAAAATTAAATATAAAATTAATGAAAATTTCGTAAATTATATTTCATGATAAAAATATATTCTATTTATAATTTAAAACCATTCAATAAAATAATTTAAACACATTAATTATATTAATGAAAAAAGTTGTTTTTAATTAAAATTAAGTGTATTTTTACTATTCATCAAAACTTGAAAGTTATTAGAAAAATATAAAAAATTCATCCAAAGTAAATTTTTATATCCCTATTCCAAATAAAATTTTTATTTTGTAAAATATAACATATAAAAGTGTCAAAAATAGATTTAAAATGGTTGTACCGTTAAAAGGTGAAAATTTTGCATTTTTTGAAAAATACTTATTTTATCCAAAAAAATTGAATTTTTTCTTATATCATGTCCAAGAAACATATAAAACGGATTTAAAACATTATATTTAATATATTAAAAATATATTTCATTAATAAAATCCATAAATAGTGATTTAATTATTTTATAAACTCACTTAAACTCAGTCTTTCCTGAAATGAATTTTATCAAAATAACCAAAAATTGTGTGTAAGACAATCCAAACATATTTTTGTGTATACCGTAAGCTAAACCAGTGTTGCATATAGCATAATATTATCTTGTTATAGCATACAACACAAGACATCAAAGAAACTAAAAAATCTATCTCATAAAAATCTTATGTTGTTACACCATGTGATTGAAAATACCTCCTTCATAGAGCATGTTGCATGGTTGGCACATACTGTCCCAACCTATGTGGACAGACCATGCACATATTTATTTCTTTATTAGTTTAGTTTTTTTTACCCCTCATGATTCTGTATTTCTCCTAAAGTAATTTTCACCTTTTGGAGGTGGATTGAGGAGAATGTTTGTGTTGTTTGGATATGGTTCCTATAAACCTAGTTTAAAGGTTTGTGTGGAGCATTGATGTTTCTTGATTTTAAAGCCTTGTTTTATAAAATTAGGGTATTTTTTTACAAAGTTTGATTTAAAAACTTTGTTTTATGAATATTTGGGAAGGGTATATTCCCTTGTTATCCATGAATGTTTTACAAAATGGGTGTTTCTTTTTTGGTGTTTCGAAAACATTTGTTGAGGAAAATGTAATGTTATAAATTTTCTTCCTTGGATATTCCAAAAATAAATTGATTTAAGAAAATTAGTTTTGAAAGTGTTATGGGAAAAAATGGAATTTTATTTTGAAAAAAATGAAAATTATTTTTGAATAAAAAGTGAATTTTTATGAGCTTTCATTGGATTCTTTCATTTTAAAAATAGGATTGAATTTTGAAATGTATTTTATGATGTGCCTTATTTGGGTGACATGTGTTACACCGTGGTTGAGTTATTTTCAAAGAAAAATTTTGAATTGGTTGTAAATTGCATTCCTTGGTAGTGGTTGTTTTGAAAATCCCTTTGTAAAAGTTATCAATCTCAAAATAAAATCTTTTTTATTATTTTGAAATTGTTGTACTTTTATTTAGTGATTTATGTTTTAGATTTGATTCATAGATTGATGGGATCATTTGGTTTAAGTTTTAAGGAATGAATTCATGTTTCTCATGTCCTGTGTTGTTTTTTATATGCCTCCCAAAATGGTAAAAAAAGTTTCTTAGATTCTAGAATCTTCACAGACTCCAAGTGGAGTAGTTGATGTAGATCCTTCCTTACTCTCTAACCTCATCTTAGACTTCTTAAATCAATTTGAACCTTCATTTAGTCATGATCACGGGTATATGGATGCATTAAGGTGGTTAAAATGGATTGAGGTGGTCCAAAGTTTCATCAGGACACCTAAAGATACATGGGTTAGAGTATTCAGGAGCTCAATTGTCAGTTCTAGAAAATTTTGGTGGGGTCCATGATACCTTATCTGCTTCGTGAGGGCATGTCTTGGGAGTTTTCCAGGATAGTGTTTATCCATTGGTTCTTTCCAATGGTTCTGAAATTAGAGAGAGAACTTGGTCTTGTGATCCTTCGTTAGGGTGACCAATTAGAGAGGAAATACACTGGTAACTTTTCAGATTCATTTATATTCTCACTAAATAAATCATCAATGATTCAGAGAAAGCTCATTTCTTTAGAGGTAGTCTTCACCCAGATTTTCATCTATCTATACTCATGTATAGAAAAATATCTTTTTGTGAGGTTTTAAATAATTCCATTCATGTATAAGTTTTTCATTCTAGGAAACCAGTGGTGGGAGATTCCTTAGTTCCATTGATGGTAATGATGATAACCTAGTGGATGAAGAGATGAATAAGGATAATCCAGAACTAAAAGATAAGTTTTTTTATTGTGGGAAGAAAAGATATCTCTTGTTATTCTAATTTGGATCTATAGGGTATTATATAACCTCTTATTTTATGTATTCTAAATTTTCCCTTTATTTTGTCCATTTGGGTCATCTCCAAAAGTTTTTTAAGCTAGGTTTTTAGAATATGTCTCAAGTTTAATCCTTTTATGGGTGGGTTTTTTTATCTTTCATTTGATGTTTGTATTTTGGGTTGATATTTTTTAACTTACTTTATTTTTTTGTAACCTTATGGTTGATTCATTTATGGGATATTTATTTTGGATTGATTTGATTTAATATCTATAATGACTTATTCTTTATTGTATTCTTATGATTTTTGTTTTGTTGAGCCTCATTGTTTGGGTGAACCTTTTTGGAGAGTTGCAGTTTTCAACCATTTTTTGGGTTGATATTTTATTTTCTTATTCTTTGGACATGGTAAAGGCCACTAATGCATGATTTTATAACTATGGTGGGTAATACACTAGTTGAGATGATTTACTAGCTGGTGTTTGGCTTCACCTGTTTGGGATTTACCATGTGAGGGTGATCTAATTTTTGACCCAAGGTTATTTGTGTGTAACATTTTTAGAGGTCAGAGCTTGTGTCTTTATTTTGAGGATACTCATGAGTTTCCTTAGTTCTTTTATTTCATAATTGATATTTGTTTTAGTGTGATTTTCTCTTTGGATTGATCACTTGTTTCGAGGATGCATCTCTTAGTAGTTTTTTTGGTTTCAACTTGTTAGAGTAATTCTTAATGGTGGGGAGACCATACTATGTCTCTCTCACTTCTTAAGACTTATTGTTTTGGTTTCTTATTTTGGTTTCACTTTTAGATAGTTTTAAATCTTGTGCATGACTATTTTTATCATTATTGAGGAAATCAGTTGTTTCCTTCAAGGCCAAATCCCATTAAGTAGTTTTTTTGTTTGGTCCTCTTTGGATCTTTCATTCTCTTTTGATATCTTTTTCTTACCATTTATTTAATTGGGGTGGAAATTTCCATGGTAAGGAATAATTGTGACACCCAATTTTCATTATAGAGCTTATTTTTCTCTATTTTATATTATCTTAGACTGATATAATTCTTAGTGGTTTTTGTGTAGGAATTTTGTAATTTTGGAGGATTTCTGGGTGTTACACATCTTATCCATATAAATATGAGTAACCATGTGGTGCCCATGTAGAGGGTGTTATCATGGTGATAGAACCTTACTAAATGGATTTTTCACGGTTTATCAAATAATTCAGAGCACCCTAAAATCATGTGGGTATTTTTTTTCTAGGCAGTGGCCTGTACACGATTGGAATACGGTTTGGAAAACTATGCGCCCAAACCATGTAGCCTACCTAGATTCACATAAAAAGTTATTTAACCTAAAATTACCTTTTAAACATAAATTTTTTTCACCCATTTCTTCCCCCATATGAGTCAGCTAGCCATTGGGAGAACAATGAGTAGTTATAACCACCTTTATTTTTATTTTTGGCTTTCCTTTGGTGTTATTTGAGAGGTTTCAAGGAAAATCTTACCATCTTTCTATCTTTTTACCTTACCTCTATCTTTTATATTGGTTTTGTTTTATCTTAAAGACCATAGAACCCTTGTGGTTGTTTTTAGGGTTTTGAGAAAATAAAAAGTTGGGGGTTTTGGTGTATAGGTTTTATTGATGTTGCAGTTATCCCTATTTGGGTTCTTTTCATTGAATTCAACAAGTTCTATTGGGTCTTGGATCAATATTCACCTATTTAAGGTTTGTGTTTCTATGAAATTGTTTTATTTTAGAATTAAAAGTGTTCTTGTTCATTATAAATAACATTTTACTGAATTTGTGAATATATTTTATATTTATGTGATGGGTTGAAATCATTTCATTATTTTTTGAGCATAGCATAAATGATTTATCATTTAAATTCCATGTTCTTAGGCTTAAAATTGAATAATCTTTTTTGATAGGCTTATGTGAAATTCCTAGCTGGCTTTTTGAAATGGTTTTAATGGGGTGTGTTAGATTTTAATCTAGTTTTGGTTTTCAATGATTGAAAACTATGTTCTATTGTGTAAATTGTTTTAAAATGATTTGTTAACCTCAAAGCATTTTAAAAGGGTTATTTTATGAATTAAAAATGTCGATTTAAAATGAGTGTGTGGTTTATCATTTGTTTAAATTCCATAATGTATATTTTAAATTTTTTTATGGAAATGGATGGCCTTCATCCTAGTTTTAGATTTTAATGAGGAAGACCCATGTCTTAATGGGTAGATTTGAATTTTTTTAATAGGTGGGTGGGATTTAATTGGGCTTCCCAAGAGTGTTTGGAATGTTGTTTTTTGGAATTATAGGGTCTTGGATTTATAATCCATGTTTTATGCTAAAGACATATTTGGAATCTTGGTTTTAAAAGGTTGGTTGTGAAAGATGCCTCTTGACCCCCCCCCCATTGTTTACCCCTTGTGTAGATCATTTATTATAATGTTATTTTTTCTCCCTTTTAGTGATATTTTTATTATTTAAATGGGGGGTGTATGAGATATATGGGGATATTCATTTTGAGGGTGTTAGGGGTGAGGGATAGTCATTTCTTTTTCCTTGCATATTTATATTGGCTTGCATGTTCTGTCACCTCACTTATTTATTGGTCATGGAAACCCTGATAATATGTAGAAGATCTATACTATTATTATTATAGTTATTTTACACACCTCTATTGGTCCTCCAGTCATTCTAAGACCCAGGGTTGGGGGTGTCATCATAATGGGGATTATATAGGCTAGTAAGATGACTATCAGTTTGGATTTCAGCATATATTGGCAATTGTTCTGTGAGTTGAAAACTATGAAAAGATTAGATTCATCCCATATTAGGGATCCTGGGGTAGATTCCATGACACATTCAATTTCTTGGATGGTGGTTGACATTAAGGGTTTTGGTCTAGTGTCTGATCATATCATTTATCCTATATTGTATCAATATTTCCCCCATATATTACTTGTATTTATTATATCTCACGTAACTTAAAATTCGCTCTTTTTTATGCTTGACCTATTTTGTTGAGCCATTTACTTTGGAAAATTTATTTAAAATATATTTTAATAAACCTATTTTAAATTTAAAGACTCTTTTGTGGGTTTTTAATGTTGGTTTCAAAAATCATTTTTTGATTTAAAGGAATCTTCGGTCGATTAAATTTATATGAAGTGATTGTCTTCATTTAAATAAAAGAATAGTTTATCATTGATAAATATTTAATTTTGTGTGTTTAGAAACATCTTAATATGGTGGGAATATTTTTAAAAATTGTGTTTTTAGTTTTAGAAAACAAAGTTGAATGGTTTAAAAAGTATTTAGGAACTTTTGAGTAGTTTTCTCATGATTAAGTTTGAAAGACTAATTTCTAGTTATATTTTAAAAATATAATTTATAAATTGTTATATGAAATTAATTTCATAATCTCAATGGGTTGTGTTGGCCTACTAATATTTTTACCTCATACATATATATTTTGGGTTCTATGTTTTTAGCTGGATTTAAGTTTTATTCCTTGAGGCCGGTATAGGGTGACTTGGATAGTGGTGAGAAACTGGAGGTTGCATAGAGATGGTTTTAGGCTTGGATCAGGTTTTTTTATTTATGGCTAGCGTTTTATTAGACATGATGAATTTTCTTATAACTACTTTTAGTTTTCTGTTTTTATTTTATTCCTTATGCCATATTGTATCATTTTGTTTATGGATGATTTTTTTTACTTATGTGAATGGGTTGGATAAGTGATATTGATTATAACCTATTTGGAATTTTTGTTTCGTTTTTATGTTTATTAATTTGATCATACATAGATTTCCAATGTAAGTATGGTCCATGTTGGACTCTTAGATAATTTTTTGGTATCTTTAATCTCTAATTTTTGGAAAAATCATTCCCAAAGGGATTCATATGATGCCCATAAACTAGTTTTCATACTATAGGGATCAAGACTGCCTTTCAGGCCTTTTGGAAAGTCAATTCTGGATCCAAGTGAATGGAAACTTGGGCTAGTTTTCTGGACCTCATCCATGCCTATATATTAAATCTTATTTTATTCAAAATTATATCTTAAGATCTCCAAATAACCAAATGGAATAAATTATTGTGTTTTACTCAAG
Source organism: Viscum album (assembly GCA_963277665.1). Lineage (NCBI taxonomy): Eukaryota > Viridiplantae > Streptophyta > Magnoliopsida > Santalales > Viscaceae > Viscum > Viscum album. The sequence goes on along the minus strand of OY728120.1, from coordinate 846,410,460 downwards.
AAAATTAATACAATAGTAATCTCAATATTTTATCAAGATAATCCATCACTAAATTCAGTGTATATATATTTAAAATATAAAAAAACCCTTAAGTAGTATATAAATACATTAATAATGTTATAATTAAAATATGTATTAAAATTTAGGTAAAATAGTGTAATTTTTTATCAAATGGACATTAAGAGAGAAAAAATTATATTTTAATTTATATATAAAAGGGGGAAGGTGAAAGCCTTTGGATGTGCCACATGGAGTAGTGGGGTGATAACCTATGGCTTCCTAGCTATGAGCAAGTGATGATCATTTGCACCACCAGGATTGCTCTTGTTAGTGATTTGTGAAACATGACCCCTTTCACTTGGGTTAGGCCAATTATTTATATTGTTGAGAAACACTTTTTGACTTGATCACTCTCACATCACCCATCACCCCAAATCTTTGGTCGTGGGTGTTTTGTGTGAATAATATGAATCATCTAGTCTATTAATATATGTTGGATCCTAGGAAGACATGTGACCCAGATTTTAGAATGATTAAGATTGTGTTCCCCAAATAATCCATCATCCAAGTGAACTTCTCCATAAAAAAACCATCCCAACCACAAACTAAATTGTTTCTATATATATTACCTACACAACTTCCACTATACTACTTCTCTAGTGTAAAATCCCTTAGAATCTAATATCATTACTTCTTCTCTTTATTTTGTTCATGGATTCAACCAACTTCATACTATTATATCACCTTATGTGCCTCTATCCATATTCAAATCTATAATCTATCACCCCATAAGTTCTCTATCATTATCAATTGTTAGTCATGTGGTAGTGATCTTACTTATATTTATTTATAAAGAACAACATGAACTTGGATGAGGTACTCATACAAATATTTAGCATGGGTGATGAAGATGGTGTCCAATGCATCATGTGACCACATTTCATCACATTTAATTTTTCTCTCAACAATGATATTATTATTACAAAATAATTACATTAATAAATTTAAATTATAATTCATACACATCAATTTAAAATTTATATATCAAATTGAATATGGAAACAAAAATCCTACTTTAGGGGGGTAACATCTCCTTCTCTCCTATTGAAATTTTAGCCTGCTCAAATTGTGCGTCAGGATATCAAAATTTAAGAGGGTGTTTATTTATAGAAAAATAGAAAAACTAGCAGAATAAAAACTAAAAAACTAAACTACGCCTCTATATGAAACAATTTATCCTAATTAATTCGACAATGATAGAAATTTAATCTGATTTTCATTTTTCTTGATATTTGAAATTTCCACCATGGGTCCAAGATTGTGAAACTTTTATTATTTGTATTTTCACTCCAAATCAATGATAGTATTTCATTAAAAATTATAAAAGAGTACTTTATTAAATATAGAAACCAATTAATCCAATATAATCAAAATGTGATTCGATTCAATTTCCAAAAAATCACGGTTATTAATTTATCACCACTTTTAAAAAATATAATTCAAAAAATTAAAATATAGTCATGAAGATAAATGATAGAGACCATGTCTATGTTTTATATTTTAAGCCCTCCATTAAATATCCTTACACCTTAAAGTATTTTTCATGAGTTAAATCATAAATATTCAATTAAGTATTCCCATATTAGTAATTTAATTCCATTGACCACTACTGAAATACTATCATCCATTTCTGTATTCAACTATCAACATGTAATGGAATGTGGCTACCCTTACTCAGACTACCTGAGTTATGATTCAAAGAAGATGTTTTGAATTCATCTGATTGTAATGGTATTAGTGAAATAATCATCATTATACCTATATACTCGGTCATGGAATGATGCAATGAATCTCAAAAATATTTTTCATCTATTTTAATGATTAGTTTTCAACACCATGGAAATTATTTTAGGAATACCTAATTAATACAAATTACAACATTCAAGACTATTATATAGATATCAAAACATAATTATTTTCCATGTTTTCTAGTCTTCTTAAGAGTATAACATCATTTTCAAACATATCTAAGCCTCAAACCAACTCAAGTATAATTTTCACAACCAAGAGATAAAATGGTTATCTTAATAATAAATAATCATTAATATCAGTCCATGAAAAAAAAAACCTCAACTAAGTTTAATCATGTGATATATCCTATATATATTATCTACCAAAAGTCTAATTGTGAGTTAACTATAATAATCAATAAATGGTCACCAATTTGGTTTCAAGAATATTCAATAAATTTTGATGATCTTCCCTCAAATTAATCACTATATCATTTCTCTTCAACCCCAAACAACTAAGGTAAGGACTATAATATCTTTAGAATCTCATCATTCATCCATCACCTAAAAGATGGCAAATAATTAAGCAACCAATGTGGGGAAAAAATTTATATCCATTCAAATTTTTTTTACCAAAATTCAGGTTTTAATCATGAAACATATGGTGGTATACCAATAAAAAATTTTGAGGCTCACATGACACATCATTGATAGTTTATCTAACTTCACCACTCAACTTTATGGGAAAAAGTTAAACTCTTGACCTTTTAATAGAAACTATAAATACATTATATGGTAATTTTTAATCATATCAAACCATTACATTAATGCATCATAATTAAGTTAAATATGATCAATTCATAAGTGTGAAAGTCACTAACATCAATCTTTATCATTTGACTTATTTCCCATCAGTCTCAACCAGGTACAAAACTACCACCTATTTTATCCATTATCAAGTTTATTTAAAATCATCTTCAAAAGTTTAGATACATACCCTATCATATCCTCATTATAAATCGACATATTTTAATAATATGTATATATTAATAAATAGAAGTAATAGTTTTTTATCATCACTAGTTATCATGATTGTATCAATGAAAACAACCCTTAGAGAAAGGTAAAAAACAACACTTTAAATTTAATATTTTTCAACTTACCATGATTATTATACTTATGATTACCTCTATATATGAAACTAAAAATCTATAAAAATTCTAAATGATAATTTTCTTTAATTTGGTCAATTCCACTTTTATCAGTAGTTCAATAATGAAAATGGACTTTCCATTTTTACTACAATTATGAAATTTTTTATCAATGAGGACACATATTAGCATGAAAAACTACCTATTGTCATATTTCACTCTCCCAACCTCAAATAATCTGGTCAAAATGGTAAACAACTTTCTCGGAACCCAAAATTAAACATCTTAATTGGAAATTCTTGGATATAACTATTAAACCACACATATCTTCCTTATACCCCTGTATAAAACTCTTTTAGTCAAGATACTCCTACCAAAACCAAAATTGGAAGTGTCCTTGAACCATTTCCAAACAAACACTACTATACACAATGGATTCATTAATGAAAAAAAATAGTTTATGGGGAATTATAATTGGGTATTCCTCTTCAACCTTCCAAGGATTCCTTCATACTGATCAATATCCTCATGAAAACATCATGATATTATTAGTCCTTATCATTAATATTTGATTGAACTAGCTTATTTACATATTTATTTCATCACACCGACATAAATACACCTTCAATAATATTTCATTTGTATAAGTCTTTGATCTTATGCCATAGTATATGACCTCTATTAGAATTTTCATTTCCACACAATGGATCATTATCATAACTAAATATATTTGATTCAAATTTCAATTAATCATAAAATTTAATAGTAAAAAATTATATTTTTACTTTGAATAATTTATGGAACCATAAGTTTGTTGTCGCATATATAATGTAACATGTCTTTACATAAATATATAAATTAGTTCTATCCTCTGGTACATTGTTTATGTATTTAACTAAAGGGTCTTTCAATTGAACAATACCTCACCATGAAGTTGATGTATCTACAAAGATGATAGATAACTCTTCTTATCCAGTCATAACTTATATTATTTTCAAATAAATATAAAATTAGGATATATTTCTCAATATCATCATACTATATAAAATTTATGGCAATAATTAAATTAAAAAATCCTCAATGCTTCAACAACAACAAAACGTAGACACCATTCTTCCAATGGTATCTACTCTAATTGGATGACAAATATAACGACCACTCATCTTGAAATATTAAAGTGATTCAAAAGGTGAAATAATCATTTTTATCTCCTTTATTATTCTATAATTATACTAATGTGATCCTATAAGCTCATCACTGAGAGTCTAATGAAAATAAAATAAAATAATGAATCAATTGGAATTTTTTATAACAATCAAACAATATTTTCTCAAGTCATATGGATCTATGAATATGTACACTATCAAATTTATGAAAATAATGTTGTAATAATAATTTTTTAGGGAACTGAAAGTCACCAATTATCTTCTCTAAATACAAAAATATCATTTCCCACCACATACTCACAAACTATTGAACAATTTTACCATAAAAAAAGATATCAATTATATAGTTTCCCTTTAAATAGGAAACATACTATAAATAATTTCTACTCATGGCTTAACCCCTAACATCATTCTCACCTTAAAAAATAGGTAACATCACACACTAAAATTTAAATAGAATCTTAACAACATGGGTTTTCATATCCCCTATAAAAATTTATATCCTTGGTATGGAATTAAGTGTAAATATCATATACTTTTATCCTTGGGCATAGTCTTAATCATCCTCATGATCAACCACAGGTATCACATTGTTATTTGTTGACCTGGTTATTTGTGTCATGTGAATTCATAAGTTTCACATGATAAAATTTCATATTTATTAGAATTCACAAATTTTGATTGATTCATAATAAAATAAATAAAAATTTATTTATATATGAATGGATTTTTGAAAAAATTTAATTCAATAATAACTCTCATATAATAATAAATCATAATCACCAATCATGATCTAACCACTATAAGATAGATGTATCAACCTGGTTGTTCCCTATAAATAATGTTATAAGTACTTGAGTTGGTGGATAGATTATTAGAGTCTTTATATGGGAATGAGTCAGTCACAACACCCAATTGTCAAGTTCCTTGGCAGGATAAATAAAACCCAATTCCCACTAACATTGTTTCTCTAGTTTCCCAAACCAAAACCCTAAACATACCAAAATTGAAAATAATTTCTTAAGACAAAACCACACTTATACCACTTTTATATAACCCAAACCACTTAGGACCCCATCTTGGTTAGATAAAGGGCCAAGAGTTCTGCCCTAAGACAATCTACAACAGTTTACGAGTTAGTTAATATCACTAATTAGGAATATAAAAATAAATGAGATGGATTTTCCCAATGTTCCTATAATCATGCAACTCTAAAACTATAATGAAAACAACATAGTCATTGGATATATGAAATTTTACTAACAATGAATGAATATATGGAAAAATATTAACAAATTAAACAAACACATAACATACCCAATATTAAAAAAAATAATGAAAATAATTTAATAAACTAAAAATATATAATCATGTCTATAAATGTAAATCCAGTATAACAACTTAGCTGATAGATATAGAATCCTCCACCAACACACCTTCATGATCACCATGGGATTGAATTTACTATCGGATTCCACCTACTCCAAGCCTGTCGTGATCTCTTATAATTTTCAGATGTCTCTATAACCATGAGTATGTCACCACACAATTTACCAAGAAATGGGGAGTAACAAAATAAAATATGAAATCCCAAGTGATTAGAAACAACACATGTGATTTTTTGTTAGCATAATAGTAAAAGAAGATGAAACCATAATATATAGTTATATCTTTGATACTCAGTACTAACAAGGGATAATCTAGTTCAAACCTTGACTATGAAACAATCACATCATTATGGTCTCAAAACATATCACATATGAGTTTATCTTATCTATGTAAACAATATCCAATCCCAATATAAAATATAACTACCCAAATAATAAATCTTGAGAGTATACACTCAAAAAAATAGGGCTCAATATAATCACACCCTTATCTATTAGAGAACATCATTAAATTTTTATCAGATATCATAGTATATAGTCTCATGTAATAAAAATGAATAATATAATATCATCATAGAGGATCCAAAAATATAGAGCCGTAGTGGATTTAAAGGAATACCTAAACTCTATGATTTTTTTGGTGGAGGATCACACATCATAATGTATGAAAATATTAAGGGATATTGTAATTTCACTAGTATTTTATAAATAATGACATAATATATAATGAAATGTGATATATGGGTATATTTTACTTTATAATGATAAAGTCTCAGTAGATATCTATTGGATAAAGTGTCCATTTTTTTCCCTATCACCATTAAAATCAAAATACAATAGTTTAAGAACGACCGATTTTCAATTATAAATTTTCAAATATTTGATGCTCTATTGTAATTTATAATTTAGAAATAGAGTTGAATCATCAAATAAGGTACTATTATTTTATAATCAATTGATGTTATGTTTCAATGAAATGGGGGGTTATGTTTTTTCAAAACTAAGTTAAAATTGATCAGTGAAATTAAAGTGAATGAAACTAATTAATATTATTCAATGTGAGAAAATAAAATAGGTGGTTAAAATATTTATTTCATCAAGAATTTAAATAGACCGTGTAAAATTAACATTCACAATGTGATATGTTAAGGATCAGTTTTCTATGAAGTTTTAACTATAATCCAAGACTCGAAACAAGACTCAATACATTCACACATATTGTTGATGAATGGTTAAATAATACATGAAAAATTATTTTCCAAGATATACAATAATCCATGAAACCGTAAAATCCATAAAATATTTCAATAGTATATTATGAATTAAATATAGGAAAATGATTCCAATTTTATAGTAATGAAGCATGGTTTCTCTCAATAAATTCTTCATCCTTATCCATGGACCATACTAAAAGGTATGTTTAATAATCCATATGTAACATTAGTAACATGTCTAGGAATGTATATTATTGATGAAAACTAAAAAGAAAAGACAAAGGGATAAGAAAATATCAAATCCATCCAAACTCATACACATGAATAGAATGTAATCAACACACACTTGTGAAATAATTTGAATAGGATTGAGGAAAGATATTCCAAATGAATTTAAAATACTTTAAGAACATAAAAGAGGATATACATAGGTTTATTAGAGTTAAGATATGATTAAAAAAAATTCATTAGCATTAAACTTAAAATTATAAAAACTCTTACAAAATTACAAAAAAACAAAAAATAAAATAATGAAGAAATAAGAGAAGAGGTGGATCTATATAGCTAGAACTAGAGTATAAAAGGTCCTAAATACCCTTAATAAAGGTATGGAAATTCCAAAAATCCTTACTTGACTTCTGAAAATTATAAACCCTTGGATATAAGTAGATAAATGTATTTATAGAAAATTGGGTGTCATATTTTCCCTTTAATTATATCATTTAAACGTATATACCTATTTGACCTCTTATAATGAATAATATAGGAAATTGATCATTTGTAAAATTATTAGTGTATCTCTAAATGATTCACACACAAAATTCCATTTTCATTGGACACCTATTTCCAATTTTATGTATTAAATACTAAAGAATGATTTTCTATCCTAAGGGAATATTCACATTCAAATATTTCAGTTTCATATAAATGTATGGCCTTAAATATGAATGAATATAGGAATAAAATATTTAATGAAACTATTAACTATACTTTACAATATATTTTAACAAATTGTAAGCTCATTTGGATAGATTTTTTAGGAGATATGGCCCCGTTATTAAGAGTGGTCCAACTATTAACAGATTACTTTATCTTTATTTAATTTTTTGGTTGGGTAACTTAATATATATATTTAAACTTAATATTTTTTTAAAATTTAATTATGCATGCTTTAATTTCATACATATATTTTCAAAGGATTTTATATTATATATTTTTTATAGTAATAAAAATTTATGACTGGTCCAGAATGCATGAAAAAATATGTCTTATTCCATGATCTAAATATACCTTTATATTACCAATATTGATCATGTTCCTATTAAATTATTTATAGAAAAAATATTCTTGGAAACCTAAAAAACAATAATAACATGAATTTAATAACAATATAAAAAAAATTATGATCAACATATGAAACTATTATAAAACGGATGAATTCAAATAATGATCAAAAATTATATTCAATATCAACACATGACCCTTGCACAAAAAATGTTCATACTTTATGATAAAATCACTATGGGATGTTATTAAAAAATGATGAATTAAAATAAATTATCAACTCTAACACACTTAGTATATTTTACACCCTTAGACACAACAAAACACACACAATATGAAAACCCATGATCACTCATCAACCAATCTCATCACTTTTCTTCCTCTAGGGGGTTTTAAAAATATCACTCATCCACCATGGATCTCAAAACCACTTCATTCCATAATAATTTGTATAAAACCATTTACATTTTTCTTATAAATATGTAAATTTGGAAACTTTCCTCATGCATGATTCACTCATCTGATAATGGTATAACTTTTTAATGGATTTAACTCATTCAATAACCAAGAGTTATGATCTATGAGTTTAGTAGAGAACTTATATTATTTTCCCATCCTTATGTGAACATTTATCAAGAGTTTTTAATGGGTTTTTTTATTTCTTATAAGATTATAATAAAATGGATAAAAGTTAGAAAGTGGGGTAAAACATCATATTGTCCAAAACCATGAAATACCAATTAAAAGGGACATTGAAGGACTTAAAAACACATTTATTTATCAAGAGAATGTACACATGAGGAATAAAATATAAACATTGGACCTGAGTCTAGGTGAGTGATATAAATAACTCAAACTATCATAAAAATTCATATGATGAGATAAAAAGAAGTGTTATTTTTATATTTTTTCAACTTCTTTTATTTTTTTTCTATTTTTATTTTTTATTTTTATTTCATTGAAAATATTTTGGAATGATTTGTCTAAAAATATGTGACACAAAATGATAATGAAAATTTTTCCATGCCTCTCCCCAAAACAACATCTTCCACGTGCTTAAAATGGTTCTTGTCCATAAGTGTTAGAATAATAGATGAAGATCAGTGAATGTACAACCTCAATAAAAAACATCCCCTACCTCACTCATAAATTTCATCAAAACATGCATGAAATATCCAAATAAATTTTGGGTGGGACAAGGTAATGGTCTTGAAAATTGGATATCAAAAATAGGGTCTCTATTAGCACAAAGGGTCTTTGAAAAGGGTGATAAATGTATGTTTTACGGAGTATATTTGGATAAATTTATTATTATATGCATAAAAATTTTTACTTTACAATTTTCATGTATAAAAAAGTTTTTAAATTTATTTTGAAGTTTAAAAAATGAAAATTCAGAATCGGTGGTGAAAAAAATGAATAGAAAAGATGTTCATAAATGAACATGGTATGAAAGCAAAAATTATACCTCATGAGTTGAGGTAAAATTAGTTTTACATTCCAAATTATGGAAATCAAGATATAGTGACTTTGAGCCAAAATTTATTAGTCAATTTTTTTGATTAAAATTAAAAATATTTGAGATAAAAATAATGTATTTGACTCCCCCAAAATACTTTTCAAAAATAAAAAAGAATTGTGTTGAGTAACCATGAATGTTTTTTTTATTTTTAAACAATTTTTTTGAGAAATGCATGAAATTTTGAAAATAAGGTTCAAGTAGGTGAATAGAGAAGGATTTTTAAATGGAGAGAGATATTTTAAGTTAATATGGTGCTTTCTAGATTATATATAGTGCACTTTGTTTGTGGAGACCTAGAGTATATCTTCAGTTAGTATCCATTACCTACTAGAAAATAAAAAATAATTTATTAATTTAAATAAAATCTAAATAGAGCTAAAATACTTATAAAAGTAAAATAAAACATAGGTTACCTACTAAGAACCACTATATTTATTTTTATTATATCTAGAAAGATGTTGTGGACTATCCATATCCCAACAATGGATGTAGTACCCTTAGAATGAACCATAAAATTTTCTTAGATCCACTGTGTTTGTTGAAAAATTTCTCCTATGGGAGGTCCCATTTTTCATTAAAAATGTGTCTCCCTCCTTATAGATGTACTTATAATTTAGTGGGAGTGGAAAAATATTGTAAATATCCTATCTTTACTCTTCAATTTGAGGAGAGATGTCATCTATATGGTATTGGTTTTCAATAAATATAATTAATTTTTCTTCTAGTTTGACTTGAGTAATTGATTCATCATGAATTTTAAACTTGGTTTCAATATCCTCATGTGTATTAATGGGCTATAAAATAGACTTCTCAATATTCTCTTCAAAACACACTACACTATGTATTGTATATTTTTCTCCTTTATCACCCAAGGCATGAAACCATGATATTGAGTCTTTAAAATCAAAACAAGGTGAATTAGTTATAAATTTAGTTTTATAATTATTAAACATACAAAAAATTATAGTTTTATTATCTCCCTATATCATTTCATATTATAGAACCAGTTCCTTATGGAATGCTTCTAGAAATTAAAATAAAATATTGGGTAATGTATTATACTTTTTTGGTGATTCTTAAATATCATATACTATATCTTCAAAAAATGTTGGGAAGTTTTGTGGTATGGGTTGATATTTTTCCACATTTTACTATAAATAATAAAATTATATATATTACTCACTAAGTTACTTAGACTAGGCCTTAAGGAACTCATGTTTGAGATCTTATATCAGTCCCTTGATGTTTTCCTTGAACACTTTCTCCTCATAGTTACAATTACAAACCTATTTCAATTTGTTGGGGGAAAATCATGACTATTTCATTAAAATCAAAGTGGGAATCAAAAATTGAATATCTTTATTATTTTGGATTATATTTTTGAGGTTTTTAGACAACAAAAAAATGAAATGACTTCTTTTACCACACTCCTCATCAATAGTAACAATTTGAATCATAACCTATTATCAAATATCATCTATCAAATATCTAATGCTATTTTATGATGTATATAATGGAACTTGAGTAAAATCCTTGGTAATCGTAAAATTATTTTGGAATAAATTGAATTTTTTTATCAATTAAAATGGGGTTATGTTTTTATAGAGCTAAGATAAAATTAGTGGTGAAATTAAAGTGAATAAAACTATTTATGATGAGTCGGGGTGAGATAAAAGGATATGTTGTAAATATATTATTTTAATCATGCATTGAAAATGATAATGTAAAATTAACCTTCACAATTTTACAAGTAAAGGATCTGTTTTTTCTTATGTTTTAGTCATAATATAATACTCAACTAAAGACTCAATCTACACACACATATTATTCATGTACGATTATATAATACATGAACAGCTATATTAAAATAGATATAATAATCCATAAAACTTTCAAATCCATCAAATATATCAATTTTACATGAAGAATTCAATAGATGTACAAAATGATAATTTGGAAATCATGAAGTGTGGTTTATCTTGATCAATCCATCATAAATAGCCTAATAATTACCCAAAAATTATTGTTTACTCATACATCTATATAGAGATTAATGTTTCTGGGGATGTAAATGATTGATTTAAAATTAAAATAAAAGATAAAGGTACAAGAAATTATAAATACTAACTAAACTCATGCACATGAATGAAATATAATTAACACAGATGTGTGCAATAATTTAAATGGGATTAAGGAGAGGGATTTAAAATAAACTTAAACTACTATAATAATATAAAAAATATCTATATAATTTTATTATAGTTAATATATTATTAGGAAACATTCATTTTCATTAAACTTCAAATTACAAAACACTGATGAGGTTACAAAATAGTGAAGAATAAAAGGATAAGAAATAAAAGAATATTAGGGGTATCTTAAGTTATAACTATAGTTTTGAATCTGTTAAAATCCATTAATAAATATATGTATATATATATATATTCTAAATATATATATTTAACTTCTTATAATGCTAAAGCCTTGGATACAAGTGGAGACACATATTTATAAGAAAATGGGGTGGATTATTTTCTCTCCAATTATGTTCATTAAAAGTTACTATCTATTTGACCCATAAGGCTACCAAACCATGAAACTTATCATCTAAAACTCTGTTTATATCTCTATTAATAATTCACCAACAAAACTTCTAGTCCATAGGACATCTATATCCAATGTTTTGGATTAAACAATAAATTTTAAATTTCTAGCCTCATATACTCTTCACATTACAATATTCTATATTCTAATGAATTTATGGCCTTGTTAATGAACGAATCTTGTAATCTCATAGTTGAGGAAATTTTTCCCCATACTCCTACATATATTTATAAAAAAAATTGGGCTCATTTAGACCAATATATTGGGATATATAGGCTTATAATTAAGAGTGGGAAAAAATATTAATAGATTGCAAGGTATTTATTTAATTATTTATTTGGGGAACTTAATGTATTAATTTTAAGTACACAATTTCATTTTTAGAGATTATAATTTTTTTATACATTGTATATTTGAATCATTGGAATGTAATTTGGAATGATTTTGAGTTGATTAGAAGTATTTCAGAAGTTTCTCATATGATTTGTATAGTGCCGGAATGAGTTTTTAATATTTAGATTTTGGTGAATTTGAAAAAGGATACCTCATGAGGTTTGAATAGATATAAAATAATAAAAAAGGCATGAAAAAAATCATCTTGTGTTTGTAAGGTTGTTTTTACCATATTCAAAATGTTAGCTCTGGATAAAATATTGGGAAAAAATTAAAATGTGAAGACTTATTAAGGTCCTTTTAAATCATCATAAGGTTCATTATAAAGACTTAATAAGGTTTTAATCAACTTCATAAGGTTTATATTTATCTTCTTATGGTTTTTTATACATCTTTTGTAAGGTTGAGAAAAAAATGTTGTAAGATTCATAGAACTTCAAAAGGTTAATCCTTCATAAGTTAAAAAGTTTATAAGGTTTATTACAATGATTTTTAAGGTTCACGGACTTTATATGGTTGTCTATAATACTTCATAAAGTGCACACAAATTTCATAATTTTCACTACTTTGAAAAAAAAATGAAAAATAGAGAATTATCTCAGTTAATGCTTCATTGTACTAAAATTATTAAATTTTATAGTTTTGGGTAAAATATATACACTAATACAAGATTTTTAGATATTTAAATATAGATTAATTCATAGGATCATAGGACAAAATTCAGGGTGATTTAAAATTTAAATATTTAAAATTATTTTTTGTGGTCACTACTGTTATTTCTCTAAAAGTATTTGATTAAGGGAATACCACAAAACCAAGAATTCATCTCAATTTAAATGAATTTTTATAGAAACAATATTCACAATACTCTATGAATATAAAAACTAAAAATAGTGAATTAAGAATGTGAATATTGATACTTTGTTAGACTAAGGATAATATATATAAAAGAGAGAGAAGATGAATAAGAACCACACTCATGTTGATCATTAGTGTTGAGGTAATCTAGGATATTATTTATCATTTTGGGGATTACATTTGAGGAATAAGAATACCAAATTCTATTTCAATACTCTCATGCATAGGATGATCATAATAAAAGTTCAATAAGGGAGGACCAATTTTCATGTAACAATGCTTTCATTATTTTTGGAAATTGAAGAACCATCCACCAAAATAGGATCTATCTTTTTATGTTGAAGAAACTTAAAGAACACTTATTATCTTTTTCACATCATGATCAAGTTAACTTATTAAATAATGGGTGGTTCTATTATAAAAAGTTCCATATTATTTTTATCACACCAAAAATATTCAAGGGTGTATACTACCCTTATCTTATACTATCATAGATAGACTTGAAAGAGTCAAGTAAGAACGTTTTCTATCTATTGTAATTACTTGAAAATTATAGTGGTAATATTGGTCTCATAAATTGACCCAAATCAAGAAAGTATTAATTACATGTATTGGGATTCAACCCTATAAAAATTGACTGTTTATTGTGCCTTTTATTTTCTGAAATATTCAAGTATGTTTGAGTGAAATAAGAAGAGAGGATTAGACTATAACCAGTCATAGAGTTTGATTTAAAAATAATATATTATAAAAAATATCATTGATTCACCCTCTCCCCCTCTCTATGATATAAACAGACCTATAATATTCAGAATTTTTTTCCAAATAGTTTTTAAGAAATGGGGCATCTTTTTTTCTATAATCCAAAGAGTTTCAAGGAATTTTGGATTTTGAATTTTTCACAGTAACAAAAACTTTATATATGGTATAAAATGAATGAAAAAAATGTTCTGACTTATTCCATAGTATAAATAGTCCTATATGTATCAAATATCACAAAATATATAGTTAAATTATTTGTAGAAAAATATTTCGAAAATATAAAGAAATAGTAATCACATGGATGAGAACAAAATATTAAAAGTTATGATCAATATAAAAAACTACTATAAAATGGTGAATTTAATAAATTATCTCAAATTATATTCAATATAAAAACATGATAAATATATAAAAAATGTTCATCTTTTCTTATCAAATCATTATGAGAAGTTATTGAAATGTAATGAATGAAAATTAATTATCAATGGAATAATGTAGTGTTACTATTGAAATAATATAAAACCATCTAGGATTTTACATAAACCAATTCATAAAGTTATTTATAAGGGAATGAGTTAATTTTGTTTTCTCCAAATGAAACCTACCAAGACAACATCACATATTATCATCAAACTCATCACCTTAAAGAAGAAAATGCACAAGTATCATAGAATAGGTCATCTAAAATATTAATAGATCAATTTTTCATCATAAATAACATCTAGAGTGATGTAAGTCATTATTTCATCCTCTATAGTTAAAAAGGATGGTCAATGGAATGAAATATCTCCCATTTTCACCTAAAATTCATCAATCCACTCATGTTTTCATAAATAAATTTTGGATAAATCCTACCAAGCATAAATTTATACTTCATACACATTGACTACTATAAACGTAGGGAATAAAGTGATGTGTTTGTCTGGTCATTCCATTGAACCATCATCTTAAACTATGTTTTCAATCTCAAAAATTCATAAATTCCATTCCATATCTCATTGAATATTTTGATAGTTCATCACCACTTTTTATCACTACGAACATGGTTAAAACATTACATAATTTTGAATCATCAATACTTGAGTGTAATCATAGGCTTACTCTTGCTCATAGATTTTTTAAACATATCTTTGTGAATATTTTTAATTGAAACATTGATTGGACTACCCTTATGTATGTCCACATATAAAATATTTTTTAATCTAAACACTATATTAAAAGATCCAGATTACCAAAACGAAGAATATTTTTAAATTAAGAAAACAAAAAGAATGATATTTTTAAAAACAAATATAGGTAGAGTGATTGAAAAAATTATTTATATATATTTAAAATATTCAAAACCATTTAAAATATCATAAAATAATTGAATAAATTCAAAATTGTGATGTAAATGAATAAATGAGTGAAATGGAAAATATATTTTTACATAAAGGAAAAAACATTATATATTCTTTAATTTATAGACATAAGGGGTCATGTGAAGTCATTACTTTTTGTTACATAACATGGTAGATTGATGATTCTTATACCATTCTCTGTGATCTCATGATGATCACACACACCAATAAACAGTGTTTTCTTGTGTCTTTTCCACTTGGCCCCTCTCACATAGATCGGGCCTCCTCCAGGGGAATTTATTTAACCACATTTCTCTTCATCTATTGAACCATAAATCTAGGACATGTTGATTAGTTGGGTTACTCATGAAAAATCCATTACCCAAAATTACCACCTATGATGGTTTTACCTAGATGATAAGATCATTTAGGTCATTCTAATCCATCATATCCTAAGTTATTATATAGCCTTGAATTTTGGATGGTCAAGATCATCCACCCTAGTTGATACAGTGGTTAGAGGATTATATTCAAAACACTAAGTTAGTGGAAAACCCTTGATCCGCCATTTTAAATCTTGGTACAACTACCACTTCCATTCTTATTTAGTTTCTACTAACTTAAACTCTTATTTCACTCCCTTCCTTTCCTATCACTGATCAAATATTTCCCCCATCAAATGTAAATATCCATATATGAGCCTCTATCCTTATGTGAAGTCACGATATTCTTCCCCCTCACTTTACTATGATCATTAACCAACACCGATGCGGTGTCATACATCCTGGTGATGATATAGAAAGGCTTAATTTTGGTATCTCATGTATATGTGGTTAGGATAGTCACATAATCGTTCATTAGAGGGTTAGGATAATTGCGGTCAATGTTATATGTAGATATTTTTTATCAAATATAAATATAAATATATATATATATATATATATATATTGAACATTACTATTATTATTCTATAGTAATAGTACCACTCTGTTTTTTAGACAAAAAAATACCAAAAACTCCCCCTAAAGAAAACACATTATCCTAAGAAATACTATACTACTAAAATTTCAATATAAGGCATAATCTGTAAGATATGTTCATTTTCACACTAGGATATTTTGTTCATAAAAATTCATTTTTTATATTTATTTTCTCCAAATTTACCTTGCTTATTTGTTAAATATTTTTAAAGGATTATTTAGTAAATATATACACTAGTAAAGTAAATAAAATTGAAACAAAATTTGAATTCTATATAAAATATAAGTTATTCTTACAATATATCGGGGATATTGCACCCACTTGTAATATTTGAACTCTACAGGGAAAGTATCCTACATGATATATGATCATCCATAGGAAGTTCTTATATCTATTTATGGTTAACTATTACTCAATAGATATGGTTTGGGTTATTTAGGTTAATGTTTTGGTGTGTTTATCTTTTCAATATTTATTATTTAGGAAATATTAATTGTGTTGAGAATCGATTTAATTACTTTTGAAGAGAAATACTTATAGAAAATGAATCATAGATATAGGAAGTTGAGATATATTATTATATGATATCATATGACACCTTAAGGATAGTATAGTATTCAAGTTGGGTTTTAACCTATATTTATGAATATGTTATACTGAGTAATGACTTTGTGATCATATATTATGATTTTGTATGATTTAATTACTATTAATTCATGGGATCATAATTAGAATAGTACAATACTTTTGATATAGGTGGTGTGTTTCAGTAGAGGTGATTCCATGGTGATCATAAAGGTGTTATGGTAAGGAATTATAAATATACTTATCAAGTAATTTCATATGGGTCTATATTTATAGATAGGTTTTGTATATTATCTGATTTACTACATTGTAGACATTATTTTTTAATGAATTTTGATATATTATGTATTTAAATTATTGATAGATTTGTTTTCATATATATATCTATTCTCAATTACATTTTATATATCTATTTCATAACTTATTAACCTTCACCCTTTGGATTTTCATGATTGTAGGTACTATGGGTGAACGCCTCCCATTTATGTGTATATTCTCTCTTAGTGTTTATTAAAAGCCCTTGGCATACGAGTGGTGGGATTAGGGAGGTATGCGTAGCTTAACCATCAACATTAATGGGGTTATAGTGGCTTCAGGTCATTTTAGAGTTATATCAAAGTGGAACTCTCTTTGGTCTATATTTTAGTGTTGGTAACATGTAAGGTTTTAATTTCGAAAGCTATATAAATTTTCAAATGGAAATTTTAAATCAATCACTCAAACAAAGGAACCAAAAAATACGATGCAGAACTTGATGCATTCATATACAAGGACTTTAAAAAAATGTATTTGAATTAAGTTCTTATGAATTAGTTCACTTTCTTTCTTGTGATTTTATAGCTATTCTAGGATGGATAATTAGAAAAGTCTAATAATATATTTTGAAATTCTTTGTCTTTTATATTGAAAATAGATCCCAAATTGTGAATTATTTAAAGATATAATATGTAATCATATAAAACTTTTATGAAAAGTTAGGATCTAATAATTACTAAGTCTAAATCTATTAGAGAGAAATATAAAATTTCTGATGTGTATGATAAATAATTTTTACAGGGACTCGAGTATAAGATACTTATATCTACTACCATATGGAGCACAGATCCCACAAGGGAGGCTGATATAACCGTATTTGATGATATATTCTATGAATATTAGAACTTGAAGATACCAGTGTTCTAGTGTTATCTCGGTGATAAATAATTTATCTTTACCTATATAATATTGGTAGGATGTTTCCCCTAGAGAGGGCATCTTTTTCTCTCAAACTTCCTTTCCCTGATGTGATTATTTCATAGTTATAGGAAGGGAGGTGTATGATTTCCTTTTGTTTTAATAGATGAGAAAATTTTATTTATAGATTTTTAGAATTTTCTTATGAGTGTATTTTTTCCATAAATTTGTTGGTAGATAACTTTTTGGAGCTACAAAATTGGTAACACCATTTCTTGATTATTATGTATTATGTCCCTTTATTAAATAACATCTTCAATTGTTTCAATGTACCAACTGATGAGCTTTAGAGGTCCCTTTAGTAAGGGAATGGACTATTTTAGGACATATATACTATTACATCACATCTCATCTTACTTCAAGGTGATAGGATGAGATATCATGATTAAGATATACTCAATTGAGTGTGAATAAATAGATAAACAATTCTCATGTTTTATTGAAATTAAATCATTGAGACTATCTGGTCATCAATGTTTCCCTAGATTCTAATATAATTGGTTGAGACTGAGGTCAACTAACACAACCTACCTATAGAAGGAAGATTATGAACATATCATGAATTAATAGATGAACGATTCCTATATCTAGTTAAACCTAAAACATTAAGACCGAATAATCCTAAGTATTGAACTTTATTTATATGTATGAGATTCAAAATAATGTAATCAACCCAATATATCCATCGAAGTATAATTATGAGAATATTCTGACTGATTAATCTAATACAGTTATATTATTTATAGTGACATTGGCTCTAGTGTGTGATAGTGTCAATTAGAGAGATCATATGGTAATACCCAGAGTAAGTGTATCAATTGATGACTTAGAGATGGTATATAGGGAGGATACAAGTTACACATTATATATAAATGACTAACTATTTTGGTAATTGATGAGAAGTGGTTGGAAATAAGAAACTCATGTATATTATGGTTAATGTTTCTTGATTTTATAGTAGATATTTTGGGAATTTATAAAGATAGTCATGGAAACCAGGTTATTACTTGGAACATAAACTTTAGATATGGTTTTATGGGTCCTCAATTGTTTTTTTCATTCAGGAAGAATGTTCCATGGATGTGAAAGGGTCATACTCTAGTGGATAATTCTCATTCTCGATTATTTCGTCTCTATAATATTAGCTTCTATAGTAGTAGGTACATTGACCAAGCCATGGTACCTTGTTACCGTTGATGAAAAAATAAACAATATCGACCAAAGTTAGTAGGCTAGACATTAAAATCCTATATGGGTTCTAATCTTAGGGTATGTAGGTGATCATTGTCATTGTCAATATAATAAGATGATATTTGTTGAATTTATGGGTTTGATGGTTTCTCACATGCTAAAAATGAGTAATTTTGATATTATTTCCTCAAATTATAATAAAAAATCATTTTAATGAGCCTAGTATTTTTTCTATTAATAATTCATGATGAAAATGTGCTATTAACAAAGATTAATTAAAGAATAATGGTTAACCATGAAACATTTTAGATGATTAATTTGTTTAATCATAATGATAGTATATATTTTTTATCTATCTAGTGATCCATAAATGTTGAATAAAATTTCTCCCCAGGTGAAATGGGTTTGATAAGTGATATAGACATATTTATATAGTTTTTTAATACACTACACACTAGAATAAATAGATAGAAAGTATTTTTATAGTTATGCAAACTGTGTAAGATTCCCATTTTTTGGTCTTGAAGTTAGTTAATTTCACACTTATTCATCAATCATATTAGACTCAATTGGAATTCATTTATGATAAATAATTTAAAATATATATCACTCATTAAATGTGGTGAATTTAACATTCTAAATAGGATTTGAGTGGTGGAGTTAGTTGATCAATGTATGGGAAGTGACGATTGAGTTTCCCAATTCCTAATTAGTGGTATGCTTATATGTTATAAGTTTGTTCCATAAGTTTTATGATAACATTTTCGAATGGTCATACAATATGTTTCCATGTTAATAGCCAAATTCATTATTTATTGTCTAGTGAAGGATAAAAATTAAGATTTTATAGAACTTATAATTTATTCTTTGAATGTATTATGATAAATGAGTGATGATATAGTAATGTATTCTATGAATGATCATCCACTTTTTTTGAATGTTCATATCACTATTTAGGTGATTATTAACTGGTTGAAAGAGTATTCTCATTCATTGAATTTTAGAAGATGATATTTGTAATGAATATAAAATAATTGTATATGTCTAAGGTTGTGTTTTTTATATTGTGATATTGATGATTATTTGTAGTTGAGATACTTTCCCTCTCTCAATTGTGATAAAACTGATTGAGATTTTGGAAGTGTCAACTACATTCAACTAAAATATTTTACTTGTTGGAAGATGATCCAATGATGTATATTATTTTGGTTCTAATATATTTATAAAAATATTTTTTATTATATTTTTTACAAAGTTGTTTTTTCTAGAATTTATTTTATGGTGTGCATTTTTAATCTTGAAGAGTGATGAGAATTTATTTTAAGATTCATTAGATTATTCCACAACTAAGTTATATGGGTAAGGTGCCATATTATTTATTATCGCTACTATATATATATGAATTAATGTGTGGCACATTATAGAATTTATAGCTCTATTAGTTTTTCCATGTAATGTTTTTCATCATGGGATGATATGAGTTATTTATATAAATAAATGTTTCTATCATTTTGGTGATTAATAGAATTAGAGTACTAAAATAATAAGGACTCTTTATAAGTGAATTACCTAATATGAAATCCATGGATTCTAGAAGATGGATAGTTGAGTACTTGGGGTATGAAATTTTTAAACGATATTTGTTTATTTTCTCCTAATTTTTTTGTCATTATATGTAAAAATCCTTAAAGGTAGATAAAAATTAATGTTCTTTTTTTTGAATGGTTATCTTTATTCCTATAAATTAGATTCTATTTTTTTGTTAACTTTATTATAAATCCAATTTACTGAATTATTATCTTTAAATCATTAAAAATCATCAAGATAATATTGGAATGAAAATATGAAAAAAACACAAAAAGGGGATTTGGTGGAAAAAAAATATTTTTTATTGAAATTTATATTGAAATTACATAAATATTGTATTTATAATGATAATAGAATTCACTTAGAGATGAGGATTAGTATTTTTAGGTTCTTAACCATTATTGGACCATTTTTTATATAAATAGATTGTCTTTCCCACTCTAAAAAAATGGAATGTAATTTTAGGATCACATTGATCATAGTGACTCAAGGGAGTGATAGTGGTGTTGGATATATACACTAAATCATAAATCATTATGTGGTGAAATTTTCCATGATATGGTTGGTGTTATGATATGATTTTTCATTCCACATCATGGTGTTTTTGGAAATATATTATATATTTATTTTTCACCTCTACAATGAGGATCATCCATATTTCTAATGACTATAACAAATTATATGATGATGTTTAAAAGATAAAGTTATAGTTATATGAGTTTATAAATCACTTAATGAATGTGGTCATAATTATAATAGATGAAAAAAATAATCTGGAGAGTGTAATTATTTTAAAACATAAAAAAAGAAGAACATTAAGTATCTATTCCATTCAATGAGGGATTTTGAGTTAAAGGAAGTTTATAGAACTCATTTTCAGAACCATAAATCACTCATGAAAAAGATAAATATGTATCTTATTTTATTCTCTTTATTTTCATTAGGGTGATTCTAACATTCTATTTAAAGTAGATAAGGTCTAACCAAACTGTTTGGTGATTCCATTCTATCTAGCAGATACATTTAGAGGTAAGATTTATATGATTTCTATTTAGGGATATCTATCAAAATTTCCATTGTGTAAGGTACATCATAGACAGTAAGGTATGTATATATAGTTTATTTTTCATTATATTTTATTATTTCTTATCCTGTCTGATATTTTGAATTGGTTTTATAATTTCTTCCACTACATTTGGCATTAATATGTCTTATAAAACCCTTGTTTTGTATTTTAGTGAGTGTTGATGAAGAATTGGTAAGATAATATTTGAAAATGGAAACTAAGTAAGACTTTCCCCATAACCATGATGTAATTTATATAACTAATTCAAGGTTTACAATATATTTTGATTAAAATAGCCTGTTTTTTTTAGAAAAAATCAATTTCTTTTCTTATGGAAAAACAAATCATTATAAAATATTATTTTTCACACCATGGTTTTGATATATTATGACTATTATTCATGGGAATTTAATTTCCATTATAAAAACATCATTTGAGAAAACATTAATAATTTATGGTTCAAGGTATAATATTTGAGCAATTATCTGTCTAAAAATTCTTATATAAAGAAACCAAGGCACGGTTCAAGTTATGACCTTCTAGAAATTCTCTATCTAAAATGACTTATGAAATGAATCCATGTCATGGTTCTTTATAATGGTTTTTCCAAATATTAAAAAATTGTTATTTTGAAAATGCTTCATTGATGGAGGCTCAAAGTGCTCACATAAAATCCATGTAACTTTATATCATATAAAAAATTAATGAAATCTATAATTTTCTAAAATTGAAATATCATATAATTAATATTTTAATAATTTATTTATTTAATTAAATCCCTAGTGAATATTCATGTATGAAAACTATTTATATTATGGATGTTAGTAATATTTAATTTAAAGTGTTTAAATTGATTCATATTATTGTAATACCATTGATATAAGAGTTTCATGAATGGTATGATATAACATTTACTTTTGTTCAACAAAAACTACGATTTTCTATTTAGTTATGAATCAAATAATAAATGTTGAATATTATTTCTCTATTTTAGGTGGAAGTATTATATTATAATTAAGGTATATTCTAATTATTGATCTATGGATAATGGTACTTTTAGCTAGACTTTCCAATGCCTTGGGAGCAAAAGCCTTGTTCTCGAAAGGTATAAATTGGCTACCTACATAATAACTCCTGAGATGATTTTGATTTCATATTATCATAATACTTTAAATTAAATAGTTTCATATAAATTATACATAAAATACATTTGGAAATTTATATATATACTTAGATTTAATTTTTAGGTAAGTGGTATAAATCATTAGTTGTATAAAGTGTTACACATTAATATGTTTATAACATTTTAATTTAGTTTAAGGTATAGAGTATAAAATAAAATCATTAGAATCATGCATGCATATAGGGATTTCATGAGATATATTATTTCCAAGGATTAAAGGATATGGATGAGATGTATATGTAAATAGTGAGACTAAGATAATCCCTTGAAATAATCATTGTTAGATTCCTTCTAAATAAATACATGATAAGAACTTGATCATTCAATTTGGGTAACCCTAAGATTTAGGAAATCATATATCATATTATGTAAGAAATAGAGGATATATTTAGACCTAATATTTAAGTATCTATATCCTCTTATGGTCATTGGATTTCACTTATCAATATAACCCCAAAAAAGTCAAATAAACAAAGGAATAGAGAAATCGGAAATTTTTATTATGAATTTGGGTAAAGAGTTGTCCACATAACTATCTTAGAGTTATATATGATATTATTGATATAATTTTTTACCTAGATAACAATTTTTTCAGTCTAATACTAAATATGAATCAAATAATTGCGAATTATATACCTTAGACCACTAATATTTATGATGTATAGGGTAGTATTTTTTGTAGGGGCACATTCAATAAAAGTCATTATTTGGTTGATATAAAAAAATATACTCAACCAAAAAATATGTATTTTTATATATTATATCATATATCATTAATATAATTTTTATATCTATTATATATTGGACCTATAATTTAATATATTATCCCTGTAGTTTAATAGATTTATATCTAAGTTTGAGAAGTGTTCTAAATGGGAAGAATTTAGATCATGAGGATATAAATGTTATAAATATTAATTTCTATAACTCTAAATCATAGTCATTGGATACCATCTATGTATCACATAATTATTCCCTTATAAATAGACTTGAAAATAAGATAGGATTGATAAAAAGTGTAATGAGCCAAACTTTAATTAAAGAAAATTCCTCTTGATCTAATTAAATGTCTTATTATGTAAAACAGTTATATAAAATATGCACTTACTTGGTTTTATGTTTTTAGATTTCAAAATACCTTTATGAATTGTTACAGTTTCTAATATAGTCTTTGAACAATGATCACATTATTAGTATAAATATAGGGCTTTAACAAATCCAATTTACTCAGATAAAGGAAGTGATGACCTCATCTAGTAGAATTGCTCCATTAGAAGCCCATTTTTTAGAGCTCATATAGGAGGTGGCATCACTGGTCTTTTCTCTTGAGCAAGCCCAAGTCGATCTTCAACAAGTTAAGCTCAAACAAAACAACATACGGGAGAAGTGTAAGTTGATAGAGATTACCACCCCAGCGATGTTATCAGATCCACCCCAAGAGTCTGTCATCATCACACACCTTAACCTTAGGTCATATGTGGGTGATAAAAGGGTTTATGTAACAAGACCCTATCACTATGATTATGTGCATTATTTTTTTATAGAATAAATAATGTACATTCATTTTATTATTGTTACTTTGTAAATAGTTTTTAAAGCACAAGTAGTATTTTTTGTTAATATTCAATTAATAAATCTATTTTTATTAATTAATGGATTTTTGGAATTAAATAATATTTTAATAAAATATTACTATTACTAAATTAATTTTATTAAATATAAATTATCATATATTTTTTATGAATACAATTGTAATTTTTATTAAGGTTAGAAAACTATTTTTATCAAAACCCATGAATTTTAGATAAATGTCAGTTTTTATTTTAAAAGTAAAACATCACATACTTAGAAAATTATTTAGATAAAAAGACTATTATTTTTGGAATCAGGATGTCAAAATTATCCAATGGTGAATTTTTCATAATTTTCTGAGACATTCTAATTTTTTGGTAAAAATTAAATATTATTTAATTATATAATGTGTTTTATGACATCAAAAAGACCCAATAGTGATGCAGTAAAACCCTATAAATGGGATTTTTGGCCAATATATGTTTTACCATTAAAATAATGTTATTTTAGGTTTGTTTCATTTATTTTACAAAGCTTTAGTGGGCCCACCAAGACTTATAAAACATTTTAACCTTTTAAATTGATTTCCTTGAGATTGTGACTCACCTCCACATAATCAAGCCTAATATTTTAAAAAATTTGGTCATTTTCCATATAAAATAATTTCTTAAAATCCCCTTTATAAAAAAACAAGGTAAAACCATGGTTTGGTTTGGTGTTTTGATTAGTTTAATGTGTGGTGTCCAAAACCTAAATAATAAAGAATTCCCTCTCTTTTCCTATATAAACCCACCCAAGATCCCACTTCCTCTTCACTCAATGCCTTTGGAGATAGAACAAACTTTTCTATACTCCCTCTATAATCCTCTAAAGGCACCCTAATCTCCAAATAAGCCTCTCCCAAGACTTTGGGATCACACTTCCAAGTAAGGGATTTCTTCATTTCTCATTTCTGTCCAAATTTCATTATGTCGTTATACCCTTTTGTTTTCAATTAAAAATGTTGGGGTATGATTTAAAACCTCCCCTATACTTCCCTTATTATTTTTTAATGATTAAATACCCCTTTATATCTTATTAATCCCTCCCATGTACACCCGTTACCATGCCAAAATTTCCTAAGAGTTATTCCATTTCTCCTCTTTCTTCAAGTTTCTTTATTATGTCACACCTTCTATTTCAAAATTACATATGTTGGGACATGTATCTATCTGACCCAATTAATATAAATTTTATGTAAATATTATGGGACACTCTTTTCTCTATCATCATCCTGTTTTTTATGAATTTTTATGTCACGGTGTTATGCTGCCGAAATTGCACCGCGATTTTTCAAGCCAAAATCATTGTGTAGTGAATACCATACCCATGTCTCCATCAAGGGTATTCACCTATTTTCACATATAAATATTGAATGGTACTTACATTTATGTATTATAAATTCCTTAATCTTTGAATAACTTATGATGTTGAATGATTCCATGTTATATGATCCATGTGGAACACTTATGCATGAAATGAAATGTTTACAAAAGGTGTGCCCTAATAGCACTCCAATGCATTGGGTAAAGAATAGTATCACGATATGCCATGTGAAATGAGGTTTCACTCATTATAATTCAAGTGAAATGGGGGTTTACTAATGCTAATTCAATTGAAATGAGGTTTTACTCATGCTCCATGTGCAATGATCCTTTTCTCATGCTAATATCATGTTAAATGTTGTCGTCACATTTCCATGTTATAATAATCATGCTATATCATGACTTTATGTTCATGTGTCTCTTATGATCCATTAATATTCCTATTTACTAAAATTTAATATATTCTTCACTTTAAGCCTTATTTACTCCCTTACTGGGCTTTATAGCTCACCCTTTTCTTATGCATGTCCTCAGGTTATCCCATGCAATGCTAAGTACGAAGGAATGTTATGGTCATGTAAAATAGTTTTTCAATAAAGATGTTGTGTTTTATGTTCTAAGTTATTATGTAATGTTCCTAATCCCCAAATACACTAGACCTCTCGATCTTCTATCTTGTATCAAGTGAATATTTTGTGTAATAAATTATGTTTTAAGTGTGAAATAAAGAGTAGGGTTCTTATAGTTAGTATCAGAGGATAGGTTTAGTTATTTTTGGGATTAGGATTAGAAAACCCTCATAAAAATATTAGGGATAAGAATAAGTATAATAAAAACATCCCCAATTTTTTGAGTATTGAGTAAGTGATTTGTCAAGAAAATACATCCCTGTCTGTATACGAGCAGATAGAGGTGGCTCTGGGACAGATGTATCTGGGGGTAAAACCTAAAAACACCACTTTGAGCTAGACTTGAACGGGAACTTGTGCACGAAAATGAGACTTACTAAACTCTTGGTTATGAAACTCTTAGGTGATATGCTTTTCTAAATTCATAATCTTAGTATGAACCATTATTACGGGAATTAAAAAAAATTATCCAAAGAATATATGTTGGGAAGTAGATCATGGATAACATAGATTGAGGCCTATAAATTTATAAGTTATGAAAATAAAAGTAATTTATAAGTCATCTGTTTTTGTATTATGATTTACCTTTATGTGCTACCCCTAACTTTCCTTTTATTCCATCCAATGGTCGGTAATCAGAGGACTCAATCTAAAAATCGATGTGAAGATCAATGTGACGATTGTTATAATGAGATTCCCAATCCAATGTGAGTGAGAATCACGAACTTTTCCATGATAATCTCTCAGTTAACTCAAGTTTTGAATAGAAAAATGGGTCAATAGGAACATTACCCCCCCCCCCCAAGAAAGAACAAGTCACAATCAAGAGATTCATGAGAAAAAGGCCTCCTACTTTTAATGGATCATTTCCATTGAGAAGATCTTTTCCATTCTTCAATGTTCTGAACAAGAGAATGTACTTATGGATGCTTATCGTATGGAGGGTTTATCTGATAAAATGTGGAAACTGACCAAAAATAAGAAGTCTAATGAGGATATCGAGGCTTTGGAATGGAAGGATTTCCGGAAAAAAAAGATCGACAAAAAATTTCCTCACACCCTCTAACATAATATGGAAAGGTACTTCCTTGACCTCAAGAAAAAAATAAGACGAATCCATCAGAGAATATGAGGAAAGCTTTACATGGCTTTCATATACCCCTTCATCTTTTTTGTTACCCCCGAATGTAAGGTTGACCGCTTCTTTGGTGGGCTAAAACCTAGCCTACGGAAAGTTCTAGAGATCCATGACTTCGAGAGATACGAGTAAATTATCCGATGTTCCCTGAAGGTCTAAATGGAGATTGGAAAATCTCAAGGGTATCATTGGGAAAAGTATCATAAGGTGGATTATAATTCTGGTAGTACAATTGATAAATCCAATGGTGCTAAGAAAATCCATCACCCCACCTGTGCAAGGTGTAGAAAAAAGAACTTCGGAAATTCCCTGAATGGGTTATGAAATGATTTAGGTGTGGAAGAGAAGGGATCCTGGATATTAACTACCGAAAAGAAAACCTTGTAGCTGCGACAGAGGAAAGGAATGATCTGTTAGACGCTCAACGCATTGTTCGTTAATTAAACTTCAAAGAACTAGGGAACTTTACAAACCAGTGCCCTAAGACAAGGGTTTAAAGAGGCAACCAACAACCTCCAAGGTGTCAAGGGCAAGATTTTTCCATCACTACCACATAAGTGAACCCTGACAATGAAGTGGTGATAGGTACACTAGTTATTAATTCAATAATAGTGAACATAATTTTTTATTCTGGTTCTAAACATTCTTTTATATCCAAAAACTTTAGTAGAACAATCCCAACACCACCACAAATCATGGAATTAAAGATGTCGGTGAGTACGAAAAATGGATCAATCATTGTATACCATGAATATAACTCCTCCCCTATCATAATCTATGGATTGAACTCCCCGGTGAACCTTGTCGTACTCCCTCTGGTGGAATTTTATGCAATTATCGGCATAGATCAGATTTCCTTATATAGAGCCAACCTAAATTACCATGAGAGGGAAATCACTCTCCATATTGAGAATCAACCCCCAATTATATACAAGTTCAAGGAAGAAGATAAATCTTCATTAGCACCATCATCTCAAGAGTGGATATTACTACCCTATGAGAAAACATATTTGGCTCAGATGATTGAGTCTAAGGAAGCAACCATCCTTGAAGACATGAATATTGTGATGGAATTAGCTGAAGTGTTTCTCAAGGAATTTCATGGTATTCCTCCTAGAAGAGATGTTTCTTATCAATTGACCTTATACATAGGGTGTTGCCAATATCCAAGACCCCGTATAGAATAGTTGTTGTGGAGCTTGAGGAGATGAAGAAACAACTACAGGAGAATCTGGATAAAGGGTTTATATGCCCAAGTGCTTCACCATGGGGTGCACTAGTCCTCTTCATCAAGAAGAAGGATGGGTCAATGTGCCTTTACATTGATTATCATGTGCTCAACAAAATCACGATAAAGAACAAGTATCATCATCCTCGAATTGATGAATTTTCTGATCAGCTTCATGGAGCACAATACTTCTCCAAGGTGGATTTATAGTCGAGATATTACCAAGTAAGGGTTAAGAAGGAGGATATCCCCAAGACTTATTTTCGTACAAGATATGGGAACTATGAATTCAGAATAATGCCTTTCGGACTCACTAATACTCTAGAAATCTTCATGGACTTGATGAATAGAGCCTTTAGAGATTACCTAGACAAATTGGTGGAAGTCTTTATTGATGATATTCAAATATACTCCAAAACAAAGGAGGATCATGAGGATCATCTAAGCATTGTACTAGATACCTTGTGAAAGGATAATATATATGAAAATTACAACAAGTGTGAGTTTTGGTTGAATGAGGTGTCATTATTGGGTTATATCATCACAAGCAATACGTTATCTACAGATCCCTCCAAGATAACTGAAATTGAGGGGTGGTCAAGGCCAACATTAGTAACAGATATCCATAGATTTCTGGGCTTAATTGGATATTATATTCGATTTATGAGAAATTTCTCATGATTTACCAACCCTCTTACCAAGCTAACTCGGAAGGGAGTAAAGTTTTCTTGGATTGATGAATGCATAGAGAGCTTTAAGGAGTTGAAAATGAGGCTTATCATTATGCTCATGCTCACACTACCCACAAGTGGAGGAATTTTTGTGGAATTTAGTGATGCTTTAAAGAAAGTTATGGGCTATGTGTTGATGAAAAATGACAAATTCATTGCCTATGATTCAAGGAAATTGAAAGTTCATGAGAAAAACTATCCAACACATGATCTGGAGTTGGCTGTAGCAATATTATCTTTGAAAATTTGGTGACATTACCTCTTTGGGGAGAAGTGTGAAATGTATACAGACCATAAAAGCCTTAAGTATATATTCACATAGAAAGAGTTTAACGTGTGCCAACAAATATGGTTAAAGATGATCAAAGACCATGACTTCTCAATCCATTACCACCCTGGGAAAGCAAACAAGGTGGAAGATGCTCTAAGTAGAAAGGACCCATCAATTCTATCATTGATGAGAATTGAAAAGGATCCAATCTTCTTATATTTTATGAAGATAGACATGAGAATTATAAGTAAGGGAACATCATTAATCATTTCACAAATGATTTCTCAACCATCTCTTTTGGAAAGGGTAACGGATGCTCAAAAGGATGATATGGGAATTCAGAAAAAGTGGAAACTATCAGAAAATGGAAATCCTTGGAGTTCAATGTTAATAAAGAAGGAATTGTGAGATTTGGGACAAGACTATGTGTTCCATAAAGTTCGGAGTTAAAGAAAGAAATTTTGGATGATGCACATAGTTTGAATTTTTCCATTCACCTAGGAAACACAAAGATGTATTGATATCTAAGAGAGAATTATTGGTGGGATAACATGAAGAATATTGTTGAGTATAAATTAAAGTGTCTGGTATGTTAGCAAGTGAAGGCTGAGAGCTAGAAGTCTAATGGAATGATGCAACCATTACCCATACCAATATGTAAATGGGTGAAAATCACCATGGATTTTTTCACTGGACTTCTGAAGACATCCAAAGGAAACAATTCTATCTGGGTTTTTGTGCATCATCTTACAAATACTACAGACTTCATTTCAGTTAGAGAGGATTCCTAATTAGATCAACTGGAATGGTTATACATCATAGATGTGGTAAGGATGTTTGTAGTACCACTGTCAATCATATCTGATCAAGATCCAAGATTCTCCTCTATTTTTTAGAATATTCTTCAACATGATTTGGATATTGAGATGAACTTAAATATGGCTTATCATCCTCAAACCGATGCCCATGTGAGCGGACTATCCAAACACTTGAGGAAATGTTGAGATCGTGCTCAATGGACTTCAAAGGTGGATGGGATCAACGTCTCCCTCTAGTTGAGTTCTCTTACAACAACAGTTTACACTCAAGCATCCAAATGGCTCCTTATGAATCCCTTTCTAGGAAGAGGTGTAGAACAACGACATGTTGGGATGAAGTTGGAGATCAAAAACTCTTAGGTCCAGAAATGGTCTTAGAAATGGTGGAGAAGGTTAATACCATCCAACATCACATTAAATCTTCTCCGAGTCAACAAAAGATCTATGATGATAATCATCGATGAGACCTATAGTTTGGTTTCAGAGACATGGTATTCCTCCACACGTCACCGTGGAAGATATTTATGAGATTTGGGAAGAAGGGAAAGCTTAGTCCAAGGTATATCGGCCCTTTTGAGATCCTTGGTCACATTAAATCAGTGGCCTATTGACTAGCACTTCCACCGAACCTATCTCAAGTACATGATGTATTCTATGTATCACTCTTGAAGAAGTACATACCTGACCCATCGCATGTACTCAATCCAGAGGTGTTACCATTGGAGAATGAACTCTCCTATGAAGAGAATCCAGTGAAGATCTTAGATCATATGGAAAAGGTTCTACGAAATAAGACCATTCACCTTGTCAAGGTGTTGTAGAGAAACCACAAGTTTGAAGAAGCAATGTGGGAACCAGAGAAGGTGATGAGGCGGAGTTACCCACATCTATTTTTTTGTGGGAAAAGGAAAATTTGAGGGTGAAATTTCTTAAGGGGGGAAGATTATAACGACCAAAACTTTTATTAAAGAAAATTCCTCTTGATCTAATTAAATGTATTATTATGTAAAATGGTTATATAAAATATTCACTTCCTTGGTTTTATGTTTTTGGATTTCAAAATACTATTATGAATTTTTATTGTTGGTAATATAGATGTTGAACAGTGATCACGTGATTAATATAAATACAGGGCTTTAATGAATCCAATTTACTCGAAAAAAGGAAGTGATGGACTCGTCCAGTAGAATTGATCAATTAAAAACCCATTTTTCAAATCTTAGAAAGGAGGTGGAACCATTGGATTTCTCTCTTGACTAAGCCCAAACAGATCTTCAACATGTTAAGCTCGAATGGAACTGCATACGGGAGAAGTGGAAGTTAATAGACATTACCACCCAAGCGATGTTATCTGAGCCACCCTAAGAGTCTGTCACCATTGTACACCTTACCCTTAGGTTATATACAGGTGTTATAAGGGGTCATGTAACAAAACCCAATCACAATGATTATGTGAATTATTTTTGTATAGAATAAAAAATATACATTCATTTTATTATTTTTACTTTGTAAATAGTTTTTGAAGAACAAGTAGTATTTTTTGTTGATATTAAATTAAGAAATTTATTTTTATGAATTTTTTGGATTTTTGTAATTAAATAATATTTTAATAAAATATTATTATTACAAAATTTATTTTTATTAAATATAAATGAACTTATAATTTTTATTAATAAAGTTAAAATTTTTATTAAGGTTTCAAAAATGTTCTTATCAAAACCCATGAATTTTAGATAAATGTCAGTTTTTATTTTAAAAGTAAAAAACACATATTTATAAAATTATTTAGAGAAAATGAATATTATTTTCAGAATCAAGATGTCAAAATTATCCAATGATTAATTTTTCTTAATTTTCTGAGACAGTCGAATTTTTGGGTAAAAATTAAATACCGTTTAATTATATAATGTGTTTTATGACATCAAAATGACTCAATAGTGATGTAATAAAATAATATAAATGAGATGTTCGGCCAATATATATTTTACCATTAAAATAATGTTATTTTATATTTTTTTGATTTATTTTTCAAATCTTTAGTGGACCCTCTAAGACTTATAAAACATTTTAACTTTTTAAATTGATTTCCTCGACAGTGTGACTCACCTCCACATAGAAAAGACTAATATTTTAAGATTTCTGGACATTGGACTTATAAAATAATTTTTTCCACTCCCATTTTGAAAAAAACACAGGCAAAAATCATGGTTTGGTTTGTGGTTTTGATTAGTTTAATGTGTGGTTTCCAAAACCTAAATAATATAGAATTCCCTCTCTTTTTTCTATATAAACCTACCCAATATCCCACTTCCTCTTCACTCAAAGCCTTTAGAGCTCCACAAATATCTACCCTTATCTTTCTATAATCCTCCCAAGGCACCAAAATCTCCCAAGAATCCTCTCACATGCCTCTCCCAAGCCTTTGGGATTACACTTCCAAGTAAGGGATTTCTTCCTTTCTCATTTTTGCCCAAATTTCATTATGTTGTTATACCCTTTTATTTTCTATTAAAAATGATGGGGTATGATTTCTCACCTCCCCAAAATTCCTTCCCTATGTTTGAATGATTATAGACCTATTTCTCTCTCATTAATTCCTCCCATGTACACTTGTTACCATACTGAAATTTCATAACATTTATTCTATTTCTCCTCTTTCTTCAAGTTTATTTATTATGTTACACCTTCTATTTGAAAATTCCATATGTTGGGAAATATATCTATCTGAACCACTTACTGTCCATTCCATGTACATATAATGAGATACCCTTTCTCTCTCATCAACCATTTTTTATGTATTTTTACATCACGCTGTTATGCTGCGAAATTGCACCGTGATTTTCCAATCCAAAATCATTGTGTACTGAATACCATACCCATGTATCTATCATGGGTATTAACCTTTATAAACATATACATATTTAATGTTACTCAAATGTATGTATTTAAAATTCCTTAATTGAGGAATAACTTATGATGTTGAATGATTCCATGTTATATGATCCATGTGGAACACTTATATATCAAATGAAATGTTTATAAAGGGTGTGTCCTGATAGCGCTCCAATGCATTGGGTAAAGAATAGTATCATGATACACCTTGTGCAATGAGGTTTTACTCAAGATAATTCAAGTGAAATGAGGCTTTACTCATTATAATTCAAGTGCTATGAGGGTTTACTCATGCTCCATGTGCAATGAATCTTGGATCATGATTATATCATGTTAAATGTTGTTGCCACACATCCATGTTATGATAATCATGTTATATCATGAATTTATTTTCATGTTTATCTTGTTATACATTGATATTCCTATTTCTTAACATGTACTATATTCTTCATGTTATGTCATTTTTACTCCCTTATTGAGATTTATATCTCACCTTTTTATTGTGTGTGTCCTCAAGTTATCCCATGCAATGCTAAGTACGAAGGAATGTTGTGGTCATATAAAAGAAGTTTTCAATAAAGATGTTGTGTTTTATGTTCTAAATTTTTATGTACTGTTCCTAAGCCATAAATACGCTAGACCTATCGATCTTCTATCTTGTATCAAGTAAATATTTTATGTAATAAATTATTTCTAAGTTTGAAATAAAGATAAGGGTTGTCATAAAAAGATAGGTAGCTCTATGTTTTAGAAATTGGGAAAGATTTTTATCATCGAGGTAAAAATATATAATCTATAATTGCATAGTGAATTAATTCTATAATATTAAAAATGTTAATTTTTTTCTTCCATAAATATAAATATTATTTCTATTTTTTTTGATAAGAAGGATTTTTCATTCACGATTAAGAACAAGAGTTATTTAACATACATGGATGAAATGTTTTATGTCATTTTGAATATGTTAAATATTTTATATGTTATGGATATGGATAATAAAATCTATAACATTAAATGTAATAAGGTAAACCTTAAGTATTTTACCACCAATTATCTTTAGTATTGTCACCATAGAAATATAATTGATAAACACGTCCAAAGGATCTATAAATATGGAATATTGGAATCATTTAATAATGAATCATTTTATAAATACAAATATTTTTTATTAGTAAGAACGACCAAAAAACATTTTAGTGAAAAATGTGTAAGTAAATTTTAACTATTGGAACTAATACATATTGATGTGTATAAAATAATGAGTATATAAAAATGTGGTGGGTATAGAAATTTCATAATCTTTACTAGTGACAAGTTAGTATGGTTATGTGTTTCTTATGCTAAATAATTTTAAAATCTTTCAAAAGTTTATAAAATTTTAAAACAAATTATATAATCAACTAGAGAAATTTATTAATATATTTTGGTTAGATCAAGGTAGTGAATACTTAATCCAAAAGTTAATTGATCTTCTAAGAGATTGTGTAATTGTTTTACAACTCGCTCCTTTTAGAGCACTATAGTGTAGTTGTGTGTATAAGTGGATTAATTTTGCCTTGTTATATATGTACTGATTGATGATTATTTAGTGTGAAATTATTATATTATTCTAGGTATATGTTCCAAAAAATATTGTGTTAATTATTTAAAAAATTCTATTTTAAAAAGTCATAAAGACACCGTATGAGATATGGACTAAAAGGAATCACAATTTTTATTTTAAGGGGATTTGTAGTTTTTAAATCATGCTTAAATTTTTAGATTCAATAATTATGAATTTAAATTAGTCAAATAACTTTTTGTTATTTAAAAAAATAGTTTATTTATTTTATAATCCATTAGGACACAAAGTTTTTATGAATTATTTTCAAGTTTTCCATGGTAAATATCACATAAATCAAGGGATTAATGCGAGTAAAATTGAACATTGATATGTTTAATACCAAAAAATAGAAATAGTTCTTATGATGGAAAGTTAGTTGGTTCAATAAGAAGTTATGGAAAGATAATTGAATTAGGTTATAAAAAAATCAAAAATTCTAGTATGATTCATCAAGAGCTTGAATTATGTGGGTTTATTATAAAAAATTATAATTAATTAACATTCGGGAAGGATAAAACTACATTATAATGAAGTTCCATTAAAAATTATAATTTAAAATAATGGATGGTGAACATGATATCTAAGATAGATTCCACATAAATAAACCATGTTTATAACTTAGAGGATTCACATGAATAAGTGAGGCCCACATGGTGAAAGTGTCCTTCCATAATAAAATTAACATGAATGTCATATTTATACCTATAAATTTTACTTATTGGAAACATGGTATAAGAAATTCATGGTATTAACTATGAAGAAATATATTCACCTGTAGTGATGATAAAATCTATTTATATATTACTTACCATAATAGCTCAATGTTATCATGAGATATATCAAAATTAATATCAAAACTACTTTACTTAGTCAGAATTTAGTTGAGAACATGTATATTATACAACTAGAAGGTTTTGAGGATCCAAATGGTGATTCTAAGGTGTAAAAGTTATAATTGTTGAGTGAAAAGTTAAACTCATGAATTTTTTATTACTTTAGATTTTCAAATCACAAACATCATCTTTCTAAATAGCTTTAATAACTTTTCATTTACATATGTTTTTTAATATGTTTTATAATAAAACAATTTTCTTTTAGTATACTTACATTAAAATCCTATAAATAAAAAAAAATTGATTTCTTTTTATTACGATTATCATACTGAGATTGAATATGATCAATATCAGAGTCATTATTATCATATCGAGAATAATTTTTTTTCTATTATATTGTAATGAAAAAATATTTGTACTTATATTGAAACCAGTAGTGAAAACTATTATATCAATTCTCATATAATATATCAAAATGAAAATTAAAGTTTATTATCATACTCAGAATAAATATTCATAAAGTAGGGAAAACTTTTTACGCTATAATGGTGTAAAACAAAATGACATTGGGATTTCTATTTTTTCCAGGTTTTCATTAGTATGTGTCCAAGTCACTGTGACAATCTCATAATAATATGATTATTGGAAAATCAAGATGATCATTGGAGATTTACCTATAAATAGAGGTTCATTTGAATATATTGGATCTTGATGATGCTAGATTATTTTTTATAGCATTTGAAATCTCTAAAGATTTCAAGTTTTAATTTCTTATTCTTACACTTGAAATTATTTAGACTCTTTTGCTTTAAATTTTCTATGTTTGACTATATGAATACGTTTGAGGGATTGTAGGGATATTGAGATAGACCAATCATCATATCAAGGGCTTGTGGGGATAGTGAGATAGACTGATCATCATATCAAGGTCTTTTCCTGGTAAGGGAAAGGCAGAATTTCTTATAAGTATAAAACAAGGTACTTTTATCCTAGGTTATAGAATACCCTTCTCTCTAGGTTAGAAGAAGTGTAATCAATTTTATTTTTTTTACTATAAGATTATATTTTCTCAAGATTTTGAATTCTTATAAGGTGAATCAGTTGCTAGGATGCATCAGAGACTCATGAAAATTATTAATAGCCTTCAAGATATTTGTGAGAAAGAATTACATGATGAGATTATTGTTGAGAAATTAATAGTTATCAAACCCAATTAATGAGAATCTAAGAGAAAATATATTTATTAAATAAGAAAGGTGAATAAGGATAAAAATGAAAATAAAGATTCAGAAGTCACTTATTATGAGTGTAAAAGAGCAAGATATATCAGACCCGATTGTCCAATTCCAAAAAAAGGGAAGATGCAAAGGTTAATAATTATGAAAGGAATCAGAAAAAGTTTCATAATTAAAATGGAAGATAAGTCCTTAAATCAAATGACTCTTGGAGTGTAAGTTGAGGATATTCCTCATATAACTATTCTGATAATAATAGTACCATTTAGAGGAATATTGGTCTTCTTTCCAAATCACCCAATCAAAAATATTTGATTAATGTACAAGGTACCCATTGACAAAAACCTTAAAAATATATTTTTAATTTCAAATTATTTGGAATATTATAATAAGATAAATTATCAAACATTAGATAAAGAATTATCCTTAGGAGAGGATAATAATATTCCTTTATATGAAGAGGTTTCTCACTTTCCCAAACTCCTAGAAAATGAAATTTTCATATTTCATAAAAAACTTGAAAAGGAATGTTCAAGGATGAATTTTTTAACAAAAGAAGTATCAGATATTTCTAAATATCTTGATGAATCCATTTTCAAAAAATATTCTATTTATAAAGATTTAGAAAAAGTTATTTTTTAAAAGGATAGTTTACAAACTAATCTTGATAAACTCAATTCTGAACCTATGACTAAAGAGGATAATAATTTAGTTATTAAACTAAAGTTTTAAATTTCTTCTTTGAAGAAACTCTTTTTAAACTTTACCATTGGTAAATAAAACTTTAATAAGATGTATAAAAAAATTCATTCTTATGGAACTAGTTCTATAATGGGTTGTACCAATAAAAACCCAGTTTTTAGTAACAACATATTTATTCCTAAAAATGACCCCTTTTTCACCAAGTGTAAGAGTGGAGCTCATTGGAAAAATATTTTTTATTTAAATAAATTTCAGTCTCTAGGTTTTCACAAAGCCTATTTTTCAAAAAAATGTGGATTCTGAAAATTTGGTTTGCTTACCTTTTTGAACTCAAAAAGGTTTGGGTGTTGAAAAACTGATTGTTTTGTTTTTAGGAAAACAAAGGGAGTACCAACAACAAAAATAATCAGTACATGGATAGTGGTTGTTCCTAGCATATTAATGGTAACAGATATTTTTTTGAAATTATTATCAAGATGAAAGGCGGAAAAGTTTCCTTCAGAGATAATGCTAAAGAAGAGATTATCAGTATATGTATTATAGTTCTTCTTGGAAAAGTTTTTAATTTTAAATGTTTTATTTTTTAAAGGTCTTACGAATAACCTTATAAGCATAATTAAATTATGTGATGAAGGTTACCTTTTGAATTTTTCAGAATGATAAATTTATAGTACATAATGCCAATGATGAATTCATTTTTTCTGCCCATCGGTATGAGAAAGTATATACACTAAACTTAGAAAACCATATGACCCAATAATTACCTTTCCATGGTGTAATGGAAGATTAATCTTGGTTATGGAATTGAAGATTAGGACATTGTAACCTTATGAACTTATATAAGTTTACTATGAAAAAACTTGTTATGGATTTATCGAATCTAAGGATTGATTCTTCAAAAGTTTTTTATCCTTGTCAATATGGTAAGCAACATAATTCAAGATTTAAATCTATTAGTGAAGTTTAAACTTCTATTGATTTATAATAAGTGCACATATATTTATTCAATCCTAAATCGATTGGGAGTATTAGGGAGGAAATACTATGTATTTTTTATTGTTGATTATTACACTAGATACACATGGGTATATTTTCTAAAAAAGAAATCTAAATCCTTTTGTTATTTCAAAACTTTTGTAGCCAATGTTAAAAAATAGAAAAACCTTCCCTTGAAAACTATTCATAGTCATCATGATGTATAATTTGTAAATTCTTATTTTGAAACTTTTTGTAGTAAAAAAGTAATTACACATAACTTTTCATCTCCTAGAACTCCTCAAAAAATAGTGTTGTTTAAGAAGAAATTGTATTCTTAAAGAAATAACAAGAGCCATGTTAATTGAATATTCAATTTATAATCACTTTTTTTTGGAAGCGGTTAGTACTGCTTTTTATAGTATAAATCGATTTTTGATTCGACCTTTATTAATAAAAATACTTATGAGTTCTGGACAGGATGAAAACTAAAAGTTTCATAATTCAGAGTATTTTGATGAAAATATTATTCTTGAACATGATTGATAACTTACACAAATATGAACCCAAATATGATAATGAAATATTTTTAGGTTATTAAACTAATTCTAAGGCATGTAGAGTTTTTAACAAAAACTCTTGTACTGTTGAGAAAATAGTACATGTTAAATTTGATGAAACCAAACCTTTTGTTTTTAAACAACCTCAATTAACATCCTCAGATGTGTTTTATAAAAATGATTCAAAATATTTTTTTGGAAAATAATTCTTAAAAGGAAAATACCAAAGAAATAGTTTCTTAATTATTTACTTAGGAATATTTTCTACCTTATGTTGATGAATAG
This sequence comes from Viscum album, assembly GCA_963277665.1. Classification (NCBI taxonomy): domain Eukaryota; kingdom Viridiplantae; phylum Streptophyta; class Magnoliopsida; order Santalales; family Viscaceae; genus Viscum; species Viscum album. The sequence goes on along the minus strand of OY728120.1, from coordinate 846,370,326 downwards.
GTTTTACAAAACCCAAGTCATTTGTTTCCTAGGAATCATCCTAGTGATAGTATCATTGGTGATGTTAATAAACTAGTTAGTACTAGAAGATCCTTAATAAATAAAGTAGAACATCTTTATTTTATTTCCCAATTTATACATAAAAATCCTGATGAGGCTTCAGGTGATGAGGATTAGATTAAGACTATGCAAGATGAGATAAATTAATTTGTAAGGAACAAATTTTGGACCTTGGTTGAAAGAACTAGAGAAACTTTCATAATTGGATTAAAATGGGTCTTCAGGAACAAATGTGATTAAAATGGAATATTCATTAGAAATAAATAAATACTTTTTGAAAAAGTTTACAACAAAAAATAATGCATATACTACGAATAAACCTATAAACTGGAAGCTATATTAGAATCTATTCATATTCTACTAGCCTTTATAACATTATTTGATGTCAAACATTTTCAAATGGATTTTAAGTGTTATTTTCTAAATGGATATGTTTAGGAGGAAGTTTATATTGAACATAACCATGGTTTTGAAAATAAAAAACATCATGAATACATTTATAAACTTACCAAAGCTTTATATTTCCTTAAACAAGCCCCTAGAGCTTGGTATGACAGGTTAACAAGATTGCTGTTACAAAACAATTTCGTAAAGGGAGGTGTGGATCCTACTCTATTTATAAAAGAAGTTAAAAAATATTATTGTTCAAATCTATATTGATTAAATTATATTCACATCAACTAAATAATATTTAACAGATTCCTTTGTGGATCTTATGAATTCTTGGTTTGAGATTAGTATAATGGGTGAGTAAACACTTTTTCTTGGTTTTAAAATTTCTCAAAAAAATATAAGGTACTTATATATCTCAACATAATTTTATAAAATATATTATTAAAAATTTTGGATATTATAATACTAAAATTATTAGTACTCCATTCATTACCTCAAATACACTTGATCTTGATGAAGTTGGGAATCCAATTGATCAAATAACTTTTATATGGATGATAGGAAGTTTATTATACTTAACTACTATTCGACTAGACATAAAGTTTTCAATATGGTTATGTGAACTATATCAATATAATAAAAATTAATCCCATCTAAAAGCACTAAAACAAAATTTTCATTATCTAAAGGGAACAATGGACTTAGGACTTTTTTTATTATTATGGAAATAATTTTGAATTAAAAAGTTCTTCAGGTGCTAAATTTGATGGTTAAATAATGGATAGGAAAATTATTTTCAAAACTATTCATTTATTAAAATATTCAATAGTTTCTTAGTATTGTCAGAAACAACACTCGGTCTTGTAAAAACAATACTCTTTAGCACTTTTCACTTTTGAAGATGAATATGTGGTAGCTGAAAGTTTTTGTGCTCAGGTGTTGTGGATGTAACACACACTCACTGACTATGGCATGAGTTTTATAAAAACTCAAATAATTTTTTATAACACAAGTGAAATTACTTTAAGTAAGAACCCTACATGCTACTCTTGTGAAAAACACATAGATATTAGGCATCACTTTTTTAGGAACTACATTCTTAAAAGAGATGTCATTTTATAATTTATCAAAAAATAAGAACAAATTTCTGATATTTTTACAAAATTATTACCTTTAAATAGATTTGAATATATTTAACAAAATCTAGGAATGATCAATGTGAATTAATCATCCATATATCCTTCTTGTTTACTCATATCCTTACATTAAGTTACTCATTTTTATAGAGGGTACATATGTCTGATGTTTTAAAAAAAATTGTATGTGTAATTTTCTTACTCAAAATTTTTATACTCAAAATATTTTTATACTCAATTTTTTTACCCAAAAACCAAAAGAATAATAAGTTACTAACATCAATAAAATCTTCCAATTTTGAAATTTATTCTGCTTAAATTTTTATTTCCTTTGCATTTTTTCAATTAATATTTTATTTTTATTTATTAATTTTCAATTTATAAAAGTTTTTTTCAAAATTTTATAAAATCATATTAGATTAAGTATGAATAAGATAATTTTTTTAAAAAAACTTAAGAGTTCATTTTCCCCTTCTTTCTTTGAATATTTACAATATTCAGATCAAAGGGTTTTAATCTCGACTGTTGAATTTGAACCATCACTTTCCATCACCTATATAAAGGGGACCCCTATGTGTCCCATATAGTTTTTCTTAGTTTACTTATTTCGAAGTGCTTCTCTCTTTCAATTAACTCGGTCTGATTAACCTCTCAATCGAGAAAAATTTCTTGTGGCTTCATGTTAAAATCATCAATATCCTCACTGAATTCAATGCCTCCAAAGGATATCAATAAGATGGTGGTTTTTCTTTAAAGGTTATTAATTATAACCTTTTATGAAAAATATTATTCTTATTTTAAAAATATTATAAAATTTCACGTTTGGAATCTGTCGCTGTTGAGAAAGCTGATGTAATGACCCAAAATTTTATCAAGTAAAATTCCTCTTGATCTAATTAAATGTCTTATTATGAAAATTGGTTATATAAAATATACAATTCCTTGGTTTTATGTTTTTGGATTTCAAAATACCATTAAGAAGTTTTTCCGTTGCTAATATATCCATTGAACAGTGATCACATGATTAGTATAAATATAGGGCTTTAACAAATCTAATTTACTCAAAAAAAGAAAGCCAATGCCTCATCCAGTAGACTTTCCCCATACGAAGCCCATTTGTTGAAGCTCAGAAAGGAGGTGGCATCATTGGTATTCTCTCTTGACCAAGACCAAGCCGAGATTCAACACATTAAGCACAAGTGGAACCGCCTACAGGAGAAGTGAAAGTTGATAGATATTATCACTCGAGCAATGTTATCTGGGCCACCCCATGAGTCTGTCACAATCGCACACCTTACCCTTCAGATTATGAAATTGTTATAAGGGGTTATGTAATGAGACCCTAGTACTATGATTACATACATTATTTTTGTATAGATAATATACTTTCATTTTATTATTGTTACTTTGTTAATTATTTTTTAAGGCACAAATAGTATTTATTTTTGTTAATATTCAATTAAGAAATCTATTTTGATGAATTAATGGATTTTTGAATTAAATAAAATTTTAATTAAATATTATTAATAAATTAATTTTTATATAATATAAATGGTTGTATAATTATTATGAATACGATCGTGATTTTTATTTAGGTTTGAATGCTATATTTTTCAAAACCCATGAATTTTCGATAAATGTCGGTTATTATTTTAAAAGTAAAAATTCACAAATTTAGAAAATTATTTAGATAAAATGAATATTATTTTTGTAATCAGGACATAAAAATTATCCAATTGTTAATTTTTCATTATTTTCGGAGAGAGTTGAATTTTTGGGTAAAAATTAAATACTATTTAAATATATAATGTGTTTTATGACATCATAATGACCCAATAGTGAAGTAATAAAATACTATAAACATTATGTTCTTCCAATATATGTTTTACCATTAAAATAATGTGATTTTAGTTTTGTTTGATTTATTTTACAATGTTTTAGTGGACCCTTCGGGACTTATAAAACATTTTACATTTTTAAATTAATTTCATTGGGAGTGTGACACACCTCCACATAAGCAACCCTATTATTTTAAGAAGCTAGGATATTGGCCATATAAAATATTTTTTTCAAATCCCCTTTGGAAAAAACCATGGGAAAAAACCAGAGGATGGTTTGTTGTTTGGATTAGTTTAATATGTGGTGACCCAAACCTAAATAATAAATAATTCCCTCTCCTTTCCTATATAAATCCACCCAATATCTCACTTCCTCTTCACTAAAATCCTTTTGAGTTCATCCAATACATTACCTCCTTTTTATATAATCCTCAAAAGACGCCCCAAGCTCCCAATAATCCTCTCTGAAGCCTCTCTCAAGCCTTTGGGATCACACTTCCAAGTAAGGGATTCCTTCCTTTCTCATTTTATCCAGGTTTCTTAATATTGTTATGACCTTTTATTTTCAATTATAAATTTTGGGGTATGATTTCTCACCTCCCCTTTACTATCATATTTATGTTTGAATTATAGGATACCCCTTTTATTTCATCAGTGTCTTCTATGTATACCTATTACAATGCCGAAATTCCGTAAGGAATTTCTCTCTCCTCATTTACGTTCACGTAATTATTTTGTATTATGAATCTAAAATCCATTTACCTATGTTGGAACATGTATCTATATAACCCCCTTACTATCTATTTCATGTATATATGATGAGACACCTCATTTCTCTCTCATCAACTATTTTTATGAATTCTTATGTCACGCTGTTATGCTGCCGAAATTGCACCGATTTTCCAAACCAATGTCATTTCATAGTGAATACAATGACCATTTATCTATCAAGGGTATTCACCTTTATTCACATTTACTTATTTATTATAAAGATTCATGCATGTTTTCTACATCCCTTTTATTGTGGAATAAATGATGATGAATGATTCCATGTTGTATGATCCATGTGGCACACATATACTTAAAATGAAATGTTTAAAAAGGGTGCACCCTGATAGAACTCCAATACATTGGGTAAATATTAGTATCATGATACATGAAGTGAAATGAGGATATAATCATGCTAATTCAATTTCAATGAAGATTTAATCATGTTAATTCAAGTGAAATGAGGGTTTACTCATGCTCCATTTGCAATGATCCATGGCTCATGCTAATTCCATGTTTAGTGTTATTGCCACATTTCCATGTTATAATAATCTTGTTATATCATGTATTTATGTTCATGTTTCTATTGTGCTCCATTTATATTCTTATTGCCTAAAATGTACTATATTATTCATGTTATGCCTTTTTTACTCCCTTACTGGGCTTTTTAGCTCACCCTTTTCTTATAAATGCTCTCAGGTTGTCCCATGCAATGCTAAGTAAGAGGGAATGTAGTGGTCAAGTAAATGATTTTTTCAATAAATATGTCGTGTTTCATGTTTTAATTTGTTATGTAATGTTCCTAATCCCCAATTAAACTATACCTCTCTATATTCCATGTTGTATCAAGTGAAGAGTTTATGTAATAAATCATGTTTAAGTGTGTAATAAAGAGAAGGGTTGTTAAAGTTGGTATCAGAGGATAGGTTTAGTTATTTTTTGGATTAAGATTAGGAAACCCTATAGAAATCCTTAGGGATAAGAATAAGTATAATAAAAACATTCCTAAATTTTTATGAGTATTGAGTAAGTGGTTTATCAGAAAAATACATCCCTATCTGGATACGAGCAGGTAGAGGCGACTCTGGCACTGATGTACCTAGGAGTGAAAACTCCGACAAGGAGTTTCGAGATTGACTCGGGGTATCCTGGTACACAACAATGGGCCTTGCTGCACTCTTGGTTATGACACTCTCAGGGGATATGCTTTGGTAAATTCACAATATTAGTACAAACCATTGTTAAGGGGATAAAAAAATGCACCTAAGAATATATGTCGGAAAGTAGATCATGGATAACATAGATTGAAGCCTATAGATTCATATGTTAAGGAAATAAAAGTTATTTATAAGTCATCCATTTTTTCCTTGGATTACCCTTTATGTGTTACCCCTAACTTTCCTTTTATTCCATCCAATGGCCGGTAATAAGAGGACTCAGGCTAACAATCAATGCAAAGATCAATGTGATGATTGTTCTAATGAGATTCTCAATCTGATGGGAGTAGGAATCCCAAACCTTTTCAGGAATTTCTCTCATTTAACTCAAGATTTGAATTGAAACATGGGTCCAGAGGAACGTTCACCCCCCCCCCCCCCCCTGAAGAAAGAACAAGTTGCTATCGAGAGCTTCATGAGATAAAGGCCTCCTACTTTTAAGGGATCATATGATCCCTCAATCGTCTAACAATGAATCAACAACATTGAAAAGATATTCTATATCCTTTAATGTTACTAACAAGAGAACTTTCTTCTGTATGCTTATTGTATGGAGGCTGAAGCCGATAAATGGTGGACTTTGATAAAAAATACAAAGCCTGAGGAAGAGATTGAGGCAATAGAATGGAAGGATTTCCAAAAGATGTTTTTCGATAAATATTTTCCACACACCCTCTGACTAAATATGGAAAGGGTATTTCTTTCCCTCAAGAAAAAAAAAGATGAAGAATCCATTAGAGAGTGTGAGTAAAACTTCACAAGGCTTGTACAATACACCTTCATCTTTTTCGTTACCCCCAAATTCAAGGTTAACCACTTCTTTGGTGGGCTGAAACCTAGCCTATGGAAAAACCTAGTGATCTGTGACTTCGACAGCTATGAGGAAATTGTACGATGTGCCCTCAAGGTCAAAATGGTTATCAGATAATATCAGGAGTATCATGGGGATAATAAGCATAAGGTGGAATTCAATTATGGCAGTCCAATGGATAAATCCAACGATGCTAAGAAAATCCAGCACCCTACTTGCTAAAGGTGCGGAAAGAAGCACCCCAGAAATTGCATGAAGGGTACAAGGAAATGATTTAGGTGTGGAAGAGAAAGGAACCAAGATTCCAACTACCTACAAGAAAAACTCATGGCTACGATAGAGGAGAGGAATGCTCCGTTCGACCCTCAACATGTTGTTCATTGCTTTAACTTCAAAGAACCAGGGCACCTTGAAAATTAGTGCCCAAATCCAAGGGTTTTAGGAGGAAACTAACAAGCTCCAAGGCATAAAGGGTGAGTTTTTTCCAACACTATCACCAAAGTAAACCCGAAAAATGAAGTGGTGATAGGTACGCTAGTTATTCATTCAATGATAGTGAAAATACTTTTTTGATTATGGTTCTACGCATTCTTTTATATCCCGAAAGTATAGTAGAACAATCCCAACACTATAACAAATCATGGAAGTAAAGATGTCAGTGAGTACATAAAATGGGGCAATCATTTCTTACCATGAATATAACTCCTACCCTATCATAATCTGTGGATTGAACTTCTCGGAAAACCTCATCATACTCTCTAGGGTGGAATATGATGAAATTCTTGGCATATATTTAATTTCCTTATATATAGCCAACATAAATTTCCATGACAAGAAAATAACTCTCCATATGGTGAATCAACCCCTAATTCTATACAAGTGTAATGAAGAAGATGAATCTTCCTTAGCACCATCATCTCAAGAATGGATATTACTGCCCTATGAGAACGTGTATCTGGACCAAATTATTGAGTCTAAGGAAGTAACCATCCTTGAATACAAGCCTATTGTAAGGGAATTCACTGAAGTGTTTCCTGAGTAATTGTTTGGTCTTCCTCCTAGAAGAGATGTTGAATTCTCAATTGACCTTATACCTGGGGAAATTCCAATATCCAAGACTCTGTATAGAATAGCTGTTGTGCAGCTTGAGGAGCTAAAGAAACAACTACATGAGAATCTGGATAAAGGGTTTATACGCCCAAGTTCTTAACCATGGGGTGAACCAGTCCTCTTCATCAAGAAGAAGGATGGGTCCATGCGCCTTTTCATTGATTATCATGAGCTCAACAAAATCACGATAAAGAACAAGTATCCTCCGCCTCAAGTTGATGACTTGTCTGATCAGATGTGTGGAGCACAATACTTCTCCAAGGTGGTTTTGCAGTCGAAATATTATCAAGTTAGGGTGAAGAAGGAAGATATTTCAAAAACTACTTTTCGTACAAGATATGGGCACTATTAATTCATAGTATTGCCTTTCGGACTCACTAATGCTCCAGAAATCTTCATGGACTTGATGAATAGAGTCTTTAGAGATTACCTCGACAAATTTGTGGTAGTCTTTATAGATGATATTCTAATATACTCTAAAACCAAGGAGGATCATGAGGAGCATCTAATAACTATACTAGAGACCTTACGGAAGGAGAATATCTATGAAAATTACAACAAGTGTGAGTTCTGGTTGAATTAGGTCTTATTCTTGGGTCATATCATCACAAGAAATGGGATATTTGTGGATACCTCCAAGATAGCTGCAATTGAGGGAAAGCTGAGGCCAACATCGGTAATAGATATTCGTATCTTCCTAGGGTTATCTGGAAATTATCGTCAATTTGTGAGAAATTTCTCACGATTTTCAAACCCTCTTACCAAGCTAACTCAGAAGGGAGTCAAGTTTTCTTGGAGTGATGAATGCAAAGAGAGCTTCAAGGAGTTGAAAAGGAGGCTTCTCAGTTTGCTCATGCTCACTTTACCCACAAGTGGAGAAATTTTTGTGGTATTCAGTGATGCTTAGAAGAAGGTCATGGGCTGTGTGTTGATCCAAAATGACAAATTCATTGCCTATGCTTCAAGGCAATTGAAATTTCATGAGAAAAACTATATAACACATGATCTGGAGTTGGATACGGTGATCTTCACTTTAAAAATTTGGAGGCATTATCTCTTTGGGGAGAAGTGTGAGATATATATGGACCACAAAATCCTTAATCATATATTCACACAGAAATAGTTGAACATGCACCAACAAAGATGGTTAGAGCTGATCAAAGACTATGAATACTCAATCCATTACCACCCTAGTAAAGCAAACAAGGTGGAAGATGCTCTAAGTATAAAGGGCCCAATGATTCTATCATTAATGGGAATTTAAAAGCATCAAATATTATTAGATTGGATAAAGTTGGACATGGGAATCATAAATAAGGGAACATCATCAATCCTTTCACAAATGATTACTCAATCGTCTCTTTTGGAAAGGTTAAAGTATTCTCAAAAGGATGATGTGGGAATTCAAAAGAAGTTGGAAACTATTAGAAAAGGTAAATCCTATGAGTTTAATGTCAATGAAGAAGGAATTATGAGATTTGGTTTGAGACTATGTGTACCATTCGATCCAGAGATAAAGAATGAGATTTTGAATTATGCACATAGCTCAACCTTCTCTATTCACCTGGGGAGCACAAAGATATATAGAGATCTCCGAGAAAACTTTTGATGGGACAATATGAAAAGGGATATTGCGGAATATACATCAATGTGTCTGGTATGTTAGAAAGTGAAGGTTGAGAGGAAAACATCTAAGGGGGTGATACAAACACTACCCATACCAACCTGGAAGTGGGACAACATTACCATGGACTTTGTCACTGGACTTCCAAGGACATACAGAGGAAACAATGCTATATGGGTCGTTGTGGATCATCTTACGAATATAGTGCACTTTATTGTGATTTGATAGGACTTCTCATTGGATCAACTTGCACAGATTTACATCAAAGAAGTGGTAAGGCTGCATGGATTACCACTACCTATTGTATCTGATTGTGATCCTATATTCACCTCGAAGTTCTGGAAAACTCTCTAACATGCTTTAAGCACTAAACTGAAATTCAGTACGGCCTATCATCCTTAAACTAATGGATAATATGAACGAACTATTTAGACACTAGAATATATGTTAAGATCAAGTTCTATGGATTTCAAAGGAGGATGGGACCAGCATATTCCACTGGTTGAATTCTCCTACAATAACAGTTTCCACTCGAGCATCTGAATGGCACCATATGAAGCCCTTTAAGGGAAAAGGTGCAGATCACTGACATGTTGGGATGACGTTGGTGAGCGTAAGATACAAGGACCTGAAATGGTCGAAGGAATGGTGGATAAGTTGAAAACCATTCAGTATCATATCAAGGTAGCCCAAAGTCGACAGAATAGTTATGTAGATAATCGTTGATGAGACCTTGAGTTAAAAGTTGGAGACATGGTATTTCTACGCATATCTTCATGGAATAAGGTCATGAGTTTTGGATAGAAAGTGAAGTAAAGTCCTAGGTACATCGTCCACTTTGAGATTCTTGATTTTGTTGGGGTCGTGGTCTATCGAATAGCACTTCCACCTACCATGGAAAAATTAAATGACGTATTTCATATATCCCTATTAAGGAAGTACATACCAGACCCTTCACATATACACTCTTTAGAGGTAGTACAGTTAGAGGATGATATTTCTTACGAGGAGAAACCAGTGAAGATCTTAGACTGTAGACAAAAAGTTATATGAAATAAGACAATGTCCCTCATTAAGGTGTTTTGGTGAAACCAAAAGTTTAAGGAAGAAACGTGGGAATCATAGGAAGTGATTAAGAAGAGTTACCCGCATCTGTTTAAGTATGGGAAAAGGAAATTTCGAGGGCAAAATTTCTTGGGGAGGGGGAGATTGTAATGACCCAAACTTTTATCAATGAAAATTTCTCTTGATCTAATTATATATATTATTATGAAAAATGGTTATATAAAATATAAACTTCCTTGTTTTTATGTTTTTGGATTTATGAATACCGTTAAGAATTGTTATTGTTTCTAATATAGTTGTTTAACAGTGATCACATTATTAGTATAAATATTGGTCCTTAACAAATCCAATTTACTCAGACAAAGGAAGTCAGTGCCTTGTCCAGTAAACATTCTCTATACAAATCCCATTTGTCGGAGCTCATAAAGGAGGTGGCATCATTGGGCTTCAATTTTGACCTAACCCAAGATGAGCTTCAACACATTAAGCTCGAGCAGAACCGCCTACATGAGAAGGGGAAGTTTATAGAGATTACCACCTGAGTAATGTTTTCTGAGCCGTCCCAAGAGTCTTTCACCATCCCACACCGTACCCTTTAGTAATATGCGAGTTTTATAAGGGTTTATGTGATGAGACCTTTGTATTATGATTATGTACATTATTTTTTTAATAGATAATATACTTTCATTCTATTATTGTTACTTTGTTAATTATTTTTTAAATCACAAATAGTATTTGTTTTAGTTAATATTCAATTAAGAAATCTATTATAATGAATTAATGGATTTTTTAATTAAATATTATTTTAATTAAATATTATTACTAAAATAATTTTTATATAATATAAATTACCGTATAATTATTATGAATATGATTGTGATTTTTATTAATCTTTGAATGTTATTTTTATCAAAACCCGTGAATTTTCGATAAATGTAGGTTTTTATTTTAAAAGTAAAAATTGACATATTTAGAAAATTATTTAGATAAATGGGTATTATTTTTGGAATCAGGATTTCGAAATTATCCAATGGTGATTTTTTCATAATTTTCTGGGACAGTCAAATTTTTGGGTAAAAATTAAGTATCATTTAAATATATAATGTGTTTTATGACATCATAATGAACCAATAGTGATGTAATAAAATTATATAAACATTATGTTCAGTGAATATATGTTTTACTATTAAAATAATTTGATTTTAGTTTTTATTTATTTATTTTACAATTCTTTAGTTGACCCTTCAATACTTATAAAACATTTTACCTTTTTTAATTGATTTCCTTGAGAGTGTGACTCACCTCCACATAAGAAACCCGATTATTTTAAGAAGTCAGGATATTGGAATTATAAAATATTTTTTCCACTCCCCTTTGGAAAAAATCGTGTGCCGGTTTGTCGTTTGGATTAGTTTAATGTGTGGGGACCCAAACCTAAATAATAAAGAATTCCCTCTCATTTCCTATATAAACCCAAATAAGATCCCACTTCCTATTCAATCAAAACCTTTTTAGTTCATAAAATACCTACACTCCTCTATCTATAATCCTCCTAAAGTGCCCCAATCTCTCAATAATCCTCTCTCAAGCCTCTCCCAATCCATTGGGATCACACTTCCAAGTAAGGAATTCCTTCCTTTCTCAATTTATCCAAGTTTTTTAATATCGTTATGCTCTTTTATTTTCAATTATAAATGTCAGGGTATGATTTATCACCTCCCCAATACTGTACTCTTTATGTTTGAATTATAAGAGACCTATTTCTCTCTCATCAGTGCCTTCCATGTATACTTATTACCATGCTAAAATTCTGTAAGGAATTTCTCTCTCCTCATTTAGGTTTAAGAAATTATTTTGTATTGTGAATCTAAAATCCATTTACCTATGTTGGTACATGTATCCATATGACCCCCTTACTGTCCATTTCATTTATATATGATGAGACACCCATTTCTCTCTCATCAAACATTTTTATTAATTCTTATGTCACGCCGTTACGCTACCGAAATTGCACCGATTTTCCAAGACAATGTCATTGTGTAGTGAATACCATGCCCATTTCTCTATCAAGGGTATTCACCTTTATGCACATTTACTTATTGATTATAAATATTCATGTATTTATTCCACATCCCTTTATCATGGAATAAATGGTGATGAATGATTCCATGTTGTATGATCCATGTGGCACACTTATGAATGAAATGAAATGTTTAAGAAGGGTGCGCCCTGATTGCGCTCCAATGCATTGGGTAAATATTAGTATCACGATACTTCAAGTTCAATGATGATTTACTCATGCTAATTCTAGTGGAATGAGGATTTAATCATGATAATTCAAGTACTATGAGGGTTTACTCATTCTCCATGTGCAATGAGCCTTGGCTCATGCCAATTCCATGTTAAGTGTTGTTTCCACATTTCCATGTTATGATAATCATTCTATATCAAGCCTATATGTTCATGTCTCTCTTTCTCTCCATTTATATTCTTATTTCCTAAAATGTATTGTATTATTCATGTTATTCCTTTTTTACTCCCTTACCAGGCTTTATAGCTCACCCTTTTCTTATAGATGTCCTCAGGTTATACCATGCAATGCTAAGTACAAGGGAATATAGTGGTCAAGTAAAGGAAGTTTTCAATAAAGATATCATTTTTCATGTTTTAAGTTGTTATGTAATGTTCATAAGCCCAAAAGACACTAGACCTCTCGGTCATCCATGTTGTACCAAGTGAATAGTTTATGTAATAAATCATGTTTAAGTGTGTAATAAAGAGAAGAATTGTTAGAGGTGATAATGATCAGGATCTGCTAATCAGTTATGAGATTCATGAATTTTATTATTCCAAAGATTTCTTCTTGGATAATGAGGAAAGGAAATTATCCTTTATAATTTATGGCAGGGAGTATAAAATGTTCATTAAATAACCTGATATCCTCATTGATATACCTTCATAAGGAGAGGTATATTTTCTTTCCCAATAACTTCCTGAAAACTATAGATATTTTAATTATAAAAGAGATGAGGATTCATTATTTAAATATTATTAAAGAAAAATGAAATTTTATCATTTAAATACTAAAAATCTACTAACATCTTTGTGTATGTAAGGTTTTATAATACCAAGAATGGGTGATATGGAAACCCTTAATGTATCAGATGTTTTCATTTTGGATTTTTTGGTGAACCTGAGAAAAATAAATATGATGGAATTTATTTTTATCACTATTAGAAATATCGAGACTGGTGCCATAAAATCCAAGATTATTATAAATCTAGTTATTTTGAGTAACGTTTTGATGAAATATATATATTATTTCAATATTACTATAAAATTAACTATGAAGAAGATAAATATTCTTTATATCGATGATGATAAGATTAAGAGGTTGAAATATCATTTTGATGATGAATCAAATAATTTTGTTGAAAAATATTCCGAAGTAAAACCATATAAGAAAGATGATAAACATTTTGAGAAGAAATCAAAATAATCTGGAAATGATGTTCAAGAATAGAAAAGGAGAGCTGAGTCACTTATACTAAAAGAAAAAATAAGCAGAAAAAAGTTTATGATGATGTTTTTGAATTTTAGATGAAGAAAAAAAAGAGAAAACAAGGAATGAGATACTGAATTTGGTATTAACCAAATTAAATATTTGTAATTAAAATATATTTCTGATTATAAGTTACCAAAAGAGGCAAAGAATAAGAAGATGAAAAAAATATTGTCTAAATCTCATGTTCTGGAGAGTTTAAGGAATGATGTTGTAATGGCATCAAGTAAACTTACCTTACCTTCTATCTAGATAGATAAAAAAAAGCCAAGTGTGGAAATTTTTGTTGAATAAACTACAGATGTCAATAAGGTTATTCCTTCTATTAAATATAAGGGAAAGAGAAAAGGACGAGAAGAAAAATAAGATAGAGAGTTTAAACAAATTTATGAGTATATTGAAGAAAAAGGTGATGGTGATGAAGAAAATGGAATTGAAAATTTACATGATGGATTTGAAGATAATGATAATCAATAAATTAAAAATATTAAAGAATATTTGGCTGAGAAATCCAATTCTGATAAACTTTATCTAAGATCCTTGAAATAAACCTATTTGAAGTTATATTCTTTAGAAGATCAGAATGAAAAATAAGAAAATTTAGAAAATAAAGAATATGTATCTACATCAAAAGATCAAACATCTTCTAATAAAGACAAATAGGTCTAGAGTTCAAATCTTGTTGAAAAATATGAGTCTATTAAAATATTTTATTTATATGAAGAAAGTAAAGTAGAATATAATGTTGAGAAATAAGTCTCCAAGGAAAGAAAGATGAAAGGAAAATTAGTTGAAACTGAAACCAGTCATTATAAACTTCTAGAAAATGAAGGAAAATTGAATTATATAAATATTATTATAGCTAAAGGGGTTGATTATATGATTGAGGATTTAGAAATATTGGAAAGAAAAATTCCTTAATTTCTAAGTCTTGAAGCTAAATTGGATTTGGTTTTTGAAAATCAAAGGGAAAATTGGAATCCGTCAAAGTTTTAATAGAAAGGTTGATATGATTAGAAGCTGACATCAAAATTATGAAAGAAAGATCTCATACTCACAAGATATATTTTAATAAGTTTTTGAAGTGGTCATATGTTATTAATGAATAAACTAAAATTCATGATGAAAATTTTTATGATTTTAAGAAGGCATTGAAAGAAACATCAAATGCTATCAGGATGGTTACCAAACACACGTTTTAAAGAGTAAATTTTGTGGAACTGTTTAGAGATACTATAGATAATCAGACTTGGGAAGTAAAATAATTTCAAGGGAAGATAAAATATTTGACTTTAGAGATTTTAAAACAAAAAATCTACAAAGATGAGATCATTACTTTAAAAAAATATAATAAAGATGTGACAAAAATAATTCATGTTTAGGAATAAAAGAATTGGATTTAGGAAGAAAAGTTTCTATATCAAGATGGAAAGATAATTACTCCAAAATAAATAATATCCAAGTTGGAGGAAGACATAATGGAATTCAAGAAAATGAAGATGATTTTGAAAAAACATGATGGACAAGAAAAAATAAAATCTCATTTTTGAACTCTTTTTGTATTAAAACCATGTTTATATATGAATCACTTACTCATCCATTTTGAAAAAAATGAATGATTAAGTAGTTCATTAATTTGCTTCGTATATTTTTTCTTTTAACAATTCTCAAGAAACACAAGACTTTTACCCCTATTTTTTGAAAATCACAAAGGGAGATAAATCTTTAAAAAATGAGATTTTTAAACAAAGGGAGAAAAATGATTTCAAAGAAATATTTTTTTTAAAAGGGGAGATCTGCAAGAAAGGGGTAGAATACATATCCAAGGGAAGTCGGTTTGTAATATTATTAAATTCTCTACATCATATTTATAATTATTATAAACTCACAAGGTAGTCATACTTAGATGATTTTTTTTAATATGAAGTACTTTCAATTGAATGAACTACAAGTTTTTAAAGTTTTACTTCATTTATTTTTGGGTTTGTGCTTTCCAGAAAAAGTGATAATGTTGAGTAAAATGTTAAACTTATAAATTTTCCATTAATTTTGTTTTGGAAATCACAAATGTTGTATTTCTATATTAATTTACTAACTTTTCATGATTATAATTTTTTTAACATTTTTTATAAGAAAACATATTTCTTTTACCATGCTTACATTAAAATCTTATGACTCATGAAAATAAAATTATTTATTTTTATTATGATTATCGTAATGAGACTGAATAAGATCAGTATCAGATACACTGTTATCAAATCGAGAATAAGGTTTTTGTCCAGTCTTTCACACAGAAAAAATCTTTGTATTCAAACTAAAACTGGTACCTATAAATATCATATAAATACACATAATATATTATAATGAAAATTCAAGTTTATTATCACACTTAGAGGACTTATTTTTAATATAAGGAAAACGTTTTACACTATAATGGTGTAAAAAATGACGTTGGGCATTCTGTTTTTGTCAGGATATCATTGGAAGGCATCCAAGTCATTGTGATAATCTTAGAGAAATATTACCATTGGAGACTCAAGATGACCATTGGAGATTCACCTATAAATAGTTGTTCATTTGAAGAGATTGGCACTTGATGATGCTAGATTATTTTTGATATTGTGTGAGAGATCTAAAGATTTCATTCATGAATTTCTTGTTCTTATCCTTGAAATTTTTTAGTCTATTTTGCTTTTCAATTTCTATGTTTGACCATGTGAATACATTCGAGGGCTCACTAAGATAGCGAGACAGACCAATCATCATATCGAGGACTTATGGGGATAGTCAGATAGACTTATCATCATAATGAGGGCTCATGTGGATATTGAGACAAATTTATCATTGTATCAAGGGCTTTCCCAGGTAATAGAAAAACATACTTTATTGTAATTATAAAATAAGGGACATTTATTTTAGGTTATAGGATACCATTATCTTTGGGTTAAAACAAGTGTAATCAATTTTATTTTTGTTTGCAACAATTTTATATTTTTTCACACTAAGTAATAGAAAATTGATACATTTTATATTCATATTTCTATTTTTTATTATGTTATAATACTAAATCTTCATTGTGATACTTTTCATATTACTATGATATATCATAACCTTTATGATTAAAATACTTTTTTTATACTCTTATTAAATCATTTTCTTCTGTGAATACTATTAAACTCTAATTATGTTACCACTATTTACTGATTACAAATCTATATGATGTTAAGATAAAATTAGTTTCTTATTAAAACCTCTAGAATTACATATTGTAATCTAGTTGATTATGATATTTTTATCAAACCCAAGGGGCAAGTCTGATTTCCATTTAAATACTTAAGATGTTTTGTGAATAAAATTTGCTTAACCTTGTTAAAATAAGTTTTTTTAGGTTAAAAGGAAAATTTTTTAAACCTACAATTCACCACTAACCCTCAAATAATTATCCATATTTATGTACGTTACGATCCACCAATAATGATTCATTTATGAATTTAATAAATCTTCTCAGAGTTAAAAAATCTTATGTGATGATGCAATAAAATATTTTAGATTTATCTAAATCCTCTATAATTATTATATATACAATAGGGTTAGTGTGAGTGTTTTGTTGATTTAGTTTTATATATGAATAATATACTACTCATCTGATAAGATATCTTATCTTTTTATTTTATAAATTCATGTTTGTGAAAATTATTTTCTATGAAAGACATTGGTGATGTAACTAATGTATTGGGTATGAATATTTATAAATATATACAAAAGATGATTCTTGGTTTGATTCAAAAAAGATATAAGTAAATTTCTAAAAAAATGATGATGAACTCTAAGAAGGGGTATTTATAATTGTTGCATGGTGTGAGTATTACAAAGACTCAATTTAATTCAAATAATTTATAAAATAAATATATGGATGATATTCTTTATACTTTAATAATTGGATCTACTATGTATACCATGTTTTATACTTAACCCAATATCTTATATAATTTTATAATTATCAGTAGATACTAATCTAATCATGGTGAGAGTCATTGGATTGTATTAAATAAATCCTTAAGTGCTTGATAAGAACTAATAACTTATTATTATTCATTGATGTTGAGGAACATCTCATTGCAAGGGGTTATACTAATTCTAGCACACCAACATAAAAGGATAGTTAAAAATACTAAAAAATTGTGTTTTTCTCAAAGGTGGAGTTATTAATTATAATAATTATAAAAAACCCACCATCAAAAATCATTATTGGTGGTTCTACCTTGGTCATCTATGTATCCCCTTTCAATATAGAATTTAATAACACCATAAAATTTTCATCTAGTATTTTTAGAAATAAATTAGTATATTATTTTATATTTTTCTGTGTAGATCATAATGATGAGGTTATTAAATATATTTAATATTATTTAATTATTATTTTGGACATTTTAAAATTTTAAATACTAAATTAAGGGATCGTCCAAGCTAAAAATATTTTGAGATAACCATTCATTTTCTCAAGTAAAATAAAATAATGACTTACTTTAAGATAATTAAAACACCAAAGATAATATTTTTTCTAAAAATAATTTTTAAACTAACATACATAATCGTATTATGATTATTATTTTGAAAATAATTATTCATGGGGAGGGTCAGATAATACCCACAAGATAATGTAATCCTATGATTAATCCCTTTGATTAATAATTTTTCCTGGTATAATTTTTTAACAACATTCTTTATAATTGTGATTGATGATGAACTATTATTGTTTTTGGTGTCATAACCCTAATATTTTTTTAAAAAACTAAAAATTTAAAGGTGGTACTCATAAAATTCTATGGGGGTATATGATAGAAGTGAAAGGATTAGGCCAAAGGCCCGAGACCATAGCCATTATTGATACCAACTTGGGATATGTGGGCAAAGTCCCTACATTATTGACCAATTTGGTTGTGATATGGTTTAATTTTCTCTATATAAAAAATTTATATTGTATCCTTTGGTTTCATTTTCTAACCACTTATCTCATATTTAAGTTCAAATCCTCCTCTATACATAGTTTTTACCAATTTGGATTTTCCGGGTAAATTATGGTGTTCTTGATATAATTTTTTATTATTCATGGTTGTTCATCCATTCATCTTATAATAAATTAGGATAAAAGATAGGTTTGATCAACCAATTATTTGATCAAGTTTTGTGATCTAAAGGAATTAGAATATTTTATCTACATTCATGATATTTTTTATCTTTCTAATACTGGAAACTGTGAGGTTAAATATTCAAATTTTTAATCAAAACACCAATTTTTTCAATATGGAAAATTAATATTTTGTTTATTATCATATATATGAATATTGATATTTCTTTTTTAGGATTTTATAAGATTCCATTTTCATCGATTGATGATAAAAAATTTATAAAGACTGTAAGTCACTTTTACAAATATGCTTACATCTATCAAATCACATTTTATTGGATGTCCTAAAGAAGGAACCCATTACTGTGTTGTAGATAAAATTGAGTAAATTATGTATAATTAAAATACTTAATAGTGAATTCAATATAAAGAAAATAGTGTACTCCTATCACATGTTACAATGTATATCTATTATAGATCACTTAATAGAATTCAAAGAATATTTTGGATATTAAAAATATAGATGTAAAATATAATGAAAATGGTTTATCTATAATCCTATTATGCTCAATATATGCTCCATATATGGCCTTTAGATATACAATTCTATACCATAATGATACAATTACTCTCTTTGAGTTTTATGATGCTTTATTTTTGAATGAGAAAATAAAATATCTTATTCTTTGTTCTGAATATTGGGTATAGGGTTTGGTTTTTAAGAGAGAATAAGTGAAATAAAATTGTTAATTATAAAAATAACACATTAAAATTTTATAATAAAGATAAAAACATTACTACTAAAAGAATAAAAACACATTAAATTCAAATGTTTTAATCTATAGAAAAAGAATAAGAATAAAATACCTGATAATCAGAAAGTAACAAGAATAAAAAATTCCAATAAAGATGTTTTTGTATAGGATAATTATAATTATGGGGAAATAAATTGTTTTTAATGGTGAATTAAAACTATATGAGTATTTGATTCTTAATTTAACTTGAAATTTTTATATTATTTCTAATCAAGACTAGTTTTGACAAATTAAATTGTCTCTAAAGGTGTTATATTTATGATAAATAATTCATCTTTCATGATTAAGATAATTTTAACAATTGGAATTAAGATGTTTTATGGTGTTGTGAGAATACTTATTGATGTTAAACATGTTCCTAGTCTAAAATAAAATTTATTTTCTCTGATTCCTCTTGATAAAAATAGGTAAAATTAAAAAGTGAAAGTATAATTTTAAAGGTTAACAAAGTTTATCATTTTGTGATGAAAGAGAATAAATAATTTGGAGGGTTATATGTTATGCAATGTTCTACTATGATTGGTGATATAAATCTGTATAATCATTTATCTGATGATCATATTTACATATTATAGAATTCAAATATTGAGAATATGATTCAAACTATAATTATTTAATTTGATATAAAAGTTAGTCTTCATGGATATTTTTAAAAAAAGATATAATTCTATGAGAACTTTATATTTGGTAAGTAATAAAGAGTAATATTCTTAAAATACACTCATAATATGAATTAGATACTTGATTATATTCATTATGATCTTTGGAGTCTATGTCAAGTTTCTTTTAAAGGTGGTTTAAGTTGGTTTGAACCAAAGATATTCATGGTGGAGGGGGATTTTTTTCTTTTACACAATATATTTTTAAGTTGTTAATGGTTCATGATGACCAATCAAGAAAACTTAAAGTGGTGAAATTTTCTATTGTTCGCCAAATTATTAGGTCAAAAATTTACAAAATATTTTCAAGAGTTTGTTGAAGAAAAATAAAAAATTTATTCTGGAAAAGATGAGGCATTTTTTCATGGGGGGGTTGGGAATCATACACTAGTGTCACACACTATTACCACACACAAGTTTCATATGCATGAGAGACTATGAATCTATTAAATATTTTTCACTCACTAGTGTTGTATGTGAGTATGGATGGGCATCAAATGGTTTTATGAAATTAGGGGTTTTAATATATATATATATATATACATACCAAGCCAATACCCTCATTCGGATTTACTGAAAATTAGGATAAGGATTAGAGTCTCTCTCATCACATAAGGAACCCCTTAATGAATTGGATCTAAGAAAAATTATTGGGAGAATTTGTAGTGTGAATTTAGAAGTAAGAATAGGCAGAGTGAAGGACTTGTGTGAACTTAGTTTCATGAATTGTGTATATCAAATATATTAGGGTTAATTTACTTGGGTAAATTTACCTTAACTAATGGAATTGTGTAAATAAGGCTTGGGTTAAGAAAAACACTTGAGGAAAGTAGACTTGATTTAAATAAGGGACCTAGGTGAATCCATATATGGGTGAAGCAGAGGATCTGGGTGAATATCACTTGGGCCTTTGGTGATGATCGCATGGGTGATGCTAAGAACCTAGTTTAATCATACTTGGGTGAGGCAAAGAACTTGGGATAATGTGACCTACGTGAGGCGAAGGACTTAAGGGAACTTCCTAAGAATAAACTGAGTAATTATTTGAAATTATAAATTTATACTTCAATGAATCAATTATAAATCAATATTGATACACTTTTAATGAAACCTTCATGTTAATAAAATGATAAAGACTTCATCCAAATCAGTGATAAATGAAGATTTGATGGAAGTGATCTGAGGGTGGAAGTTTGTTGTCCCTGAATTCATCATAAAGGCAGTGTGCCTGGCATAAAGTGATTGTGGTTGAACATTTTTCATCCACCAAACCTACTTAATCTTAGTATCTTATCACTATAAGAAAAGCGTCTCATAATGGTGGTTTTTTTAATATAGAGGTAGTTTAAACCACCGCCATATGATTTTTTGATGGTTTCATAAAAACACTGCTAAATTGGGTGTCAGCAACCAACATGTGGCAATTTCTTTAATTTAGAAGTGGTTTTTGGGAAGCTTCTTAGTAAAAATATTTTCAGTGGTTTAATGTGAAAAAAGAGAATATTTAGTAGTGGTTTAAACCACCTCTAATTTTTTATCATTTTTTTATATAAAAACCACCGCTAAACCACCATAACCACTGCCAAAAAATAACCCCCATTTATTTATTGGTATTTTTGACCACCACTGATTAGATAATATCAAACTATAGTGGTAGTTTAAACCACCAAAAAATATATTCCATTTCATTAATGGTGGTTTAAACCACCGCTAAATGTAAATTTATATGTAAAAAAAGGCAGCAGATTCTACATCCCCATTACCAGTACCCTGAAAAAAAAACATATGCAGAGAACATATAACAAAATAATCTAAATCATCTAATAATGTTTAGTAGTCAACAATCTAACAATTTTTCATAAAAAAATTATAGAGAACATATAATAGACTAATCTAAACCATATCATCTCAACCATCTAACAATGTTTGATATATCTAAATCTAAGAATTTAAATTGTATAAAACCAACATCTGAATTGCAAGCCTTCAAACTACTTAGAAAGAACTTATAAGATGTATCCCTGAGCCATCATAATAAGGATTATTTATCCCAGTGCTCAGGATAACATTGTAAAAATAATTGTGTCTGAAAACACAACTGATTAGTTTTATTTGGGACTTTATTTTTGATACATATGAAGTGCTTAAACATGAATCGGTAGGATAACAACGCATGCATCTAAGAGAAAATCTATACTCTAACACTTTTAAGAGGATGGTGTTTTTTCAATTCAGTTTGATGATTAATATAAGCATGTTTTACTGGTTTTGGAACCTCATTCATTAGTGAATGAATCATGTCCCATGGAAACATGTTTATTTCAATAAAATGTTTCCCAAGAAATTCTCAATGAGGGGAGAATGATGAGTATTATGGAAACTATTTTCTTTCATGTAGAGGTACACAATTGTAATGGACCAATTAAAAAATTGTCAGAATGACTTCTTGAATCTGATGAGTTAGTATATTCAATGTTTCATATCTCAAACATGACGATGACTTTTAAATCATAGGTTTGAGTTTAAACTAAATCTAGATGATATATTCATGATCGATATAAATAAGAGATACCTGAGTTTTACTAGTTGAAAGTGTGTTTATGAATTCATGGAAACACAATGTAAATGTGGTTGGATGATTACCAAACCATTGATTAATGATGAGATTCATTATTGGAATTTTTTGGTTGTACATGAAATAACATGGTGTCATTGGGATCTAAGGCTATTTGATGAATACATTAATTAAAAAACCATATATTCAGATGTGAATCTCTTAAAGAAGTAAGTTCGGAGTGGATTTATTGATGATTTAGTGATAGAATTTTGAAGGGGAGTTGAGCCATCCATCTATGCATCATGTTAAATATGATGTGAACTTTTTGGGGTGTGAACCTTTAAAGATATAGCATAGAAGTACAGTGATGGTTTTAGGGTGTGCTGAGGTGGTTGACCCATTGTTGGATGTAGTCACACATCATCGAGAGACGAGGAATAAAGGGTTAATTCAAGGAAAGTATAATAGGTTTTGATGGAGCGTATATCGGAAGATCTAAACAGGCCTATCAATATAATTCTTCAAAAATGCCAGGATGTTTTTATTTGTAGACCAAGATTGGGTAATGTTTAGAAATTTGGTGTACTCCTTTTCAAGATTCATTCATTTCCAATATATTGACACCACCCTAACTATGTTAGGAGAGCACCTATATACCAAGATAAATAATTAAAACCAATGACTTTTTGTTTGGATGGAAGGAATCCATGGGAGGTTTACACAAGGATTGATTTATAGAAATCCCTAAGATGTGAATTAAAAATGTCAAATATTAGAGGGTAACACTCATGTGAGTGTTGGACTGGTCATTGGATGGTTGTTTTAGTTTTTGAGTTTCTTGATAACTAGAACTCTTTACTATTATATTACATGGTGAATGTCAGGTACTTGTTTAAATACATAGCTCGGAGAAGCTCAATTCTAGGAATTAGTCTTGGGATACCTTTTGATTATCTTGGTGTGTTGGAACGGTAATGCACTAGAATGTTTTTCTTGGAGTGGTGAAATAAATGAGTAAGATTTGGTAAGATCAAGAGATGTCACTGGAAGTTGGTTATAAGCAGTGGTGAGCATGATCAAAGTGATATTGGGGTATCTTGGATAAAAGGTATCAGAATATGTATTTAGAGAAGTCTACTATAAAATTTTAGTATTATTGAAAAATAATCAACCAAAATAAATTCAATATGAGTTATTTATAAAATTAGTATGTTGTGAGTGAGGAACCACTTCAGGCACATGGTGGGTTGAGACAGGCACATTTTAATGGTTTTTGAGAGATTTTAAAGGAAAATATTGTGTGAACATTATGATCTTGGTCAATTGGATTTCAAAAATTTCAAAAAAAATTGAGGAATAGGGGTGATATCCTACTAAGTAACATATTAAATGTATTGGGAGAATTGTTAGGACATTGAGTTCTTTCATAAATAGGAAATTGTGATAATGGGAGTACCGCAACTCAGAATTGACCATTAAAAATTAAAATTTATTGTGGATATATCTATATGCTAGTTTATATTAGTAAAATTACATGATCATCTCTCTTATATATAGGCTCACTCAATGTGATCAAGCATATATTTGTTTAGCTCCCAATTTGTATCTTCATCGTCCTCCAAGTATTATTCTCCCCTATAGTGATGTTGTGTGACTAAAATAGGATTTCCTTCCATCTAGGGCACACACATAAAATGATATCTTGTGAGAAGTGATCATCCCCATGTTTTAAATGTGATCAATGGTCGAACAAACATTTTTGGGGTCCATCCTTGAATGACACGGCTGTTGTGCTTGTGTCACGAACATGAATAAAATTAATCAAATAAACAGCATAGTAATTAGTCCAAAATACTAATATACACATCCTAAAATAACTCAAATGAAACTATTAAATATCTCCATCTTACATATAGAACATATATTACTTCATACTCCACCAACATCATTCTTCACTAATTCCAGACTCACTACCTTACTAAATCATCAAGCCATATCAAATTTTAATGCCTTAATCAAACTTGGGGAATCATGAAAATGTTAGGTCATGAAAATGTTAAGTGATTACTATGTTCCAAATATGATACATGATACATGATACATGAACAAACCCTCTATTTATATATTTTTCCAACATATCAACAAGACTACTAATCACTGTCTGATAATGAACACTGCTTGTCACCCTCTCTACCTCCATCTTTACTTCCTGCTACCAGCACCTATAAAACATTTAAATTTAAAATTAAATAATTTTTTATGTTTATATTTAAAGTTAAAACCAATAAATATTTTCAGACTAATTGATTTTGAAGTTGTGTGATTTACCTGCTCACCACCCATCATCGATGTAATATCACCAGGGATAGATCCGATCATCTTCTAATATAAATCAACCAATGTTTTCTACAAAGAAGATATATGATCCCCCTATTCCTGAATTGTGTTTTTCATAGAAACATAATATCTCTGAGCATCTTGAAGACAACCACGATTAGATATATCTTAAATCCCCAATGGCCTACTATAGACCTCAGATGGTAAGGGTCCCAAAACTCTCCCATGCACTCGACCAAGATTCTCCTTCCCAAGTACTTTACCAACTGGGTCATCCTAGGAGACTGAGTAGGACTGCACAGGATTGACATCCCATAGATCTTTAATTTTTACCTATAAATCAAATATCATACATATTAGAAGAAATATATATTAATATAGTGACAAATGATAATAAGTTATTATAATGAAAAATTAATTCATACCCCAACTTCGTTGGCAGGCACATTAACAAAACTCCCACCAGATTTTATAAGAACATCCAACCACACTTATGTTCGGGATGCTTGGTGACCTGAACTCTATGTCTGCATTAAACAAATATAAATCAAAAAATTAATATATTAAATATATAATATTGTCTTATATATATTTAAACTAATGAAAAGATTACCAGAGTCGATCGGCTTCTAGAAAAACTTTTTTACCCCGGAGTGTGAGGGATGATTTTCTTATCCCGGATCGATACATTGTTCCTTGAAAGATCCTAAAATAAATAAAATGTAATTTAATATTAATTTATGCAATTTTTTATCCTTTTCATATACATGTATAAATGTAAAATGAGATTAATATAATAATATATATTTAAATACCATGTGCTTCTCATCACGATTCCTGTCAATAAAATTTTTCATTGCTCTCTACGTACCCCATTGGGTACCTTGTCATATATATGTTGGGAAATAAACAAAGTATCTTTGACATTGTCCCATAATCCCTATTTAAATTATTTCCCTTTATTGATTATATTTTTCAATGTCCACTTTAGTGATATCACATCAGAAATAGTAAAGTGGAAAAACATATGTACACGGAAAATCATTTCAAAAATATTAGAATTTAATAACATACTGACATTCAATTACACCATAACGAATTAAAATTACCTTTAATTTTTAATCAAAAACTTTATTCTTCTAAGATAAAGTCATATGCCTCTGATAATCATACATAATCGAAAGGGAAGCTAGCTCCATGGCCAGGTGACCTAGAATCTGGCCAAGTAATTATGTGTCGTCATCTGTAGGGACCCCATAATAATCAAATGGGACAACTATCTTTAGTCCAATCAGATTCCATACATCTTAACTTTTCATATTTTTCACTATAGTTGTATTGTTTCCATCTTTTATGAACAAACACTTAGTGTAAAAAAGTTCAATAAATATATTCAAATTAAAATTTAAACCTATAAGAGTAAATCCCCAGTATCCCCATGAAGAACTAGGAGTGGTGCCCTACCCCCTCACTATTGAGGCTACTGAATGTGAAGGCGTCAACTGAGTTGCTCATGGGATGCTCACAGAGGGTGTGAGATATGGTGTAGGGGGCAGATAGACGGTGTCTCATATGCTGTAGAGAGGGAGACAGATGGATCATCATCTATTGGTGTGGTTGATGGAACAGTATAGCGCTTCCTCCTTGGAATTCCTGTCATTTAATCAAATAAAATTAGATTCAGAACATATAATTCAAAAAATTCATCTTGTGAGAGAGTTCGGATATTGATATTCTATCCTTAAATATAATGTTATATGTGATGGATTTTCTATATGATTATCATTGTCTATTGTGATAACCTTCAATTATGAATTTTATTATGGTTAGTACAAGATATTGAAATTCCATTATTTTATGGAACTCTAATGACTTGTGGCTACAGTAGATGTATCATTGCAATTGATCGAAACATGTGAGGTTAAGTATTGGGGTAACTTGGTAAGCACCTCATGACCCAACATGTATTCTAGTAGACAAGTTTCAAGATGAAACCTATAAAATAATTCCTAAATGTTTCATATGATATTCATAACAAAATCAATATTATACATGTGAAATTCAAAATAAGTAAACATAAGGTAATCATAATGAAATCAATTAATGATAGAGACCACATGAAGCACAAAAAATGCATTAATCACATAAACATATAAATGATATTTCAGCATGAAAAATACCACATCTCGAAGGGGCCTCTTATGTGGCTGTATAAGACTGGGATTAAGGGAGAAAGGGGGAAAGAATCAAGATGGGATAACTGACCAAAAAGACTCACATTATATATATATATATATATATATAGTTATTTAGTTAGTTAGTTAGTCAGTTTATCAAGTACATTTTATGGGGCCATGGGGTCCCTGGTTTCACTCTTAGGATACTCGGGACTTTTATAAGTCCAACGTTAACTGTTTAACTCCCACCTGGTACCCAGTGTCACCTGTAATTGTAAAATATATGTGGAAACCCATTTTCGGTACCCTAAATCCCCAATTCACACACCAAACTACAAACCTCGTTAAAAATAACTTATAAAGTAAACTCAATAACCTAAATCAATTTTGAATCCATTATCAAAAAAATACCCCTCATTCAGAATCAAAAATTGAAACTATTGAATGCTTTTTCCATTCAAATTTCCAACATAAGACCGTAATGAAACCATAATCAAGGTGATAAGGTAAAAACATTATATCCTCCCAAAAATATCACTTTTCAATATAGATAAGTCTCAAGAGACATATATCTAAATACTCATTGCCTCTATATGGGAAATAAATAAAATGAGGAATCTACTATATCAATAATAATAATCTTTCAAACTCACCTAAAATCCCCAAAACTAACCATATCCAGAACCCAAATTACTAAACCTGTCACGACCCATCCTCGGGGCCCGTGTCGTGACTACCCCAAGCCTGCCTTCCATAGGCCAGGGGCTGGCGACTAGAACCAAAGGCGTAAATCCCAATAACTGGGAAGGAATTTCCTTTATAAAAGTAAACAAAACACCACAGAGTACAAGAGGAGGCAAAACACTAAGTACAAAAGAAAGTGCTGAAAAGTAAATGGGCCAGAATATAAACCCAACTGAAAGTGCAGCTACAACTAAACGAAAATACAACAGAAAAAGGCAAATAGCTGGAAGAAGGAAGCAGCTCCTGGGTCATCCTCCTCGGATCCTACCTGAAGGGTAGGTACAGATAGCGCAGCTCCTGGATCGTCCTCCACGGATCCTACCTGAAGGGTAGGTACAGATAGCCTCCTCAACGCTCTAGCCCATCAACCTCCTCTGGATACTGACCCGTCGTGTATTCCACCTCCGGGTACTGACTCGTCGTGTAGTCCACCTCCGGGTACCGTCCAGTCCTCGAACACTCGGCCTCTGTCAGCACTGCCCGTCGTCTGTAACCAACACAACGAGGTGCGGGCATAGCCCGTGCAGGGGTGAGTATAACGATACTCAGTAGGGACCCCGAGACCCTCAAGGTCTCACTAAAACCAACAAGGATAACCACAAAGAAGATCTCAACAGATAACCTCTACTTAGGTATATGCCCATACATATACCTAAGTTATCAAGTAACCCACCTCAATCATGAGGAAACACAAGGATCATGAAATCAACGGATAACCACAGCTCAGGTGTATGCCCATACATATACCTAAGTTATCAAGTGACCCATCTCAATCATGAGGTAAACACAAAGGTCAAAAGTCTCAGCTCAAACTAGGATTTTCATCAACGAAACTGTAACTACTGAAGAGCCCCGTCTCTGGAGTGTACAGTGGTCTTGTCACGACTCCGAGGTACTTCTCACTAATCCAAGTCTCTGAGGTACTCCTCCTGTCGAGTACCGCGGGTCTGCTGCCAAATATTGGGCGCTCCGTCCGCTGTGGGTCTGCCGCCAAATACCGGGTGCTCCCCCTAATAGCCTACAGAGGTACTCCTCCGGTCGAATACCGCGGGTCTGCTGCCAACTACCAAGCGCTCCGTCCGCTGTGGGACTACCGCCAAATATCGGGCACTCCGTCCACTGGGCTAGTCGACTCACTCCAAGTCGAGTCGGTCAAGCAGTCGTCAGGTCTTAGCCGGCTACACGGTCTCCGTAATCCGCACGCTCGTCTCCGGGAGGGTCCGCTCCATGAGCTACTGGTCAAAACTCCAAGTATCTCAAATTCCCACGAAGAAGTATCTGAAAGGACCGCCTCATCATAGGGGTCTCAACGCAACAGACGGCGCGTCAATCGGACGCCCGGTCTTTGAGTTATTAGCCTTTTCGTCCGAGGGGCCCGGTTGGTTTCATGTGCGAACCAATCCGGCTGTAACTCAACTATACCCCCAAACACTCATAGGGTATACTCATAGGGACCGTTTCTCAACGTGATCACCAACACCGCTGACAGTTCGTCAAACGGACGTCTGGTCTGAATGATATCAGTTTTTCCGTTCCAGGGGCCCGGTTGGATTTCGGGTACAATCCAACCCGGCCACTATCCAACAGCAACCAAAACTCGGGCTAAGTATGCCAAAAGTTCCGTCTCATTAAGAGGAAAGCAACGAGAAAGACGGTGCGTCAATCGGACGCCCGGTCTGTGAGTTATTGGCTTTTTCGTTCCAGGGGCCCGGTTGGTTTCGTGATCGAACCAACCCGACCGCACTCCGATGACATCCAAACGTCGTTTGGAGTAATCAAAAAGATCCGTCTCACTAAGAGGAATCCAACAAAGTCGACGGCACGTCAATCGGATGCCCGGAGCTCAAGTTACGAGTGTTTCCGCTCCGAGGGCCCTGTTGGTTTTGTATCCAAACCAACCCGGTTGAACCCAAAGTATTCCGAAACCTTGAGTGCGATATACCGAAACGACCGTCTCGTCCCAAGGATTTCTACACAACTGACGGTGTGTCTATCGGAGGTCCGTAGCCCAAGATATGGGCGTTTGAACCAACTCAGTCCGAAAATAGGGGGTCTGGGCACGGCCCGGCCCGACCCAGTACCCCCTGGGTCGGCCGAACCGGGTCGACCCGGCCCTGGTGGTGACCCGGCCCGAAGACCCGGCCCGGCCCGGAAGCTCATTCCGGCCGGCGGCGAGGCGGCGCGGCCAGCGTGGCGGCCAGGCCAGCGCGGCGGCGAGGCCAGCGCAGCGGCCAGGCCAGCGCGGCGGCGCGGCCAGCGCGGCGGTGCGGCCAGCGTGGCCAGCGCGCTGCGCGAGCGCGTCCATGGGAGGGGCTTCGCCCCTCCTTTAATTCAAACGGCGGCCCCCATTAAGGGGTCGCTCCATTTGAAACCAGGGGGGTGTAACCCCCCGGCTTTTCCCCTGTAACGGTCGGCCAGCGCAGGGCCGGCCGGTTCCTCGCCGCGGGACCCCGCGGTCCCGCGCCTTCCGACACCAGCGGCCGGAGTTCCGGCCGCCTTCTTCGAATTCTCCGGTGGGTGTTTTTTCTGGCCGCTACTTCCAGGATGGCTGAAAATTTGTCTGGCACGGCGTGACGATGCCGCGTCCTTCTGGCGTGGCCCGACTCCGACCCCGGCCTCGTTCGTACCCTCAACGCGGCACGACGACGTCGCGTTTCTTCGTCGTGGCCCGCATCGTTCACGTCTCCTTTCACTCAAGCGCGGTGCAACGATGCATTACCATCTTCGCTAATCAAAACTAAAGAATAGAAAAGGGGGGAGGGGTATCGGCCGTGTTTGTGCGGACCGATCCCCTCCCGTTATATCGATAGCAGTTGGCCGAAACGTAAAACGTTTAACCTTCAAAATTTTTAATTTAAATAAATAAAAAAATTTGGAACGTGGCCATCAGATTTATCTTTCATATTCGAAGGAAAGAATCACCAACTTAAAATAGTCGAACCCCTACCTTGGGTATAAGCCGATCGGAAGGATGTGTCGTCGTTCGAGGTTCGTCGCGGTATGGCGTCGCGAGGATGACGACGTCGAAGGGGGACGTCGGCATTCGTCCGACTCGAGGGAAGGCGAAGCCGTCGTTGCTCGCTACCTGATTCCGCTTCCGAGCTTGTTCGTCGATCCGTTGACGATCAAGGGGAAGAAGAAGATCCGTTGAAGAGTCTCGCCGTGGAAGGGGAAAAATTCTGTGGAAGGAAAACGAGCGTTCTTCGTCAGAGGTGGCGCGTTCTTCGCGTTCTTCGGCGAAGGAGGAGGAGGAGAGGAAAACTTAGCGCAACACTTACCAATCCAAAAATAAAATGAGTCTAAGGCCTTATTTTATTTCTTTCTGCCAACGATTTCAAATTTCAAACGACGTAACCCTCACAATTTATTTAAAGTGCGTTGAATAATTTAATTGATGGGTTAGAGAAATTATGGGGAGAGTGGAGCGTTATGCAATAATTGAAGGGGGTTTTAGAAAGTTGAAAAGGGTGAGGCTCGTGCAGGCCCCACCTAGTTAATCCTCCTGAGGGAGGTTATGCGGGGGTGGGTCCCACCAACATAACCTCTCTTGAGAGGTTATGGTGTGGCGGCCCCCACCTCAACCACCCTTTGGTGGTTTTAACCTCCACTTGGTGGTTTTAAGCACCACCAATAAAATTGTTTCATAATTTTATTTATTCCTCAAAATTTAACTTCTCCACTCGAGCAAACGCAACAGCGGTGAAGGTCCCCTTAAGCAATAACGGGCGTTGAGAGTTCAACGGTGCCCTCGGATTTTGATTCTGAGCACCGGTTTCAAAGTTAGAAATTCCCGCTCGTTCGTTCACTGAACGTACCCGAGCTAAACTTCGGAAATTAATTCTGGGCACACCGGGCCTCAGAATCAGGCGCCGTCAGAAACTGCGTTCTTGTAAAATTTCAAAGAAAATTAAGAAAAAAAAATTCCTTGAAATTTCTGGGTCTTTACACTACTCCCACCTCAGGGCTTTACGTCCTCATAAAGCTTCAACACAAACCAGGGTCACAAAAGCGGTACAGAGCACGCATATTGAGCCTTCTGCTCCCATGTGCTCACCTGGAGGTTTCCGTGCTGCCTACAAAAACGCACAAGAGGAATTGACCGTCCATGTAGGACCTACTCCCATCGATCCTCAATCCCCACTGGAACCTCCGTGCATGCTTCCCTGTCATCGACGTCCAACTCCTTGAGGTCGATGATGTGTGAAGGATCAAGCATGTATCTCCTCGTTTGAGATACGTGGAAGACGTCGTGAACCTAGTGCAACTGAGGTGGATAGGTCAGGTGGTAAACCACCTCGCCTACCCAGCTGAGGACCTAGAAAGGTCCGTTGAACCTCGGAGATAACTTTCCGCCTTGGCCACATCTTCGTAAACCTCGTCAAGGTGAGACCCGTATAAGGACGTGATCGTAATCCTCGAACTCTAGAGGCCTCCATGTCCTGTCAGCATAAGGCTTCTGTCGGCCATGTGCTGTCCTCATCCTCTCTTGGATGACCTGGACCTTCTCTAGTCTCACAAGAGCTGCTATGATTTCTTCTTTGCCGATAAGAGAAATCTGGTCTCATGCCCTGGATAAACCACATTCATTGCCTAATACAGTCAATCCTGACATGAATGACGCATTCATGCCATGGATGACGTCGTAAGGCCTCGACGTAACTACCAAGAGATCCAACTGTCACTCTCACCTCCAAGGGTCGAGTCACACTATCGGCATCAGTGTGAGGTCACTAGGTCTCCTCTAGTAGAAATATCGAAAGTGAGGGTCAAGTCAACAGTCTTAACCGGGACCACTCAGTATCAACCAAACAAAAAGGACAGGAAAGAAAACTTTACAAAGATAAGTGTCTTTTCATTATTGCAACTCATAGTACAAAGACACAAAGCAACTACAGACAAACATCAACAAAACTAGAAGCAACAGGATCAATAGCCTCCAGGTCAGAAGCTAGTCCCGCTCCTGTCCATCTGCTTCCGGAGCTCCATGACCATAGGCCTCAGCTGCCTGAAGCTGAGCTCCCCCATGTCCTCCTGTCCCCTGCGGTCGGGGTGGGCCTCCTGGTGGAGGGGGTGGCAACACCCCGAAGCGTCATCCACCTCCAGCTGCATGACCAGCTCCTCTTCCATGGTCGCCTTCTCCTTGCGGTCTGCCCTGATCGAACCTCTACCTCTGTCTGGGAGGTTCTTCATTTAACTACTGGTCATCTGCATGGCGGGTCAGACAGTCACGTGCCATGTGACCCATTCCACTGCAGGAGTAACATTGTCCACTCTCGGCACGTCTGGCTCTGACTCCACCCTGGTTTCCCCACACAACTGAACCTGAGTCGTGCAGTCGGCCACCGGTAGGTCTGGTCCTCTTGGACCTCTGCGTCATCTGTCTACTGTCTGCTGCAGAAGACTCTGCCGCAAGTCGGCTAGTGGTGGGTCTTGCTGCTGGAGACTGCTCAGCAAGGAAACTCTCCACTAAGAGGGCTCTCTCCAACACCCCTGTCTAGGTTGGAATGCTGTGAGAAACAACAGAAGCTCTAATCTCCCGCCTGATCCCCTGATCGAAGGTTCGGGCCCTGAAGAACAGGTCCCATACCATATCTGTGGAGTAGCGCGAGAGGTCTGTGAACCTCGCTGAATACTATGCCACTATCATGCTGCCCTGCCACAGCTGAAGTAGCTCCTGTATATGCACCGCTCGAAGGGTGGCTATTACAAACTCTGCCCAGAATAGGCTCTCGAAGTCTGCCCAAAGAAGTGTCGCCCCGTCATGCATCTGGAGCATCAGGCTCCACCATCTGCCAGCTGCTTCCTAAATAAGGCTGGCAGTAAGGATCACCATGAAGTCTGTCGGCGTCCCCACTAGCCTGAAAACT
Source organism: Viscum album (assembly GCA_963277665.1). Classification (NCBI taxonomy): domain Eukaryota; kingdom Viridiplantae; phylum Streptophyta; class Magnoliopsida; order Santalales; family Viscaceae; genus Viscum; species Viscum album. The sequence goes on along the minus strand of OY728120.1, from coordinate 846,336,458 downwards.
CTCACCAAAGCCTCCAACCAATCCTCAGCCGCCTGCGGGTCCGTCCCTCCATGGAACCTGGGTGGTCTCTGGCGCTGGAACTTGTGCAGTGCACTCAAGCAACGTGCACCCTCTGCTGCTGGGGCTGGTGGAATCAGTGGCCCAATGGGTAGTAGTACTGCTGGTGCCTCCGCTGGTGCCTCAACTATGATAGGGCCCTGTACTGAGGCCACGTCGCTCGGCGGGCTGTCAGTACGTACCACTCTCGGGGCTCTAGCTGGTCGTCCACGGGGAGGCATCCTGAAAGGAACAAACATGACACGGTCAAAAGACTTATACCTGGTGATCTGACCTAGTTTGAGCTGTTATTTAAATAAAACTTCTGGAAACACACACGCAATCAGTGTTTTCGTGCACAAAGTCAGAAATCAGTTGTCAGGGTCCTGGTGTATGGATACGTCGGCCGCCCGCACCAACACTGGACTCCCTGAACTGAAAACCACACTCGGTACTCTTAACACTATTGCTTCACAGAAAGAATATATCAGAGTTATAAGTTCTGCGGTAGAACCGAATCCTCTGATACCAATTTTTCACGACCCGTCCTCGGGGCCCGTGTCGTGACTACCCTAAGCCCGCCTTCCATAGGCCAGGGGCTGGCGACTAGCACCAAAGGCATAAATCCAGATAACTAGGAAGGCATTGCCTTTATAAAATTAAACAAAACACCAGAGAGTACAAGAGGAAGCAAAACACTAAGTACAAAAGAAAGTGCTGAAAAGTAAATGGGCCAGAATACAAACCCAACTGAAAGTGCAGCTACAACTGAACGAAAGTACAACAGAAAAGGGCAAACAGATGGAAGAAGGAAGCAGCTCCTGGGTCGTCCTCCTTGGATCCTACCTGAAGGGTAGGTACAGATAGCACAGCTCCTGGATTGTCCTCCACAGATCCTACCTGAAGGGTAGGTACAGATAGCCTCCTCAACGCTCTCGCCCATCAACCTCCTCCGGATACTGACTCGTCGTTTAGTCCACCTCCGGGTACTGACTCGTTATAACGACCCATACTTTACATACATTGTTAATACTTCAAAATTGAAGCACACTTTTTACAACATATGAAAAAACCACAAAGGACCGTATAGGTATAGTGTCTTTAGAAACTGGGAAACATAAACAACTGGTTCATAAATCTTCTACAGTGTCTCCCATTTATTTCATCATATCTAGGGTCCCTTTTAGCATATTCTACTTAATATCCATCTTCCTGACCTGGGGAAAAGAAAACATATAAAAAAGGGTGAGCTCAAATGCTCAGCAAGGGCAAATAAAGGAAATAAAAATCATATCATATCTTTTTGAAAATCATAACCTGCAAAAGAGATCATAATATCTTAACATGGAATAAATCATAGAAGTGAAAATGAGATCCCCATAATCATAACATAAAACTTGAAACTTTGTGGCATGCACACATAATCATGGAAAATCATTTCTTGTTAGTCATGACTCATTTCCAAGACTATCTTAGCAGACAAAGTCCATTTCGGAACCGAGTTCACTCCTAGTTTCAGTCCTGTATCACTGAACCGAAATAACCTTCCGTTCCAGACATGTCTATATCATGAGATATAAATCTTTACCCAATGCATTGGAGGGATATATAGGTCCCACCCATCTTATAATGAATCCTTTCTTATGTGTGTCACATAATCATAAATCATACATCATCGCATAACACATGTAACAAAAATGGGATTCTTGAAACATCATGACATCATAAAACAAATCATATAAGGTAAATGACTTCATAAAAATAATTCCCTCACAACATAATCAAATTAATGTAATAATAGGGATAAAAACAAAACCCTATATTATCTTAGATGGAAAATAATTTTGATAAAACATTTGAACTCCATTCTTGAGGAAAATATCCTTTCTACTTCAAAAACACTTTTCTTTTCTTAACATGTCATACAATTATAAACTAAAAGAAGTTGATTAAAAATAAACATGAAAACTTATAAAGGAAGATTCTTGGAAATAATGTTTTAAAAATCCATTCTTGCCGTATAAGTTAAAAAAACATTCTTCGTACTTTTGTTGGAAAAGTCAAAAAGTACCTTGTACGAAAAATGACAAAAGATTCCTTTCATATCCTTTACTAAAAACTCACTGAAGGGTAAAATTGGATTTAAAAAATTGTAGGTGGATGGAAATAATATTACATATTTAGTAAACATGGATGTGGATGATAAAATACACCCCAGTAAATACCAAAGTATAAACAATCTCGGATAAAATGAGATTGTGATATTTCCCTTACCTTAGGTCCGATTTGCTTTGTACGTGTCCGAAGCTCCTGTATAATGGTTTAAATAATGTTATTGAATTATTCCAGAATCATACATATTGATATGATATCATATATGGTCATATTCTTAGCTTCTTATTAGTAATATTTCATTGTTACTTGTTACTCGGGTCTTTATTGCCTTTTGTTCTTATGCGTGTTTTGCCGAATAAATTCTTATTCTTCTTTTAAGGTTATAGATACCTTATATCCAGAATGGTATTAGTGTAACATATATCATATTTATTCATTCAATTCATTTATATAATTATTATGTAATGATGATCATGTAGAACGAGTCGCATCACATCGTGGAGACGGTATTCCGTACGTACGCACGAGCGATGATATTGTTCCCATGATCGTGGAATTGTATTTAAGTGTATTTATACTATTTCAGTATCAATATCACTTTATAATAATCATATATAGTTACTCATTACACCATTATACCCATCCTTTTATGGTGATGGTGGAAAATAGAGTACACCACGGCGTGGAGACGGTATTCCGTACGTACGCACGCGCGGTGATTTCATTTTTCCGTAGGATGGATAGAAGGTGAATTAGAGTTGTTTCATATTTATAATAACATATCAGTATGTAATTAATACTGATGTTATTACTTTATCATGAAACAACTAAAGAAGAAGAAGTTGAAGAAGAAAGAAATTGAAAAGATCGGAAATGGATATTACATCTTCTTTGAAACGCCTCTTTGAATACTCCACTTAGGGAACTAAGATTGGTCTTTGAAGAAGACCAGGACCTCTAGGATTATTCTAGGGAAGTGGAGAAGGGATTTTGGCAGGGGTTGTTCGAGCTTGAGTGCTCAAATTGGTGTGAGGAGGAGGGGGAGGAGGTGCCCTTTTATAAGGGAGGAGAGGGGCACCTTAGGAATATCTCAAAATATTATATTATATTAAAGTCAAAATCGGTTTATAATGGTTCCAAAGGGTCTTATTTCAAAGGTAAAGTGGGGATGGGTCGAAATCCTATCAACCAATATGATTTAGACAAGTTTAGGTTATTATTTTAACCTTATCAATTAGATTTAACTCTAACTTAAATAATTTAACTTTTACCGTGACTTTTTGTTTTCTTACACTATATGGTTAATACACTTACTATAACATGCCAAACGAACCCCAAGTTGTTTATTATTAATATATATATCCTTATCTAAGTTATTTTGCCGAACCTTAGATTTTTAGGAATAAAATAACAATTAATAATATAATATTTGATTTAAAAACTATTTTGTGTCAATTTTGACACTATTTGATATATGATTTTTGTGAAAGTCATAACAGAATTATATGTTCGAACCAAGTTGATTAAATCAACACTAATATGTCATAGTAACCTATAAAATTAGTGGAATTCATAAAAAGTCTCAAATTACATTTATTTGAGCATTTATAACATCAATTATGTTAACATTTCCTAAAAAGGGTAATTACTGCATCATCGTTGTGTCATAAATAAATTAATTTATTTAAAGTTTAAAAATTATAAATAAAATATCATTATGTAGGAAATCTTTTTATCTTTCTAATGAATATTTATAGTCGAATTTATCTTATGTATAACCCCATATTAAAAATATTTTAGTTATTAAACTTTGATTTTAACTATTTTAACTATTCATTAAATAAAATAATATTAAATGTCGTAATCTAATCCAAGTGGACCTAAATGGTCATATTATATTCATAAGGTTGTTTTTGGTCAAATTACACTTATCCAATAGAATTAGAACATGTGTTAGGGTAATAGTAATATCATATTTACCCTTAGTTACCCTATTTACTATTAACCGCGGTAAAAAAAGTAAAAAGTTACTATTCACCAAAAAATTATTTTTATCTCATTGAACCACATTTTACTTACTGATATCAACCGTGTCTGTCGGATTTTCGAAATTCCATTCACAGAAGCGGTAAAATTAAGTTTTATGCAAAATTCAGTTTTTAACCTACCACTTAGTGGTTTCACTATTCATCAAAAATTGAAAGTTTTCAGAAAAATACCAAAATTTCACCCTAGGCTAATTTCGGTATTCCGAATCCAAAAATGAAGTCCATTTTGAAAAATAAAATTTATAAAATTTCATAAAGTGGTTATTACTATTCATAACGGCTAGTTTTAATAATATTTTAATAGCATATCGTTGTTTAGAGAAACTCGGTATTGCGTACGACGCAAGTTATCGAGGAAGGTCGCGATTTCGTGTAAAACAATCCAAGAAAGTGTTGTGTAGAAAAAGATTCCTTTGATAATTTATATAACATAAAAGTCTCGGGTGTTACACTCGTCATGTAGTCCACCTCCGGGTAACGTCCAGTCCTCGAACACTCGGCCTCTGTCAGCACTGCACGTCGTCTGCAACCAACACAACGAGGTGCGGGCATAGCCCGTGCAGGGGTGAGTATAACGATACTCAGTAGGGACCCCGATACCCTCAAGGTCTCACTAAAACCAACAAGGATAACCACAAAGAAGATCTCAACAGATAACCTCTACTTAGGTATATGCCCATACATATACCTAAGTTATCAAGTAACCCATCTCAATCATGAGGAAACACAAGGATCATGAAATCAACGGATAACCACTACCCAGGTATATTCCCATACATATACCTAAGTTATCAAGTGACCCATCTCAATCATGAGGTAAACACAAAGGTCAAAAGTCTCAGCTCAAACCAGGATTTTCATCAACGAAACTGTAACTACTAAAGAGCCCTGTCTTTGGAGTGTACAGTGGTCCTGTCACGACTCCGAGGTACTACTCACTAATCCAAGTCTCTGAGGTACTCCTCCTGTTGAGTACCGCGGGTCTGCTGCCAAATACTGGGTGCTTCGTCCGTTGTGGGTATGCCGCCAAATACCGGGCGCTCCCCCTAATTTCCTAGAGAGGTACTCCTTCGGTCGAATACCGCAGGTCTGCTGCCAACTACCAGGCGCTCTGTCCGCTGTGGGTCTACCGCCAAATACCGGGCGCTCCGTCCACTGGGCTAGTCGACTCACTCCAAGTCGAGTCAGTCAAGCAGTCGTCAGCTCTCAGCCGGCTACACAGTCTTCGTACTCTTCACGCTCGTCTCTGGGAGGGTCCGCTCCATGAGCTACTGGTCAAAACTCCAAGTATCTCAAAGTCCCACGAAGAGGTATCTCAAAGGACCGCCTCGTCATAGGGGTCTCAACGCAACAGACGGCGCGTCAATCGGACGCCCGATCTGTGAGTTATTAGCCTCTTCGTCCCAGGGGCCCGGTTGGTTTCATGTGCGAACCAATCCGGATGTAACTCAATTATACCTCGAACACTCATAGGGTATACTCATAGGGACCGTTTCTCAACGTGATCACCAACGCCGCTGACGGTTCGTCAAACGGACGTCTGGTCTGAATGATATCAGTTTTTCAGTTCCAGGGGCTCGGTTGGATTTCGGGTACAATCCAACCCTGCCACTATCCAACAGCAACCAAAACTCGGGCGAAGTATGCCAAAAGTTCTGTCTCATCAAGAGGAAAGCAACGAGACAGACGGCGCGTCAATCGGACGCCCGGTCTGTGAGTTATTGGCTTTTTCGTTCCAGGGGCCCGGTTGGTTTCGTGAGCGAACCAACCCGACCGCACTCCGACGATATCCAAACCTCGAGCGGTGTAATCCAAAAGATCCGTCTCACTAAGAGGAATCTAACAAAGTCGACGGCACGTCAATCGGACGTCCGGAGCTCAAGTTACGAGCGTTTCCACTCCGAGGGCCCTGTTGGTTTTGTATCCGAACCAACCCGGCCGAACCCAAAGTATTCTGAAACCTTGAGTGCGATATACTGAAACGACCGTCTCATCCCAAGTATTGCTACGCAACTAATGGTGCGTCGATCGGAGGTCCGTAGCCCAAGATATGGGCGTTTGAACCAACTTAGTCTGAAAATAGGGGGTCTGGGCCCAGCCCGGCCCGACCCAGTACCCCCTGGGTCGGCCGAACCGGGTCGACCCGGCCCGACGACCCGGCCCGGCCCGGCCGGCGGCGCGGCCAGCGCGGCCAGCGCGCTGCGCAAACGCGTCCAAGGGAGGGGCTCCGCCCCTCCTTTAATTCAAATGGCGGCCCCCATTAAGGGGTCGCGCCATTTGCAACCCAGGGGGGGTGTAACCCCCCGGCTTTTCCCCTGTAACGGCCGGCCAGCGCAGGGTCGGTCGGTGCCTCACCGCGGGACCCCGCGGTCCCGCGCCTTCTGGCACCGGCGGCCGGAGTTCCGGCCGCCTTCTTCGAATTCTCCGGTGGGTGGTTTTTCCGGCCGCTACTTCCAGGATGGCTGCAAATTCGTCCGACACAGCGTGACGACGCCGCATCCTTCCGGCGTGGCCCGACTCCGACCCCGGCCTCGTTCGTACCCTCGACGCGGCGCGACGGCATCGCGTTTCTTTGTTATGGCCCGCATCGTTCACATCTCCTTTCGCTCAAGCGTGGTGCAATGATGCATTACCGTCTTCGCTAATCAAAACTGAAGAATAGCAAAGGGGGGAGGGGTATCGGCCGTGTTTGTGCGGACCGATCCCCTCCCGTTATATCAATAGCAGTTGGCCGAAATGTAAAACGTTTAACCTTCACAATTTTTAATTTAAATAAATAAAAAAAATTGGAACATGGTCGTCAGATTTATCTTTCATATTCGAAGGAAAGAATCACCAACTTAAAATAGTCGAAGCCCTACCTTGGGTATAAGACGATCGGAAGGAGGTGTCATCGTTCGAGGTTCGTCGCGGTATGGCGTTGCGAGGATGACGACGTCGAAGGGGGACGTCGGCGTTCGTCCGACTCGAGGGAAGGCGAAGCCGTCGTCGCTCGCTACCCGATTCCGCTTCCGAGCTTTTTCGTCAATCTGTTGACGATGAAGGGGAAGAAGAAGATCCGTTGAAGAGTCTCGCTGCGGAAGGGGAAAAATTCCGTGGAAGGAAAACGAGCGTTCTTCGTCAGAGGTGGCGCGTTCTACGCGTTCTTCGACGAAGGAGGAGGAGGAGAGGAAAACTCAGCGCAACGCTTCCCATTCCAAAAATAAAATGAGGCTAAGGCCTTATTTTATTGCTTTCCGCCAACGATTTCAAATTTCAAACGATGTAACCCTCAAAATTAATTTCAAGCGCATTGAATAATTTAATTGATGGGTTAGAGAAATTATGGGGAGAGTGGAGCATTATGCAATAATTGAGGGGGGTTTTAGAAAGTTGAAAAGGGTGAGGCTTGTGCAGGCCCCACCTAGTTAATCCTCCTGAGGGAGGTTATGCGGGGGTGGGTCCCACCAACATAACCTCTATTGAGAGGTTATGGTGTGGTGACCCCCACCTCAACCACCCTTTGGTGGTTTTAACCTCCACTTGGTGGTTTTAACCACCTCCAATAAAATTGTTTCACAATTTTATTTATTCCTCAAAATTTAACTTCTCCACTCGAGCAAACGCAACAGCGAAGAAGGACCCCTTAAGCAATAACCAGCGTTGCGAGTTCAACGGTGCCCTCGGATTTTGATTCCGATCACCGGTTTCAAAGTTAGAAATTCCCGCTCGTTCGTTCACTAAACGTACCCAAGCTAAACTTCGGAAATTAATTCCGGGCACACCGGGCCTCGGAATCAGGTGCCGTGAGAAACTGCGTTCTTGTAAAATTCCAAAGAAAATTAAGAAAAAAAATTTTCCTTGAAATTTCCGGGTCTTTACAAAACCAATATAATATAACTTATACATATTTTAAACACACCGCGAACTGTATCACAATTCATCCATCCCATGTCTAAGTTATAGCTCCCAAATCTAACACAAATCATTAAAAACACCAACACTTCAACATCCAAAACTATCACACTAATAAATATCCCTAAATTTTCAATAAACTTCTAATTTATGACTCCAAAATCCAAAAAAAATACCAAACAATCAAGAAACAACAATATTATACCATATTAACTCATCCCCATAATCCCTTATTTTCTATACTAATCATAATATAGGCCATGGTACTCTCCATTATATGATTCCATTAGGATTTTATTTGATTGACCTACTTTTAAATTATATCTTATCATGGAAATAAATTTATAAAAATATTTATAGAAAACCCATTCTTATTTTGAAAATCAATATATCAATTTAGTTTTTGGAAATGTCACACAATACACAGTTGAACAATGATAAAATTTGAGTGAGAATAACCACTTTCCACCATACATTTTAAAGATTCATTACACTTGGAATGTGTATTATCACTAATTTCACACTAAGTTCCATTTTACTTCAAAATTATAAATTAATTACATTCCAAAATTACTTTCTAGATTCCTTTTAAAAATTGAACTTCATGTTTTAACATCTATTACCCAATTTAAAACACATATAAGGTTAAAATAGTTTTTTATCAAAACCCATTCTAGTTCAAAAACCAATACAAAATTTTTTATTTAGAAACACTGATTTTATTTTTGTTCCCCGCACTGAATTATTTGAAAAACTTGTTTCAAAGGACACATTATCCCTTTTTAAACATATATCACAATTTAAATCATATTTTAATTAAATAACATCAAATGAGTTTTCAAACATGGCATTATAAAATATTGACAATTAATTGATGACATTAAAAAACTCCACCTATCCACTTATACAAAGTGACACATGTTCCCACAAAGAATTGTCCAAAAAGGTTAGGACTGTAATGATAAAATGATTTATTTTCAAAAATAAATCTAGTAGAACATAAATACACATGGAATAAGTAACATAACCATTATTAGTATATTAACATGCTAATAAATATAATAATTAAAAACAAAAAAAAATCTCAATAAATAGAGGGGTTCACATGAATGAACATCCAAACAAAATAGAGGGGTTCAAATGAATGAACATACAAACAAAAATAAAAATGATAGAGAGAACGGGCAGAAGAATATACCTTTATTAATGGGTATATGTTTTTTGATGATCCAAAAGGTTAGAAGCCACAAAAGATATGATCAAATGGAGTAATGGGAAGTGAGGATTGGGATCAATGGTGAGGCGTGGTGAGGGGCGACGAGGCTCAAGACCGACGGCGAGGCATGGTGATGGTAGGGATTTAGGGGTTCGGATGGTCATGGGGTAGGGGGAGAAGTGTCAGGTTTTTGGAAAAAAAAATAAAAGTTTTAGTAGTGGTTTTTAACAAACCACCACTAAAATATTTAAAAAAATTATATGCAGTTTACTAAATGCCACTAAAAAACCTCCGCTAAACATTGATTTTGGTGTGGTTCATGGTATGACTAAAACATCATTAGTATATGATCCTTATAATTTCCCTTAGTGGTGAACTAGGTAAAATTATTGTGTTTTATTTTTTTCATTTTTTTTTGATTTCACAATTAATTTGAATAGGCTTAATGAGTTCTTGCTAATTTAGGGACATGATACATTTAATCAAAAGAAAAAATTTAACACACTCATTCACCCCTAACCTCTCAGGGAATACTAGGGTTCTATAAGTGGTCTAAAATCCAAGTTTTGGGTGTTAAATCTATCATCTGAAATTCTTTAATATGGATAAATCAGTTAATGCTAAATTAAATTCTTTATTTGTTAGATGCAACTTCCATATTTTGAAGAATAAAATTTTATCACATATTTGATCTCTTAGTTTGGAAGCTACTTCCACTATATCTTGTGGGATTGAATACAATGATGTGATAGTATAGTCCATGATTGAATATAATAGTAAATGGATAGATGTTTCTTCCAAAGATCAAAATTCATTATCATGATCCCTTTCAGATCTAATATATATTAAAGTGAAAAGTTTTAACATTATCAAGTCTATATGGGGGAAATTTTATAACATTTATAATGGTGATATTAAGGTGGATGAGTCTAATTTATAGGTTCTATATATTAGATTTGATGCTTTTAAAATGATTCCATATTAGAATGTGTATAGTTTCTTCAACTGAATCACTAATGTTATTGGATCTATTTAAGGATGTGGGGAAGAGATAAAGGATATAGATATTCTTAGAATGATTTTGTAATGATTTCCACTTTTTCATGATCCAAAAGTTTTAAATATTGATGAAATTTATTTTTCTGTGTTCTCTCTAAATGATCTGTTAAGTAGATTGGTGTCATATAAAATGAAAGATAAGCCAGAAGGGATATAAAATCATGAAATTAATGAGACAAAATTCAAATCCATGGATAATAATGACATATCTAAATGTGAAAATGGAGAAGATGATGTGGATGAAGAACATATTTCTCTTTTAGATGTAAAATTCATTATATAAAATGGTAAATTTAAATGCAATATACCTTTTTCTTGTATCCAGTGTAGTGAAGTTGATAATATTACCGCAAGGTGCCCAGGAAGATTTGATGATGAAGAAATTGAAGTAGGGGTCATACAAAATCCATGAAGAATTTTCCCGTCTAGAAGCGACTCTAAAACAAGTAATTTATCTAGAAATAAATTTTATATAAAGATCATTATGAGTAATGAATAAAATGATAAACAAAGACTATTTTTTGAGGTTAATACTGAATTCAAATCAGAAAAATAAGATGTCGTGATATCTACTATTGAAAATAAGGATTCTAAAAATGAAAAGGGTAATGAACTAGTTGGTGTTTTCAATATCAAATATAAAACATTAAGTATACCTTTAAGAAATAAATATCAAAATAAAAAAAGAAAATATAGATAAATTTATTGATGAAGTAATCCTCAAAATATCTTGATCATCTCGAATAAAATATTGACTATCCATAAAAATAAATGGAAGAAAAATCTATTGGTCAGGTGGAATCATAAGAAATAGTGAATCTCAAACTTAAAATTGAAGGATAGACTAAAGTTATTGGTGACCATAATGAAATATTAGAGGAAAGTATATGAGGTTTGAGTCCCTTGAAGAAGAGAATGTTTCATTGTAAATGAAACTTAAATCGGTAGTGAAATATTATGATTCATAGAAGAATATTCACTTCATGAGGTTCATAGATGTAGAATTAATAGAAAATTTCAAGTGAATATATGAAGGTTTCAATAACATTATGAATGAACAGTGGCCTATATTTGTTAGTAAAATTTGGATCAGCTGTGATTTTGAGAAATAAAAAAGTTGAAATATAGAATGAAATGCTCCTTTTGGATGGGTTATGGCACAATCTTATTAGTGTGAACTAACTTTGTGACTCTATTCTTCAGGTTACATTCGACTAGAAAGGGTTTATGATCAAAGTTAGAGGTGAAAAATATCTTATAATAGGAATGAGAACAATAATAATCTTTACCAAGTGTACAATCCTAAAAATTCATGCCTTTTAAAGTTTTTGAAGATAAAAACATGTGGAATCGGAGGTTAGGGCACATAAACTAATAGAAAATAGAAAAACTATCCAATCTAAAAGAGAAAATATATACATCATGACTAAAAAGAGACTATGAAAATACATGTGATTCTTGTATATGGGGAAATAGTCTGAAAATTGTATTGGAAAAAGAATAAGAGGGAATATAATCTTCTTGATTTGGTTCACACTAACATATATGGCCCGATGAATATATATCTATAACTTTTAGCGAAATACATTTCATTTTTTTCATTAATAACTATATTAAAATGGTTTGTTCCATATTTATAAAAATTTAGAGATAAATCATGGGTTGTATAAATATGTACTAAATAAGAGTTGAAAATGAGACCATAACTAAAATTAAAACATTGTGGTCTGATAATGGAATAGAGTATACCTCCATTGAGTTTAAAAACTATCTTTAAAACCCTAGAATAAGGCATGAAGTTTTATATATAAAAACTACACAAAAAATGTAGTTATCAAATAATGAAATTGGAAAGTAAAAAAAAATTTTAGAACCATACTCATTAAAGGTTTCATTTATTGCCACTATTGGAAAGATGTGGTATATGTTTTGGTGTATGATTTGAATTATGCATTGCTAATCCCATGGTAAGAGAGGAACCCATATAAAATGTGGTACGGAAGTAATCCTTCATTAAAACGTTTTTTCGTCTTTAATTAAGTTATTTATAACAAACAAACAAGGAAAACTTGGAAAGTATGTTCATACTATATATGAATGATTTTTCAAGCATACTCAACAAATATTAATTATTACAAATACTAAAACAATAGGTGTAGAATAATTATGGAGAGAAATAATTCCAAATTCATTAAGGAGAAATATGTGAAGAACTATAGAGGCACAAATGTTATCTATTAAGAAGAACAAGAAGAAAATGAAGTCAGTACAGTTTTAAAAGTTATACAGATTGGTGTGAATAATGAAGTCTCTAAGGTCAATTCTAATGATGAATTTGTTACAAAATAAGATAAATCCACATGTTAGAGGAGGAAAGGGATAATATATGTAGATCCATCCAACATAATTGGAGATATATCTACACCAACACATAAAAAAATAATGAAAAATGTGGATAATGCGTATCTATAGTATAACCAACCGCATTTGAATAAGTAGAAAAAGATGAATCATTAGTTAAATCCATGAATAAAGAATTAGATCAGATTGAAAAATTTGTACTTGGGATCTTGTTGAAAGTTTAAAAAATCACAATGTGATTTAAAAAAATAGATCTTAAAGAAAAAATTATATGAGCATGGAAATGTTGTTATAAACAAGGTGTTGTTTGTTTTTAAAGGATATGTATAGATTTAAGGCGTTGATGTTTAAGAAACTTTCCTAACTTGAGTTAATTAGGATCTTTTTAGAGATAGAAATTCAAATAGGAATCAATGTTTAACATATGGAAATCAAGATGGAATTCTTAAATGTAATTATTGAAGAAGAAGTTTTCATTAAATAGATATTGGTATTTCTCATTTAAAATTATGAAATAAAGGTTTATAAATTGAATAATTATCTATATAGTCTAAAGTGGTCACCATGAGCATGGTATGCTTGGGTGGAATCATATTTGAAGAAGATAAAATTAAAAAGGTGTAATGTTGACCATAATATCAATATAAAGACATCCAATAAAGACTAGATTATGATTCATGTGTATGTGTTTGATATCATCTTCAATGGAAGGAAGAAAAATTCAATAAAATATTTTTTAATCACATGAAATTAGAACTTGAAATGCGCATGATTGGTGAACTCACATAGTTTTTGGGGATATAAGTTATTCTAAATAATGAATGCACTTTCATTTCTGAATAAAAGTATGCATAGAGCTACTAAAAAATTTCAACATGCATGATTTGAAACCAATTTCGACTCTAATTACTTATGGGACAAAACTTAGGAAGTATGATAATGGGAAATCTGTGAATCCCACCTTGTAAGGGAGTATAATTAGTATCATTCTATATATGACTACAACATATATAGATATTGTCTTTGCAACATTTTTAGTGGCTAGTTTAAAGAGTAATATGAAGGAAGATAATATTTCAAAATTTAAAACAATCATGTAGTACATCAATGGTGATCTTAATTTTTTCTTACTCTTTAAAATAGGAAAGGATTATAATTGTCTAAATTTTATAATGCTAACTAGGAATGTGATATGGTGGATCAAAAATTCATGAGTGGTGGTGAATTATTTATTATAAATAAATGTTTATAATAGTTGATAGGCAATAATAGGATCTATAGAATAGATGGAATGACTGAAACTTCATGATTTTATGTGATAAATTCAGATTTCTAGCAGATCATCTGTTGGAGATTGATAGATCTTACAAGAAAATATCCAAAATCAGATGGCTTAAAGAAGGAGAATATAACAGTGCTAATTTTTAGGCCTTCTTAAAGGAGAGTAAAACCATGAAAATAAATCTTAGGATTGAATATGTATCATACTCTTATAACGTTAATGAGGTAGGGAAGTTGTCTCTTGATCATTTTGAAGGATTTCTGGCTAGGGCTTCTCATGGAAGTGCTAGGGAACCTAGTATTTTGGAAGAAGAAGGGATTTTTATGGGGTGTTTTCCAGAGATTATGGAAGATTTCGATAATGATTCTTTAATATCTATAACTTCTATAGAGCATATATGGGTAATAGTGCACATCATGTCTTTGGAATGTGCTCCTAACCCTAATAGTTTTCTAGGGGCTTTCTATGTTCCTGCTTGGGATTTCATGGGGGCTAACATTATTGAATCTATTAAGGATTTTTTTGGGTGGATCTATCAACCAAAGTACTTAATATTTAAGGGTAGATCTTATTCAAAAATTTAGAGATCCATCAAGTATAAATCATTATTGTCCCATTTTTTTGTGTAATGTTTCTTATAAAATTTTGGAAAGTGTGATTTCTAGGATGTTAAATGAAGTTGTTCCCTGTATTGTTGCTCGGGAACAAAATAGTTTTATAAAAGTCTGAAGCATTCAAAGAGTGATAGGAATTGATAAGGAATTGTAGGAAGACAATAATAAAAGGGTTATTGGATTTAATGTCATTATACAATTGTACATGGAAAAATCATATGAAAAACTGGAATGGAGTTTCATTATATGGACTATGAGGAGTTCGGCTTTCATGAATGGGTTTGTGATCTTTTCTTAAGGTGTTACTCATCGCCTTGGTTATCTATATCACTTATGGGAAATGGATTTTTATTTTTCAAAATCCTGTGGGGAGTATGTCAAGGGGATCGATTTTCCCCCATTATTTTCATTCTGGCCCTAGATGTATTGTCACGAAATCTTCATAGGTGAATGGGTGAAACAAGGATTATTCCATATCATAAGCAAACTAGGGATGGTTTTGTATCTCATCTCATGTTCACTAATTATATTCTTATCTTCATTAATGGTAGATGGACTTTTCTCCATAACTTCATAAAGGTTATGTCGGTCTATGGTGACTTAAGCAGACAAAGGATTAATCCAAGGAAGAGTAGTCATTTTATTTCCAATAAAAGCTTAGGTAAAAGAAGCGGGGACATTCAAGATATTCTTGGAATATAGAGAAAATAGATTCAAATGATTTACCTCGGGTTTCCAATATCCAATGGTCACATTAAGAATACTTTATTTTTTGATATCCTTAATAGAATGATGGGGAGGATTGTTAACTAGAAGAGTATATTTTTGTCCTTCGGCAGATGCATCACTTTGATCAAAACTGTCCTTTTATCCATTTTGATGCATGTCCTCTCAACCATTAACCCACCTAAAGGGACTATTATTATGATATATAAGATCATTAATAGTTTCTTGTGGAATTCCAATTCCATGGGACATTTTTTCTGGGCTTCCTAGAGCTGTATGGCTAAGTCAGTCGAGGATAGAGGGATTGGATTGTGTGATGTGACAGAATCCATACAGGCCATGCAGGTGAAACATGCATGGTATTTTATCATGGGGGATTCTCTTTGGGTTTCATTTATGAGAAAATAATATGGTAAACATTGGCAAGATTGATATAATCATAGTTTCAGACTTTCGAAGATGGAAAATGTTTGCTGAAGCATCGGGAAGTTCTTCATGATGCTACTCATTGGGTTGTCGGAAGAGGGGACATCAATTTATGGAGGGATAGTTGCGTTGGCGTGAAGATTTAATTTCCAGGTTGTCCAGTCCCTAATATGTCTCTTATGTAAACGAATAAATATTCACCTCTATTAGAGGCTATTTTGAGAAAGGGAAAGATGGATCTTTTCAAAAATATTTATATAAATAAAGAGGTAGACAGATTTTGTTTCACCAGTTTAGTTTCGGGTAAATTCAATGTCCATGACTTTAGAGCTTTTATTTATACTGATTCTTCTTGTGATGAGTGTAATTCAAGGTTATGGTTCAAATAGATCCCCATAAGGATTACCTTTTTGGTTTGGAGAGTGAGAAATTAAGCTTTTTCAACAAAGGATAATGTTCAAGGAAAAGAGAATTTCCTTAGCTTCTCGGTGCTATTGTTGTGATAAACCACAGACTGTGTCTGAATTTCATTTATTTTTCAAGAGTGATTGGGTTGTTAATATATGGTCTTCTATGGTTTACATGGGATTCTATAGTTGTGATATTCCATCCATGTAGGACTTCGTCGTCAATTGTTTTATGGGTGCGGATCATTGTGAGATGGAGATCAAGATACATAGCACTATATTCATTGCCATTTGCTGGACTATTTGGGAGGTGAGAAATCAGGTGAGAATGAATAAGTGAGGTATGATTTCTTATCTACAGGTGAGATTGAAGGCACTTATTTATGATCTGGGCTCGATTATTAAAGGTGGACAGATTCTTCTTGTGTTTTTCAGATTTCTCAATAGGTTTATTGTTGTAACAAGTTCTCAAGGTTGATGGGTTAGATGGTTACCTCCCACTAATGGTACCAAATTAAATGTGGATGGATCATACATTAATGGATATCTGAGAGGTGTGGTTTTCTTAGGGATTCATATGGGATGATTCTGATTTATTTAAATTCATTTTATGGTCTAGGGAACTCATTGAGTGTGTAGGTGAGAGCATTATACACCGGATTCATGCTTTGTAAGGGGTATGTCCAGTAGATTTAATAGATTGTGTTAGACTCAAAGGTTTTAGTGTGGTCTCTACAAGGGAAAGTTGATCCCCCATAGCATCTTATTTACCTGATTTTAAGTTGTTCAATGGAGTCCAATAAAGGGTGCAATGTTCACCATATTTAGAGAGAAGCTAATTTCACTGCCGATTCTCTTACTCATGAAGGAAAGGTAGAGGAGCCCCTGGGTTTTTATTCTAGTTTGGGTTTGATTCCTTCTGATTGTAAGTTCTTCATCTAAGGAGATAACCTTGTACTTCACCACTTTAGACCTCCTTGAGTTTCCTTGTCTTGATTTTAGATGGGTTTCTTTATTCCAATCCTTTAATAAAATATCAATTTTTGATCGATCGACTATACCAATGTTTGAGAAATATAATTTGAACCTCGATGTTCAGACACCTGAATCTATTTGAAAAATAATGGATTTTTTCCTATCGTCTTTGGTATCTAACATTCAATCTGGTGTGTTTTATGTTTGTTATGTCTTTTGGGTTTTGTAAAGTCCTTTTTTTAACTAGCTTAAAATAGAAAAAAATTTGAACTTTTTTTGTTTACTTAATGGTTTTGTTTTAAAAAATAATATTTGGAAATAAGTTTCATGAGTTGGGATATTTTAAAGTGTTGATAACAGGCCTGGGTAATGATCTAGGGGTTTCCTAGATAGAAGGATGAGTTTCAGGAGAACCGGACTAGGTAATCAAGTTTGTACGGGTTGTGTACTATTAGTCAAACTGTGTGGGTCAGTCGTGCATAATAAACCAGCTGTCGAGTAGTTGACACATGGTTTTCACACAGTCTATCAAACCGTGCAATTCAAACCATGTGGTCTACCCAATTTTTAGTTTCAAGTTAAATTAATTTAATTAAATTCATGGTTGAAAGAAATTTAATTAAATGAGTTTTTGGGAGTTTTTTTAAATTAAAGTTAAGTTAAGAGAATTTAATTAAATGATGTTGAGTTGGAGTCTTTATTTAATTAAATTGAGATGAGAGGAATTTAATTAAATTCATGTAAATGAGGATTTGGTGGTTATCAAAGAAGAGAAATATTAAATGGTAGTATTAAATGATGTGTAAATAAAGAGTTGGGATTTCTTTTAATTAAATTCAAGGTAAAGAAGAATTTAATTAATTAATGAAAAATAGAGGTTTTATTTAATTAAATTCAAGGTTAAGAGGAATTTAATTTTTCATTTTCAAATGGGGGTTATTATTTAATTAAATTGAGGTTCATAGAATTTAATTAAATAATATTGATGAGTTTGAGTTTTTAATTTAATTAAATTGTGTTCAAAAAAATTAATTAAATAACACAAAATGGAAAATTTATTTAATTTAATTCAATTGGAATGACTTTAAATAAAATATGATTAATGAGGTGTTGGGGTTTTTTTAATTAAATAATGTTGATATAATTTAATTAAATAAATGTTTAAAGGGAGAATTTATTTAATTAAATCAAGTTGAAAAAAATTTAATTAATTGATGTTTAAATGAGGAGTTTTGGGTTTTATCAAAGAAGTGTTTTATAAAATGATAATAACATTAATGTTTATTATAATGGAGATTTTATTTAATTAAATTGAGGATGAGGAATTTAATTAAATGAGGTGATGTGGAGAGTTTTATTTAATTAAATTGAGTTAAATGGAATTTAATTAAATGACGTGAAATGAGGGTTTTATTAGTTAAATTCAGTATTAAGAAAAATTTAATTAATTAATGTGAAATAGTAGATTTATTTAATTAAATTAAGGTTGGGAGAATTTAATTAAATGATGATGAATTGGATAATTTGTTTAATTAAATTCAGTTGAAAAGAATTTAATTAAATAAAGTGAAATGGGGGTTTTATTTAATTAAATTAAAGTTTAGGAAATTTAATTAAATAATGATGAATTGAAGAATTTATTTAATTAAATTAAATTGAAAAGAATATAATTAAATAATGTGAAATGAGGTTTTTATTTAAATAAATTAAAGTTGGGAGAATTTAATTAAATGAGGGTGAGATGGAGAATAGAGAATTCATTTAATTAAATTTTGTTGGAGAGAATTTAATTAAATGACGTTGAATGGGAAAATTTATTTAATTAAATTAACGTTGAAAGAATTTAATTAAATGATGATTAATTGGAGAATTTATTTAATTAAATTCAGTTAAAAATAATTTAATTAAATAAAGTGAAATGAGGGTTTTATTTAATTAAATTAAATTTGATAGAATTTAATTAAATAATGATGAGTTAGATATTTTATTTAATTAAATTCATTGGATAAGAATTTAATTAAATTATTTGTAATTGGGGAGTTGGGGTTTATCAAATATGTGTGATATTACTGGGGAGTAATAATAATATGATGGTTATTGTTATTATTATTAAGATTATATTAATTCTTATATTCTAAATTTATAATTTTAATTTATTTAAGGGAGAAAAAGAAGAGGGAGGTGCACCTCTCTCTCCTCTTATAGGGGGCATGATGCACCTATTGTGAAGCACCCATGGGTGGCGCACCACCCACCTCTCTGGATCCCTCTTCATGGAACTATCTCCTCTTTGAGTCTTCATGGAAATTGTTTATATCATCAACGTAATTCCTACTCTACATGTTTCATTCTTTACATTAGTTATCTCGGCTCTCCTTCGCCCGGGTTCCATTGGGCCGAAACCCTAGGTTCAGTATTAACCTGGATTTTTTTGTTTCTTTTGATCCTAGGTGGTGTGGAAGATGTTTTAGGAACCGTTGGGTTGTATTTCGATAACCGTCGCTGAAGGCATGATGGTTTGACTTGATTTTGTTCACCGCTGTATTTTTTTGTAAGTTTATAAACAAAATAATTGGTTTCACACCCTTTAAATTAGATTCTTATAGTGTATTTCGGTTTCGGTGAATTAATTGGAGGTGTGTTGGTCCTCGACGCACTAATTTTGGGTGCCAGTTATCATTGTAGGGTGATGGGACCAATTTTAAGTATGCGTGCACAATATTGTGGAAGTGCGTGTGCGCGAGCGCATTGTGGCTTGAGTTAGAAAGCATTGGCCCGACCAATTCCTTGGGCTAGGGTTCTCACCTTTTTCTAATTAATAAAATGAAGTTTTATTGATTTACTACTTTTGATAAATTTGACCGTAATGTTTGAATAAATTGTTTGTTGGTGGGATGAGATAATTAATTGTGAATTAATTATATCTTTTGAGGTTGAAATTGAGATAAATAGTTGGGCGATTAATTATGATTTATTAAATTGGTTAAGATGAGATTATTAATTATGAATTAATTATGTGATTTGAGTTAATAATTATCAAGGGATTAATTATGAGGTATTAAATTGGTTAAGATGAGATAATTAATTTTGAATTAAATATGTGATTTGAGATAATAATTATCAGGGGATTAATTATGAGGTATTAAATTGGTTAAGATGAGATAATTAATTATTAATTAATTATGTTCTTTAAGATAATAATTATTGGGGGATTAATTAGGAGATATTAAATTGGTTAAGTTGAGATAATTAATTATGAGTTAATTATGTTCTTTAAGATAATAATTAATTAAGGGGTTAATTATAAGTAATTAATTTGGTGAAGTTTAGATAATTAATTATGAATTAATTATGTGCTTTGATATGATAATTAATTGAGGAATTAATTATGAGGTATTAATTTGGTTAAGTTGAGATAATTAATTATGAATTAATTATGTGCTTTGAGATGATAATTAATTGAGGAATTAATTATGAGATATTAATTTGGTTAAGTTGAGATAATTAATTATGAATTAATTATGTTCTTCAGGATAATAATTAATCGATGAATTAATTACGGGATATTAATTTGGTTAAGTTGAAATAACTAATTATGAATTAATTATGTGCTTTAAGATAATAGTTAATCACGGGTTTAATTATGAGATATTAATTTGGTTAAGTTGAAATAATTAGTTATGAATTAATTATGTTCCTTGATATTATAATTAATTAGGGAGTTAATTATGAGATGTTAAACTGGTTAAGTTGAGATAATTAATTTGCAAATTAATTATATTATATTGAAATGGCTTCCTTGAGATAATTAATTTTTGAATTAATTATATGATATTGAAATGGTTTCTTTAAAGATAATTAATTTTTGAATTAATTATGTGATATTGGGATGGTTTCATTGAGATAATTATTTTTTTAATTAATTATGTAATATTGAGATGGTTTTTATGTAATAATTAATTGTAGAATTAATTATGTGATATTGAGATGGTTGTCTTTTGATTAGTTAATTGTTAAATTAATTAGAGAAATTGATGAGATTAATTAATGGTTGAACTAATTAATATTATAGTAATTATTATTTAATTGTTGAGTTAACTAATAGAATTGTTGTGTTTAACTTTTTGTTGAGTTAGTAGTGAATGCAATGTTGTTAATGAGATATTAAATTAATTAACGGACTCGATTAATTAATTTATGAATTAATTAATGGACAAAATCTTGGGGTGCTAGACATAAATTTCTACACCCATGATATATATATATATCTGTGTGTGTGTGTGTGATTGATAAATGGGTTGTGAGATATGGAATGATGCTCCAAATACTCATGGGGTGCTAGACATGGAATTCTACACCCTGCATGCATGAAAATTTTCTTTTATGGGATAGGGATTGATGCTCCAAATACCCATGGGTTGTGAGACAAGGACTGATGCTCAAAATACTCATAAGGGTAATAGACACGATGTTCTACAACCATTAATTATCATTGGAATGTGGGTACAATTGTTCATAAATTAATTGAATTATATGGTTAATGAAAGTTGATGTGATGTAATGATTTGTGAATTGAATATGAGAAATGATCAGACTCCGACATGGTTGAGATAGGTATTGAGATACGGGTGTCCAGGGGAACCTGGGGGTTTTTTGTAGTTAAATAAAGAATATAAAATAATGTGTTAAATAATTTATTTGTGAATTCTATATATATAGTTCCTATTTAGACTCTTATTTCCAGCTACAAGTCGAAGCAGGTATTTCTATCAGGTTTCCCTTAAGAACTCGGATGGGATGTATTTTATTAATTCAATTCTTTTATTACTTTGTTATACCTACACACTATTTAATTATACTGAATTGTCTATATTGATTTATAAATTGGGGGTTCTAACCTACTGAGATTTATATCTCACACCCTACTTAGGACACTATTGCACTAGGGTACCCGAGTAGACTCTACTTGTTTGCAGGATTGTGGACCTTTTCTTATGGTTGTTACTTGTACTTGGGAGTTTGTAGAAAAGGACTAAGAAGGAACTCATGATGCTCATGGAGATCGCCCATGGGTCTTTGAGTCTTTTCTTTATTTCTGTATTGGAATGTAAAGTATGTTGTTTGGTTTACTTCTTTCCTATATGTATCACCATGAAAAGAATACATTTTATAAATTGGCATTGTCCATTTTCATTATTTAGTTGATTATTTTTTTTATACCTAAGTGTGTTGTTTTCTGAGTTATTATCTATTTACGTCGCACACTTTGAATATGAGGGTATAACCTCCCCACTAACTATCCATAGACCCTCGCTGCTAGTCGGTAGCCTCTGGCGTATGGGGAGATGTGCTTGAGGTCATGTGGTGACCGGTCCAACTACTAGTTTGAGGGTAATTCGGGTCGGGATGTTACAAGTTTATTATCAATGGGTGATAAATTAAGGTTATGGATAAATTCAATAGAAATGACATGGATTTGAAGTGATTAGAAATTTTAATTAGAGATATACTATCACATTCAGGGGGGAGTATATGGTATAACATTCAAGGGGAGATATAATCCATGATGAATGGAATTTTGGAGGTTGATGGTTCTAGATGACAGAGGGAGTTCTGGAATGAGGATTATCATGAGGGAATGAATGATCTCTTGAACTCTTGTTTTCTACATTGAACTTTTCTAATGTATATATAGAGTGATATATGAGTTATTTCTCTATAATTTTATAGATTCATGAAGTTTGTGATAAATTTAATTTCCCTATAGATTTATAAAAAACCTAAGGGGGGGTAATAGAATCACAATGATTCATGATAGAGGGGTATGTTGTGATTGTTTTAAATATATTTCTGAATTAATGAAAGTGTTTCGTGACCAAGGGATAGGACTTAAATGGGATAAGTTTTCTAGTGTTTTCAAAAAAATGGGTCTAAAAAATTTATAGAGTTTTTAGGATTTTGTTGAAGGAAGATCAAAAAGTCATTTTGGAGCAAAAGAGGCATTTTCTCCATAGTGAATCTAGGATCCATGCACTAGTGTCTCATGCTAGTTTCATGTACATGTGATGATGTGAACCTATCAAATAGTATTTTTTTTCTTAGTGTCTCACACAAGTATGGGTGAACATTGAAGAGATGAGAACAAGTAGGTTTTTTTCTATAAATACTTGGTTAATCCCCTCATTAAGGATCAAAAAAACTTATGAGAAAGATTATAGGATATCCCATTATGTAAGGCACACCTACTTCAACTGGCCCTGAGTGAAGGTGTTGGGTAAAGTTGTATCACGAAAAGGTAGAGTGAAGTACTTACGTGAACTTAGTTTTGAAAAAAAAAAGTTATATAAAATTTGTTATGGTTAATCTATGTGGGATAACATAACTTAGTGAAGGGATTTTCTTAAAGTAAACTTGGGAAAATCCAAAGACTTGAGGGAAGTAGAATTGGGTGAAGCAGAGGACTGAGGTGAATCCATAACTAGAAAAATTAGTATACATGGAAAAATTCATGGACTTAAGTGAAGAACACTAGGGAGAATCAAATAAATTTGGTGAATCATACATGGGATAGGCTAAGGAGATGGGTGAAGGTGACTTCGGTGAATCCAGGGACTTGGGTGAACTACCTAAGAAAAAATTGAGGAATTCATTAGATCATCAAACTAAAAATCCAATAATGAAATTATTGATAATCATTTTTACACTTTGAATGTGACCTGCAAGTCATTAAAATGGGGAATATTTTATCTAAAGTGGTGAGCAAGGAGGATATTTTGGACTTGATCTGAGGGTTATTGTGCATTGCCCCTAAATTAATTGTAAAGGTAGTAATCTTGTCATGTATTTACGGTTTATGAACATTTTTAATCCACCAAAACTAGTAAATCTTAGTGGATTGTAGTAGGACTAACACATTTTCAATGTATAGTCCTTAGACTATCCATTAATGATAACCAAGTAAATTTTTGGTGCTCTATTTCTTTTTATGCATTTGTTTTTGGTGATTGTAAAATTCATTTAGAAAGGTTTCATGAGTTCCTACTAACATGGGGATAATATATATTTCATAAAAAGAAAAAATTGACACCTAGATTCACCCCTACCCTCTCAAGTAATCCTGAGGTTCAATAAGGTCACATGTTGACCTTTATTGATTATTTTTCCAAGAAATTATGTTTTTACTTCTTAAAGTAGAAAAATAAAGTTTTTGATGCATTTAAGCAATGGAATATTATGATTGAAAATAAAATATAGAGAAAAGTGATGTGATGATACATAAATAATGGCCTTGAATTTTTTTTAAATGAATATAATACTTTTTATGAAGAAGAAATAATTATTAAGTATTTGAAATTTCGTCATACTTTATTGGAAAACTGTGTTGAAGAATGTATGAATAGTAAATTGATTGAGAAGGTATGGTGTATGTTCTATAACTCTCATTTATAAAAATAATTTTAGTCCAAATACACTCTAACTTCATATATTATAATTAATATGTCACCTAAAACTGTTATTTGAAAAAATAAAACATAATAGGTATAGTCTGGTACTCTTGCATCTTACTTTTATTTGATAATATTTAGTTATGGAACTTATGCTCATGTTGATAATGGAAAATTAGAACCTAAATCCAGAAATTGTATATTTATTAGTTTAAATCAAGGTTTATTGGAAAAAATTTGTGGTTTAGTAAAGTAAATAAATTTATTGATAATAGGAATGTAATATTTTATAAAAATATTATGCTAACTATATCATTATTTAATGATTTGAGGTATCATAAAACCATTACTCATGTTCAAGTTGACTTTCAGTTGGGTTCTACAGTGGATTCATTATTTCAAGTTAATTTCAAAATATCAGGTGATATTTCTCCATCACTGTCAACATAGTATTTTATTAAAAAAGATATATTCAGAAGAAATATTAAACCTCTATGGAGGTATATTGAGGCTGACTTAGTTGGTTATGCACTGAATGTGGTAGGAGGTATTAATTCAAATGAATAAGCATTTAATTATTTGAATGTAGTTATTTATAAGGATTATAGTAGATGGATACTAGATATAAAACAAGTGATGGATTTTATCTATAAAAAATACACATAGAATTGTGAAATTACCTAAGGTTAAGAAAGTTGTGCACTGCAAAAAGATGTTCAATAAGAAATAGGGCATATCAAGAGTAGATGAAACAAGGTATAAATAAAATTTTAAGAAATAATGTATAAATAAATGTTAGTTTCTAAATTTTATAGCTAGTTTCTAGGTGTTTACTTTAAAAATATCTTCTATTTGGATATAAAACATAGGTCTATTTGAGTTTTATTAGGTATTATGACTTTATAGAATCTTGAGTTCAAGCAGTTGAAAGTGAAGATGGATTATTTTTATAGAGATCATAATAAATACATTTATATTAAGAATCAAGATGGTTTTATAGTTTTGGAAATAGAGACTATGTATTTTCATTAAATCGATATATTTATAACATAAAACAATCACCCAGACAGTGGTTCAAAAGGTTTGACTATTTTATAAACTCTCATGATTTTAGAAGGTGTAGTTATAATAGTTGTTTTTATCTTATGAAGTGTCATGATAGATAATTTGTTTATCTATTTCACTGCATCAATGAAATTTTTATTATAGCCAAGGAAAAGAAAGTTATTGGACAAGTTAAATATCAATAGAATTTGGAATTTGAAATGAATGATTTTGAAGTTGTAAAGAAAATCCTTGGAATAAAGATTCATACAGAAAGAAATTTGAGCATATTATCTTTGAGATAGAAATGATTCATTGTGAAAGTTCTTAATTGGTTTAATATAAATAATTCCAAAACATTAACCACTCTATTAGATACTTATTTTTGAATTCTATTTGTTTTATGTCCCTATCTATATGATGATATTGAATATATGTCTTGAATCCCATATTATAGTGTAGTGGGTTCTTTGATGTATTCTATGGTTTACACTCATCCAGATTTGGATCATACAGTTAGTAAAAATAGTAGATATATGGATAATCTTAGTAAAAACATTGGAAGGTAGTTCAATTCATATCCACATATTTACATAGAACTACTGATGTTTACTTGAAATTTGTAGGATCACGGGAAGGTGTGATTAGCTATGTAGACTCTAATTTTATAAGAGATATTGATAGGATAAGATATCATAAAGGTTTTGTATTTACCATTGGTATTTATGCTACTAGTTATCAAGAAAAATTATAGAATATTGTTTCTTTATCAGCCACTAAGGTTAATTATGTGGTAATTATACAAATGTTATTGGATAAGCTATTTTCTATGGGGGATAATTGGTGAAATCAATAAAAAACTACTTATTTATTCACTTTATTATGATAGAAAAAGTGAAATATTTCTTATAAAGGATTATATGTTTCATTAGAGTACAATGCATATTAATGTGATATATCATTTTGTGAGAGATGTTATTTATCATGGTGATATTATTGTATAAAATGTCAATAATAACTACCACAAAATTGGGTTTCCGTAGCACCAACCTTTAACCGTCCTAAAAAAAGCACTGATAAAGGGAACTTTTAAAAGTGCTAAAAAAGTGATGTCAAAAGTGACCCTTTATCGGCACATTTTTTAGCACTGATAAAGGCACCCCCTTTATCAATGGTTTTTTTAGAACTGTAAAAGGATCCCCCTTTATCATTACTTTTTTTAGTAGCACTGATAAAGGGGGGGCTTTATCATCGCTTTTTTTCCTAGCGCTGATAAAGTGTATATTTAAAAAAATTATATTTCATAAAAAAATAATATATTTATATATAAGTATATTTATTTTGATATAAATCTAATATATATTTTTTTTAAATGTTATAGATCGATTTGATATGTGGTAGACACAAAAAGAACCCTCATAGCAGAAATTATGGTCGTTTGGAGGGATTAAGGACATTTTCGTGCCTTGAAGAATATGATAAAGTGTTCTAGTGGTCACTGAAGTATAGGTATAGTCTCAAGATTCGATTTGATATGTGGTAGAGGCAAAACAGACACCCAGAGCAGAAGTTATGAAAAAACAGACACCTAAAGCCAAACTTATGACTATTCATAGGGATTTTGGGCCTTTTGAGGTCTTGAAGAATGTGAGAAGGGATTACAATGGTCACTAGATTTTTTATATTTTCACAAGTTTTGATTTGATATGTGGTATAGCCAAAATGGACACCGAGATCAGAAATTATTATCGTTTGAAGTTGAGCAACCCTCCTAGCGCCTACAAACCTAAGAAACCCACAACTCACTAAAATGGGCATAACTTCTGATCTGGGTGTCTGTTTGAGTGTTACGACAAATAAAATAGAATATTTTGAGATGAGTGAGGACCAAATATAATCGAAACTATGATAAGATCAAAGAAATGGAAGATATATTAGTTATACCACTCCAAAAAAAACTCCAACTTCAAACGGCCATAACTTTCGCTCCAGGTGTCCGTTTAGACTCTACCACATATCAAATTGAAGGAAGCGAAGAGATATATATATATATCTATCTTGAACATTTTTATAGTCATGTCTCGGACTCTAAAACCCCAATAAACCATCATAAGTCCTCCAAAACTCTGTTTCTGTGTCCGGTGCCCTGTTAAAATTTTCTTAAAATGGAAATAACTCCCGAACCATGTGTCTGTTTGGCCTCTGCCATCCATTATATCATAGTTTGTTCCATGAGATTTGGTTTGAATATTCATGAAGCTGAAACAGACAACCGTATCAGAATTTATACCCATTTTTAGTGACTCTGTGGTTTTTTAGGTTTTTCAAGCCCCCATTTCTAGAACTTTTGTCATGACTGTTGTTTTTTCAAACAGTTGTAACGTATGATCGGCCTGTCTGTTTAGCCTCCACCACCTATCATATCAAAGCTTGTTTTATGATCTTTCATTTGACTATTTGTGAATCTGTAACAGATTCTTGGATTAGAAGTTTTTGTCATTACCTTGAGTTTAAGGTTTATTTGACTTTCTGACTGTATTTACGAGTTTTGACGGTTTCTCCATTTTTTACCTGTTTTTCAGGTTTTCAGTGCTTGTTATCATTTTTCATAATTTTTTGTTATTTATAATCAAATATATAACAATATATACATATCTTTTATATATTCACACATAAAAATTTAATTTTATAAATAAATAATTAAACATATTTACATATAAGATATTTTCTCAATATATAAGCCTTATCTAAATAAAAAAACTAATATCCTTTCATTTAAAATACAAATATATGAATATTTATATACCTATAAAATGTGTATGTGTATGTATATATATTTATGTGCGTCTGTATTGAAAAACTAATATATATTATCTATATATTCTAAACATACGTATATACATATTAATATATAATATTTTTAAATATATATAAATTTGTATAATTATACTTACATATACACATATAATATGTGTGTGTGTGTGTGTTGTATATATGTTTTTTTTATTTATAAACCCACACAAAAAAATAATATTTTATGAATGTATTTAAAAGTGATCTTATAAATATATATTAATATACGAATAAATATATTAATATATAAATATAATTATATATATATAAGGATATATATATACATATTAATATAAAGATATATATATATATATATTAATATACAGATATATGTATATATTAATATAACTATATATATATAACTAAATATATATATATATATTAATATAAATATATATTAATATAAATATATATATATTAATATAAATATATATGTGTTAATATAAATATATATTAATATACGAGTAAATATAACTATATATATAGATATATTAACAAATAAAAATCAAAGCAATATGGTGGAGTGGTAAAGGCTTAGGTGCATAGGTAAGAGGTCCTGAGTTCGAATCCATGGGGAGGAAGGTCACGCGCGCGGGTGAGGAATAAGGGCTAGCACTATTAAAGGGGGTGGGGGTGCTATTAAAGGTTGGGGCATGTGGGCTGGGGTGGGGGTGCTGTTGAAGGGGGCTTAAAGAAATATTTATGCCCCTCCCCAAATTGTAAAAAAATATATTTTTTATTTTTTTAATGCTTTTTTTAACTTTTTATCATCTCTTTTTAAAAAGTGCTGAAAACATACCGCTTTAATCAGTGCTTTTTTAGCACTAATAAAATGGGTCTTTATCATTACTTTTTTAGCATTGATAAAAGGGACCCCCCCCCCCCTTATCTTCACTGAGATTAACAACACTTTTTTAGCACTGTAAATGGGCTTTTCTATCACTGATAAAGGCCATATTTGCAATAGTGAATCAGGAAAATCTTGTAGATATGATGACCAAGGAACAAAATATTTCTAATTTTGATCATATCTTGGAGTTCTTTGTTCTTTCATGTAGATTTTTGTCTTAAGGGGATTTATTATAAGAGGTAGACTTTTGTTATTAGTGATTGGATTTTTTTTCTTTATATAATGGATTCATATTAAGGTGTCGATTTTTTGTTTCCTAACCTGAATACTATTTAAACCAACTCTAAAAGTTCATAGTGTGTGTCATGTTTTTTTGGGGGGGTTTGATAAAAGTGGAGGTATTGAGTTAAAGGCCCAAGACTGCATCCCATAACTGATCTCAACTTAGGGTGCAAGGTTAGAGCTCCGATGGTATGCACTAGTGTAATTCAGTTATGGTTTTTTTCCTCTATATAAATATGTTATGTTATATCCCTACATAGAATCTTGTAACCTCTAATATCATAGAAAAATCCATCTCCTCCTTAGCCTATGATTTTTCTGAATTTATGTTTTCCATGTAAATTTTTTTTCTCTTTTGTTTTTTTTTTCTATTTCTCATGGTTTTCACCCATTCATTTCATAATAAGTGCATTTGATGTGTTGATGAGTGGAATTTTCAAACTTCTAAGATTGAAAATGTAGTTAGAAGAGGTATTTTTATGATGTAACAAAATAATCATGACCCAATTTTTCTATATTTCGTGTGGCTAGTATACATAGATAGTGACTTCATACTAAGTGAGATATATCCAATAGTTCTTTATAACATAGGTATATTAGATCTAACTTAAAAATGACACTATAAAACATTTTTTGTTGACTATATTGATTAGTTATTGAAGATTACTTAGTGTGTTTCATCCTCTAAGATTATAATGTAAATTTCAGCTTTTCCTATTGACTAAATTGTTGACATAGATATATAATTCTTATAGAATTAATTCCTAGATGAGATGATATTATTGGAATTTAGGATAGATTATTTTAAAATCATATTTATGACTTAAGGGTGATGGTATTAGTAGTTTAAATTCCTGGAGATAGTGATGTTTATAACAAGTTATTCTTTATCCAAAATTAAATATGTTGGATGATGATGATATTATTAAAATTTCCTTTTGGAGATAGTTATGTGAAACTTGTGTTCACTACAGGAAAACGGTCGTTTAGCGGCGGTTTTTTCGCGGCGGTTTTAAAAACCGTCGCTAAACGTGTTTCGGGCAGCCATTTCGCGGCGGTTTAAAAACCACCGTGAAATGCCTTAAATTTTTATTTATTTTTTTATTTTTTTATTTAATTTTTTTCGAGGATTAGCGGCGGTTTTTTAAAAAACCGCCGCAAAATAGCGGCAGTTTGGGTAAAACCGCCGCGAAATGAAAGGAAAAAAATAAAAAAACATGAGAAACCCCGAAATCACTAAAAAGACCATAACTTTTGATCAGGGCGTCCGTTGGAGTGCCACGACCAGTCAAATCGAAGATCATGAAGAGATATAGAGGCATGTATAATCAAAACCGTGAGACGGTCTAAGGTGTGGAAGATATGAGAGTTATAAGAAAGTTGAAAAAAGCTCTCCAACTTCAAACGGCCATAACTTTCGCTCCGGGTGTCCGTTTGGGCTCTACCACATATCAAATCGAAGCCAGTGAAGAGAGTTACGCACCAATTCGATAGTATTTTCTATCATTTTTTCGACCCCAAAAACCCCTCTGAAGGCCTCCAAAACCCCGTTTTCGTCACCAGTGTCCCGTCGAACTTGTCTTCAAACAGACCTAACTTTCGATCCGCATGTCAGTTCGGACTCCTCCACCTGCCAGATCATAGCTCGTTCCATGAGCTTCAGTTTAACTGGTCGTGGCGCCCACATGCACTTCTGGATCATAAGTTATGGCCTTTTTAGTGGGTATTGGGTTTGTTAGGTTTTTCGATGCCTCGTTTCTAGCACCTGTTCCCCGTCAGCTTTTTTTAAATGGTTATAACTTTTGATCCGCGTGTCCATTCGGACTCTTTAACCTATCAGGTCGAAGATCGTTTCAAGATCTTTGATTTGACAGGTCGCGGATCTGAAACGGACTCTCGGATCATAAGTTATCTCTCTTAATGTGAGTCCAATGTTTTTGTCACTTTATGACCGTTTTGACGGGTTTTAACGGTTGCTCCATTTATTACTGTTTATTTGGATTTCAATGACTTGTTATCTTTATCAATGGTTTTGTGTGGGTTATTTATTATTTATTATGTATTATTTATTATTTATTATTTATTATTTATTATTTATTATTTATTATTTATTATTTATTATTTATTATTTATTATTTATTATTTATTATTTATTATTTATTATTTATTATTTATTATTTATTATTTATTATTTATTATTATTTATTATTTATTTATTATTATTTATTGTTTAATATTTATTGTTTATTATTTATTATTTATTATTTATTATTTATTATTTATTATTTATTATTTATTACTTATTACTTATTATTTATTAGTTATTAGTTATTTTTTATTATTTATTATTTATTATTTATTATTTATTATTTATTATTTATTATTTATTATTTATTATTTATTATTTATTATTTATTATTTATTATTTATTATTTATTATTTAATATTTATTTTTTATTTTTTATTTTTTATTTTTTATTTTTTATTTTTTATTTTTTATTTTTTATTTTTTATTATTTATTATTTATTATTATTGAGTTTATATCTATTATTTATGTATTATTTGTTTTTTCAATTAATATATATAAGTATATTAAATTCTGTTTATTAACCACATGACGAGTTTGCTGGAGTGGTAAAGTCTTTGGAAAATATGCAAGAGGTTAGGGGTTCAAATCTCACCAAACGCGATATTTCTTTATATTACATGGACATGTGCATGGTCATGTGCATGCATGGATAAATAAAGTAAATAAAGTAATATGAAATAAATAAATAAACAAAATACGAAATAATTAAATAAATAAATAAATAAAATAAATACGAAATAAAATAAATAAATACGAAATAAAATAAATAAAATAAATACGAAATAAATATAAAATAAATAAAATAAATAAATAAAATAAATAAATAAAATAAATACATACATATATAAATAGATAAAATTAATTAATTAATTAATTAATTAATTAATTAAAAAAATTTAAAAAATTTAAAAAAATTTAAAAAAGCGCTGCTAAATCATTTAGAGGCGGTTTAAATCACCGCTAAAAACCGCCACGAAACGTTCTGTAACGGTTTTAAAAACTGCCGCGAATAGTTTCCCAACGCACGATTTCGTGGCGGTTTTTCAAAACCGCCGCTAAATTCCTTTTTTGCCATAGCGGTTTTCCTTGAAAATTTCTTATTATTTCATCACTAAAGTTATAGTAATCCACCACATTAGGTTGTTCCTAGAATGATACTCATGTTATAGTGAAATGTTAGTGGTCATGAGTAATGATTGAGTATACATGGAGTCAAATACAACTCTCTTGGTTATGAAACATATAAAATCAAGGCCCTCTATATTGTAACAACCTATTCATTGAGCTGCATGTTAATTTATTTTTCAGTGTTTTGAATTGATTTTAGTATTGTTTTGGAGTTTTTTTGGGGCATATTAGGAGAAATATAAGATTAAGAGGGGGTATTAAGGTAGACTGTGTAGGAATTAAACTTGAAAGAATTACTAGGTACCTAGTGTGGGGTACTAAGTACCTGGTGAAGGTGGTAGAGGTGTTGTAGTGCATGCACTACCACTAGGTATGTAATGGCGGTGGAATTGGTAATATTGTGTTATCTAGGAATTTTTCAATAAATGGAAAATATATCATTATTTAATCA
The DNA here is from genome assembly GCA_963277665.1 of Viscum album. Lineage (NCBI taxonomy): Eukaryota > Viridiplantae > Streptophyta > Magnoliopsida > Santalales > Viscaceae > Viscum > Viscum album. The sequence goes on along the minus strand of OY728120.1, from coordinate 846,303,156 downwards.
TTTATTTTGGTTCTTAACTCAGTAATTTTCCTACCTTAGGTTCTTTTGAGTGATTTTTGATGAAAATTGAAGTCCATAATTTATATCCTTCATCTATAATCTTTAATGAGTGATTTCTCATTCGTTTGATCTTGGATTTGTGGTATGTCAAAAGTGTTTTCTATATATCAGTAATTTATTTTTTAGTTATATATTTTTTGAAGTTGATGGGGTATTGTCTCTATAGGATTATAATTTCTCTCCTTTTATTCTAGTTTATTAGATTCTTGATTATTTTATTTTATCAGAGGTATTAGGGCTCCACACCTTATGGTAATTTTATAATAAGTTTTATTTAGGTGGATTATTTCTCTCCATTAGTGATTATTGTGTGTTTATATATAATTTATTTACTAATTTAGTGATTTAACAGCTCAAGTGAGTTTCTTGTCATGGAAAATTGGTCTAATTATTGAAAATTGGTTTCTTATGAACTTTTTATTCGCATTTGTCTTCTAAAAAGATGTTTAAAATATGTAATTATGTTCAACCTTGATTGAAGTGATGGATGTGTAAAAATAATATCCAATTTAAATGTGTAAATGGTGTGGACAATATTTATGAAAGCTAAAGTGATGAAATAAGGGCTATAATTGATAGTTAAATGAACTAAATGGGGGCATGAAATGACTAACACTACTATATAAATTCTTATAAAGGGTTTATGGATTTTTTTTATGTCTTAGAGGTGTGTTTATTAATGTTACATGTGTTTTAAATGTGAAATTACTCCTATAAAGAGCCTATACTTATGTGAAATGCATAAATAGAATGGGTTAAATTCACCTAATCTATATGGAGAGTAAACCTTATGTTTTAGAGGTTTTTATATTATTTTGTAATTTCCTTAAGTAATGTGTTATTACTTAATATTATATTCTTAATTATAAAAAATAATTTGGTAATTCATGAATATTACATGTGTTTTGAAAAGAGTTTGAATTATAAAAGAGTAAATACTTGAGTTTAAAATTGATATGTCGTGTTAAAAGTTTAAATTATTGATTGAGATGTTTATTTCTAACCACTTTTTATAATGTAGAATTGTTATGAATTTGTTCACTTTTAGGAAACCTATGATAGGATAAGATATAGTTAGCCTTGATGAGCCTCAATAATGTGAAATTCCATGTGATTTAAATGTTGGCCTTGAGTCTTGTGGATATATATAATGCCATGGGGATGGAATGGACTTGAAAGTTCCAGATATATATATATATATATATATATATTACTTGCTAATATCTAGCCTTGGGTGGGGACCTTTAAATTTTTTACAAGCCCTAGGCTTAGAATATTTGATCTATGAGTACTAGAATTATCTGAAGCATGTATAGTTTACTCAATAACATGGATCCACTTATTTCTTTATTTCATATTGAAAGTGATAATTTTTTAATCATGTTATATTTACACTATTTGTATATGATCACATGTTAACTCCTTGAGATAGTAAGGGTTTCATTAGTTTCTACTAAGTATTATATTCTCACTTAATGTACATATACACCTTGTGTGCTTTAATATTGTATTCATATTGTTTTAGGTAAAGTCAAGAGGCCTCTATAACTAGGAGTTAGTGTCTAGAGACATTATGGAGTTATGATCATGTGATTTCAGAGTCACGTGGATTAGGTTATTCACACTTTTTTTACTATTTAGTTCAGTTGTATTGGTTACATTTAGATATTTAAGATATATAATTGATTCATGGTAGGTTTTATGACATGTGTAGTCATATTTAATATGGTATTATGATTATTTGAGTTTATCATTATTAGTTTCTTCTATATATTAATATTGGATTTTTATCTTTTTTATTTTTTACACAATGGACCATTGGAGGATAAATTGATCCTCATATGATACCCTTATGACCTCAATTCTAGTATCTATATTCTAGTGATTGGGGAGAATACTTGAGGCTATGTAGATCTTTACCTAAATGGGTCAGTCATGTCAGGGTGGGGAATTATATAGTGTTATCATAAAAGTTATTTTCTAGAGTCTAGATATTTGGGATGTGGTGCAGTAGACACTACTAAAAATACAGGTATTTGCGACGGGTCATTTGCAACGGGATCCCGTCACAAATGGCCTTTTGCGACGGGGCCCCGTCTCAAATGAACCGTTGTGGAAAACGGCGTCGCAACTATTTTTTTTTTTGCGACGGGCCCGTTGCAAATAAATTTTTTTTGCGACAGAAAATGGGCCCGTCGCAAATAGATTTCTAGTTAAAAAAACAATTCTACGACGGGCCCGTCACAACAAAGTATTTGTGACGGGCCCTTTTCCCGTCGCAAATAGTTTCTTCGAAGAGCCTATTTGCGACGGGCTCATCGCAAATACTTATTTGCGACGGGAATATATTCCCATCACAAATAATAAAAAAAAATTAAAAAATTATTTATTAATATTTAAATATATTAATCTATTTATATTGATATAAATATAATATTTATTTTATAAATATGTTTTTGAAAGGATCTATGGAAGTATAATATTAATTTATAAGATATTTATTAAAAGAGGAATATAAAATAAATTAAAAAATATTTTTAATTAGTAATTATGTAATTTTTATCAATTAATTGTCATTTAATAACTCTTTGAATATAAAAAAAATAAAAAAAAACTAATGAAAGATAAAAAATAAGTTGAAAAGGAAACACAAACTTCAAACATCCATAACTTTTGATCCGGGACTCCGTTTGAGCTCTACAGCATATCAAATCGAAGCCTGTGATGAGCTCTACGTCATTGTGATCCGGGGAAACCCCGGTCAAGGGATTTTCGAGGCCAAAAGAGGCCCAAAAGGCCTCTAAAACTAAGTTTTTAGTCGGGGTACCCCGGTTTTTTACCATTCAAACAGTTATAACTTCTGATCCCGATGTCCGATAAACCTGTACCATATATCATATCGAATATTGTTTCATGATCTTCAATTTGACTGATTGTAAAGCTGAAACGGACTCCTGGATTAGAAGTTATGGTAATTTTAACATTCAAATGGCTATAACTTCCGATCCGGATGTCCGTTTGGCATGTACCTCATATCATATCGAAGATAATTTCATGTTCTTCAATTTGACTAGTTTTGGAGTTGAAACGGACTTACAGATTAGAATTTATAGCCGTTTTAACATTCTCGATGGATTTTCACCCCCTCATTTCTATGTATTCATTCATAACTATACATATATGTGTGTGTGTGTGTGTATTGTATATATTTATTTATTTATTTATTTATTTATTTATTTATTTATTTATAAATACACATAAAAAACATATTTTATAAATTTATTTAAAACGAAGTTTATAAATATATATTAATATACAAATAAATATACGAATAAAAATTTATAACTACATATATATATATATATATTAATATACGAATAAATATATATATTAATATATGAATAAATATATATTTATTTATTTATCCATATAACCAAATATATTTATATTAATATAAATCTATATTAATATACGAATAAATACAACTATATATATATATAGATAGATCATTAAATGTATAAAAAAATAAAATGGATTAGTTGTAAAGGTTAATGCGTGCATGGAGGAGGTTTATTAATAATTATTAGTAATTATTAGTAATTATTAGTAATTATTAGTAATTATTAGTAATTATTCGTATTTTTTCTTATTTTTCGTAATTGTTCCTAATTATTTCCTAATTATTCTAAATTATTACTAATTATTACTAATTATTACTAATTATTACTATTTATTCCTAATTATTAGTATTTATTACTAATTATTAGTATTTATTCTTAATTATGACTAATTATTAATAATTATTCCTAATTATGACTAATTATTATTAATTATTCCTATTTATTATTAATTATTTCTAATTATTATTAATTATTCCTAATTACCATTAACTATGAACAATGAATACTAATAATTTAAATTTATTAAATAACAAAACAATCTAAACATAATTAAATTATAACCAATTAAGAATAATTAAAACTAATAAAAAATTTAAAATAAATATAAAATTAAAATGAACATAAATACCTTTAAAATTGATCTGAGGTTGATCTCTGATAGTTGTTGAAGACTTCAATATCAACTCCGGAAATAAAAATTAAACTTAAGAAACTATGAACTCTAAAAATAGAGTTTTGAGAGAAGTAGAAGATAGAGTTTGAGAATGAATGAAAAAAAAACGGATGGGGTATTTATAGGTTAGCTTATTTGCGACGGGACTATTTGCGATGGGATACCCGTCGCAAATAGTATTATTTGTGACGGTACCCGTCGCAAATACTTTAACCCACATTTATCACGGTCAACGGTTAAATAGTTATTTGCGACGGGTCCCGTCGCAAATAATAACCTGCCGACATACTATTTGTGATAGGGGTATATTCCCGCCGCAAATATTTTTTACCGCCGCCGGTTATTTGCGAAGAGTGGTAACCCCCCATCGCAAATAACATTCCCGCAGTTTGGCGCGCATTGCGCGCCAAACCTTTTGCGACGGGTGAGCTTTCCCCATCGCAAATAAGTTTCTAACGGGACTATTTGTGACGGGATTTATCCCCTTTGCAAATAACCCGTGGCAAATACCCCTTTTTCCCGTAGTGAGAGGTTATGAGTCAAGACTTATCATAGTAGCTATATCTAGTTTTCTAGTGAGAATAACCATAGTTTAATTCCAATTTTCCAAGGAAATTTGGTATTGTATTGCCTTAGTTTATATAAAATAATTTTTGGGATATGTTACTCATTTATAAAGGGTGATTATTTGGGTAATCATGCATCATTTTCTCTATAGGGACATGCCATACTTGTGTGTGTTCAAGAATTTTTTATTAATTTGTTATCTAAAAATTCAAGTGAATAATCAAATTATTAATAAACTAACCATTTTTTCTAAATATTTCATAAATAATTAATTTATTGTGTAAATTTTTGTATATAACCTTATATGGTGTTATGTAATTAGTTTTATTTTGATAATTACTTTGTAAACAAGTTTAGGAAGTGATTCATGATATCTTTATTTGTTTAGATTATGTCGATGGGTGTATTAATTATTTTTTATAATTATGGAACTTAATATGTGAGTTGATGAGACTTGTGGGAAGGAAGTAAGTAGGACAACTCTAATTAGGGGCATATGGAAGGAGAAGATGAGCATGTTCCCTAGGTGGGAGAATTGGATATTCTGGTGGAGAAGAAGATCACAAAGATTATATTTATGGTGATCTAGAATATATAGTAAAGACCACATTAGGATATGGAATTAGTGTTTTATGTGATTTGGTATTTTCGAGCATAGTATCCTCCTATATTTAGATAAAATATTGGGCCTTGTGGGGGAAATAAGTGGTGAGTGTATGGATGGAATTTTTGAGTTGATCGGCACTCCTGAAGGGAAGAAGGTGAAGCTAGTTATTTTCATTATTAAGGGCCCAGTTCAGCACTGGTAGGATATCCTAGTCTAATCAAAGAGGAATTATTGGTTTTCATGGGAGTCTTTTCAGACACTCTTCTTCAAGTAGTTCTATCCTCAAATTTCAAATATAAATAGTTCATGTATCTAGAGTAGTGTAATATGTCTAACTCGGATTATACCTTTAGATTTACATATCTTCTTTGGTTTTCTACTACACTGGGAGGAGATGATCTATCTAAGTCCAATTGGTTTTAGTATGGTATGAGGATGGATATTTTATTAATGATTCATCTATTTTATTTACACACTTTTAAATAGGTTTTAAAGAAGGCTCTTGTGTATGAAAAAGTTCTTGAGGAGAAAAAGATGTGATTGATGGTAGAGGTAGGGCATTGTTTAAGTGTTTCTATTATAGTCATAGAGGCTATACCAGATCAATTTTTCTTCATGATCCTAAGGATTTTTACACATGTGGTAACGTGGGGAATATTCAAAGGTTTTTTTGGTGGGGTTCTTAGGAGAGTGGAGGTTATGGTTTAGATTTTATATGTAGGCATTGTAAGAATGGGATAGTGTACCAAATTAGAGTGATAGTCATGTGTTATCTGAGATATCTAGTCGAGAAGGTGAATGTGGTTCTTAGTTTTTTCCTCAATAAGGAGTTTATATATTGGTTATTTGGGAAACCTAGGGGTAGGGTTGAGGTGTTAGTTTGATTCAGTTGTTTGTAATGGAGTAAGCACCAGTAGATCTCAAAAAGGGTTCTTCTATAGTGAGTGGTTCAATGTTCGTTACCTCTACCAAGGTTAGTGTGTTATTTTATTATATTCATTCTCATTATTTTGTATCTTATTTTTTGGTTATTTATTTGGGTTTGTATATTGATATTTTATCTGAGACTTTATTTATGAATACTATATTTTAGAGGAAGGAAGATCCTACCAAGTGATACTTATCTTATATTATTGGTATTTTTTATTATGGTTATCTCTTAGATTTATTTTCCTTGGAGGTTAATGGTTTAAATGTGATTATTGGGATAGATTATCTATTGAATTTTTAGGAGTATAATGATATCTATCAGATACATGTGATTTTATATCCATCTTTTTATTATTTTTATAACTTTCTCGGAGAGTAGGATTATCATTCCAAAATATATGGATATGATCTAGGTCAGTTCTGAAGGATTATATCTCAAGTAGTATGGATGTATATCGGGTCAACTAAGGGTTTTTTCAGCACTATTTTTTCACTTGTGGTTGATCAATATCAAGATGTGTTTCCTAATAATTTTTAAGGGTTTCTACCTGAGAGGTAGGTAGAGTTCATGATTGACTTGGTACTAGATACTGAGCCCATATCTATACTTATTTATCATATGGAAGTAGATTACATCAAAGAGTTAAATACATATCTATTTAAGATTAAATGCATGGGGTTCATTCAATAAATTGTGTCATTGTGGGTTACTCTAGTGCTATTTTCTAAGAAAGATAATGGGAGCTTGTAGTTGTGCATGGATTATAGCATACTGAACTAATTTACCATTGAGAATATATATCCTTTTCCATGGATCAATGTTTTTTTTAATCAATTGATAAGAGAAAATTTGTTTTCTAAGATAAATATCAGATTATGTTATCACTAGTTGAGTATTGGAGTATATTTTTTGGTAACTTCAAACACATGAGAAGATCTACCATACTCATTATATTAAGTTAGTTGTAATTATTCATGATCTCAAAAAATTTCAGCATTATCTTTTTAGTGAGAGGTTTGTGGTGTTCATCATCCATAAGAGTTTAAAATATATATTTTATCATAGGTATTTGAATCTATGAAAGAGGATATGGTTTGAATATCTCTAGTTTTTTAACTTTATGATGATATATACTTCTCGAAAAAGAAATTTCATTTTGGATTCTTTGATGATGAAGTCTCAAGTGGATGTTGTTCGAGAATCGAAAGAAGAATGGAATATTATGACTATACTATCAATGATATATGTAGATGTCTATGATAAGTATGGGTGTGTTTTTATTTCACCTTTGAATATAACCACATCCTTTATGGATTAGGTGAAGGAAGTTTAGAGTTATAATATTGAATGTCGAGTTTAAAAAATAAAGATATGTGGTAGGGAGAAGATACCTAGGTGGGTGCTTGAATGTGATTCTTTCATGCATTTATATAGAGGTTTTTTATTTCACTAACTCACTGGGAATAAGTTATGAGAGAATATAATATTCTTGATGGTATTTTTATCCAGGATTGGATGATATGTACTATAGTGTTTGACAACACTTTTAGTTATCAGGTATGAAATGGTATATGTTTGGTTTTGTCTTGTTGTGTTTCACATGTTAACAAGGTAAGGTTGAGTATTAAAGGTTAGAAGGTGATATTCAATAATTTACAATTTTTTATTGGAAATAGGCTAAAATCGTGATAGATTACATGACTGGTTTTTTGATTTCTTGAAAAGGGAATAATACAGTTTAGGTTATCTTTGGTCAGATGATAAAGGTTTCCTATTTTCTTTCGATCAAAGAGACTTGTGTGGTTCCAGAGCTTGGAAATATTATATTGATGAAGTTGTGAGGCTTCATGGGATACATAGAAACATTATGTATTATTGTAATATGAGGTCAACATTGAATTTATAGTCAATCTTATAGAAATATTTAGGATCTTAAGTGAAGTTGAGTGTAACATACCATCCATAGATGGATGGCTAGTTTGAGCATAACATTCATGTTTGGGTGATTATTTTCCATGAATATATTCTATATTTTGAAGGTTTTTTATAGGATCATATGGATTTTGTAGATTTTTATTATAAAAATTATTACCAATCATAGATGGAAACGTTTGAAGCTTTGTGTGGAAGGATGTATCGATCTCCTTTATATTGGATGGATGTTGGTGTTGTGTATTTATTTGGGCCTAGTATTGTGAAAGATAACTATGTTCATGTGAATATGATTAAGAAGAGATTCTATATTTTTCATAGCAAGAATAAGTGTTACACCGATCATATTCATTTTCCACTTGAATATAATGTTGGAGATTATAAATTTATTTGAGTCTCGCCTTGGTTGGGACATCAGAGGAATTGAAAGAAGGGGAAATTTTGTCTTTGATTCATCATAACATTTTAGATTCTGGAATGGATTGGAGAGATTTATTATTAGTTATAACTATCTCTAAATTATGTTGTTATGCATAATATTTTTCATGTATCCTATATTAGGACCAAGCTGAAGAATAAAGGTGTTTGTCTTTTGTTGTCAAGGAAATTTTTTGAAGAAATAAAATCACTTATATTTATATTTAGTGAAAATCATATTGGTAGAGGTTTTCAAAATAATTGAACTCGTGTTTTATGAAAAATTGGACTCACTTTTTCCATCGAAACAAGTAAAAGCAATTTTGGAAGAAGTGGTTCTGATCGGACTTACCTTGGGTTCAGGAAAAGATCATAATGAGGAATTTATCTTCATCTGGAATGAGATAATCAATTTCATAAAGAATGTATTTTTATATAATTAAATGTTCATCATATTCATTCTTAATTTGGTGAGAAAGAAGTGGTTGTTTTAATAGAGAATCAGAGTCTTTATGACTATAATAAAATAAATGTGGCGATGCTTTTTTGTTTCCTATTTCATAAATCATAAGTGAATTGAGAACCTATGATGTAATATCGATGAAAGAAAAGTGAAAATAGGTCTTCCAAATCATTCCAAGATTTATTGTTTTTAGAGGAAGAGATTCTGCCAATTGAAAAGGAATCGTACCTAAATTAATCGTATTTGGGTGGAAGTGGAGTAAGAGATAGTGTTGATTCCCTGTAGCATCTGATCATCCATATAAATCATAGGAAACTTTTCATACCCAATATTATCATACTCAGGCTCAGGCTCATAATGAAAAAGATCATACCCAAAATTATCGTACCTAGAAATGAGCGTATCCAAGACAATCTTACCCAGAATGATCATGCCCAGAAATGAGAGTATCCAGGTCAATCGTACTTAGAATTATTGTACTTTGGACAATCATGTTTAGATAAGGAACCACTTGAGGTTGATGGATGATAAGAGAAGAAGATAATGAGATCAACAATGTAGTCAACCATTTCAAAAGGGTTGAATTACTTTTTAGGTTTACAAATGAGTCATCAGAAGAGGATAAGATGAAGTTTTGTATCTCTAGGGGGTAAATATAAAAGGATAAGGATTTTAATAGATGTATTTGCAAAGGCGGTGTATATACATTCAAATGAGATATTTTGATTCAAATAAATTCTAAGAATCATTTTCAGTAATCGTATTGAGACAATAAGATTCATAAGATCAGACTCATGTATTGAAATCAGTTTGGCGATTGAAATGAGAGTCTGAAGAAGAAGTGATTCTTGTAGACGAATTGAGAAACTTCAAAAAGAGCTGATGAATACAAAATTTACTCGATATTTTAGGGGAAATAGTGATTAAGGTGAATTTGATTAAGTGGGAAAATTTTTGGGATTCCTGAAAAATATCACAAGGGTCACCTATAAAAGGAGAAGTACTTTGTACTTTCTGACTATTGGTATAGTTCAATATAGTAGAGAGAGAAGCTTCAAGTTTTTATTGAGAGAAAGAAGATATCGTATTGATATTTATTGAATACGTTATGATGGGAAGAATACATAGGAGAAGTGACAATATTGCAACGTTGTTTTTAGACTATAATCGTACTCATTGATTATCGTATTCATTTTATTATTGTATTCATCTTTTCAATTGTATTCAACTGATCATAATATCAAGATAGATTAATCAGCTTTGGGATTTACGTATTCAGGTTTTCAGACTGAGGAATAATCATACTGAGTTTATCAGGCTTAGGAATTGAAGTAGTGACAATTCATTTCTATTGTATTTTAAAATAAAATCTGACTAGAATAATAATATTTGTGAAGAATCGTACTCGAAGGAATCAAACTGGGAAAATCGTACCCAGGAAAATTAGACTGAATTTCTCAAAACAAAGTCCAGGAAATTATTACCTTATTCTGGGTAAGAAAGTAAAGAATTGGAATTGAATACATTTGTGAAATTTAAAAGAATCACAGGTAACATGAGTTATTACTTAATCATTGTATTAACTTGTTTGTGCTAAGAGGGTGCACACGCACTATTGGAATTGTTTACATAGTGCTACATGAGTGTAAGGGCATATCCTACTTGTTGTAATCTAAGGATTGATTTATAGTGAATTGTGTAGTATTGGATCATTCCCAAACCATACCAAGGATGTAGATATTCTTATTAATTAGTGAACCTTGTAAATATTTTCATTTCTGTGGATGTGTGTTGAATTTTTTTTTAGTAGAAAATTGAAATATTTAATAGGAGGTAAAGGTTGTTTCAATTTAAAAGAAATGTAAAAGAAAAAGTATCACTAATTCACCCCCTCCCCCTATCATTGATACAATCATCCTGACTGGGCAATTAAAAGTGGTATCAGAGTGAAAGTTCCCTTCACTTATTCTTTGCGGATGAAGAATTTGAATTGTGTGAATAGTAAAGTTATTCTGGCCTTTGATGGAAATAATTATCATATCTTGAGAGATATAATGTTATCATGTCTTCTGTCTATTAGATATGATGTTCTTGAAGCTGAAGTAGATGTATTTCCTTCTATTGATTATAAAACTCCTCTTACATTTTTTGATAAGAAGAATATGGAGAATGATGAAATGGACAATAATTCTATATTATTATTACTTTCAAAAAGTGAATTCCTAATAGTGAGAGGAGTTGCTACAACCCAAGGTATATTTGATAAATTGAAAAATATATATGGGGACAATAAAAAAGTGAATAAATAAAATCTACCAATATGGAGATTGAAATATAAAGATTTGAAGATGGGTGAGCATGAATCTATTGGGGACTTATTTACTAGGGTGAATGAAATTGTGAGTACTATCAGATTTATTGTTGAAAATATGGATGACTCTATAGTTTTTGAAATGATCTTGAGAATACTAGTGAAAAATTAAACGCAAAAGTTTCTTCATTAGAAGAAAGAGATCCTAAAATATTATCTCTTGATGATTTTCATAGCACTATCATTACTTATGAAATAAAAAGGGACAAATCTATGAAAAGAAAAACAAAGATTGATAGATAAACTTCTCTCAAGTATACAAAGAAAGAAGATTCAAAGAAGATTCTTATTGAAGATGAAGTTGGCGAATCTAATTATGAAAATGAGGTATATAAAAATATTAACAATATTTTATCCTTTTTTTCTAAAAATGTGAAAATAGGTCTAGGGAAATACAAAGGTAAACTCCCCTTGAAGTGTTTTAAATGTGGATATATTGGGAACCTTGCTGCAAATTGTCCTTAAATAAAGAAAGAAGAGGATATTTAATAAGAATAAATAAAGTCAAGAAGATCATGGAAGAAACTGGGTGACAAAGGAAATTGTATTCCTTAGGAAAACATAGAAAATTATTCAATTCCAAAAGTAGAAGCTTCTTATCTAAAGATAAAGAAGAATAAGGAAGTGACTCTGAATCCAAAAAATCATTTGATTATGGTATTTAAAATACTTTTATTGAAATATTTAATGATGAATAATTCTAAAGTAGTAGTTCTGAATAAGAAAAAGAAACTCAACTTGAATTCCATTTAAAAGAAGAATTGAAATAATGCCTGAGGAAGATTAGAAGGCTTAAAAAGAAAAAAAAGTTGTGAGATGAATTTTCATCAATAAGAAATCAAGAATGTTTTTTTGATGAGAAATTTAACCTAGAAAAATATATTGATGATTCGAAGAAATCTCTTGAAGAAAAAAAATATCATAATGGACATTTGTAACTAAAACTGAAAGAAAAAGAATATTATTTGAAAAATCTCCAATATAAGTTATTAAAATATTAATTGAGAAATACAAATTTCCAAAACTCTACTATTAAAGTTGGTGAATGTTCTCATAATAAGGAACCTGAGAAGGTTCAACAAAAGTTACCTTCAAAATGTGAGAAGAAAGATGGAATTGGTTTTGAAAATAAGAAATTTGTAAAATTAATGTGTGTCACCAAGACCAACAATATTGGGAATTTATAAGTCTCAAAGAAATATAAATCCTAAAACATTTCAAATACTTCTGATTCTATTAAGGATGAAAAGAAATATAAGAAGTTGGATGATAAATGTATTCATAATTCTAATCAAAATGGAAGTTTCAGGGGGAAATACTCCTTCTATGGTTATTGCTAGTATTGTGGTGGATTCGAACATACAACAAATATGTGTTGGTTCAACCAAAAAAATTACAATTATTCCACATGTTATTAAGGGAAAAGGTTGAGGGGAAGTCAATTCCTTCAAAATAAGAAGTTTGAGAAGGTTGTGAAAGGTGTAGAAAAAATTGAAAATAGGTTCCAACCTCTAAAAACTATTTGTAAAAGGTGTGAATAGCCTGAACACCTTGCAAAAGGATGTCTTGTTTTGTTACCATCATAATAGAAGATTCTTAACAATTCTCAAAATCAAAAGATGAAGAAATTAAATGAATAAGAAAGGGCTCTTTTGTTGAAACTATATTGAAAGCTTCAAAGGGAGAACAACCTTGGATACTTTATAGTGAGTGTTCTTCTCACATGAGAAGAGACTTGAAACTATTGAATAATGTGAAATATTTTAAAGAAGTCATTGTGACACTTGGAAATAATGAATCATTGAAAATAAAATGTTTTAGGTTATCCATAATTGAAAAATAAAAGATGAAATCCAAGAAAATATTGTATGTTGATGGGCTGAAACGCAATTTTCTAAGAGTTTGAAAATTATGTGATGAGGGTAACAAAGTTATCTTTAGGAAATATGGGTTTGTTGTAAATATTTAAGGAGATGGTAAAATTGTTACAAGAGTCCAATTTAAAAAAAGGAATTTCTTTCAGGTTTGTGAAATATAGAAATCTTGTTACATGATCTTGGTTGGAGAGAATCAGTTTTGGCATAAAAGGCCTCAACATATGTGTCAGAGAAACATGAGAAATTTATCTAAAAGTGATAGTTTTTGTGACATTTCTGACTTTCCAAGAAGATAATTTTGGTGTTCCACTATATGTTAGAAATTAAAGATTACAAATTTTGTGCATAAAAATATAGAGATTTGTTCAAGACAAACCCTGGAGCTGATTCATTCTGATATTTGTGGGCCAATGATTTAACAATAAATAAATGTATATAAGTACTTTATTACTTTAATTGATGATTTTACTCAAATTAAGTGTGTTATGTATATGAAACACAAATCATAATCTTTGGAAATTTTTATAAAGTTTCAGAAGGAAAGTTGAGAAAGAATGTGAGTATTCAGTGAAGAAGTTGTGAATAGATAACTGTGGTGAATATAGAAGTGGATATTTTAAATAATATCTTGAGAATCATGGAATTAGGCATGAGTATAATTCTCTATACACTCCCCAATAAAATATAGTTGCTGAAAGAAAGAATAAAATCTTAGTGGAAATGGGAAGAACCATGTTACTTGAACATGTTCTCTTTCATTACTTTTTTAGGTATTCCATGAGTACTACTATTTAAATTCATAAATGTTTTTTCTATAGGCCTCAATTAGGTATGGCTCCTAATGAAAATTTTTATGGAAAAATCCAATTTTGAAGCACTTTAGAGTTTTTAGGAATCCATGTATTATAACGAAGTAATGTGGAAACTACAGTAAGTTTTAGTAGAAAGGTTAAGAAGGAATATTTATTGGCTATACTTAGGAAGGAAGAGGATATAGATTCTTCAACAAAGAAATCAGAAAAACTGTTGATTCAGTCAATGTGAAAGTGATTTAAGGATCTGAGAAAGAGAAACATGCTCGGGCAGACAAGGAAGTTGACCAAGTTGAAGAAAATAATTCTGATAAGGATACAAACAATTGTAATCCTTCTCATGAAGAAGAATCAAACTCATCTATTTCAAGTTATTAAGAAGATAATCAAGGATATATTCCTAGGATGAGGAAGAAATTGGAGGCTCATAACATTACAGGTGATCAAGATCATGAGGTTCAAATAATAAGAAGAACCAATTCAATTAAATGTACTTCTCTATATTAAAAAGTGGAACAAAATGATGTGAAAGAAGATTTTGAACATACGGAATGTATTTAGGCCATGAATGAAGAGTTTGACCAAATTAAAAATAAAGATACATGGGAACTCATACCCAAGACTGATAACAAAAACATTATTGTCACAAAATGGGTTTTCTAGAACAAGCTGAATGAAGAAGGTGATGTGATAATAAATAAATCAAGATTGGTCTTCAAAGGGTATTCTCAGATTAAAGGTATTGATTTCAATGAAACCTTTTCCCTAGTGGAAATACTTAAAATAGTCATAATCTTTCTTGTTATTGTTTCACAATGAGGCTATAAGATCTTTCAAATAGACGTTAAATCCGTGTTCCTGAATGGTGATCTTGAAGATAAAGTTTATATTGAACGAACTAGTGGATTTATTGTTGGGAAATATGAAAGTTATGTGTGAATATTGAAAAAGTATTTGTATGATAAAACAATATATAAGGTCATGGTATTCCAAATTATATACATGCTTAAGGAATCTGAGCTTTAATAAAGGAAGAGTAGATAGAAATATTTATATCAGATAAATTCAAGAGAATTAACTCATTGTAATTGTTTATGTTGATGATATTATCTTTTCTAGGATTGAGGAAAGAGGTTGTGAAATATTTTTTGATAAAATGAAGATGGTATTTGAAATGCCCATACTAGGGGAAATTAAATACTTTCTTGGGTTATAAATCTTGAAAGAGGATAAATACATCTTTCTTTCTCAAGAAAAGTATACTAAGGAACTTTTCAAGAGGTTTGGCATAGAAAACTCAAAACCTATTTACAAACCTATTTCAATGGGAAAAAATTTGAGTAAATATGGAGAGGGAAAGGAAGTTGATTAGAAAGAGTATCAAAAGCTGATTGGAAGCCTATTGTATTTGACTGCCTCAAGTCCCAACATTGTTTATGCTATTACCTTATGTGACAGACTTCAGAGTGATCCAAAAGAATCACTCTTTCTAGAAAAATAATTCTCAGATACATTAGAGGTGCAATATAATTTGGAATCGTCTATTGTATCTCAGATTGTATTTATTTTTTTGGGTATTTATATACTGATTGGTCAGGAAATGTTGATGATCGAAGTTCCACATCTTTTAGAGTATTCTTTCTGGGAAAGAATTGTTTTAGTTGGAATTTAAAGAAATAAAATATAGTAACTATCAGTATGGCTGAAGCTGAGTATGTTTCTACCACTCAAGACACTACTCAACTTATTTGGATGAAGACTCAATTGAAATATTCACTTATTGAAGTGAAGTTACCCTTGCTCTTGGGTTGTGACAATCAAAGCACAATCGATCTCACTAGGAATCCTATTCAATATTCCTATTCAAAACATATTGATATCAAATATCATTTCATCAAAGAGAATGTGGAGAATAATGAATTGAAGATGGAATATGTTCCAACATCGTAACAAGTGTCTGACATTTTCACAATACCTTTATTTAAGGAATCATTTTCTAGATTAAGGTTGAACGTGGGAATCCAACCACTTTCTCTTCAAGGTTGAGGTATGTGTTTATGTCCCCTCTCTCATCTTACCATTGGATTTTATTTTCTAGGGGGAGACAAAAAGTGTTTCATAAATCCATTCATTTTATTTAATTAAATAATGAGTTGTGGGTAAGATGTGAATTCAGAATTGATTTGTGTATGAAATATTCTAACTATTTGTTGGAGTGGTTGTATGAAATGAATTGTTTTTTATTACAAGGAGAGTGAAGAATAGCTGAGGAAGGAAAAAGAAAGTAGTTTTTATAATCACTAATTTTTGAAATCATGGTTTTTCTATCAATAATTATTATTTCTTAAAATGAGTTAGCTCATGTAGGCTTAAAATTATTGATATGTAATCCATTGCTTGAGGATACAAAGTTTAGAGATTTATGAAACTTGGTTGAAAACAAAATCCAAAGTGGCGGATTGTTAGGACCAATCTAAAGAATGAAGGTGTTTGTCTTTTGTTTTCAAGGAATGTTTTTGAATAAATAAAATCAATTCTCTTTATATTTAGTGAAAATCATATTGGTAGAGGTTTTCAAAAGAATCAGGCTCATGTTTTATAATAAATCGGACTCAATTTGTACATCATAATGAGGAGAATATTTTTTGGAAGAAGTGGTTCTGATAGAACTCGCCTTGGGTTGGGGAAAAGATTGTAATGAGGAATTGATCATTATCTAGAATGAGATAATTGGTCACAAATAGAATGTATCTTGATGGAAGTAAAAGGTCATCAGATTCACTCTGAATTTGATGAGAAAGAAGTGGTTGTTCTAATGAAGAATCAGAGTCTTTATGACTATGATAAAATAAATGTGATGATGCTTTGATATTTCGTATTTTATAAATCATAAGTGAATTGAGAACTTATGATTCAATCTTGATAAAAGAAAAGGAAAACAAGTTCTTCCAAATCATACATAGATTTATCATATCTTGGTGGAAGAGAATAAAGAGATGTTGTCTATTGAAAAGGAATCATACCTAGATTTATCGTATCAGGTGGAAGTGGAGTAAGAGATGGTGTTGATTCAATATAGTGTATGACCATCCATCTGAAGCATAAAAAAACTCTTCGTACCCAGTATGATCGTACTCAGGCTCAGAATGAAAAGATCATACCTAGAATGATCATACCTAGAAATGAGTGTATCCAATCCAATTGTACCCAGAATGATCATACCTAGAAATGAACGTATCCAGGATGATCAAACTCAGAAAGATTATACTCTAGACAATCGTATTTAGAGAAGGAACTACTTGAGGTTGATGGATGAAAAGAGAAGAAGATAATGAGATCAACATTGTATTTAACCATTTCAAAAGGGTTGAATAACTTTGTAGGTTTCCACCTGAGTTAATAGAATAGGAGTATATTAAGTTTTTTATCTCCAGTGGGTCAAGAGAAAAGGAGAAGGATTTTACTAGATGTATTATCAAAGGGGGGTCTGTACATTCAAATGAAATATTTTGATTCAAATCGGTTCTGAGAATCATTTTTAGAAATCAGATTAAGACAATCTGATTCAGAATATTGGACTCATGTATTGAAATCAGTCTAGAAATTGAAATGAGAGTCTAAAGAAGAAGTGATTGTTGTAGAATAATTTAGAATCCTATAGAAGAGTTGAAGAAGTAAAAATCCACCTGATATTTTTAGTGGAAATTGATATTAAGGTGAATTTTATTAAGTGGGAAAATTTTTGGGATTCCCACCAAATCTCTCAAGGATCGCACTATAACAAACTGAGTGTTTTGTGGAATTTTTTTAGTGGAAATTTTGTAAACCACCGCTAAATTATTCTAAAAATAATTTCACGGTGGTTTTTTATAAACTACAGCTAAAAGGTTAAAAACTTTAATACACATGACACTCCCCCCCTCCCCTGACACCCCCAACTCCCCCACCCACTGACTCCCTAAATCCATATCCCACTGTCGCCCATCTTTGACCCTCTCCACGCTTGACCTCGTCATGCCTTTCCTCACCATGCCTCGCCTCTCCGCACCTCGCCTCGCTTCTCTATCCTCACCGCACCTCGCCCCGCTGCACCTCACCTCGCCACACCTCACCTCATCATGCCTCGCCACCCCTCTCCACTGATCCCGACCCCCACCTTTCTGCCCCTCAAAGGTTGAGTGGTAAGTGAAGGTAACATATAACAATTTTATTTTAGGATTTTTTTCAAAATTGGATGATATTGATGGTTAAATGGGTGTTACATAATTGGTTTTTTTATAGTATGGTGTCAAGAGTGCTTCATATACCATATAAGGGGTATTGGACATGTTTTCATTGTGATAGTAGAACCCAATGCATTTTTTATCATTTATGCCTATTTTTTAAATTAAATAAATAATTATAATTATTTTTAGGTAGTTATTAATTTTATGTGATGTGATGAAAATTTTTGAGAGTTGATATGGACTCAGATTCAGCATGGATGAGATTGGATGAGGTTTGGGAGAGTATGGTTTAGGTTCTAACGTAAATATGGAGGTTCGTAGTCTATATAATTTAAGAAAATATTCTTATTTTTGCATGAATTACCACTAAAAGAATATTGTATAGTCTTTGGTATAATTTATTGGGGAATATTGTTGTTGAGTAAAGGATATATGATGGTGTTGGGTCTCTTTTACTTGATACAGGTTCACTTGATCACCTGGGTGAATTGGGATCACTCGATAACTATTTCACCAAAATGCGACAATGTCGACATAGTTTGGGAGAGACCATTGGTTTTTTGTTGTGTATAAGGTGATAAATGGGTTTTTTAATATATATTTTTATGGGATTGTAAATTAGGTTAGAGAGTCTTAGGCCTTGTGATGACTGGTTAGATGATCCGATATTACAACTATGGTGAGCGACACCATGTTGAGGGTGTTTTGGGACATACTAAGCATTCTAAGTGGGATGGTTCCTTCGGGATAGAATAATGTCTGATGGAGTGGGTTTCCTAAAATTAATTGATTAATGGATATCAATTAGATGATTAATATGTGTCAAATGAGTGGGTTTTGGGTTTTGATTAGGACTTGGCATTTGGATTCCATGGTGTTTAGAGTGACATGGATTAGGATGGTCCATGTGTAGCAGGACTAGGAGTGTGGTGTCAATTCAATTTTTTTGGAATAGAAATTGATATATTATTTGGGATAATACTTTATGATGCAGAATCATTAAGTATATAAGTGTGTGATCTTGTATCAAATATAATAAACCATGATTGTTCTGAAAGTCCAAATGGATTCCCCAAAGGGTGATGTAGAACTTTTTATGATGAGGGGATATCTATCAATTGCATAGTTCCCAAGGATCAGCTGGTGAACTATGTGATTGAAATGGTCCTTGCCTATGATTTATGTTCTTGATGTGACGTCACTAAATTTTTTGGTGATAGGTTAGTGTGTGTGAGGTGACCACCCATAAGTGACATGGGATGTGACATTATTCAGAGAACTAATACTATTCCATTTTTTCTTTCAAGTTGAGGGTTATGTTTTAAGAATGCATGATTGCTCCCAATCAGATAATGTAGTTGATTTTGTACCTCCTTACGATCTAGTTTGTGCGATAAGTTGACCTTTATTTAGTATTATTTAGTTAAGTACCTCAAATGAGAGGGTTGTGCCATGGTACATTGTGTGATTTCAATGATGAACCCTACCTTTATAGATAATGTAGTGGGATGAGAATCAATTCCTATATTTAAATAATTAAACACTAGTGACTTTCATAAAATTTCATGATAATACAATGTCATTTTCAAGGTTTTGACCCCTTGAATCATGTTTTTAGAAACTTATATTTCCAAAAATGAACTTGAGATCTTTTATGTCACACTAAATTTCATATTGATGTACTATATATTATTACAATTAATAAATATTAAATGATTATTTCCCTATAATTTCACATCAATTAAGGGACATTTTATTAGTTTTGACCATTGTAAGCATATTTTAGATTTATAAAATAATAATTTTTTCAATTCCATTCGTTAAATGAGAACCAAAAATCGGATTGATGTGATTTTTATTCTTATATTTCAAAAATTAATCACCAGTAATTGTCCTAATATTTCAAAATAATCCAATGTTATTTTCTATAATTTGACCCTTTAAAACATGTTTTTAAAGAATTTTATATCATTAAAAACACTTTTTTGGTTATTTTAAAAAAACCACACATCTATTGATGTTTAATTCATTTATACATGTTAAAAATTATCCAATAATAATTTTTCAAGAATTTAAAATCAATCCATGGTCTTTTTCTATGTTTTAAACATAACTTTCATGTTTTAAGAATTTTAAAATAATAAAACTACATTTTTGGTCATTCGTGGAAAACTAACCCTCATAAATATGTGGTTTCATTTCTTATATGTAAAAAATTAAGATGTAATCATTGTAATAAGATTTCATGAAAATATTAGGTTATTTTATTGGTTTTAAAACCTTAAATAAGGTATTTAACAACTTTTATATCTTTAAAAATATTATTGTAGTCATTCTGAGCACAATGTAAATCAGATTGGTGTTCCATATATTCTTATATGTAAAAAATTATTTGAAGATAATTTTCCTACCATTTAATGATAATTCATGGTTTTTTTCTAGGTTTTCACATTAAATACAATGATATTTTGTGGAATGTTTACTTTATTCCTCATGTATACATGAATATGATATAATATACTAGGGGAGCCTGGTAAGGCCATATAGAGATGTATTTCTCGCACCATTCACAGGCACCCTTATTTGCATGCATACCTTATATTTAGACTTCATCTAAGCACATCACATGTAGTGGATAGGTCTTGTAAAGCTTTATGAATATTTTTAGATAGGGTGTGTTGAGGCCTAAGGATAGATATAGGTCTAAATTTCTGGTGTTTTATTTTTTGGTTTATTTTATATTTTTCATAATACCTTGGGTGATTAGTGTTTGTATGAAAATATGAATTATTCATGGAATTTATTATATAATTTTGTTTATTTTATTATTTAAATTGATATGTGGTACATGTCTTGGTTATTTTTCCATTATAGTATAATCTAATTTGATGTATTTTTTCACTATAGAATATGGATTAGTACCTTGCAACAAGTTTTCAGCCACTTGCAAATGTAATGGAATGCTTGAGGTATATCGAAACTCATATCATATGATGATTATATATTGGGGAATTATAATGTGACATCATAGCATTTATTTTATTTTATAAATTGGGTAGATGGAAGAGGTGAATATGAGGACTTTATTAAATCCTGTGATATACCATATATAGATGATTCATGAAAACCTTTTCAGTGGTAAGTTCTGGTTACCATGGGTGTGGGATTGTTCTTATTTCATTTTTCTAGTATGATTGAGTTTTTTAGGGAATATAATGTTCTTACAGAATTTCTTATTTTAAATTTTCATCTCTTATATCACTATAATGAGGCCCATGATCATGCACCATATTTGGTATATATTACTTTCATGACATATACATGAATGAATTTAATTGTACTTTTAAAATGGGATTCAATTGTTTAAAGTGTAAAAAAACATATTTTTGAGTTCAAAAGTATTTAACATTAAGAAATTTATGTTACATGATTGATCCCTTCATAAATATAATTATTTATAATTTTGGTGATTGAACTCATAGAGTCGTGAAAATTGATTCTTGATCCCTTCTTCTATATTAATAGAGGAAAACATCATTTAACATATTCATATTTTTTCAACTAGTATATATGAATCTTTTTAACTATTTAGTAATAGTTATGTGTTTTAATTCTATTTTAATAATCTGTAGGCACATTACGATATATATGGATAAAAGCTAGACTAAATTACCGAGGAACACACCTCAGTATGCTAACGGTTTGTCAGAGTTTTTAGATTTTTCAATTTCCAATTGACCTGTTAATGGGAGAATAAGATATCCATGTCCTAAATGTAAATTTAAAAGATGGTTGAAGGGAGATAGAGTTTATGAACACATGGTATTGAATAAATTATCTGCTCAATATTTGTGTAAGATTTGGCATGGAGAATTGAATGTTACAGAAAGGTTGAGCACTGATGTCAATCCATAGAATGAGCTCTCAACTTCATCGATAATGAACAATGAAATGAAAAATCTTATAAATGATGCATTTGGCATTGAAAGACACCAACATCAACATAAAAACATATCAGAATAACCAGTTGAGGGTGCTACAAATAGCAACGTGACAAATGATGTTTTTGAGACTGTAGGAAAATAAAATCAAGATTGTAACATATTAGTGGATCCTCTTATTAATTATGTGGAGACTAATGTAAAAGAAAACTTCATTGAGTAGACAGATGTGTTTCATGGTTTAGTTGATTATGGAAATCAAGAGTTTTATAGCGGAATTTTGAAATATTCAAAACTTTTTTTTGGTGAAGTTGTACCATATCAAATGCCTATGTGGAATTAAAAATAAGGTGATGTCATGATATTGGAATTATTGTGAGATTCATTTCCTAAAGCAAAGATCCAGGAGTCTTTTTATGATATGAAACAAGTTGTTAACAATCTTGGTCTAAATTATACAAAAATTCATGTGTGTCCCAATGATTTTATACCTTATTCGGGATAGGATTAAAGGAGATAGGATTGTAAGAAATGTTCTTCCTCTAGATGGAAGCCTATGGATGATGTTGGAAGTCTGAATCAACATACTACAATGAATAAGAAGAAAATGAATACACCTTCAAAGGTTTTGTGTTACTTTAAATTAAATCCTCTATTGTAATGATTATTCATGTCATCAAAACCCGTCGAACACATGAAGTGGAATTCTATAGATAATAACAATGACGGGTTAATACAGCATTCAAGATATTCAAAATCATGTAAGACATTTGATTAATTACATCCATATTTCTCATCTGATTGTAGGAATGTTCTATTGGGATTGGATGTCGATGGATTCAACACATTTGGTACTTTGAGTACCAGTTATAGCATTTGGAGAATTTTTTTGATCTCTTACAATCTGCCTCCATGGATGTGTATGCAATAAATGTATTTTATCATTTCGATAATTATTCTTGGAAACAAAATGCTTTTAAATGATATTCATGTATACTTTCTACCTGTAATTGAAGAATTACATGAGTTTTGGTGCAATGGTATTGAGACATATGATGCATCTTCAAGAATAATGTTCAAAATGAAAACTACTCTAATGTGGACCATTAGTGACTTCCTTGGAATTGGGAATTTATCTGGTTGGAAAGATTACACAGGTTTAGATTATCATGTTTGTAACTTTGATTTTGAGGCTGAAAGGCTACCTTAGAGTAGAAAATGGTGCTTCTTTTTTCATCAAATATTTCTCGATGCATCTTATAGATTTCAAATGAACAAGTAAAAATTAAATTGTTTCATGGATCGTAGACCACCTACAAAGTTTTTAACAGGTTTTGAAATATATAAAAAACTTGGAAATGTTGAAACAGAATTTGGGAAGGTGCATCATTTGAATGATGGTAGGAAATGAGTTTGAAGTGCATTGTAAAGTGAAATCAGAACACAACAATGGAAGAAAAAAATTATATTCTTCAAACTTTCATATTGGGAATTTAATTTGTTGCAGCATAATCTTGATGTGATGCATATTGAGAATAATGTTTGTGACAATTTGATCTTCACATTGCTTAATGAGCATGGAAAGTCAAAGGATCATCTCAATGCTTGAAAAGACTTACAAGAAATGAACAAAAAGTGTGATCTCTGGCCAGATGAAAATAGAAAGTATGCTATGGAAATTTTTGCAATGAAAAATAGGGATAAAGATACATTTCTTAAAAATTTAAAACACGTGAAGGTATATTATGGGTATTAAAGTAACATCTCAAGGTTTTCTGACTTAAATAATCATAGGTTACATTGATTGAAAATCCAAGATTCACATATTTTGTTACAGAAGTTACTTCCATTGGTATTGTGTACATTATTACCTAAAAAGTTTGCTGCTGTTTTAATCCAATTCTACACATTTTTCAAACAACTATGTGAGAAAACTCTACATCCATTTTATCTTGACAACCTTTATGATAGATTTTTATTTAAACTTTATGCAATGGAGAGGATATTTCATCCATCATTTTTTACTGTCATGATGCATTTAACTGTGAATTTGGTTGAGGAGGATAAATTAGAAGGTCCCGTTCATTATCGATGGATGTATCCAATTTAGAGGTACATTATTTATATGTTTTTTATTTTAGTAAACAATTCTTGGAACTTAATTAAATACATAATTATTTTTTTATTTTATTTCACAGATATCTTAGGCATTTGAAATCATACGTGAAAAATAAATCTTAACCTGAAGTCTCTATTTCTGAAGGATATTATGTAGAGGAGTTTATTACATTTTTTTCTAGATACCTAGATGATATTGAGATAAAATTAAATCAATTTGGACGTGTTGATGACACATCGACTCAATCTGAAATACATGGGAAATCAAAAATCTTTCCTGCTATTGGTCGATCATTTGGGAGGATCTCAAATGTTGCACTAATAGAAATGGAATTATTATAGGCACATAGATATGTTCTATTGAATAGTGAAATTTCATATCCATTTATTGAAGATTTTATGATACAAACAAAGAGATGAATGATAGGAAGGATATGAAATGATAAATATATAACAAAATATGTTAATAAAGATCATGTATAATGGTTTGAATGAGATGTAAGTTCATAAATATTGCAATCAATACGGATATTAGGTTGATATATATATTTTTCAAATATAATAATTTATATTAATTTTTTTAGATCATGAATACTGATACTCGAGAAGAGTTGTCAGAAGATTTAAAGTTTCTTGCTCGACTTCCTCTAAAACAAGATATAAAGTTCAACACTTACAATTTGAATGGATTTAAATTTTGCACAGTTGATCAGGAAGAGGGTTTAATAACACAGAATAGTTGAATATTTATGTTTTCTAAAGTGGAATAATATATAAAATTGACTGATATTATCAAATTAAACTACGATGTACATTTTTCAGTTGTTTTATTCAAACACAATTGGGTGGATATTATCAGAGGTGTTAAAAGAGATTCTTTTCAATTTACTTCTGTGAACTTCCCTCACTTGATGGATATTGGTGACTGTGAACTGCATGATTAGTGTATCTTATCATCACAAGAAAAAATGGTATATTATGTGAAATATTTTATGGATGTAGGGTGGATTATAGTTTCTCATATAAAATAAAGAGACTTGTATGATATGGGTGATGAAGTGAAATATTTTACCTCCGACATTGAATCTCATCAACAGTAAGAAGCATACTTATTTTTCCATCATGATATTGAAAATATTAGTCTTTAAAGAGTGGATGAAGTAGATGAAGTAATGATGGAGCAGGAAACCAACATGATTGAAGGATAAAATGATTGTATGTATAGTTATCCATTCATTTATCAACCCTCTGTGTCATTTGTACGATCATTAATTATCATTGTTATGTATATTTTGTTTGTTAGTATTGTGCATCAGTTATCATTTATTTTTTTCTACATGAATTATTTGAAATATATGTTCTAAACTTAATTTTATTTGATTAAATGGCATTAATTCCGAGGAGGAATCATTATACTCACATTGTGGGGTCAAAGAGTTTTTCTTGAAGTCCATCGACTCTAGTAATATTTTCATTATATTAAATATTTATTAAAAAATGTTATTGGTTTAATATATTAAATTGTTGATTTATCTTTGTTTAATGTAGTCACTGAGTTTAGGCCACCAAACATCTTGAATACAATTGTGTTTGAATGTTCATAAAAAATCTGATGGGATTTTTGTTAATGAGACTGCCAAAGAAGTTGGGGTATGAATTCATTTTTCATTATAATAACTTATTATTAGGTGTCACTATGTCAATATATATTACTTTTAATATGACTAATATTTGATTTATTGGTAAAAATTAAAAAAATATGCGATGTCAATCCCACACAGTCCTACTCAGTCTCCCAGGATGACCCAGTTGGTAAATTACTTAGAAAGAAGCATCCCGGTTGAGTGCACGAATGGGTTTGGGACTATTACCATTTGAGGTATTTGTGAGGAAAACATGGATTGCAAGTGATTACTGGTGGTGAGAAGGTAAATCACAAAACATCAAAATCATTTAGTTCAAAAACATTTATTGATTTTAATTTTAGATATAAATATACAAAATTGTTTAATTTTCAATATAATTGTCTTACAAGTGCCAGTAGTAGGAAGTAGAGATGGAGATGGAGAGGGTGGTGAGTAGATTTCATCATTGGGAAATTATTAGTGGAGAGGGTTTTTTCATGTATCATTACGTCTAATGTGGGTATTTTTTATCATTTTCTTATACTTTAGATGGGATTGGGACAATGGGTTCCCTTTGTATGTGTTGTATAACCATGTGTCTATATGTTGTGTTTCAACTGGCTATAGAGATTGAAATTTCTTTATGATCATATATGTTGTTTATTTTCTTGTCTCTCTTTTACAAATAGTTTTATCTGACTATTTTATTCTACTATTCCCCACTTGTTTTTTATGGTGTCTTACTAAGTATGTTTATACTCACACCCGAATAGGATTTGAAAGAATGATTTTTTTTCTTATATAGAAAACCAGTAGATGGTGTCCTTAGTGGATCTAGTATCTATGGAACATATAATAAGTGGAGGCACTGACCATGTTTGGTGGTCATACTTAGGGATATTGAGTTTGTAACTCCTCTTCATTTTTCTTTCATTTGTTTCTAGATTGGGACATACTTTCCTTCTTGGTTTGGCGTGAATTTTACCCTTTTCCTTTTCTGGATATTTATCTATCTCATTCTGATGTATTTCCTAGAGGTTACTACATGACTTTTTTACACCAAGAGGTTTTATTTTATTATTCATATGCAGTATTTCATGGAGTTTAGTGTGTGTTTGTGTTCATGTACAATAGGATAAAGCCTCCCGCTTCATTGATATTCTTACTCTGTGCTTGTTTCTAACCCTTCAACTGTTGGGGGTGAACATGTGGTGTCACTATCAGCTTACTAGTGTCCCAATTAGGGTCCCTATAGGTCAATTCATGACACAAAACCCCGTGGTTTTCTCCAAGACCATAATCTCTATCTAACCCTAGCCATTATAGGAAAGTCTATACCATTTTCCTAATCTCACATCACAACCTAGTCCTACTGACCAAGGATCATTTTATGTTATCTCTCACCAAACTAAGGTCCTATATCACTTATACATACAATGATATCTCAAGTCTATAACATATAGGATAAACCCTATCTATCAAACCCTTGGTTCGATTGGTATCCTATGTTTTTCACCTTCTTGGTTAGAGATCAATCTTGATGTGTTGGGTGATCTCCCTTTTGGTAGATTTTTGTTCTCTATTTGTGCATGGACCCTATTTTTTTATTTTTGTTCTTGGATAATCTATGGGGATGTAATCGGGTAACTCGAACTATGTGGATTCTAGTTAGTCTAGGCACATAGAGGCATCTATTTTGTTTTTCGTGATCTCATAAAGGGGTGGGATTAGTGTTGGAATTCCTAGGATTTCATAAAGTATTTACCCATTGTATGAATCCAAGTCATTTTTAATCCTAACTTGTTGAAGTTTAGATCATTTAAGGATATTTAGGGTGATTTCCCTTTTGGATAAGAATTGCTTATTGGTTTTGAATCATTAATGACCCTTTTGATGAAAACAGTATTCATGGTGGATGGTTTTGTATTGAGAATTATTTATTTATTATTAAATTAATTTACCTTTTTTGTAAATTTGGTGGATTTAGTTTTAGAATGTGAAGCCTCATTTTAATGGAAGTACGTCGATTATTTATAGCTATTTTTAAATGTATTAAATTTATGTTTCCCTTGGAAATGTGTTATATAATAGTTTAAAGAATCAGTGTACTTTCAATGATAAATGTATTAATAAATGTATTGATTCTTTCAATTTATTAAGAAATGTATTATTTATTATTTAAATGTGTTTATTATTTCCATGTTTTTATGTATTATTTATTTGTTTACTAAGTTGTGTCGTGTTTGATTATTTTAATGTATTGATAAATGTATTATTTCCCTCAATGTGTTTTCCATTATCAATGTATTTATTCTTTATGTTTTGGTGAGAATCAATGTATGTTGATTATTTAGTTTCAACATGTATTTTTACCTTGTACGTTGATGATATATTTGATGATCTGGTAAAATTTTCAGTGTCACTATTGTGTTGTTTTGGCTCCAGGTTCTGGGGCTGCAGAACCTGTAGCTTATTTTTTTTAAATATATGAGATAGCGGAGGTCTAAACCACCACTAGATATAGGATTTTTTTTCATGGTGGTTTAAACTTCCACTTTATTATGGTATTTTTATAAGTTGGTGGTTAACAATGACACTAAATATGGAAACAAAATTACTCAGCGATGGTTTTATCCATATTAGTGGTGGTTTTTTCAGTAAAAATTCCAGAAATTTGTGACGGTTAGAAACAACCGCTAGATACCAGTTATTTTTTATCCTAATATCACTGCTAAAACTAAGAATACCACCACAAAATATTATTTCTACAGAACTTTCTAGAAACAACCTCTAAATAGAAGAAACTGTCACGTGTTGATTGTCGACACCAATTTTAGAGATAATTTTTTTTGAAACCGTCACATAACCATATAGCAGCAGTTTAAACCACCTCTAGATGCTCAGTTTTTTTTAGTGTCACCTATAAAAGGAGAATTAATTTGTACTTTATGACTTTCGGTATTATTCACTGTAGTAGAGATAGAAGATATGAGTTTTTAGTGAGAGAAATAAGATACCATATTGATCTTTATTGAAGACGTTCTGATAGGAAGAATACATAGGAGAAGAGACAATATCAAAATGTTGTTTTGAGCTAATAATCATACTCAGTGATTATCGTATTAATTTTATTACGGTATTTGTCTTGTCAATTATATCTGGTTGGTCATTGTATTGGGATGGATTAATCGGCTTTAGTATCTTCATATTTGGGTTCTCAGAATGAGGAAGATTCGTACTGAGTTTATTGATCTTTGGAATTGAAGTGGTGCTAATTCATTTCTATTGAATTCTGAAAGAAAATTATATTGGAAGAATTTTATTTGGGAATAATTTTACTCAAAGGAATCATACTAGGAAAATTATACCTACAAAAATCACACTAAGTTTCTTAAAAAAAAGTCCATAAAGTTATTACCTTCTTCTGGGTAATAAAGTGAAGAATTGTATTTCAATTAAATATATTTGTGAAATTGAAAAGATTAAAAGTTAATATTAGTTGTTACATAATCATTGTATTACCCTATTTTTTATAAGAGGTTGCACACTCACTATTGGAGTTGTTTACATAGTGTTACACGAGTGTATGGGTATATCCTACTTATTGTAATCCAAGTATTGATTTCTAGTGGATTTTATGGTATTGGATAATTTCCAAACCATACCAAGGATTTAGCTATTCTTATTGAATAGTGAACCTTGTAAATATTTTTGTTACTATGGATATGTGTTGGATTTGTTTTTAGTAGGTAATTGAAATCTTTAACATGAGCCAAAGGTTGTTTCAATTGAAAAGAAACATAAAAGAAAAAGTATAACTGGTTCACCCCATCCACCTCTCATTGATACAATCATCCCGACTTGGTAATTCCATACTAGCTGAGGAAGTATGAAAAATATCAGTCTCATTTTCTTCAGTGTGATGATTTAGAGCTTGATCTAGATACTTATTTTATAGAAAATATGATGTGTATCATTGATCAAAATTATAAATAGTTGAGAAGAAATTTCATTCCATTTGTACATATTCTATGGAAATATGAGTGTGTGAAAGAAGAGACCTCGGTGTCAGAAGATAACATGGGGTCCTAATGGTTATATTTCTTCATTGGGGATGCTTAGTGGTGTTTCTCAAGTATGATAATCCCAATGGTGGGGAGCTTTTAATGAACATAGTTGTTGAGTTATGTCTTAATTTTTATTTTGTTGTTTTGAGTTGATTTTACTGTTGTTTTGGAGTTGGTTCTAGGGTTATTAGGGGAAAGATAAGAGAAAGTGTAGGGGGTAAGGTGTAATGTGCATGAATTACACCAGTAAGTTCTACTGGGTACCCGGTCAGAGGTACCAAGTTCCTAGTGAGGGAGGAGATGGTATTTTAGCACCTAGGTTGTCACTATGTACTTGATGGTAGTGAAATGAGTATCTAGTGGGCTCCATGAGTGTTTTTTTAATTAATGGGAAATTTTTCATTATGTTATCATGGATTTTGGATCTTAACAAAGGATTTATCTAACATTAGGGTGATTTGAGTGATTTTTTATAAATATTAAATACCCTTCTCTCACTTCTTCATGTCTCGTATTCAATGAGTCATTTCTCCTTTGTTTGATCTCACAATTATTATTTTTCAAAGACATTTTCTTTGTCTTAGTGATTTATTCATTAGCCTTATATTTTTGTGTTAGGTTAGGAAGTTTTAGTAACTTTGGGTTTCTAATTTCACTCAATCTCTTTTATTACATCATATTATTGAATCCTTCATGTTCTTGGATGGTAAGGGGTTAGAGACCTTGTGAATATTACATAATAGTTTGAGGTGGGTGACTTCTTACTTTATTTTAATGTTTATCATGTTCTTATATATAATTTTTGTACTGATTTGGTGATATAATAGCTCACATGAGTTTCTTGTCTAGGAAAATAGGCCTAATTATTGAAGAATGATTTCATATAAATTATTTATTGATATTTTTGTTCTAAAAAGGTGTTTAAGGGATTTAATTATGGATATACTTTCTTAAATTGATGAATTAGTAAATTAAATTTCCAATTTAAATGTGGATAAAGTGTATGCAATAGTTAAATAGTTAAAGTTAGGAAATAAGGAAAGGGTTCACCACATTAGATGATTAACTAGTGTGAGTGTTTATATCTCTATATGGTTGATTATTCCAACATAGAAAAGGAAGTGATTAGTTGGGTCGATTTTTGGTATGTTTATCTTCATAAAAAAATATTTGGGGAGTTTTTTGTATGTTATTCTTGGGTTTTAATTAATTTTGATGAGTAGGACTTATAGAAGATAACTCATGGACAAAACTAGATAAGATAGATTATTATGTGTTATCTTGTGATACTTTTAGGATGTGATTATCTCATAGCTTATGTTTTTCCAAGATTCACTCATGGGTGGTATTTATTAGTGTTGATTGGATGCAACCATATATTATGATTTCATATTTTTTAATTAATTTTCATGAACTGGTAGAATTTTGGATTTTCTTAACACTTGGGATATCCTATTGGGTAGTTATAGTCATTACTTACTTATAAGGTAATATAATCATGGTTTCTTTACAATATATCACTTTTTTCATATATTAAGTGGTATTTTCTATAGATTTAACCCTATGGTGATTATGGAGGTGACTTTGAGAATGATTCATCATTTGTTGGTGGAGGTATTTTCTCTAGCTCTATATTTATGGAGATTTATTGTATATTATTCATGATACTAAATTTAAACCAATATTTATAGTAAATTTTGATATGTTATGCGTTTATTTGTTAATAATATTTTATTTCATATATTAATTTATTCTCAGTTACATTTCTTATATTTTTTCATATGTTGTTATCCTTGTTGGTTTGAAGCTACAGGGTTACATGTACTATGGATGAATGCCTCCTATCTATATGTGTATAACCTCTTGGTGCTTGTGTTGGAGTTGGTTCCCTAGAACCCACTATTTTGAACAATATATTATCAAGTTAATCATAAAATTGAATATTAATTTCTTATCACATCATGATTTTTCTTCTATGTGAAATTGTATGTGATAATGTCCTAAGGGTACCTATCACACTAAAAAGTCGTAGTAGTTCCCTACTATGGTGAGAACCTAGAATTCCTATGATAGTATTATTACATGTTTGTTATAGGTTTTTATAATATTATATAAAGATGCATAGATGATTCAATCTATTATGTGTATAAGTCTCATAAGACAATGAGACTTCTCCTCATGAAGTTCATCCTTAGTAATCTCTATGTAAAGGAGGTTATAAGAACATGACATGTCGATAGGAAATCCACGCCTATATGTGTAATTGTATTTTTATGTCTTTTTACATGTATAATGATCATTATACATTAATATTATTATTAATTCATGCCATGAGTTGTGTACATTGATGCATTTATGTAAACGGTGACGACATATACTCATGGAAAGGTAGGATACATTGGGTGCATTGTGGATGATGTTGTATTAATGAATAATGTGATGAAGTATTTTTCCCTTATGTTCTTTAATGGAATTTTATATTCAAATCCCATTATGGTAATGGAACTACTTGATTAAATATATGTTTATGGAATTGTGTTGATAATTTCATTTTCGAAAAGTCAAAGAAAGGGTCATTGAGCATATAGGTTGATGAATCCAGTGTGCAATCTGGTTGATTAGAGATATCATGAAAAAGAGATTATATTACATAGTGTGTGTTTGTATGAGGTTTTATTTCATTGTAACATTAACATATTTATTTATAGGTTCCTTGTCATGTTTATAGATGTTAACCTTGTACTTTAGGTGGCTCTGCCTAATGCTAATGGGAAATGGGCATATAAGGTTATACACTAAGTGTATCTAGAACCCCAGTTAAATTTTATA
Source organism: Viscum album (assembly GCA_963277665.1). Classification (NCBI taxonomy): domain Eukaryota; kingdom Viridiplantae; phylum Streptophyta; class Magnoliopsida; order Santalales; family Viscaceae; genus Viscum; species Viscum album. The sequence continues at coordinate 846,270,239 of OY728120.1, read as the reverse complement.
GGAATTAAACATGTCAAATAAATATTATTCCCATATATGATTTAATAAGTATTCATGTTTGTTTGATCAAATATATTTATTCACCAGTGATTCAAGATAATATTATGGGATTTGAATGTTAAATAAATATTTATTATTCAGGTAATTATTTTTTTAATTACATGAATATACAAACATTTATTTATCACTAATTTTTTCACAATGTGAGAAATATTTATTTATTTTGTTATGTTAATATTTAATAGATATTTATTCTCTATTTTAATGAATATGATATTTATTTATTTATCATCAAATAATGTAGTGAAATTTATTTAATTAGATAAATATACATTATTTATAGTCTAATAAATATTGAGAAGGACCGGTAGGCCGAGTTTAATAGTCTTATGAGAAATTAAATATTAAATGTTATTTAAATAAATATTAATTTATTTATTCAAGGAAATAATACTTATTTATCCATGATTTTATCACATATAAGGTAAATAATATTATTATTATTATTATTTATACATGAGGTTACCGAAGATTAAGAGAATAATAAAGGTCCTTGTGTAATTATTTATTCTCTAACCCTAGGTCTACAAATACTTGGTTATGTTATCCTTTAACATATCCAATACTATCCATTTTTGTTTATAACACATTCTATAGAGAATCCTATCATACCCTAGAGATCTCTTCCTCTTGAATTCTCTTAATAAGGAGTGATTCTCCTCCTCCAATAGAGTGATTCCTTCTTGACTCAAAGGATTATGTTTCCATCAATGATGATCGGTACTGACATTAGAACTATCCAATCTGACACTTATATAATTATATGGTAATGATCAAAGGTCTATGGAACACATATTGATCACCTCTAAAGGGAATCTATCCTCGATTCCTTATACGCAATGATGATATGAAAAAACATATCGAATGAAACATCAATTAAGAAAGAATTCCAATGACTGGTAATTATTTATTATGAATCAAATTAATTATAAATTAAATTTTACAATATTATCTCATGGATTATGGGGTTTCAAGTCATCTAGTTATGAGGATAAATCTAAATAATTTTATGAATTTTCATTATTGGGCATGGAATGGGACACTTTCGCTCTACCCATGAACCTATAAGTGATATTAGATCAATCATATAATAATTTATTATTTTTTATTATTTTTTTATTAATATGAATATATTTTTCAGTATTTCGTTTTTTTATATTATTTTTTTCTTAATTTGAAATTAAATTTTATATATTTTTTCACCTTTATATGATTAAGAACAGATGAAGAACAACTAGAGGTTCCATTAGGAGGTGTTAAGGGTTCTTTCCAGATGACATAGTTACATGACATGTAACAAAAAAGTAAACATTGTGTAGTGAGGTTCACCACATATAGATGAGTCATGGGATACATGACTCACTGCATAGAAATTATCATTCAAAGAAATTAATACACCACGTGTTAATTGGGTATACTATCATGTGGATTTAGAGACTACAAACCATGTAACCCGCTTACACACCATGTAATATTACATAGTTCACCCAATGATTTTTATGGAAATTTTTTTTTCGAATTATACATCATACGATGCATAAATACTTAATGTTTTCCAACCCAAAATTAATGATACTACACACCATGTATCCTATGTACACACCGGGTAACTCATTAATGTTCAGAATGTGTACATGCCCATCCCCTTAAGCGTGTTCTGTGGAGACACAAAATGTGATGTATACATCATGTAGCAAGCTAGTACACACAATGTAGTCACCCAATAATCAAAAATAAATAAATTTTATGAAGAATTAATTAATTTTAAAATTAAAACTAAAATTCATAACTATGAAATGGTGTAATACAACATAATAAGGTTTTAAGATTAAATAAATGATCAGTTAATTTTGCACAATTATTCAATGTAATGATCAATATATTTTTTACAAACATTTAAAGTGGTACACAACATGTAGGTTAACATGTGTCTAAGTGTCATAAATACCATATTTGTTACATATTATTTTGACATATGGAATATCATGCTGCTTAATCACATGTTTCATCATGTATAATGACATTCCATGTGAGTATTTAATACACAACTAAAGATGGTAAATTTGGTCACATGTTTTATTTCCTCCCAGAATACACTTTTTACTTATTTAATTTTAAATAAAAAATTAAATTTTTTTAAAATTATGTAATTTATAGGATAAATAAAATAATATATAATTAATTAATTAATTTAATTTGATTAATTTGGGGAGATTTTATATTATTAAAATAATTAATTAGATTTAATTCTAACTAGTGTGAAAATATTTATTTATTTCATGTGTGGATGATCATAATCTTTGACTGGCATGTGTATGTGATTGGTTTCTATTTATTAATTATTATTAAATTAAAATGATATCATTTGTGTAATCCCCTCTTCGATAATATATAGGTCTTACATGTCTATGGTTTCTTTTATGTAAACCCCTTTAACCATTTCATTAGTTCCCCTCACTTTCATGTGAGAAAAATCTTATAAAAAAGATAGATCTACTAGATGATTGGAGGTGGTGTAAATATAGAGCCAAGGTGAACCATCCCAAGAGATACATAGTCGCATAGGTGGAATACTAAAACTTAAACTTGGCATGGTTCCGTGAGTTGTTTCTCTAGGGTCAAGGGTTAGTTTATCATCTTCTAGATAAACCAACCATTATAAAACATCATGAGCATGATATTTTATTATTATTATTATTTTATGCATGGTTAATTATTTATGATGCTTTATCACTATTACTAAATAAATGAATGAACATGTTTTTAATATGGAATTAAAATAAATTATATTATGAATAAATTTTATTTAGGACATGGTTAATCACTTAAGTAAAATATACTTAATATTAACTAGATTTTAATAAGATAAAATGGGAAATTTTCACATAAATATAAAAATATATCAAGTAAAAATTATAAACCAGTATTTCCTTCCACTACTTGTGTTGAAATCAAATCATAGTTTAGGGAGAATTCAATTATCAAGTAATTTCTATATTAACTTTTGGGTTGTATTATCCTAGTTTTTATTTAGGTTCGATCACCTCTATGTAACTTAGTGAAACTAGTAGGAAAGTGTTGAGTAAAATCAATTCTAGGATTTTAGGATAGGAGATTCCACTCAGCATACTAAAGAGTTTCAAGTTAATGAGGTTGGAAATATTCTTTTATCTAAATAACTTTGAATAGCTTTGTATACCCCTGTATGGGTTATAATAAGGGGCATATGGATATTTTACACTAGAATATTCATGTGATGTGATATTATGAAACCAATGGTGTGGGCCATTTGTTTTTAATAAAATAATAAGAGAATAATAAATATAATTTATTATGTCACATATTTTGTTAAAGAAGGTAAAAATTATAATCTACTTTTAATTAATGTATAATATGACAAAAAAAATCATTGTAACACTATGATATTTCAAGACACTGACCATGACCTCACCTGTATATATTTCCAAGGTTGGTATATATTTTTTATACACTAAACTACTTTAGGAAAATGTATACTATATATTAGAATTCCCTATACTTGTTTATCCACCACATATAGTAAGTGAATGTGAGAAGGATTCCTATAGGAGGTATATGGGGATTCCCTAACTATTCATTTCATTGGGATATTAATTATAAATAGAGAACTGATAATTCAACATAAGGATATGGATATATATTCTATGAAATATCATATCCTATCTATTTATAAGTAGAAAGAGAGTATTTAGATAAATGATATTTTCAGTACACTATACTAGCGTAAATACCAGAGGGTATTTAGTTATAGATATGATCTTAAATGTATTGAAATAATTTGATCAGTTATCAAGGTTTGGGATTCAAAATGGATAAGAAATTATCTACTAATCTCATATTATCATATTTTATTTCTTGGTTCTCCTTATTCATCTAGATTATGTGATTAACAGTATGTATGAACAGCTCAGGAAACATTTGACTAAGTTTCACCAGATAAATAGGAATTGTGGGGAACTTGGTTCCACAACCCTTATGGTGAACAGGATAAAACGGAAATGTTGGAAAACATATGATTGAATATATTTTAGTAGTACCTTTACAACAACTTTAAAATAGATAAAAGATTCATAGGTGGTATACTGAATAGAGGGTTATTTTCTTCCCATGTGGATAGAAAGGTTATTTGAGATGAAACTGTAATTAATTAAATAATAAAAAATCAATTGTGTCTACTTCAGGAATGTATTCATCATGGTATATAATGCTTATATATCAATTCTTGGGTATTTAATAAATTTATATTTTAATTCAAGAACCAAATAAGTAAGTTTTGTTCTAATATTAGCTATGAAATGATGATTCCAATGTCACAGTGAGAAGCATGTAGAAACATTACAAGAAGTAAGGTGTCTTCTTCCAGTGGATGAGAAAGGGTAATTCCTATATTACCAGTGAAGAACGAATGAAATTAGAAGTAAATTGTTTTTTAAAATGGTTGAAAAAGTTTTATTCCTATGTCAATAGTTAGAGACATATAAGTTTTTATTTCCAAATATATTGATTATAGATGAATTATTATTTGTGTTGAGTGTTACCAAAAATTTATCTCAATGTTCTATTGAACACAATGAGTCATTATTTCTTTTGAAATTAATGTTTTTATGGTAAACTGAACTTAATTAATAGTTCATTAAAACTTGAATTGTAAATATATTATATTTAAAATGGATGATAAATTTAAATTTATAAGACTCATACCCGGTTTTGGAAAGATAGTTCTAAGTCAAGTAAAACTGTAAGTCATCATGTATATACCCAGTATAATTTTTAGACTCTTTGGAGATAAAACTCTTAGGTATATGAAATATGTATGTTTTAGACTAAGAAACATTTAGTTATAATCCAAAAACCTTCTGGATTTAGTTTAGCTAGATGGTTTGAACTATTCCATGGATAATCTATAGGTAAATTCATGTACTCCATGAGATTCCTTTAAGAAATTTTAGGAATGCTTGGTGAAGTAATGAATGCACTTGGTAATGGATGCAAGATCCTTTGGGATGGTATGTAAGAGTACATCCTAAACAAGTATTAATCAATAATTTAATGTATATTTTGGGATTTATTAAGCTCACATATCCTTATTCACATCTTAGGTATAAGGTAAGATTGATAAGGAGTCTTAGATACACATTACAGTATTTCATGATTCCTTTCCAAAATTTTTTTGAAATAGTAGTGTAACAACTATCCATATGTAAAATATATGGACTAAGGGATATCATATAGTTTATGATTTAAATAAGGTTCATTATTTCATAACCTCGAGTGTTTTTATGAGATCTACTTGTAAATATAGTGAAAATTCAAAAGTGCATCATGAAAAACACAAGGTACATCTCATTCAGTGATCTTAAATATACTAAGAACATTAAAAACCCAAGTTATAAAAGGGTATTAATCATACCAAATATATTTCTATGAAATAATTACATCTCTTATGAGATGGTGGGATAAATAAAGAATTCAGTTGAATCTTGTCTCTAGATACACAATTTAACATAAGAACATTAAAATCCACAATTGTTATTGGGGGGAATTATTCTAGATGCATATAATATGTAGGATGGTTAAAAATATGGTGGTGGTTTTATATTCACCATATTGGGTAATATGATATTAGATAAGAATAATAAATCCTATAGGGATCAGTAAGTTTCAACTATTTATGATTGAAATTTTCATATGAATTCAAAAATAAATTCCATATACTCACATTTATTCTGTGTTTTGGTGGTTGATGTAAAGTCATTGGTGGGTATTTAGAAAAACTATAAATGGATAGTATAATAAAGACATAAATAAGGATAAACTATTTATACTAAAACATAATTATTAAATCCATTTTAATTATACTTTTCATAGCTACTATGATCATTATGTTAGGCATCTGATGTCAAGGACACCTCCCTTGGAGGCAACATTATGAAAAATGTCTATATGATGTGACCAGGAAGGTTGGAGACAAAAATGAATTCCAATATGGAATTATAGTTTTAATGGTCAATTTATGGGTTGAAATAAGTTTAATGATAATAGTATATTCATTTAAAATAAAATGTTGTTAGGTTTCTAAAATAGGTTCATGGGAGCATTGTAGTTTTCCAAAATAGATATGTTTCACAATATATAAAAAACAAGTAATTGGTCTTAATTAAGACTAAGTTTTATTTCTCCAAAAAATGACTTATAAAGTAACCCAAGTTCTAAGGAACATTATCGACTAGATTATATCAAGGGTTTACTTAACCAAATCCATATTACATAGTTGACATTGTATTGAAAAATAAAATATAGAATAACTTACCTAAATTATTTTCAATGTCACATGGTATTCTTAGGATAAATAGATTGTATATTCCTAAGAGTAATTTGGAAATACATATCACATGACATGATCTATACTTAGGTTTGATCTTAATTATTTTTAAAGCTTGAAATGAAAATATCAAACAAGATTAATAAAACTACTTAGGTTGGTAGTCAAAAATATCTAATAGTGCTCAAGAAAGAAAAATTTTATGAATTCTTGGTAATTAGAGAAACGATAATACAATTTTTTAATGGATATAGAACCATTATTATTTAGATAAATTTGATCTAGAATCATGGTAAGGATAAATTAATATGCATGAGTAAAGATTATTATATCTATTAGATGTTATATCTATATTTGACTGTGAATGTTTTGGCTTCCGATGCAGCTTAAGTAGAAAGTTTGGCAATGATTTGGTCCATATTTAAGATTTTTCCCCATATAGTAAAATTTATTCATATCAATATGAATTTTATCTATGTTATTATCCAATATGTATGGGATAAAAGAGGAAAAAATGGAGTATACTCATTGATATTATTTATGGAGGGATTTTCTTAGAGAGATGAGGTTATAGAAAGTAAAACAACCATAGATAGTGTGGTTGTATCAGTAGCTATATTTATATCTCAACAAAATCATGTTTATAATATGATACTAACTAATGATAGTTAGTATTTTTCTCTAGTTCAAGTTAGAGTATGTTGGATTTGATTCCCTAAAAATAACTATTTTGAAAAATAGACTACCGGAATATTCATGGAATTGAATATTATTTTCTTATCACATCATGATTGTTCTTTTATGTGAAATTGTATGTGGTAATTTCCTAAGGGTACCTATCACACTAAAAGGTCATATAAATCCCATGATATGATGTGAACCTAGATGTTTTATGATAGTATTCTTTAATATTTTTTCTATAGTTGGATGATATCATCTAATGGGACACTAATGATATATTTTATCATGGGTAGGAGGCTCATAATACATTAATATAATAATCCCAAGTAGTCCATCATCCTAAATTTTAATCGGCCTATTAGGTTGTGACCTAAACTAGATATTAGTCCAATACCTATCCACTGCATGGCCCATTACATGGAAGGTATTTTCCCCTCTCTATAAGGATTTTTATTCACCTCTCCCATTACTTGAACTCATTACCACCAGGATAATAACCAACCAAGAAGTATTATAAGTACCACTAATCATAGTGGTACTTTTAGTGCATCTCAGTTGAATTTTATGCCTGAGTTCATGGGTTTGGATTGTGGGGAGGCGTATTAAATCCTTGAATTAAAGAGAAATTATCTACCATGTGTTGGGTTATGTAGTGTAGGGATTTGGGATTCCATTTTGCAGTGGTTATAGTCTGATTGTCCAGTCTTGAAGATGTGGCTAATGGCCAGCTGAGTATTGTTATAATTGGGACTTTTTCTCATGAATTGTTTCCTTGGTAAACTCCAAGCAGAGGAAATTAGAACATGACCCACCAGTAGGAAATCCACACTCACGTATAGCATTGGATGTTTCTATATGTGGACATGTGTAACGATCCTTATACTTTAAGATTATATTTAATTCATGTAAGAAGTTGTGTACTTTGATGTATTGATGAAAATCATGACAACATATGTGAAGTCTCTAGAAATAGGGGAAGCTCTACGTGGGTCATAACCAACTCATATTTTTTTCATGATCCATGAATAATATGAGATATACATGAAAAAGAATCATCATGTGAAATTAAATTAATATGAAGATTAATTAAAAAGAAACTAAAACCAAGAAGAGGATATCCTTTCCCATATAATTTATAATTAATTTATTTCATTAATGAATTTCCTTTTTTGAATTATTTATTAATTGTCTATGATCAAATGAAAACCTCTTGTTGTAATGTTGTTACATAAAATGAATCAAGAGTATATTTCCTCTAGAAATGATCCACATGTGCTTCAAAAATCTCTAATAATCATAATAGAATCCTCGAGGTGCTACCACAGATAGTTCTAATTCTTAGGGTGAAATATGTTGATCGCAACTGAATCCTTCAAGATGAGATGGATTCACTCCGATGGTGGAGGGGAAAAGCTATGCGTTCTTTAGAGTGTTTTAGGGGAGATATCTCTAGGGCTTGAGAGAATACCCTCTAGAATTTATTATGTACAATGAAATAATGTGACTAGGTTATCATAAAAATTTCATAACCAATCTTAAATAGTTTTAGGGTTAGAAAATAATAATTTCATGGGGGGGCTTATTATTTTATTAGTCCCTGGTGAGTCTCATGTATGAATAATAATAGAATTATTAGTATTTACTTGACATGTTCTAAACTCATGGATAAAATAAATATTATTTTATTAAAAAAATAAATTAATATTTATTAAAATAATATTTAATATGGCATTTGTCATCGGTCCATCAAACTTGGTCTTTTAATGCTCCTCGATTTCTTTCAACCCTTGAATAATGGTTATTAATTTAATTAAATAAATATCACTACATTATTCACCAATAAATATATAAATATTATATTCATAAAAATAGTGAATAAATATTTATTAAATATTCACATAACTAAATAAATAAATACTTTTTTACCTTGTGAATAAACTAGAATAAATAAATATTATGTATTCATGTAATTAAATTAATAATTACCTAGTGAACAAATATTTATAAAATATTCAAATCACATATATATTCTCTCAAATAACTGGTGATTGAATATTTGTGATCAAACTAACATGAATAATTATTAAACCCTATATAGAAATAAAATTTATCTATAATTCTAAATTCATATAGAATTTAACTAAGGTTCTGAATACAAATAATGTATAGCCCTCTTGGCCCCTTTCTCGATGACATTAGGCTAAAATGCCTAAAGTCCAAGGTCAGCATATATCATCATGAAAAGGATCCCATGAATAAAGAAGTTATTATTACGATGATATAAAACTTCATATGAATGTAAATTATGTAATATAATCTCTTTATTTTGATATCTCTAATCAAGAAGGTTTCATACTTGTGTTGTCAACCTATATGCTTGATGTCTCATTCTTTAACTTTATAGAAATGAACTCTCCAATATAACACAATGGCTATAGAATTAATTAGGTAGTTCAATTCCTATCAGAGGGCATAAGATATCAAATTCCATTTAAGAAAATAAGGGAAAAAATCCTTTCTCACGTTATTCAATAACATAATGGCATTCATGATGCACCCATGTATCCTACTTAATCATGAGCATATGTTGTCATGGGTTTTTCAATACATCAAAGTATGTGACTCATGAGATGAATTAATAATAATATTAAATTCTATGGATCAGTACATGAATTCATGGATAGGAACATCTAATGACACATATAAATATGGATTTCCTACTAGTGGTTCATGTTCACATAATCTCCTACACTGAATATTACCAAGGGTGTACACTATGGGAAAGTTATTCAATGTCCTATGATTCTCCACCACTGATAAACTGTATCATTTATATTCTATAAAATTATATGATCTATATAAAGAACTTATATTTAAGAATAATATCATGTAACTTCTAGATTCTAGTCATAGCGATGAACTATTGTGACCTTTCAAGGTGATATATACACTCAGGACATTACCATATACTATGTCACACATAATAAAAAAAATTATGTGATGTGAAATTTATATTAATATCCAAAAAAATGAATATAGATAGTCATAAATTACATATAAGTTGGTTCTAGGACAGTAACTTCAACATACTTCCACTTTCACTGGATCCAACTAATAACAACTTTTTATATACTAGCTCCCATGTGATATTCATGATTATGCTGAGATAAAGCCTTAATCAAGGGGTCTACCATGTTTTTCTCCATGTAAACTTTTCTCATAGTGACTTCACCCACTTTAATAAAAATCCCTCATGAGGTGATATTTTTGGAGTATGCTCTTTATCAGTTGATCAGACCATATTTCCTACGCAAGAGCCACCATTGTCGTATTATCACAATAAAATATGATAAGATATATACTATTAGAAACAATATCAAACTCTTGGATGAGGTTTTGAATCCAAAATTCTTATTTGGATACATTATAAGCCACTATATACTTACAATCCATTTTGAAATTGGTTACAACAGTCATCTTTGAACTCTTCCATCTCACAACTCCTCCCTTGAGATTGAATACATTTCCTAACTATGAATTTAGATTATTATAATCTATTTGGAAACTAGCATCAGTGTATCTACGTATGATTATTTCTTAATCTCCTCTATATACCAAGAACATATCCTTAGAATGACTCAAATAATTAAGGATGGACTTAATGGCATGCCAATGTTTTTCTCCTAGATCAATCCTAGTACATAACAAGGAATACATGATAGATCATATAACAGAAGTTTATTAGATCCTAATCACTCTCTCTCTCTCTCTCCTATTATGTTTGAGGACACTTTTTTAGAGATATGAGTACCATGTGACACTTGAACCAATCCCCTCTTAGATTATTACATATAAAATCTCTTTATTATCTAGTCAATTTATGTAATTTTACTTAGTCCAATAAACCTTTTAGATCTATTATGAAAGATCTTGATTCCAAGGATATATGTTGTTTCACCTAAGTCCTTCATAAATAAGAACTTGATTAACCCATCCTTAAATAAATTTAATATTTTTATGTCATTTCAAATAATTAATATTCCATCAACATACACTACTAGTAATATGAAAACACTCCTAATAACCACTTGTAAACAGATGGCTCATATTCATTATTTATCAAACCAAAATCTCTTATAACTTCATTGAACTAAAAGTTCCACAACCTAGATACATTCTTTAACCCATAAATATATCTATATAATTTCCATATCTTATTGGAATTTATTGAAGTCACAAACCCTTCAGGTTGTGTCATATAGACAACTTCATGAAGGTTTCTATTAAATAAAGCAGTTTTGACATCCATATGTTAAATCTCATAGTCATGGAAATATGTTATGAAAAGTAAAATTATAATGGATTTAAACATGGAAACTGGAGAAAATGTTTTTTCATAGTCAATTCCATGACATTATTTAAACCCTTTAGCCACTATCCAAGCTTTATAGGTACTTAATTTACCTTTCATGCCATTTTTTTCTCTTGAATACCCATTTGCACCAAACTATCCTTAAATTGACTAGTGGATCAACCAAAATCCAAAATTGGTTTTGATATATTTAATATATATCATAACTTATATATTTTTCCATATTTTATCTTTTTAGCTCTATATTTCTTCATTTTACGAAAGAGGATCATTATTGTCAACTAATAATGAGTCACTATCTACAGGGACTATAAAACCATATCTTTTTTATTCTTTAACCTCTCTAGTACTCCTACATGGTACTTGTGTTTTAGGAAATAAATATTTCATAGGGACATATGTATTTTTTTTCCTATACCAAATCATGTGTATATTGATCATTAACATTATCAAAGTCAATCTTTCACCCACTATCCTTCTTGAAGATATGCTCCCTCTCAAGAAAAATGGCTTGTATTATGACATTAAACTTCTTGTATGAGGGGTTGTATAGATAATATACCCTTATTTCCTAGTGATATCCTCTAAAGATACACTTCATGCCTCATGGTTCTAGTTTGTTGTTAGAGTTTTCATTAACAAATTCTTTGCAACCCCATGTACGAATATATGAAAAAATGAGATTATTTCCACTCCATAACTTGAAAGGAATACCATATTATACTTTATTTGGTAAATTTTTTAGCGTGTATGATATAGTGTGTAATTTATATCACTAAAAGGATAATGGAATACTTTCATGTATCATCATTGACCTTACCATGTTAAGAAAGGTACGGTTCCTCCTTTCACTAACACCATTCCATTGTGGTGTATAAGGAGGAGTGAGTTAGATATGATCCCAGACTCTCATAGACATTTTATTAATTCTTAGTTAAGATACTCGCCACCTAGATCATATCAGGGCTTCTTTATCTTCTTACCAAGTTGATTATCTACTTAATTTTTTAATTCTTTGAATTTCTCAAAAGATTCTAACTTATGCTTCATTAAGTAGAAATATCCATATCTAATTAAATCAATAGTAAAAGTATTGAAGTATGAATACCCACCTCTATATATTGATATAAATGGTCCATAAACATCAGTTTTTACCAATTATAGAAGCATTGTATCTCTTTCACCTTATCTACCAAAAGTTTGATTAGCAGTTTTTTCTTGTAAACAAGCATAACATCTATCAAGTAATTTTAGATCAAAAGAGTGTAAGTAACCATATTTATAGAGATTTTTCAATTTCTTCTTGTTTAAATGACTAAGAGTGTGATTACATGGATGGGTGTGAAATTAGTCATGAAAAATTGAATCTTTATCAATTCCCAATACTTGGTTTTCATATTTTAATATATAAAGTCCATTATATAAATGTGTCATACAATACCATATATTGCCTTTAAAAAAATAGCTTTTATTTTAGAACCTGAAAATAAAACCATCAATTTCTATTTAGGATATAGAAATTATGTTTTTGGTAATGGTTGGTATATAATAAAAAAAACATTTAAAACCAAGACCATCCTAGTTGGAAATGGAAGGTGGTAGTCTTCAATGGCTAAAGCAACCAGCCTCACACCAGTGGAAAGTTAAAAATCCACCCCTCCATTGGAAATTTTTTGAAATTTACATAGTTTTTTTATTTTAATACATATTTAGTAACCAAAATTTATATTTAATACCTAATGTGTAGATATATAAATATTTTATAGGATAATGCACCTAAACCTTCCCCGTTCTTCTTTAACTATGTGCGGTTTTTCTTCTTGTGGACCAACTTGCTGCAGGTAAAACATATTACATACTTTTCCTTTTGATATAATTTTATATTCCTTTTATTATAAGTATAATTCTTGGGAGACTTAGATTTTGAATGATTATTGGGCCCCTTTACCTTATTCTTTCTTTTCTTATTCACCATAAGGCACGCAAGCTTTTCACACCCCATTTCTTTATCAACTAGGTGAATCTATATAATGTTTTTAGAGAGATAATTATCACTATTTCTCATATTATAATTAATAATAAAATAGGATAATATCTTAAGATGTGATGATATAATTATATTTTTTCATATCTCATCAGGGATCTTAAATCCCAAGATGTACAATTTCTAAATATAGCCAATCGTCTTGACTACATGAGCCCCAATTGGTGTTGAATATCCTAGTTTTCATGTGAACATCACATTGGAGATCTAAAATCACTTTTCTCTTGTATTCTCTAAATAAGAATCCAAAATTTGAGACATGATTATATACACATCCATATCCTCATGTTACTTTAAAAGCTCAATGGGAATGGATGACAACATGAAATAATAGACATCTATGGCATCTTCCAAATGTTTCATATAGAGATAAAGTTATTCCTAACACCTTAGGAATATGGTTTTCAAACACATATAATGTATCACCATGAAAATTTGGTTTAAAGGAATATTATTCTTGATATCTTTCTTAACACGTAACACTAATCTTTAGGTGAACTATGATTAACAAAAAAAATATTATTTAAATGTGGCCATTATAATCTAGCTATTAAATTGGAAGGTATAAATAGTAATAGAAAAATTATTAAAATTATTTATAAAGGTTTTAAATAATTAAAATTTATTTATTTATGTATAACAAATAAGAACACATTTTTTTGTAAAGTCATTTTATTCTTAAAAAATATGTTTTCTTCAAAAATGATTTTCATTGCATTTTGCACACAAAAATTAAAATCAATTTATACCATTTTTATAAATTTTATTTATGGAAATGAATATAATTTTTGATATCATCATTTTAATTTTATATTAGGGTGAATTTTTGGGATTTTTCTAAAAATGTTTATTTTTCAATTAATGATGAAAAATAACAATTTTTGTAAAACTATCATTTATTATCATTTAAAAGTTCAATTATATTTTGAATTTTATAATAAATTAAAATAATTATAATTTAATTATAAATAATATAATTTACTATATAGTAATCATCATTATAACTTATTTTGGTATAAGTTATTTTTTTTGGCTTAAAAACACATTTTTCTAAAAAACCATTTTTATGCGTGAAACATGTTTTTATCTTAATAAATTAAATTAATATATATTGATTAATTATTTTAATGAAATTTATAGATTATATTTTAGATAATATATTTTAACATTCATTTTATGTTTTTTACAAGGAAACTAATTGAATTAAATTATGTTTTATGCTTTGAAATCTATTATTCTAAAATGGGCTTTCATTGCGGTTTGCACACTTTGTTAAAATTAAATTATTACACTTATAGAAATTTAATATGTTAAATATATTCTATATTTTTAATCATCAGAATTAATATAATTTGATAGGATCAACTTAATTTTTTTTTCATAGTAAATAGTAAAAATTGTAAAATTTTGTTACTGTGACTATGGTTAAAATGGGTTTACTGAGGGGGTAAACCAAAGGATAAGGGTAGGATTTCCAACCAAACCTATATAATTATTATTGGTTAAATAAAATTAAACCATATATAATAATATCTTATAATAATTTTCTATTTTTGGCTACTTTCCCATCAAAGTGACCATTTATCATTGAAATCTTTTAAGAAATTCCTTTTGTGTCCCTCCCCTCAATTATAAATAGGAACCTATTCTCCTCCATTATACAAACCATTTGAGAATTATATATCACAAAACACATACTCCAAAAACATACTATAAACCTTAACTTCATCCTATATATTTTTTTATTCTCTTAATACAAATCATTCAAGGCTTAAGGTGTAAGTCAAAGGAGGTCTCTCAAAAAAGATGTGTAAATATTAACCAAACTCTTTCCATTTAATTTATTCTTACACGTTATCTAAACTTTTTATATACATAAAAACCTTATTACTTAAGTTCTATAAATATACTTATATTTTATTATTATGATTAATCAACCATTTACAACCTCTTATCCATCAAATGGGAAATTATAATATCGCTCATGTGTATGAGTGGACTACCACCTCCACATAGCGATACGATTAATTTTCCATAACCATATTTTATGGATGGTTATAATGATGGATTTAATTTTTATTTAAGATATTTATAAAATAATTATTCCTTTATAATTATAATATCATATCTATCTTCTTACCTTATAATCCATTGGTAAACAATAACATCGCTCGTGTGTACGTGTGGACTACCACATCTACGAAGTGATGTGGTTTTATTATCATTTATGATTTACTAGGATGGTAAAAAGGATAGATTTAATGAAAATATATGATATTTATGTTATAATAATTATTATTTAAATTTTAATTATCTTTAAATTTTATTTCATTCCACCCATCAAAAATTGGAAGCATCACTCCTTTGTACTACGGATTATCGTCTTTATGAAGTGATGGAATTAATTTTCCATAACCACTTAATATTAATGGTTATAAATATGTATATATTGATTATATATTATGATTATATAATTATTAACATTATTTATATGTAGGAACCAAGATAAAAGTGCAAGGACCATAACTGTCAAACTAAAACAAACATAAAAAATGAAACAATTAAAACCCAAAATGAAGACTTTAATAGAGAATTGTTAATAATCGGGAATTTAAATGATATAATTAGATAAAATATGATATTATATGTATGAATGTTATTAATTTACATAATTATAATGAATCTAAATTTATTATACATGAGTTTAGAGTGCCTATGAATCAAACCGTATATAAGGCAAGGGTTTCATCACAATTTCTCTTCATTGAGACAGCTTTAAAATTATCCACCAATTTATTATTTATATAGTGTATACACTTTTCAAGAATTTATTTTGTAATAATATATTATTTAATTCATTTTATTTATATAACCATGTGATTTTTAATCTTCCAATGACTTTCGATTCAAAATTTACTAAAGTCGTAAGGGTTCTTCGTCTCGTTTCGGTTTCGTTGAGACATATTTTATATTGTGCACCTATTTATGTTTATGAGGTATATATAATAATCTATTGACATGTTATAAAATATATAATTATTCATTCATGGTATATAAATTTACAATACAAATTATTTCATCCAAGGGTTTTGATTCGAAAGTTACCTTAAGTGGTAAGTGTTTATTATCTCAAATTGTCTTCTTTGGGACATATGTTATGTTATACCCCTATATTCTTTTGTGTGGTGTATTTAATACCCCTTTTATATTTTTTATCTTATATATCCTTATTTCCATAGTGTATAAATTTTTAATTTATGTTATTTATTTCACGAGGTTCATGAATCAAATGTTACTAAAGCGGTAGGGTTTTTATGTTATAATCTCTTTCTTAAAGGGATTGTGTATGATTAAATTTTATAATGATGAAATTATAGGATCTATGTCTAATAAATCTTATTTATTTTCTTATATTTTTTTTATTTCTATATATTACATGTTTTCCTTTCATTTTCCTCTCTTTAAGTACTTGAGATACTGAAAGAGCTTTTTTAAGAAAAACTGACATAATTTCTCTCTTTAGTCAGGAATATTTTCTTCCATGTCCACATTTTGTTTAAATTTTTTTCAATAATGTTTTTTATATTATAAAAAAGATTTATTAAATTATTTTTTACCCATTTTTTACTTTTTATAAAAAATAATGGAATCTTCTTTTTGTTTTCCGAACAAGGTACTTTTTTCTTTTTACTGAAAATATGAAAGGAATTTCTATTTTAACATATACTGCATGAATGGATTTACCTAAAATAATGAATAATGTTTTCCTTGAATCTTACATTATAATTTTCCTTAATTATTTTCAATGAAAATTTTTCCTTAATATTTTATAAATTTTTAGATTTTAAATAAGTGATTTGAAATTGAAAGGGTATTTTCCTCAAGAAATATTCCTGTAATCTTTTAAATGTATTTTTCATTTATAAAAACATCAATTATTTCTTATGATTTATTAGGTATATGATCCAATGTTACTATATATATTATTTCTCTATATTGTTTATGTTTATAATGATGAAATTTTTAAGAAAACCATTTTATTTCCATGGGTTAATCTTTGATGTAATTATAAATGTTTTAATGATATTGTGGAATACATATGAATGTATTATGATTATGTGATGGGTGTTTATATTATATACCAAGTATGGGTGGTCATTTTATAAAACAAGTATGGTTTGGTCCATTATATACATCCAATGCATTGAGTTTTGATGAATTAGTTAAGAAAATCCTAAGAGGTGATGGAGTTAACTAGATGGAAGTTACTCCTAAGAGAATGTTGGAAATGACTAGGTAGACATTTAAATTATAGGACTTAAACCAAAATAATAGTCTTTTGAGTGAACCTTGATTAAGGAGTTATTTTCTATTCTTATATGAATAAAAAAACTAATTTCTTATGCATATGATATGTTTTTATAGATCATTATTAATTTTTTATTATTATACACTCTTATTTATTATGTATTTTAATTATCAAAACATTATGTAATTATTCATGATTAATGATCTTTTACTAATTGGGTATGATTATTGTAAGTTTGATCATGTTATCATACCCTTATTCTTATCATATTCTCATTTATCATCATTGATTGATATCTCTTATGTTTACACTTATTGAAAATTTAAGTTCACCCTTTCTTATGTTTACCTTATGAAGGTTATAAATAAATGTTTTAAGTATAATATTTCTAAGAATGGTGATAGTTGTGAAGAACATAATGAGAAATTATTTAGATCTTTTATATACCAATTTGTGAATCCAAGTTTCCAAAGTCATTATACCTTTAAAGTTTTGGTGTGGATCATATTTTTATGTATTGAATATTCCTATAATAAGATGAAGTCTCTATGTATATAATGTTTAGATTGATATAGTTGGTATCATAGTAAGGTTTAGTTATTTTTAGAAACTAGTATGAGAAAATTTTAGTGATAAACCTTAGGATAATCCTAAGTATAGGAGAAAATCCTAAGTTATGGTAAAGAAAGGAGTATGGTTTTCCTAATAAAATGAATCCTTCTCTGGATACAAAAATGTATGTGGATTTGGAATAGATTCATCTAGGGGTAATAATCCTAAAAATGGTTGGTTGAGTATTTATTTTCCATCATTATGTTGTATGGTGAATTTTCTCTTACTGTGCACTTGGTTTGATGTCATGACCCACCTTCATCAAGATGAGGGAAGGGGTGGAAATGTGTCATGAACTTCCTTATTCAATATGAAAAAGAGATAATGACCCCCGATTCCTACCTCTAGTAGGCCCCGAGGTGGCGACCAACACCAAGGGTATACAAATATCACAAAATAGGAGGAATTACCCTTTTATAGTAACCAATATTAGGAGATAAGATGTATCAACCACAAAAAAACTCCAAGACATATATATAAAGGGATCCAAAATCAATCCCATATGAATGTTTAAAGTAAAATTACTATAAATATAATGAAAACTCTAATGTAAATACCAAAAGAACAAAGCTAAGAAGCGACACAACAACTATCCTGATGCCCAAGCTAGAAGGGTCCAGCACAGTCCGTATAATCTCCTTGGAAACATAAAAATATTTTTATATATATAGGGTGAGTATACAAGTATACTTAGTAGAAAAATCCAAATTCACTCATTAACAAGTGGGAAAAGTGTATTAATTCCCCTGTGAGAAAAAACACAGAAACTCAAAAGGACCTAACAAGGTATACTATCCACCCCAACCTCACCAAGGCATACTAACCAAATAATGCAAGTCAAGTAAAGTAAAGTAGTAAGCATGTTGATGATAGGGTACCTCGCACCAATTCCCATTGCTTAACTGTTCTTCCCTAATGATGAACATCCTAACACTACCATGCTCTTCAATAATCCCCATTGACATAACCTGCTCGCACACACCTGAACCATATACCACATCCCATCTACAAACACCTAGGCCACAACCACATCACATCCTACCTGCAAACACCTAGGCCATAAAACTACAACCTCATCCCAAAGACACCTGGGAAAGCAAAAAACATCTCATACTGAAGACACCTAGGAAAACACACCTCGCTTGCAAACACTCGGGCCTCAAAACTACACCACAACCTGCCCAAAGAGTCTTGGGCTACCAATTCCTAGAAGAGGGAGCAGATAAGATCCAATAACCAGCCATCCATACTCATACTATAATGTTGGTAAAAACACCCTCCCACATGAAATGGTGGTGTTCGACACATAGTGCTCAACTAGGGTGGGGTGCACATAGAAACTACAAGGAACTACAAGTATATATATAGGTACCAAACACTCAACCCAACCTATGGGTTCTCAAACAAACAACTTTCCCACAAAAAACTTCCCTTGATGCCACCTCTAATGCATAACCATACAACCATCCATAGACTTAATTCATAACCCCAGACAATTCATTTAACCAATTATCACTCTGCATTAAACAATTTATTTATTTATTTATTCCATCCATACCCAGGAAACTACCAAACACAGTACACCACAAGTAACATCATACCCCACACACACTTCAAAAAGGTATCTGGAAACTCTCGATGAAACATCCATGCAAGGTAACATTATCCTTCTTCAAAATTATCCCTCCCAAACCATCCTCGGTATCCCACTGCACAAAAATCACCACATCCATCAAAAAAAACTCAACTAGGTTTCAATCTCACCGCACAAACATACCATGCTCAATAACCAAAACACAACCCAAATTCATACCTAATATTCAACAAGTTCATCCATTCCATAATCAAACTCTCCAACCTAAGATTCCATTATACCACCTTTGCCTCCCCATACATGAAACCCACTACAATCATTACCAAATCCAAACAGAACCATACACAGTACATAACCACTCCTATCAAATAGAGTGTCTTAAGATTTGACCAAAACTATTCTTTAATTCCATTTTCATAATTCAGGGGTGATCACAACACATGTTTAATCCTGGGTAATCCATTTATTTAACTAGGAATACCTGATAAACCATATTTTCATTTTTACATCCATTCAAAAAAGGATCAATAAAATGTATAAATAATCGCCTATTTGAAAGAAAAAATCACCAACGGACATGATTTTCATAAGGATAAAACCCATATAATTCACAACAATGATCAAAGATAACAGATAAAACAACAATCATCAACATCATCTTTCCATCCCCTCATTTATTACTAAGGTAGCCAAACCTGTTATCATAACAGGTTTGTTCATATTCATAAAAACCTTAATTAATATTTTGATTCTACCATATTCTCAAAGATATATGAGTTTACCCACCCTGTATGATTCACAATTAAAAGAGAGACGAATGAATTCCTACCTCAAAAAACAGACGATTAACAACTCCTCCTTACGCCAAAAATAGGGGCTGAGAGCAGCATGAAGGACTTCAAGGGAAAACTTGACCGATGTCTACAACACATATGTGAATCCTTATGTAAGAAATGTTTTAGGTGTACTAATATAAATCTAAATGGTTCAAAGAAGATATGATCTCAACTTTAGAAAAATATAGATCCTATATCAACAGAAGGGAACGGTTTCAAGGGCCATTAAAGTGGGATCGTGGTCCAAACCCCAAGGCATATCCATTTCAAAGTATTTGGGGCCTTAAGATATTAAATATAAAATTAATATCCTTTAAAACTACTTCAAAAATGATAAAATGGGGTTTTAAACTTGATTTACGTCAAATAAAATGTAGGAGGGGTGAAACTGAAAAAATTTGGAAAAGATAGAAATGAATCATCGATGGGTGAGTCACTGGCAAGAGTCACCAATGAAACTCACCGATGTGAGTCATCGACATGACTCACCGACAGTGACACACCAATAGCGAGTCATTGACGTGATCCACCGACTGTGAGTCATCGACGTGACCCACTGACAATGAATCACAGACGTGAACCACTGATGCCTGACCTACGAACGCCTGACCTACCGACGCCTGACCTACCGCCACTGAGTCACTGACCTGACCTACCGACATGCATCACCGACATGACTTACCAATGCTAAGTCACTGATGCGACCTAATAACATTGATCCACCATTACAACCTACTGACGTTGAGTCACTAATGCAACCTATTGAAAATAAGTCACTGATGCAACCCACCGATAGAAAAATTATAAATTTTAGAAAACTCTTGAAATGAGATATTGTTTCCTCCCAAAACACCCCAAACACTGGATTTTGAAAAATTAATGGAATAGGAAGGTCTAGTACATTACATCAGATACCTCTTAAACTATTATCTCCCTTGATAATTCAAAACCAAACCGAGAAGAAAGAGGGGTCCAAAAAACCACTCGGTAAGATACCACTCAAGGATCTTTCTATACCTAAAACACTGAAAAGAATTGAACATCCTAAGGTCCAATGATAAACCACTCAACATCCAAAAACACCTCCTCTGAAATCTACTACCCCCAACCAACCATAATACACACCACACGAGCACCAAAACTACACTGTTCGTACACATGAATCAGGGAATTCCTTCCTCCATGTAAAGATATCATCTGCTCTGGACGGCACTAACTCGCCTATATGGGTTTAATCATATCAAAATTAATGCATATTAATTAGGAATTGGGTACTACCCTCCTCATGGTTAGGACTATATCACACATTATAGAATAAGGAAACAACTTGTCTCATAGAAAACAAGGTTCAAGGATTACATCACAAAGCAAGGCACGTTAGCAGAACTCAAAAATGCTCCGAGTACTAGGCATGAATATATGCCTCTCACTCCCAAGTACTCTCCTCTAGGACACTATGCCTCCACAACACACAAACCAAGGGAATGGTCTGTCCACATAGCACCTTCTCTTGATGATCCCTGACCTTTATTGACCGCTCCATGAATGTTGTGTTATCCTCGATATCCAAATATCCCTAGTCAATGATGTGTGAGTCATCATGTAGATACTGGAAAAATTGGGAGTTGTGGAAGACGTTGTGGATCCTATCCAACTGTGGTGGAAATTCAAGATGGTGTGCCACCTCACCAACTCATCCCAACACCTTGAAAAGTCTGATGTACTTGGGAGAAAGTTTTCTCCCCTTACCAAACCTATGCTACCCATGTCAAGGGGAAACCTTCAAGAACATGTGGTATACACCCTATAACTCTAAGGGCCTCCACCTATGATCAGCATACAACTTATTCCAGTCATGTTCTTCCTTCATCCTCTCACAAAAAAGTTACGCCTTCTCGGTTGTACTCTGCACCATGTATGGACCAAGAATAGTTGTATCCCCATCTTCTGTCCAGCACAAAGGTAAACAACATAGTCTCTTGTACAAGACTTCGAATAGAGCCATACCAATGGAAGAGTGACAGATATTATTGTATGAAAACTCTATCAAGGGAAAAAAATTCACCCAAGACCCACCAAATTCCAAGATTCAAGCTCACAACATGTCCTCCAATGTTTGGATAGTCCACTCTGTTTGCCAATTTGTATAAGTATAGAAGGTAGTGTTAAGGTGTAACTGAGTTCCAAAAGCACGTTGCAATAACCTTCAGACTCATGAGGTAAAATTTAAAACCTGGTCTGAGATAATGTATCTTAAAACCCCATGTAGCCAGACCACCTCATCCACATACCTTCTCACTAAGGCATCCACTACACTCGACTCCTTAATCACTAAGAAGTGAGCCAATTTTTTCAATCGATCCATGACTACCCAGATAGAATCACGGCCTACCTGAGACCTGGGTAATCCTATGATGAAATCCATTGAGATGTCATCCCACTTCCACTCAGGGATATCTAGGCGATACAATAAACTATCAAGAACATGGTTCTCATCCTTCTCCTATCAGTACACTAGGCACTTTTCCACAAACTCTGTCACTTCCTACTTCATCCTGGGCCACCAAAACTATTCCCTCAATCCATGGTACATCTTGGAAACTCTTGGGTGTACTATTAGGGATGATCTATGAAACTCATGGAGAACTCTCACATACATCGCCATTGGAACAAATAGCTTCTCACATAACAGCATCTGATTCTGACCATCCTTTGACCATTCCTCCAGAACATCACCCTAGTCAATGCGATCATGCATCACATCTGCCTCAAAGTCTCCCCAATGAGACTCCTCCACCTTATACCTCAAATATGACTACACCATCATCAAAAATAGACAGCCTATGTTGGCATCCATTCCAACATCTAAGTTAAAGGAACCCAACTCCTCCATCTTCCTCTAAGTATCCACAGATTCTCGAACTACCTCCTTTTGCGACTTCCTGCTCAAGGAATCAGCCACAACATTCCCCTTTACTAAGGTATAGGATATCTCAAAATCATATTACTAAAGAAAATCCATCCACCTCTACTTATACAAGTTTATATATCACTAGGAAAATATATACCTCAAGCTATTGTGATTTCTGAAGACCACAAATCACTCCCCAATGAGGTAATGTTGCCACAACTTCAACATGAACATGACCACCACTAGATCCAGATCATGGGTGGCATAGTTACATTCATGGAGAAATAACTTCTTAGACCCATAAGAGAACACTCCCCATTACTGCATCAGCACACACCCCAATCCTAGGCGGGAAGCATCACAAAACACCTCAAACGTCACCCCTTCCTTTAGAAACCGGAGCATTGGAGCACTGACCAACTTCCCTTTCAAGTAGCTAAAAGCTTCCTAACATGCTCAATCTACACAAAGTCTTGGTCCTTTATAGTTAGATTCGTCAATGGAGTTGCTACTCAAGATAACTTAGGTACAAATCTCCAGTAATAGGCTTCCAAACTGAGAAAATTGTAAAACTCTACCACATTTTTGGGTGTTTTATAGAAAAAAAACTACCTTAACCTTCAAAATTTCCACTAGTACACCCTATTTAGACATTACATGTGCAATGAAGTGTACCTCTTTTGTAAAAAAATTACACTTGGACAAATTTCTGTAGAGCTAGTGGCGTCAAAGGACCTCCAGAACAGTCCTAAGATGCTTGGTATTCTCCTCCTCTAACTTTGAGTAGATTATAATTTCATCGATGAATATGATGATGAACCAGTCTAGGAACTTATGAAAGATGGAGTTCAAAGTCCCATGATTACTAATGGTGCATTTGTAACACCGAACAGTATAACAACAAACTCAAAGTTCCCATATCTATACCTAAAAGTAGTCTTTGGGATGTCACCCTCCTTCATCCTCAACTAGTGATACCCAGACCATAGATTGGTCTTAGAAAACCAACTTGCTCCACTCATATGGTCAAAAATATCATCTACTCTTGGGAGAGGGTAATGGTTCTTAATAATTACCTGATTCAACCTCCGATAGTCTATGTACAGCCTCAGAACACCATATTCCTTATTTGCGAACAAGACCAGAGCACCTCATGGTGACACACTGGGCCAGATAAAGACCTTATTCATCAAATCATCAATCTGAATATGTAGCTCCCACAACTCAGAAGGTTCCATATGATAAGGATCCATCAAAATCAGAGAATCATTATACTGTAAGTCTATTCTGAAATCAACATTACGTTGAGGGGGTAGAGTCACAACCTCCTCAGGGAATACATCCAAGAATTCCCCAACAATTCTGGGAACCTCCTCTATCTCAACATCCATTGATTCCACTAACAGCTTGGACAACAAGGAAAGAAGAGGCTCCACACACCGACTTCCCATCTGACAACTCCGCTCACCAACAAAATCCACACATTATCCATCCACTTCTAAAAACATGACTATTATTTGGAAGCAATCAATAATAGCATGCACATATTATAACCAGTTTATGCTAAGGATGACATATTACAGTTTCATTTGTAATAGGAAAAGATCCCCATGGGACTGATGTGGCCCCAATATTAGTCTACATCCCCAAAAAATCAATCAAGTTCATCTGACCTCCGACTGGAGTAGTCAACACCAGGGGAATGGAAAGCCTCTCTATGTCTAGTCCCATAGCGTGGGATAGACTGGGTGCAACAAAGGAGTGCGAAGATCTTGAATCAAACAAGGTGAAAACAAGAGTACTAAACTAGCTGATCGTACCTCGAACGACCTCTGGCCCTACTAGAACTACTGCCTATAAATTGTGCAACTGACCACACCCAGATCCTCTACCCCTCTGTTGTTGACTACGTCTAGGTCAATATCCCTGAGGAACACCCTGAGGTCGGCCTCCACCTACTTTGTCTCCCCTCAGTGGATTAGGAGCCTTCTATCCCTACTGCTGAAACGGCCTGGCTGGAAACTGTTGCTGAGGCAGGTGCTAAACATTCCCACCTCCAACATACTGAGCTAAAACTAGGCATAGACTATGAAGGTGTCTACAGCCTCTACAAGTGAAACACCTTAGTTCCAAGCCTATGATAAAATCATAAGGAACAAAAGTTCAAAACTGAAACTGTTGAGGTCAACTCCCTGTTGGCCGAAACCTTGAAGGCCCTAGAACCTGAGACCCACTGCTAGAAGCCTTTCCATTTATAGAACCCTGTTGTCTCCCCTATCATAGTAGACTTCCTCACGAGTTCATATTCTCAACCATTTCTACCTTCTTCTATACCTCTAGGTATGTTGGAAAGGTGAAGGGAGTAACTACGTACTGGAGGGAAGGACAGAGTTCCTCCTCTAAGAGTCTCACCTGAGACTCCTCGTCTGGAAAGAGATCCAGAGTAAAGTAAAGTAGATCCTTGAACTTGATACCTATCTCCTGTACTGACATACTTTCCTAATGTCGGGAGATTAATTCTTGCCTCTTCTCAGCCTTCACGGTCGAAGAAATGAATTTTTCTCGGAACTTATTCTCAAAATCGACCCATAGAACATTGGTCTCCTTCCTCTCCATCAAGTAGAGAATCCACCACTGACATGTAGAACCCTATATCTGGCTCACCACCAGAGGAACCCAGTAATCTATCAGAGCCCAGATCATGCTGAAAGTGATCACTAGCTCCTCAAACCATCTCATCATCTCTTTATCATAAATGTTGCCTTTGTACTTTACCAGAGTCTTCCTCTATAAATAAAAAAGCATATTCTTCCACGAATCATACTCCCACATTGGTTCAACCCCCGTCAGTCGACTAGGTCATCCCGTGGAGCCTCCACTGCTCGTACCTCACACGGACGACGGTTGGGTTCCATAGTTGAAAAATTAAATAGGGAACTCCTAAGTCTAAGTAGTATGGAATTTATTTAGGATTAATTTTAACTCGTTGTTTATTTTAATTTCCAAAAATCCCAAAACAAACAAGAACACAAGTCATCATGATGCATGTACCATTCCTAGGATCTCTACCCCAAAAAATGGTGTAGCCTCACTTGGTTGTTCGGTAAGATCAGATTCCTTACATCAGATCATGAGGGGCCCTAAAATCTCATGTCCTAGCCAATCTTTCCTGGCCTATGTCACACACCAAGATAACCTAAAATTGTTTCCCTACCATCCAATGCAATCCCCATTGTTCCTAAATCCAAAATCCATCCTATCTCTCAACCATCACCTATGATACCATTCTGTCATTACCCTCCTTCATCAAGATGAGGTAAGGGATGGAAAATTGTAATGACCTTCATTATTTAAGATGAAAAAGAGATAATGACTCCTGATTCCCACCTCCAGTAGGCCCCGGGGTGGCAACCAGCACCAATGGTATACAAATATCACAAAATGGGAGGCATAACACTTTTTATAGTAACAAATATCGGGATATAAGATGAATAAACCTAAAAACAACTCCAATACATATATATAAATGAAGATAAAATTCATACATCATGAGAGTTTAAAGTAAAAAAGCTATAAATACAATGAAAAACTCCAAATAAAATAGCAAAATAACACAGGTAAGCAGTGACACAATAACTATCCCAACACCTGAGCTAGTAGGGTCCATCACGGTCCGTGTAATCTCCCTAGAAACCAAAAAACAATTTCATATATGTAAAGTAAGCATACAAGTATACTCAATAGGAAAAGACGAAGTCACTCATGCACGTATGGGAGAAGCATAGTAATGCCCATGTTAGAAAAATAGTAGAAACTAAAAAACACCTAACAAGGTATACTATCCACCCCAACCTCACCAAGGCATGCTCACAAAATAATGAAAGTCAAGTAAAGTAAATAAGTAAGCACATCGATGATAGGTTACCCTGAACCACTTCCCGCTGGTTAACTTTTCATCCCTAATGGCGAACATCCTAACGCTACCACGCTCTTCCACAAGCCCCACTGCCACAAGCTACCCGCAACACTTGGGCCACATACCACATACCTCCCATAAACACCTGGACTACTACCACATCACATCCTTCATGTAGACACCTGGTCCAAAAAACTATAATCTCATCTTGAAGACACCTGGGAAATCACAACACATCTCATCCCGAATACACCTAGGAAAACACACCTCGCCCGCAAACACTTGGGCCTCAAAATTGCACCAAAACCTGCCTAAAGAGTCTTGGGCTACCAATGCCTAGAAGAGGGAGAAGAAAATATCCAATAACCATCCATCCATCCTTCCATGGGGATGTTGGTAGAAACACCCACCCTCGTGAAATGGGGGTATTCGATACATAGTGATCAACTAGGGTGGGGTTCTCATAGAAATCATAGGGAACTAAAAGTATATATATGGGTACCAGACACTCAGCCCAACCTATGGGTTCACAAAAAAATAACCTTCCCACAAAAAACTTCCCTTACTGCCACCTCTATGCAAAACCACACAGCCAGCCACATACTTAATTCATAACCCCAGCCAATTCATTTAACCAATTATCACTCTGCATTAAAAAATCATTTATTCATTTATTCTGCCCCTACATGGGAAACTACCAAACACAACACACCATAAGTAACATCATAACCCACACACACTTTATAAAAGTCTCTAGAAACTCTGGGTGAAACTCCCATGCAATGTAATACCATCCTTCTTCAAAATTGTCCCTCCTAAACCATCTTCGGTAGCCTCACTATACGAAAAGCACCACATCCAAAAAACAAAAAAAACTCAACCAGGTTGTAATCCCAATGCACAAAAAGGCCATGATTAACAACCAAAACACAACCTGGATATAGACCCATTATTTAAAAAGTTCATATGTTCCATAATAAAACTCTCCAACCTAATATTACATTACACTATATTCATCTCCCCATACACAAAACCCATTGTAACAATTACCAAAGCCGAACAGAACCATACATAGCACATAGCCACACCTATCAACCAGAGTGTCTTCAGATTTGACCAAAACTGTTCTTTAATTCCACTTTTATAATTTAGTGGTGATCACAACATAGGTTTAATCCTGGGGAATCCATTTATTTAACTAGGTATACATGATTAACTATATTTCATTTTTTTAGCCATTCAATAGAAGATCAACAACAAGTATAAATAATCACTTGTGCGCAAGAAAAAAACAAGAAACAGCCATTATTTTCAGAAGGATACAACCCATACAATTCACAACATAGATCAAAGATAATAGATAAAACAATGATCATCAACATCATCTTTAGAGACCCTCATTTATTACTAAGGTAGCCAAACCCATTATCGTAACAGGTCAATTCATCTTCATAGAACCCTTAATTAAGATTTGAATTTGAACATATTCTCAAAGAGACATGATTTTACCCACCCTGTATGATACTCAGTTAAAATAAAGACAAAGTAATTTCTACCTTGAAAAACAGACGATCAGAAGCTCCTCCTTATGCCAAAAACAGGGGGTGCGTGAGTAGTATGAAGGACTCAAAGGGGAAACTCAACTGACATCTATAGTACAGATGTGACTCCTTAGGTAAGAAATGTTTTAGGTGTACTTATAGAAAATAAAAGGGTTCAAGGAAGAGAGGATCGTATCTTTATAAAAATCCAGATCCTATATCAATGGAAGGGAATGGTTTTAAGGGCCATTAAAGTTGGATCATGGTCAAGACTATGCATCTTGGCCATTTCAAACTCTTAGGGGCATTAGGATATTAAATATATAATTAATATCCTTTAAAAATACTTCATAAATGGTCAAACGAGGTTCTAAACTCGATTTAAGTCAAATAAAACATAAGAGTGGTGAAACTAGAAAAGTTGGAAATGACTCGCTGATGGGTGAGTCACTGACGTGACTCACCGACGCGAGTCACCAATGCAACACACCCAAAATGACTCATCTATAGAGATTAACTGACACGACACACTGATAGCGAGTCACTGAGGTGATCCACTAAAAGCAAGTCACCGACGTGACCTACTAATGCCTGACTCACTAATTCCCGACCAACCGACGCCCGACCTACTGATGCCCGACCTATCGATGCCTAACGTACCGACACTGAGTCATTAATGTGACCTACCAACATGAGTGACTAACGTTACCTAACGACACGAATTCACCGATGTGACCTACTGACACTAAGTCACTAACATGACCTACTGACATTGAGTCACCGAATCAACCTACCGATGATGCGTCACTGACGCGACCCACCGATAGAAAAACTAGAAATTTTGGGAAAACTCTTGAAATGAACTATCATTGCCTCCCATAACACTCCAAACACTGGACTTTTAAAAATTAATGGATCGGGGAGGTTCGAGCCATTATATTTGATGATCTCAAGGGATATTCTTAAGTCACCTCGCATTTTATTTATAAACCATTATAAAGGATCTGTATAGATAATGACCATGGATCATCTAGTTCAAACCTAAGGTGTAGTAGATTGAAAAGAATGTGTCATGATTTAGATATCCTATAAATGGTTTTTCCATGATTATATGATTTCCCACTATGATTATTATTTCTCATATTATTCTTTTTGGTTTCAGTCAATGGATAGAACTAGAAATAACTATATTAATGATGAATGTGATGGACAATGAAATGATTTTCCACCTGAGAAAGAAAATTTTATGGGAGCTGGAATGAAAAATATTTTCATTATACTTATGCAACTTTTTCAATACATGAATCATGTTGAAATTCCAAATGAGAAAATGATGAAAAGACATACTATTTAGTCCTTTATGAGGAAAAATCCAACTTATTTTAGTGAGTTCATTGATCCACTAACTGCTAAGTAATGGATCAGTACCATTGAAAATATATTTTCTATTTCCAATGATTAGAACATGAAAAGGTTTTCTTGGTTTTTTATCATTTAGAAGGAAAATATGATCAATGGTGGACCCTTATTAATAATAATAGGAAATAGTAATAAATTAACTCCATAGAGAGGGATGAGTTTATGAGATTATTTTTCCATAAGTACTTTCTCTATATTATTCATATGAAAATAGAGAATTAATTCCTTGATCTAAATTATAAGTATGATAAATATATTAGTACCTGTGAAAAAAAATTATAAGACTTGTGAGGTATGCTTAAGGTATTATCATTGAATTAGAAAGTAAGATTAATTTGTTCTTCAGTAGTTTAAAACCAAGTCTCCAAAGGGTGTTAGCTATAAGAAACTTTGGTAAGTATAAATAAATCATTTTATGTGTTATCAAGGTATATATGGATATTGGATTCACCCATAAATCTCATGGTTTTTTTAAGAAAAGAAAATGTAATTCAAAGTAAATTCTAATAAAAAAACCAAGGATGGGAGAAGATAATCCTTTCTTTATGTCAGAATTGTGGAAAGACACATGGAGGAAATTGTCTTAAAGGGACTATTAAATGATTTATGTTTATAAGATTAGGCCATCAAAAAAAATAGTTTCAAAGTGATGTTAAGAGGATAATAAATGAAAGTAACGATGAAAAATCTCAACAGAATGCACCACTCATTATCAAATGATACAAATGTAAGAAGTATGGGAATTATTCTAACCAATGCCCTAATACAATGGGTAACTCCTATACCAATTTTTGAAGTGGAATAATTAAAGTGCTTATGTATTTTTATTTTAGAATTATGTTATAGAATTATTTTATTATTTATATTCTAGTTTTAAGAATCATGAAATATATCAAGTTTTTTTCCACAGTAGTTTTTCTTAATGATTTGAAAGTATATGTTGAGTGGTATTGATAACCTAGAAAAGTGATTTAGTAGTGATGTGATATTTTTAGAAAACTTTTGATTAAGGAATATATATCCCTTAATATATTCTTAAGGTTGAGAAAATAATTTTTAGTGGGGATAAAGAGTTGATAGATATTAATAAATTAAATTGGATAGTACTGTTGGCCGTGAAATGTTTTAGTGATTTAATGAAAAAGTGATTCATGTTATCTTTGATGAGTTTATTACATTTTTTTGATTTATAGAATATATTGGATAATCTGTGATTTGATTTGATAAAAATGTATAGAGTTATATTTTGGAAGCATATATGTTTTCATTGAGGTTTTATGGTGATTCAAGTTATTAGTATGTTTTAGGAGAATATATGATCAGGGTATTAACATGTTTGGTATGTAACATGAAGATTTATGTTATGTTGTTTGGGGGTTAAATTTAACTTGATTTTGGAACCTTTGTGACCATTTTTCTAAATTCTTGGGTTATTAATTTGGTTAGACATATTTTTTAGGAGTTTTAAGGTTAACTATTTATTGAATATTTTAATTTTAACTACGGTTATTATTTTTGAGGTTTTAAAGATTAATGTATAATTTTATCATTTAAATATTTATCCATATTGGATAACTTGTGATAACCATTTTGGTTGTGGTAAATGTCTAGATATAAAAGTAATGACTTTTAATTGTTTTATATATCTTATTATCCATTAAAAGTTAATTTTAGTGCTTCATATGTAAAAATTCATCTTGAATCTTCATTTCTTAGAGTCAGGGATGAGATATAAGTGAAAATTAATCAAAGAACAACCAAAGGGTGAAATTATTCTTATAAAATAGAAATAAATCAATTAACCATATTTTCTTGTATTACATGGTAAAATAATTCCTCAACTCTAGGGAAAAAGATCTTGAAAATGAAAATGTTTTTTTTTATATCTATTTCTAAGGAGTTGATGGTCGCTTTCACCCCTCGCTGATTTATGGTTGTATTATCATTAAATTTCTCATGACCGTGTTCTATATCACTCTTTATTATTATTTGGACATTATATTTATCCTCCATGTCCATATTTTCAATTCTCACTAATGTTATTCTTATCCTATAACCTAATTAAGTTTTTTTAAGGTAAATTTTATGTTTCCCGCTTCCCTTTTTCAAAAAAAAAGTTTTATTATCCCTTTATGTGATGTGGGTTTTCAAAAAATTTGCTTTAAAATATTGAAACTTTAATTAAAAAGTTAAAAATTGTGATAATAAAATTTATTTGAGGCATGAAGAATTTAACACCTTGAAAATTTGGTTTAAAATAATATCGTGTTTGATAGCTTGCTTAACACGCAACACTGAGCTTTAAGTGAACTGCAATATACAATAAAAATAGAATTATTTAAATGTGATTGTTATAACCTAGTCATTAAATTAAAAGGTATGAATAGTGATAACCACAATATGAAAAATATTTATAAATATTTTAAATACTTAAAATCTATTTATTTATGTATAATAAATAAGAACTCAATTTTCTATAAAGTTTTTTTGTGCTTCAAAAATATGGTTTCTTCAAAAATTGTTTTAATTGAACTTTTTCACATAAAAATTATAATAAATTTATAACATTTTTAGAAATTTTATTTGAGTTAATTAATATCATTTTTGAAATTATCATGTCAGTATTAGCTTAGGGTGACTTTTTAATATTTTTCTATAAAGATTTATTTTATAGTGAATAGTGAGAAATGTAGATTTTTTAAAAACTATCATTTATTTTAATGTAAAAGTACCATTATGTTTTGAATTTGATATTAAATTAAAATAATAATCCTTTAATTATAAATAATATAATTAATTACATAGTAATAATCATTATATTTATTTTGGTCTAAGTTAATTTTTGGGCTTCAAAGCACATTTTTCTAAAAAACCTATTTTTACGTGCGCAATGTGTTTTCATATTAATAAATTAAATTAATCTATATTGATTAATTTTTTTAATAAAATTTATAGATTATATTTTCAATAATATATTTTAAAATTCATTTTAAAGTTTTTACATGAAAATTAATGGAAGAAAATTAGGTTTTATGCTTAAAAATTCATTTATCAAAAATAGGTTTTTGTTGCGGTTTATGGACTTATTTAAAATTAAATTATTATAATTATATAAATTT
The DNA here is from genome assembly GCA_963277665.1 of Viscum album. Classification (NCBI taxonomy): domain Eukaryota; kingdom Viridiplantae; phylum Streptophyta; class Magnoliopsida; order Santalales; family Viscaceae; genus Viscum; species Viscum album. The sequence goes on along the minus strand of OY728120.1, from coordinate 846,236,464 downwards.
AATCAGGTAAAGTTGATTATATATTTTTAATAGTCATAATAAATATAATTTAATTGGTTTAACTTGAGTTTTTTTCATAGTGAATAGTAAAAAAAGTAAAATTTTGTTATCATAGTTAAGGTTAGAACGGGTTTATCGGGGGGGTTAAACCAAGGGATAAGTGTAGTATTTAGGACCAAACCATTATAATTATTATTTCTTAAAGATATTTAAACCTTATATTATCCTAAATTATAATCTCTATCCACTTTAATCCCCTTTCCCATGAAAGTGACCTTATATCATTGAAATATTATAAGAAATTCCATATGTATCCCTCTCATCACTTATAAAAGGAAACTTTTTCTCCTCCCTTATTCACACAATTTGAGCCTTATATACTAGAAAATACCTACTATAAAACTTTAATAAAAACCTTCACTTCATCCGGATGTTATTTTTTTCTCTTAAGATAAATCCTTTAAGGCTTAAGGTGTAATATAAAGGAGGTCTCTCAAAGAAGAGGTATAAATCTTAACAAAGCTCTTTCAATTTTATTTCTTATTAAACCTTATATAAACATTTTTTATCTATAAAAACATGATTAATATATTATAATAAATATATTTATATTTTATTATGATTATGGTATAACCATTTACCACCTCATCTCCATTTAATGGGAAATAAAAGTATCACTCATGCGTACTTGTGGACTACCGTCTCCACGTAGCATTACGATTCATTTTCCATCACCATATTTCATGGGTGGTTATAATTATGGATTTAATATTTATGTATTATATTAATAACATAATTATTATTATTTAATTATATAATCTTATTTACTTTCTTACCTTTCGATCCATTGGTAAATGATAATGTTGCTTGTGCGTACGTGTGGACTACCACCTCCATGAAACGATGTGATTTATTTATCATTTGCGCTTTAATTTTATAGTAATAAGGATATATTTAATAAAAATATATTATATTTATGAGATAATTATTATTTTTTAAATTTTAATTATCATTTAACTTTATTTCATTCCATTCATCGAAAATTGGAATCATCACTCGTGTGTATGTATGAATTATTGTCTCCATAAAGTGAAGTAATTAATTTTTTATCACCACTTAATATGAATTCTTATAAATATATATATATATATATATATATAATGATTATATATTATAATTATATCTTTATTAACAATATTTGGATGGATTAACCATGTTCAAAGCGCAAGGATGATAACCGCTAAACTAAAACATACATTAAAAACAAAGCAATTAACAACTAAAATAGAGAATTTAATAGATAATAGTTAATAAAATGGAATTGAAATGATATAAGTGGATAGTGTATAATATTATATATATTAATATTATTATGGTATATAATTATAATATATCTAAATTTATTATACATAGATTTAGATCACTTATAAATCAAGTCGGATATAAGGTAAGGGTTTCATCTCAATTTCTGTTCAATGAGACATATTTTAATTTTATACACAAATTTATTAATTTTATGGTGTATATAATTCCCAAGAATTAATTTTGTAATAATTCATTATTTAATGAAATTTATTTACAGAACTATATGATTTTCAATCTTCTAATGACTTTCGATTAAAATATTACAAAATTAGTAAGGGTTCTTTGTCTCAATTTTGTTTTGTTGAGACATATTTGATGTTATACACCTATTTAAGTTTATGAGGTGTAGATAATGTTCCATTTAAAGGTTATAAAATGTTTTATTCATAATTCATGTTATATAAATTTATAATTAAAATTATTTTATCCAAGTGGGTTGATTCTAAAGTTACCAAAGTGGTAAGGGCTTATCATCTCAATCTATCTTCATTGGGACATATGTTATGTTAAAACACCTATATTATTTTATTAGGTGTATATAATAAAAAATTTATATGTTTTATCATGAATATCCTTATTTTCATGTTGTTTAATGTAACATTTGAAGTTATTTATTTATGAGGGCCATAAATCAAATGTATCCAAACTGGTAAGGGTTTTATGTTACAATGTATTTTTTACTAGGATTTTTTATGATTAAATTTTTAGATGATAAAATTATATTATATATCACTCCCAAATGTTATGTTTTTAATTCTCAAAAATTTATTTCTAGATATTAAATTTTTACCTTTTATTTTCCTCTCTTTATGTACTCAAGAGACTGAAAAAACGTTTTTAAGGAGAACTGACTTAATTTCTCTTTTTCATTGGGAATATTTTATTTCATGTATATATTTTATTTAAAATATTTTAAATAATGTTTTTATTATTATCCAAATATTTATTAAATTAATTTTTACACCTGTTTTACTTTTTATAAAAAAAATTAAGTAATCTTCTTTTCATTTTCTGAACAAGGTAATTTTAACTTTTTACAGAAAATGTGAAAGGAATTTTTTGTTTTGACGTACACCAAATGAGAGGTTTTACCTTACATCATGAATAATATTTTCTATAAAGATTACATTATAAGTTTCCTTGGTTGTTTTTAATGAAAATTTTTTCCTTAATATTTTATAAATTTTAAAATTTTAAATAAGTGAATTTAAATTTAAAATGGTATTTTCTCAAGAAATGTTCCAGTGATATTTTAAAGGTATTTTTCATCCATAACAATATACTTTTATTTTTCTTATAATTTAATGGGGATATGATCCAATTTCATCATATTTATTATTTATTTGGATGGTTTATGTTTATGATGATGAAATGTTTATGAAACTCTTTTTCCTTCCATGGGTTATGATTTGATGTAATGATAAATGTTTTCATGATCTTGTGGAATACATACGAATGGATTATGATTATGTGGTGGGAAGTTCCGTTATAAACCAAGTAAGGGTGGTTAAATTATAAACCAAGGATGGGTGTATTTGGTATATCTCTCCAATACATTGGGTAATGATGATAGAGTTGGGAAACTCTTAAAAGATGATGGAGTTAACTAGATGGAAGTTATTCCTAAGTGAATGATGGAAATTAATGAGTAGGTATTTCCATTTTGGTAATTTATCCATAATGATAGTCATGGGACTGAACCATGACTAAGGAAGTGATTTTATATGCTTATAACTTATTTATTATTCTTATGATATGTTATCATGGCATGTGATTTATTTTTTATGATTCTGCACTCTTATGTATTATGCATTTTGATTGTCAAAACCTTATTCCATGATTCATGTTTAAATATATTTAACTAATTGAGTCTTATTATTGTAATTTTTTATCATGATCTCATACCATTTTTATTATATTATTCTCACTTATGATCATTGATTAATATCTATTATGTTTACCATTACTGAGCATCTGATCTCAACCTTTCTTTTGTTTCCCTTTCCCATCCAGATAATTTAAAAATTGTATTTTAGAAAACACTTTTTAGGGAAAGTAAGAACCCAAAAATATAACCTAAAGAACCAAGTCTCAAATCACATAATAAATAACCAAGCTATTTTATAAAATATTAAAATATTTGAATAAATCACCCTATGTAAACTCCATGTGATAAATGTTACCTTCATGCCTGAATCATCTTTTATGAGATTCTCAAAGTGGTAGGACATATTGTCCCAGGTCTAAATATATTCCTCCATATTTATTTTTCCCTTGTTTATTTCGTATACCTATATCTGATCTTTTTTGTTTATACAATTAGTTTTCTTGTCATTAATATCAACTCGGATCAATCTATCGTACATTCTATCAACATCTGCCTTCGAAATGTTGATATTGAAATATTCCTCTAACATCTCTTCCTTAAAATGAAGAAGAATCTATAGGTCAGTATCCTCCTTCCATGTATCCTTTTGGACACCATTAAATACCTTTGTTTTCGACAACCATTTAGGATATTCTAACCTAGAAGCTTTATTCTCCTCATCCTTATCACTAACAACCTAAACCATATCCCTAGTGGGTATTACCGGAACCCCTATAATTATACATTCCTAAACTGTCGATGGATCCGACCTTGCCTTTACCTCGGTTTTCAGGATTTCTCTATCTGATTTGGTGACCATGGGCTTCATAAGGTTGGATTAGTCTTTTTTTCTTGGTTTTTTTCATTTTTTTTACTGGAAAATTTACAAAAACAATATTACCTTTCTTTCCATTCCTCAAGACACACCCAATGGATATTAATGTATATTGATCTTGCATAAAATCCAAAGCTGATTGGGTGCCTATTTATTTTCACTCAAAAGATGCTAGTCAGCATGAAGTAAGATTTTTCTCCCTTCAAAGGAATAATCTTATTATTACTTTTAGATTTGGTTTATTCCCAACCTTTAGCATCAACCTTTCCCATGCTTTGTTCTCCTAACAACTGGAATCTATTATGAAGATCAACTTATGTGATCACCTTCTTCTTAGCACCACCAAAAGAGGGGGATAAGATTATAATCAATGAATCATTACAATATATACCTCTAGGTCTATCTTACTCAAGGAGGATTAGCTTGGAGCACCCTAGATGGATACTATCTTGGGATCTATTACCTTGAGCTGTAGAGAACTCGCTAGACCCTGCACCCAAATCCGGAGGAGTATGAGAGGTAAAGTCCACTATATTAAGGATTTAGGCCTTGTCCCCAGCCTTGGGGAATACTCCTAACAAAGTTCCCTCACCCCTTGGACCACCATAGTTAGTACTGAGAGAGGCCACTCCTAAGATGACCTGGTCTACATAAGACTACTTCTAATGATTTTAAAAGGATTGGCTCGAAGGGAAGAACATCCTATAAAAAATTAAATAGGTTTCAATATGGGTTCCTAGTTAGTGTAATTATCCTATAGACTAAATAGGGGCATTGGGAGGCTTGGTACAGATAATAATGGAGGTACAATGGAATTCTGAAGGTTAATCCAATGAGGTTTCAGGTTGTGACTCTAATGAACTAGGGAGCCAACTACTTCAGACTAAGGTTGAAAAGAAGAATTCTCAATGAAACCAATTGAATTATAATTTTCCATACGAGCAACCAACATAGCAGGAGGACAAATTTTGTTGCAGACTCCCTAACTGAAATCAATTCTCACAATGGTCGGTCCATAATTCAAACACCACCACTTGATGGTGTCGTAAATCCTCTCTGACTTCAATTTAGACATCCTCAACTGGGGGATTGGACACATCCACTTTAACATATATGAATTATGAAATGGGATGGACCATGGATTTGGTCATTTTTTTTAAAGAATAGGAAATGACCAACTAGATTGTCAAGCATTCAAAGGATGACTAGATTTTGGAAAGGGAGTGGCAGCCTTGGGAAATGTACCCATATCTTCATATATGTAGGGTCCTTCTATATATATAAATTGTATGTTCATATAAATAGAGATAAATGTTATCCTTCAATGAGTCATGGGGATTGGGATCAGGCTAAAGTGAGTTCATCTTCATCAGCATATTAAATCAGCTTGTGATGGGAATCTAGGAGACCAAAAAATGATCAATCCTTTAAACCCCAAGAAGTGTTGATGAACTAGTAAAAGGTGTTTTTTGATGGATGACTCTATCCAAAAAGAGAAACCAGCGAGAGGAAAATAAGGTCTGAAGCCTCAAAAAAATATTGAAGGGAGAGGGGAAGCTAGTAGATCCCATATTTGAGGAAGGGGACTTTAGGGATCATCAAAATGGGGGTAAAAGTAGGAAGGGAATAAGGATTGGTGAAAGTTAGTAAGGTATTAGAGTGTGATGGTGATAAAGGAAGACCCCCCCCCCCTCAGTGGCTGGCAGGCGGCAGTTGGAGCAGCCATTGTTGTGAGGAAAGTAACACTAGGGAATTTCTCTAGCATAAAGGATCTGTGAGGAAACTTCTATCACCCCCTTTCCCTTCCCTAATGTATAAATAAAGTTTTTAGGTATGGTATTTCTAATAATGGTTCTATTTGTTAAAAACATAATGGGAATTATTATAGATCTTTTATGTAAGATTTATTTATGTTTCCAAGTTTCCAAAGTCACTAAACCTTTATGGTTCTAGTGTGGATTATATTGTTATGTATTGAACATTCCTCTAATAAGATAAATTATTTATGTATGTAATATTCAGGTCTCTATTTATAATTTTATTTCATGGAATAGTATAATGCACAAATACTTTACCATTAATAGAAATCCAATCCTGTGAGAAGGTTATCCTTCCCTAGAATGGATCGCAGTGATATATTTTAAGTTGTGTGGGTTCCATTACTATAATAAATAAGAACATAATTTTAGTACTTTATCTAGATTAATAAATTAGATAATACTATTTAAATTTATTAATCTCATATTATTTTATCAAAACCTAATATTCCCCACCATTGGTTTCAAAATATCCCATCACATGGATATTATAATGGAAAGGATCTATATCCCCCTTCTCATAACCCATACATGGGCCTGACAAGATATTTGAATAATTTTAAGTAGGTGTAAATTTCCAACTGCATTAACTTGCAACTCCTTGATCTATTGAGTGGAATCCCCAATAATAAAATCATGAATAAGAATTTCTTCAATTCTTTGCCTCTTAGTTTCACTAAGACTTTCTTGGGAAGTCTACCCTTGATGTGAACTAATTTTATTTAACCCAAAAACTCAAGTTAAAATTACCCAATAATTGAAAGCACCCTGACTTGGGTCGATCAAGCACTTCAAAATATGGTTCATTTTTAAATATGTTATTGGAAGGTTATAAAAAATTAATATTTAGTTTGTGGGATTTTTATATTTATGAGTAAACTGCCCATTTTATCTTATTACAGGCCTATTAATATTGAGTGGGTTTTACTTAAGTGATTAACCATGTCTAGATAAAGTTTACATGCATTATAATATTTATTTTAATTTCATCTTGTATTCTTGTTAAATAATTAGTTTAATGATTTAAACATTCATAAATAGTTAACCATGCAACTGAGAAAGAAAATAATAAAGTGGTATGACCAAGATCTTTTCTAATATTTGGTTTATCTAGTAGATGATTAACCAACCCTTTACCCAAGGGGATTAACTCTTAGAACCATACCTAGTTTGAGTTGCATCATTCCACATGTTCTCTTGTGTACTTCCTGGATTAATTTCTCCTTGTCTCCAAACTTTAAGCACCTCCACTCACCTAGGATCTTCATCCATTAGAAAAATTTACTCACATGCAGGTGATAGGAACCAAAGGATTGGTTAAAGGGGTTTACATAAAAGAAACCATGGGAACGCAATCCCTTACAAAATGAGAGGAGAGTAATGATGTACAATCCATTTTTTAATTTAATTAATTATTATAAAACCATGAAATGATAATAATTTAAATAAACCAATCACATACACAGTCCAGTATAAGCTCATGGTCATCCACATACATGAAACAAATATGCAAAAGTATATTATCTGGAATTAACTTCTATTCATCCATTATTATTAAGATAAACACACTTAAATTAAATTAAATGGATAGGGTATACGCCCCTTTATTAAAAATAAAAAAAGAAAAAGGGGGCCCTTTTGTACTAGATTTAGGGGTAACATGTTACATGGAATGAAACCCAAAAACAAATAACTCAAAGGGCCAGGAATAAAAATCCCAAAGGATAAAAATGGCTCAAAAGACCATTGGCACAAAGACCAAATAAAATTACCCAAAGGGCCCAAACAACCCAAATAAGAAACTTAAGGCACAATGGCATCAAAAGGTGTAAAAGAGGGCCAAAAAACCTAGTTATATCCCATAATGGCCATAGCCTACACCATGACCTTCAATACTTCAACAACCACACCATCATCTTCACCCTAAGTACCATTGCCTCTAACATTACAATTTCCAAAACTTCCTCTAATGTCGCCAATAACCCCATTGACCCTATAGTAACCCTGAACCCAATAATCCCACTTCCCACGACATTTGTGACATTGAATACTGATAGGGTAATATAGAGAGAACTAGAAGAGAACCCTGAACTGAGGCCAAAATGTCAATGGAATCTTGTTCCAAGCACACTGAGGGAACACAACCTCCAGTCATCAATGAAAACCCATATCAGTTCAACCAGTGAAGATGAAGCGGAATGGAGCTGCTACACCATCAACAAAGATTCCCTGGTCAAGATTCAAATATACACAACCACAGTCTATATCTACAGTATCGATCAATGTCAAAGCATGCAAGGAGAAGGTTGGAGGTGAGCAGTTTCACATGGAAGTAAGTCTACATTTATGGCCATATAAATCAAAAGAGAACCAAATAAATCTGAAGATATTTGATTAAAATCCTATATTCATGAAAAATGTTTGGAAGAAAAAGATAACAATCCTTGTGGTGATGAAAAAGAAGCATCGGAAGAAGTGGAAGAGAAACCATTACTAAGATCTCCTAAGGAGAGAGAACCCATCTGAGATCACCATACTAGAATTTTTTTTCAAGGTATCACTATGATTAAATTAATTTAATTAATTATATCTATCTTAATGACCATATGAAGTCACTTGGAGATGCCCATCATAAATTAAACATGGAAAATAAATATATTGAACAGTAATTACAGATAATTATATTAAATAAATTAAGTATTTATTAATTTTGAAAACCTTATTATACAGTCAACACATCATATTCCAATAGTGTAATTATGTTTTTAAGGTTGAAATTAATTATTATTTATGTAATTTAATTTTATTCTTTAATTTGTGACTACATGATGTGTATTAATGAGCTATAAACCATGTTTTTCACTTATTGTGTGTCCATGTAACCTGCTAGTTGAATCGGTATGTTCTTCGAATGTGAGGATTAATGATTCACATGGAGTGTACATGATATACACACCTATATCTCATTAATGATGTAGTATTAAAGTCTCAAATGGTGTATTACACATATTTTACCACACGTTTGGCATGAATTTCACCGCTAAATTTTGCAGACTACATGGTGTGTATGCCAGCTACACATTTTGTGGTTTGATAGACCATGTGTCAGGATGTCCTAGTCAACACGTAATGTGCATTAAATGCACCACATGTTATTATTTATCAGTGCATAATCTATCCCATGACACATTTAGGTGGAGTGAAATTGGGTACACGATGTGTAATTTCAGTCACAGGCCATGTATCTGTGTCTACCAGCTAGAATCCTCAGCACCTCCCAATGGTATCATTGATCGTTCTTTGTATGTTCTTAATTTTTTTAAGATGATATAAAACTTGAATAAAGCTTTTTAATATGTCGAAAACATGTTAATTAAACTTTATATTAAATAATAAATAAAGTATAATTGAATGACTAACAAAAAATAATATAATTGATCAATAAATGGTAAATAATTATAACTTATTATGTGATACCTCTTATACTAATTAAAGGTTCCAGGTGCAGTAGAAGTTTCGGGCAGGCTGTAACAAACTTGTATTTTTATCATAATCCATGATTAATATATAATATACATGGAAAAAAATGTTCATAACCAACTGAATTAATATGAATATTAATTGAAAATAACCTAGAACCAAGAAGTGTGGATATTTTCACATATAATTTCTAATTGATTTATTTAATTAAATAATTGACTTTGTTGAATTATTTATTCTTTTTTAATGATCGGATGATGACCTCTTGTCATACCATCATTTCATTGGGGGATTTAAGAATATTTCCACTAGCAGTGATCCACACTTTGATCGTCATTATAGAATCCTCTAGGTGCTAGCATGGATGGTTATAATACTTGTGATGATCGATTTTGATCACAACTGAATCCTTTAAGATGATAGGTATAAACTCTGGTGGAGGAGAAGAAAATATTTTCATTCTTTAAAGTGTTCTAGGGTAAATCTCTCTATAGATTAAGATAATTCTCTCTATAATTCATTATGTGAAACAAAATAATGTGGCTAACTTATCAAAAAAATGTTATAAATGGGTTTAAATAGTGCTTAGGTTAGAAAATAATAATTTCATGAGGGCCCTTATTTTTTTATTAATCCCTAGAAAACCCCGTGTCTAAATAATAATAGAATAATTATTATTTAATTGACATGCTCTAAAATTGCAGATAAAAAAATTGAATAAATAAATTACTATTTATTAAAATAATATTTAATATGGCATTTCTCATCAGACCATCAAACTCGGTCTGACAATCTTTAATATTTATCAGCTCTTGAATAATATATATTTATATAATTAATTAAATATAACTACATTATTCACTAATAAATATATAAATATTATATTAACCAAATTAGTGAATAAATGTTAATTAAATATTCATGTAACTAAATAAATAAATTTTTTACCTTGTGAATAAACTATAATGAATAAATTTTATGTATTCACATAATTAAATCAATAATTACATGATGAATAGATATTTATTAAATATTTAAATCACATATATATTCTCTTGAATGACTGGTTATTGAATATTTGAGATCAAACTAACATGAATAATTATTAAACTATGTGTGGGAATAATATTTATCCAGTATGTTAAATTCATATGGAATTTAATGAGATTCTAAATACACTTAGTGTGTGACTCTCTAGGCCCATTTTTTAGTGGCATTAGGCTACACTACCTAAAGTTCCATATTAGCATCTAGAAACACACTAAGCCTCCTATAAATAAATAATTTAACATTTCAATGATATGTAACCTTTTAATAATGTACACTATGTAATATAATCATTTTATCTTGATATCTCTAATCAAACAGGTTTTATACTAGTGTTATCAACCTGTATGTTTGATGTCACTTTCTTTAACTTTCTGGAAATAAACTCAACAATATAATATCATTCCCATGGAATTAATTAGGAAGTTTCATTCCCATCAAAGGGACTGAGATATCAACTTACATTAAAAATAGAAGGGGAAAATCATTTCTCATATTATTCATTAACACAATTTCAGTTGTGATGCACCCAATGTATCCTACTTTGTCTCTAGCATATGTCATTGGAGTTTTCATCAATACATAAAATTATGATACTCATAAAATGAATTAATAATAATATTAAATTCAAAGGATCACTCTACACGTTCATAGATAAGAACATCTAATGACATATATAAATGTGGATTTCATATTGGCGAGTTTTATTCTCATAGTCATGCACTAAAGATTAACAAGGGTATACGCCATGATAAAGTGTATCAAAGTACCATGAGTCTCCATAATTGATAGCCTAGGTCATTTTTCTCCATAAAATGATATAATTTAGATATATAAATTATATTTAAGAATACTATCATGGAATTTCTAGGTTATCATCATAGCGGGGAACTATTATGACCATTCATTGTGACAAGTACACTTAGGTCATTATCACATACTATATCACGTAGAAGAACAATCATGATGTGATGAGAACTTTATATTAATATCTAAACAAATGGATATTGGTAATAATAAAGTATATAGAAGTTGGTTCCAGGGCACCAACTCTAACAATATTTTTACAATGAGGTAGGATAATTTGGGTGCATCGCAAATGATGTTGTATTAAAGAATAATGTGTGGAAGGATTCGTCCCTTATTTTCTTTAAAATAATTTTATATCTTGGGATATTTTATGGGAATGGAACTACTAATTAATTCCATATACATGGAATTCTATTAGCAAGTTCATTTCTAGAAATTCAATAAAAGAGACATTGATCATATAGGTTGATAACACTAGTGTGCGACCTGTTCGATTAGAGATATCATGATAAAAGGGATTATATTACACAATTTGTGTTCATATTAGGTTTTATATCATTGTGATATTAAATTATTTCTCTATGTGTGTCTTGGTGTGTTTCTAGATAATAACCTTGGGCTTTAGGCAATTCTATCTAATTCCACTGAGAAAGGGTCCTAGAAATTTACATGCTAAGTGTATCCAGAACCTATGTTAAATTCTATATGAATTTAAAATATTGAATAAATAGTACTCTCGTACATAGCTTAATAATTATTCATGTTTGGTTGATCAAATATATTCATCAACCAGTTATTCGAGAGAATATTACGTGAGTTGAATATTAAATAAATGTTTATCTAGCATGTAATTATTTATTTAATTACATGAATATACAAATATTTATTTATCTATGGTTTATTTTCAAGGTAAAGAATATTTATTTATTTATTTGTGTGAATATTTAATAGATATTTATTTTCTAGTTTGGTGAATATTATATTTATTTATTTATCAATAAATAATGAAATGATATTTATTTATTAAAAAAATCGGAATTATTTAGAGTGATAAATATTGAATAGAAATGGTGAACCGAGTTTAATAGTCCAGTGAGAAATGAAATATTAAATATTATTTAAATACATGTTAATTAATTTATTCAAGGAAATAATATTTTTCATCAGTGATTTTAGCGCATGTCAAGTAAATAATAATATTATAACTATTATTATTATTATTATTATTATTATTATTATTATTTGGACATGAGGTTCGCCAAGGATTAATAAAATAATAAAGGTCATTGTGAAATTATTTATTATCTAACCCTATGTCTATAAATACCCTATTATTTTATCCTCTAACCTTTTCAAGTCTAGCCCCCATTTTTTACAACACATTCTAGAGATAATGCTCTCAAACCCTAGAGATCTCTTCCTCTTGAATGCTAATAACAACGAAGAGTGATTATAATCCTCCACTGGAGTGATTCTTTCTTTCCTTGAAGGATTATTTTTTGATCAGTGATGATCTATGAAAGAATTAGAACCATCCAAGCTTGTACTAGAAGAATTCTATGACAATAATTGGAGGTTTGTAGAAGACATGTGAATCACAATTAGAGGGAATCTACCATTGATTCCTATAATGTAATGGTGGTACGATAAGAAGTCTCAACTGAATAATTGATGAAGAGAGAAATAAAATAGGATACAATTCCTTATATTTACCCAAATTAATTATAAAGTATATGTGATGATCCTATCTTGTGGATTGTGTAGCTGTAATTCATTTAGTTCATATAAGAAATATGAAGAGGTTGATGAATTTCCATCATTGGACATGGACCTGACCACTTTCATTGCACCCCAAAACCTACTAATTTCCATTGGTTTATGGCCTATTGAAGGTGGTTTTAGAGGGTAACACCCACCTTGTCGTCAATCTAGGCAGGGTCTTGAGGGGTTCAAGTTTTGTTAGTGAAAACTATCTAGTGAAAGTCGTCAATCATTTTTGTAATAGACAGTGATACCATAGTGGGTGTTAGTCAAAAAATAGTAATAGACCATAAATTAAGAGAATTAAATCAATACCATAAATTTTTATTTATCCAATGATACCCTTTATGTAACTCCCTAAGTTTTTATGAGTTAATTATTCTGAATAAATTAAATTTCTTTGCGGGAATCCATTGCATGCTACAATAAGTTATAATTACTTTATATGCAACACCAAGTTATGATTTCACTACACACAACACTTATATTAGATTTATTAACACACAAAACTATTTTTTTATTTTTTTACACATAATATAGAGTTCCTTTGATAGATTACATTACACGCAACACTGAGTTTTACCAAACTACAATATACTATTAATATTGTTATTAAAATATTGTTATAGTTATCTCCTAACCATTGGAATGGAAGATATGAATAATATTAACTAAATGATAAAAATATGGATTAAACATGTTTATAAAATTAATTTTTTGGTTATCAATTAATTATAAATGAAAATAAAAACCAATTGAATATAAAGGAATTGATTTTATGGAAAAAATCATTTTATGCTAATAGAGGTGTTTTATCTTAATAAATTAAAATAATCACTATTAGTGAGATATTTTAATTAAATTTATATATTATAAATTAAACATAATGTTTTTACATTCATCCAATAATTTTTATAGGCATAAAATAAGAACAAATCCAAATTTAGGTATAAAAAGGCTATATTTTTCTAAAAGGCGGTTCTGTTGCCTTTTAATGGTAGACTTGTTTTAAAAATATTTTTTTACACTTATATAATTTTTATTTGAAACAATAAACTTGATTTTTTAAATAGTAATATCAAAATTTACTTTGGGTAAATTTTTGTTATTTTTCAGAGAAGTTTCATTTTTTAATGAATAGTGAAAAACACCAAATTTTAATTGAAAACTGCATTTTTATCTAATTTATTTATATAGTTAAATTATATTTTAAATTGTTTTAAAAGTTTATTTAGATAAATTATACATATTTTAATATAATTTATTTCATTAGAATCAATTTCACATTGAAATTGGATATAAAAACATTTCAAACTTTTGAATATTTTCACTTTAAAAACTTGTTGTCTCATCCTCTCTATGGGATTGATTTTAAATTAATTTATGCCACTTATGTGTTTATAATTTGTAAAAATGGATTCCATATTTTTAATAATAATAATTTATAATTTCTATTAATTTGAACTTAGTTTTTGACTAAAAATATTACTGAAAATAATTAAAATTAATTACAGTGATTATCTAAAATATACCATTATTGGAGGCACGTGATGTAAGGTAGATCTATCAATAGTGTTTACCTTTTTATATTTACAAGAATATCTCTCCTCCACTATAAAAGGGCACCCCCCCACACACACACTTTATTACACCTATAAAGCTTTTTTTATTGTCCAAAATATGCCCAAATAATCTCCCAAATTCCCAAATCTCAACCTAGGAGCCTATATTTGGGAAGAAAGCAAACCAATGAAGTCCTTTTGTGAAACCCAAAAATAGTTACCCGAAGAAGAGGTAACATTATTCAACAAGCACTTTTGTATTATTTATTTCTACACCCCATCAATTATTATTATTACATGATTATATAATAACCTTATTATCCTAAATATACTGATATTTTGTTATGTTAAGGGTTATTCCTACACCTACACACACTTCTATCAAATAAGATATGCAATCATCATTCATGTGTACGGTGGACTACTGCATCGGGAACCAATGTCGTTCGTTCTTCCATTAATATATTTAAAGGTTGGGAATAATATTAGAATTTATATATTTATATGGTATATATGATATGTATGGTTTATTTATTCTTATTTAATTATTTTATAACACATACCTTCATACGTTTCATTTTCTAGTAATATGATAACTTCGTTTGTTGATGTGTGGACTACTGCCTCCTCAAAGTGATGTGATTCGTTCACACTTTACATGGAATGTATTAAGCATGGGTTTAGTAAAACTATATGATATAAATGAAATAATAATTCTACTATAATGATAATATATATATATATAGATATACATATATGACATTTACTTTCTTTCTTTCAATACGATAATAAAAACGTAAACAACATTCATGTATACGTACAGCCTACCATCTCCATAAACGGTGTATTCCATTTCATTTTTATATATTTTATATATTATTATAAATAATTATATATTGAATATATATGATAATTATATCATTTGTACATTATTTAAATAATCAAATCATGATCTAAGTAATAGGATCAAGAATAACATTTCAAAACATATACGAGAAACAAAACGGTTATTACCTAAAACGTAACCTTAACATGAAATTGTTAATAAATAGGTAATATAAAGTCATAAAAAAATAATATATGGTATTATATATAATAATATGGTTCTCTGGTATATTTATAATAAACTTATATTTATTATATAGGATGTTTGAATGTGTATGAATAAAGTCAAGACTTAAGGTAAGGATTTTCTCGTATCACTTTTATTAATGTGAGATATATGTTATATTCACCACTTATTCTTGTTGTGTGGTTTATATACTTCCCTATGAAATTTTATATCATGAATTTACTTTATTTAATGATATTAAAATTTTCAATTGATTTTTTTATTTAATGTATCTCATGATTCAAAAGTTACTCAAATAGTAAGGGCATTTCTAATTTCACTTTTATTTCTGCAAAACTTATATCATATTCACCACTCATTTATTTTGTGTGTTGTATATATACTACACATGAATGTATTATATGATTATTATACTTATATTTATGGGTATTTACATATCCATTTTATGATCTCTTTTTCATGGGTTTTACAATTCAAAAGTTACCAAATCGGAAAAGTAATGTTGTCTCAATTTTCCTTATTTGAGACACAAGTTATGTTATGAACCTACACCCTTTTAAAATGTGTATATACTACACTTTGACATGTTTTATCATGAAGATACTTATTTTCATGATATTTTGAGCTTAATTTAATGTTATTATCTCACGTTTATTATGATTCAACATTTCCAAAGTGGTAAGAGTTTATTGTTACAATCTCATCGTTTATCAAGATTATTTATGATTATGCATATGATGATCAAATATTATGATCCATATCTCAATAATTTTCATGAATTTTATTCTCTTATGGTTATTTCCTGAGAATAAATTTTTTTTCTTTCATTTTCCACTCTTTAGGTATTCAAGATTATAAAAATAACTTTTCTATGAAAAATCATCCTTTCAGTTAAAAACAAATTTACTTCTAAAATAATATTTTATAAAAATATTTTCAAAAATTATTTTAAATGGTATTTTAAGATAATTATCAAATAAAATTATTTTGAAATATTTTTATGTTTAATAAGTATTTTAAATGGTTTTAAAATTTAATTTTATAAGTTTTAAATCTATTTTCAAAGGAAAAAATTTCAAAATGTTTATGTTTTAAAAAAGATGTTTTCAATTTTCAAAGTATATTTTCCTCAAGAAATGTTTTAAATGATTTTTCAATCTTACTTTATAAGTTTTGAAACTGGATTTCAATGAAAATGATTTTTAAAATGTTTTATGTTTTAAAATTTGATTGTTAAAGAAAGGTTATTTCCCTTAAGAAATGATCTAATTTATCTTTAAAAATCCTCATCCATCTAAGATGAAATCCTTTGATATAGTTTTTGATTTACCGGGCATATGATCTAAGGGTACCACTCCTATTCTTTCTCTAAATAATTTTTTTTAGCATGATATCTATGAAACCTGCATTCATTTCGTGGGTTATATGCTTATGAAACTCACTTATTTTCACTAGTTAAATGCTTATAAAACCCACTCATTTTCACATGTTATGAATTGATGAAATGATTATGAAACCTGTATCTTTTACATAGGTTATGATATGATGACATGTTTATGATACCCATTTTATTTCATGAGTTATGATATGATTTTTATGAAATTTATCCCTTTTTATGGGTCATGATATGATAAATATTTTATTATCTTGTGACACGTGTATGTATGATTTCATTATGTGATGGGTGGGACCAATATCCCCCTCCAATGGATTGGGAAAATATTCATATCTCATGAGATAAAATGGAAAATAATTTGATGGTCTTGATCCATAGTGGGAAACTAGTGTGTCCAGATCCATAATGGGAAAAATTTGTGTCCTAATCTACGATGGGAAACAGGTGCGTCTTGATCCATAATAAGTAATAGGTGTGTCCTGATCCATAATGGGAAATAGGTGCATCCTAATCCACTATGGGAAACTGGTGTCTCCAGATCCTCTATTTTGATGGTCTTAGTAGTTAACCTTGACACGTGAAATGGTTTTCTATATTTTTGATGGTTCCTGTAACACCCCATGGAATTTAAATAATAATTTATCTTAATTACTTATTTAAATTGATGTTTTTTTATTGATTAAGAAATGTTTTAATGAAAGGTTTTAAAAACGAAAATATTCTTTGCAAGAAATATTATTTTACTTTAAAAAATGTTTTTTTAATAAGTTAAAATATATTATTTATTTAATGTTTTGAATATATTATTATTATACACAATATATTATTTTTTTTAATATAGTATTAATTTATTTAAAAGATTATTTTAATATAATTATGTTTACTTGGTCTTTTTTGAAAAAATATAAGAATCAAATAAATAAATTTATTTAGAACTTAAAATGATTACATTTTAACACATAAATAACAAAATGTGTGATACTAATTATAATCTTACCATTATTTTGAAATAAATATAATATGTTTTAATATTTTAATGATAATAATAATAATAATAACAAATATGGGTGAAACATTTTTTTAAGAAAATTATTATTTTTAATATATCAAAATATATTGTTTTTTTTAATTATAAATATATATAATCATATTCTTACTAAAAACGAAATATATATATATATATATATATATTAAAATGTTATAAAAAGTCATATATATATAACATTTTTTTAAACGTGGTGTTTATAAAAAAATGAAATATGAGAATTAAAAAAAAGAGAAATAAAAAGTCAAAAAATGATATAACAAATATATATAAAAAATGTGAAATGATTGAATAAAACAATAAATAATATATTATTACAATAATATATTGACAAAATATGTGAGATAGAGGCATGGAAAAAAAGTCATGAAAAAACATATGTAAAAGAAAATGGTATAATTGTAATGATGACATTGAAAAATAAAAAAGTGTGAAATATGAATGATATTGAAAAAAAAAGAGAGATAAATTATTTGACTTGACAAAAAAATAAAGGATATTAATATAACATGACAATATAAAAGGTATAATAATATCAAATAACAAAATATAATAATAATTATAGTGACAAGAAATCAAAAGTGTGATTTAATTTTTGAGTTATTGACACACATAGATGCCTAATCAATATATAATATAATTATAATAAGTGTAATGCAACAAATAAAACAAAAATAAGAGTCAATGATTTGCATAAAATATATAGTGGGATAAGCTTGCGCAAAAAGCTTAAAATTTGCATCATTTGTATGAAATCAGATTCAATAAAAATATATTTTTTTGTTTACATGTACAGTAGAATAAGAATTATATAAGGGGCATACCTTGGGTGTTCATCAAGGGATCCCAATTAGTTTTTTTGTGAGTTCGTTAGGGTCTGAAGTAGCACCGAATGGTTTTTTGATCTTATGAGAATCGAGAAAGGGTTTTTTTATCCAAACATTATTTCTAAAATTTAAGTATGTGAGGGTTCATTTTAGTTTTCAAAATTTTTATTATTTTTAAAAGGTGTTATATGTGTGTGTGTGTGTGTGAACATACATATATACACATATACATCAATCCATTTTTGGTATATGTGTGTATATATATATATTGGGTTTCTATTTTAAAAAACTTATTCCTAAAACCTATGGTTGTAAGGGATTATGTGTTCGTGGAATTCCTTTAAGGAAATAAAATTACTCATACATTTTCAAATTGATTTCCAATTTATTTATTAACCTTTCCTATTTTTCAAATGTTAGTTTAAAATTATGATTTTATATTTATACTTGTTTTGTAAGGGAATAATTATTTTCAATTATAACTTGTAAGGTATTTTATTATATATATATATATATATATTTCTAGTTATTGAATTTTGAAAATTAAAATTGATTTGTGTTGAAACTCTTATTCTAATTGAGAAAATTAGGTGTCTGGGTGTAATTAAATTTATTTTCAGTTTTTGGGTTTTGGTATTTATTAAATTTTAGAAGGATATGCATCAATTATTTATTTTTTTCAAAAATTATTATTTTACTTCTCAAAAATGTTAATGGATATTACATTTATATATATATAACTAAGTATATTTTTTTAAAATACATATATATATATATATATAAATATGTGTGATTATGTAAGGGTGTATCTATTTTTTCAAGTATTGTTTAAAATTAATTTATTGCGGTATAATGGAAGGTTTCATTAAAAACCTCATTATTTTCAAGAATTAGTAATCCTAAGTATGATTTCAAAACAAAAATTCTAATTACACATAAGTATTTAACAAATTTTATGTTTTAATATGATTTTATATTAATTCTGTCAATCAATATTTTCATTTATCAATGTTTCACTCAACCGTGTATTTAATCCACAATGATGAGTGTTGTAAATTCAATGTGAATATGCATGTATATATATTTATATATATGAATGAAATTTTTATTATCACGTTTATAATTTTATTGTCGATTTATCGTCATATTTCAAAAAATGCACATGACATGTCATCATGTTTTATCAACATTATAAGTGTCATGTCTTCATATAAACATGGTCACATGTTATGCTTATCATCGACACCTGTTGTGTTTAAAATAAATTTGTGGTTTAAATTTTAAATTTTAAAGTTTTAATTTCAAATTAATAAGTACATTTTCTTCAATGAAAGTTTTTTATTTTAAAGGTCACTTTTATAGTTTTATGTGCGATACATAATTAGTTATTGCTTAAGAATGTTATAAAGTGTGAATGGTAATTTACTAATGTTATGAGAAGAATTTATATTTTTCATGTCATCAACCTATGCATATAATCAATTAAGAAATTTTGTGATCAATATATTCAAATAAGATACAGTTTTAAATTATCAAAATTTTAAATGAACTACATGTGTTAATAAAAGGTATTTGGAGTACATGGATGATTAAAATTGTTAATATTTGATGAAAAGTTAAATGACATGAGTTTTGGTGTTATCAAAACTCATTAGCGATTCCTAAGAAGAGTTTTAAATATATATATAACAAAGTTTATGTTTTAAATTTGATTTAATATTAACTTTTCCAAAGGATATTCTCATTTATTGCTATTTTTTCTAAAACATAAATTTATTCTGTGATCATGGGTTTTATGAATACAACATGTATATATATAAACCTTTATGTATATATGTGTATATATATATATATATTTATGGTAAATATTAAGTTATTTTATTTTTAAAAAAATTAAACTCATGGTATATATATGTATATATATATATATATATACAAAGGATATTATGTTTATTGACATGTTATAATACTTAATGTTATATTTTTAAAAATACGCATAATATGTCGTCGTGTTATTTTAAACTTAAGGATGTCGCATCTGCATACGGTTGTGGCCATGCGTCGAGTGTAATAATGACACATATTTAGTTTATAATAAACTCATGGATTCAAATAAATTTTTCGAGATTATCAAGCACATGGATTTCTTCAAGAACTGAAATTTTTTATTTATAATTTTATGCATGGAACATATTTATTTATTGTAAAAGATTATTTTGAGGAAAAAACTATATATATGAATTTTCTATTAAATGTGCATTTATTTCATTATTCATTTTATTAATGTCTTACCAAAAAAGACAATAAATTTAAGTATGAGATGAATCTTTTTATTATAATATATGGATTAAGAAATAAACTTTTCAAGGTGGTATAAGACACTTTGGATCATTTAATGAATTTATTTCATCTATGACTAAGATTTAAATAAATCAAAGTGGTATGGGACACTTTGGTTTGTTTAATGAATTTATTTCACCTATGATAAAGATTCAATTAAATCAAATTGGTATGGGACACTTTTCTTTAAAGACATATTTTTATTAGACATATGAGGAATGTATATGACTTATTATGTGATGGTTGAGGCCCACTATAGCCTCTAGATGCATCAGTAGGTCTCATGAGACAAACTAGGTCATGGAACGAGGCCTTGATAGAATGGTTATGTATTGTCTTGGCACGAGGCCTTGACAAAATGTTATGAATGTCTTGCATTATGCATTCCATCATAATGATTATAGTAAGTGAAATTCCATGTGATTATTCTATTAGATGAATAACCATGGTTAAGAATCATTCTCATATGAACATGTATTAATCAGTTATACATTTTCAAGTGCACATGGAATAATTTTGTATACTTATGTATATCATTTATTAAGAAGGATTAATTGTTCATTTACAATTCATAAACAAAAATTAGGAACTTATTTGTTATTTCATGGTTTTCATACATGTGTTTTGATGTTATTTTCTATGCAAATCCAAACAAGTAAAATTTCATGTGCAAAACTGTATCTGCACGCCTGGCATGTCATACATAATTAAGTATGGTCATTATTTAACTTATAAGTGGTATTTCATGATTTTTTCAAGTATGTTCATATTTTATAATGCATTTTATTTGAAACTCTTAAGTACGTTTAGCAATTTTATGCATGGGTTTATCCTAATGGTTGTTTTAAAATCTTTCAAGAAAATGGAAATGACGTGATATGGGAAATGTTAATTTCATGATTTAAAGCATGTGTTCTTAAATAAATGCTTTAAAGAAAAATATATTTCTCAATGGTTTTTTTTTGAAACTTCTTATTGGACATTTTCAATGCTCACCCCTTGTTTAAAATTATCTTTCACGGGTCACTTTGAAGTCCAAAGCTGGATGTCATCATTTTTACGCGAGCGTAAGTGAAGTTTGGCTTTTGTTTGTTTAATTTTATTGCAACTCTGATAAATTATA
Source organism: Viscum album (assembly GCA_963277665.1). NCBI lineage: Eukaryota > Viridiplantae > Streptophyta > Magnoliopsida > Santalales > Viscaceae > Viscum > Viscum album. Next base: position 846,214,117 of record OY728120.1, on the reverse strand, counting down.
AGCTTGTATCTAACTCTCCATAACCTAAACCGATAAAAGTTCCTATACTATGTAATACTTAAGGATGGTTCCTTATAATTGGTGTTAGAGGAATGGTCTCGACAACTTTGGAGATTAGATATTGTTGAGTCTAGAAGTTTAACGGTTCTAGTGTTTTTTTTAATTCTGAAGATGGAAATTCAGAATTCTCTTTAGTCTGATGAAATGAATTGGGAGGACACAATTCTTTTAAGGGGGGAATAATGTAACACCCCACAAAATTTAAATAGTAATTTATCTTAATTAATTATTTAAATTGATGATTTTTTTATATATCAAAAAATGTTTTAACGAAAGGTTTTACAAACTAAAATATTCTTTGCAAGAAATATTATTTTACATTAAAAAATAATTTTTTTAATATATTAAAATATATTATTTATTTAATTTTTTGAATATATTATTATTATACACAATATTTTTTTTATATGTTATTAATTTATTTAAAAGATTATTTTAATATAAATATGTTTAATTAGTCTTTTTTGTAAAAATATAAGAATAAAACAATTAAATTTGTTTGAAACTTAAAATGATTACATTTTAACACATAAATAATGAAATGTGTGATACTAATTATAATATTACCATTATTTTGAAATAAATATAATTTTTTTAATATTTTAATGATAATAATAATAACAGTAATAATAAATATTGGTGAAACATTTTTTTAAGAAAATTATTATTTTTAATATAACAAAATATATTTTGTTTTTTAATTATAAATATATATAATCATATTATTACTAAAAAACTAAATATATATATATATATATATATTAAAACGTTTTAAAAAAATATAAATATATATATATATAATGTTTTTTTAAACGTGGTGTTTATAAAAAATGAAATATGAGAATTACAAAAAAGAGAGAAAGAAAAGGTCAAAAAAAATAATGAATATATATAAAAAATATCAACTGATTGAATAAAACAATAAATAATATATTATTACAATAATATGTTGACAAAATATGAGAGATAGAGGCATAGAAAAAAAAAGTCATGAAAAAAAACAAACGTAAAAGTAAATGTTATAATTTTAATAATGACATTGAAAAATAAAAAGTGTGAAATAGGAGTGATAATGAACTAAAGAGAGATGAATTATTTGAATTGACAAAAAAATAAAGGATATTAATAAAACATGACAAGAGAAAATATATAATAAGATCAAATAACAAAATATAATAATAATTATAGTGACAAGAAATCAAAAGTGGGATTTCACTTTTGAATTATTAACATGCATAGATGCCCTAATAAATATATAATATAATTATAATAAGTGTAATACAACAAAGAAAACAAAAATAAGATTCAATGATTTACATAAAATATATAGCTGGATAAGCTTGTGCAACAACCTTAAAATTTTCACCATTTGTATGAAATCAGATTCAATAAAAATATATATTTTTTGTTTACATGTGCATTATAATAAGAATTATATATGGGTCATACCTTGGGTGCTCACTAAGGGATCCCAATTAGTTTTTTGGGAGTCTTTTAGGGTCCAAAGCAGCACTGGATGGTTTTCTGATCTTATGAGGACCAGGTAAGGATTTTTTTTATCCAAAAATTATTTCAAAAACTTAATTATGTGTGGGTTCATTTTAGTTTTTAAAATTGTTATTATTTTAGAAAGGTTTTTTTTGTGTGTGTGTGTGTAAATGCATATATACACATATACATCAATCAGTTTCAGTATATGTGTGTATATATAATGGTTTCCTATTTTAAAAACACTATTCTTAAAACCTGTGGTTGTAAGGGATTATGTGTTCATGGAATTCATTTAAGAAACTAAAATTACTCTTGAATTTTCAAATTGATTTCCAATTTATTTAGTAACCATTCCTACTGTGAAAATGTTAGTTTAAAATTATGATTTTATATTTATACTTGTTTTTTAAGGGAATAATTATTTTCAATTATAACTTATAAGGGATTTTATTTTATTTTTTATTATATTTATAGTTATTCCAATTTATTTGTGTTGAAACTCTTCGTCCAATTGAGAAAATTAGGTGTAGGGGTTTAACTAAATTTATTTTCAGTTTTTTGGTCTTAATATTAATTAAATTTTAGAAGGATGTGCATCAATTATTTATTTTTTCAAAAATTATTATTTTACTTCTCAAAAATGTTAAGGGATATTACATTTATTTATATCAAACTAAGTGTATTTTTAAAAATACACACACACACACACACATATATATATATATAACTATGTTTCATTATATAAGGGTGTATCTATTTTGTCAAGTATTGTTTAAAATTAATTTATTGCAGTATAGTGGAAGGTTTCGTTAAAAACCTCATTATTTTCAAGAATTAATAATCCTAAGTATGATTCCAAAACAAAAATTCCACTTACACATAAGTATTTAACAAATTTTATGTTTTAATATGATTTAATATTAATTTTTACAATCAATATTTTTATTTATTGATGTTTTTATAAACCTTGTATTTAATCAAAAATGATGAGTGTTGTAAATTAAATGCCAATATGCATGTATATATATTTATATATATGGATGAAATGTTTATTTTCACATTTATAATTTTATTGTTGAATTATCATCATATTTTAAAAAAATCACATGACATTTTATCATGTTTTATCAACATTATGATTGTCGCGTCTACATATAAACATGGCCATGTGTTATGCTTATCGTCGACACCTATTGCATTTAAAATAAATTTTTTGTTTCAATTTTAAATTTTAAAGTTTGAATTTCAAATTAATAAGTACTCCATCTTCATTGAAAGTGTTTTATTTTAAAGGTAACTTTTATAGTTTTATGTGTGATACATAATTAGTTATTGCTTAAGAATTTCATAAAGTGCGAAGGGTAATTTACTGATACTATGTGAAGAATTTATATTTTTATATCATCAAACTATGCATATAATCAATTAAGAAATTATGTGATCAATATATTCACATAAGATACAATTTTAAATTATCATTTTTTTAAATGAATTACATGTTTTAATGAAAGGGATTTGGAGTACATGGATGATTAAAATTATTAATATTTGATGTAAAGTTAAATGACATGAGTTTTGGTGTTATCAAAACTCATTAGTGATTCCTAAGAAAAATTTATAAATATATATATATATAACAAATTTTATGTTTTAAAATTTATTTTATATTAAATTTTCCAAAGGATATTCTCATTTATCGCTATTTTTTCTAAAACATAAATTTATTCTATGCTGATGATTTTTATGAATGAAACATGTATATATATAAACGTAAATGTATATATATATATATATTTATGGGAAACATTAAGTTCTTTTATTTTAAAAAAAAATTAAACTCATGGTATATATATATATATATATAAAGGATATTATGTTTATTGACATGTTATAATACTTAACGTTATATTTTTAAAAATACGCATAACATGTTGTCGTGTTATTTTAAACTTAAGGATATCGTATATTCATACAGTCATGGTCATGCATCGAGAGTAACAATGAAACATCTTTCATTCATAATAAACTCGTGGATTCAAATAAATTTTCCAAGATTATCAATCACATGGATTTCTTTAAGAACTAAAATTTTTTATTTATAATTTTATGTGAAAACATATTTATTTATTGTAAAATGTTATTTTGAGAAGAAAAAATTATATATATTCATTTTTTATTAAATATAAATTTATTTCATTATTCATTTTATTAATTCCTTACAAATAAAGACAATGAATTTAAGTATGATATGAATCTTTTTATGATAATATATGGATTAAGAAATAAACTTTTCAAGGTGGTATGGGACACTTTGGATCTTTTAATGAATTTATTCCATCTATGAATAAGATTTAAATAAATCAAAGTAGTATGGGACACTTTGGTTTGTTTAATGAATTTATTTCACCTATGATAAAGATTCAATTAAATCAAATTGTTATGGGACACTTTAATTTAAAGACATATTTTTATTAGACATATGAGGAATGCATAGGACTCATTATGTGATGGGTGAGGCCCGATATAGCCTCTCGATGCATCAGTAGGTCTCATGAGACAAACTAGGTCATGGAACGAGGCCTTGATAGAATGGTTATGTATGGTCTTGTCATGAGTCCTTGAGAGAATTTTATGAATGTCCTACATTATTCATTCTCTCATAATGATTCTATTAAGTGAGGTTCCATGTGATTATTTGATTTGATAAATAACCATGGTTAAGAATCATTCTCATATGAACATGTTTTAATCAATTATACATTTTCAAGTTCACGTAGAATAATGTTGTATACTTATGTATATCATTTATTAAGAAGGTTTAATTGTTCATTTCCAATTCATAAACAAAGGTTAAGAACTTATCTAACATTTCATGGTTTTCATACATGTGTTTTGATGTTGTTTTCTGTGAAAATCCAAACAAGTAACATTTCATGTGAAAAATTGTATCTGCACGCCTGAAATGTCATACATAATTAAGTATAGTCATTACTTAACTTATAAGTGGCATTTCGTGACTTTTTTCAAGTATGTGCATATTTTATAACGAATTTTATTTGAAACTCTTAAGTAAGTTTAGCAATTTTGAATATGGGTTTATCCTAAAGGATGTTTCAAAATATTTCAAGAAAATGGTGATGAGATGTTATTAGAAATGTTAATTTAATGATTTAAAGCCTATTTTTTTAAATAAATGTTTTAAATAAAAATATATTTCTCAATGGTTTTGTTTTGAAACCCCTTACTGGGCATTTCCAATGCTCACCCCTTGTTTAAAATTATTTTTTACAGGTCACATAGAAGTCCAAAGTTGGACACCATCATTTTTACACGTGATGAAGCGAAGTTTGGATTTTTTTTTGTTTAATTTTTTTGAATATTTGATAAATTATAATCTTGTATCTAACTCTTCAGAACCTAGACCAATAAAAGGTCCTCTTTTGTGTAATTTTTAAGTCTGGGTCTTTATAGTTCCACACATATGACATGAGCTTGTGGTTCATGATTTATTTATAGTGATTTATCACTCTTATGATTCATGTCTTATGAACTATCAATCTTTATTCCATGAATCATGTATATGATCTTTGATATGTAGGGTATGATCTTGAAATGTTATTCTCCCATTCTCTTACCCTTATACTCATGTTATACTTATGTATCTCCTTTATTTACCCTTTCTGAGCATCTGATCTCACCCTTTCTTATGTTTCCTTTCCCCAAGTTATTAAGAAGGGTTTTAAGTAAGAGTACTAAATGAGAAGATCTTTGTGGGAAACATTAAAGATCTTTCACCAAGCTAGAATATTTTTTTCCAAGTTTCCAAAGACACTAAACTATTATGGTCCTTAGGTATGTAATTTTTTAATATGATGAATAATCATCTAAAATGATATAATATCCATGTATGTTAATCCTAGTTTCTATAGTTGGTATCAAGGAAAGGTTTGGTCAAACTTTGGAAACTATTATGAGAAAAAATTAGTGAGATCCCTAGGGATATTTCTAAGGATTTTTCTAGTTATGTCTCTATGGATAAGACTAATGTGTCATGATTTAGGCATCCTATAAGTAATTTTTCATGATTATGTGGTTTTCTAGAATGGTAAGTTTTGCTCACACTATGCTTTATGCTCTTAGTCAATAGTGGGAACTAGAAGAAACTCAGTTAACATTGAATTTTTCAGATGTGTAAAGTATGGGCATTATGAAAATTGATGTCCTAAGTGAAAATATCATGAAGATAATCTGGAAGGTGGCATGAGTATTGGTTATACTACTAAAGATAAAGAGACTAAAAATGACATGTGAAAGGTATGGGATGTTCTAACCATATTGATTACATTAAATGTAATAATAATGATTAAATTAAGGTTGATGAACCTTGAGACATGATTCATATTTCATATTCTAGTAAAGTGGTATTAAATAATAAGATAATTAATCCTTAAGTAATGGTTTAATAATAATATTGGATTATTTTAGTGTATATGTATTAGAATTAAAGAATTATGTTATATGAATCATGAGGTATATGTTTTTCATTAAAGATTTAAAAGGATATGTTGAATGGTTATGATGACCTAGAAAAGTGATTTAATGGAAAGGTGGTATTTTTTTTAGGGAAGGTAACCCTTAATGTTTTCCTGATGTTGAGAAAATTTTGTTTGGCTTGGATAAAGAAATGATTGATATGGATAAAGTAAATTGGATAGTATTGATTACCATGGAAATAATTATTGATTTGTTGAAAAAGTGGTCTATTTTATCATGGATTATGTTTAAAAACTTTTTTATATTTAAATAATATAGCCAATAATCTTTGGAATAATAAAGCATGCATGTTTTCAATAAGGTTTTATGGTAATTTAGGTTACTACCATGTTTAAATAGAAAACATGATAAAGATATTACCATGTTTTTTATGTGACAACCAAAAGCTACTTTATGATATATGGTGGATCAATGTTAAGCTAATTTTGGGAAATTCGGTGACCTTTTTTCTAAATTTTTTGATTTTCATCTTCCAAAAGGGTTATAAGGTTAACCATTTATGGAAAATTTAAGTTAAACTTTGGATTATGTTTTAGAGATTAAGGTATTATCTCATTATATGAATATTTATGAATATTGGATAACCTATTCCAACTATTTTTCTATGATGTAAACTAAATATAAATGGAATGAATTATCATTCTACCCCATGATCTGTTAGTACTTTAGAAATGAAAAATTCACCTTCATTTCTTTGAGTAAGAGATAAAGTGGAAATCGAGCAAGGAACAACTAAAGGGTGATATTATGCATATGAAAAGTAATGAAATAAATTAACTATATTTCCTTATGTTCTTAGATGGTAAAATAATTCCTCAACTCTAAGAAAAGTATATTGAAAAATATTTATCCTAATACCTTTGTTTTTATTGGACCGATGGTCTTATAAATCATCACAAATTTATGGTTTTGAGGCCCTTAACTTTTTATTGATAGTTCAATTTATTGTGATCTATGACCTCAATAATTATATATAATTATTTATTTTTTTCTTCCATGATTAATCTTACCTTCCCACCTATGTTATTCTCTGTGTAAACCTAGTTTTGAGTTAGTTTGGGTAACTGTTATGTTTTCGACTTTCTTTTCTAAAAGGAAGTTTTAGTATTCATTTTTATGATGTGGGTTCCTATGAAATGAACTTTCAATTATTATAACTTTATTGAAACACAAAAATTTTGATGGAGAAATTCAATTTAATGGGGGTATAATGTAACACCCTAAGTTTTTATGAATTAATTTTTTTCAAATAATTAAATTTCTTTACTCGCTTGCATTGCATGCTACACAAAGTTATAATTGCTTTATACCCAACACCAAGTTATGATTTCCCTACATGAAACACTTATAATAGATTTTGGTACATGAAAAACTATGTTTTTCTTGTGTCACACACAATTATGAGTTCCTTTGATAGCTTGTGTTACATGTAAGACTGAGTTTTACCGAACTACAATATACTATTGATATCATTATTAAAATATTATTATAGTTATTACCTAGCTATTGGAATGGAAGATATGAATAATATTAACTAAATGATAAAAATATGGTTTAAACATTCTTATAAAATAAATTATTTTTTTATCAATTAATTATAAATTAAAATAAAAATCAATTGAATATAAAGGAAGTGATTTTATGAAAAAACTATTTTTATGCCGACAGAGGCATTTTATCTTAATAAATTAAATTAATCACTATTAATAAGAGATATCAATTAAATTTATATATTATAAAAACAAATAAATTTTTTAAAATTCATCCAATAATTTTGATAGGCGTAAAATAAGAACAAATTCAATTTTAAGCATAAAAACTATATTTTTCTAAAAGACAGTTTTACCGCCTTTTAATGGAAGACTTGTTTTAAAACTAATTTTTGAAACTTATATAATTTTTATTTTAAAAATAAAACTTTATTTTTAAAATTGGGATATCAAAATTTACTTAAGGTGAATTTTTGTTATTTTTCAAAGAAGTTTCATTTTTTGATGAATAGTGAAAAACATTGAATTTTAATTGAAAACTGCATTTTAGTCTAATTTATTTATATAGTTAAATTTTATTTTAATTTTTTTTAAGTATATTTATATCAATTATACATATATTAATACAATTTACTTTATTTAAATCAATTTCACATTGAAATTGGATATAAAAACATTTCAAACTTTTGAACATTTTCACTTTAAAAACTCATTGTCTCGTCTCGTATGTGGGATTGATTTTAAATTAATTTTTGACAATTATGTGTTTATAATTTAGAAATATTTATTCCATATTTTGAATCATAATAATTTATAATTTATTATAATTTAAAATTAGTTTTTTACCAAAAATATTAGTGAAATTAATTAAAATTAATTACAGCAGTTAGGGTAAAAATGAGTTTACTTAGTGGTTAAACTTTAAGTATCCAAATAACCTAGAAATTTGTTAAAAATTCCTTTTATGTCCATATTTATATCATTTATTCCCTTTTATTGAAAACAGACCATTATTGGAGACACATGATGTAAGGGAAACCACCCAATAGTGTTTACCTTTTTATATTTACAAGAATGTCCTCCTCTACTATAAAAGGGCACTCACCCCCCCCCCCTCACTTCATCACACCTCTCAAGCCATTTGTCCCATAAAACACCTACCAAAATAAGATCTAATATTCACTAATTTCAACCTATAATCCTCACTTTGGGTAGAAAGAAAACCAATGAAGTCCTTTAGTGAAAACCAAAAAGAGTTACTTGAAGAAGAGGTAATGTTCTTTAACAAGCACTTTTGTTTTATTTCTTTATCCACACAATAAATTATTATTATTACATACTTATATAATAACCTCAATATCATAAATATATTGATATGTTTTTATGTAAAGTTTTTTATCTAAATATACACGCACTTCCATCAAATGGGATACGCAATCATCGTTTGTGTGTACAGTGGACTACCACCTCGCGAACCGATATAGTTCGTTATTCCATTACCACCTTTCAAGGTTTGTAATAATGATGGAAATACTATTTTTATATTATATATGTTATATTTATTATGTCTTTATGTGTCTTAAATTATTATATAATGCATACCTTCATGTTTTCCATTTTGGGGTAATATGATAACTTCGTTTGTGGATGTGTGGACTACCGCCTCCTCATACGTTCACACTTTACAAGAAATGTATTAAGGATGGGTTTAGTAAATGTATATGATATATCTAAAATAATAATTATACTATAATGATAATATATATACATATATACATATATTTCATTTACTTTATTTATTTCAATATGACAAGAAAAATGGAAATAATGCTCATGTGTACATACGGTCTACCGTCTCCATAAATAGTGTATTGCATTTAATATTTATATATTTTTTAGATTATTATAAATAATTATATAATGAATATATATTATTTTTTACCCTCTATGATATAGTGGTTTTCATAATCATAAATAATGTCAATCTACAAATTCTATTATTTCATGCCATTTAATATCTCTAAGTAAATCAATTATGTCATATTGTGCAATACATTTCAATAACTCAATAAACTATATTTATGCTTAAATATATTTAAAAGTGTATATTTCCATGTACTTATGTATATCACTTAATTTGGTTATGTTCTGGTTAGGGAAAACACTTTATGAGTTTCTCACAGTTTTTGGCACCGTTAGTTTTGATCGACACACCGACGATCGACTCACCAATGGACGACACACCGATGATAGACTCACCAATGGATGACATGTCGATGATCGACTCACCGATGGATGACACGCTAATGATCAACTCACCAATGGATGACACGCCGATGATCAACTCACCGATGGATGACACACCGATGATCGACTCACTGATGGACGACACACTGATGATCGACTCACCGATAGTACGACATGATTCACCGATCACAATTCACCGATGTTGATAGACCGATAGCACAAACGACTCACCGATACACTAAGTCACCTATACCGATGGAAATAACTCTCTGATACTTGGATTCACTGATGCTGACAGACCGATGCTGACAAACCGATGGTGACAGACCGATGAAAATGAGTCACTGATACTTATGACTCAATAATAGTCATAAATATTGTTTCAAATTTATTAATTCAAATTTATTTCTAATGGTCATATTTATACAAATTAATGTTTCTGACATTATTTAATGTTATAGGTAGGACTATCTGTAGACTGTACGAGGTACATGCACGTGGGGAGATCTTCATGCATGCTGGACCTTGAAGTATAAAAGGATTACAAGATAAACTATACAAGGGTGTGTGAGATAGACCTAACGAATGTGATAAATTTTGAAAATAGAATAACTCGAAAAGTTGTGTTCAAAATTCCAAGAACTTAAAGCTAGAGTACACAAGGAGTTCAATAATACAAGAAAGAACCTGCTTAATTTCTCTAAAGATCCTAACATCAAAGAGCTGAACTTTTCACACATGAAAGCTAGAGTACAGAGGTTGTAATACTCTATTCTGAATCCATCTTAAAAAAGAGGAATCGAATGTCATTTTCTATCCTTTAATCTAGTCTAGAGCTTCACTGCATAACACAAAGAGATTTCTAAACTCTATTCTTCATTTATAACTCTATTATGGTCTTGTGTTTACTTTTCTAAGCAGTGTGTGCATCTGTTTGTTTCACACACTGTCTCCTGTACATAATTGGAGGATACTCAATATCCTCACACTCACTCTCTTTTTACTCTTGTATCCCACGTAGAATAGTGTAAGAGATAAAGTGTGATATGTTTGTTGCTTTTCCCACGAATAACTATGGTAGAGGTCAAGTGTGACCTGGATATCCTTGTGTGCTATTGTGCACCCCGATCCAGGGTTTGAATCAAAAAAAAAATTATTAATATAAACTACTTGGTGGTAGGTGATCACCAAGTAGAGAGGACTAAGTCTCGTCTTGATAGTGAACCTCTTGTTTTTATCCACTGTATATTTTCTTTTAGTTTAATTTTATCTGTGTTTATTTCATTTCAAATAAAACTAAATTGAACTTTGATAGTTCTTAGCAAGTGTTTATATATATTTTGAATCAGTATATTAGTTTCAAAAGTTTGACTAATATTTAGATTGGTAAAGCTGATAACTAATCAATATTTTGAGAAATTAATTGAACATTCAGGACATTTATAAATTCACTAACTTTGATTATATTTTAATTGGGGGATATTTATTTTAAGAACAAATTATAACAAAAAATTTTATAGATACTCAATTCATCCCCCTCTTGATTAATCTACTCTGACAAACATTTGGTATTAGAGGTTTTAAAAATTATTGTCTGTTTTCAAATATTTTAAACTATGATTGTAGTTGTTTTTCAATGATCTTAAAATTTATGTTATTTATAAATTTTTATCTCTTTTAAATTATTTTAAAAAATTTATCATAGATAATATATTAGAAGGGGTGGCTACCAATAGACCGCCTTTCTTTAATGGAACTAACTATTCTCAGTGGAAGCTTAAAATGAAAATACATCTAGAAAGCATAGGATTTGAAATCTGGACTGATATTGAAAGTAAATATTCAATTCCTGAAACTACTAGAAACACATGGGATGAACCTAAAAAGACTACCTATAACAATAATTGTAAAGAAATTAATTCTCTATACTTTTCACTATGATATGAAGATTTTAATCGTATTTATGCTTGTAAAACTGCACATGATATTTGGGACACTTTGTTAGTTTCTCATGAGGGAACATATAATGTTAAAGAAATGAGATTAAATACTTATAATATTAAATATGAAAACTTTAGAATGAATCCTGATGAATCTATTTTTGATATGTATCTCAAGTTCAATAAAATTTTTAATACCGTGATTTCTTTAGGAAGAGAAGTTACAGCCAAAGATCGGATTATGAGGATTCTACGATGCTTAACAAAGAGATAGAGAGGGACATCTGTATCTATTAGGGAATCTTGTGACATAGATAAGATGCCAATAAAGGAATTTATTGGAAAATTAATGATTTATGAAGAGGAATTGAAGGTAAATCAAGAATAGGATTAACCAAAATGAAATTATGTAGTCTCCAAGACTGCTGCCTCTAAAAGTAAATACAAGGAGAAAGTTCAAGATATTTTTGAAAGCTCCAGAATTGAAGAATTAGCTTCATATAGTGATGAATAAATATCCCAGCTAGCCAGGAGATTCAAGAAATTTTATAGGAAAAAGAAGTTTTTCAGAAAGCCAAATTACAAAGGAAAGTGTGATAACAAGAGAAATTGGAAGAAGGATTTGAAGAGAATGATAAATCATAAGAGATAATTTTCTACAAATGTAAAAGGAAAGGATATTTCAAGGCCAACTATCCAAATATGAAATACAAGAAGAAGTATGAAAATAAGGATAGAAAGTATAAGAAAGCAATGAAGGCCACCTGGAGTGCCTCTGAGGACAGATCTAGTGAATCTTCTTCTTCTCATAATGAGAAGGAGGATATGTCTAATATGTGATTCATGAAAAGCACAACTGAGGTAACCTTAGACTCTTCTGCACATAATTCTTATTATTCTGAAAAATAAAGTGAGTCGGAGAATATGAAAAATGATGAATTATTTGAATATTGAAACATGCTAGAAGAAACATGCAATGAGTTAAAAGATAAGTATAAATATTTGAAGAAATAACATACTCTTACTATGACTGTTAAATTTGAACTTACAACTGAAAAAAAATGATCAACTACTCAAAGAAAAAAATGAGTTAAAAATGTCTAATGGACAATTGAAGAAGGACTTAGAAAAGTTTACGAATGGGAAAAATATATTTACTCAAATTCTTGGTCAAAAAATATATCCTAAGTATACTTTTGGGATAGGATATCAACCAGGTCAATGGAATTTATCCAAACTACATTTTGTAACCAAATTTGGAAAATCTACTTCTTTCTTCAAAAAAACAAAATTTTATTGAAAGTTACAGTTCTAGGAACTCTCTTACTATGTCCAATTCTTCAGGACCAAAGAGAGTTTATTTTAAAAACACACTATTTTCTACATATAGGAAGACCGTAATATAATTATGGGTTTCTAAAGCTTATATTACTAATGTATGTGGACCCAAAAAAATATGGGTACCAAAATCATTCCTTGGATGAATTGTTTTGTAGCTAAACTGTCTAAAGATCTTCTGTAGAAATCTGTAGTACTTGGACAGTGGGTGTTCAAGACATATGATCGAGGACTATTAAAGATTTAAAAGTCTTATGAATATTGATGGAGGACATGTCACATTTGGTGATAATGGTAAAGGAAAAATCATCGGCCTAGGCCATATTGGTAACCCTAACTCTATTTCAATTTCCAAAGTACTTTATGTTGATGGATTAAAGTATAACCTACTCAACATATCTCAATTGTGTGATGATGTATTTAATTTAAAATTAAAAAATGATTTATTCCATGTTTTTTATGACAAGAATAACTTAATATTTACTACTCTTAGAAATGATAATGTATATACTATAAATCTAGACACACTAACCTCACAAAATGTTTCATGTCTAAATGCCTTTCGTAAAGAGTCTTGGATTTGACACAGAATACTAGGAAATTGAAACATAAACTCTCTTAAAAAGTTAACTAGAAAAGGTTTAGTTAAATACCTACCCAAATTAGAGTTTCCAGACAATAATGTGTGAAATCCTTGTCAAAAAGGAAAGTAACATAAAACCTCTTTCAAACCAAAGAAAGAAGTAACTACTTCTCAACCACTTAAGTTGGTTCACATGGATTTGTTTGGACCATCTGGAGTTTTGAGTTTCAATGGGAATCACTATGTTTATGTTCTTTTAGATTATTTCTATAGGTATACCTAGACCTTTTTATTAGCTCGGAAAAGTGAAGCTTGTTCTCACTTCACAAAGTATGCTAGGATTGTAGAAAATCTTAGTGGAATTAAGATTAAATCCTTAAGAAGTGATCATGGCCATGAGTTTGAGAATCAATATTTTGAATCTTTTTGCTCACAAAATGGCTATAATAATAACTTATATTCCCCTAGGATGCCTCAACAAAATGGTGTGGTAAAAAGAAGAAATAGAACCCTACAGGAAATTTCCCAAACTATGCTTAATGAATATGACCTACCGATTTATTTTTGGGCTAAAGCTGTTAATACAGCTAGTTATATAATAAATAGAGTATTAATTAGAACCATCCTTAAGAAAACCCCTTATGAGTTGTGGAACAATAGGAAACCCAAATTAATTTATTTTGAAGTGTTTGGATGTAAAGTTTATATTCTGAACACTAAAGACAATTTAGATAAGTTTGCCTCCAAAAGTGATGAAGGAATACTTCTTGGATATTCTACATCAAACAAAGCCTATAGAGTCTTTAATAAGAAAACAAAATGTGTGGAAGAATTTTTACATGTCGTGTTTGATGAAATAGATCCACATGAGCCTAAGACCTCAATAGAAAACATTGAAGAGGATATGTCCAATCTGGACATTAATAATAAAACCTCAAATCATCATGTGAAGGAATCTGTGAAAACTCTCAGTTCTAGAAATTCTCTGAATCCTAGACATAATGAACCAGATCAAAATAGAGAACCTTAAATATCTAGTCCTACCTTTACTAGACCCACTATAATCCTTAAAAAGCATCCCTTAGATGTTGTTGTTGGAGATTTAGATAGAGAAACATAAACTAGAGATTCCTTGAGAAACCAGATTGAACATCAAGCATTCCTTTCACAACTTGAACCTAAAAATTTCAATGATGCAATCAATGATGAATTTTGGGTAATGGCCATGCAAGAAGAACTTAACCAGTTTGAAAGAAATAAAGTTTGTAAACTTGTAAATAGACCAAAGGATACTTTGACCATAGGAATAAAATGGGTATTTAGAAATAAAGTGGATGAAGCTGGAAATATAGTTATAAACAAATATAGGTTGGTTGTACAAGGATATAATTAATAAGAAGGAATGTATTATGAAGAAACCTTTGCACTAGTAGCTAGGCTTGAAGCCATTATAATATTACTTTCCTATTCAGCACACTTGGATTTTAAACTTTACCAAATGGATGTAAAAAGTTCGTTCTTAAATGGTTATATAATTGAGGATGTTTTCTGTTGAACAACCCCTAGGTTTTATAAATCCACATTTTCCAAATAAAGTGTTCAAATTATCTAAAGATTTATATGGTTTGAAACAAGCTCCAAGAGCTTGGTATGAAAGATTAAGTAATTTTCTTATTTCTAAAGGCTTTACAAAAGGACTTGTAGATCCTAATTTTTTTATAAAAATAATTTCAAAAGAAGTTTTAATAGCTCAAATATATGTATATGATATTATATTTGGATCTTCTAAAAATTATTTATATAATGGTTTTTCAAAAATAATGCAAAGTGAGTTTGAAATGAGTTTTATGGGTGAACTTAAATACTTTCTTGAATTTCAAATATTTCAAAATAAAGAAGGTATTATTTTAAATCAAAATAAGTACACTAAAGATATTTTTAAAATATATGGCATTGATAGCATTAAGTGTAGTGAAACCCCTATGATTTCTATATGTAAGTTAAATCTTGATGAAAATGGAAAATCCGTTGATCAAACTATATACAGAGGAATGATTGGGAGTTTGTTGTACTTAATTGCTAGTAGTCTGGATATTATGTTTAGTGTGTACATGTGTGCAAGATTTCAAGAAAACCCAAAAGAGTCACATTTAAATGTTGTTAAAAGATTTTTCAAATACCTCAAGTATACAAAAAATTTAGGACTATTTTAAACTAAAGGACAACCTTTTGATTTAGTTAGTTATTCGGATGCTGACTTTGGGGGATGTAAGTTAGATAGGAAGAGTAACTCTAGAATATGTCACTTTTTGGTAAAGTCTATAATATCATGGTGTAGTAAAAATAAAAATTCAGTTGCATTATAAACTGTTGAAGCAGAGTACATTACTGCTGGTAGTTGTTGTGCACAAATTTTGTGGATAAAATGTACCTTATTAGACTATGCATTTCAATTTATACATATCCCATAAACTGTGACAACACAAGTGCTATTAACATTTCTAATAATCCAATTTCTCATTCTAGAATAAAACATATTGATGTAAGACATCACTTTTTGCGAGATCATTATCAAAAAGGTGATTTTATCAGGACTAAGCATCAACTTATTGACATATTAACTAAACCCTTAAACTCTGAGAGAATGAACTACATCAGACATGAACTTGGAATGATAAATCTCTAAATTCCTATCAAACCTCTATTTCCTTTGAAAATATCTGTTTATCTGTGAAACCGATCTATGAAACTGATCTGTGAAACTAATCTGTGAAATTGATCAAGTGAAACTAATCTATAAAACTAATCTGTGAAACTGATCTATAAAACTGATCTTTTAAACCGATCAATGAAACCAATCACTTAAAATCTATCATGTGATACTGATCCTATGAAACCTATGCCTTAAGGGTCCTTTTGTAATTATATCATTTTTAACTAAAACGGCATAGTTTTGTGTTCTTTTTACCGCTCTTCAATTTTTTTTCTCTACGATTTACAATCCCTAAATAATATAATAAATTCAATCCATCTCGACCTTTATCCTTCTTATCTACCTTTGAACCTTCTTCTCTTCGACACTCTACCTCTCTACCATCAACCTTTCGACTCCCTTTGAATATAAATCCTCACAATGGAAAGGAAAAATTGTGTGATGGAAGAGCTAAGGGAATCTCCATCATCTAAGCATTATAAGGGTGGGTCTAGTGGTACTACAAATCTAGGTTTGGGAAGCCGAGTTGTTACAGCCAAGAAAGAAGTTTTTTCAGAATGGCTTTTGTCAAGAAGGTCACTCTTGTTGAGGGTACTAGAATCTCAAGGATGGCTAAGCTGGTTCTCAAACAATGAAAGACCATTTTATCCCCAGCTTGTGCATGAGTTTTATCTCGAATTGAAGATATTTCTAGATGGATCTGAAGAAGCATGGATAAAGTCTTTAGTAAAGGGAAAATAGATAACTTTTTCATCTAAGGAATAGGATGAATGTTTGTAAATGCCTCGTGAAGGTGTCTATGATGATTATCAGGGTAACATTTTATATTCCTCTGATTTTTTTTTCTTATGAAGATACTCTGAAGGAGATGACTGGAAGTGAATAATCTAGGACAGCTACTGCCAGTAAATTTGATGGAGAGGCAAGATTACTTTTTAAATTTATTCAATATCAAATCTTCCCAAGGAAGTGAGATTTCTCTACTGTGAAGTATTGGGATTTATTCCTGATTTACCTATTAAAAATGGGATAAAGGTAAATATTTTTAGGTATCCAATGGTAAACATTTCTGATATGATAAAACCCTCCAAGAAAGCAACATGATTGTACTATCCTAGGATGATCTCTACAATTCTAAAGTAGTTGGACTATGTAGAAAATAGAGATGAAATGATTAGTGCCTATAGTGGTTTATGCCTTCAGAAAGAGATTTTCAAGATAATAATGATTTTATGGAACCCATGGAAGAAATTCTAGGTAGGAGATGAGGAAATACTTTATGAGGAGTTCAATATGATTAACCATCCTACCAGACCAAAGGATCAAGTTGATATTGGACTAAAACTAGGAGAGGAAGCTATCTATTCAGATGAGAAAGTTTAGGTAGAGTTTCCAAGGGAAGAAGGATCTCCTTTTGATGATAGGAGTGATCCTGATATTTCTGAAAGCCCAAAAGATATGTCTTATGGACCTTCTAGTCCACCTTTAGATTTACCCTTAAGGGAACCTTTGTTAAGTGATGAGGATGAGGAAGATAAAGAGTTCACTCATGTGGAAGGATATGTAAGTAATACAGATAAGGAATTCGATGATGATGATGATGATAATAATAATGATGAGGGAGATGATGATCATGTTAGTGATTCTTTGAAAGTGGGTCAACAAGTGATTGACAAATCTAGTGAGGAATATGTACATGGAGCTACTGATGGTGCAGATCCTATTAGACAGAAGGTTGTTGATCATGGAGATGCTGGTAATGAGGACAGACCTCATCATCCTGATGATGAAAATCAGGAAATCATTCAGTAGTTGAATGAAATTATGGATGGAGTCCATGAGGAAGAGGTTGAGGATCAGGTGCCTCAGATTGAGGAAGTGCCCGGAGAAGTTTAAGTGGATGGAGCACATGCATAACCTCAAGTTAAATTGGTACCTGTTCTTAGAAATGTAATTTTGGCTAGAGGTCAGGATGAAGAAGTAGATTAAGATGAGATTGTACCTGAGACTTAGGGAATAAGAGTCAGGATTGACACTGTTGAGCCAAGAGACTGGATAGGTACTTGAGAGTGGAATAAAGATCTAGGATACATTCTATTTGGATTGGAATATAACTCAGATAAGGAAATAGCAGCACCTCCTCCTCCTCCTCAAGTTCAAGCTGAAGCAGAACCAGTTGCACCTGCTTCACCGGTTGCACCCCCTACAGTTGAGCTAGTAACACAGCCAGTTCCTAATGACTATGTCACTAAGGCTGATTTAGATCAATTAAAAAATGATATCTGTGAGTCAGTGAGAGCCTTAGTTGGATCCAGAAGTGAAGCCTCTACTTTAATTAGTATTTTGTATGTTAATGTTGCAAAAATTGAAAGGATTTTGATCCAGGTGATTAAACCTAATCTCATTACCACAGCTGAAACCATCATTAAACATAATACTTTACTGATAGAAGAAGTAAGGAAGATGAGCAATGATTTAAATTCTCTAACCTCTGATTTCAAGACCTCTTTCAGTGGTGTGATGGAAGTTCTTAGGAACTTAGAGACACATCTACTGAGTGTAGATTTAAAGAAATTAAAAGAGAATCTTGGAAAAATGATCACTGGTCCATCCATTTCTAGAGGTGGGAGAGGTTCTGTTACTGATTTGGAATATCTCAAGGTTGTGATAAGAGAAGAACTCAAGAATATTCAGAGTGATTCATACAAATAAACTCTTGAAAAGGTACATAGAAATACAAACCTAGTTTACAATATGGTAAGGCAGTGCACAAATAAAGCCTCTCTTGCTCAGAAAGAGATTAGAGAGAAAGTGGATAAGTACTTTACCAAGATCTATACCAAGTATGATCTCATCAATAGCTTCAAGTTTTTCGCCTAAAATCTCAGAATTCCTCCAATGAAAGAATCCTTCAAGAAAAAAGTGGCACAATTGAAGGAGTTTACCCCTCTGCTGAATAAATTCCTGGAGAATAAGGATGATTTCGAGAAGGTCGTACAATATGGCGGTGAAATCATTAATTATTTTATCAAGCTCCTCAAGTCATATCTGCATGTTCAAGCTGAAGAAATTGGGGTTCCTCATGATGCTTCCATTTGCACTACCTCTCAACCTCCTTCTCAGATGAGTGTATCTCAGGATCTTTCCCAAATTTGACATGTAATTAACAAGAAACCTTAGAGCCATGTGTTATCATAAAGGAGACCTAGACTTGAAACAAATTTCCCTACAGGTGTTGAATTTATTGGTGTTTTCATCAGACCACCTCTTCCCACTGCCAAACCAAAACCTTCTGATCCTACTCTTGATCCTTCGGATAAAGGCCAAGCCCCTCAGAAGCCAAACCCTTAGTGTTGGATTGTGTATTTGATAGGTATTTTTCTCTTTATTTTTCTGATTATACTCTTTTGAACCTTAATGGAAATCCTTTTTGTCTTCACTATGTTTCTCATTTTCTTTATGTTATTTATCTTTATTCTTTCTCCTTCTCTTAACATTTTTTTTTGATAATCCCAAAAGGGGGAGAAAGGTATAGGCATACATTATTAATTTCAGGGAGAGAAACTCTGGAATAGGCCACATGGAATGTACTCACCATAATATATACACATATATTCCCTATGATCCAATAATTGAGGGGGAGATTTGTTTTAAAAACACAAACAAGAGAAAGCCTTAGTTATATTGAAAAATCACATTCAGTGAGGTATGCTAAGTCAAGTAATTATTATTCCTTAACATCACATGTACTCTATAATTTGTGATTATCAAAAAGGGGGAGATTGTTGGACCCTCTATGATATAGTGGTTTTCATAATCACAAATAATGTCAATCTACCTATTCTATTATTTCAGGCCATTTATTATCTCTAAGTAAATAAATCATGTCATATTGTGCAATACATTTCAATAACTCAATAAACTATATTTATGCTTCAATATATTTACAATTGTATATTTCCATGTACTTATGGATATCACTTAATCTGGTTATGTTCTGGGTAAGGAAGACACTTTATGAGTTTCTCACAGTTCCTAGCACCATTAGTTTTGATCGACACACCAATGATCGAATCACCAATGGACAACACACTGATGATCAACTCACCGATGGACGACACAGTGATGATTGACTAACTGATAGACGACACACCGATGATCGACTCACCAATGTATGACGCACTGATGATCGACTCACCGATGGAAGACACACCGATGATCGACTCACCGATGGATGACACACCGATGATCGACTCACTAATGGACGACACACTAATAATCAACTCATCGATGGATGATACACCGATGATCGACTCACTGATGGACAACACACCGATGATCAACTCACTCATAGTATGACATGAGTCACCGATGCTGATAGACCGATAGTACAAATGACTCACCGATACACTAAGTCACTGATACCTATGGAAATAACTCACTGATACTTAGAGTCACCAATTCTTATAGACTGATATTGACATACTGATTCTTACAGACTGATGCTGATAGATTGATGGATACAGACCAATCCAAATGAGTCACCGATACTTATGACTCACCGATAGTCATAAATATTATTTCAAATTTATTAATTCAAATTTTCTTCTAATGGTCATATTTAGACAAATTAATGTTTCTGACATTATTTAATGTTATATGTAGGAATATCCATAGATAGTACGAGGTACATACACATGGGGAGATCTCCATGCCTGCTAGACCTTGAAATATAAAAGTATTACATGTTAAATCGTGCAAGGGTGTGTGAGATAGACCAGGAGAATGTGATAAATAGTGAAAATAGAAGAAATCGAAAAGTTGTGTTCAAACTTATAAGAACTTAAAGCTAGAGTACACAAGGAGTTCAATAAGACAAGCAAGAACCTGCTGAATTTCTCTGAATATCCTAACATCGAAGATCTGAACTTTTCACACCTGAAAGCTAGAGTACAGAGGCTGTGGTACTCTGTTTTGAAGCTATCTTCTAGAAGAGGGATCGAATAACATTTTCTCTCCTTTAATCTAGTCTAGAGATTCACTGCATAACACACAGATATTTCTAAACTCTATTATTCATTTATAACTCTATTGTGGTCTTGTGTTTACTTTTTCGATTAGTGTGTGCATCTGTTTGTTTCACACACTGTCTCATGTGCATAATTGGAGGATACTCAATATCCTCACACTCACTCTCTTTTTACTCTTTTATCCCATGTAGAAAAGTGGAAGAGATAAAGTTTGATCTATTTGTTTCTTTTCCCACAAATAAATGTGGTAGAGATCAAGTGTGACATGGAAAACCTTGTGTGCTGTTGTGAACCCCGATCCAAGATGTGGATCAAAAAAAGTTTATTAATATAAACTGCTTGGTGGCAGGTGATCACTAAGTAGAGAGGAATAAGTCTCAGCTTGAGACTGAACCTCTTTTTTTATCTGCTATGTATTTTCTTTTTAGTTTAATCTGATCTGTGTTTATTTCATTTCAAATAAAACTAAATTGAACTTTGATAGTTAGCTTAGCAAGTGTTTATATCTATTTTTAATTAGTATATTAGTTTCAAAAGTTTGACTAATCTTTAGATTGGTAAAGCTGAGAACTAATAAATATTCTAAGAAATTAATTGAACATTTTGGACATTTATAAATTCACTGCAAACTGACTTTGATTATATTTTAATTGGAGGATATTTCTTTTAAGAACCAATTCTAACAAACAAATTATAGATACTCAATTCACCCCCCCCCCCCCCAC
Source organism: Viscum album (assembly GCA_963277665.1). NCBI lineage: Eukaryota > Viridiplantae > Streptophyta > Magnoliopsida > Santalales > Viscaceae > Viscum > Viscum album. Next base: position 846,191,946 of record OY728120.1, on the reverse strand, counting down.
CCCTATTGAGTAATCTACTCTGACCAACATATTATATTTATATCATTTTTACATTTTGGAAATAATAAAATCCTAATTTAATTAATAGGATTGAGAATAATATATCAAAACATATATGAGAAACAAAGCAGTTATTACCCAAAATGTAACTTTAACATGAAATTGTTAATAAATAGATAATATAAAGTCATAATTAAATCATATATGGTATTATATATAATAATATGGTTCTATGTTATATTTCTAATAAACTTATATTTTTTATACAGGAGTTTTGAATGTGTACGAAGAAATTCATGACTTAAGGTAATGGTTTTCTGGTCTCATTTTTATTTATATGAGATATATGCTATATTCACCACTTATTCTTGTTGTGTGGTGTATATACTTCCCTATGAAATGTTATATCATTAATTTTATTTGATTAATGATATTAAAATCTTTAATTTATATTATTATTTCATGTATCTCATGATTAAAAAGTTACTCAAGTAGTAAGGGGATTTCTAGTCTCACTTTTATTTTAAGAGACTTATGTCATATTCACCACTCATTTATTTTGTGTGATATATATATACTGCCCATGAATTTATTATATTATAATTATATTTATATTTATGGGTATTTAAATATCCATTTTATGATCTCTCTTTCATGGGGTTTATGATTCAAAAGTTAACAAATCGGTAAAGTAATTTTGTCTTAATTTTCCTTCTTTGAGACACATGTTATGTTATGTACCAATACTATTTTACGAGGTGTATATACTTCCATTTGAAATGTTGTATCATTAATATCCTTATTTTAATGAAATTTTAAGTTTCATGTAATTTTATTTTCTCATGGGGACTATGATTCAAAGTTACCAATGTGGAAAGTGTTTATTTTTACAATCTCATCGTTTATCGAGATTGTTTACGATTATTCTTCCGATGATCAAATCTTATGATCCATATCTCAGTAATTCTCATGAATTTTCTTCTCCTCTATTTATTTCATGATAATACATTTTTCCCTTTTTTCCTCTCTTTATGTATTCGAGTGTGCAAAATGAACTTTTTTATGAAAAATCATTTTTTCAGTCAAAACCCCTTTTTCTTCCAAAAGCATGTTTTCTAAAAAAATAATTTTTTTAAATGATATTTTAAGATCATTATCAAAGAAAAATATTTTAAAAATGTTTTATGTTTAAAAATTGTTTTTAAATGGTTTTCAAATCTTCTTTTATAATTTTCCAAGGATATTTTCAAAGAAAAATGTTTTCAAAACATTTATGTTTTAAAAACCAATTTTCAAAGTTGAAAGGATATTTTCCTCAAAAAATGTTTTAAATGATTTTTAAAGATTAATTTATAAGTTTTCAATATTTTTTTCAATTAAAATTATTTTAAAAAAAATTATGTTTTAAAAATTGATTTTAAAAGAAAGTTTATTTCCCTTAAGAAATACTCCAAGTGATCTTTCAAAATCCTCCTCCATATAAGATGACATCCTTTGATATAGTTCATGATTTACTAGGGATATGATATAAGGTTACCAGTCATATTCTTTCTCTGAATGGTTTATGTTTTATTGGCATGATTTTTATGAAACTCGCATTCTTTTCATGGGTTATATGCTTATGAAACCTACTTCTTTTCACAGGTTATATGTTTATGAAACCCGCTCCTTTTCATGGTTTATGCATTGATGAAATGATTATGAAACTTGTCTATTTTACATAGGTTATGATATGATGATATGTTTATGAAACCCATTTAATTTCATGGGCTATGTTATGATTTTTATGAAACCCATATATTTTTATGGGTCATGATATAATGAATGTTTTATTATCTTGTGGCATGTGTATATATGATTTCATTATGTGACAGGTGTGATCTATATATATCCCCATTCAATGCATTGGGTAAATATTTTTATCTCATTAGATAAAATGGGAAACAAGTTGATGGGATTAATCCACAATGGGAAATAGGTGTGTCCTAATCCATAATGAGAAACAGGTGCATCTTGATCCATAATGGGAAACAGGTGCATCCTAGTCCATAATGGGAAACCGGTGGTCCTGATCCATAATGGGAAACAAGTGCATCCTGATCCACTATGGGAAATAGGTGTGTCTTTATCTACTATGTTTATAATATTAGTAGTTTACCTTGAAACATGAAATAGTTTTATATATTTATGATGGTGTCGCACTTATATGACATGAGCTTATGGTTCGTGATTGATTTATGATGATTTATCACCCTTATGAATTGTTTGTTATGAATTGTCAATCTTTATGCCATGACTCATGTATATAATCTTTGATATGTAGAGTATAATCTTCAAATGTTATTCTTGTGTTCTCTTACCCTTATACTCATGTTATACTTATATATCTCCTTTATTTACCCTTATTGAGCATCTAAGGTCACCCTTTATTATGTTTCCTTTCCCCAGGTTATGAAGAAAGGTTTTAAGTGGGAGTACTAAATGGGAATATCTTTGTGGGAAACATTGAAAATCTTTCACCAAGTTAGAATATTATGTTCCAAGTTTCCAAAATCACTAAACTATTATAGTCCGCAGGAATGTAATTTTTTAATGTGCTGAATAGTCATCTAAAATGATGTAATATCCATGTATGTTAATCCTAGTCACTATAATTTATCAGTGCTAAAAAAATACTGATAATGAGAGTAATTTTATCAGTTCTGATAAAATGTTCTTTTATCAGCACTCAAAAAAACACTAATAAAAGTACCCCTTTATCAGTGCTTTTCTTAACACTGATAAAAGTATGTATTTTATTAGAGTTAAAACGATTGTTTTTAGTGCTGATAAAAGACATATTTTATAAAAAATATATGTCATTAAAAATCATATATTAATATATATATATATATATTGATATAAATATAATATATTTTATAAAATATGATTTATATAATATGAAATATGAAATCACGCTTAATATATAAGATATTTAGTGGGAAATGGTTTATATAATAATTAAAAAATATTATTAATTAATAATTTGTTGATTATTACTGTGTAATTGTAGTGACCCGACCCTAGAAATCTTACAGATGGTTTCTACTACCATTAAATTGGCATAAGATACAAGTAAATCGTGTCCCAAAGGACCTAACAGTTTAGCGGTCTTGGTAAACTAGATACATATATGAATCTTGTTTTAAAAATTAGTACACTAATTACAACATAAATTTTTTTTAGGATAGCTTTATTCCATCTAGCTTATCCTTGAATATTTTTCTTAATAAACTTCAGGGAATTCATGGGGAAATGAAACAAAATAAGGGTGATCTCAAATTCTTGGTAAGGGTAAATTACAATGGAAGTAATAATGAATCAATGAGAATAATTAACATTGAAGATAAATAACTTAAAACACAATTCATGTAGTTAATAGCTGAAAAGGAAGTGAGTAAATAATATGGAAAGTGACTGAAACACGTGACATTTTATCAATGAACTAATAATGAAATGCATCCATAGATATATCGACGCAAAATCTCATGGATAATAATAACTGAATCAAAATGAAGACAATGCTTAATTATTTAATTTCATGTTTCCCAGGCACATGATACCTCTATCGTAAGGATGGTTTAAAATGTACTTGGTAAAAACCAATTATCTTAGGCTAGCTAACTAATTTCATCTCATGAGACTAACAATGCATCGTGGGGATTTTATTAACTACTCCCCAACCCATAGGGCTTGCATTAAACGATCCCCAACTCGTGTCTTGCATGTCCAAAGTATTATTGAATAATTGATTTAAATTCATAAACAAAGTTCCTTATCAAATATCTTTATTGAGTAAAGGATTTGAATTGATCAATATTTCTATAGTAAATAAAATGAAAACCGTGTGTAAAAATGGTATATAGTTCAGGTAATAATAACATCCATGGTAAATTATATAGATAATTATGGGAAATTCAATGTTCAATGATCATAAGAAATTTAATTTTTCAAGGGGGGTAAAATAAATCAAGGAATTTAATTTCAATACTATCCTTGTCCAAATCAATCAAAAACCATCTAAAGGAAGAATAAGGATGGTATCAATACAATATATCCCAATTAGAGTAAGGAATAAGGGTTATTGTCATTGATGAATGGGAAAACTATAAAACTATCTCTTAAAATAATTGATTAGCCACTAAATGAGGCTAATATTAATTTTTAATATATATAATATTCATGTGATTTATTATTCATAAACACCATTTTAGTTCATTTTACACTTTGAACATCATTTCACATTATGATTGCAATTCCTTCTTAAAATGCACTATTATGTGGTATATTTTTTAACATCATTTAAAGTACCCAATGATCTTAATTTTATTTTTATATTTTATTTTAAGGTTTCTAATTATATTTGTAACAATTCATACTTGTTTAGTGTTGGAAGATTCACATTGGAAGACCACCAAAATGGGATTTCATGCAAATAATTCTGGAGAAGGCAGATTGGACACCAGCCCACTGGTGAGGATGTGGGGCCCAACATACAGTCCCAATGAAACCCAAAGTTTTTTGGATTCTAGAATACATATAGAGGAACAAATAATGCTTCAGTAGACAGTGCTAATTCGGCCTCCATGGTGGTTATTAAGGCGTCCCAATTTAGAGATAAAATTTTGGGCCAGATTCTGCGGCCCAGAAAAACAGCCCACCAATTTAATCATATATCTTAAAACACATATCCATTTGGGATGAAATTTTACATAGATATAGGAGACATCAAGAAATTCACTTTTGTCTTCTATGTCCCACTCCAATTCTTCCATATATAATTCCATTCATATGCGTCTGTTTGGTGTATGAAAGTTGGCTGCCACCTCAGGTCAAGGATAAAGAAGTCTGCTCTCCCTTACTTTACACCACCCTAGGCCTCCCATAATCAAGTGGGATGATTTTTAATGTTGGGAGTTCTACCCATGACTCTTGAGATGCCTATTTAAGGCAATTTTGGTGAAGTATTTGATCATCCTTGGATCTTTGTTTTCATTGTAATGTTATTATGTCGATTTGGCTTTGTAGCGTTCTTCTTTCTCATGTAAGTTGTTCGAATCACCTTAGTTCTTAATAAAATTTCTTCCTTTCCTCTTATTCTGTTTTTCTTATTATCACTTTTATATCTTTTTCTTAAGGTGTGAATTTATTCGCACCATACCTTGTGATATTCCTCACACAACGGTGGAGTGATTGCTTTCTTTTTATTGTTTTTTTTTACTTCTTCAATTCCTCCCTCATGAGTCTACTTTCCACTTCCATTAAAACCATAGAATCAATGGAGGGATAACTCTTTTATGGTTTGATACAATGGAGTAGCAAGGGGATGGTTTGGATGTTATTTATCACTCCATTAATTTCTAATCACTTCTTTTAATTGATAATTTTGTTTAAAGATCTTTAAACTCCTTTATCCTTGTTGAATTTAAGGCCACGCACTTCAAGAGATAATACGAACCTTTACCTTGAAGTGCTAAAAAATTTGATCCTTCAAGTTTATAGGTGATTAGTATTAAAGGGTGTAGGTATTAAACCAGTAAGTGATGATGTTGTTTGATCTTCTTAAATTTTTTTTTTAAGGGTAGAGGGGGAAAGCCCCCGTTTATTGAAATAAAACTCCTTTTGAAGGGAAGAAGGAGTAACCCATTACAGAGACAGATGTAGAAAATCAAGAAATATAGGGCACACGGCCAAAAAGAGATCCAAAAGTCAAAAAGAAACAAAAAACATAGCAAGAACAAGCCAGAAGTCTCATCGCCCCCCCTAATCAAAAATTACAACAGCAAAATCAGGCAAGATGTTGTGTCACCCCCTCTGCGATGAAATGTGTCGTACTGGAAACACAGCCAAAGTAGAGCACTCCTCCAACTCACACTAAAATATGAGAGGAGGACTGGACGATAGGTGACAGTACACCTATCTCTCTTTCAAGCCACCCCCTGACAGTGCAAATGAGAGACTCACTGCACCATCAACCTGATGCGCTGCAACATCCGCCAGAGAACACCATGAAAAGATCAATCAGGGTACCCATCCATCCAAAAGGATAGACGGATGAATGATGGGTGTCAAGACACTCATCCCTCCATCGAGGTTTCCCACCCGACGCAATATGCAAGACAGAACATGCCAACCAAATGCAAAGAGACTAGCAGCAAGCTCCCACCAAAACATCTGTTTCCCAGTGACAATCAGATCCCGAAAAAGCAGAATTGGAAAATACAGGTAGAAAATCAGTGTATCAACAATCCAAAGCTACCAGCATCATGCCCGCATCCACCCCAGGCCATTCCACCACAAACAATCCAAGGCAGACCTCTGCACGATCCAACAGTAGATCGCCGCGCGATCTTGGACGACGAACATCTGAAGGCGCCGTTGTTCGCGATCCCAACTCCCTGCAAACCTGATGGGAACCACCCTCAAAGAAGATGGTGACGAAGGGAGAGCCATCCTTGACTGCCGTAGCTCAAGAAAGAAACAGCAACGTGAGGGGAAGCCAGATCGAGGTAGATCTGATGAAGGGGGAGTGCTGCAGAAGATCCGCTGATTGAAAGTGAAGCGAAGAAACCAGGGGTAGAGAAAGAGCAAGTGGGAAAACCCTACCCCTAACCAAATCCATGAGATGGGAAGAAGAAAAACTCCACCGCAAGAGGGTAGGGGAGAGAGGAAGCCCGCCGATCACAAAGGGAAACCAAGCGGGAAGGATTGAAAACGCCTGGCAAGCGCGGCGAGAACGGCGTCGGGTGGCTATGAAGGAAACCCTAATGAGAGAGGATAGGGACGCCAGGTGAGTGCGGCGCCATTTCCAAACGTGTTGATGGGTAACGAGGTATTGGGCTGGCCTTCCCACCTGCACACCGCACGCCCCCAGCTAGGACCAAGGTGGCCAACCCTTGGGCTTGGTCCAGTTCCCGCGGGGTCGAGGGGACGAGAGGATCGCTGGCATATGGTACGCATTGCCTTTGTGAGGACTCAAACATGGAACCTCAGCGACGGGATGCCACCGCCTTGAACTAACTCACCCAGCCCCCGTGGGCAAACATGTTGATGGGTAACGAGGTATTGGGCTGGCCTGCCCACCTGTGCGCTGCACGCCCCCAGCTAGGCCCAAGGTGGCCAACCCTTGGGCTTGGGCCAGTTCCCGCGGGGTCGAGGGGGTGAGAGGATCGCTGGCATATGGTGCGCGTTGCCTTTGTGAGGACTCGAACCCGGAACCTCAGCGACGGGACGCCACCACCTTGAACCAACTCACCCAGCCCCTGTGGGCTTGATCTTTTTAAATGAACTCATCTTAAATATAAGAAAATGAAATCATTAAAAAGGGAATTCATCCAATCCACCCCAAGCGATAACCTAGGATCAACTCATTATCTTAATTTGAATTAACTTAAATCTGTTATTGATACCTTAAACCCATCTAAAATCAACCCAAGTTGGCTACTTTATATCCAAAAACAATCCATAGAATGTACATGTTTGTAGGTTACTTCTTAGGACTTTGAGGATTCGATAACCCAAGCTAAACTACAAGTACTATTCTACCTTCATCTCTTGGATAAATTTGAGCGTGAATCAATAAATCTTGAGGAAAATATCCTTTTAATTTTAAAAAAAAAATTAAAATACATTTATTTGAAATTAAATTTCAAAAACATTTTCTTTAAAAGTTAAACGTTTAATCTTTCAAAGGAAGAATCAAAGAAATGATAGTGGGTAAATTTGTACATGTCATATGAGGTAAAAAGAACATTCCTTTTACACGATAAAAAAGGTTAGAAAATTTTCTTGTTTGGAAAGAGAAAAGAATATTACTTTGAAAACATTGGTAAAAGAAAAAAAAAGTGTGAAAATATATTTAATAAATCATTTTTAATGGTTAAAAACATTTAAGAATTTTTTTTAATAAAACATGGTTTTTAGAAGAAAATGGGTTCTCCGACTAAAGAGAGAAATGAAGTTGGTTTTTCATAAAAATGTTTGATAAAACATTTTGAATACCAAAGAGTGTAAAAATGGTACTATTACTTGATAAAGTTCATGAATAATCATAGGAGAATAAAATGAAAGTTTTTATTTAACAATGGTCATATAATTTCCTCAAATGGAAATTCAAGTGTAAAGAGTCCCGAATAAAATGATGTTGTAAAGTAAATCATTGAAAAGACCATAATGTTGAAGTGAATCAATAAAAGAATATATTTATGTGTATAAACTATAAATAAAAATTGGGGATGTTTAAATAAATCAAGAGATAGTTTAATTAATTATACACATAATCATATAATATTAACGACAACAAGGAAGTAATATAACCCAATGAAAATGAATTGGGTTATGAAATTCCATTTCCACTTGGGTAACTTTTAACTAAAATATCCTTAAAATAAATAATTAAAATTGAAAATCAAAATAAAATGAATATAAAATAATTCATGATATAATATATATAAATGGGCAGTAGATACACCACACAAAAGAAATAAGTGGTGAACATGACATTTATCATGCGGATGTAAAAAGTGAGATGAAAATATATTACCTTATGTTTTCTTTCAGGTGAACATCCTTTAACCTCCTGTATAAGGAGTTTAAAAATGTTTCTAACTTATACCAAAACCATAATAATATTTATATTATCATTTATTAACTTCCTATAATATCTTATTACTCATTTCTTAATAATCTTTCATTATTTTCACTATTTCAAGTGTTAATTTCCTAGTTTGTCGAGTAAGTTTTGACTTGTTATTTTTTGTTCTTATTAATTAGATCATGGTTTCATAATCTAACTAATTTAAACCATTATTTAAATATCATATATATCTGGTATATATTTATTTATAATAATCCATAATATTTGGATATAATAAATGAAATGCACCATTCACGGTGATGGTAGGTCGTACGTATGCATGAACGCTGCTTTCATTTATTTATCATATTAAAATAATAAAAATTAAATGATAAATATTTATATTATAATTACAGTATAATATTTATTTCATATATGTTACATATATTTATTAAAACCATCCTTTATATATTCTATGTATAGAGTGAACAAATCACATCACTTTGAGGAGACGGTAGTTCACACATCCACAAACGATGTTATCGTATTCCTACAAGATGCAAAGCATAAAGTTATGTTCTATATAAAAATTACAGAAGTATAAAGACATTATAAATATCATATATATAATATATAAATATATTTTCCATCATAATGACCTCCATGAGAGGTGGTAAAGGAATAATGAGCAATCAACGTTTCGTGAGGCAGAAGTTCACCGTATACACAAACGGTAATTTTGTTACCCATTAGATGGAAGTGTGTGTAAGTGTAGGTAAAAACCTTAAAATAAAATCATATAAGTACATTGAGGATAATTTTGTTTTTATATAATCATAGAACAAGGATAATTTAAATAGTGTAGAAAGAAATAAAACTAAAGAGCTTGAGGAAGGATGTTACCTCTTCTTTGGGTAACTCATTTTGGTTTACACCAAATGGATTACTTGGATGGATTTATGAACCAGGTGATTCTTATAGGATTAGTGGAGGTATTTTTATGATATATTTGGGTTGATATTGGTCAATAAAAAGTGTATTCATAGGTGTGATGAAGTAGGAGGGGTGAGTGCCTTTTCATAGTGTAGAAGAATGACACTCTTGTAAATTTTTCTAAAGGGGATTCCACCCACGTTTTCCCATGTAAAGTGGATCCAATAATGATAAAGATTATATAAAAGGTAGTATAGGGTCTAAATATTTCCATCCAATAGATTTTGGACAAGTTTTTAGGTCATTTTGGCCCTTAATTTTAAGGTTTAGTCCCTTATTAAACATAATTTCACCTTAATTGTTGTAATTAATTTTAATTACTTTCACTAATATTTTTTGTCAAAAACTAATTTTAATTTATTATAAATTATAAATTATGATTATTAAAAATATTTAATCCATTTTTCCAAATTACAATCACATAAGTGGTAGAAATTAATTTAAATTTAATCCCGTGAATGGGATGACAATGCGGGTTTTTAAAGTAAAAACATTTAAAAGTTTGCTAGATTTTCGTATCCAATTTCAATGTGAAATTGATTCTAATGAAAAAAAATTGGATTAATTAATAAAAAATTGATCTAATTAAACATTAAAAGTAATTTAAAATATAATTTAACTTTATAAATAAATTAAATGAAAAGGCAATTTTGAATTAAAATTCAGTATTTTTCACTATTCATCAAAAAATGAAACATCACAGAAAAATACCAAAAAATTACCCTAACCTAATTTTTATGTTTCACATTAAAATATGAAGTTTATTTTGATATATATAATCTATAAAAGTTCCAAAAATGGATTTAAAATAGGTTCTCTATTAAAAACCTGTAAAAATGTCTTAAGAAAAATATTGATTTTTATGTGAAATGTTGGGTTTGTTCTTATATTATTCCTATCAAATATATTGGATGAATATTAAAAATATTTTATTGAATATATAATATATATTACATTAATATCACTCACTTATTAATTAAATTTAATGGTATAAAATAGCTTTGTGAGCATAAAAATAGTTTTCTATAAAAATATTCCCTTTATTTTTAATTGGTTCTTATATTCAGTTCTAATTAATTTATAACAAATGAATTTGTTTTATATTTTTATAAACCATATATTTTCATAATTTAGTTAATAATATTTATAACCACTAATTTAATAGTTATGTTAAGTCTTATTATATTAAATAATAATTTTTTAATAATATATTGTTGTTCGATAAAACTCGGTCTTGCGTGTAATGCAACCCATCGAAGAAACACATTATTGTGTGTGATGCAAGCTAACACAATTTTGTGGGAATTGAAATCTCTATAATATATTTAATTTATTTAAAATATTAAATATATTTTAAAGTCTTGGGATATTAAATTCCCTTGTGTGCTTAGTGTCGTGTGTCATGCACGCTATCAAATAAAAGTTACTCTTTTAGAATTTTCAGGGTGTTATATTATCCCCGCCTTAAATAAATTTCATCCTCTCAATTTAAACTTGATCTCGGTAATAAATTATTTGATATTTCCTATGTTTAAATCCCACATCATGAGAAGGGTTTGTAAAACATCCTCTAGAAAAGAGAGAATGGGAAGTGCAAATGTCACATGGACTAACATATAACTATGTATCTAATTAGAAGAACATTAGTGTTAGGTAGAGATATGTACATTGAGAAAAAGAATAAATATTTATAGGAAGTGATTTAGGTCATCAATCATAAACAAGTGAATGATAAATGGAAAGTTGAGGGCCTCAAAGCCATAAATTTATAATAATTTAGAAGACCATCGGTTCAACGGAAATTATGGTATTAAGACAACATTTTTTTATCATTTTCCTAATGTTGAGTGATTATTTTACTACCTAATTATATAATAAAATATAATTACTTGATATATTTATATAAACACAATTTAATCCTTTGGTTTTGCTTTGATCAATTTCCAATTCATCCATTACTTTAAGAAATGGATATCCAAAAATTAATTTTGATTCATAAAGTACTAAAATATACTTTTAACAGATCTTAAGGCCCATAAAAGAGTTAAAATTCTAACTATTTTTCTCTAACTATTCTTCAAAGACAATATGGTTAATACATTAATCTCTAAACCTAAAAAAGTTACACTACTTATTCATTATTATTATTTATTTGTCAAATTGTTAAACTAAAAACAATGAATTATTAATGAGGACATTGCGTAGGTCAGTGGTTGCCATGAAACCCTTATTGTTCTTCAGTCATTGGTTCAAGACCTACAGCCTTTCCAGACTTGATTGGTTATCACCCGAAATATAGATTTTCCTTTTCTAAAAACTTGTCAATATAATTTCCAAAAATAAATATGATGTACATCCTTGAAATGAGGTTAATAACTAAATAGCCTTTTAACTAAGATTTTTTATACAACCCCAATACATAATAATTCATCCATTTATTTCCACATAGGTCCTTCCTTTTCTATATTTTATCCTTTAGAAGAGGTCATTGACTCGGGTAATACCCAGGTTCCCCACATTTAAGGCAACAGGCCATAAATGGATCCTTATGATGAGTTTTATTTCCTTCCATCGTACTCTTCAATTTTCTTCATCAATTATTTGACTTATGTCCTTATTTCCCACACATAAATCATTTCTTTGTTCTATTGAGACACTTTTCTAGGTGTCTCCTTCCACATTTCTTGCATGATGGAAATCGATCCTTCTTTTCTCTGGGGTCTCTACTACTGGAGCTCTTAGCAAACTCCATCCTTCTCTTCTTTGGTGAGTTAAAGAGTTGGTTTAGGTATTTGTTGTTAATCATATTTCAGGATAACTTATTAGGAATAAACATGATCTATTTCACTCCTATAAACACCTTATTTGTCTTCTCACTGTCACCACCTTATCCTTCATAGTCAATGTTAACTTGACTTCTTTGGGTTCCAGTCATTGACTAAAACCAGAAAGCATAGTGTGAGTAATAATAGTCATATTGAGAAAAAAATATAATCATTTATAGGATATCTAAATCATGACACCTTATTCTCAATCAAAAACACATTAGGTTTAACTTAGGTTATTTATTTTAATCGTATATTCAAATATTTCATAATGGTTTGTAAAGAAAATGTGAATTATCCTAAGTGTTTCCCCGGGGAGTGTCAAACTAGGTGAGTAGTAAGGTCTATTGTCATGTACTAGGTTATGTAGAGTTAGGACCAATTCACCTTATCGGGGTTATTTCCCCTAGGTACATCTATTCCAGAACCATGTTCACTCATAGTATCCAGACATGGATGTATTTCTTGGAAGACCCATGTAATATCTATCTAAACGAAACTTTAGGATGTTCTTCTATACTTATCCTCAAATTCTATCATAGGGATATGTTCTCTAATTTATGTTTTCCTAAATATATGTCCCAAGGTTTATACTAAACCTACTCTGATACTAACTGTAGTGACCCAGCCCCAGAAATCATGGAGTTGGTGTCCACTACCATTACATTGGCATAAGATACAAGTAAAACATGTCCCAAAGGACCAAACAGTTTAGTAGTCTTGGTAAACCATATACATACATGAGTCTTATTTTTCAAATGAGTACACTAATTACAACATAATTTTTTTTAGGGTAGATTTATTCCATTTAGCTTATCTTTGCATATCTTTCTTAATACACTTCAGGAAATTCCTAGGGAAAGGAAACAAAATAAGGGTGAGATCAAATGCTCAATAAGGGTAAAGTATAGTGGGAGAAATAATGAATCAATTAGAATAATCAATATGGAAAGGTAAATGAATAAAAACACATTCCATGTGGTCAATAGCTGAAAAGGAAGTGAGTAAATAATATGGAAAGGTGAGTAACTAAAACACATGCCATTTAATCAATGAACTGAGAATGAAATGAATCCATAGATATAAAAAACCAGATTTGGTCACCATCAAAACCAGCACTCAACCTAGTATGAAAAAAGGCTCGAAGGGAGTTCCCCATCCCCACGGGCTGGCACAAGTTCTTGGGTATCATAAATTAAAGTTGGGAATAATTTACCAGAAATTATAAACATAAAACAACCAACAAAATCTAATAAAACAAATCTGAATTTTTCAAACCAAACAATCTTTTACAAAATCCAGAATTGAAAAACATAGGTTTATAAAAATCCCAAAGACTACTATAAGAGAAGAAAGCCAAAAAGAACATCCCAAGAACCACCTCATTCCAAGGGGCAACACCCTCAAGCCATCTCCACAACACCACATCACGAAGGACCGATATAAACCCAGACCATCGATTCTAAGAGATTTAACCAAACCTACAACAAACATTGCCAAGTTTACTTTCATCCAAATGTGTAAGTAGGGTGTGAGAAAAATCCCAGTAGGATTCCACCCAAAATATATTCCATGTGATAAACATTTTAAAACAAAAATCTTGCAATTTTTATAACAAGAATTCTAAAAACAATTTATAAACATAAAACTTTAAATGAAAACAACTTTCAAGGGGGATACTTTAAAGGATGTACACCTTTAAATAAAACAAACATGTTACTGAATTTTTCATCCAAAATACACCATATGTTGATGGTAAGTACAATAGATTCAATGAGCACTAGTCACAGGAACACTCTTAGGCACAAGTTAGCTATGGGCCCTAGGTACATTGTATCTCGGTGTAAAAGTAACCATAAAAAATATCATTCTCATGCATGAGCCACTAGTAGGGAATGTAACCATAACCTAGTTGTCCCCAACATCATCATCATAGTTTAGTTAGTGTTTTCATCATCAAACTTTCTACGTGAAACAAGGACAAGACCACTCTGGATCACTAGCATACTAGTCCTAGTTTGCCCACCTAGATACCCGAGTTTCCCTCTTTATGCTCAATCAAGTTCCACATCTTATAAAATACCATTTTCACATGAAAATTATATTTAAAAAACACAAACACACCAAACATCCCACAAGAATGTCACATAACACTCCTTTTTTATTCAAATTCATTTTTAACATCATACTCACACAAAACAGCCCACAAAAATGTCTCAAACCTTTCTTACAATTTAATAAATAGTTTCAACAATTTATAAAATGTTCTCAAAATGTTTGACATCACAAATAACCACTTCCCCTTTAAAAACCCCATTTTAAGAACACACACCCACCAAAATAGTACCTCAACATCTTTTTCACACTTTATGTAACTCAATAAACCATTTTAGATTTTTATAAAACAACTTCAAGGAGTATAATAAGGTTTTGCACATAAAATTCATTCAAAAACCCTCTTTCAATGCCAAAAGTACACCAGAACCCTACCAAACCAGATTTGGCATCCCAAACCACATTTAATAAAACATTTTCATATGTTATAAAAATACCCCAAATGATACCATAAGAGTTACACAATAAAAACACACCATTTCAAGTAAAAAATGCAACTTTAAAATTAAACTCTTAACCAATTCCATAAAAAACGGATTTCACACCACACACAACATATGAGAAAAATGATAAATAAGTAAATCAAGTAATCTAACTCATCAAATAATGCTTACAAATGGAATCACCTACCTTTTGTGTCAAAAACTCCAAATCGTTGTGCGAAACTTCAACCGCACCACCACTGCAGCACAAGAGAATGAAAAAGACCCTAACCAAGAAGATTGAAGAAAGAAACTCAAAATTAAACCATAGGTATGAAACCCTAGTTTCTTGAAATTTGGAACTTCAAGAAATATGGAAGAAACCCTAAGGAAATGGAAGAAACAAGGAAGGAATTCACTTACTTGAAGAAATCTTGAAGTTCCACCACCAAAAACTTCTTTAAATTAGGGTTCCAAATGAGCTTGAGGGATCTTTGGAGCCTCCCATGGTTGTAAGGAACGAAATGGTTAAGAAATGGGTGCACTAGGGTTAAGCCTAGAAGGGAAAATTTGGAAAAACAAAATATTTTTTTATGACATGGACACCTAGGCATGGTTTGGCTGCATGGTTTAGCAAACCGTGCGGCATGTTCTGCCCACCCAAAACTTTCCCATTTTCTTACAAATTCAAGGGGGCCTAGGGGGATTCAATGAGGAAATATAATCTAAGGATATGAGGAAATAATTCCCAAAATAAAACACCCTTTTCACCCCAAAACTCTTCTAACTCAAGGGTATAAACCACCCCAACAAACATACCCCGCAAAAGGTTCCACTAGGAGTGTCACAAATTGAATTCCAAGCCACATCATCCTCATACATTTATTCAGAAAAAAGACAAGGCCAAATACTACCCAAGACTTCCAAGACTAATTATTTAGATCAAAGAAACCTGAGACACCAAATTTAAACTCAGAACACCTGTAAACCAAGCGAAAATTAAGAACCAAAAGAGAATTCAGAACAAAGCATGGAACTGAAAATATGGGTGTGACAATAGATATGTCGATACAAAATCTAATGGATAATAATAACTAAATCAAAATAAAGACAATGCTTAATTATTGAACATCATGTGTTTCTGAGCACATGATACCTTTTCTATAAAGATAATTTAAAATGTACTAGTTAAAAACCCATTAGTTTAGGCTAGCTAACTAATTTTGTCCCAAGATAATAATGATGCATCGTGGAGCTTGAATTAAATGGCCTCCAACCCATAGGGCTTGCATTAAACTATCCTTATCCCATTTATTTCATGTCCAAATCATTATCGAATAATTTATTTAAATTCATAAACAAAGTGCCTTATCAAATATCTATATTGAGTAAAGGATGCAGATTTGTCAATATTTCCCCAGTAAATCAAATGAACACCATATGTAAAAATGGTATATAGTGTAGGAAATAATAACATTCATGGTAAATGATATGGATAATTAAAGTAAATTCAATGTTCAATTATCATAGGAAATTGAATATGTCAAGGGGACTAAAAGGAATCAAGGAAGTGAATGTCAATATTATCCTTGGACAAATCAATTAAAACACATCTAGAGGAAGAATAAGGATGGTATCAATAAAATGTATCTCAAGTGGAGTAAGGAATAATATTTCTTTTCATTGATGAATGAGAATACTATATAAAGATCTCTTAAAAGCATTCTTGAGGAAAATATCCTTTTCATTTTGAAAAACATTTAGAAAATAATTTTCTTTGAAAATCACTTTTAAAAATATTTTCTTTAAAAATTAACCTTTTAATTTTACAAAGGAAGCTTCAAAGAAACAACGGTGGGTAAATTCGTACATGTCATATGAGGTAAAAAGAACATTCATTTTGCATGGTAAAAAGGGTTAGAAAAATACCTTGTTTAGAAAGCGACTAGAACATTCCTTTAAAAACATTTGTAAAAGAAAAAAAAGGTAAAAAAATGTCTTTAAAAAATAATTTTGAAAATATTAAAAACATATTTGAAAAAATTTTAATAAAACATGGTTTTTAGAAGAAAACAGGTTCTTTGACTAAAGAGAGAAATAAAGTCTGGTTTTCATAAAAACATTTTCTAAAACATTTTGAGTACCAAACAGTGGGAAAATGGTACTATTACTTGATAAAGGTCATAAATAATCAGAGGAGAATAAAATGAAAGGGTTTGTGAACAATGTTCATATAATTTCCTCGAATGGAAATTCAAGTGTAAACAATCCTAAATAAAATGAGATTGTAAATTAAACTCTTGAAAAGACTATAACGTTGAAGTGAGAATCAATCAATGAATAGATTTATTTGTATCAACTATAAATCCACATAGGGGAAGTGGAAATAAATAAATAGATATTCAAAATCATTATACACATAATCATATAATATTAACGACAATGATGAAGTAATATAACCCAATGAAAAGGAATTAGGTTATGAAATTTCATTTCCACTTGGGTAACTTTTTACTCAAATCCCCTCAGAAGAAATAATTCAAATTAAAAATAAAAATACCATGAACATAAAATAATTCATGATATAATATATCAAAATCGGTAGTATATACACCACACAAAATAAGTGGTGAAGATGACATTTATCTCACAGATGTGAAAAGTGAGATGAAAATCCATTACCTTGTGTTTCCTTTCGGGAAAACATCCTTTAACCTCCTATAAAAGGGGTTTAAACATGTTAAAAACTTATACCATAATAATAATCATGTTTATAATATCGTATAGTAACTACTTATAATATCTTATTACCCGTTTGTTAATAATCTTTCATTATTTTCACTATTTTGGGTGTTAATTCCCTAGTTTATCAAGTAAGTTTTAACTTGTTATTTATTGTTCCTATTAATTAGATCATGGTTTAATCATATACATAATGTAAAACATGATTTTAATATCATATATATCCATTATATATGTATTTATAATAATCTATAATATTTGGAGATAAGAAATGGAATGCTCCATTCATGGAGACGGAAGGTCGTACGTACGCATGAACGCTACTTTCATTTTTTGTTGTATTAAAAGAATGAAAATTAAATGATACATATATATATTATAATTAAATTATAATATTAATGTCATATATTTTACATAGGTTTATTAAAACCATTTTTTATACATTTCATGTATAGCGTGAACGAATCACATCGCTTTGAGGAGACGGTAGTTCATACTTCCACAAATGATGATATCGTATTCTCACAAGATGGAAAGCATAAAGGTATGTTCTATATAAAAATTACAGAAGCATAAAGACATTATAAATATCATATATATCATTTATAAATAGATTTTCCATCACAATTACCACCATGAGAGATGGTAAATAAAGAATGAAAAATCATCATTTCATGAGACGAAAGTTTTTCATACACACAAACGGTAAGTTCTTTACCCATTAGATAGAAGTGTGTGTAAGTGTAGGTCGAACCCTTAACATAACAACATCTAAGTATATTGAGGATTCTGGTGTTATTATATAATCATGAAATACGCCCTTTATCAGTGCTAAAAAGGGCCTTTAACAGCGCTAGGAAAAGCGCTATTAAAGCCAGCGAAGATAAAGGGGGGTCCCCTTTATCAGCGCTCAAAAAAAGCGCTGATAAAAGTACCTCTTTATCAGAGCTTTTTTTAGCGCTGATAAAGGGGTCCTATATCAGCGCTTCCTTTATCAGCGCTTTCGTTTTAGCGCTGATAAAGGACCCGTTTATCAGTGCTTTTAAAAAAGCACTGATAAAAGTTAAAAAAATTACAAAAATTACAAAAAATTACAAAAAATTAAAAAAATCATGCCAATCGTGGGGGGGATTTTATAGCGCTTGATCACCCCTTTTAACAGTGATTTTTAGCCCCTCCAGCGCCCGCACGAACCCCCTCCACCCTTTATCAACGCTAGCCCCCAACATCCACCCTCATGCGCGCGCCTCTGCCTCCAGCAGGTTTTGAACTCGAGACCTCCCCCCTGCGCACCTACGCTCTTACCACTACTCTATTTTGATTTGTTTGTTATATCATGATATCTCTCTATATATATATATATATAGTTATGTTTATTCGTATAGTAATATATATTTATATTGATATATATATAAATAGTTATATTAATATATATATAGTTATATTAATATATATATAGTTATATTAATATATATATAGTGATATTAATATATATATATATATAGTGATATTAATATATATATAGTGATATTAATATAACTATATATATAGTTATATTAATATATATCTCTATTTATATATATATATAGTTATATTTATTCGTATAGTAATATATATTTATATTAATATATATATATATAGTTATATTAATATATCTATATATAGTTATATTAATATATATCTCTATTTATATATATATATATATAGTTATATTTATTCGTATAGTAATATATATTTATATTAATATACACATATATATAGTTATATGAATATATATATTTATAGTGATATTAATATATATATATATATAGTAATATTAATATATATGTAGTTATATTAATATATAGCTAGATTAATATATATATATATATATAGTTATATTAATATATAGTAGTTATATAAATATTCATATATTGGTATTTTAAATAAAATGGATATTAGTTATTATTTAGATAGAGATAATATATTTTATATGTAAATATGTTTAATTATTTATTTTAAAATTTTAATTTTTAGGTGTGAATATATAAAAAAATATGTACATATAGTTATATATTTGATTATAAATAGCAGTGCATTATAAAAAAACGATAAAATTTCAAAGTCATAATATCAATATGAATGTAATACCTTGAAATAAATTCAGTCCCCACCAAAAAAGCCAATAATACCCCCTCAAATGAGGCTGAAAACCCACAAAATGTTAAAAAATCTGGGTACCCCGACTAAAAACTCAGTTTTGGAGACCTTATGGGCCTCTTTTGGCCTCGAAAAATGCTTGATTGGGGCCCCCCAAGTCATAGAAATGTAGAGCTCGTCGCAGGCTTCGATTTGATATGTGGTAGAGCTCAAACAGACACTCGGATCAAAAGTTATGGCCGTTTGAAATTTGAGTTGTGTTTTCAACTTATTTTGGATCTTTTTTTAATTTTTTAAATTTTTTTAGTCTTCAAATTGTTATTAAATAACTACTACTCCATAATAATTAGCAAATTATTAATTAAAAATATTTTTTTAATTTTTTAAGAATCCATTTTCACTAAATATCTTATATATTAAGTATATTAAGTGTTAATGTACATTTATACTTATCTAAAATATATTTAAAAATTATATATTATATCTATATCAATATAACTATATTTATATATTTATATATTAATATATTTTTTTTAATTTTTTTTTGAATTCGACCATTTATCAGCGCTTTTAAAAAAAGCGCTGATAAAGGCCCCCCCTTTATCAGCGCTACTAAACAAGCGCTGATAAAGGGGGGCCTTTATCAGCGCTAAAAAAAACGCTGATAAAGGGGTACTTTTATCAGCGCTTTTTTGAGCGCTGATAAAGCCCCCCCCCCTTTATCAGCGCTTTTTTGTTAGCGCTGATAAAGGGGGGGCGCTGAGAAAAACTGTTTTTGTGGTAGTGGATTTTTGGGTAACTCCTTTTGGTTTGTACCAAAGAGCTTCCTTGGATGACTTTTTGCCTAAGGTGATGCTTCTAGAATGAGGGGAGAGATGTTGAAGAGCTATTTGGGTAGATCTTGGTCGAGCCAAAGTGGGTTGAGAGGTGTGGGGAAGTGGGAGGGGTGAGTGCCTTTTTATAGTGGAGAGGAGTGACAGTCTTGTACATTTTTTGAAAGGGGATTTCATCTACATTTTTATCATGTCAAGTGTATCCTATAATGGTTCAAATTCGAGCAAGGGAGGATAGGGTCGAAATGTGGTCATCCAATGGTTTTTGGACAAGTGTCTAGATCATTTTGGTCCTTAAGTTTAAGGTTCAGTCTCTTATTAAGTTTAATTTCACCTTAATCATTGTAATTAATTTTAATTACTTTCACTAATATTTTTGTTCAAAAACAATGTTCGTCTTATTAGAAATTATAAATTATGTTGATTCCAAATATGGAATCCATTTTTCCAAATTCCAATCACAGAAGTGGTAAAATTTAATTTAAATTTAATCCTGCAGACGGGACGACAATGCGGGTTTTTAATGTAAAAATGTTCAAAGGTTTGCTTGGTTTTCATATCTGATTTCAATGTAAAATTGATTCCAATGAGCTACAATGGATTAATTAATAAAAAATGATCAAATTAAACTTTAAAACCAATTTAAAATATAATTTAACCTTATAAATAAATTAGATGTAAAACAGTTTTGGATTAAAATTCAGTATTTTTTAATATTCGTCAAAAAATGAAACTTCCCAGAAAAATACCAAAAATTCATCCTAACCTAATTTTTATATTTTACTTTCAAAGATAAAGTTTATTTTGACATATAGAACCTACAAAAGTTTCAAAAAATGGATTTAAAATAGGTTTTTCATTAAAAGGCGGTAAAAGTGTCTTTAGAAAAATATTGATTTTTATATGAAATATTGAGTTTGTTCTTATATTATACTCATCAAATCTATTGGACGAATATCAAAAATATTTTATTGAATAATATATATATATATATTATTAATATCACTCACTAATTAATTTATTTTATTAGGATAATACAACTTTGTGAGTATAAAAAATAGTTTTCTATAAAAATATTCTCTTTATTTTCAATTTGTTCTTATATTCATTTTTAATTAATTTATAACCAATGAATTCGTTTTATATTTTTATAAACTATATATTTTCATAAGTTGGTTAATACTATTTATAACCACTAATTTAACGGGTAGGTTAAATCTTATTATATTAAATCATAATATTTTAATAATATATTGTTGTTCGGTAAAATTCGATCTTGCGTGTAATGTAAGTCATTGAAGAAACTTGTTGCGTGCAACACAATCTTAACTCATTGTTGTGTGCATTGCAAACTATATCATATATTGAATTTATTTAAAATAGTAAATATAAGTCTTGGGATATTAAATTCTCTTACGTGCTTGGTGTCGCATGTCATACACTCTATCAAATAAAAGTTACTCTTTTAGAATTTTTAGGGTGTTACAGTAATAGTCATTTCATAACAATTTGAAGGTATAAAAATTCAACAAATTAATAAAATGATTTAAAATAAGTTGAAAACATGACTCAAACTTCAACGGTCATAACTTTTGATTTGAGTGTCTGTTTGAGCTCTACCACATATCAAATCAAAACTTGTGAAAAGATCTATGTAGTGATGACCCAAAGGAACCCCAGTCATCATTTTTTGAGGTAAAAAGGCATAAAAGGCCTCTAAATCTGAGTTGTTTTGTCTAGATATCTTCATTTTTTAACATTTGATGGAATTTCATCATCGTTTAAGGAAGTATTATAGTTTTTTGGTGGAGACTCAATCTATTCAGCTTACACACACATGGATATTATGACGTTCAAATTTTATCATTTTTCATATTGTATTGTTGTTTATAATTAAATATACATGTATACATATTTGTATATGTTTACACATAAAATTTTAATTTTATAAATAAATATGTAAACATATTTAGATATAAAATATCTTTCTAAATATATAAACCATATCTAAAAATAATAATGTTCATTTTATTTTAAATATTAATATATAATATATGTGAATAAATATAAATATGTATAATTATATTTAGACACACACATATATAATATATATAAATGTATGTATCATGTATATGTGTATGTATTTATTTATTTATTTATTTATAAACACATATACACAAAACATATTTATAAATGTACTTAAAAATAATCATATAAATATATATTAATATAAGAATAAATATATGGATAAAAAATATAACTATATATATATAGATAGATAGATGTTTTGTATCATAATTTTTTTATTTACAACATGTGCAAAGAATAAAATTGGCTTGGGGACTCGACCTCACTATCGTTGCCTCAAACCTCAAACCCCTCTGCCACAACTGCATGAGAAGATATTCTATATCATAAAATAGATAACATAGCAAAAAAGAGTAGTGGTAAAGGTGAAAACATGTGAGGGGCCAGGTCTCAGTTCCTTTTCCAAGGAGAGGTGGGTGTGGGCATGAGCGTGCTGTGTTGTGATGATGAAGGGATAAAGGAGGGTTGAACAAGCAATGAAAAAAACATTTTTTTGACTTTTAACAACTTTTTTTTAGTGTTGATAAAAACCTCATTTCAACGGTGCTTTTTTTAGTTTTAATAAATATGGACTTTATCAACGTCGCTGATAAAAATTGATCCTCTTTTAACAATACTCAGATCAACACCGTTTTTTTTAACATTGATACAAATTTTTTGTAGAGATTTTAAAAATAAGTTTTGTAGTAGCGAACATTGTAATGGATAGTGAACATTGAGTGCCGTGAAAATTTGAAAACTTTTAACTAATTGATGCGAGTTTTGTTTCGTGTGTGGGAGTATTTAACATACCACTCTTTGGATTGACATCCACATTGAAGGTTAGCCGATTAAATCTTTGAAGTCTGTTCTGTCTCAACCTTGCATGTTTATTTAGATGCAAATTTGATAATCACTATATTAACAAATATTAATACTAAATGGGAACACGGTTTGTTTAATGGAATATAATATAGCTAAAAAAAGGATAAAAAGATATAAATAAGATGATGTATAGATTCAGTCCACCTAAATCGGCTTTTTTTTTAAGGCCATTTTTCAAATATTACTGTAAACACATTTATTATAGCAAAAAAAAAAGCAAATAACTTTATTAAATAATTAAAAAAAAAAAGAATTACTAGAAGGAATGGTCTGGGTCCAGAAAGAAAGCCGGACAAATAGTGTCCGCTGTGAAGATATTTAAGCCAAACAGGCGTCTGGGTCCTCCGGCGGAGGGGATGAGAAGGGGGCGAATGGACGACCGGAGGAAGAAGCTTAGAAACATCATCGGTATCCTTAAGGACAAGGCGGCCCTTCTTAGGGCGGCCCTCCTGTTCACCTGCGGCGCCTCCGCTTACGCTGCTTCCAGCCGGGCCGTCCTCCGCGCCACTTCTCACAACACCGACGCTCCGCCCCTCGACCACCATGTCGGCGACCTCATGGCACTCGGCCGCGCCCACCCCCTCTCCGCCGTCGCCTGTATCGACGCACTCATGGACCGCCTCCACAGCTCCCGCAGCGCCTCCGTCGCGCTGAAGTGCCTCATCCTGCTTCACGGAGTGGCCACGGAAAGGGATTCCGGCTCCGGCTCCACCTCCACGTCCTCCTCCGTCCTCCGGGACCAGCTCGCCGTGTTCCCCACCTACGGCGGTCACAACTTCCTCAACCTCTCCACCTTCCTGGACGAGTCTGACCTCGACATGTCGGCGTGGGTCCGGTGGTTCGTCGGCGTTTTGGAACAGAACATGATCGCATCCAGGACCTTGGGCGAGTTCTCCAAAGGGGGATCCGACGAGGTCGCCGCGAAATCAACGACACGAATCCTCCGTCACTTGAATTCGTTGGGGGATTTGGTGGCGCAGGTCTGCGACGCCCCCGAATCCATGCATATGCGGCGGAACGACCTGGTGTACGAGGCGGTGATGCGGGCGGGGAAGGACTACGGTTTTGCTCAGCGAGAAATTGCTTTTCGGGTCAGGCTGATAGGCCACAGAATTGGCGATCTGAGCCCCGGTGAGGAAGAGGAGACGAGGCGGACATTGAAGGGGCTGGAGGATTGCAGGGAAAGGCTGGGACTGCTGCTGGGAAGCCGGAAAATGAACGAACCGTTCTGGGATCTGATCGGCGGGACGGAAGGGGAGCTTGGGAGAAGGCAGAGGGAGAGGGATGAGAGGATGCTAGTGGTGGCGCAGATGGCGGGTAGGGGCGGAGAGTCCGTTGACTTCGCTCGCAGCATAGCTCGAGTCGCTGGTCGGCCGGAACAGTTGTTCCGAATCGCCGCCCCAGGCGGCGGCGGTTCGTCGTTGCTGGACAATGGCCGGATGGCGTTGAAAAATAAAATCAGATTATTAGAAAAATAAAATTGAAAATAAAATGGGACTTTTGGGGATTTAATTTGATCTTGTTGGGTTTTTTCATGGAAAATTATAGTTTTGTGGGTGTACATATCCATACATATGTAGGAATATAATTTAAAGTATATCCGTTTTGTTTGGGTTATCTTCGTTTGTAATTACAACGTTTTTTATAATTTTTATTTTTTATAAACTAAACTCACACGGTTTGTATTTAACTGATTGTGGACAAATTATTTATAAAATTTAATAAAAAATGTAAAATGATAATCGATTTCTGATTCAACGGTCTCTTTCTGGGCCCCAACGATATTCGTTAGACGTGTGGCGGATAGAGTATGGGATGGACTATCCACCTGGGGGTTTAACCTGACTGGTAGGGCCGTCCAGAAAGCCTGATCTATATATTATATTTATATGATATCTATGATTTTTTTATAAAATAATATTATAATGCTAAGTTAAAAAAAAAAACTTTTTTACTTTGGTATTAAAGGTCTGATTGGCCCAAGTGTGACCGGACCCGACAAACCCAATCCAGGTTGCTAACACTATTCGTGCCAAAAAACATTTTATGTAAATGTAAGGAAATTGAGAGTTTAATACTTTATATCGCACCACATATCCATCCAGACCCACAACTACATCAAATTGTAAAATCATGGTTCTAATGTTTACTGCAACAACTCATTACAACAAATCACTCATCCAGATAATTAAATCATAATACTAGAGAACCTTGCCCACACAATAAAACAATTTCCATTATACCCCACCATAATCAATGGATTTTCATCACTATAACAAAGGATCACACGTCATCATGGTACTGTAATAGTGAGTGGCCATACTTTATTGACCATATTGTTAGA
Source organism: Viscum album (assembly GCA_963277665.1). Lineage (NCBI taxonomy): Eukaryota > Viridiplantae > Streptophyta > Magnoliopsida > Santalales > Viscaceae > Viscum > Viscum album. The sequence continues at coordinate 846,165,967 of OY728120.1, read as the reverse complement.
AATATGCAGTAAAGGTAAAACCACGGCACAATGGTCTTGACCACACCATCATTTGTGCTTAGTTAAACCACATCATGGTGAGTGTCACCACATTTGTGGCTCTATGCATGACGGTATATGTGTTATGAAACACTCTGATATTTTAAAAGAATATTATGTTCGACAATGTATATAAAACACAACACCGAGTTTAAGCGAATAATGAAATATTATTCTTTAAATGTTACAGTTATAACATAGGCGCTGAATTGATAGATATGAATAAGATTAACCACATTATGAAATATATATAAAGGTCTCACTCAATACAAATGTATTAATTAGTGCTTAGAAAATAAACATTCATTTTTTACTAAAATAATTTTATTTTTTCAAAAATACGCTTTCTTCAAAAATGTTTTTTATTTTTTTCATGAGCGAATATTATAATTAATTTTTGAAACTTTTAGAAATTGTATTTGATAAAAAAAGATATCATTTTTGAAATCAACATATCAAAATTAGTTTATGATGAATTTTTGAGATTTTTCTGAAAAAATTGATTGTCACGACCCCCTCCCTCCGAAGACATCCCTCCTAGGCTAGCAATAAAGGAAGATGGATAATAACCCCCTCCCTCTTGAGTCCTACCTCCAGTAAGTCTCAGATTAACGATTAGCACCGAGGGTATAAAATCTCTCATATGGGAGACATTACCCCGACATAATATAGGATCAGGAGATTGGATATATCAACTACAAAGAAACTCAATGAGATGATATAAAAGAAAGGGAACCAAAACCACCCTATAATGCATGAATAATGTAAACAAATACAAAGAGTATCCAAATAAATATCAAAAAACAGTCCTGCGACAGCGACCCAACAACAGCTCCAAAACCCAAGCTAGTAAGACCTAGCTCGGTCCCCAAAGTCCTCCTGAAAACTTGAAAAATAGTTTGTATATATGTGGGGTGAGCATAACATGTATACTCAGTAGGATCATACATAGTCTCTCATTCTTATGTGAAAAGAGAATATTAATGCACCTGTGAGTAAACATCAGAACCAACAACACCTAAGCTAGTCAACTAACCAATCTCATCCCAACCAAGGCATGCTTACCAAATAACATATCCAAGTGTAGTAACATCATATAAAACATATCAATAAAGCGGGTACCCCACACTACTTTCCCATTGATTTGTTGCGCTCACACTCCAACGTCATACATCCCAACACTCCCATCTTTCTGTAGATTTCTGCCTGAAGGCACCTGGGAAACCACATCATGCCAAACACTCAGAGAGCAACTAGCTATCACATCCCACCTGAAGACATTTGGGCCATCACATCACATCTCGCCCGAAGACACCTGTACCATCACATTACATACCAACCACAACCGTATATCCAGAATGACAGGGTATCGTGAACATGAAAGACATCAACCTTGTGTCCTCCTCCTAACATGCATGATTCCCACTATGAACCACCTCACAATCTCATCAAACATCACCATTAGTTCACTTTTCACTTCTGGTCATCACAACCTGTCATATCAAACTTTCCTGAAAGAGAGTGGGGAAGAGGGAGTAACAAACCATCCGTTCTCACTATTTGGATGTTGGGAGAAACACCCGCCAAAACATTTGTGTGTTGACACATGGTGCTTGACGTGGGTGAGGTGCGTATAGAAATCACAATGAAAATACAATATATAATAATCAAACACACAAGCCCAACCTACGTGTTAGCAATAAGAGTACCATCCCAACTCACAACATCACCACAAAGCCTCACAACTGTTGGAGTTGGTGCCCTAAAACCAACTTCTATATACTTTATGATAATATGTATTCATAGTTTTGAATATTAATAAACTTCTTATCACATCATGATTGTTTTTCTGCATAACATAGTATGTGATAATGTCTTAAGAGTAGATGTCGCACTAAAAGGTCACATCAGTTTCTCACTATGATGAGAACCCAGAAGTTCTACGATGTTATTCTTAAATATATGTTTTATAGCCGAACGATATCATTTGAGGGACACAAATGATACAAGCTATCAGGGGTGAAGACTCATAGGACTTTGATGTATCTTCTCATGATGTACGCCCTTAGTAATATCTAGTGTATGATATTATGAGAACAAGACCCTCTAGTAGGAAATCCACATTTATATGTATCATTGGATGTTCCTATCTACAGATGTGTGTATTGATCCTTATATTTTAATATTATTATTAATGAATATTATAAGTCGTGTACTTATATGTATTGATGGAAACTGTGATGATATATGTTCGCGGTGGGGTAGGACGCGTTGGGTGCGTCACGAGTAATATTTCATTAATGAATAATGTGAGAAAGGATTTGTCCCTTCTGTTCATTAATGGAAGTTGATATCTCAGGCCTTTTAATGGAAATGATATAGCCGAAATAAATCAATGGCCATAGTGTTCTATAGGCAAGTTCGATTTTTAGGAAGTCAAAGAAAGAGACATCAAACACATAGGTTGATGACACCAGCATGCAAACCCGCTTGATTTGAGATATCATGATAAATAGATTATATTACACAATAATCATCTGTATGAGGTATTATGTCATTGTGGCATTAACTTCTTTCTCTATGGGTTCCTTGATTTGTTTCTAGACACTAACCTTGGACTTTAGGCCACTTCGCCTAATGCCACTATGAAAGAGGCCTAGAGATTCACACACTAAGTGTATCCAAAATCCAAGTTAAATAATATATTATTATTTATTATTTAACAAGTTGAATACATATTATTCCCACACATGGTTTAATAATTATTCATGTATGCTTGATCCCATATATTTTGTCACCAGTTATTTGAGAGAATATCATGTGAGTAGAATATTTAATAAATATTTATTTGTTATTTAGTGAATTTAACATTTATTTATTTATTGATGAACAATGGAGTGATATTTATTTAAAAAATAAATAGTCATAATTCAAGGCCTGATAAATATTGTGGAGGAATGGAAGACTGATTTTAATGGTCCAGTGAGAAATAATAAATATTGAATATTATTTTATTAAATAATATTTAATTTAATTTGAAAAGTAAGCACATGCCGATAAATATTATTATTATTATTATTATTATTATTATTTAACATGGGGTTCCATAGAGATTAAATAAATAATAAAGGGTACTTGTGTAATTATTTTATTTTAACCCTAGTAGTATATAAACCCAATTATATTATTTTATAAGAGAGTCAATTCATTTGTTTGGTTGTGCACAATGGGTTTGAGGAATCCTCTTAAGACCTAGAGACTTTCCTTCTCTAAGAAGGCTCCCAAGAACAGAGGGCAATCTTCCTCCACCATTATCCCTCAAGTCAAGAGAGATCAAGGAGAATGCTTTAGAAGCGATTCTCATGACGATCAAAGCCGAACGATACAAGTGACAGGATCTGCCGTGCTAGCACCCAGAGATTTCTACGATGACATTCAAAGATTTGTGGAACACATGTGGATCACCGCTAGAGGGAATCTGCTCTTGATTCCTACAATGCAACAACGGTACAATGCATATCTATTGTTAGACTCATCAACGAGAAAAGAATTCCAACAAGGTAATTCTTTATTAAATAAATAAATTATAAATAATATGTGATGATCCTCCCTCTAGTTCCAGTGTTTTATCTACTATATGTTTTCTTTGATTCAATTTTGTTGATCACGATGTTTATCTTCGTGTAGATCTTAGATTGATCATCGATCATGACAAAAAACAAAGTTGGGAAAGAACCATCACACTCTTCCACTGCAATCGGAACCTATAAGTGGTACCACAACAGACACATAATTATTTATAATTATTTAAAGATCGTTGATTGATTTATGCATTTGCGACTCAGTTTTTAATTTAAGTTTAATCGTTCTTTTAATCTGAATTTCGAGATCTGATTCTTCCTCCTTAGTTTCTCATAGATCTAATCAAAACGATTAATTTTTTGAATGAAATAAAATCAAAGAACTCATCCAGAGGTGCCAAGGATTTTGGCCAGATAACACAAGAGTATGCATCGTGTAACTAGAGTTACACGTCATGTACTTGTGTTCAATGCACTAGGAATTAATCAGGAATTAATTCAAATTGTGTGCATTGATTACATGAAATGCATTTAATATCTTACACCATGAGTTGACCAAGCCAGCCTAGCGCATGGTCAGCCGAAGTACACACCATGCAACCCATGTACATGATGTGTAGTCCTTTTAAGTCACAAACATGTCGTGTATTTCCATATATGACCTACCTGACTGGTGGTCATGTAATTTAGAGACCACATGCCACGTAGCTTGTTGTACAAGCTGTGTACTCCATTTTTAAAGGCACAATTTACATGTCGAGTCCCTAGGTGTGTGCCTTGGATAGACGGTGAGAGACATACATGCCATGTAGCTTGCCTGTACACGCCGTGTACTTATTCCATATTACATAAAATTAAAATTGATTTATTATACTATATAAACCTTATCGACACGTGCTTGCGTGTGAACATTAAGTTTATAGGACATCCCATGTTAGGATTTTTTAATATATATATATGTATATAAATGTTTAATTAATTTTTGTGTAATATTCAGATCTTCATATCATGTATGAGTCATATGATAGATATTAATCTACGTGCATTAAAACATAAAACGTTACAGAAAAATCATGTAATTCGTGTAATCATTAAATTAATAAGTACACATCATGAAAGTACGTGATAAGTCATGTATGATATATGTCACAAAAGTAAACTATATATAAGTATAATACAAATTGGGTAGATAGATGGGTATTCACCGTGTTTCCTCCAAGGTACATTTATATATACAATTAGTTTTAAATAAATAAATTTAATTTTCTTAAAATTACGATGGATGAGAATCTCAAGGAAATTTGGATGATAATTAAGATAAAAAAATTGATTAATTTAAGAAGATAATTAATTGATTCGAGTACGATTTATCTTAAATAAAAACCATCAAGAATTGAATTCTAGTTTTATTAAATGCGTAACTCATTACATGCATGTTGATGATCATAAGAATAGACCAAACATTTTTATGCCATTGGTTTCATTTAATTTATTATTAAATTAAAATTTTTGGACTATGTGTCTTCTCTCCTCTTATTATGTAAGGGCCTGCATGCCCATGGTTTCATTTATGTAAACCCTTTTCCCCTCACTCGTGTGTGAGTAAAATTATATGTAATGGATAAATCTTCCAAGCTAGTGGAGACAATTCACATTTGGAGCTGAGGCTAAACCAATCCAAGAGAGATACATAAGTGGACAGGTGGAAAGCTATAACATGTGCCTTAATTGGTTCAAGGTATTTTCCCTCTAGGTCAACAATTAGTTTACCAATCGCTAGATAAACTAACCATTAGTAAAATCTCAAGATCATACTGCTTTATTATTTTATTTTTTTCAAGATTTATGGTTATTTTATTATAGATGTTTTTTCACGATCACATGAATTAATGAAATTAATAAGCATGCAAGATTGAACTAAAATAAATTTTCTTATGCATAAATATTATCTAAGACATGGTTAATCACTAAAGTAAATATAATTAATATATATAAGCATGTGATAAAGATAATAATTGGAAATTTATGCATAAAAGGATGAAATCCCTCAATAATATATATTAAGTTGATATAACCTTCCACTACCTTAGTTAAAATCGAACCATAGTTCAAAGTGCTTGACCAAAAAAAGTTGAGGCGCTTTCAATTATTGGGGAATTCTAACTTGAAGATTTGGGTTGACTTAACTTAGTTCACATCAAGGTTTGACTTCCAAAACATGACTTTGTGTAGCTGAGAGGAAAGGGTTGAAGAAATCCAATTTAAGGATTTCAGGATTGGGGAGTCCACTCAAGAGATCAAGGAACCACGAGTTAATGAAGTTGGCATTTGGAATGCCTACCTAAAACCATTCAAGTTGCTTAACCAACCAAAGTTTGGGTAATAAGAAGGAGAATATGGATCCTTACCATTAGAATTCCCAATCAACATAATATTCTGAAGCCAATGGTGAGGGATATTGGGTTTCGATAAAATAGTGGGAGACTAATAAATATAATATTTATTTATTTTTCTAAATTTTATCAGATAAAGTATTAAAATATCTGCTAATCTTGTAGAAACAACAATAAAAATGACATCAAACATATCATTGTGATCCATACTTGAGAAGGATAACCTTATCACCTACACAAATATCCAAGAGTGGCAAAGGCACTTACGTGTTATCTTTTTTCATGAAAGGAAATTGTATGTGTTGGAAGAACCGATTCCTAAAGCACTTGGAAATGAGGCTAGTGATAAAAAGTTGTCTCTTAATGAGAAAAATTTGGACAATGCTAAATATGTTCAATTTTTTATGCTATCATCCATAACCAATGAGATTTTGAAGCAACATGAAGATATGAACGTTTATAGCATGATGTCACACCTTCGGGATCTCTATCAAGAGAAGGCGAGACAAGAGAGATACGAGATCTACAATGCTTTGTTTACAAATAAGATTAGAGATTCTGTGCCAGCTGGGCCTCATGTAGTCAACATTATTGGCTATATTGAACACTTATACATTTTAGGGATTAAATTCTCAGATGAGTTTTATACATATCTCATACTTTCATCACTACCCAAGACCTTCTCCAGTTTTATTGTTAATTTCAATATGATAAATAATGAGAAGAATCTTTTAGAACTTCTTACTTTGATTCTTTAAGTGGATAAGGACATGGGGTATGATAAACCTATGGTCCTTATGGTGAATAATAAAAGGAATAACAAGGCAAAGGGGCCCAAGACTCATAACAAGTCTAAAGCTCATGAGCACCATCCTTCCAAGAATATGAAGCCCCAAAGGTAGGGTAAGGAAAAGGACACAATATGTTTTTTTATGTGGAAAGCCAAACCATTAGAAGAGGAACTGCACCCAGAAGAAAGGGGAAGCTAAAGGTTCATTATTTATCAAGTGTAATATTTCAATATCTACACATTGGGTATTAGATAAAACTTATGGTGCTCACATATGTATCTAAATACAGGAACCAAGTAGATTACAAAAGTTTTCTAGAGGAGAGGTGGATCTGGGATCTTCCAATGGTGCGAGGATAAATGCTCTAGCCATTGGTGACTACCACCTTTCATTTCTAATGAGAATGATTTTGGTTTCAAAATATTGTTATTATGTACCAATAGTTACCAAGAACATAATTTCTGTATCCTGATTTGATGCAGAGGTGTTTATTTTCAAATTTTCAAATAATTTTTTTATTTTATAAGGACAACATATGTTATGGCATGACACATTTAAATAAAAGTCTTTATGTATTAAATTATGGAAACTAGGTATTGAAAATTGATAATGAATCATGTTCACACGAATCATATAACACACAGCTATGACATCACCGTCTTGGTTATGTAAACAAGAAGCGTTTGAAAAATCTTTTTCAAGATGGTTATTTATACTCACTGAGCTAAAATCACTTGAAAGATGTTATGCTTATTTACAAGAAAAAATGACCAAACCACCATTCAGTGGACAAGGTGAAAGAGCCACAAATATTCTAGGATTAGTACACATTGATGTGTGTAGACCATTTCCAGTAGAAGCTAGAGGTGGGTATTCTTACTTCATAACTTTTACTAATGAATTGAGTAGATATGGTTATGTCTACTTGATGAGGTATAAGTCTGAGTCCTTTGAGAAATTCAAGGAATTAAAGAATGAAGTAGAGAATCAACTTGGAAAGAAGATAAAGAATCTTCGATCGAATCGAGGTGGTAAATATCTTAACCAATAGTTTATTAAATTTCTACGGGAGTTTAGGATTCTATCTCAAATCACTCTACCTTATACAACATATTGTAATGGTGTTAGTGAAAGGAGGAACCATACCTTATTAGATATGGTATGTTCAATAACGAGTCATATAGATAATTCATTATCCTTTTGGGGATATGCATTACAAACTATGGCATACACATTAAACCAAGTACTAACTAAAGCATAAAATGGAATTACCTTTGAGCTATAGAGTGGAAATAAACCCATTTTGTCACATACACATGCATGGTGTTGCGAGATATTTGTTAATGCCTTCTCAGGAAACAAACTAGCACCCTAGGGCACAAAGTGCATCTTTATAGGGTATCCCAAGGAAATAAAGGGATAATACCTATACAACCCCTCATATAAAAAAGTGACTATCTCCAGACAAACCGTCTTTCTTGAGAGGGACCACATCCTCAAAAAGGATAGTGGGAGAAAAATTGAATTCGATGAAGTTGATGCTCAAGATACACAAGAGTTGGTATAGGAACAGATTCCAAACATCCCCATAGAAGAAGTAGTTTCTGAAACACAAGTACTGCATAAGAGAACAAGAGAGGTAAGAGAACCAGAGAGATATGGGTTTCTAGTCACTAAGGATAGTGACTCATTATTGGTTGTAAATGATGAACTTATCTCCTACGAAGAGGTAGTAGAGAGCTCAAAAGTTGAAAGATGGCAAGAATCCAAGAATTCTGAAATGAATTCCATCTATGAGAACCAAGTTTGGGTTCTGGTCGATGATCTAGTTGATGTAAAACCCATTGGGTGAAAATGGGTATTCAAGAGAAAACTAGACATGGAAGGTAAATTAAATATCTATAAAGAAAGTATAGTGGCTAAAGGGTTTAAACATCATTAAGGAATTGAATATTATGAAACATTTTCACTAGTTTCTCTATTTAAATCCATCAAAATTATACTTTCTGTAGTATCTTACCATGACTATGAGATTTAGAAGATGTATGTCAAAACTGAATTACTCAATGTAAAGCTTTAGAAAGATGTTTATATGTTACAACCAAAAGGTTTTGTGACTCCAAGTGATTCCAAAAAGATTTTCAAGTTGCAAACATCCATTTATAGATTAAAATAAGCATCCAGGTCATGGAGCATTCAATTCAATGAAGATATAAAAGTATTTGGTTTCATTAAGAATGAATATGATCTATGTGTTTACAATAGGTTTAGTGGAAATGCAATCGCTATCCTAGTAGTATATGTTGATGAAATATTACTTATTGGAAATGACATACTAGTATTACAATCTGTTAAGGACTGGTTAAGAAAGTATTTCTCTATGAAGTTATTAGATGAAACAACCTATATTCTAGGGACCAAGATCATTCTTGATAGACCCAAGAGGCTTCTGGGACTAAGTAAAAGTACATATATTGACCATATACTAAAGATATTTAGTATAGAACAATCCAAGAGGGTATTGGTTCCAGTGTCACCTGGTTTACATCTTTCTAAGAAAATGTGTCCAAAGAAATAACAAGAGAAAGATAGAATGAGTAAGATTCCATATGATTTAGTGATAGGATCAATCATATATGCCATGTTATGTACTATACTTGATGTTTCCTGTGCATTAAGCATGGTAGGCAGATATCAAGATGGTCTGAGAGAACAACATTGGTCTGCTGTTAAGGATATCCTTAAGTATCTAAGAACTAAGGATATATTCCTGGTGTATGGAGGAGATGAGGAGCTGGTCATCAGGGGTTATACCGATTCTAGTTTTTCGACATATCAAAATGATTTGAAGTCTCGTTCAGACTATGTTTTCTGTTTCAACAGAGGATCTGTGAGATGGAAGAGTTCAAACTAGCCAGTTGTCACTGATTGTATAGTAGAGTCCGAGTATATATCGACTTATGATAAAACCAAGGAATCTATTTGGATAAGGAAATTTGTCTAGGATCTTGATGTGGTACCTAGTAATAAATACCCTATCACATATTATTATTATAATACTACAATGGTGACTCTTTCCAAAGAGACAAGGTTACACCAATGGACAAAGTATATACACTAGAAGTATCACCTATTGAGGGATTTTATCAAAGAAGTGAAGTTGCATTAAGAAGAGTACCCATGGAAGATAACGTGATAGACCCCTTTACTAAAGGCCTATCTCAATAGAAGCATGAGTATCATATGAGAGCTAGTAGACTGAAGGTTTTTAGCAGTTAGCTCTAGTGAAAGTGGGAGTCTGTTGGATTTGGTTCCCTAAAACCAACTTTTATGTATTTTATGATAACCTGTATTCATAGTTTTGAATATTAATAAACTTATTATCACATAATGATTTTTCTTCTACATAACATAGTATGAAATAATGTCCTAAGAGTAGCTGTCACACTAAAAGGGCATAACAGTTCCCCGCTATGATGAGAACCCGGAAGTTCTAAGACACTATTCTTAAATATATTTTTCATAGACGAATGATATAATTTGAGGCACAAAAATGATATAGCCTTTCACAGGTAAATACTCATAGTAATTTTATGCATCTTCTCATGGTATACGCCCTTGGTAATATCCAGTGTAGGATATTATGAGAATGAGACCCGCCATTAGAAAATCCTCATTTATATGCATCATTGGATGTTCCTATCTATGGATGTGCGTATTGATCCTTATACATTAATATTATAATTAATGAATATTATAAGTCATGTACTTTGATGTATTGACAAAAACCATGATGACAAATGTTCGCGGTGGGTTAGGATACGTTGGGTGCGTCACAAGTAATATTTCATTAATGAATAATATGATAAAAGATTTGTACCTCTTGTTCATTAACATAAGCTGATATCTTAGGTCCTTTTATGGAAATGTTATAGCCTAAATAAATCCATGTCCATGGTGTTCTTTATACAAGTTCAAGTTCTAAGAAGTCAAAGAAAGAGACATCGAGCACATAGGTTGACGACACCGACATACAACCTACTCGATTAGAGATATTGTGATAAAGAGATTATATTATATAGTAAGAATTTTTATGAGGTATTATTTCATTTTAACATTAACTTATTACTCTATGGGTGCCTTGGCATGCTGCTAGATGCTAACCTTGTACTTTAGGCTACTTTGCCTAATGCCAATGAGAAAGAGTCCCAGAGGGTCACACACTAAGTGTATCTAGAATCTCAGTTAAATAATATATTATTATTTATTATCTAACAAGTTGAATAAATATTATTTCCACGAATGGTTTAATAATTATTCATTTATGATTGATAACATATATTCCATCATCAGTTATTCGAGAGAATATTATGTGAGCGGAATATTTAATAAATATTTATTTTCTATTTATTAAATATAATATTTATTTATTTATTGGTGAATAATGCCGTGATATTTATTTAATAAATAAATATTCATCATTTAAGACATGATAAATATTGTGGAGGAATGGCAGAATGAGTTTAATGGTCTGGTGAGAAATAATAAATAATGAATATTATTTGATTAAATAATATTTAATTTAATTCGCAAGTTAAGCGCATGCCAAGAAATAACAATAACAATATTATTATTTGACATGGGGTTTTTTAGGGATTAAATAAATAATAAAGGGAACTTGTGAAATTATTTTATTTTAACCCTAGCAGTATATAAACCTAAATATATTATTTTCTAAGCGAGCCAATTCATTTGTTTGGTTGTGCACAATAGATTTGGAGAATCATCACAAGACCTAGAGAGCTTCCTTCTCAAGAACGATCCTAATAATGGAGAGTGATATTCCTCCACCATTCTCCCTCAAGTAAAGATAGATCAAGAAGAATGATTTGTAAGTGATTCTTATGGAGATCAAAGGTGAATGACGCAAGTGATATAATCTATTGTGATAGCACCCAAAGACTCCTATGACTATGTTTGGAGATTTTTGTAACATGTGTGGATCATCACTAGAGGGAATATACTATTGATTACTACAACACAATGATAGCACAACAAAGAACTGTTGTCAGACTCATCAACGAGGAAATAATTTGAACAAGGTAATTCTTTATTAAACAAATTAATAATAAATAATATATGATGACCCTCCCTCTAGTTCTGAAATTTTATCCATTGTCTATTTTATTTGATTCATTTATGTTGATCATGGTGTTTATTGTCATGTAGATCTCAAATTGATCATCGATCATGACAAAAAGAAGAGCTGGACATGACCCATCACACACTTCCACTACACCCATAACCTACAACAACCTCTGCCACTTTCACTGTCACATCTAAAGTATAACATCACATGAGCAAGCTACAATCCAAAAACGATAAGCCACATTCCGTTTTTTCTTTTCAATTTAATCCATTACCATATTTTATGAATTAACAACCATTATCATTATTAAGCCCATTCATTTTCACATTTAACAAATCACTTTAACCACACTTCCCATTTTATTTCAAGAGTTCATTAACCTTTCCAACCCATGCCATTTTAGTTTCATTATTAACATTTATTCCATCATTACTAGACAACTAACTCATCATCTCACAAAAACAAACAAATCATCCATCTCACATCAACAAGGCTCCACACCACAACCACATCTCATCACAATGGCTACATCTCAACTACTACACACCATCCCACATCATATCCCATGCCAACCAACCATCACATCACTACCCAATATGTACCACATCCTAACTGATCACCACCATCATTGCACAACATCCCACACCACACAAGGCAACACAACAAGCACAACCACACCAAGAAACACATCCAAACTTCCACATATTTCACAATTATGGTTCATTGGCTTTCATTAATTTACATTCAAGGTCATTATCACACAAACCGTGATTTTCCATGGGAAACCATTTCTTTATCCATATATAAGTGATTATCCATTTCATTCAAGGTGATATAAAATAATCACACTACAGGGTTCCAAAATCATATCAAATACAAAATAACAAGGCTCCCAACAACTATGATTTTCAGCAAGTGTATCAGGCATGTAAAAACTCATCGAAATTAAAATCAAAGCAGTGAAACATGTGACCCCCCTTTAATTTAAATTAAATTAATTTTTATTATCTTCATTAATCTGGTGTATACCATCTCCCTAATGTAGGTTCTGAGCATAGTGGAAGCGCGGTTGGGACAACACCCAACTTTAATTCTTACCATGATCAATAATTATTCCGAGATCAATACTACAATGAATGCCAGTCTCCACAGAATAAAATAAAATATTTAGATAAATAAGGAAGATACCTAAAACCTTTAGAGATGATATTTCACATCATATTTATAATTAATTTAATTAATTTCATAATGAAAAGAATACTTGGATCTTCAGTATTTTCTTCGTTGATGATGTTGATCGTCTGGAATAACCCTTCTGGATTATCTCGTTACTCTTACAAGGATCCAAAATAGAATCCCTTTAGCAGTGATCCACATGTGCTTCGATGGCCTCCGATCGACACCACTCATTCTTCAGGTGCTATCACGATGAAACGAGTGTCTTTTGTTGGTCGTTCTTGATCGCTTGTTATTCGTCCTTGAAGAATGTCTCTTGTTCTTGAGAGGGGCGGGAAGAGGATTCAAGAGAGAAATTGTTTATCTCAAAAATTCTCAATTCACCGGCCGTACAGTTTGGTACATGAAAAAATAGACATATGTGTCTATTTATTGACATGGAGCTTCAATTACAATATTTAATTGCATAATAGCAATTAAATACATTCATAACCTTAGAGACAACCCATGCTATTAATAATAATACTGCGTCATTATTTATGGTGCACCAAATTGCACAAAACAGAATTATAAATAAAATTCCGCTTCACAAAATAATAGAAAAGTTATTTTAATTTGTGATAACTAATTAAATAATTATTTATCATCTTGAAAATAATTATTTTACTACTGGACCAGCCTTGGTTTGCTCAAACTCCACTTCTATTTATTGAACACCCAAATAAATAAATAAATAATTTATTCTCTTAAATAAATATTTTATTTACAAAATAGTAAATAAATATTTATTAAATGTTCAATAAAATAAATAAATAAATTTTAACCAAAATCCAGTGAATAAATATTTATCTAATTTATGCAATCATTTTAACTTGAATAAAATTATTCTAATGTCTTGAGAATAATATTTATTAATTAAATTGAAATAGAATTTAACTGAGACCACCATAAACACTTAGTGTGTGACCCTCTAAGATTCTTTCTTGTTGGTATTAGGTGGGCTTGCCTAAAGTCCAAGAGTACTATCTAGAAATGGGTTAAGGCACCCAAGAGAAAGAACTTAAAGTTTGAACAATGACATCCACATACAAACACTCACTATGTAATATAATCCCTGTGTCTCAATATCTCATCAAGCAGGTTTCATGATAGTGTCATCAACCTTTGTGCTTGATACGTCATTCTTTGACTACCTAAAATAAACTCTTCATTACACCATGGACATGGAATTTCACGAGACGATTCTATTTCAATCAAAGGGTTGAGATATCAACTTCAATAAATGGAAGGGACAAATTCTTCCTTGACTTATCCATTAATAACACGCCACTCATGACACAACCAACGTACACTACTTCCCGCCAACTGTCTACGTGGTGGTTTTCATCAGTAAATCAAAGTGCACGAGTCATGACATGTATTAATGATAATCTTAAAGTCTAAGTATCATTACACATGATCGCAGATAGAAATATCCGATGACACCAAAACATGAAGAATTCCTACTGGTGGGTCTGTTCTCATAATCTCATATCTTGAAGATTACCAAGTGCGAACTTTATAAGAGAAAGTCTCATATGATTACAAGTAGTCTCACCTGAAGGTATGCATGCTATGTGTCTCATCATTATATGTCATCCAACTGTATAACTATATTTAAGAATATTGTTATAGCATTTCAAGGTTCTCATCATAGCGGGGAAATGACATGACCTTATTAATGCAACAAATACTCTAAGAAATTATTACATCATAGTCATGCATAACAATGAACAATATGTAATAATATGTTTAATATTTTAATAAATTAAATATCCATGTAATCAAAGTACAACCAGTTTGTTCTAGGACACCAACTCTTACAAACTCCTACCTGGACTATAGCCAACTGCCTAAGACTTTCAGTCCGCTATACCTCACATGGTGATCATGTTTATACTGAGTCAAGGATTTAGTCAAGGGGTACGCCACGTTGTCTTCCGTGGAAATAATACTCACTGAAACTTCACCTATCTAAGAAAAATCCCTCAAGAGATGATACTTCTGAAGTATGTGCTTCGTCCGCTGATGTGACCTTGCCTCTTTTGCGAGAGCCACTGCTGTAGTATTATCACAGTACAGTGTGATGAGATCTTTACTTCTTGGCATCACATCCATATCCTGGATGAAGATTCGCATCCAAACCGCTTCTTTAGCTACCTCATAAGATGTGATATACTCAGAATCTGTGACCACACTCTTCTTTGAGCTCTTCCAGCTTACTGAACCTCCATTCAAAGTGAAGATATATCCCATTTGTGATTTCATGTCATCTTGACCAGTCTAGAAACTAGCATCTGAATATCATCTGATGACTAGTTCATCATCTCCTCTATAAACTAGGAACATATCCTTAGTATGCCTCAGATACTTTAGGATAGTCTTGACTTTCATCCAATGATGGTCACCTGAGTCAGCTTGATATATTTCTACCGCACTCAATGCGTAGGCGACATCCAGCCTAATACATAGCATGACATGTTGTAGTTGGTGGTCTAGAACCAACTACTTTGTACTTTATTCATTATTAAAAGTATTATCACATCTTGACTGTTGTTCTGCGTAACAATGCATGTGATAATATCCTAAGGACAGCTGTTGCATTAATGGGTCATAGCGGATCCCTGCTATGATGAGAACCCGGAAGTGCCATAACACTGTTCTTGAATATATGTTCTATGGATGTATGATATTATTTGAGGGAAACAAATAATACAGGTCATTAGGGGTGAGGAATCATAAAAATTTGAGGCACCTTCTCATGGTGTGCACCCTTGGTAATATCCAGGAGGATATTATGAGAACGATACCTGCCAGTAAGAAATCCACATTTCATAGTGTCATTGGATGTTCCTATCTGCGGACGTGCATATTGGTCCTTAGACTTTAAGATTATTATTAATGGGTATTACAACTCGTGCACTTAGATGTATTGAATAAAACTGTGACGACACACTATTCGTAGTGAGGTAGGATACGTTGGGTGCGTCACGAGTAATACTACATTAATAGATAATGCAAGAAAGGATTTGTCCCTTCTGTTCCATAACGAAAGTAGATATCTCAGGCCCTTTGATGGAATTGATATAGCTTACATAAATCCATGGCCATGGTAAGGTATGGGCGAGTTCAATTCCGGGAAGTCAAAGAAAGAATAATCGAGCACATGGGTTGATGGCACTGGCATGCAACCCGCTTGATTAGAGATATCGAGAAAAAGGGATTATATTACATGGTAAGCATTTGTAGGAGGTGACACGTCATTGCGGCATTAACTTCTTTCTCTATGGGTGCCTTGGCATGTTTCTAGACGCTAAACTTGGACTTTAGGCAGTCTCCGCCTAATGCCACTGAGAAAGAGGCCTAGAGGGTCACACTCTAAGCGTGTCCATGTATCTCAGTTAAATATTAATTTAACAAGTTGAATAAAGATTATTCCCGATTGTTGTTTAATAATTATTCAAGGATGTCTGATCGCATTTATTTCGACACTAGTTGTTCGAGAGAATATATTGTGGGCAAAATAATATATATATTTATTAGCGAGTAATCCAGTTACATTTATTTAAGAAATAAATAGTCATTACTCAAGGTCTAATAAATGTGTTGGAAGAAATAAATAGAACTGAAAAAATAAAAGTACATGCTGTGTATATTTATATATACACGCCGTGTAGTTTGTTTTTCAGGATTCATGAGAAAATATTGTTTATTTAATTAAATGATATTAAATGTAATACGTTGGACGCATGTCAAGTAATAATGATGGTCAACTGTCATTATTAAGACATGGGGTATTACTAATAATTAAATGAAATGATTAAATGCTTATGAGCAATTAATTCATTTTATTATTCTAAGTATTATAAATCCCAATTACATTATTCTCAAGAGGGTTAGCCATTTTTTTGGTTGTGCAAAACAGATTTGGAAACACCCTCAAGCCAAGAGATAATTCCCTTTCCACCAAGAATGCTTTCAAGTTACGAAAGCAATATCTTCCACCGGATCAAGGCGATCGAAGACAGACATCGCAAGAGAAGGTTCTTCCGCGCTAGCACCCGGAGTTCCCTTCGGCAACATCCGGAGATACGTGGAGCACGTGTGGATCACCGCTAGAGGAATCCTGCACTTGGATTCTACGACGCAACGACGGATCACAGGATCGTGACCAGAGGCATCAACGAAGAAAGAATTCCATTGAGGTAATTCTTATGAATTAATTAAATTAATTATAATCAACATATGATGATCCTACCTCAAGGGTTCCAGGACTCTTCTTTTCTGTTCGTTCTTTGTTCTATTCCGAAGATTTGGTGTTTTATATTGTGATGAATCTCTTATTGAACGTTGTTTAACGTTAAAATTAAAGTTGGGAAAACCCACCACCGCGCTTCCGCTGCGCCCGGAACCTACAAGAAGTATCAGAGCGGTCATATCGTTGATTATAATTATTTAGTTTTTCGTTGATGTTTTACGCATTTAATAATTTAGTTATTTCAATTCAAGTTTAATCATTCTGGAAATCTAAATATCGAGATCTGTTCCTCCTCCCTCGTTTCTCATTCACCTCACAGAAACAAATTTTTCTTTTAGTTTTGATTAAAATAAAATAGAGGAACTCATCCGGAGGAGCCAAATGTTTCTGGCCGTACAACACCAGAATACACAGCGTGTATTCGGAAGTACATGTCGTGTAGTCTAGGTTCAATGAATTGACCGATCCGCCAAATCAGGCCGTGTATTGAGGTCATTTATGAAACCGTGTGTTGACCGGAAACAGGTGGCACACAGTTTTCGGATTACACGCTGTGTGGTCCAACTGAACACGGCGTGTATTCCCTTCGGGTTTGGGTTGGGCCGTGTACCCCGTGCACGGCTTGGCCGGCTGGAAACCATGTAACGCGGAAACTACACGACGTGTGTCCACTGAACATGCTGTGTACTCTGAAAATTTACGAAGTACATTAACATTCCATGTCCCTGGGTGTGTACTTCGGATGGACGGTGAAGAAAAGTACACGTCGTGTAGTCGGAACTACACGCCGTGTACTCACCCAAATTACGCAGATTTATTAAAATTTAATTATTATATTATACAAACCCTTGAGACGTGTACCATAATGCAGGCGTAAAGCTGAGGCACAACACGTGATAGGTGTTTTATATATATGTGTTTAATTTAACATCTGCGTAATGAATGGGAATTCACCGGGTTTCCTCCAAGGTACAAGTTACGTACAAGGATAATTTTAAATGAATTTATTTGTTTAAAATTATGATGGATGAGAATCTCAAGGAAATTGAGAAAAGGGTTTAAGATAAAAGGATTGATTAATTAAAGATAATTAATTGATTCGAGCGTGATTTATCTTAAACAAGAACGATTAAATAATTGAATGCTAGTTTTATTTATGCATAAATATCGTTGCATGTGTAGATGATCATGAGCTAGACTGAGACCTTTGTATGCGAATGGTTTCTTTTAATTTATTTATTTAAATTAAAATTGTTGGCCTGCGAGCCATCTCCTCATTAATATGTAGGGCCTGCGTGCCCAATGATTCTTTTATGTAAAACCCCCTTTTTACCCCTCACCTGCGTGTGAGATAAATGCATATGTAATGGATGGAGCTCCCAAGATAGTGGAGGCGGCTCAAGTCAGGAGTCGAGGTGAAACCAATCCATGAAGATATAAAGGTGGACAGGTGGAAAGCTGTAAAAACGAACCCGCAAGGTTCACGGTGTTTCTCCCCTAGGTCTTGGGTTAGTTTATCAACCGATAGATAAACTAACCAATAGAACAAGCTCATGATCATACCATTTATTTTATTTCTGTCAGTTGCATGGTTTATTTATTGTGGGTGTGTTGTCACGATCACACAATTAATGAATATAACAAAGCATGCAAGATAGAACTAAAATAAAAACCGGTTTATATGTAAATATTATCTTAGACATGGTTAATCACTTAAGTATATCCCACTTAATATTAAAAAGCATGTAATCAAAGATAATAAAATGGAAATTTATGTATAAGGATAAAATCCCTCAAAAGAAATATTAATTCGGTATAGCCTTCCATAATCTTGGTTAGAATCGAACCATAATTCAAAGTGCTTGACCAACCCTAGTTGGGGTGCTTTCAATTACCGGGGAATTTTAATTCAAGGTTTTGGGTTGAATTGACTTGGTTCACATCAAGGGTTGACTGCCACATTAGGACTTGGTGTGACCAATAGGCAAAGGTTGAGGAAATCCAAAATAAAAGGATTTCAGGATTGGGGAGTCTACTCAGCGGATCAAGGAGCTGCGAGTTAATGCAGTTGTAATTTGGAATGCCTACCTAAAACCCTTAAAGTTTCTTGACCAACCCTAGTTGGGGTAATGCAAAGGGAAATATGGATCCTTGCCACTAGAATATTCAGGCAACAGAATATTCCGAAGTCAATGGTGAGGGCTATTGGATTTCGATAAAATAGTGGGAGACTAATAAGTATTAATTTATTTATTTGTCTCAATTTTTGTAATAAAGTACTAAACCTTTGCTCATCTTAATTTGTAGAAACGAAAATAAAATGGCTTCAAACATATCATTGCGCACCATACTCAAGAAGGAAAACCTTCTCACCGACACCAATTTCCAAGAGTGGCAGAGGCGTTTATGCGTCGTCCTTCGCCACGAAAGGAAATTGTATGTGCTGGAAGAGCCTATTCCAGTTGCGCCTGGGAAAGAGGTCAGTGATGAGGAATTGTCTCTCTATATGAAACACATGGATGATGCCACAAATGTCCAGTGTTTCATGCTATCAACCATGTCTAATGAGCTCTTGAAGCAACATGAAAACATGGACGCGTATAGCATGATGTCTCACCTTAAGGATCTATACCAAGAGAAGGCGAGACAGGAGAGATATGAGATCTCCAATGCTTTGTTCACCATGAAGCTTGGAGAGTCTGTGCCAGCTGGGCCTCATGTAGTCAAGCTTATTGCCTACATTGAACTCCTGGACATCTTAGGGATTAAATTCCCGGATGAGTTGTGTACAGATCTCATCCTATCATCACTGACCAAGACCTTCTCTAGCTTCATTATAAACTATAACATGAGCGACAATGAGAAGAGTATGTCAGAGCTTCTGACCTTGATTCTCCAGGTTGACAAGGACATGGGGCGTGACAAACCCGCAGTTCTTATGGTGAAAAAGAAAAGGAAGGACAAGGCAAAGGGGCCAAAGACTTATAAATGGTCTGAAGCCCCCGAGCACCATCCCTCCAAGAAGGGGAAGATCCAGAGGCAGGGCAAGGAATGAGAGGCGGTTTGTTTTGCATGTGGCAAGCAGGGCCACTGGAAGAGAAACTACACCCAGAAGCACGGGGATGCTAAAGGTGCATTTGTTATCGAGTGAAATCTTTCTATTTCTACACATTGGGTATTAGACACAGCTTGTGGGGCTCACATCTGTATTCAAATGCAGGAACCAAGTAGATTTAGAAAGATCGCCAGAGGAGAGGTGGATCTTCGAGCTGCCAATGACGCAAGGCTAGATGCGTTGGCTATTGGCGACTACCACCTCTCATTGCCAACTGGCATGATTTTGGTTTTACAAAACTGTTATTTTGTGCCTAGTGTTACCAAGAACATAATTTTTGTATCTTGTTTGGATATGGATGGATTTGTTTTCAAGTTTGGAAATAAGGGTTGTCTCTTTTATAAGAACAACATATGTTATGGTATGGAACATTTAAATAATGGTTGGTATGTATTAAATTACGAAAACCAAGTGTTGACAATCGATAACGAAACAAACTCACATGACTCATACATCACCCAGTTGTGGCATCACCGCCTTGGTCATGTAAACGAGAAGCGTTTGAAAAAGATCTGTCAAGAGGGCTATTTAGACTCCACTGAGCTAAAACCACTTGATAGATGTCATGCTTGTTTACAAGGTAAAATGACCAAGCCGCCTTTCAATGGACAGGGTGAAAGGTCCACAAAGCTTCTAGGATTGGTACACATGGATATATGTGGACAATTTTCAATAGAAGCTAGAGGTGGATATTATTACTTCATTACTTTTACTGATGATTTAAGTAGATATAGATTTGTCTACTTAATGAGGTATAAGTCTGAAGCCTTAGAGAAATTTAAGGAATTCAAGAATGAAGTAGAGAATCAGCTTGGTAAGAAGATAAAGAAGCTTCGATCGGATCGAGGTGGAGAATATCTGAACCAAGAGTTCATCGATCTTCTACGGGAGTCTGGGATTCTATCTCAGCTCACTCCTCCTTATACACCACAATGGAATGGTGTTAGTGAAAGGAGGAACCACACCTTGTTGGACATGGTGAGGTCGATGACGAGTCATGCAGATCTTCCATTATCCTTTTGGGGATATGCATTACAAACCGCAGCATACACATTAAACCAAGTACCAACTAAGGAGGAAAATGGAATTCCCTCCGAGTTATGGAATGGAAAGAAACCCATTTTGTCGCATACACGTGTATGGGGATGTGAGGCATTTGTTAAGGCCTTCTCAGGCAACAAACTAGCACCCCGGGGCATGAAGTGTATCTTTATAGGATATTCTAAGGAAATGAAAGGATATTACCTATATAACCCCCAAGACAAGAAAGTGACTGTCACCAGACAAGCCATCTTTCTTGAGAGGGAGCACATTCTCAAAAAGGATAGTGGGAGCAATATTGACTTCGATGAAGTTGATGCTCAAGATACACAAGAGTTGGTACAGGAAAAAGTTCCACAGGTCCCTATGGAAGAGGTTCTAGAAACACAAGTACTGCGTAAGAGCTCAAGAGAGGTAAGGGAACCAGAGATATTTGGTTTACTAGTCATCAAGGATGGTGAATCATTATTGTTGGACAATGATGAACCTCTCTCCTACAAGGAAGAAGTAGAAATATCAGAATTTGCAAGATGGCTAGAGGCTATGAATTCTGAGATGGATTCCATGTATCAGAACCAAGTTTGGGTTCTGGTCTATGAGCCAGTTGATGTAAAGCCTACTGGATGCAAATGGGTATTCAAGAGAAAACTGGACATGGAAGGTCAAGTTAGCACCTATAAAGCAAGGCTAGTGGCTAAAGGATTCATACAGCGTCAAGGAATTGACTATGATGAAACCTTTTCGCCAGTTTCCATGTTTAAATCCATAAGAATCATACTTGCTATAGCAGCTTACCATGACTACGACATTTGGAGGATGGATGTCAAAACAGCTTTCCTTAATGGGAAACTTTAGGAAGATGTCTATATGACACAACCATAAGGGTTTGTGACACCAGGTGAAGCCAAATGGGTTTTCAAGTTGCAGAAATCCATTTATGGATTGAAGTAAGCATCCAGGTCATGGAACATTCGATTTGATGAAGCCATAAAGGAATTTGGTTTCATTAAGAATGAATGTGAGCCATGTGTTTATAAGCGGTTTAATGGGAATGCATTCGTTATCCTAGTAGTATATGTTGATGACATATTGCTTATTGGAAATGACATACCAGCCTTACAGTCAGTTAAGGACTGGTTGAACAAGTGCTTCTCCATGAAAGACTTAGGTGAAACAACCTACATTCTAGGGATCAAGATCATTCGTGATAGATCCAAGAGGCTACTTGGACTAAGTCAGGGTACATACATTGACCAGATACTAAAGAGATTTAGTATGGAACAATCCAAGAGGGGATTGGTTACAGTGTCACATGGCCTACATATTTCTAAGAAAATGTGTCCTCAGACACAACAAGAGAAAGATATAATGAGTAAGATCCCATACGCTTCGGCTATAGGATCCATCATTTATGCCATGTTATGTACTAGGTTTGATGTTACCTATGCACCGAGCATGGTAGGCAGATATCAAGTAGATCCAGGAGAACAACATTGGACTGCTATTAAGACTATCCTTAAGTATCTGAGAAGAACTAAGGATATATTCCTGGTGTATGGAGGAGACGAGGAGCTTGTCATCAGAGGGTATGCTGATGATTGTTTTTAGACATATCAGAATGATATAAAGTTACAATCTGGATATGTTTTCTATCTCAATGGAGGAGCTGTGAGCTGGAAGAGTTCGAAGTATCCAGTTGTCGCCGATTCTACAGTGGATTCTGAGTATATAGCGGCTTCTGATGCAGCCAAGGAATCCATCTGGATTCGGAACTTTGTCCAGGAGCTTGATGTGGTGCATAGCAGTAAAGATCCCATTACATTGTATTGTGATAATACTACAGTGGTGACTCTTTCAAAAGAACCAAGGTCACATCAACAGACAAAGCACATACTCCGGAAGTATCACCTCTTGAGGGATTTCTATTAAAGGGGTGAAGTTGCAGTGAGCAGAGTATCCATGGAAGAGAACGTGGTGGACCCCATGACTAAAGGCCTATCTCAGCAGAAGCATGAATATCATGTGAGAGCTAGCGGGTTAAAGGTTGTTAACAGTTGGCTCTAGTCCAAGTGGGAGTCTGTTGGAGTTGGTGGTCTAGAACCAACTACTTTGTACTTTATTCATTATTAAAAGTCTTATCACATATTGATTGTTCTTCTACGTGACAATGCATGTGATAATGTCCTAAAGACAGATATTGCATTAATGGGTCATAGCGGATCCCTGCTATGATGAGAACCTGGAAGTTCCATAACAATGTTCTTGAATATATGTTCTATGGCCGAATGATATTATTTTAGGGACACAAATAATACATGTCATTAGGGGTGAGGACTCATAAAACTTTGAGGCACCTTCTCATGGTGTGCGCCTTTGGTAATATCCAGGAGGATATTATGAGAATGAGACCCGCCAGTAGGAAATTCACATTTCATAGTGTCATTGTATGTTCCTATCTGCGGACGTGTTTATTGGTCCTTAGACTTTAAGATTATTATTAATGGGTATTATAACTCATGCACTTAGATGTATTGATGAAAACTGTGATGACACACTGTTCACAGCGAGGTAGGATACGTTGGGTGCGTCATGAGTAATAATGCATTAATAGATAATGTGAGAAAGTATTTGTCCCTTCTGTTCCATAACGGAAGTAGATATCTCAGGCCCTTTGATGGAATTGATATAGCCTACATAAATCCATGTCCAAGGTAAGGTATGGGAGAGTTCAATTATGGGAAGTCAAAGAAAGAATAATCGAGCACATGGGTTGATGGCACTGGCATGCAACCCGCTTGATTAGAGATATCGAGACAAAGGGATTATATTACACGGTAAGCGTTCGTAGGAGGTGACACGTCATTGCGGCGTTAACTTATTTATCTATGGGTGCCTTGGCATGTTGCCAGACGCTAACCTTGGACTTTAGGCAGGCTCCGCCTAATGCTACTGAGAAAGAGGCCTAGAGGGTCACACACTAAGTGTGTCCATGTATCTCAGTTAAATATTAATTTAACAAGTTGAATAAAGATTATTCCCAATCGTGGTTTAATAATTATTCAAGGATGTCTGATCGCATTTATTTCGACACTAGTTATTCGAGAGAATATATTGTGGGAGAAATAATATATATATTTATTAGCGAGTAATGCAGTTACATTTATTTAAGAAATAAATAGTCATTACTCAAGGTATAATAAATGTGGTGGAGGAAATAAATAAAACTGAAAAAATAAAAGTACACACCGTGTATATTTATATATACACGCCGTGTAGTTTGTTTTTCGGGATTCGTGAGAAAATATTGTTTATTTAATTAAATGATATTAAATGTAATACGTTGGACGCATGTCAAGTAATAATGATGGTCAACTGTCATTATTAAGATATGGGGTATTACTAAGAATTAAATGAAATGATTAAATGCTTATGAGCAATTAATTCATTTTATTATTCTAAGTATTATAAATCCCAATTACATTATTCTCAAGAGGGTTATCCATTTTTTTGGTTGTGCACAACGGATTTGGAAACACTCTCAAGCCAAGAGAGAATTCCCTTTCCACCAAGAATGCTTTCAAGTTACGAAAGCAAGATCTTCCACCGGATCAAGGAGATCGAAGACAGACATCGCAAGTGAAGGTTCTTCCGCGCTAGCACCTGGAGTTCCCTTCGGTGACGTCCGGAGATACGTGGAGCACGTGTGGATCACCGCTAGAGGAATCATTCACTTGGATTCTACGACGCAACGGCGGATCACAGGATCGTGACCGGAGACATCAACGAAGAAAGAATTCCATCGAGGTAATTTTTATGAATTAATTAAATTAATTATAATCAATAGATGATGATCCTACCTCAAGGGTTCCGGGACTCTTCTTTTCATTTCGTTCTTCGTTCTATTCCGAAGATTCAGCGTTTTATATCATGACGAATCTCGGATTGAACATTGTTTAACGTTAAAATTAAAGTTGGGAAAACCCACCACCGTGCTTCCACTGCGCCCGGAACCTACATGACATACATGACTAACCCAATCACTAATGTGTATGGAGTACTTTACATTATCTTTATTTCGTCATGTGTCTGAGGGCACATTTTCTTGGAAGGATGAATTCCACGTGATGCTGGAAACAATCCCCTCTTGGATTGTTCCATACCGAATCTCTTCAGTATCTTATCAATGTATGTACTTTGACTTTGTCCCAATAATCTCTTGGATCTATCACGATGGATCTTGATCCCAAGAATATTTGCTTCCTCACCCAAGTCCTTCATAGATAAGCATTGATTCAACCATGCCTTAACAGACTATAAGACTCATATATCTTTTCCAATAAGTAATATGTCATCAATATATACTATTAGGAAAATGAATGCACTCCCACTAAACCGTTTGTAGACACAAGGATCATATTCGTTCTTGATAAAACCAAATTTTGTTATGGATTCATCAAAATGAATGTTCCATGACCTGGATGCTTGATTTAATACATAAATGAATTTCTGCAACTTGCATACCTTATTGGAATCCTTTGGAGTCATAAACCCTTCAGTTTGTGTCATGTAGACATCTTCCTAAAGGTTCATGTTAAGGAAGACTATTTTGACATACATTTTCCAAATCTCATAGTCATGGTAAACAGAAATGGCCAATTGAATTCTGATAGATTTTAGCATTGAAACCGGTGAAAAGGTTTCATCATAGTCAATTCCTTGACACTATTTGAACCCTTTTGTAACCAGTCGTTCCCTATAGGTACTGACTTGTCCTTCCATGTACAGTTTCTTCTTGAATACCCATTTTAAACCAATAGGATTTACATCAACTGGAGGATCTACCAAAATCCAGACTTTGTTTTGGTACATGGAATCCATTTCAGAATTCATGGTTTCTTGCCACTTGGAAACATCTATGCCACTTACTTCTTACTTGTAGGTTAGAGGATCATTATTGTCAACTAATAATGATTCTCCATCCTCGATAACTAGAAAACCATACCATTCCAGTTCTCTAACCTCTCTTGTACTCCTACGTAGTTATTGTGTGTCTCGAACAGTTCTTTCTTCCACTGAGCTTTGTGGAATCTTCTCCTGTACCAACTCTTGTGTACATTGAGCCTCAACTTCATTGAAGTCTATCTCACTCCCACTATATCTTTTGGATATGTTCTCCCTATCAAGGAATATGGCATGTCTTTCCACTATAACCTTTTTGTCTGGGGGGTTGTATAGGTAATATCCCCTTGTTTCTTTGGGGTATCCTATAAAGGTACACTTTGTACCTTAGGGTGCAAGTTTGTTACCTGAAAAGGCCTTAAAAACACATCTCTTACCCACACATGTAAATTCGATAACATGGATTTATTTCCACTCTAGAAATCATATGGAATACCATTTATCAATTTAGTTGGTACTTGGTTTAGTATATGCACCGCTTTTTGTAATGCATATCCCCAAAAGGATAATGGAAGACTCGCATGACTCATCATTGATCTCACCATGTCCAATAGGGTGCGGTTCCTCCTTTCTCTCACACCATTCCACTAGGGTGTGTAAGGAGTAGTGAGTTGGGATAGGATCCAAAACTTTTTTAAGTAATCAATGAAGTCTTGATTAAGATATTCTCTACCTCGGTCTGAGTTGAGTTTCTTAATCTTCTTACCAAGATGGTTCTCAACTTCATTCTTGTATAATTTGAACTTATCAAAAGAATCCGACTTATACCTCATTAAGTAGATATATCCATATCGACTAAAATCATCTGTAAAAGTTATGAAGTATGAGTACCCTCACCTTGATTCAACTAGAAATGGTCCACACACATCAGTATGAACCAATTTAAGAAGTTCTTTAGCCCTTTCACCTTTCCCACTAAATGGGGATTTGGTTATTTTTCCTTGTAAACATGCATGACATATGCCAAGTGGTTTTAGTTAGAAATAATATAAATATCCATCTTGATGTAACTTTGTCAAGTGTTTCTTATTTACATGACCTAGCTGGTGATTCCAAATTTGGGTGTGGTATGAGTCATGTGAAGTATATTTATTATCAATTTACATTACTTGTTTTGTGTAATCCAACACGTAAAGACTGTTGTATAAATGTTCCATACCAAAACAAATGCTATCCTTATAAAAGAAAAAAAATTCATTTCCAAACTTGAAAAAAAATCCATATGTATCTAATATGGATACAGAAATAATGTTTTTAGTAACATATGACACATAATAACAACACTTTAATACCAAGATCATCCCAGTTGTCAATGTGAGGTGGTAGTCCCCGACAACTACAACGACAAATCTGGCTCCGTTGGCTGCTCGCAGATCTACCTCCCCTCAGTCAATATTCCTGAATCTACTTGGTTCCTGTATTTGGATACATATGTGAGCAACAAGAGATGTATCTAATGCCTAATTTATAGAAATATATAGATTTCATTTGATAAAAAATACACCTGAAGCTTCCCCTTACTTCTTAGGATGGGTCCAGTTCTTCTTCCAGTGGCCTTTCTTACCACATGCGAAACAAACAACCTCCTATTCCCTTGCCTCCCCTTTGATCTTACTTTTCTTGGAAGGCCATGAAGAATCTTTGGGATTAAATCGCTTCACCTTCCCTTTCCTCTTATTCACCATAAGGACAAAAGACTTTTCGCACTTCATATCTTTGTCCACTTGGAGAATGAGGATAAGAAGATCATATAGAGACTTCTCAATGTTGTTCATGTTAAAATTAATAACAAATCTAGATAATTTCTAAGGGAGTGATGTGAGAATGAGATCGGTGCCCAGTTCTTCAGTGAGTTTAAAACCTAGAACCTCCAGGTTCTCAATGTAGCCAATGAGCTTGAAAACATGAGGCCCAGCTGGGGAACCCTATCCAAGATTACTCTGAAATAATTCCTTGGAGATCTCAAACCTTTCTTATCTTTCTCTATATTGGTAAAGACCATGAAGGTTCTCAATCATGCTATAATAATCCATGTTTTCATGATACTTAATAAGATCACTATACATTGATGATAGCATAAAACATTGAACATCAACCGCATCATTCATATGTTTATCATAGACTAAGAAATCCTCATCACTCACCTCTTTGGAAGGCAGATCAGGTAATTCCGACTCCAACATGTAAGACTTCCGTTCATGGAATAGGATAACCTGAATATGTCTAAACCATTCTTGGAAGTTACTGCCGATGAGGATGTTGTCTTTATCAAGAATTGATTGTAGGGGTAGTGTGGTTTATGAGATTTTCATTTTTATTCTACAATTAAAAGAACATATCATTAGTACTTTCTTGATTACATTTTTATGAGAAATAATAAATTAATTTTATTAAGTCTCCCATTGTTTTATCAAATCCCAATGGCCCTCACCATTGAACTAGGAATGTCCAGTTTCCATGACATTTTAGTGGAAAGGATTCATATTCCCGTTCGCATAACCACAACAAGGGTTGGTTAATATATTTTAAGGTATTTAGGTAGGCATGTCTTTGCCAACTATGGGCTTGCAACTCCTTGATCTGTTGAGTGGACTCCCCAATCCTAAAATCCTGACTTTGGATTTCCTCAACTCTTGCCTCCAATATTACAGCAAGTCTAGAAAGGGATGCTCCTCTTGATGTAATATGGTTAATTAAAACTGAAACCTTTCATAAGGGCTTCCTATATAAAAGTAAGTGTCCCAACAATGGTTGGTCAAACACATAGTTTTATTAAGTTTATCCCTTAATCAAGTAATGAAAGGATTGGTCTGACTTAATATTTTATTTGAGGGATTTTTATCTCTTATGCGTGAATTGATTATTATCATTATCACATGCTTGTTAATATTAAGTGGAACTTAATTAAGTGATTTAACATATCTTGATAATATTTACGCATAAGCCTGGTTTATTTTAGTTCCATCTTGCATGCTTGTTTAATTAATTAATTATGTGACAGCGAGAACACATACATAATGATAAACCATGCATCTGACAGAAATAAAATAAATAAAAGGGCATGATCACAAGATTTTATAATGGTTAGTTTATCTAGCAGTTGATAAAATAACCCCGACCTAGGGGAGAAAAACCTTAAAAATTTTGGCTTCATGTTTACAGATTTCCACTTGTCTACCTCTGTATCTCTTGGGATTGATTTCTTCTCAGCTCCAACCTGAACTGACTCCACTAGCTTGGGAGTTCCATCCATTATATATGCCTTTTTTAACTCACATGTAGGTGAGGGTTAACAAGGGTTTTTATATAAAAGAAACCTTGGGCAGGTAGGCCCTACATATTAATTAGGAGAAGGCTCGCAGACCAACAAATTTAATTTAAATAAATAAATTGAAAGAAACCATCCACATAAAAAGGTCATGGTCTAGCTCATGATTATCCATACATTCAACGATATTTACGCATAAATAAAACTAGCATTCAATTCTTTAATCATTCTTGTTTAAGATAAATAACGCTTGAATCAATTAATCATCATCTTTAATTAATCAATCCTTTTATCTTAAATCCTTTTCTGAATTTTCTTGAGATTCTCATCCATCATAATTTTAAAAAAATAAATTCATTTAAAATTATCTTTGTACGTAACTTGTACCTTGGAGGAAACTCAGTAAATTACTATTCATAACTACCCAATGAGTAGAAATGAACATTACACAGATGTTAAATTAAACACATATATAAAACACATATCATGTGTTGTGCCTCAGCTTTACGCCCACATGATGGTACACGTCTTAAGGGTTTTTAAACTATAATAATAAATTTTAATAATTTTTCACAATTTGGATGAGTACACGATATGTAGTTCAAACTACATGACATGTACTATTGTTCACCGTCCATCTAAAGTACACACCCGGGGAAACGATGTGTGAGTGTACTTAAGAAATATTTAGAGTACAAAATGTGTCCAGTGGGTCACACGTTGTGTAGTTCCTCGTTACATGGTCTTCAGCTGGGCAAGCCGTGTATAGGGTACACAGTCCAACCCTAACTTGAAGGGACTACATGCTGTGTACAGTGGGCCACATATCATGTAATATGAAAACTGCATGCCACCTATTCTTGGTCAACACACAGAGTAATTAAGACTTAGACAAAATCCAATGACATGACTTGGTTTGGCGGACCAGACCCGGTGCATTGAACCTTGACTACATGACGTGTACTACCAAATACACACCGTGTGTTTTGGTGTTATATGGCCAAGAGCCTTTGGAACCTCTAGATGAGATCCTATATTTTATTCTAATCAAAATTAAAAGAAAAGATCATTTATGTAAGGTTAATGAGAAACGAAAGAGGAGGAACATATCTTGAGATTCAGATTTGTAGAATGATTAACTTGAATTGAAACAACTAAATTATTAAATGCATAAATCATCAATGAAATATTTAAATAATTATAAACTATGATGTAACCCCTCTGATACCACTTGTAGGTTCTGGGTGCAGGGGAAGCGTGGTTGGGACGATACCCAACTTTAATTTTTACCATGATCAATGATTATTACGGGATCAATACGACGATGAATGTCAGTCTCCACAGAATAAAATAAAAGATTTAGATAAAGAAGGAAAAGGCCCAAAACCTTTAGAGAGGATCTTTCACATCATGTTTATAATTAATTTAATTAATTTCATAAAGAAAAGAATATATGGATCTTCAGTATTTTATTTGTTGATGATGTTGATCGTCCGGAATGACCCTTCCAGATTATCTCATTGTGCTTGCGAGGATCAAAACTAGAATCCATCTAGTGGTGATCTACACATGCTCTGATGGTCTCCGATCGACACCACTCATTCTCTAGGTGCTATCACAGTGATGTGAGTGTCTTGTGTCAGTCATTCTTGATCACTTGTTCTTAGACCTTGAAGAACGTCTCTCGTTCTTGAGAGGGGTAGGAAGAGGAGTCGAGAGAGAAATTGTTTAGCTCAACCGGCTGTGCAGTTCGATACATGGCACAATAGACGTACATGTCTATTTATTGACATGAGGATTTAATTACAATATTTAATTTTGTAATAGCAATTAAATACATTCACAACCTTAGATAAAACCCATGTTATTAATAATAATACTGTGTCATTATTTATGGTGTGCCAACTTGTGAAAAAATGGAATTATAAATAAAATTCCGCATCACAAAATATTAGAAGCATTATTTTAATTTGTGCCAACTAGTTAAATAATTATTTATCATCTTAAAAATAATTATTTTACTACCGGACCGGCCTTGGTCTACTCAAACTTCACTTCCATTTATTGAACACCTGAATAAATAAATAAATAATTTATTCTCTTAAATAAATATTTTATTTACAAACTATTAAATAAATATTTATTAAATGTCCAATAAAATAAATAAATATATTTTACCCACAATCCAGTGAATAAATATTTATTTAATTTATACAATCATTTTAACTTGAATAAAATTATTACACCATCTTGAGAATAATATTTATTAATTAAATTCTAATAGAATTTAACCGAGACCACCAAAAACACTTAGTGTGTGACCCTCTAGGATTCTTTCTCATTGTCATTAGGAGGACTTGCCTAAAGTCCAAGAGTAATATCTAGAAAT
Source organism: Viscum album (assembly GCA_963277665.1). NCBI lineage: Eukaryota > Viridiplantae > Streptophyta > Magnoliopsida > Santalales > Viscaceae > Viscum > Viscum album. The sequence goes on along the minus strand of OY728120.1, from coordinate 846,133,769 downwards.
AGGTCAAGGCACCCAAGAGAAGGAACTTAGATTTGCAACAATGACATCCACATAAAAATGATCACTTTGTAATATAATCCCTATGTCTCAATATCTCATCAAGAAGGTTTCATGATAGTGTCATCAACCTTTGTGCTTGATAAGTCGTTCTTTGACTACCTGAAATGAACTCGTCATTACACCATGGCCATTGAATTTCTCACAACAGTTCTATTTCAATCAAAGGGCCAATATATAAACTTCTATAAATGGAAGAGACAAATCCTTCCCCAACTTATCCATTAGTAACATGCCACTCATGACGCACCCAATGCACCCTACTTCCCACCAATTGTCTGTGTGATGGTTTTCATCAGTAAATCAAAGTGCACGAGTCATGACATGTATTAATGATAATCTTAAAGTCTAAAGATCATTACAAATTCTCGCAAATAGAAATATCCGATGACACCAAAACATGCGGAATTCCTACTGGCGGGTCTGTTCTCATAATCTCCTGTCTTGGAGATTACCAAGTGAGAACTTTGTGAGAGGAAGTCTCATCTACTTACGAGTACTCACACCTGACGGTCTGCATACTATGTGTCCCATCATAGTATGTCATCCAACCGTAGAACTATATTTAAGAATATAGTTATAGAATTTAAATTATATCATCATATAGGGGAACTTCCATGAACTTATTAGTGTAAAAAATACTCTAGCACATTATTATATCATAGTAATGCAAAACAATGAACAATATGTAATAATATGTTTAATATTTAAATACATTAAATATACATGTAATAAAAGTACAACGAGTTGGTTCTAGGAAACAAAATCTTACACATAAAGGAGAACAAAATCATGATCCCCCACATAAATAACTAGAGGAAAGATGAAGGATCCCCTACCTTAAAGAATATTTTTTGAAACACTATGCACAATGGGGTGAAGGAGAAACAACTAGAAGATCATAACCACACAAGGAAACCCCAAATAAACTTGAACCACATTAAGGGGTTATCAAAACATAACCCAAACATACCCTGAACTAAACCAACATCACCACTGTGTTTTCCTGAAGAAAGAACAAGGAGGAAAAAAGGGATCAAAGAGGATAAATTACCCTCGATTTCCAAAATCAAGCATTCAAAAGACAAGGATAAAATCTAGAGGAAAGGGGCTAAAGGATCCCCCAAAATCACCTAATATTCACCCAAGGTTTGTGAAAAATAAGCGTGGAATGAAAAAATTCAGGCAAGCCTTGAAATTTATAGTTAAGATATACCTACACACTTTTACATAATGAAACAAAAATTCACATTGTGAATATTTGTGAGGTCCTTTAATTCAAGATGTGAAATAACTTTATCCTATGAATTTATCAAACTCCAAACTTGATGAACATCCACTGAATTTCATGGTTCCTATTCATGTCATGAATAATACCTTCACATCATGAGTTCTTTGAGCTTAAAACTTACCACCAGAACTTCAAGCTGTGAATCACTATCCTCCTAGATTTGAAACAACCTCACATGTAATGAACATATGTTCATGTTATGAACCACTCACAACATATTAATTTCAGCTCCAAACTCTACCAAAAACTCATCGATACTCCTTTGAACATATCTAAATCAAAAAATAGAAATGTATTGGCCCAAGGAGGAAAAAATAGTTACATTAGATACCTATTAAATTATTCTCATCCTCAAGAATCAAAATTAAACTCAGAAAGGAAAGGTAAGGGTCTGAAAAATCATCCCATGAGATACCTTTTAGGGATCTCGTTATACCCCAAACACTACCACCAAATGAACACACCAAGAAAAGCTGAAAACTTTCATAAAATATCTCAAAAAACCACATGACCACATCATTTTACACCAATCAAAATCCACCACCTTTTTACAAAACCATCAAAACCTCCACATAACCCAAGTTGACAACCACCATAGCCAACATGAAACATGACTACAAACAAAAAAATCAAGGAATTCCACCTTCCATATCAAGATATTATCCACTTTGGGTGGAACAAGACCACTCACATGGTTTTAAAACATGTCGCAATATAACACATCTTGATTAGAAAAGGGTCTTAACATCTTCATATGTTAGAAGATTTATTACAAATCACATTATTAAGGGAAAACACATCCCATGAAACAATAAGGTTCAAACATCACATCATCAAGAAAAAAGAAAAAGGAAAAACTCAAAAAAACTTTAGGTACTAGGCACACATCCTCGTCTCATATTCCCAGGTACTCTACTCTAGGCCACTATACCTACACAACACACAAACCAAGGGAATCAATGATCTTGGATCTCTACTCTCCACTCCATGAATGTCACATAGTCCTCGATATCAAAATCTCCCCATATAATGATGTGGGAGTAATTGTGAAGATACTAATGAAATTGAGACACTTGGAAAACATAATGGATCCTGCCAAGATGTGGTGGAAGCATCGACCGATACGCCACCGTTACAACATACTACAACACCTTGAAAGGCCCAATGAACTGAGGAGAAATCTTACTCCCCCTACCAAACCTCCACTTCCCCATTGAGGGGAGACCCTAAAAAACACATAGTCTCCAACCTAAAACTCTAGAGGCCTCTACCTATGATCAACATAGGTATTATGATGGTTTTACACCTACATCCTCCACTCTTGGACTATTTAGATCTTCTTGGTCTTGCTCAACACCACATTAGGACCTAGAACTACTGACTCCCCAACATCCATCCAACTCAATGTAGAATTACATGAACACCCATACAACACCTAGAATGGATCCATGATAATTAATGAGTAGTAGATTTTGTTTTAGGCAAAATCAACCAAGGGTAGGTCCTTTTCCTAGGATCCTACAAAGTCCAAGACACAAGCCCAGAACACATCATCTAGTGTCTGGATGGTCTACTCCATCTTCTTATCTATATGAGGGTGAAAAGTAGCATTGAAGTGAAACTCATTTCCAAAGGCATGCTACAATCATATTTAGACTCAAGAGGTAAAATAGGGATCTCGATTAGAGATTATGGTCCTAGGTACTCCATGAAGCCTAACCACACCATCCATATACTGCCTCACTATAACATACACACCAATCAATTCATAGATCTCTAGAAAGTGAGATGATTTTATCATATGGTCCATAATCAATCTAACTAGATCACATCCTCCCCAATCTCAGGGTAACTTTATGATGAAATCCATTAAGATGTATTTACATTTCTACATAGGGACATCTAAAAACTACAAAAAACCTCCAGGAACATGGTATTTTTATTTTACCTACTAAAAAACCACACAATTCACCACACACTCTTCCATGAACTATTTCATACCAGGCTACCATATTTACTTTCACAAGAAATAATTAATTTTAGTCACACTGGGATATATCGCTAAAGGTGATATATGGAACTCAAAGATAACTCCCTTGAGTATTTCTAATAGAACAAACCACCTACCCTAAAACAAAAACTGATTCTAAAAATCCTCAAACCATCCCTATATTACATCACTATAGACAACACAGACACACATCATCTCTACATCTAAGTCTCCCCACTGAGACTCATCTACCTTCTGCATTAGGGATGAATTCATGATCATCTGATAGAGAAAATCTCAACCATTGATTTTTTCCACATCAAGATTCATTGTTTCAAGATCCTCCATCCCTTCCCAAACATTTACAGACTCCCAAGCCACATATCCTCGAAATTTATGACTCAACGCATCAATAAAAACATTCACCTTTCCTGGGGTGTAATAGATCTCAAAGTAATATTCCTATAGAAAATCTATCCACCTTCATTGTCATAGATTCAAATCATGTTAAGAAAATAAATACCTAAATCTCTTGTGAATTGTGAAGACCACAAATCATTATCCAAAAAGGTAATTCCACCATAAATTTAGCAAAAACACAACCAATTCTAACTCTAGATCATAAGAGGCATAGTTATTCTCAAGGAGATAAAACTTTATAAACTCATAATAGATAACCTATTTTATAATGCATCAAGAATCAACCCAAGCCCATATGAAAAGCATCACATAACACCTCAAACATCACCCCTTCCTCTATAAATTGAAGCACTGGAGCATTGATAAACTTTAACTTCACATATTCAAACACATCCTAACACTAATCATTCCATATAAAATACCAGTTCTTCCTAGAAAAAGTTGTAAATGGGAACATAATCCATTAGAAATCAGACACAAACCTCTGATAATTGCCTAAAAAACCGAGGAAATTGTGAACCTATTACATATTCTTAGGTTCTTCCCAAGAAAAAATTATATCAATATTTTATAATTCTATGGCCACACCCCACTGAGACACCACATGCCTAAGTAAATTCACCCCTCACATCTAGAACTTTCACTTGGAAAACTTTCCATAGAGCTATTGGTGTCGAAGGACCTGTAAGAGATTTGTGAGATGATCTCTATACTCCTCCTATAACTTCAAGTAAATAAATATATCCTTGATGAACATGATAATGAAATAGTATAGGAACTCATGAAATATAGATTTTATAATCCCCATGAACATATCTGGTGCATTTGTGACACTGAATGATATTACCAAAAACTCTAAGTGACCATACCTACATTAGAAGGTAGTATTTAGGATATCATGATCCTTCATCCCCAACTAGTGATTTCTAAACCACAGACTAATCTTAGAGAACTAACTATCCCCTATCAACTGGTTAAAAAGACAATTGATCCTTAGATGAGGGTAATGATTATTTATTTTTACATGGTGTAACCTTCAATAATATATACAAAACCTCACACTATCATCCTCTATATTATTGAATAACACTATAGCACCCCATGATGACACACTGGGCCAGATGAAAACCTTATGCATCAGATCATCTATCTAAATCCTCAAATACTGTAACTCAGAGGGTTTTATACAATAAGGATCCATAAAAATTAAAGAATCAATGGGATGTAGATCTATCCCAAAATCGATATCATGTTGAGGGGGTAGCATCACAATCTCCTTTTAAAAAACATCTAAAAACTCCCTAATGACCTTGGGAGTCTCCACCATCCCATCATCTATTGATTCTATATAAAACCCTACTATCAAGAGAATAAAGGGCTCTAAAATCCTAGTAATGATTCACAACCCCATTCATTGAATAAAACTACATGTGTATCATCCTCATATGAGAACATGAAACTCTTTTAGAAGAAGTCGATAACTGCATGCATGAAATACAACCAATCGATGCTGAGGATGAAATCGTATGACTGTATCTGTAGTATGAAAATATCCTCACATGGATGATGTTTCCCCAACATTAGTATACACCCTTATCACACATTAAAAAAGTTGGTATGGTATCTAACTGGCATAGTTAACATTAGGGTAATGAGAAGACTCTCCACATCTATTCCCAGAACATGGAATAAATAGGGTGAAATAAAGGAGTGTGAGGATCTTGAATCAAACAAGACAGAAGTAAGGGTATATTATAAGATGATTGTACCTCTAAAGATATTTAGAACCTCTGGTAATATCACCTCCAAAACATGCAACCATCCATGCTAAGATTATTTTCCTCATTATTGGAATCCACCTCTATAGATATTCTCTAGTCGAGGTCCTTGAAGATGAGAGACATCTTGAGGTCACCCTCTGCATGCCTCATCTCCTCTCAGTAGAGAATAATCCTACTACTGAAATGGCCTTGTTGGTGACTGCTACTGAGGATGAAGCTAAAATTGACCACCTCTACTATACTGAGATCCAAGGACCATTGGGAACTAATTCTGAAGGTGACCACAATCCCTACAGACAAATCATATTGTCCCCAATCCCCTAGAAACATATAGGAACCACTAGCCCCATAAGCCCGAAAAGGAATCTGTTGAGGTAGACTTCCTACTAGTCAAAACCTCAAAGGCCTTGGATCCTAAGACCTTCCACCAACAACCCTTCTCCTTAAGGAACCCTGATGGTTCCCCTCTCATGGTAAATATCCTCATGAGTGCATATGATTTATCACCTCCTCATTCTTCTAAACCTCCAAATATGTTGACAATGTAAAAGGATTAACTTCATACTGTATAGAAGGGTGGAGTACCTCTTCAATACTTCATGCATGGGACACCTCACCAAGGAAAATATTAGGGGAGAAATGAAAAAGGTCCTTAAAATTGATCCCAAGATCTCACACTGATACGATCCCCTACTGAAGAGAGAGAAGCTCCTACCTCTTCACTACCTTCATGGTTGAAGATGGGAACTCTGCTCAGAACTCCTTCTGGAAGTCTGACCAATAAAATTTTACCACCTTCCACTCATAAAGATATAGCATCTACTACTGACAAGATGAACCCCTCATCCGACTGACTGATAATAAGACCCAGTACTCCACCCAGGCCCAGATCAAACTAAATGTGATCTCAAGATCCTACAACTAACTCTCTATCTCCATAATAGATATTCTACCCTCATAATTTTCCAAATCCTACTACTGAAAGGCATGAAATGTCCTCTACCACTAATCATCCTCCGCGACTGGATCAACCCTTAAATGGTCAACTTGGGCAGCCTTCTGAACCTCACCAACTTAAACCATATGCAAATGGCATCTAGTATCCATATCTGAAAAGGAAAATAAGGATATCCCTAAGCCCATTAATATATAATTCTATAAATATTCATCTAAATTAACTCATTTTCACTTTATAGAATTTCCCAATTTAGACAAGAACACAAAACATAATGATACATGAACCTCTATTAGGTATTTTTCTTGAAAGAGACATAAGATAACTTGATCATTTGGAAAGTTAAGAGTCCTTACATCAGATCATGGGGTGACCTAAAATTTGGTGTCCTAATTAGTCTTCCCTAGACCATGTAACGTACCAAGATCAAATGAAATTTCTTCCTTACCTACTCATGAAATCACCACTGTTCATAAATCTAAACTTCACCCTATCTTTCAAAACCATGATCTGATACCACTATGTCATGAACCATCCCTCCAAAGGTACCCCTCTTGGATCAGAAATGAAGAAATAGGGATAATGAACCCTAATTACTGCCTCTAGTAGGTCCATAGTTTGAGGCTAACACCGAGGGTATAAAAACTCTCATATGGGAGGAAATACCCTCTATATAATATACGATCAGGAGATTAGATAAATCAACCATAAATAAAATCCATCACAAAATATAAAATAAATGGAACAAAAACCATACCACAATACATGAATAATGTACAAAAATAAAAAGAGTCTCTAAATAAATACCAAAAGAAACAATAATATACCAGCGAACCAACAATATCTCTAAAGACCAAGCTAGTAATTCCCAACATGATCCTCAAAGTCCTCCTAGAAATCTTGAAAAAACAAATTATATACATGGGGTGCGAATAACATGTATACTCAGTAGGATCATACCTAAAGTATATCATGCACTTATGAAAAGAGAATACTAATGCACCCATGAGTAAATAGCAGAACAAACAACACTTAAGCAGGTCAACTAACTAATCCAATATTCACTAAGGCACACTCACCAAATAACACATCCAAGTGTAGTATCATAATATGAAGAATATTGATAAAGAGGATACCCCACACCACTTTCCCACTAATTTTGCTCTCTCACACCCAAAAGTCATACATCATTGCACTCCCATATCTTCTTTAGAATCCTTACTGAAGACACCTAGGAAACTGCATCATTCCTAACACCCTGTGTGAAATTTTCCATCATATCCCACCTGAAGACACCCGAGTTATCACATCACATATCTCCTAAAAAAACCTGATACATCACATCACACACAAACCACAGCTGCGTATCCGTAATGGAAGGATATTGAAAACATAAATGAAATCAAACTCATTCCCTACTCCTACCATGAATGACCCCCACCGTGAACCAACTCATTATATCATAAAACATCACCACTAGTGAAATTTTAAATTCTTTCCATCAAAACCTATGTATATCAAACTCACTTGGAAGAGAGAGTGGGGAAGAGGGCACATGGTGCTCAACATGGGTGGGGTGTGTATAAAAATCACAATAAAAACACAATATATAATAGTCACACACATAAGACCAACCAATGGGTTAACAACAAGAGTACCATACCAACTCAAAAAATCAAAACAAAGCCTCAAAATCTCCACCACTTTCAGTGCCACATCTAATTCATAACATCACACAAGAAAGACACAAGTCAAAAACCACAATCCACATTCTATATTTTCTTTTCAAGTTAATCCATTACTAGATTTTATGAATTAACAAACATTATCATTATTACGATGATTAATTTTCACATTTAACAAACCAATTTAATAACACTTCCCATTTTATTTAAAGAGTTCATTATCCTTTACAACCCATGAAATTTTAGTTTCATTATTAACATTTATTACATCACTACCGAGAAACTAACTTATCATATCACAAACACAAATGACCCATTTACCTCACATCAACAAGGCCCCACACAAAAAATATATCTCATCATAATAGCCACATCCCAACCACTAAACATCATCCCACGGAACATCCCATGCCAACCAACTATCACATCACTGCCCAATATGTACCACATCCCAGTCAGTCACCACCATCACCGCACAACAACCTGTACCACACAAGGAAAAACAATAAGAACAAAAACACAAAGAAAAACATCCCAACTTCTACATATTTCACAATTTTGGTTCATGGGAATTCATTAATTTAAGTTTAAGTGAATTCTCACACAAACTAAGATTTTCCATGGGTAACCATTTCTTTAGCCATTTTTAAGAGATTGGACATTTAATTCAAGGTGATACCAAAAAATAACAACATAAGGTTCCACAATCATATCAAATACAACACAAAAAAGGATTCAACAACTTTTATTTTAAATAAGGGAATCAAGAATGTATAAACTTATTGACAATAATATCAAAGCAGAAAAACATGTGATTTCTTCCCTTCCCCATTCAATTCCAATTAAAAATATTTTTATTATCTCCATTAATACTTTACATACCATATCCCCAAAGGAGAACAAAATAATGATCCCTCCATATGGTAAACTAAAGGAGGAAAGATGAAGGATCCCTTATCTCAAAGAAGCTTTCTAAAACACCGCATGCAATGTGGAAAAGGAGAAACAAATAGAATATCACAACCACATAATGAAACCCGGATCATCCTAAACCACACCAAGGGGTTATCAAAACATAGCCTAAACAAATCCTGAACCAAAACAATTTCACTGGTGTGATTTACTGTAGGAAGAATAAGGGGGAACCAAGTGATTAAAGAGGAGAACTCACCTTGGATTCCCAAAACCAATCCTTTGAAATCCAAGGATCAAAACTAGAGGAAAGGGGCTAGAATATATTCAAATTTTTTCCTTGGGTTCACCTAAGGTTCAAGAGAAACAAGAGAATAATGATAGAATTCAGGTGATCCCTGAAATTTATAGACAAGATGGACTTCAACACTTTCATGAAATGAAACACATATTCATGTCACAAATATTTGTGAGGTACTCTAATTCAGGGTGTGAAATAAATTTAGAATGTGAATTTATTAAACTCTAAATGCGATGAACATCTAATAAATTTCATGGAACTTATTCACATCATGACCAATCCCTTCACATCATGAGTTCTTTGAGAACAAAACTTCCAACTATAACTTAAATCCATGAATCTCCAACCACATAGCCACTAAACAACCTATCACACCATGAACACATGTTCAAATCATAAACCACTTTTATATGTACAATTTTAGCACAAAAATATACCAAAATATACTAGAGCCTCATAAAAATGTCTCCAACTCCCAAAACAAAAATCCATTACATTTATTTTTTAGGGAATAGTGAAAATACCGATTTTTGTAAAAATATCACTTATTTTAATTGAAAAGTACTGTTGGTCAGAGTGGATACTCAAGAGGGGGGGTGAATTGAGTTCCAATTAAAATTTATATTTAAAAATATCTCTATTAAAATCCCCCAAATTGAATAACAAGATAATCTGTAGTGAATTTGTATTAGAGAAAAGGGTCAGTTAGCTTCTCAAGATATTGATTAGTTCTCAGTTAATTAAATCTCAAGATTAATTAACTTTTGAAGCTAACCTAATGCTTTACAATATATATAAACACTTGCTAGATTAACTATCAAAGTAACTTTAAAACAATTTTATATTTCAAAGTAATTGGCAGCGGAATATTCAATATAGGTTAAAACTAAAATAGGTAATCACAACAGTTTTAAAATAAGAGGCTCCGTCTCAAGCAGAGACTTAGTCCTCTCAAACAATTTATATAAATTTTGATCCACACCCTGGATCGGGGAAAACAATAGTACATAGACTGTCCAGGTACTAAGACCTCTACCACAGTTCTTCGTGGGAAAACAAAAACAATAGCACACAGGCTATCCAGGTCACACTTGACCTCTTCCACAATTCACAGTGGGATAAAGTAATGTGTAAGAAGTTTGGAGTGAGGATTTAGTATCTTCTAGTTTAGTCCAGGAGTCTGTGTGTAAATACAACACACAATGCTCAAAAGGTAAATGAATGAAACACAATAGAGCTAAATATATAGAGATGAGTTTAGAGTTCTCTATGTGTTGTGAGTGAAGATCTGGACTCCATGGATTGATGTCAATGAATATCTGAGTCCTTTTATGGTTTTCGTCAAGAAAAAAGGGTGTCATAGTTCTTGTTTCTTCACTTCCAGTGTAGGTGTTTAGCTTGAATGTGAAAGTGTTCTTTGTAATAATTTAGCTTCTTCTTTGAACTCATATTCTTGATGAGTGTTCTTCAAGTTCCTCGCGTGTTCTTCTTTTCATATATGTGCGTGCATGGAAGAATTCTTTTTCTATACCTTTTTTCCTCTCTCTTTTACTGCAGCTCGATCTACCTTATATTCCACCATCTCCGGCAATAAGAATGATTACCTTTTCATATGTATGAGGTATGGTTCCCTGAAATTCCAACAACTATCATTAAATATCATTAATTTCATTAAAAACAACAAATATGACTGTTGGAATTAAATAAGAGTTAATAGAAATTAAAACAGTTTTCATGACTATCGGTGAGTCATGAGATCGGTAGGTCATTTTGAATCTGCATCGGTATCGGTAGGTCCTTGGAACAACATCGGCATCAGTAGGTCCTTGGATCAGCATCGGCATCGGTAAGTCATGATCAGCATCGGTATCGGTAGCTCATGATCAGTATCGGCTTCGATAGCTTGTGATCAGTATCGACTTCAATAGCTTGTGATCAGTGTTGGATTCAGTAGCTTGTGATCAGTGTCGGCTTCAGTAGCTTGTGATCAGTATCAGCTTCGGTAGCTTGTGATTAGTATCGATATCGGTAGCTCATGATCAACATCAGTATCAGTAGCTCATGATCAGCATCGGTAGCTCATGATCATCATCGACTTCGGTAGCTTGACCGTTGCCATCGGTGCAACTGTTTATCATCTGTGTGACCATTCATCATCGGTACGACCATTCATCATTAGTGCGACTGTTCATCATCGGTGTGACCATTCATCATCGGTGTGACCGTTCATCATTGGTGTGACCATTCATCATCGGTGCGACCGTTCATCATCGGTGCGACCGTTCATCATCGGTGCGACCGTTCATCATCAGTGCGACCGTTCATCATCGGTGCGACCGTTCATCATCGGTGCGACCATTCATCATCGGTGCGACCGTTCATCATCGGTGCGACCGTTCATCATCAGTGCGACCATTCATCATCGGTGCGACCATTCATCATCGGTGCGACCGTTCATCATCGGTGCGACCGTTCATCATCAGTGACTCAAGAAAATAACTAACTGTGAGTCATAAACATGAAATTCACTCTAAGTGTCTGTTCAATCCAGAATACTTCCAGGTCAACAGTAAAACATAAACTAACATATATAAACATCATGTAGAAAAGATTTAAACATATGTAAATACATTTAGAACCAATTAAAAAAAGTCTAAATTGTCATAAATAAAACAATGATTTGTGATTATTAAAATAACCATCTCACAGAGAGTTCAACAATCTCCCACTTTTTGATAATCAAAAATCAATGACATAAATGAAGAGAGAAGAGAGTATGTCATTTAGTATTCTCCCCCTATATAAAAAGAAAATATGCCAAAAGATAAACAGATCATCAGAGAATGACATCAGAGTATAAACATAGCATTAAATAAGTAGTCATTTCTCCCCTTTTATAGATATATATTCATTTATCCCCCTTTCATCATTTCTCCCCCTTTCATCATTTCTCCCCCTTTGGGATTATCAAAAAAAATAAGAGCATATAAGAAGAAAATTCCACTTAAAAATAGGTTCTTAAAAAGAGGACAAGAACCAGATACAAATGTTAAAAAGTACAAGAAATAGACACCCTATACAAAATGACTGGCACAACTACTTCTTTGGGTGCAATGTAGCTTTCCCTTTTGCAGAAGGAGGAATGGATGGTCCAGAGGGTGCTTTGGTGGAAGGTTGATCTGGTTGGATGGAGAGAGGAGGCAGGAAAACTCTGGCCAGTAGCACAGTGGGTGCTAAGGTCACTTGCTGAGGAGTAGAAGATCTTTCTGAAGGTGGCTGCTGAAAGACTGGCCGTATACTGGATAGAGCTTGAGACACTGAAATCTAACCAGGAGCAACATCTGATAAACTGATAGGCTCTGCAGTAGGAAGAATAATTGCCTTCGCATGCACATGAAGATACAGTTTGAGTAGATTGATAAAATCTTGAATTACTTCACCACTGTATTTCATAGCCTTTTCAAAGTCATCCTTGTTCTGCATGAAACTTTCCAGAGTAGGAGTGAAATCCTTCAACTGCAGGACTTGAGCCTTGAAAGCTTGAGTGACTAGAGGGAGCCTCAAATTCTCAGCCAAAACCTTAAACTGATGGTTCAACTCATGCTTGGTGTAAATCTTAGAAAAGTAGTGATCCAATTTCTCTTTAATCTCTTTCTGAGCCTTAGTAGCATCAGCTGAATACAACTGCACCATTTTGTGGATATGATCACTATTGTCTTTAATCTTCTTTAAGGAATCCAAATCAAGGATCTTCCCAAGAGCTGCTAACTCATCTCTTATAATATCCTTTAAGGTATTGATTTCATGACCAGTGATCTTGGATATTTTGGAAGAGCTGGCCTGAGAAACAATCTGAGTGATCTCAACTTTCAAATTCCTGAAATCATCTTTCTTCAGGTGTTCTACCAAATTTCTTAACACTTCCATCATACCAGAGATAGTTTTTCGAAACTCACCTGACAAAGAGACTAAACCACTGCTTAAATCTTTGAGCATTTGATTTAGAGAGGTAATATGCCTACCAATCATCTCACTAGTATTTCAGAGGTCTGGTTTGATGATACTTACCACTCTCTGGGTTAGAGCATCCATAGCAGCCTCAGATAAGTTCACAGGAGTAAGAGTAAGAGCATTAGAAAATTTCTCTTTTATTGTCTCTCTAACTGCTTGAAGCAACTCAGATTTAAATCTGTCAAGATCAGATTGTTCCACTGTAGGATTAGATCTAGATTGAGAAAATGAAGGACCAGGTATGTCTGCTATCACCTGCATATACTCAGCAACCAATCAAGCCTTAAGTGAATCGCTTACACTTGTAGTAAGAACTTCTTCTTCCTCTTCCTCTGGATAATCTAAACCCAAAACTGCAAGACCTGGGTGTTCTTCCCATGCATCTTGGAATGAAGGATACATAGGTTTCACAAACCTAGCTCTTCCATAATTTTCAGGAGAGACTTCCTCATCCACATAAATCTCTGAATGTACTATCCTTTCATTATCAGGAACAGGTTCTTGCTCATTTAGTTGGGGTTGAGGATCAGTTTTAATCACATTTTGACTATCCACTGGTCGATTACTTACATCATCATCATCGATACTATCATCTTCACTACTATCACCATCACTGCCATCACCCTCATTACCATCTTCACCATCATTGACCGATTGTTCATTTGAACTGTCTTTACTGCTGGATTCATACTGCTTAGAATTTGATTCTTCAGTATCACTTTCTTCTTCATCATCTAAAAGAGTTTCTATCTCTGGTAACTTGAGAGGTGGACTAGCTGGTCCAAATTCCATTCTTCTTTTCTTCGGACTAATCGTATCAGGATCACAACTATCATCAGGAGGTGATTCAAGATCCTTTTCAGTATCATCTTTAGCTTCAGCTTCTTCTTCTTTTGTTCCCTTCTTACTGGACTCACCAGTTTCCTTAGGAACTACTACTTCCTCTTCTTCATCAGAATAAACCACTTCTTCACCAGGTTTTAAACTAGGATCTCTCATCCCCTTTGGTCTCTTAGGATGATCAATAGGATTGAAAGATTCATACAACTTTTATTCATCAACAAACCAAGCCTTCTTCCATGGGTTCCAGTTGATTTTCATCCTTTTACAAATATCCTTGTTAATACAGAATATACTAATGGATGAGATACACTCATCTTCATCATCAACACAACCCAAGAACTTTAGCATGGTAGAGATTTTCTTGGAGTAGAACAGGGTTGTAGCTTTCTTGGATGGCTTCACCATCTCAGTAATATGGACAGAAAAATATCTACACAGGTTGACCTTTTCACCATTCAACAATAGAAACAACAGAAAATCATCTTGATACTTTACAGAAGAAAAATCAACTTTTCTAGGACAGACTTGGTGTTGAATAACCTTAAACAGAATTATACACTCACCATCTAACTCAAAAGTAGTTATTATTCTGGATTCAGAATTTCCAGTCAACATCTCTAGAGCTAGCTCATAAGAAAAGTATTCAATAGTAGGAGGTATATTACCAGTGTAATCCTCATATCTTCCATTATGAGGTACTCCTAAACATTCAGACCACTTCTTCGATGAAAAAGTTATCTTTTTCCCTTTGATTATAGAAGATAGTCTCGCAGCTTCTGCTTCATCCAAAACAATACTTAAGTTCAGATAAAATTCATGAACTAACTTTGGGTAATAGACACAGTAATTATCACAGAACCGGTCTTTCCATCCTTGTATCTCCAAAATTTTTAAAAGAGTATACTTGCTGGATAACACCCATTCAACACTCACTTCCTTTTCTGCAGTAACTACCCGTTTTTCCAACTCCAGGTTTACTGACCTTTTAGTCGTGCTACTCGATTCTCCACGAGCATGTTTCACAGGAGAGGAACCTTATGATTCCTTTATTTGTCGCTTTTTCTTGGCCATTTGGAGGTTTGAGAGGATTTATTGGTTGGAAAGGTTTGAAAGGTTCAGAAGGTTTGGGATTCAGAAAAGAAGTGAGAGTTCGGCGGGAGATGGAAGGTCAACAGTAATTTAGAAATAGCCGTGGGTCATTATTTTTATCATTTAGGGTTACAATAATAATAAACAATAATAACGATTTAGTAAAACAATGTCGTTTTGACAAACGCTAACGGTTTCACAAACTGTACAACTCAATCGGTATCACAGATCGGTTTCACATATCGGTTTCACAGATTGGTTTCACATATCGGTTTCACAGATCGGTTTCACAAATCGGTTTCATAGATCGGTTTCACAGATCACTTTCACAGATCGGTTTCACAGATCGGTTTCACAGATCGGTTTCACAGATCGGTTTCACAGATCGGTTTCACATATCGGTTTCACAGATCGGTTTCATAGCTCTATTATACCTAACGCTTGTTTGATAAAGTCTAACCTTTCAGAGCTTAAGGGCTTGGTAAAAATATCAGCTAACTGATGTTCAGAGTCAATAAATTCAAGAGAAATATCACCCTTTTGATAGTGATCTCCCAAGAAGTGATGTATGACATCAATGTGTTTGGTCCTAGAGTGAGACAAAGGATTATTAGAAATGTTAATTTCACTAGTGTTATCACAATTTATAGACACATGTCTAAATTTATATCCATAGTCCAATAGAGTGTGTTTCATCTACAGAATCTATGCACAACAACTACCAGCAACAATGTATTCTGCTTCAACAGTACATAATGCAACAAAGTTCTGTTTCATACTACACCAAGATACTAGAGACTTTCCTAAAAGATGAAATGTTCCAGATGTTCTCTTTCTATCCAACTTTCAACCAGCAAATCCAGCATCTAAATAACTCATTAAGTCAAAGGGTTGTCGTTTTAGATAAAATAAACCTAAATTGGTAGTATTTTTGAGATATTTAAAAATCCTTTTAACAACAAGCAAATGAGATTCATTAGGATTGTCTTGAAATCTTGCACATGTACACACACTAAACATAATATCTGGTCGACTAGCAGTAAGGTAAAGTAGACTCCCAATCATACCTCTATAATTGGTTTGATCAACTGGTTTCCCAGTTTCATCATCATCCAGCTTACATGTGGTACTCATAGGTGTGTCACTTCCCTTATTACTATCCAAACCAAAATGTTTTAAAAGATCCTTTGTATATTTACTTGGATTTAAAATAATACCATCCTTCTTTTGAAAAATTTGAAATCTAAGAAAATACTTGAGTTCTCCCATTAAACTCATTTCAAATTCATTTTACATAATATTTAAAAAATCAGTACATAAAGAATGTTTGGAAGATCCAAAAATAATATCATCAACATAGATTTGGACAATAAAAATGTCTTTGGAAATTATTTTAATAAAAAGAGTGAGATTGACAATTCCTTTAGTAAAACCTTTTGAAATAAGAAAATTTGTAAGTCTATCATACCAAGCTCTTGGAGCCTGTTTTAAACCATATAAAGCTTTAGAAAGTTTAAAAACATGATTTTGGAATGGGAGTTTGTAAATCCAGGTGGTTGTTCAACAAAAACATTTTCAATTATAAACCCATTTTGAAATTCACTTTTTACATCCATTTGATATAACTTGAAATTCAGATGAGCAGCATAGGCAAGTAGAATCCTAATAAACTCTAATCTAGCTACAAGAGAAAAGTTTTCCTCATAGTCTA
This sequence comes from Viscum album, assembly GCA_963277665.1. Lineage (NCBI taxonomy): Eukaryota > Viridiplantae > Streptophyta > Magnoliopsida > Santalales > Viscaceae > Viscum > Viscum album. Next base: position 846,116,723 of record OY728120.1, on the reverse strand, counting down.
TACCTTCTTCTTGACTATACCCTTGTGCAACTAGCCTTGCTTTGTTTCTAACTATATTTCCTGACTCATCAACTTTGTTTCTAAAAACCCATTTAGTGCCTATGGTCAAAGTTTCCTTAGGTCTTTCTACTAATTCCTAGACTTTGTTTCTTTCAAATTTATTTAACTCTTCTTGCATAGCCATTAACCAAAATTCATTATTGATTGCATCATTGATATTTTTGGGTTCTAACTATGAAAGAAAGGCTTGATGTTCAACCTGATTTCTTAGAGAAGCTCTAGTCTGTGTCCCTCTATCAAGATTACCAACAACAACATCTAAAGGATAATTCTTTATAATACTAGTTGATCTAGTAAAGGTAGGACTGGAAATTTTAGGCTCTTCTCTGGGTTCGAGTTCACCAGGAGTGGATTTTGGAATACTCCCAGAACTGGTTGTCTTTACAACAGGTTTATTGATTTTATCACTTAGGTTCAGAACAAACAACTCTTCTTCAAGATTTTCAAGAGGAGGTTTAGGTTCATGTGGATCAGTTTCATCAAATTTGATGTGAACATATTCTTCCACACACTTGGTTCTCTTATTAAACATTCTATAGGCTTTTCTATAAAGTGAATATCCTAAAAATATTCCTTCATCACTCTTGGATGCAAATTCGTCTAGATTATCCTTAGTATTGAGAATGAAGACTTTGCAACCAAAAACTCTAAAGTAGTTAACCTTATGTTTCCTATTGTTCCAAAGGTCATAAGGAGTTTTCTTAAGAACATGTCTGATCAAAACTCTATTGATAATATAACAGGCTGTATTAATAGCTTCAGCCCAAAAATAAATAGGTAGGTCATATTCATTAAGCATGGTTCTTTCAATTTCCTGAAGGGTTCCATTCCTCCTTTCTACTACACCATTCTGTTGAGGTGTCCTAGGGGCAGAGAAATTGTGACTATAACCATTGTGTAAGAAATAAGATTCAAACTCAATATTTTCAAACTCACAACCATGGTCACTTCTTAGGGTCTTAATCTTAAGTCCACTAAGATTTTCTACAAACTTGGAGTATTTAGTAAAGTAGGTACAAGCTTTACTTTTGTGAGCTAAGAAGTATACCCAAGTATATCTAGAAAAGTCATCTACTAGAACATAGACATAGTGCTTCCCATTTAAACTAGAAACTCTAGAAGGTCCAAACAAGTCCATGTGAACCAACTTGAGAGGTTGAGAAGTTGAAAATTCTTTCTTTGATTTAAAAGAAACTTTATGTTGCTTTCCCTTTTGACAGGGATTACAAACTTTGTCCGATGGGAATTCAAGTTTGGGTAGGTCTCTAACTAAGTTCTTCCTAGTCAGTTTTCTAAGTGAATGAATGTTGCAGTGTCCTAATCTTCTGTGCCAAAGCCAAGATTCCTTATGAAAATCATTTAAACAAGTACCATTTTGCTTGGATAAATAATTTAAATCAACTGCATATACATTTTCATTTCTTAATGCAGAGAATACTAAAACATTTTTGGAATTAAAAATGTTACATGAATCATTATCAAACTTAACATTGAAACCATCATCACACAACTGAGAGATACTTAACAAATTATATTTAAGTCCATCAACAAATAAAACTTTAGAAATTAAAACTGAATCAGTGTTACCAATCTGGCCTAGGCTGATGATCTTTCCTTTAGAGTTATCACCAAAGGTGACATGGCCTCCATCAACATTGATTAAACTCTTAAAGCATGAGTAGTCCCCAGTCATATGCCTTGAACATCCACTATCCAAGTACCACATCTTCTTATGAGAACTCTTTAGGCAAGTTTCCTACAATACAGATTTAGATGGAAAATGATTTTGGTACCCATATCTTCTTGGGTCCAGATAAGTTAGAAAGCAAAGCTTTAGGTACCCAAATTTGTCTTATGGGTTTCATATAATTTACAGAATCAATAGATTTTGAAAGATAAACTTTATTTGATCTGTAAATATGTGAGTTAATAGTTGAGGAATATGAATTTACAGAACTTGAACTAGCACCATTCTGTTCAAATTTAGAAATAAATCTATTTTTAGTAAATTGTCTCTGTCCAGGCTGATAGCCTAAACCAGTAGTGTACTTTGGTGCCACTTGTTTTCCTAGAATTTGAGTAAGAGTATCTTTTCCATTTGTGATTTTTTCTAAGTCCTTCCTTAATTGCTCATTAGACAATTTTAGTTCAGTATTTTCCTTAAGTAATTGATCATTCTTTTCCTTTTCTATATCAAGTGAAGATTTAACAGAGATGGTCAAAGCATGATGTTTTTTCAAGGTATTATATTTTTCCTTCAATTAATTACAGGTTTCTTCTAGCATATTAAAATATTAAAATAACTCTTCACTAGACATATTTTCAGATTCAGAATTAGATTCAACTCCAGAATAATATGAATTTAAGGCAGGAGTATCTAATGTTACCTCAGAGGTGTTTTTCATAAAACACATATTAGCCTTTTGAGATTTTTCATCCTGAGTAGAATCAGAGTCACTTGAAGTGTCTTCTGAAGCACTCCAAGTTTCTTTCATTGCCTTCTTGTATTTAGTTTCATTTTATTCATGTTTCTTCTTGAATTTAAACTTTGGACATTCTGCTTTTACATGTCCTTTCCTTTTTCACTCATAGCATACAATTTCATCACTTTTATAAGACTTTTTCCAATCCTTCTTCCAATGACCCTTGTTGTCATATTTTCCTTTGTAATTTGATTTTATTAAGAATTTATTCTTCCTGTAGAACTTCTTGAATCTCATAACTATCTGAGTCATTTCAGCATCACTGTCAGAATCTGAACTTTCACTTGTTGAGCTCTCAGTAGGTATGTAAACTTTTTCTTTGTCCTTTCTCTTTGAGTCAGTAGACTTAAAAGCCACTGACTTCCTTTTTGGTTTATCATACTCTTCCTTATTTACTTTAATATCTTCTCCATACATCATAATCTTACCAATAAGCTCCTTAATAGGCAACGTACCAATATCACATGATTCTATAATTGAGACAGATGTGCCTATCCATCGGTCTAGCAGACATCTTAGTATTCTCATGATTTTATCCTTTGCAGGAACAACTTTTCCAAGTGAGCTCATAGTGTTGACAATTTCATTGAACCTGAGATACATATCAGAAATAGGTTCATCAGACTTTATTTTAAAATTATCATATTTAATGGTATAGGTGTTCAGTCTCATTTTTTTGACATTGGTTGTACCCTCATGGGAAACACCCAGGGTATCCCAAATTTCATAAGTAGTTGTACAAGCAGATGTGAGATTGAATTCTTCATCTCCTAAAGCACAATACAAAGCATTCATAACTTTACAATTATTATTGTAAGCAGTTTTAGTAGGTTCATCCCAAGTAGTTATTTCAATTTATGGAATTTTATATTGAGTCTCTATAGCAGTCCAGATGTCAAATCCCATACTTTCTAAATGAATTTTCATTTTAAGCTTCCACTGGGCATAATTTGTACCATTAAAGAAAGGTGGCCTGTTGGTAGAAGCACCTTCTAATCTATTGTCCATAGTTAGATTTTAGAAAATATATTTAAAGAGATAAAATTTAGAACTAACAGAAATTTAAGATCTTTAAGATACAACTAAAATCACAGTTAAAAAACAGAGTATTTTGTAAACTTTGATAAACAAAACTAAGACTTTGATACCAAATTTTTGTCGGAGTGGATACTCAAGAGGGGGGTGAATTGAGTTCCAATTAAAATTTCTGTTTAAAAATATCTCTATTAAAATCCCCCAAATTGAATAACAAGATAATCTATAGTGAATTTTTATTAGAGCAAAGGGTCAGTTAGGTTCTCAAGAGATTGATTAGTTCTCAGTTAATTCAATCTGAAGATTAATTAAATTTTGAAGCTAACCTAATGCTTTACAATATATACAAACACTTGCTAGATTAACTATCAAAGTAACATTAAAACAATTTTATATTTCAAAGTAATTGGAAGTGGAATATTCAATATAGGTTAAAACTAAAATAGGTAATCACAATAGTTTTAAAACAAGAGGTTCAGTCTCAAGATGAGACTTAGTCCTCTCAAACAATTTATATAAATTTTGATCCACACCCTGGATCAGGACAAAAACAGTACAAAGACTGTCCAGGTACTAAGACCTCTACCATAGTTCTTCTTGGGAAAACAAAAATAATAGCACACAGGCTATCCAGGTCACACTTGAACTCTTCCACAATTCACAGTGGGATAAAGTAATGTGTAAGAAGTTTGGAGTGAGGATTTAGTATCCTCCAGTTCAGTCCAGGAGTCAGTGTGTAAATACAACACACACTGCTCAAAAGGTAAATGAATGAAACACAATAGATCTAAATAGATAGATATGAGTTTAGAGTGCTCTATGTATTGTGAGTGAAGATCTGGACTCCTTGGATTGATGTCAATGAAGCTTTGAGTCCTTCTCTGGTTTTTGTCAAGAAAACAGGGTGTCGTAGTTCTTGTTTCTTCACTTCCAGTGTAGGTGTTCAGCTTGAATGTGAAATTGTTCTTTGTAATACTTCAGCTTCTTCTTTGAACTCGTATTCTTGATGAGTGTTCTATAAGTTCCTCATGTGTTCTTCTTTTCATATATGTGCATGCATGGAAGAATTATTTTTCTATGCCTTTTTGCCTATCTATTTTATTGCAGCTCGATCTACCTTATATTCCACCATATCCGGCAATAAGAATGATTACCTTTTCATAGGTATGAGGTATGGTTCCCTGACATGCCAACAACTATCATTAAATATCATTAATTGCATTAAAAATAACAAATATGACCATTGTAATTAAATAATAGTTAATATAAATTCAAACAGTTTTCATGACTATCGGTGAGTCATGAGATCGGTAGGTCATTTTGAATCTGTATCGGTATTGGTAGCTCCTTGGAACAGCATCAGCATTGGTAGGTCCTTGGACCAGCATAGGCATTGGTAAGTCATGATCAACATCAGTATCAGTAGCTCATGATAAGTATCGGCTTCAGTATCTTGTGATCAGTATCGGCTTCGGTAGCTTGTGATCAGTTTCGACATTAGTAGCTTGTGATCAGTGTCGGCTTCAGTAGCTTGTGATCAGTATCAGTTTCGGTAGCTTGTGATCAGTATCGGCATCGGTTGCTCATGATCAACATCGGTATTGGTAGCTCATGATCATCATCGGTATCTCATGATTAACACTGGCTTCGGTAGCTTGACCGTTGCCATCGGTGCAACCGTTCATCATTGGTGCGACCGTTCATCATCGGTGCGACCGTTCATCATTGGTGCGACTGTTCATCATCGGTGCGACCGTTCATTGTCATAAATAAAATAACGATTTGTGAATATTAAAATAACCATCTCACAGAGAGTTCAACAAGTACCATTATGAATTTAATTTGATATGAAATTAACATAAGTATCCTTTAATTAGATAGAATGTAATTAAATATATAGAAATCAACATTATACTTGATTTTTTTGTAATTTTATTTTTATGCTTAAAACGCATTTTTTAGAAAACTATTTTTAAGTGCATAATATTTTTTTCCATTTTAAATAATTAAAATAACCCCTAATTATGAATGATTTAAATGAAATGTATAGATTATATACCTATCTAAGAGCCACTTTTCATCACATTTTGTGGGTTTAATTTTAAATTAATTTCTTCCACTTCTAGAAATCAAATCTTAAAAAATAGATTCCATATTTGGAATTTAGAGGTTCAAATTTGGTAAATAAGTTCCTTTTATTTTTTTTATTATGAATAGTAATCATAGTAAACATTTTTCACCTTGGTAAGGGTAAATCGGGTAATTAAGGTTAAAAATAATATGATAAGGACTAGAAATTACCCTAAAACTTTCTTTTTAATTTATTAGATTAGTGGGTTTAAACCATACTCATCCAATAATTGAAGCTATGAAAATTTTATTCCATTCTTCTTTTAAAATGATTTTTATATTATTTTAAGTAATGAATAATACAAAATATCACTCCCCTATTTTCAAATTTATCTTATATGTTTATATAAGGATAAAAAAATGTTTTTAATAAATAATAAAGGTTATTCTAAGAATAATTAATTTATTTTTATGATGATAATTTATTTATACTTTTTAGAAATTAAAGAATTACCTTAGGAATATATACAATGGTAATATAATGATTGTGCATGTGGTAGAAAAATTAAAGTAAATGATTTTTAAAACATAAAAAGTAATATTTTTTGGATTAATTATGGTGTCACACAAATTTTATGGTTAATAATAGTATATAATTTATGTTTAAAGAGTTTATATTTTAATTATATAACTTTATTGATGTTTTTAAAGTCAAAATATGTCAATAGTTCTTAAAATGATATTAATTATATATTATGTTATATTATATTTTATTAAATTATTTTAAAATCATAATAATCATAAAAGAGGAAAATTTGAATGGGTAATGGTTGTAAATTTTATAAATAGACCATTTATGAACCAATTGTTACCTAGATGTAAATTTATAACCCTTAATGATTGAAAAAGGTATTGCTGCAGTTAAGGATAAAAAGGGTTAATCGGGGGGGGGGGGTTAATAAAATGAATCATATTTTCCATGTATTATTTTTGGATATTATATGAATTATTTTTGATACTAGGTGCTGAGAAGACGTGCGATTCTGAGTCTCGATGTGTCTGGAATACATATTTGAAATATAATAAATATATTAAATAGAAATCATGTGTAGTTTTCCAGAAAAAGTGGAATAAATCCTGAATAGGGACCAAAATCAGAAATTCGAGGGAACCATTGAGTTCAGAATATGTGTTTTACCCTAGGTGCGACATAATATTTATCAGCATGGTCTATTTGTGAAAAAGTCATCACATACATAAATAAATAAAATAAATAAATAATTTTGTTTTGTTTTGTTTATTTTGATGCAGTGAATGATTTATCCTATAAGTATGCAGTGATTGGTTTTTGACTATGTTTGACCGTTAAACCTTAGAGAACTATAGATCACTGGAGGAGAGATTTCTTAGTGAATAATGACAGATTGGGACTGCATTGTAGATCATTGTTCCAATAGAGTTCATGGATATCGTTAATGATGAAATACAACCATTCTTCATCAATGATCAATCCAAACTCCTAGTAGGATGTTTGATTATATGTTTTCCATCCCGTTTCTTTTTCTTTAATGAAAAAATATCAATTACGTGAACAGAATTGATACGCACATCGTCAGTAGAATTAAATTAATTGAATTGTTTATTTGTTCGTTTTTTATTTATCCCTCTTTGTTTGTCTCCTTATACGACAAAGAATCAAGGCTAAATGAACAACAACTGAGGTTTTTTCCTCATGTTTTTTGGATTATATATTTCTCCCTTATTTCTTCATTCAATAATCATTAGTATTTTACTTGACCAATGGTTTGACCAATACCTGGTTTCTGATCATTATACAACCATTCTTTAGTGCAATGGATCAAAACCACAGGTATGGAGCACGATGATGGTTGTTGTTCAAGAATCGAAAATGATGGTGGATGGATCAAGGGAGAATGATATCAAATTAGGTGTTCTTCATTTTTATCGGGTGACACATGATGCAACAACATATGGTGTGAACAGACGATTCCTGAGTAGATTCAAAGCCTGAATCTATCATCTTCAGTGACGTGAGGCTAAACGCCCCCAGGTATATAGTTTTTGGTGAATCTGGTGGATTTGGAGATGTAGTGAATGATGTAGAAGAAAAAAAAGGGTTTCTATAAAACCCTGAGCAATAGAGTGTGTATTTTGGGATTACACGCTATGTGGGGGCCTCTTAGTGGTGACTAGGGTTTCAGGATGAAGTTAAGGATAAAAAAATATGGGACCCGTATCAAAAAATGTGTGGACCTTCCCGGTTGGCTTGGTGTGTACTTAGGGAAGTACATGGGAATAGGAAAATGTACACAAATAGTGGCACACCATATACTCTGACATGGACACGACCACCTATACATAGGCCGATACACATACATGACCACCATTACATAAACATGACCAAGCGGCATGGGAAATGTGTCATGTGTATCTATAATCTGTGTACTCCTACACACCATGTATTTTTAAACTTACATGCTGTATGAGGATTTTCCACATGGGAAGACTTGGGGATTATTGGACACGCCATGTATCCCTAGGACACACTATGTACCATCTTCAAGAGTATTTGTAGATATCCATTTCCTTAGTTTAGACCAGTCTTGTTTGAGTGTGTTGCCTTGGTTTATTCCCTCAAGGGTATAATGCGACATTACATCTACATCACAGGATTATGATTCCCTCTAGAGGCTGAGTTTCAAATAGAGTTATGGTGTCCCTCTGTGAGACTGGTGTGCGATCCTCTATCATATTTATTCCCTAGGATGGGTTTTTGGAATATATCTGACCTCCCTAAGTAGGTTAATGATCCTCCCTCAAGAAAAACATATCAATAGGGTTTGTGGTATTATTGGCATATGATCCCCTATGTAGCGGGTTGATCCAGATTAGGTTTGTGGTGTCCCCTATCGGTTCTGGCATGACCCCTATCTAAGTATCAAGGTATTATGAGACTAATGATATTTCTTAGGTAAGGTTCAATGATCTATACATATTCGTTGAGTGTCTCTAATGATATCATGACTTGTGAAGTGGGTTATCCCAAAACGAGAATTTCTTCGAGCAGAATCCTATGACTAGCAGTAGGTTATGACCGCCTGGTGGCATGGTGTATTTCCTAAGTATATTTGAGTGTTTCTATTATAATTTTATTGTTATATATTGTATTGAGATGACTATACTTGATTCTTTGTGTTTAGTGTTTTGGTGTGTCCTACTAGGTATTGTTATACTCACCCCTGCATGGGATTTTCTTGCACATGTCATGTCTTATGTAGATGAAAACCCTTTTGATGGTGTACTAGGAGGATAAGGAGGGGGGTGGATCTTAGATAGAGCTTTTTATACTAAGGTGTTTTATCAGAAAATTTCATTTTAATTAGTCCTCATCCTTGGAGTTGGTTAGACTCTTTACAATTTTTTCTTGGGCTTGTATTTTTTCCTTTTCCCACTTTCAGTTGTTTACACTTGTACTTTGTTGTGGTATCATAGATATATGTATGCATTGTTTTAAGATGTTTTATATTTTATCATTGATCGGGCTTGAATATGTGTGCATTTTTACATATACTTTAGGAAAATGCCCTCCATTTGTGGGATATGCCTACTTGGTGTTGGTCGCCAGCCCCTGGTGTATTGGAGGAGGGATTGAGGTAGTCATGGGTGAGACCTTGGTGGTTTGGGTTGTGATAGAGTGGTATCAGAGTAGTTAGTTCTACCTTAGGATTGGAGTCAGTGAGTTTGGTTTGGGTCAATAGTGTTTAGTGTTTTGAGTTCAGCTTTCAGGCCAGGGACTCTAGTATTGGTACAAAGACCGACACATCCATATACCAGGGCTCTGATCACCTACCTTTCAACTCGGTACATATAAACATTGGTTACAAGGAAAACTTTGGTACATGTATCATATAGGAATGGGTTGTGTTTTCTATGTCCTTCTTAACTTATCTTCCCAGATATACTCTTTTGACTGTGGTACATCTTGATTTTTTTTTCAGGATTCCTCTACATAGATAGACAACCAGTATTCCACTGCGTGATTATGAGGATGATTATCCTAGTGACGAGGAATTAGTTAAGTGTCATGTACTGAAGATAGAACCACCGAGTGGTTTATTATCTATACCAACACCCATTGAGCAGTAGATAGTGATGGGAGTTTTAGCTGAGGATGCACATAGGCTGAGTGCATTTCACGAGTTTCATAGGTAATGAACTCTCAGGTTTCAGGGTGATCCAAACTCTCAGGTGGATGAGGACTGGCTAGAGGCATTTACTCATGTTTTTCACCTTATGAGGTTGCCTTAAAATCATATGGCAGTCCTTGTGGTGATTCTTATTCAGGGACCTACTGGGTGATGGTGGAGCTTAGTGACTCAGTCAAATGAAGATACATATCTCTCATAGTAAAAATTTGAGAATTTCTTCAGGGAGGAGTTCCATCTGGCCACGTTTCAATTGGCACACATTCAAGAGATTCTACATTTATAGTAGGGTAGTTTAACTATGGTAGAGTACTCAACAAGGTTTACTGATCTCTCACATTACTCCATGGAAATGGTGTGGAATCAGTTATTCAGAGCTCGAACCTTTGAGCATGGATTATTCCAGGACATCAAGGATTCTGTGGTATCACTTTTCTATCCTACCTATGCTAGGGAGCTTGAGTAAGGCTTGGTAGTGGAGAGATTTCTGGAAGAGAAGGAACTAAAAGTGGGTGCTAGTAGTGGTATCCCAGTAGCTAAGAACTTGGTAGATAATCATAGTGATCCAATCATATTAGAAAATTTAAGAAGGTATCCTAGTACACAAGTTTAGTGATACAAGGTTCTTAGGGTAGATCGAATCATCTAAGAGAGATGTGGTATTTCTCTTATGAAGATCGGGGAAATCTGGTATGGGATTGTCTGAAAAAATGTACAACTGATCATGAGATGGTCAAGGGATCACTGAGAGAGAGACAGAGGTAGGAGTAGGGTGGTCTGCAGAGTAGAAGACATGGTAGAGGGGATGTCATGGTAGTGGGAGGTGGTTGATGGTTAGATCTATTACCACCACCACCCCTAGGTGATCCGTGCTAGGATCAGGGAGCTGGTGAGAGGCCAGCTATAGGCTATAGAGGCCTATGAACCCAAGTATCCAAGGATTATACAAGTTATGATCGATATATTTTCTAATTTAGCTACTGTATTGATAGACATGGGTGCGATTCATTCTTTCCTTTCCACTTCTATGGTTCGAGAATTAGAGATTCCAGTTGAGCCATTGGATCGACCCTTACGATTGGATACTTTGACAGGTAGTGACTCAAAGATTTCACACTTGTGACAATAGTGTGATCTGACACTTGGAAGTGAGACTTTTGTATGGGATCTATTTATAGAATCAATGAGGCCTTATGACTTTATATTAGGTATGGAATGGATATCTATATTTCATGCCCAGATTGACTATTTTAAGTGGAGGATATAGTGTGTTTGTAGTGAAAAAAATGAGGTTTTCCTTTGTGGGTGAGAAGGAAACCTTAGTGGAGTAGGATAAGATCGGGCATAGGATAGTGTAGTTGATTACTCACCAGTTGGATAACATGACTCTTGGAGTAGTGGATGCTTTGGGATATCAGTTTCCTAAGGTGGCGGTGGAGTATGAGGAAATTTTTCCTGAGGTAGGTTTACCTCCTTAAAGATATCTAGAATTATGCATCAATTTGAATCCTGTTATGAAAATGATATCTGCACCATAATATTAGATGGATTCTATAGAGCTTTGAGATTCAAGTGTGCAATTGGAGGACTTACAGGAGAAGGGATTAGTGAGACCCAGTGTTTCCACTGGGCAACCCTAGTGTTTCCACTGGGCAACCCTAGTGTTGTTCGCAAAGAATGTGGATGGGAGCATGAGGTTATGTGTGGATTACCAGTGCTTAAATCAAGATACTGTGAAGAATAATTATACATTATTGAGGATCGAATAACTATTTGATTAGTTTAGAGGGGCACGATGGTTCTCAAAGATTGACCTCAGACCAGGATATCACCAACTGTGAGTACATGATGAGGATATATCTAATATGATATTCAGATATCACTATGGTCACTATGAGTAATTGGTGATTCCATTTGGTATGAAGAACTCCCTATAAATGTTCATGGGACTCATAAACCAAATCTTTCATCCTTTATTAGACCAGTTCATGGTGGTCTTCATCAATGACACCCTAGTGTATTCAGTGTTCGAGGAGGAGCATGTGAGACACTTGAGGATAGTCCCAGACACACTCTAAGAGCACCATCTTTTCAAGAAGTTCTTTAAGTGTCAATTTTGGATTTTAGAGATCCACTTTTTAGGATACATCATCTCATATGTTGGAGTAGCAGTGAATCTAGATGTAACATCCCAACCCAAACCACTGGAATGCTACATGACCTCATACACACCTCCCCATACAAAAGAGGTTGTTGAATAGTAGTGAGGGTATCGAGTGAAAACTTGGGGAGAATATACCATCCGTATCATTTCATAGGATCGATAATAATGAATAAACCAAATAATAAACAATCAGAGTAAATACAAAAAATAGAATAATGTCATAAATATAAGAGCTACCAAAGTGGTAAGCCTGTCTAGAGTATAAAGTAGTAGATAAATACAAGATAAAAGTAAATAAGAAACCATATATGCAGTACTTCAGTGTCTTTCCCAGTCCTCTCCCGTGTCAAGATCCATCACTCAACCGTCTTCCATAGGGCCCTTTCCCTTCATCAGATCTCTGATTACAAAATCTACAAGTGCACTGAAATACCTGAGCAAGGTGTGAGTATAAGAGTCATTAGGACACCACCAATGAATACTTACTATAACTATACAAATATATATAACAGTGTATATCATGACATAAGTAAATGCTCAGTAAACATACATGTGCTAAGTTATTGTGCACTGAACAAGCCGCCACGAACCCCGACCCCACCTACTTCAGCTTGTTTCTGGTAAGAAAGTCAAGAAGTTAAGTACCTATACTAAGTAAACAAGGCTCAACCCACCCCAATGGTGGTTGTTACAATAATAACTCATGTTACATCAACTATATCCCTGATATGTTTAACCTTTTAAAACACCCACGACCCAAGTCCATAGGAATTAATGACTGATATATGTCAGCTATGCATCCCCAACCCACTTAACCTTTTAAAACACCCACAACCCAAGCCCGTAGGAAGTAATGACTGATATCTACCAGCTAGCTACTATGCATTCCCCTCTGTCAGGGAATCTACATCCACCTTTAAGGTTATTTTGACTATGTTAGGTTGGGTAAATGGCCACTGAGATGCATAACTCCCAACCTCAGTGCTCCAACTGAGTATCTTGATACTTACAACACAATTCCATAGGCTATGCATGCACAACAACATATGTCATAGGAAGGAATGATAAGTCCCACTAAGGTCAAGGTTAGGATATTCACACACAAACAGGTACGTCCATGGCTACTCACACAACAACATTAAATTCATCACAAACATGGGTTAGTCTTACAAAAACAAAAAATCATGATAACATCATATATATATGTCCCAAAATGGGAAGGAACCTCCTACCTCAAGGTCATCAATGTTAGCGGCAAGGATAAACCACCCTCTGTGGTTCAATAAACCTCCTTATAGCCTTATTATCATAATCACTAAAACACCAATGCTCGACATTAGTTAAAGGTTCCTAGAACCAAAAATAGATATTTTATTTAAAAAAGGAAAAAATATCACATGCGATGATACATTCTCTCTCCTAGATAATTTCTGAATTATCATTTAGTTTAAAGCATGTGCTTGAAATATTCTCCTTCAAGAATAATCATATCTTGATAATTTATTATAAATTATACTCTATAATTATCTTTTGATAATTTAATATAAATTATCATTTTATAATTATATATTTGATAATTTTATTACAAATTATCCTTTATAATTATTTTTTGATAATTATTTCTGACAATTAATTATCCACTGATAATATCTTATAATAACATCTTATAAATTATCATATGATAATTATACAATATTACTTTATAATTATCCATTTAATAAAATTAATAATTATATTCTAATAATTATTTCTTGAGAATTATCAATTTGCAATCTTCTTATGACAATTTTTTGTAATTATCACTTTATAATTATTTACAATTATCATTTCAAATACACATTGATAATTCTATTTAATAAAATTATCCTTTAATGTGATTATCAATGTATATGAATATATATATATATATATGTATATCTTTTGATAAATAATGTAAAATTTATCGCTTGATAAATTTATATTATTATTATTTTCATTCATTTTTTTATTTATTCAGGATCTTTTTTATAATAACACATATAAAAAGAAGAAAAAAAGATAATAATAATAAAAAAACAAAAAAAACAAAAAAACAAAATGAAGAACCCTTATGGGAGAGGGGTGCGCCATGCTCAGGAGAGGGAGATGAGCTCACAGATCCTCCAATAACCTTCTAGAATCATTTCACTCTTTACCAAAGATCATTTTTGGTATTTCTTGGTGTGATTCCAAGGTAGAATAATACCCATTATATATATAGATCCCTAACTATGTTTATTAATTTTTAGAATTTAATACTTTATTTATAAATATATTGTTCAATGAATATATCGATGCAAAGTCGATAGATTCTTCTTAGGAGCTTATTTCCATGATTTCCTAGTAAAAAACATGTGAAAAATGAAGGTTTAAAAAAGGCCTCAGCGCGTTAATAGTGGTTAGGCCATTTGGAGGAGAAGAACCAACATAATACAATTTAATTAATTAATTAAATAATTAAATAAATTTATATAATTATCAATAACATAATTTTAATTTGGCGTCATATCCAAATGTCTATTGTGTATAAAAAATATACCCTATATAGGGTAAACCCCAAGTTCTAGATCCAAAAGTGGTATCTTATTTCTTGTACGATGCACTGTTTGTGAGAAATTTAATTATTTTCAATAAATTAATATAATAAATATTATTTAATAACTTTTTCTCATGAGTGAGGCATCCAAACTTTTGATGCCTTATAATGTTATACCCCTCCTAGGGTAAACAACATTTTCTAGATCTAATGCTGGTGTCAGATTTTTCATACAACATATCGTCTTGGAGTTATTTAATTATTTTGAATAATTTTTCTATGGTTAATATAACATATTTAATATTTTTATTCATTCTTCATCGAGGATTTTCAGATCTTAGAATCTCACACTAACTCAGTGTCTAACTCCAAAAATATTCCCTTTAATATTTCAAAGTGTTAACTGGGATTTTACCCTTCCTCAAAACATTTAACACATTTTAAGTTATTTTCACTGATAAATTATTCTTTTCCTCATAAGGAATTTATAATTTATCAAAATAGGGAATTTATTATTATTGTAAAAATCAGGATATTACATGGTGAAGGTTAAAGAAGTGATTTCTTGGGAGCCACCCAAGAGTGTTACCAAGGTGCAAAGTTTCCTTGGGTTGATAGGGTACTATTAGAGGGTTGTACCTGATTTATCCAGAGTTTCATCACCCTTGATAGCTTGGACCCAAAAGGGATAACCTTTTGTGTAGATGTAAAGGTACCAATAGTGATTTTAGGAGTTGAGGTAGAGGTTGATGAATTCTCCCATCTTGAGATTTCTATAGGAGGGTGTCAAGTATGTAGTGTTCTATGATGCATCAGGGTCCATACTTGGGTTTTTTATAATACAGAGGTAGGAAATTATTTCCTATGGTTCACGTCAGTTGATAAAACATGAGTAGAACTACATGAACCATGATCTTGAGTTAGCAGTGGTAGTCTTCACACTGAATATGTGGAGACACTACCTGATGGGAGAACAATTTATTGTTTAATATGACAAAAAAAGTATCAAGTACATATTTTCACAAAAACAATATTAAATTTATATAGAGGTGATGGCTATAGTTCTTATAGGATTATAACTTTATGATTATATATATTCTTGGAAAGGAAAACGTGGTGGTAGATTCTGTCAATATAAGATCTTGTTCTCAGTTGTTGGCCGAGGTATCAGAGCAGTTAGCCTTATTGCTGTCATTCTTAGTGGACAAGAAAAGTGGTTTATATCTTTAGTTGATATTTGTTACTCCACCACTTTTATAGAATTCTAGAGATTCTCAAAATGAAGATACTAAGTGTGAGACCATGCATACTCAGATATCCACTAGATATGATTCTGATGGATATTCTAAATGTGGGGAGCACACTATCATTTTCAAAGGATGGATTATGGTACCTTTGATGCTGTGGGAGGAGGTGATGCACGAGTTTCATACATCCCCTTTAGCACTACATCCAAGTGTAAAAAAGATGTACCGGGACCTCCAAAATTAATTTTGGTGTCCATGAATGAAGAAGGGAGTTGCAAAGTTTGTATCTCGATGCCTCACATGTCAGCGGGTGATGGCTGAGCACAAAATTCTAGTGGGTTTAGCTCTACCCATCTAGATACCATAGTGAAAGTGGGATGAGATATCCATGGAATTAGTGATGGTATTACCAAATACATACAGGGGATATGATTCTATCTGGGTGATCATATACCGACTCACCAAGTCAGCCCACTTATGTGCAGGAGATAGTCAGACTCCCTGGAGTTCCCTTGATGATTGTCTCTAACCATGATTCTCACTTCACATCTCAGTTATGAATGGGATTATAAGAGTATTTGGGAATCAATTATGCTTTTACATAAAATTTTACCCCGAGAATGATATCCAAACAGATCATACCATTCAAGTCTTGGAGGACATGCTGTGGGCTTCCATGTTGGACTTTGGCTGTAGTTGGGAGGATCACCTACCCTTGATGGAGTTTGTGTTAAAAAAACAACTACTATTCCACCATTGGTATGACACCATTAAAGGATTTTTATGGTACACCCTATAGGTCACCACTTTGTTTGATTGATCTAGGTGAGTCAACACTCGTGGACCCAGAGTTGGTATGAGATACTACAGAGAAGGTGTAGATCATCCAAAAGTGGATGAGGATTTCATAGAGCCATGAAAAGTATTATGTGGATCAATTATGAAGATCTATATAGTTTAAGGAGGGATAACATGTGTTCCTAAGGGTCTCACCTTGATGTGGATTGAGGATATTTGGCCACAGTGAAAATTTATCTTCAAGATTCATTGGTCCCTTCCAGATACTGCATAGAGTTGGTAAGGTGGTGTATCACTTAACTCCACCACTATAGTTGGATGATGTCTTCCACATGTCGCAAATGAGGAGGTACATACATGAACCATCACATGTTATCATATAGGAAGACCTGGACATTGAGGATGGAGCTAATTTTGTTTAATACCCAGTCGAGATCGAGTATTGGTAGGAGAGGACCCTTCATGGGTGAACAATTCCCCTGTGTTTGTTCGCTGGAATCATGAGAATCTTTAGGAGAGCACATGAGAATGGGAGACCCAGATGCAAGTCTAGTACCCTAATATTTTGAGTGGGTTTTTCTCTTTTTGGGATGAAAATACTTAAGGTGGAGAGAATGTAATGAATCGGATTTTCTGTGTATTATTTTTGGATATTATATGGATTATTTTTGGTACTAGTCATTGAGACAAAATGAAATTTTTGAGGCCCAGTGTGCCCAAAATAAATGTTTTAAATATATTAAATATATCAAATAGAATGCAGGTAAATTTTTCTTAAAGAAGTGGAATAACTCTCTAATGGGGCCTAGATCATAAATCTGAGGGCACTATTGAGTTCAGAATATGAGTTTTACCCTAGTAATGACATAATATTTATCGCTACAGGATGTTTGTGAAAAATTCATCACAAGCATAAATAAATAAAATAAATAAATAAATTTATTTTTTTATTTATTTTGACATAATGATTGATTTATCCTACAAGTATGTAATTATAGGTTTTTTCCCAGGGTTGGATGCTAAACCTTAGAGACTTATAGATTTCTAGAGAAGAGTTTTCTTGGTGAACAATTATAAATCAGGACCAGATCCTGGATCGTTGTTTCAACAGAGTTCGTGGATATCATCAACAACAATAACGCAACCGTTATTCATAAACAATCGATCCAAAATCCATATAGGATATTTGGTTCTATGTTTTCCATCCCATTTATTTTTCTTATATGAACATGAATCAATTCCACAAATATAATTGATACGCCCATAAACGGTAGAATTAAATTGATGGAACTATTTATTTGTTCATTTTTGATTTATACCTATTAAATTTTCTCCTTCTAGGAAAATTAATCAAGTACAAATGAACAATGGATGAATTTTATTTATCACATTTTATGGATTATGTATTTCTCCTCCATTTATTCATTCCATCATCATTAGTATTTTTATTGAACAAAAGTTATAACTATACCTCTTTTCTGATCGTTGCATGACCATTATTTATCAAAATGGATCAAAACCATGGGTAAGAAACGTGATGGCGGTTGCGGTTTGAGAATCGATGATGATGATGGATGGATTGAGGGAGAAAAATAATGAATTGGGTGTTCTTCTTTTTTCCCAGGCGACGTATTACATGACTATAGATGGTTCAAATAGACGATTCCTGAGCATATTCAAAGCTCAGATTTATGATCTACAGTGACATGAGGTTTGGAAGACCCTGAATCTATATTTTCTAGCAAGGGCAGGGGATCTAGTGATATTGAAGATTTCAAGGAAGAGAAAAGAATTTATGAAAAATCCTGACCAACACAACATTCATTTTAGGATTACATGCTGTGTGGGTCCCTCTCAGTGGAGGTTAGGGTTTTGGGATGAATTTAAGGATAAAATGGTGTATGAACCTTGTTACAAGTCATGAGGATCTTCCCTTTTGGCTTAGTGTGTACTTTGGAAAGAACACAAACATGGGAAAAATTACACAGCTAGTGGCACGTCGTGTACTCTGATATGGAAATGACCACCTGTACATAGACCAATACATGGACACAATCACCAGTACACAGACATGGATAAGAGATATGGGCAGGGTGTCATGTGTGTGTCTACACACCGTGTAATCCTTTTACACACCATGTATTTGTATAATTACATGTTGTGTGAGGTTTTTCCACATGGGAAGACTTAGGGATAGATGAACATGTCATGAACCCATAGGGTATGCCATATAACCCCTTAAAGAGTGTTTATAGGTCTCTTTTTCCTTTTTTTGGACCAATATTGGTTGATTGTGTTCCCTTGGTCCATTACCTTGAGGGTATAGTGGGAAATTATATCAACATCATAGGATTGTGATCCTCTCTAGAGGTCGAGTCTTAGATAGAGTTGCGATGTCCCTCTGTGAGACTGGAGTGCGATGCTCTATCATCTTTGTTCCCTAGGCAGGGTTTGTGGAATTAGCCCGAACCCCTGATTAAGGAATTGATCCTCCATTTAGAATACTTTATTGGTAGGGTTTGTGGTATCAATGGAATACGATCCCTTACGTAGTGGGTTGATCGATATTGGGTTTGTGGTGTCCCCCAACAGTTACGGGAATGGCCCCTATCTATGTATCAGTGTCTTTTGAGACTAGTGAGCTTTACTAGGTGGGTCCCAATGATTTAGACTTATTCATTGAGTTTCTTCAATGATAGAATGTCTCATGGAGTGGGTTCTCCAAGAACGAGCATCTCTTTGAGCAGAATCCTTCTGAAGGTAGTTGGTTATGACCGCCTGGTGGCATGGTGTCTTTCCTGAGTATATCTGGGTGTTTATATTATAATTTGATTATTATAGCTTGTATTTATATGACTATACTTGATACTTCATATTTAGTGTTTTTATGGTGTCTTACTCGATATTGTTATACTCACCCATGCATGGGCTTTGCCCGCACATGTCATGTTTTATGCAAACAACGACCCTTTTAACGGTGTCTTGGGATGATAAAGAGCAGGTGGATCTTAGCTAGAGCTTTTCAGATTGAGGTGTTTTTATAGGATTTTTTATTTGAATTAATCCTCACTCTTGGGGTAGGTTTAAATCCTTATAGTTTTTGGTTGTTCTTGTATTTGGCCCCTTTTTTCTCTACCATTACTTTCATACTTTATTGTGGGATCATAGATGTATGCATGCATTGTTTTCAGTTATTTTAAATTTTAATATTGCGTGGGATTGGATATGTGTGTATGTGTATAGGTAATTTAGGCCAATGACTCCCATTTGTGGGATATGCCTACTTGGTGCTGGTCTCTAGCCCCTAGCCTATTGGAGGCAGGCTTGGGGTAGTCATGGGTCAGACCCTGGTGGGTCAGGTCGCGATAGTTAAACTAAAGAGATAAGGGTTAAAATAGATTGAAGACTTATTAAAATCATATTATTTGTGTTCATTTAAATTATATTCCATATTTAATTTAAAATTAAGCCAATTTGGAACCACTTGGATATGAATGTGACTTTATAATATTTTAAAGTTTTGAAAAATTACAAGAGTCCCCCCTCACTTATAAAAGGGAACATCCTCTACTCTCTTAATCACACATTTTGAGCACTATAGTCTAGTAAAGACATGACCAAATACCTTCCCAACATCCAAACCCACATAATAGAGGACTTATTTTAGTTATAATACCAACCTTAGAGAGCTTGTTGTATAAATAAAATGAGGTTGTCTGAATAATAGGTATAGATTTTAACAGAGTGTTTTAGTTTTATTTCATTTTATACCTCCTTAAATACTATTGTAACCATTGTGATATAATATCATAAGTATATCCAATATACTTCTATTTTTTATTCGAATTTATTAAACATAATATATCTCCTTCTTCCATAAAATAGGAAAAGAAACCCTCATTCGTGTGTACGGTGGACTACCGCCTTATGAACTGATATAATTTGTTTTCCATCACCAAATATCATAGTTGGTTATAATGATGTATTTAATGTATTTATATGATATTCATGACACAATTATAATTATTTAAATATAATATATCATCTATTTTATTACCATTACATCCATTAAAAAATTATACCATTGTTCGTGCGTACATGTGGACTACCACCACCACGAATCGATGTGATTTTTTTCATCACCGAATCACATGGATGGTATATATAAGTATATTTAAAGAAATAATATGATATTTATGATAATATAATAATTATATAGAGATAAAATAATACTTAACTTCCTTTACTCATGTTCATTGAAAAATGGAAATGTTACTCATGTGTACGTGCAACCTACCGTCTTCACGATTGTAACATAATTCATTTTTCATAAAAATATTTCATGGTTGGTTTAAAAGTATAACTAACATATAAAATTATGATTATTTCATTATCATTATTCTGGATATGATTGAACAAATATCCCTTTTAACACAATCAACACACTGAATTCATTTTTAAGTTATGAACCAAACATCCTCAAAACACCTGACATGGACTTAACTGATTAAGTAATCAAATATGACATTAAAATAAATGAAATAAATGGTTTAAGGATAAGATATTGATCCAAAAAAAAAGTTATTAAGAAATAAAAAATTTGTATAAGTTTATTATATAGGACATACATAGCAAGTATGGACTCAAGGTTAGGGACTTCTCAACTCAATTTCCTTTTGTTGAGACTTATGATGTTTTCACCATAAGTTTTCTTTTTTGTGGTGTATAAAATACCTTATTGTTATATTTTATAATTATTTTATTAAAAAAATTGTTTTTAAAATTTATTTCATATTCACTTCTTCAATTTCCTTTTGTTTCAAAATTTATAAAAGCCGCAAGGGACACTTTACCTTAATAACCTTACTTTAAATATTTTAAAGATTTATTTTCTAAATATTTTTCTTCCATGTACATATTATTAAAATTATTTTATGAATGTATTTTTATAGACATAAATTAATTATAAAGGGAATTTTAAATTACTTATTTACTTTATTTAAAAGGTTTTAAAAACGAATTTTTTACATATTTTATATGGAATGTTTTGACAATATAGAAAAAGGAATATTCTATTTTAAAGTATAAAGTGTTAACATATTTTCCCACCACCATTACCATTATTTTATATTTGGATTCCTTTATAAGTTTTCATATTTTCTTGAAATAAAAATCTTTTTTCCATTTTTTATAGGTATTTTAAAAAGGGTTTTAAATTGAATGGATATTTTGATATTAAAACATATTTTTCTTATGGATGAAAAGAATATTTTTATGAGTATGATGCTAGAAATACAATATTTTGGGTGTTATGATTATGTTATGGTTCTAGGGAATTTTTTATAATTATGGGTGAGACTGATATATCTCATGATGATGGTTGATCTTGATATATCTCTCCAATGAATTGGGTAAAGGGACAGATTTAACCAATTATAGGTTTCTCTAAATAGATTTATTGTAATTTACCAAGTAGGTTATTCCATTTATAAGAATTATTATGAAAGTGATATAAAAATGATGTTTTAAGTTACTTACATAAATTTTCTATGATCCCTAATTATTTTTCATGGATTTTTTTATTTCACATGGTAATCTAATTATATTTTTATGTAAAGGAATGATTATGAACCTTTTGGGTAAAAGTTATTTTTTTAAGAAAATGTTTTTTAAGGATTCTCATGTTTTATAAGAAAACCTCACGATTATTATTTTTTCCTTTAAATTTTCTTATAAATAATTTTATGAAAAACTTTGGGAATAAAAGTTGATTTAATACGTAAATAAATGATTATTTGAGCTCAAAGTTTATTTTGTTAAAGGTGAAACTCACTTTTATGATCTTATGGTTTTAAAATGGAAAAGAGAGTTTCTTTATTACTTTTTATATATCCCTTACTGGGATATTTTTTCTCATCCCATGTTTTCTAATGATTTTTCATAGGGATTAAGGATTAGTAGAAAATTTACTAAATTAAAAGTTCCAGATATGAAAGTTTCCTTAAAAAAAGAAAGCATGTATTTATAAAGAACTTATTTTATTTGAAAAAAGGATAATGTGTGGAAATTTTTACATTTAAATAGTTTTTCCCAATTCTCTAAAAATCTAAACCAAAAAGTTCCTTGGGTATGTAAGTGATCCAATATTTATGTTTGATGTTATATATATGGATGGCTAAAATAGGGCCATGTTTATTGGTATCAAATCTAGAAATATAAAGTTTATGTTTTAGAACCTGATCTAGGAGTAAAAGTTCATGGATGTTTTTATTGGTATTAGAGGAGGAACCCAGATAGAAGTGTGGTGGAACTACCTAGGTTGAGATATAGGGTCCAAAACAAGGACATTATACTTTAAAGGGGGAATGATCCTCGTAAGAACCCCAATTTCCCCACATAAATGTGTTTTCCCCTTACTGAGGCCCACCCACATGAATAAATGAGTCATCAAAATAATGAATGTCCCTACAGGCCAACACATGTTCTTTTTAGTGTGTGTTTTCCACACTCGTACACACCCTAGTAAACCTACTAGGTGGTCACGCATCCTCATCACCACTCCAGACCAAACCTCTTTAACCATAGAGTTCTAATCAAGTAGGCTCTCGAAAATAATGGTGAACCTTGATGACATGGATATTGACATTTAACCCTTTTAACCCTTTTACTTCTTAGTGTGTTACATGTTATGTGATAATGTGTGACTCAAAATTCCTTTTCTACTTCTATCTATTTATACTCAGTTTGATTATGGGGAAACCACATGCCCAATACACCCAAAGGTGGCAGGGGGGAGGGACTAGGGTGTTATGTTTTTCTCATATTTGGCCAGATCTTGTTATCAAATTGGAAATTACCCTTATAACATATCATTCTCATGAACACACAATATCAATATATAGAAAATTAATGAATTAATACAATGATTTTACTTGGTTAAACACTAAGGACTACTCCAAGGAGTATGCACCAATAGTGTGTCAATGTACCAGAGGATATCATTACTTAGTGTAGATGATCACAAATTTTTTGTAAAGACACACTATCAATCCAAGGGACACTAACTTTCCCCCTATCTACTCATTTCTTCAAAAGGGTGTTACAAAATAATATGAAACATGATGGCTGCTCACCAAAAATATTTACAAGAGATAAGCACCAAACTAGTAAGGGTGTTGAAACTATCCTTTAGCTTCTTTTGACACAAAATAGGTCTTTAAAAAATTTCTTCTCCTTACTTATCACTTATCTAACATATGAAACAATTATAACTTTCTAGAAAAATATAAAAAAATTACACCTTTTTATTTTAGAAATATTTCATAAATAATTTTATGAATTTTTATCCATTAAAATAAATCTAGATTTTACAAAATTTTAATTATCTACATAAAACTCACATATTAAAGTCTTTGAATAAACAATACAATCTTCTCATTAAATCTTCCACAATACCCACACTTTTAATATTAAAATATAGAAACAAAACAATAAATTTATTCCTACTAAGAACATGAGTTAAAACCATTAAAAATATTATTTTATTTTATCCATTTAATTCCCAATTAAAATCTATTTGAAATATTTGAATCAATTCCCATGATATCTCCTTCTACACATGGGACAACACCTCCGAATTACCACTTTTAGGATTCTAAAACAAACTTTTTATTATTACATACCAACTAAGACTTGATATTACTCTTACAAGAGCTATGGAAATTCATATTTAATCTTCTTTAAGCCTCATTTTATTCTTAAACAACCTCAAATATCATAGATTAATCTCACACAACTTTTCTTTAATCTTACATAACCTTTAGATATCACTTATCAATCTCACAAAACTTTGTTTTAATCTCACATAGGCTTTGAATAACTGATTTAATCTTATAAACCAGACAAATTATTCTTATTAATTATTTATTTTCATTAATTAATCTTATGAAAATTTCATAAATTCATATTTACTCTTATGAAAAAAAATTTATACTCTTATACAACCTTAAAAAATTTGAGTTAATGTTACACAGCTTCAGGCATCCCAGATTTATTTTTACATAGTCTCTTGTTTACTATTATGTTTCCTTCAGAAATTTAGAGTTAATTTTATATAGCTTCTCCATTATGATTTTAATATTTTGTTGCCTTTGAAAAAAATTGTTTACACTTACACAATTCCATATTTTTCCAAATTTCTATTTGGTCTTCTCCAAATGTCTTCAATTATACCCACACTCATTCTAAATCCATATTAAACCATAAGAAACATAATTTACCTCATGAATCATTCATCTAATTCATATTCATATAATATTATCTTGAAAACTTTACACTAATTAAAATCCTAACCTTGATTGTGAAAAAATATAATCAAAACACCTTTGGTTCCAACATTATCCCCCTTTAGGTTTTTTGTCCATCTAAGGTATCTTAGGTTAAATTTAAGAACTTAAATTTCTATAATGTCTCAACATCTATGGAATTACTCTTCCTTCACTCTAAGTATATGTGATAATTGTTTTGGTATATAAAAAGGAGACTAAGAAAAAAAAAATATGCCGACTATACATACCTTGACACTTAAACTCATAACTCTTTTTAAAAAAATCATAATTTTTCAAAAAAACTCCCCCAAACTTTAGGCCAAATATCCCCCTAAAATATTAGCTCCCCATAAATATGATAACTCCACTTTAAATACCATTTATACCCCTTTAACAATAAACCCTAATGAGTTTCTAAGGATCAATTAACACTTAATTAAAATAATATCATATACAAGAATACTTATCCCAATACTTACCGTACATGAAGCCAAAAAACACACATAACTAAAATGAATAAATCTTGTGAATCTTGAGATGATTAGATTTAGCTACTACTTTTATCACAATGGTTTAATAAAGATCCATTAGAGGCAATTGAAGGACTCCCTCCTCTATGGTGTATCCATGGGATGAATGAATTACCCGATGATTGGGTGGGATCATCCTTACATACATGGTATGCTATTATCTTAATATAAAAATGAGGAAGAATTAAAATAGCTTCAAAGGGAAGAGATATTCATCCAAGTCTTTGATAATATCATATACCCATCATCATGGTAACTACCTTGTTTTATAATCCTTGAAAATCCATCATGCATGTACTCCTTATGTTACATAATGTAAGAGTAAATTTGTTGGAACCAAGAATGATAAAAACCCAAGGGTGGGTGGGATTATGGTATATTTATTTCTTCAAATGACCCTTTCCAATGATATGGTTCCATCATTAACAAGAACACCTCTCTCCCTCACAATAGATATGAATTGATAAAAAAATTAAGGAGGGATCTAAGTAATTTTTACTAGGTTTACCCAAACTGGGATAATCTAAGGACCATACAATGGTGACATACCAATTTACCAGAATCAATAAGTGAATTACTTATTTATTATAATTTAAAGTATTTGAACTAATCCTCTAGATTTAAAACCCTAAAAAAGTAGATAACTCACTGATCTCAATCACTTAGAAATCTCACCTCTCCTCCACGAGAACTATCTCGATATTCACAAACTAAGAATGATATTACACAATTATTGGCGTATTAATAAGCCCCATCTTTATCCCTATGATGAAATTAATGGCCCTTCTGCAATATATACCCCTAGAAGTCCCTCCTTTATTCTCTTAAACTTACAAGAATAGATCTGCAATCTCACTATTTCTTAAAGATATACTATCCTTATTTTATATAGAAATATATCTCTATATTCATGAAATAATCTCTAATTTTACTCTTTTTTTGATCATTAATTCACCTTAATTAATATGTGAAAATTTGAACAATTTGTCCTTCAAATATGAGTCAAACTCCACATTGAAAATATCTTATAATATTCCTAAAATATTTGAATTTTGAATTCTAGAAATATAATGTTTCGATATCATTATGGAGTGACCCTTAGCTTCATGACATAATGTCTATGTTCACTTGAAAACTCTAAAATGGTGCTACTATTAATTTTTACACCACCCTAAATCATTATTCCATGGTGAAAATATCATTACCTATGATAACTATATATCAGACTCTATAAAATAAACTGTGGTCGAAAACTCAAGGTTCTCATTTAACCATATCACCATAGAGAAATCCACCTTCTATTGTGGAGTCCCCTTATCCAAGACATAACATAAGAAATAACTCTTTATGCTTTATGAAACAACCACACTGACTGTGATGTGATCACCTTCCTAAATCATTCTTATGTATCTATGATTTAATCACACATAGGATGTGTCATAGTGTAACACTTCATTACATTATGTGAACAATAAATTAGTTTTAAATAATACATACCCTTACTTTCATGGTCCCTCCTTCGTAGTGCAAACCATTCCCCATAATAATGATCCCCAAAATAAGTTAATCAACCATAGCTCAATTAAAATGAGATACAACCCTTTACAGTGCAACACATCAAAAAATTAATCTTATATATCCATGATTTATTCTTAAATAGATTCATCTTCACTTGACATAAGTTCATCGTGATGTGGTCTATGACAACACGGTGTAACCATTCCACTATCCATATAACTTTAATATGATGTGAGATGCGTTATGACATGACTTGGGATATTGTGAAGTGGTTTATATCCTACACATTGAACTAATAAAATTGCTTCCAATTTCTTAAAAAATTCCACAGTATGAATTCTTGATCCTTATTTGGAAGTCTCACCACACTAGCATTGTAGTGACCTATAATTTTTCTCTTGAACCCTTTATTAGTTTTTGAGTTGGAGAGTGCCTTTCAGTGTATTTTTTAATACCATATCATGATTTTACTCTTATTCCATGGTGTATACATTATAAAATAATGATATTTTCTCCGTTGTGTTAATATAAACTGAGAAGCATGAGAGGAGTGGCTCCCTTGGTTTCATCTTATATGGGAGATGCTACACCGTGATGGTTTGTGTTGCATTGTGAAGGTTGATTTATGCCATGGAATACTGTGTTTTACCATAGTATAGTCAAGTTTCATTTAGTTATGAGAGTTGATTGAGACTTATGGGGAGTTATTATATGATTTTTATCATGTTGTGAATTTTAGATCTCAAATTTATTTGGGGACTTTACGGCATGAGGGTTCATGTTTTGCTGTGATTCTGGTTCAAGTTTGAGTAATTTCATTACTACCATTAAGATTTTCACCATGAAGCGAACAAACTAGGGTTTGTTTATAAATTTTGGTTTAACCCCCCTCCCCCTCTATCTCTCAATTTTTTATTTCCTCCCCCTAACCTCTCAACTTGTGGTGGCATGATTAAGGAGCCCTAGGCATCATGGAGGATACTTTAATCAGTGAAAAACATGCGGTGATCTATCAATGCCTCTAGAGTATTGATTCATGTTATTGTGATGAATATGAATTAAGGATATGTTGGTGTTAATGTATCCTTAAGTTTTAGATTGAGTTTACATTAGACCCAATGTAATGCGACCTGAGTGCATGCGCTTGCCACATCCCACCCATATAGTTTCCTATAATTTCTAATCCATTATGATTAGATTAATGGATTTAAATTATTTTATTTAATGATTTTAATGCACTCATCAATTATATGAAATTCAAGGGTTCAATTTGATGACACATGATGTTGTTGATGTGTTATTTATTCATGGAGAAGCATTAGACAACTCCTATATAAGGGGGGTCCTATCATTGGTATATGGGTCAATCGTGAATGCGTATGTATTATAAGTGATCATCAGTTTCATTAAAATATTTCTACAGATCATTTCTTCACAAAACATCATTAATAATTCTAAAGAGAAGTTTCTAGAACCCGTTTGATGTTTAGGAGTCCTCATTATATGATCATGGATCCTTCAGTTGGTGTAATCCACCAAAATTCAAGAAGCCTTTGTTTTTTGACCATATTATCACCATCAAATTGTACTCCATTGGACAAGAGGATAGAGGATATTGCATTGATGTTAAAAGTATTCTATGTTTTTAATATTTCCATGGTGTTATTTATTTTTATACATGCTTTATTATATCAGGGGTTGATTATCCCATGTTTAGTTTTCTTCCACTGCTTAGTATTATAGGATGATCCATAAATTTACATCATTGGTATCAAATCATTTATCTTATATGAATCAAACATTTTTATTTCATTGTAAATGAAGAACATGTTGTATGAATCATAACTGTTTATGTTTCAATCATCTTTGTGATATGTGAAAACATAATAATGGGTGATCCTACTCCATCAGAGGAATTATGTTGATATTTTCACATAATCAAGTGGGTTAATCACAAAAAATGTATAGGATGACACTACTTGTGTTGAAATACGCAGAAAAAAGCATCATTTTTATTTTCCTGATGATACATTGAGTGTAAGTGTGATGTTGGGATGGATTTAGTGTCAAGAATGGATTGTAGTGATGGTGTGAGTGTATTGATAATGACATGCACATACAATGTGTGATCAAAGAAAAACATGCACATGTGGTGCATGAGGGGATGAAAAATACCCTACCAAATGAATCCCACATTGGACTTAGATTTAGGAGGGAACTAATTCATTACATTGGACACGCTAACGATTAAAATTGAAATAATTTGGTACTACCCTATTCCAGAGGTCCTTCATGTCTCCCCACATAGTGGTGCTCCTGCTAGCACCACCTCGTGCTCCCCATTCCTGTGATAACCCGTGCATTCTCACACCTCCTCTGCCGCTCTCGGCTGAATTATCTTTAAGATTGGAGCCTATCCCTTAACAATGATTGGTTTCTTGGGTGGGAAAGATAAGATATGGACCTGTTTTTGGAGAAATAAAATAAAATATTTATTTTATTTTAAAAATATTATAGTTTATATATTATTTATGAATGATAAGTGTAGGATTGATAAAATTTGTTTTATAATCCTATGTTAAATATGAAAAATTCATATTTTCTCATAATAAATACAATGTTTATTTAATTATTTATTCCTTTAGATTATTCATGTTTATAAATAGTTTATAGAATGTGAATAATATGTATGTTATATTTATATGATAAATTACTTATTGGAGATTGATCTTTTCATTACATGCTAGATGTGACTCTAAAAGTTTTAGTTTTCATAAACCTTAACCTTGGTTTTTCATTTGAGTTATGATATTGAGAATAATTATTGAATATATTTTGTATATATTAGGTGTTAGAGATATGATGAATTAAATTATCATTTTCATAAAGTCTTTCTAAGGAGGGGGACTTGGGGTTGGACTATGCATTAGCCTCGAAGCTTATTCCTTTTCAAAAAGGTAAGGGGTTGGCTATCTATCACTCCACATTTACTCATTTAGATATTATTAATATTATATAACTCTATATATTTACATGAATTGTTCATATAACCTATACACATGATGCATTCAAATATTTATGAATACACTTAACTTATATTTTTGGTGAATAAAAAATCTTTTGGGTTGTATAAATAGTTACACATTAAGGTGGTGTGAATGCATTAATTGGGTGGGTAGATTATGAATTCAAAAAACTAAATTGTTAGAATAAGGCATAAAAAAGTAATAAAATATGATAAGATAAATATTTTACATGAGATGAAATAGTTATGAATTTAATATGTATATGATGTATATTAAGTTGGTGAAACTTTTTAAAGGAAAACCCTTTTAACACTAAGTGTATGATTCCTTTAAAAGGGGAAATTTTCAAGACCTTGATCATCCAACCAGGAAGGTCATGCTAAATATAGGTGAATATGGATTATATTATATAGGAAAAGAAAGTAAAAAAATATTATCCTAATAGTTAGGTGCCTTGTTTTTGGTGTTTTATTTAGGTTACTCTAGTTGGGAAACCCTAACAGTTAGGACACTAAAGGAATAGAGTTGAGTGAATCCATTTAATAGATTTGGATAAATAAGATTATCCACTTATACATCTAAGAATCATATGTGATTTTATTAATTTTTTTTTGTCTTATGTATATAGTCATAGATTATTTACATGATCAAATTGGTAAAATTCATGATATAATATGGATATTGAATCACTAAATAGTTATGATGTATAGGGTCATCAATTTAGTGGGATTATTTATATTAAAATTCCATGATAAAAAGATATAAAACATGATACTCAATAAATATATGCCTTTGTTATAGGTTATGGATCACTT
This sequence comes from Viscum album, assembly GCA_963277665.1. Taxonomy (NCBI): domain Eukaryota; kingdom Viridiplantae; phylum Streptophyta; class Magnoliopsida; order Santalales; family Viscaceae; genus Viscum; species Viscum album. The sequence goes on along the minus strand of OY728120.1, from coordinate 846,085,870 downwards.
TATGATTATCATATTGAAATCCCATATAGGTATAACCTATAAAACAATTAATGATTGGTACCATGGTTGGGAAGTGTTCTTAAAGATAAGAATTTCGAGAATTTGAATGTTAATGTTATAGAGATCAATTCCACTAACTTTGACTCTTAGGAATTTGATACTAGGTGTACATCACATATTTGTGTTGATAAACATATACTTAGAGATAAGTGTTAATTGATGAAGGTTGAATTAGATATTCATATTGAAAATGGATCAAGAGTTTGTGCATTAGAATATGGAACTTATGATTAGATTTTACCCAGTGGATTAGTTATATAATTGGATAACTATTATTATGTTCCCACCATAAATAGAAATTTGATTTCAATATCTTGTTTGGAAAATAAAGGATTATAATCCACTATAAAGAACAAGATTTTTTCTATATATATTAATGATATTTTTTATGGTATAAAGAATATAGTAAATTTTTTATACATTATAGATATGGATAATCCTATCTATATCATTAATAATAATAAGTTCAAGTTTGATTCTAATACCACACAACATTTTCATTATTTCCTTAGAAATATAAATGATAAGTGCATCCAAATACTCCATAAGTATGGATTATTGGAACTATTTCATTATAAATCATTTGAAGATTTCAAATATTTTTTATTTGGAAATATAACTAAATAACCTTTTAAGGGAAAAAATGAAATTGCTAGTGAAATATTGGATCTTATACATAGTAAACTATATGAAACAATGATAACTCAAGAAAGTGGTGATTTTAGATACTTCATTACATTACTAATTACTTTAGTTAGTATGGATATGTGTTTCTGATGATACACAAGTATAAAACTTTTTAAAAGTTTAAAAAGTTTCAAAAACAAAGTGTAAAATAAAATGGGAAAAATTATTAAGATTATAGAATCATATTGGGGTTGTGAATACTTGATCTAAGAGTTTATTAATCATCTAAAAAATTGAAAAATTGTTTCAAAATTCACTCCTCCTAGAACACCATAATAGAATGGGGTGTCCAGGAGGATAAATCATACCTTTTTAGACATGGTTCGATCAATGATGAGTCAATGTGATCTTACTATTTTATTTTGGGGTTATGATTTGGAAGCTACCACTTTTTAACTAAACCATATTCCATATAAAGCTATTATAATGACACTATATGAGATATAAACTGATATATGTCCCATTATTTATTTTATTACGATTTTTATAATGTTAAGAATTCATATGAATATTAACTTATGATAATATTGACTCAAAATATGAAAAAATATTATTTGTTCATTATCCCAAGGAAACCATGAGACACAATTTCTATAATACTACTAAATAAAATGTGTTTTTGGCCTAACATGGTGTTTTTATTTATAAATAACACAAAATTTAAGGAGTAAATGTGGGGAAAATTGAACTCAGAGAAGTTCACGATCAAAAAATAAGAAATATTCATGGGTTGGAAGTTAATATAGTTCTATAATGATTTATGGAAGAATAACTGTAAATAACCGAACCCTGGTGGTCTATATTCAGTGGTTACTTTATTGAATTGGAACTAGAAACAAGGAACTACATAGTTGAATTTCATATTATATTTGAAAACTTAAAATACAACATAAAATTTTCTTAGAGAAAACCATTATCCCCTTTAGAACATCCCTAAATATCAATAATAATACACTACCTAGTATCCTTGGGAGAGGAAACATAAAGAAGGGGTGAGCTCAGATGCTTAGTAAGGGTTTGTATACAAATAAATCTAATAAGGAATGAATAATATGGAAAGAATAAATTATGATAAAATAATTCCATATAAATAATCACATGAGCTAGAAAATTATCCATAGAAATCATAAAAAATAAAATAATCACATGGAAATCAATAATTTATTTCATAATGGTAGAATAAATAATTATATACATCTGAAACTTACCATTGAGGCCTCGTTACAACACATATTATATAAATGGGAAAAGCATCACCCAAAAAACCAGTCTAGTTTATCACATGATACTTACCAATGCATTGAGGGGATGTTAATTCAGATCCCCACCTATCACTTAATAAGTCCAATGCATTCATCATATGAATAATCTATACAACCTAATAAACATGCCTTAAAAATCAATAACTACCCATATTAAAAGAACTATTACATGAAATATCAATACTTTCCACAGTCAAAATGACCATAAACCATTCGTATGAATAAATTGGATGATATCATTAGATTATATCCTCATAATAATATTAAAAAAATTATTTTTACTTATATGAAAATACTTTAAAAATATCACTAGAAAATTTCTTGAGGAAAATACCCTTTTCACATTAAAATCAATTTTTTAAAGCCTAAAATATTTCTCAAATATCAAGGGAATTTTTTATTTGAAAATAACCTTATAAAATTGTAAAGTAATCTTAAAAGTAATGAGTGTTCATGATGATGTGTAATTTTGTTCATATTGTATAATTTAAAAAACATTCCTTTTACATTGTTGTAAAAAGGTCAAAAAGTACCACATTCATAAAATTATAAAAAGATTTTTTTAAAAGATTTTTTAAAAATTAAATAATGTGAAAAATGTATTTAATAAATAATTTTATAATGTTAAAAACATACTTCTATAATTTTTAAGGAAATTAGGTATATGTAAGAGAAATATTCCTAACTAAGTAGAAAAACAAGGTCGGTTTTCCTTTAAAACATTATTTTGGTAACTTAATTACTTAGAGAGAGGAAATTTAAAGGAAAATTTTTAATTATTATAAATAAAAATATTAGAATAAAACATATTTTTTTAATATATAGAGATAAAATAATTTCACCAATGGAGACATAAACATATACAATCCTAAATAATGATTAGATTGTGAAATAAACCCTTACCTCACATTTTAATTTCTTCATATGTGTTAAAAAAACCTATATAATAAATATATACTTATTATAAATATATTAAAAAACTATACTCATATATATCATACCACATTTTATTTATTTATAATCTTTTATCATCCACTTATTAATAATTCTTCGTTAAAATCACTGTTCTTGGTAATAATTGCTTCGTTTTTCATGTATGTTTTGGTATGATAGTTTCTATAATTATAATTTGATCATGTTTAAATAAACTTAATAATTTTAATCAAGATATAAATATAATATATATTCATTATATATTTATTTATATAAATCCATAAAATCTATAGATAAAAAATGAATTACACCGTTTATGGAGACGGTAAACTATATATACGCATGAATGATGTTTTTATTTTTCAATGGATAGAATTAAATAAATGTGAATAATAATTAAAATTTATAAAATAATTATAATATAATAAATATCATATATATTCAAAAAATCTATACTTATTACCATCTATGTAAGGAGGAAATAAAAAATGAATCACATCACTTCGTGGAGGCGATAGTCCACACATACACACAAGTGACATTATCATTTTCCAAATGATTGGAAGGTAATAATATAGATATGATATTATAATAATAAAAATATAACTATGACATAAATATAATATATATACATTAAATCCATCATTATATCTATCCATGAGAAGCGGTGATGGAAAATGAATTACATCATTTTGTGAGGTGGTAGTCCGTCGTACACATGATCGACAGTTTCATTTCCCATTTTGTGGAAGAGGATATAGATATAGTTTATGAAATTAACATAATAAAATTTAAGTATATATAAGATAATTTTGTTATTATTTCATCATAGTTGAATAATATTTTAAGGAGGTATAATAATAAATGAAACAAAAACACCCAGTTAAGAATGAATCCTCTTCTTCGGACAACCTATTTAGGATTGCACCAAAAACCTTCCTAGGAGGGTTTTATAACAAAAAAGGCCTATAATACATGTTAACGGAAGTAAGGAAGTTATTTATTCATGTATTGTCTGAAACAAAATGATTTTTAACTACTAAGAAAATGGGATAAGATTTTCTCTTTTATAAGTGAGTATGAGTAACATTTTTGTAAATACCCAAAAATATTCAATAATGTGAAGTCACTCTAAAAAAAAGTGCCTAAAAAATTGATAAATAATGAATTTGATAGAATATTAGGTCTATAAAAACCTAAAAACAAATTTTTTTAAACATGTTATTCCCTTTACCTCTAAGGTTACTCACTTTTAACATTTTAGTTTTCACCACGGTAACTAGTATTTTTACCTTGGTAATTTATCCTTTAAGATGAAGAATAAAATGTTACTTATTAGATAATTTGGAACCATTTAATATAAATATTAAATATAATTTATCAAATAAAATAAAACCATGTATGTGGAAAATTAATTTTAACACATTCACATGTAATGCGTGAAACCCCATTTTAAACTTAACTGTGATAATTAATTTTTATTGTTTTTACTATCCATTATAACCAAAAATTAAGTTGAAATTATTATATTTTATTAATTATTATAATTACAAATATTGAATCCATTTTCTAAAATTCAATTATTATAATTTCTATAATTTAATTTAAAAGTAAACCCACAAACGTGACGAAAAACTGTTTTCCAAAGAAAAAGTTTTCTTAAGTATAAAAAGGTTTTAAATCAAAATTAAACATTAAAATTAATTACAATGACCTATATTGGATAAATAATAATATAATTGAACTAATTTTACTTTTAAAACCATTTTTAAAATAAAATTTAACTTTAGAAATTCTTTAAATAAAAATATAATTTTTAATAAAAATCAGTATTTTTCACTATTTATCGAAAAATTAATATTTTTCAAAAATTATCAAAAATTATCTCTAAGATAATTTTTACAAGTTTATTTCATAAATTAAGTTCATTTTTTCAAATAAAATTTCTAATATTGGAAGAAATTAATTTTAAAATAAGTGCAGAAAATATGATGAAATTGTTTTTTAGAAAAATATAATTTCTAAGTATAAAATTGGATTTATTCTTATCCCATAACTTGAAAAAATATTTGATGAATGATAAAAAATTTATTGATGTATAATATATAAATTTCATTAAAACCATTCACCAATAGTTATTAATTTAATTTATTATTAGAAAAACATATTACGTGCATAAAAATATTTTTTTGATAAAAAAAATTCTTTTAATTTAAAATGATTTTTTTATTTTCATTTATAATCAATTGATATCCAATAAATTTATTTTATACACGTTTAAACCATATAATTTTTATAATTTTTTTAGTCTAATTCATACTCACCAATTTAACAACTAGGTTATAACTGTATACTATATTACTATTCATTTAGACATAGGGTTGCGTGTATCACATGATATAAAAGTGATTAAATTTATTTAAAAGGAAATATATCATGAAATATCAGGGTGTTATAATAAACAGCTTAAAATACGCAAGATCCTTTAAGGTTTGGTTGGATTCATCAAAATATCATAAGATATAGATTTATCATAATGAATGATGATGAGTTAATGTTCATTAAAAATGAACCTACCACCTACTCTGATTTTAAGAAATTATTAAAAGTCCTGGAATCAAAAATCCATGTACACTAACCAATTTTTGAACTTGGTGGATGCACCAAAAGGGTCAATACCCATAGGGTCAAAGTGGTGTTTCCATTAGAAAACTGATATATATGGTAGAGTGTCTACCTATAAATCATGCATGGTTACAAAAGGTAACAAACCAATTAATAATATTGATTATGAAGAAACTTTTTTACCTGTTGAGATGATAAAGTCCATTTATATGCTACTCACTATAGTATATTAATTTTACTATGAGGTATATAAAATGTATTTAAAAAACTCATTCATTAATGGGAATTTATTCAAGTATTTTTATATGATAATTCCTTAAGGTTTTGAAATACCAAGTGAGACTACTATGGAATGTAAGATGTAATAATCCATTTATGGATTAAAGAAAGATTCTCAAAGTTAGAATATCTGGTTTGATGATACAATCAAATTGTTTGGTTTCATCAAGAACATGGATGATTCTCGTGTATATAAATAGATCAATTTGAGTATAGTATTATTTTTTATATTATATGAAGTGGTGTACTACTTATTAGAAATGATATGTTGACACTTCAATCCATAAATATGTGATTGAGAAATTACTTTTTGATAAAAGACGTTGATTAAGATACCCACATACCGGGTGTAAATGTCTATAACAATAGATCCAAGAGGTTTCTTAGACTTAGTCCGGACACTTACATTAGTAAAGTGCTAAAACAGTTTAGCACAAAGAACTCTAAGAAGGGGTTTCTAACAGGGTTACATGGAGTAAATCTTACGAAGACTTAGAATCCTTATAAATAATGATCATGTTTGGATATAATTCCATGTTTATCCTCTGTAGGATCTATCATGTATGAAATGTTTTTTTACCTAATCTATTTTCTCTTATGATCTAATAATAACTAGTATATACCAATCCAATCCCCCCAAGTCACTATATTTATATAAATAACATTATTAAGTAATTGATAAAGACTAAAGATATGTTCTTAATATATAATGGTGAGGATGAGCTCTATGTAAAAGGTTATAGAGATTCTCGTTTTTAATCTAACATAGATGACATGAAATATCAATACGGTTTTATATTTTTCTTAAATAATGGAGAAATAATTTGGAAGTGTTTTGGAAAATCCACCATAGTAGGCTCAATAACATAGGTAGAATACATCACTACATTAGATATATAAAAGGTATCTTTTTGGATTTAGAAGTTCATTTTTGAATCAGAGGTGGTTTCTAGAATCAAAGGATCAATCGAGCTTTACTGTAAAAAATGGAGCTATTTCCCAAGAAAAGGAACCTCAATCTCACCAATAGACCAAACATATTCTTTAAAAATACCATCTTATTGATAGATTTTTGAGAGAGGTTATGTATCGATCAGTTGGGTGGCAACAGATGAAAATGTAACAAATCCACTGATGACACCATTATCACAAAAAAAGAATGAGGGTCATGTATAGTCTCTTAATATATGATACATGAGATATTGATGTAATGGTTTTCTAATGTATAATGTTATTACAATAAATGAAATCACCATTTATCATTCTTTTATGTGTACTACAATTTACTTAATATGAATGGTGGAATGAAAATATCCACTCAAAGTATGACTTTGAGTTATCCCTAATTGATTATCATCATGGAGAATTATAGGCTGTAATGGTATGTTAATATTATAATGAATATAATCTTTTACTCATTACAAATGGTTGTATACGAGATATGAATAATAGATTCAAGAGGCAATAATTAGAGACTTATTACTTGGATTGACCTACTAAATAAAATCTCATGGAATGTCATACAATCATTGATATACTTAGGTGTGTATACATATAATAAATCATTCTTACTAGAGGTTTCCTAGAATGAGAACATTTATACATTGATACCTTTCTTATGCAAGTAATTATAACTTATCTAATTAAGGGATGATAGGGTATGTGGCTGATCATGTCATCAATTGGAGCATAGACAATATGGGATTTGTTCACTTTTATGATGAGTAAATAAATATTTTCCTTGATTAATTAGATTGATAAAATGCATGAAATTTCTTAGTTAATTCACATATGATATGTTCTTCTACTTGGATGAGGGATATGTGATGTAATCATCTATTATATGAATGAAATATATTGTATTCATCATCCTGGTTAGTATTTTTCTGAGAATCAAGAAAATATGAGATAACCAATATAATATTGATATTTTTTCATTTACAGTGGTCACTCTATGTCAATGGAAAATTATTATATAAGTATACATATGATGTATATGAAACATATTATGGTTTACATGTTTTATAGAGATATGATTATGTTTGAGGAATATCACACCAGGCCCCTTAGTAGTTTGAGTAAACTGATGCTTTTCTAGAGGCTACTCCTTACTTACATCTATGAAATATGGATTTCATATTATTTTTCAACGCTACTAAGGCCTATAGGGTCATAAAAATAGGCCTTTGGATAAGGATTAAATGTTGGAAAAAGTGTTCATTCTAAAAGGAAGAAACCATATCTAAAAGAAGATTTGGATGGATTCACAAAGAGTTATGAAATTTTTTATAGGGTCTTTAAGGATTTAAGTACAATTCGAAGATTATTATATATACACATTAAATCATATGTATATTATACATATCACTTAAGGATAATTTGGTTCCAATGAATCCTTAAGCTCAATATTGAGATTACGTTACACCCAATGTAATGAAATCTGAGTGCATACCCCTACCACATCCCTCTCATATGGTTTCTGATAATTTATAATACATTATTAATGGATTACTATCTTTTAATAAATTCATTGAAAGAGTTAAATGAACTCATAAAAGATATTTAATTCAAGGGTTCCATTTGATGACACACGATATGCCCGACGTATTATTAATTCATGGAGGATCATCGAGAATCACTTATATAAAGGGTTCTCTCTCATTGGTAAATGGGTTGATCACAATGCCTAAACATATCAAGTGATCATCAGTTTAATGAAAATATTTATATTTCTCCATTATTACCGAAACACCATTCATTATTTCATAGCAATGGTACTAGCACCCCTTCAACATTTGGTAGTCCTCATGATATGATCATGGGTTCTTCAGATAGTTTAATCCCTTAGAGACAAGAATTCTTTTTTTACTTCTCCAATGATCACCATCAAAACATAATCCATTAGATAAGAAGATGATGGATGGTTCACAAGAATTATAGGCATGATCTACTTTTAATATTCCCATGGTGTTATTTATTTTTATGCATGTTTAATTATATCAAGGGAAGATCGAACTATGTTTATTTTTCTTCCACTGTCTATGATCTCCCAATTTACATCACATTGTTAATCGATGAATCAAATACAAGGTAAGAATATTTTCTCATATCATGATTATTTATCACATGATATTATTATGATTACACCTACTGTTTCATCTTCATTCCCTTATAATTTAAATGTTGTGAATACCCTTTATATCTCTATGTTAATTAACCATTTTGGAGATGAACCCATTTTCAATTAGATTCCCACATTCGATATTATTTATGAATCATTCTATCAAATATATTTTTTATTCTCATGCTTCGATAAAAAAGAATCCAATGACCCTTATAATTTAAATGTTGTGAACACTATGTGTTGTGCTATTACCACCACCTTCCAGTGGTGTGTAAGATTAGATATGTGTTATTATTATATGAAGATCATGTATTTTAATGTTAATCTAATATGAAGGGATCCACAATTTGATAGTTCTGGATGTGGTGTAAAGGAGGAAGCTACGACATGAACATGTAGATTTCATCATGAGGAGGATGAAAATAGCTGAAAAATAAGGTGCAAGGAGTTTCTTTTGTGGTGTGGATTCAGTGGGTTGGGAATTATAGCGAGACAATATAGCTCACACTATGTCTCTGGTGAAAATTAGATATAAAGACCTAACACAATCCCTTTATGTATGTTTGCATATCGTTTCATCCACATATATAAATATGGAGAGGATATATCCTATCCTGACCATTTTTTCTACATGGAGCACTATGGTGTAATCCTATAAGCCACCCGAGTTCATATAAAGTGTGTATCAGGTTGGTTTAGGATTTAGCTCTGTAAGCTTGATGATTGGGATTAAGTGAGATTATCAAAGTGGACACAGGTTCAGGTACTCCATTAGTATCATGTGAGATAGGGTATGGGTCCCCCATATTTTTCCTAGAGTTTGGTACTCCGTTATATACCTGGGGAGTGGGTCCTCCAGATTAGTATGAGGTTGGTACTCCTTTAGTGTTGATGACGTGGGGTTCCCCACAACCAACTAATAGACTTCAATACTCCCCCATATACTTGGGGCACATGTTCTATATCCATGGAGTTATGTACTCCTTGGTCTGATGCATGCTACTCAATAAGGCATAAGTCCTCCAACAGGGTTCATTACTCCCTTGAACAAGATGTGTACCTCAATTAGGTGAATGTACCTTATTATTTATTCTGAGAGGTTACGTGGGTATAGTTTATCTAGGTGGATTGGATTCTTGCGTTTCTCAGGGTGATGCATTTTCCCTTGTGATGTTGGGATGTTGATGGGTGGGATTCAATGTACCTGGACTTCCAACTTGATAAAATATTTGTATTTTTATTGCATCTTCCTATTATTTTTAAATAAGTGGGACATCCTTTACCTTAGTGGTTCTAATATGATGGTTCCTTTATTCCCCCCCTTATGGTTTTCATCATGTCCTACTAGATATGTTTATACTCACTGTTGTATGGGAATTTCACCCTCACATTTCATATCTTATGTAGTTGATGGATAGTATAATGGTGACTTTAGTGGATGTGATATTATTAGAGAGGTAGATTAGTGGTACCTGGAGGTAATATTTTCTAATGATGGTCATTTTGGTAGTTAGTTGTTGTAGAGATCCCTTAATTTATTTCTCAGGTTGGTTTTCCTTTGGGTTATTGGGAATACATTTTTTCACTTTACTTTATGGTTCATACTTGGGTTAGTCCATTGTAGATTCTTATCATTTGTCAAATTTATTATATATTTCAATTAGTTTTATTCTTCTATTCCATATTATTATTTCCTTTATGGAGGTGTGAATTTTGTATAGGTGCATTAGGAAAAGGCCTCCCATCATGTGTGATATGCATACATGGTACTAGTCAGTAGCCCTTTTCTTATTAGAGGAAGAATTAGGGTGGAACACTCAACTTACCACTACCCAAGAGGGTTCTCAGTGGGTCAGGTTATGTCAGAGTGGGATTATATTAAGGATAAAGTTTAGAGTTAGATGTATAGTGAGGTTTGGTTTGGGAATTTATGGTAACATTATTAAAGGGTCTCTTGAGATTATTTTAGGTAAGGGAACCTAGTTTTTATGCTATGACTAGTGTATCCATTCACCAGGACTGATAGATTTTATGTCATCTTAGTACAATAAGGCACTAGTTATAGGGAACACAAAATAGAACATGCATCATATAGGAATGGGTTACTAATTTCCTTGCCCTCCTTATGTCAAATCCTAGTTATGATTCAATGACCATAGTTTATCTTAACAAATTGTAGGATTCCACCACATAGATATCCAACTAGGATCATGAGGTAGGGTTATGATGTGACCGTTCTAGTGATAAAGCTTCCTATCAACAACCAGATGAGTGACAAGGCTTTTACCCAGGGACTTGATGGTGGGATTCACTAATCAGGTGTGTTGGGAGTAGTACCTATTCCCATATTATAATGAGTAGACCCACCTCTCATATTACAGGAAGATGTTCCCACACATTTTGGGTAATATATAATTCCAATAGGGATAGATGAGTATTCACATTAGCCGAGTGTGTTTCATGAGTTCCAATAATAGAGACCACCCAGGTTTAGAGGTGAGCCCGACCCTTAGGCAATGAAGGATTAACTTGAAGTGGTGGTTTGGGTGTTCCACATTCTATGTATCCCCTATAATTAGATGAAAATTCTAGTGTATAGCCTTTTCCATACTTAAAAGCATCACTGGAAGACCTTGATCATCCATACCCATGATGAGGTGACTCTCTCATGGGTAGAGTTTATGTGTCTCTTTCAAGAGTAGTTGATAAGCTGAATTCATATACACTTTTTACCTTCATTTACTTAAGTATTTTCATTGATTTATTCGATAAGGAACTTGGTATATTCTTAATTTTGTAGTAATGAGGCTTCACAGAATTCAAAGGAAGAAATGCAGAAAAAGTGAAAAAATTTTCCTATTGCACATCATGACTTTTCATTACATGTCGTGTAGAAGGAGTTTACAACATGAGACTGGTCGTGATCCAAGCCATGACCAAGCTACGAAGTTAGCAGAGGAAATAGCCAGTAGACATCGTGAAGGATAAGTACATGCTGTGACTTCAATCAAAATAGTTGTGTGAGCAATCTATGAGAAATCCACATGGAGGAACAACTGGAGGCCAGTACACATTGTGAACACTCAGTACATGATGTGTAATCATTCAAACTTCATAAATCATCTATATATGCACAAGGCATGAGAAAGATACAAAATCCATGGAAATCTATGTGGATCAACGGTACACGACGTGTACCTCAAATACACATCGTGACCAAATATGCTTATAAATATATAATTTTGGAAGAACATTTCACAATAATTAAAAATAAGATTCTTCTATATTTTTCATTCCTTTTGAGTTTCCCTCACCCCCTTTTCCCTTTAAACTCCAAATTTCATCTTTTTCTTTACATTTTAATTTAATTAAATATCTATGGATCGTCTTTCCTCAAAGTTTTTACATTCCCACTGCATCGATTCTTGTCATTCATCATCAATTTCCAACAACACATGGGAGATACATTTCCATTTCTTATCTAAATTAAGCAATTTATTAAAGTTGTGATTTATCTTTTGAAAAATCGAATGCATGATCATTCTCATTACAATTCCAAACCCTTTCATGATTGAGAATCATTTAAATTCAAATATCATGTCAAGCATGAATTTATTTATTTATTTAATTACACCTCCACCCACTATGAGTAACTAAATCTATTAGGGGTAGGGATCAAGAGTATATGTATCTGAACCCATAATCAATCCTTAAATCTAATCCTAGAATCCATTATGGATTAGTAATCAAGACAAATAACCCAAGTCTATCTAATTCATGAGAACATCCCTGACCATAGGATATTAAAATGGAAACCCTATCCTAATTAAAGTAGACTGGGCTACGATCACTTGCCTAAGATACTTTCTTCCAAACAAGACAAACTTAATGCGCTTAGGGTGTTACTATCTCCTGATCATAGAATAGTCACTTCCATGGTAGAACTAGGTGGCTTGACCAAAGTCAACTAGTGACTGCCGTTTGATTTATAACCTAATACTTAAGACCCTTCCAAGATTAGAATTAATTTCATCCTTTCTATAGATACACAAAATTGATCTCGACCCCTTGTTAATTACTTGAAGTCACTCCCAACTAGAGATTTAGTAAAATTTCGAAACACCATGGTAACTTGAAAGGAATATTGTAAGGGTTAGAAGCTAGTGATCCTCTTTAAGAGAAATATTCCTCCTCATGGGATCAACGCCACACTTCTACTATACTACGCCCTTGTAGTTAGTAAAGTTTGGGACACACAATTCTAATCTAACCACTACCCGTATAAACCCAAAGATGTGTGTGGGAAAGTAAAATTCTAGTGTTGTTTCTAGGGAGTAACATCGTGCTTTTTAAATAACCATAGCACTTAACCTAGGATTACCTTTCCTTCTTCCCCTTTCTTCTATTTTCATTCAAAATACACCCTTGTGTCCTCATTTTTCCACAGTAGTGCATGTACCAAGGTCTCTTGACTTTTTCAAGAAACCTTAAGTCGGAAGAACCTCTAAACTTTGATATTGAGATCAAAAGGTATTTGTTTTCACATCACCAGTCCATAATGGATGAACAACATCATCTAGTGGGACCGAACCCTCCAAACCCTCATCAAATAATTCTAGGAGATCATTTGATATATCTAGAAAAGACAATCATGGATTATGGATTGCTATCAATCCATGGTGAAATAGAAATCATCATATTTACCCCCATCCAAGCTCACACATTTGAGATCAAACCTAGAATAATTCACATGATCCAAAATATGGGACAATTCAGTGGTCCCCAGAGCAAAGATTTGCATGAGCACATTGCCAATTTCCTATAAGTTTGCGACAACTTTCACAACTAGGGATTCTCTTCATATTCTATTAGACTACGCGTATTCCCATTATCACTAAGAGATAGAGATAAGGATTGACTCAAAATTAAAGCTCCTGAGTCGATCATGACTTGGGATGAGTTAGCCAAGAAGTTTTTGGACAAGTAATTTACACCAATTAGGACTTGGAATCTCTAAAATGACATCCAAAACTTTTTTCAATATGATAGAGAATCGTCCTGGGAAGCATGGGGCCAATTTAAAGAGATCATGAGGAAGTGTCCACATCATGGACTAGATACGTGGATTCAGTTATAGACGTTTCACCAAGGATTCCAACTAGCTTCCATAACTATTATCAATGCTTCCATTTATGGAGTATTAATTTTTAAGACCCCTGAAGTTAGATGAGAAATTCTTTATGAAGTTTTACACAATGTCATTCTATGGAAAAGTGATCGTGGAACACCAAATCATGGTATCCATCAGGTAGATGAGAGGACTAGATTAGAAGTTCAAGTGTAAGTACTCACAAATAAGCTTGAATATTTTCATATGATAGCTACACAAACTCAAACTCAACCCTCTCCTACCCCTATAATGGAAATTCAATCATTCAAGATTTTTGGTGGCCTGTATCTTTACCAAGATTGAAGGGGAGGATATGAAGAATAATAGGATTGTAATTATATTAATTACAATCAACAGAATCAGTTGTTTCAACAAAAGGAAATATTATCAATAGAGGCCTACTCAGTAGCAAACTTAAAACAGTAAAATCTATTTTCAATTGAGAAGTGGTCAGTCCCAATTCCACAATCAAGGAACACTAGGGTATCCTCCAATTAACTTTGTGCCAATACCACAACAAAAAATATAGAAACAACCCTTCCAATAAAGACCTTAGCAACAATTCCAACCTGTCAATCCAAAACCTCAATAACCACCTACCCCTCCTCCAAGTAACCAATAAAAACTCTTATCTACTTTCATATAGAAGTCAAATCATAGAATGACAACCCAGGAAATAGAAATGAAAAACCAAATAGTTTCTTTGAGGAATTTGGAAATTCAAATGGGTCAAATCTTGAATACCTTACATGATAGATTACCAGGTACTTTACCTAGTAACACTGAGATGTACCTAAGAGAGGAAACCAAGGTGGTGGTGTTGAGAAGAGGGAAATTTTTGAACATTTAACAACCAAGTAGTAAAGATGAAAGGAAAAAAGGAAGAACCTAAGAAGGAACTAGAAGAAGACAGAGAATCTGATAAGACTACATCAGTTAACCCTCCAAAAGAACTACAAGATAAAAATAACTAAATGCCTGAGAAGCCAAAGGAACAAGTTTATGATTCCCCACCTCTATACAAGGCACCTATTCCCTTTCCAGAGATATAAATACAAGGAAGACAAGATTCACACCACAATAAGTTCGTAGAGATGTTCAATAAACTACACATCAACATACCATTTTAAGAATCCGTCATTCAGATGCCAGTATATGAAAATTTTCTCAAGGATCTACTATCCAACAAAAATAAAATAGGAGATATTGGGGCCATATCTTTAAATGAGGAATGCTCTACTATTGTAAAATATAAAATTCCCCAAAAATGAGAGATCTAGGAAGTTTTTCCATTCCCTGTGCCATAGGGTAATGCAAGTTTGGAAGATCCCTATGTGATATTAGAGTCATCATTAACTTAATGTCGATGAGTGTTTTCTACAATATCAGACTCCAAGAAATAAAAACAACTACAATATCACTGTAGCTAGACAACTGATCTATGAAGTACCCCAGAGGCATTCTTGAAGATGTTTTGGTTAAATTCAGAAAATTCATCTTTCCCGCAGACTTCCTAGTCCTGTACATGGAAGAAGAAGGTGATGTACCTATCATTATTGGAAGGCCATTGCTGGCAACAACAAAGCCTTTAATAGAAACAAATAAAGGTGATATGATCTTTAGAGTTAGAGAAGAACATGTGGTGTTAAACCTGATCAAAGCTACCCAATAATCAGATGATGATGTGGAGAGTAATTCCATCTCTCTCACCCACAAAGGAGATGAGTACATGGCCATTGAGTAAAAAAGAGAAGATTTAATCTCAAAGACAGAAGAAGAATACGACTTTGAGGAAGTAAGATTTAGTGAACCACACTCACAAGGGACACCTTGCCACCCTTCGTACCCTCCATCATTCAACCACCACAGTTGGAACTTAGACCACTAACTAGTACACTAAAGTATTCATTTTTAGGAGTTTCATTTTCTCTGCCAATAATTATCAAATATGAAATATCACAAACACAAGAAGAGAAATTGGTTGATGTTTTGAAAATACATAAGAAATAAATTTCTTGGGGAGTGGAAGACATTAAGGGGATCAATCCTACTAAATAAACTCATAGAATTCTGCTTTAAGAAAGTGAAAAGACGAAACAACAACCTCAAAGGAGGCTCACACCCCTGATGAAGGAATTTGTATAAAATGAAGTGCTAAAACTATTTTATGTAGGAATAATTTTTCCTATATACTATAGTGAATGGGTGAGCCCCCTCCAAGTTGTGCCTAATAAAGGAGGACTCTTAGTAGAAAGAACTGATGAAAATGAATGGATTTTAACATTCACCATCACTAGATGGAGAATCTGCATAGATTATAGATGTCTAAATTCAACAACCAGAAAGGATCATTATCCCTTAACTTTTATGAACCATATGCTAGAAATAATAGAGGAGAATGAATTCTACTATTTCCTAGATAGATATTCAGGATACAATCAAATTGTAATTGACCCCACTGATTGCCTAAAGACCACTTTTACATGCCCATTTGGTACCATTGCGTACAAGAGAATGCCATTTAGAATGTGAAATGATCTAGAAACGTTTCAAAGATGCATGATTCATATTTTCCATTACATTTCTAAAGAGTCCCTACAAATATTCATGGATGAATTCTCAGTTTACAAGAGATCATTTGAAGTATGTTTAAGAAATCTGGAATTGGTCTTGCAATGCTGTGAAGAGAAGTTCCTCGTTCTGAATTGGGAGAAATTTCATTTCATGTTATAAGGAGGAATAGTCATTGGAAATAAAATCTATAAGGAAAGAATCACATTCAACCCCACAAAAATCAAAGTCATCAAAGATCTTCCAGAACCCTCAACCGTTAGGGGTATCAGAAGTTTTATAGGCCATGCTGGATTTTATAGATGATTCGTGAAGGATTTTTCTAAAGTCACCCATCCATTAACACATTTTTTATCAAAAGACATTGCTTTATAATTCACTAAGGCCTTACAACAAGCTTTCAATACACTGAAGAAAATTCTAATAGCATCACCAGTCATCATTTCACCCAATTAGGAGAAAGAATTTGAGTTAATGTGTGATTCCAGCGACCTTACTATAGGTGTTGTGTTAGGATAACACATTGAAAACATCTTTTTACCATTTATTATGAATGCCACATGCTAAGTAAAGATCAAGTAAATTACATGACTATATATAAATAAATCTTATCCATTGTATATTCCTTTTATAAATATCATTCATATATGGTTTTGTCTAAAGTAATTATTCACACTGATCACATTGACCTCAGATACTTAATGAAAATGAAGGATTCCAATCCAAGGATGATACATCGGATCCTGCTACTGTAGGAATTCAATATCATGATCAAGGATACAAAAGTTACAAATAATGTGATTTTATATCATATCTCCAGACTTCCTCTACGCATCATCAAGGAAGACGAGGAGGCTGACATTGTAGTGGATTTTCCAGATGAAACCCTGTTTAGTGTTAAGGTTCAACCATGGTTCTCAGATATTTCCAATTATCTTTCCATGGGATTTATACATCAATACCTCTCTTATCAATAGAGAAAAATATTTTTATTAGATACTAAGAATTACTACCGGGATGAGCCTCTATTATTCAAGCATTGTGATGATGGACTATTAAGACACTACATCCCTGAATAAGAAGCCCATAATGTAATTGAGATGCGTCACAGGTCACCAAATTGGAGAAACCATGGACCTAAGCGTATAGTGTCCAAAAATCTAAAAAGTAGATTTTTATAGCCTACACTTCACCAATATGCAAAGGGATTTTGCTGAAAATGTGACAGATGTTAGCGGACCATAAATATTGGAAAAAGAAATGAGATGCCACAATACCCCATAATGGAAGTATAATTATTCGATGTTTGGGACAATAAATTCATGGGACAATTTCCTAAATCACATGGAAAAAAGTACATTATGGTTGCAGTTGACTACGTCTCAAAATGGGTTGAAGCTGAAGCTACTACACATGACATGGAAAAAGTTTTCATAAACTTTGTAATGAAGAATGTGTTTTTACAATTTGTATTTATGAGATTACTCATCTATGATTGAGGAAAACACTTAATTTTTTTTTATGAGATTAATGATAGAAATATTTGGCATCTAATATAATCTTGGAACTCCCTACCACCTATAAAAAAGTGGGAAAGTAGAACTATCTAACAGGGAGGTCAAAAAAATATTGGAAAAGACTGTGAATACAAATAAAAATGATTGGAGTCTCAAACTGGACGATGCACTATGGGAATACCGAACTACTTACAAGACACTCATAGGCACCTCCCCATTCAGATTGGTTTATGGAAAACCATGTCATATTCCAGTTGAGTTAGAGCATTTCTCATTTTGGGTGATCAAGAAAATGAATCTGGATTTGGATAAATCTAGAGAAGACAGGATATTGCAATTGAATACTTTGGAAGAGATAAGAAGAGACACATATTAAAATGTAAATATCTACAAGGAAAAGATGAAGAAATAACATGCTCAACATATTGCAAGACGCACCTTTGTACTTGGGAATAAGGTTCTATTATTTAACTCAAGATTGAAACTATTCCTAGGTAAGCTGAAGTCTCATTGGTTAGGCCCATTCGAAGTAGTTCAAGTCTTCCCTTACAGAACTATTGAGATTAAATGAGATGGTGGGCCTCCATTTAAAGTGAACGGTCAAAGGTTGTAGATTTTTCAAGAACCATTCCAGGAAGGCTATGTCATCATCCTTAAATTCTCTTAGGATTTAATGGAGTCAAGCTCCCAAATTAAAAAGAAGAACTGACTTAGAGGAAACCCAGGGCAGGATATCTTAGGTTAGACTAAGATCATCTTAGTAGAGCCTCATGTAGGGAAGGAACTGAAGGAAAGGAAGGGTCACTAATTGGAGAAAAAACACTTTAGTAAACGTCGTGTACTAATGGTTCACGATGTGTACTCTTTTTCCCAAAAATCCTTTCTATTTTACCTATACACATTATGAACCATAAGTACACATCATGTACTGGGTAGGGTATGTTTTTAAAACATAGTTCGCGAACCTATGGGTCACGACCCGCAAACCCCACCCCCAACCCTTCATCTCCCGCGACCCCCTCTCCTACTCGACTACACCCAAGATGCATCACCTCACCTCTCCCCCGACCCTCCCATATTCTCCTCTCGCGCGTTGCATCTAACCCACATGCCCCTCCGAGCCCCTATCCTCTCTCACCTACACACCCACTACCCTATTTTGGCTAGCATCCTATGCACCCTCCTCTTTCCTTCATGGATTACACCAAAATTCCCCAAACTTCCTCATTCTCATCCTTATCCTCATCTTCATCCTCCTCTACCTCATCCTCAGCCTCCAAAGAGCAACCGCTATCCAAGAGCCCCCATGATGCACCTACCAAACCTTCTGCACCACCTGTATCCTGCAATGCACTAGGTCCTCAGGATCACTTCACCTCAACATTCACTTCTAGTGACAACAACATCCACCTACACCCAATTCTATGTTTTTCCAACCCACATCACCAGGTCAATCTTCTACGGTTGTAGGAAAAACACATTCATACAAAAAAGACTATGTACATGCGCATCCTGTCCCAAATGAATATCATTGATGCTTTCCTTGACCTTCTAGAGACGCAGCACATTGATAGCATTATCAAAGCTCACGAGGAAACCTTTCAGGAGTTGTTTCTAGAATTTTTATCCACTTTTGAGATATCTATGGATAGACTTCATTTCCATCTCAGTGGAAGACCACACAAGATCTCCTTTACAGAGTTTGGTCTCAGGCTAGGTATTTACACATATGAGTTTATCACATTATACATTTATCCTACACTTCAGCAGCATCCACCTCACAAATCTTCTCCACAATTGTGGCATATGATATCCTACAACCCCTAGTCACACCACGAACTTCGCATCATGAAGTCTACTAAGCTTTGGGGTTTGCCACTTCGTATCCTGCACAGAGCCATGGAACATGGATGTTTTTTTTGAGCTGAGTCACATGGTAGTGTCAACCAAGTGGATGTTCTGATTTTTGAATCATCCATGGGTGGCCCAACTGTCAACATAGCTGCCCAGTTTTCCCAATACTACAAAACATAGGGTTAGAGGCATTGTAGTATGTTGATGGGAGGCACTTTTATC
The DNA here is from genome assembly GCA_963277665.1 of Viscum album. Lineage (NCBI taxonomy): Eukaryota > Viridiplantae > Streptophyta > Magnoliopsida > Santalales > Viscaceae > Viscum > Viscum album. Next base: position 846,065,566 of record OY728120.1, on the reverse strand, counting down.
ACATGTTTGTGTAGACACTTGGATTTATTTGATGAAACAATACTCCTCACCTCCTTAGGACCTATTGATATTATCGATCTTTTGATGATCCAAAAGATGAAGATGTTAGTGAGGGAGGATGACACTTACTTTTGGGCGCCCGACGTCTAGGAGGAAACACCGTAGGAGCCGCCGCCACCACCACCACCACCAGTAGTTCCACCCATTTAACCACACTCTACCCCATCAACTATACCACCCATTCCTCCTCCCATATCTACCTCTACTCCATATACCCTTCCTATATCATTCCACCCTGCCTTGACTGAGATCTGGTACACCCAGCAATGTATCTTGGTGAACATACACCAAATATCCCCTCAACTCTATCTCATATTCATTGATCCCACAATATTTACCACACCACAACCACCCACCCTAGACATCACCTCATCTAACAACATTCCCCCACCCCTTTTGTCTACACTGACTTGCCTCCAAAACTTACTAACCCTTCTTCCCAACGGAAGTACTTAGCGAAGTAGGCCCAGTGGGGAAATGGGGTGACCACTGACTCCACCCTAGAGGCACATTTTGTGGATCTAGCTACTAGACACATGACCTCGTTATGGATCAGAACCTCTCCACCACCCAACCCATCCTATTTACCTACCTCCATGAACCCACCATCCACTATAGATGCCACTCCACATACTCCAATTGCTACTGTAGATACTGACCTAGATGGACATCTTGTATCACCACCTGATGATGGGATTATGTTGGAGGAGATATTTTTCTTGGATTCCCGATCTTTCTTTTTGGGATTTTGGTTTTTTTTATAGGGATGGGAATTTATTTTTTCATTTATTTATGGCCCATTTTTTATACTGATTTTTGACATATATATATATATGGGGATTAATTTTATCATTCCTTTTTTGACTTGATTGTCATTTCTTTCTTTTGTTATATAGAAATGTATAGCTCCTCTAAGTCGTATGTGGTTCTCAATGGTCCAATACCACCATATTTTTTGGAATATAGGGTACTCTAGCACGTCATAGACATCACACATCAACTTTAGAAACTTTCCATGAAAATACATGCACAGTAACAACTGCCCAGAGCTATGATCCCTTTCCTACCACACCTCATTCACACTCCTGCTGCAGCAACTGAATTCATAAACCCACCCAAGAAAACTCAACAACTGTAAGACAGAACAACAAGTAGCTGCAAGAAGAAAAGGATCAATTGAGATGATATACCCACTGTAGAATATCTTGGTCCAACCATCTGGCTGACAAAACCCTATTAGCGCTTCATGGGAGGAAACCCATAGTTAATCTTTTTTATAAATAGAATTTTCATAGATGTGTCTTTTTCATTTTTCATTTTGAGTCTCTAATTGAACTACATTCTAAACATTTCAATAAATTCAATAAAACCTAGTTATCTCTGTTTGTTATTCTCTGCCCCTGCCAATTACTATACACTTATAATGATTTTTCCTATGGACTGATATTTTATCTAGTGAAAGATTTATTCTCTAACCCATTTTGTAAGTGACATGGATTTCACATTGATACAACTCAAATTCCTTCATGGCACACCACTTACCCAGGGAGCTCTCAATTCCCTCCTTTAATTTTTTTCAAAACCACCATTTCAATTTCTTAAAAATTTCCTTGCTATACCACTCCCACAATAATTTCATGTATAGTGTGTAAACTATATCTTTCTAAGTGTGTGTGTGTGTGTGTGTGGGTTTCTCATGATTCTCACTGACGATACATGTGCATTGTTGTTTGTTCTCACTTATCTAGGAGACATTTTTTTTGAAATTATAAGCATATTTTAAACTTGAAAAAAATTATGCCCATTTAAATTAAATAAAAATTTAAGATAGAAATTGATGGAATCCATGATTTTCCTCTATTTGAAATTTTAGAGTGATTTCTGAGTTTAGGAATTTGATTCAAATTCAACATTTTTGAAATTATGATTAATTGAAAAATTACTTAGTTTTATACCCACTATTATTTCCAATTTCTATTTTATTCTCATTACCTAAGAGAACTCTAATCCTACAATTGAATAATATTTTCTGAGAATATTTCTTGAGAGATAATTGATACATGTTTACCTACCAAAACTTGGATTGATATCTTATTGAGGCAATGATTGAACAAGTACAAATTTAAAATGATTAAGGAAATATTTGTTATCCATTTCCCCTAAGACCCACCTTTTATCTATCCTTCATTTAGCTCATAGCTTCCATTAATTATATTATAGGATGAAGATATTCTATACTTATTTTCCCTTTTACCCTGCTCCTTGTATAATGCATGATACTACTTTTGGACAAGTGTGGGGGAGACATTCAGATAGCTAGGATGATTTTACTGGAATGAAATGTATTGGGTACTCATCAAAATATTGAGTTATGATCCATTTCTACTTTATGGAAATTCATTTTTTATTATGTTTCTTTTCAAAACACAAAAGAAAAGAAAAATTGATATGGTTTCTGTACTACGAAGGTAAAAAATAATTATTTCTAGACTGATGAATCCCTTAAAGGATCATATGTGGTTAGGGAATTGATGTGAAATTAGTCCTAGACATGAATTTCAAAAAATAGAAACAAAAAAAAGGAAAGGAACAGAATACTCATTGTATACTTACTTGATATACATAGATCCAATTAGAGCAGTTGGAATATAGACTTGATTAGATAGAAGGATGAATTGTATTAAATTTATCTTAACATTCATTCATCATGATTCAGAGCTTAACCTCCCTTTTAGATTGATTTTCACTTTTTACCTACCTACCCACAGCCTCAAAATCATTAGAACCTTACTATTGAAGCTCTCATGATTAATTTTGTACTAGTATTTACTAAGTGGAGATGATAGAACCAACACAAGACTATGGTTAAGAACATGTACTTATGGTATGATAATAACTCCAATTTAATTTTACCTTGAGTGATAAGAGAAAATTCATTGAGAGGTAAATTATAAATGGGTATAGAATTAGAGGAACAGTTAAAAGATTGTGATTAAATGATTATAATTTTTTTATAAAGAACTAAACTATGAGGCATGGTAAATTTTCTATACAGGGCTAATTCTGGTAACTAAACTTTTTCTCTTACACATAGTTTTATTTTTCTAGACATAATTAATATTTCCGGTTTTAAAAATTTCTTATCTATTGTTGAAATCATTGTTGATACATTTTTTCTTAAGGGAAAACAATTGTTCAAGTGTGTGTGTGTGGGGGGGGGGGGTTGATAAGCTGAATTCATATACACTTTTTACTCTAATTTACTTATGGATTTTCATTGATTTATTCGATAATACACTTGGTATGTGCTTAATTTTTCAGGAATGAGTCTTCAAAGTATTTAAAATAATAAATTTAGAAAAAGTGAAAAATTTGCCTATTATACATCATGAATTGTCATTACACATCATGTAGAAGGAGTTCACAGCATGAGACAGGTCATGAGCCAAGCCGTGACCAAGCCATGAAGTTAGTAGAGGAAGTAGCAAGTACACGTTTTGAATGCTAAGTACATGATGCAAATTCAGTCAAAGTAGTTGAGCAAGAAATCCGTAAGAAATCTGTGTGGAGGAATAACTAGAGGCTAGTACACATTGTGAAAACTCAGTACACGATGTGTAATTAGTCAAACATCATAAATCGGCCAGATATGCATGAGGAACACATGAGATCCCAAATATGAGGAAATATACACAGATAAACAGTACACGGCATGTACCTTTAATACATGTCATGAACAAATCTACCAATAAACACAGACATGTGGTAGAAAATTTCACAACAATTCCAAATTGGATTCTTCTTTATTTTTCATTCCTTTTGAGTTTCCCTCACCACTTTATCCCTTTAAACTCCAAATTTATTTTTTATTTTTACATTTTTAATTCAATTCAAGAGTTGTGGATCATTTTTCTTCAACATTTTCACATTCCTAATGCATCAATTCTTGTCATTCATCATCAATTTCCGACAACACATGTGAGATGCATTTTAGTTTCTTATCTCAAGAAATAAATTTATTAAAGTTGTGATTTATCTTTTGCAAAATAAATTTCATGTTCATTCTCATTAAAATTATGAAGCCTTTCATGATTGAGAATCCTTTAAATTCAAATAGCACGTAAATCATGAATTTATTTATTTATTTAATTTCATCTCCACCCACTATGAGTAACTAAATCTCTTAGGGGTAGGGATCAAGAGTATATGTATCTGAACCCATAATCAATCCTTAAAACTAATTCTGGAATCCCTAATGGATTAGTAATTAGGATAAATAACCCAAATCTATCTCATTCGTGAAAATATCCCTTACCATGAGATATTTAAACAGAATACCCTATCCTGATTAAAGTAGACTAGGCTACAATCACTAGCCTAGGATAATTTATGACAAAGAAGCCAAACTTAATGAACTTAGGTTGTTACTATCACCTAATCATGGAATAGTCATTTCCTAGGTATAACTAGCAACTACCGTTTAATTCATAGCCTAAGTCTTAGGACCCTTCCAAGATTATAATTGAGGACATCATTTCTATAGATATGCGAAATTGATCCCAACCGTTGTTAATTACTTAAAGTCACTCCCCACTAGATATTTAATAAAATTCCCAAACACCAAGGTAACTTGAAAATACTCCTATAAGGGATAGAATTCGTGATCCTATATAATATAAATCTTCCTCCTCATGGGATTTAACCCTCACTTATACTATATTATTCCCTTGTAGTTAGTAAAGTTTGGGACACACAATTTTAATCTGACCACTGCCCGTACGAATCCAAAGATGCGTATGGGTGGATCAGTAGTACTACCCATATATACTGATGTATATATGCTTTGAGGCACTATTGAAGATCTATAAATGTATCATGTTCATTTTAGATCATGTGTCTTTTTTCACTGAGCACATGAGGTACCCTATTGACATGATTCATGATGAATTCCATTGAGCATGAAAGTTTGAGCCTGACCTTCATAGAGAGATTTGAGAAAATGTTGCTACCCTCTGCATCCCCACTCATAATAGGGTTTTATGAAGGTATTTGGTGATTGATATATTCTTATAAGTGGATTATCTGGTATTTGGGGTTGGAGTTAGTTATCCAGGGGTGGATTCATCAACTATAACATGTTGTCGAAAAGCATTGGGATCACAACATCAAAGGCATTCACACACATGATACTATACTCTAGTATTTGTAGTGCAGAAGACATAGAGAGGTTATTTACAACTATAATATTGTATTTTATATTCTTTTAGAGGATGGGTTCACATGTAATATGTCTTCCTAACCCATCATATAGTAGAGGACAACTATGTAGTAGATAAACCTCCATATAAGAGGAAATTATACAATCAAGACCTCTTCATGGGGGAAAAGGTGGTACTTAGGGAGGCATCTATGATATGGAAGATGATTATGTGATAAGATAAGGATATAGAGTTGGAAATAATTATGATATGCTTCAACTTTTTTCACTCCTTGGTAGTCCACACTAGGCTTACATAGTAGGTAGGTAAGAGTGTGGTCAAATGAAAGTGATAGAGGGTTATGACTAGGTAACACCCACTATGATTCAAGGTATGATCCATGTATTCTATAAATCATCACTTATACTTATATAAGTAATCTTAGGTATGGAATATTCAAGTTATGGGATGAATTGAAGTTTAAACAAACTTATAAATTTTCTCATTGTATATGATTAATAATCTATAAGTTATAAGTTCTGAATTGATCAGAGTAATACTAAAAGATAAATACAATGGAAATTAAAAAACTCAAAAGTTATAAAATATCCAAGTTAAAAAAAATAAATGGAATAATAAAAATACATAATTAAATAATTAAATGGAGTTCCAGATCAAAATCCATAAACTATTTTAAAATATATTATTAAAGGATATAAACAGTTCCAATCAAAGAAACTCTTTTTTTTAATCCAAATAAATAAGAGGATAATTACTTAGATCCAGTGGATACAAGTTATGATTCCCCATAAATTCCTTAATCTAGATGATAATAAGATTAAATTATTATCCATGTAATTCTTTGATATATTTTGGTAGAACCAAGATCTATCATTGAGCTCCTCTTCGATCACACAATCGATATCAAGTACTAATGCCATACTTATTCAAACTAGAAGTTCAGAATCATAGATTCCTATCCTAAAAATATCTTTAATGAAATAAGATTAGAGGTGAAAACTTTAAATGGAAATATTATGGAGATTTTATAATAAAATACTCACAATATAAAGCTATAATAACACTTTTAAAAACTTATACAAATGGAATATTTCAAGCACTGAGATAGTGAATAAATCTTAAATAAAAGAATTATAGTAACTTAAATAAATGATTTAGCTAAAAATTAGTTATTATTACTTAAATCCTTGATATATATTTATAATAACTGGTTTAATAAACTCCCCATTAATAAAATTTTAGTTCTTTGGGAACTACTTTCACCACTAAAAAAATGATAATATTTAAATTGATCTTATAGTTGAAATGATTTTGGTGACTTCAAAAAGTTCTATAAATTACCTAGATCAAAATCATCACACAAAAAAATGTGAATAAGAAGTTAAAACCTATATAAAAAATAAAATAAAATAACTTTAATTAAGTTCAAGTAAAATATCATGTGTCGTGATTCATCAAAACAACGAATCTTAAAGATAACATTTTAGAAAAATGACTCAATAGTCTCGAGCATTTTGATAATCAATGAACATGAAAAATAGAAAAATTTAGAATAAATAAATTGAAATAAAAAAATTACTTTCCTTCTAAAAAACTTACTTACCCTTATATATGATTTTTTTGAAAAACATTAACACCCTTATAAAAACAAACAAACCATTCTATTTATTAAAAACTTCCCCCCATTAATTTTGTAAAATTTATTCCCTTAGACTTTCTTCTCACTTATCCCCATTTGGTATTCTTAAAAATAAAACTAGGAGATTTAAGTAAAATTAATAATCAAGGTAATATAATAATATTAAAAACCTTAGTGGAATAATAAACTAGATCTATAGACACTTTGTAAAAATACCTTCAAAATAAAAACAAAAGAAAAATATAAATATTACAAAATAAAATATAAAAAAGAATATGAATTATGTAATAATATTAATTCAAGGTTATGTATGAATAAAAAACTATAGTGAGGGTAAGATAAGAACATGAAGTAAATGACACCTTCTTTAGTTCAGTTTCCATTATATACACCTATTAAAACACTTCCATAAGGAATAGTTCTGAAAAAACACACAAGAAAAATATTATAGCTTCCATTTAAATTTATTAAGAGTTATCATAGTTCTATATAAATAAATACTACCCTACCCATTTCCTAATAATTTTTTCAATGCTAGGATAAAATAAAAGAAGAAACAAAAGATAACCACTTAAATCTAATTGTAACCATATTCTATTTAATGTATTTGAGCATCTCATAATGTATAGGTTTGGAATATATATATCCATAGGCTTATTTTTATTTTTAATAAATGATGGGTTTTAGGGGTTTGTCATACGAACAAAAGAAATAGAAGTAAACTAATAAATGTGCCTAATATATCCTCAACATAATCAACATGTAATATAACCAAATAACATGAAAATGTATAACTTGATAATTGAAAGATCTATCTTCAATATTTTATGTATTACTCTTGATGTTGATCACTGGTGTAGTAGAAAAAAATCCTCTCACCTCTGAGGTGATTACACTAGCCAAAGGATCCTAGAATGTTCATAGAAGGGGTGATAACACCTTTATATAGTGATAAAATATATATCAAGAGGAAGTTAGTATCAAGATTCTTGAATTCAATTGGTCATTCCCAACATGAGGGATCTTATCCCTTTTTATAGCCATCCTTAATATATTTATTTTAAAGAAACATGTCAGCCATATTTAACGTATCGGAATATTTTAATTCCTATTGAACTTATTTATTGAATTATTTTAATGAATACAATCCATTTAATCCATTCATAATGGATTATAACTTATGAAACCACATGAAAATATGTATGCACCAAAATTCAAGCATATGTGTAAAATGCATTCACTCAACCTATGAGGTGTAAGATTCCTGAACTTAGTAAAAAATGTTAGGTGAAACATATTCAATCATATGTATCATATAAATACGTTTTTAGTGCATAACCAATAATCTAATTTTTTTTACTAAAATCTATAAGGACTTTATGAAAAAATCCACCACTTTTTTTAAATCCATCCAAAGATCCTTTTGGATACAGTTTCATCAAACTCTCTTCATTTTGAAATAAATTTTTTTTTCTATAACATATACCTTATCCAAAATTCTAACCATGTGATCCGTTGGGCCTGAGTATAATTGAAAAAAATATGAAATACATATTTCATAGATGTAAAAAAAGATCAGACTCTATCAAGTCATAAGTTCTAGTCAAGATACTAAGGGGTTTGGTGTGATCACCATCAAACATACTCATATCTATATAGGAACTTTTACACCAGAATATGTATCATATAAATTATATGTATACCTATATAATCATTTTTTATTTGAAATATAGTGAATAATAGAAATGGTATAATGTTAATCTCTATAGGTCATATCATCTTTTCACGATTCTATAAAAAATACTGACCTGCTCAATGAATACATAACATGTTATTCATCAAATGGATGAGTATATAGCATGTCTCTCATCTAAGTAGCTAAAAAAATCATATTTTTACTAAATAATATTTCCAATTTATTTCATTAGTCTTATTAAATCAAGGGCTAGATATATTTACTCTTCATACAAGTGAAAAAATATCATCTTTTTCATACTCTAACCAACGACTTGGTTAAAAACATACCCAAAAACCCCTATTTCTAAGTCACCTTTTAATTTCATAGGTAAGATATACAAGTATGAAGGTTTAGATGTTTGGTATCTCACCAACCTTAAGTAATAAGGATTGATAATAAGTATACAACCACAAGTATATCAATGACCATATGATATTACATGATATATACTTTGGTGAGCCAATCCAAGTAATAAGACTCCACTTATTACCTCATGAATATATTATTTTTATCTTGTATATAAAACTTTGTAATGAATATAATAATCCATTCATTATAACTTTAACATATCATCACAAAACATTATATTCCGGGATGATAGTCGATTATGGACAAATCAAAGTCATACTTTGAGGGGATATTATTATTCAACCATTCATGTAAAGTAAATTGTATCACACATGAATTAATGATAAATAGATTTTTAATTTATTATAAAATCATGATACATTATAAAAATTTTACAAAAATATATTAAGTATCTTATACTAAAAGATATTACATGAACCTCATGATTCTACTACAATAACAGTTTCAATAACTCATTACATCTATATGTCATTCCTACCACATCTATATATGATCTTCTGATAAAATTATCCTACTAAACAATTAAATTAAAATAATTTATGATTTAATCTAGTTTGAATTATGGTGATACTTAGGAATCATATTCCTAATGTTCAATTCTCTGAAAATATTCGAACTCACAAACTTCATAACATCAAATTTTACAAAGTTAACTTATGTTACCAACATGAAAATCTTTCCAATCTTAAAACCATCATCTTTGGAACCTTATTTCATTAATTTTTTTCTAGAAACAAATGAAACTATTTACATTATTACTTACTAGCACATCCTAAACTTCTTTAAGATAAAGTGAAAATCACATTAACTTGAATAATTATTTAAGAAATAACAAATATTACTTTGAATTTAAACTCATATAATATTTTATTTGTTAATTTTGAACTTCTATGTGATTAAATATATTCCCACTAGCCTCTTATATATTAAATTACTTTTAATAATATTTTACTAAGATTCAAAAAAAATCTTATCTGTGTTTGGAAATAACACTTATTTCCTTCAATTAATAGTTTTTAAGAAAAAAAATATTATTTCCATATCACATATGGTATTATATAAGTTACAAAAATTTCTTTAAAAGAAGATTTATTCTTAAAATATTTTATTTATGAGTGATGGGAAAAAATTCATTAATATTTTAATTGGATAAACATTTTATCCTAGATAAAACAATTTTATCCTTCTCTTCTTTTCAAAACATGTTATAGAATTTGAGGAATCATAAAACATATGTATTCAATAAATCATCTAATTTTTTTATGACAACCATTTGTTATAAAAAAAATTCTCTTATAATAATATAAAAATAACATGAAGATACATACACTTTATTTTAGATTCATCTAAGTTTTACATATATATTTATTTTGAAATATATGAATTAACAATTGTTTTATTCATCACTTGAATGAAAATTATAACCTATATCAATAATTAATTTGATTTTTGACTCCTATATATTAATAACACTTACAAAATATATATTCGGTATCAAATAAACTTCAAAATCAAATAATCAATTTCTTAAACACTGATACCAGATATAGACATTCCACGGAGTTTCCTAAAACTTATTCAAGTATATTAACAAATCTATATTTTAGAATAACCACTCCTTCCTGATAATACCCATAGGTTTCAAATGAAATCAATTGGATATTTGAAAAAACATTATTATATTCTATAAATTAACATTCCATCTTCTGGTTTGAACTTTCACCCACTTATACTATCTATATTTTTATAGAACCTAGACATTAAAATGTTTAGATCATTTATTATAAACACTTAAAAATAGGAGGGTATAAATTTCTTAAATTCATTGACATCATCAAAGAAAATAGGATAAATTCATTAAACCAAACAATCTTTAATGAAACCTTAAGAGAATAATTCTATGATTCATATAAGAATATTATATTCACATGTTTGGCACCTTTAATAGTTTGGTTACTTAGGAATTTATTACTTCAAAACATAGAATTTATTTTACTTAATGGATTTTATTAATCTATAATTATCAATTTTTTCTTAAATTAAGCTTCTACTTTATCAAGTCAAAGTTATGTTTGATGATGATGATTCTATGTATCAATAAAATAATATTTTTTTAGAAGAGTATCATGTTTTAAATATTTTCATCAAGGAATTTTAATCAATGTTCTCCCATAAAAAATGATGACCCCATACATCTTATCCATTTAGTGATCCAAGATCCATATTTCACTATGACTTACACAATCATGACTTACACAAGGTATCATGTAAATAATCCAGGACTATTTTGGTAGGGAAACATCCCAATCATAAAAATTATGATTCTTAGATAGTTTAATGGGAAACTATTTACCCAAATTCATTATATGGATAAAATCAACTCTATTATTCTAGTATCCTAACTGTTAGAGTTTACCAGGTAGTATAACCCAAAGAAAACACCAAGAATAATATAATAAGAGATAAATAATGGGTCCTCATATGAGATTTACCTACTCAAAAAGACAATATAAAGTCACTTATAACTTTATTTCCTTACAAAATATAATACAGGGGTACTCGAATGAGCTTGACCTACACAGTTGGATGATCACGGTCTTGACAAGCGCAAATTTGGAATTTTTAATTTTAAGTCTCACCTATTTAATATAAATAATATTTATATTAAATTCATAACTATTACATGTAATGAAATAATTATTTTCTTATGTTTTTATTCCATAGTGTATGTATGCTTTTAACAATTTAGTTTTGGAATCCCTATTCTATCCACCAAATTATTTTTTTCACACCACATTAATTTGTAACTTATACACAACCCACAATTTGTGTTACTCACCCAAATATAAAATCCAAAAACATTCAATCATATATATATGCATCATATTTCTAAGGTATATGAATAGTACACGTAAAGGTTTATAGTTATATGAAATTAAAAAACTCCACATGAGTAACCCTATAGCCATAGATAACCACCCCCTTACTAGACAAGGCATAAGCCTCAAGTTTTATGGAAATTATGACCCAAAGTTATTTTACCAGGGGATACTTTACTCGATATATAATTCAATTAATTATATATCTAAAAACTAATATGCACAAACTATTCACTAAAACTAATTTCTATCTAATAACATCAATTAAAAACCTAGGTCAAGGTAGATGAATAATAAATCATTTAGAGTCACACCTAGAATTTAATGAAAGTCTCTATCTCCTAGAAGAAATTTATCACATAAATAAACCATATACATTATTTATATCATATAAACAATTTATATACATGAATTAAGTAAGGAATAACTTCTAAATAAATAAAAATTTCATAAATTTAAACTTGAGATAAAAATATATGAATAATTTATAAATAAAATCTTGTTATAAACATTTTATAATCAAGTAAAAATATTATGGATATTCCATAATTTTGAGTAAAAAAATTTTATATCCCATTTTCAATATGAACTCTTTCATATTATATGATATTATTATGGATTATAAACATATTATAACCCAATTTATATTATCTAAACCATTTAAAAAATCTAAATATCACAAAATTAAACATTATTTAAACCATATTTAAACATATCATCAAAACACTTTTGATGTGATCTAAGTAAAATATTTAATAAGTCCTCTTTTAACTTTATCAAATCCAATTAAATTGATTATGAAAAATATATAAATCTAAGTTTAAACTACTCAATAATTTATCCTTCTCAAAGTAATTTATAAATTATTTATAAATTACACTCATGATTACTAAATAAATACTTTATTTACCATAAGAAACAAATATGAATTATTATATTTAACTTAAGATTATAAAACAAAATTTATAAAGCCTAATAATTGACATCATTCATGTAATTTATATTCTATAAACCTTTTATAAAAATGAATAACATAAAAGAATAAATAATTAAATGGTCAATTTATTTAACCATTAGTTATAAATATTAATTTCCATATTTAATTTTAGGATTATTAAAAACTTTTTAAATTTATCCCACACTTATCATTTATAATTAAATTATAAACTATAAATAAATATTAAAAAACTTCATATTTAACATTGTATTATAAAAAATATTTTTATTAAAACACAAAACATATCATTTATAACATGCATCACATGAATATTAAACCCATAACATGCATAACATGAATATTAAACCTATTTCATCATATGATATTATTAAAACATTGATATTAAATGTCTCACCAGTATACCATACATCATATTCATATTAAACCCATTGCATCTTATGCAATTTTTATTGTCTTTGATATAAACACTTTATATAAACTTTTCGTATGAAATATTTTATATTATTAATTATATGACATTTCACTTCAGAATTTATAGTATTATTATTAATTATAAACATTTTATATTCCAATTTATATTATGTAAACATTTTCACATAATCTTAACATCACATAGTTTATATTATTTAAAACTTTAATATAATCAATCATAAAAATACTTTTTATATGGTCAAAATAATATCTTAAATAAGGCCCCTATTAATTTTAATACTTAAAATTAATTAATTATGAACAATTCATAATTTTAAATATAAACACCTTTATATTTTGGTCTTATTTCTGTAATTTATGAACTTTTATAAATTAACATTATGATTTCTAAATAGACACTTTATTACAAGTTCACAAGGAATGCCATATAATTTATTAAAAAATGTATTTTAAACATTAACATTTAATATTTAGAATATGTTTTTTAATAAATGTTTCATAAAAATTTATAAAATTAATTATAAATTAATTAATATTAATTTATAAAATCTTTATAAAATAAATTATTACTAATATATCTTTTACTAGGATTTATAAATTTTTTAAAAAATATATGAATTTGAAAAAATATTCTTAATATCAACACTTTAATATTAATGTAATATTTATAATAATTATTTCAAAAACATTAAAATAATTAACCAAATTTTTTTTATATTTAATTAATTTATAAAACACTTATTAATTTTATAATTATTCTAAAATATCAGATTCCATTATTTATAAATAATTTATAAATAACCTAAAATTATGATGCTCTATTTTTTTAGTAGAAGTGACCCATATTGTTTTAACTTCTTATCGTAAGACACACATTCCAATCCATATTACATTAATAATTTAACGCAACATAAATTGGTTCTACCAACACTAATTTATCACATAACATAATGTCAAGAGGGGGGAAACCAGTTATGATTTAAGAAAAATGTACTCTTTATCTAACAATGTAATAAACATGTTGATTTGGTGACGAAGCTAGCTCTAATACCACTGATGTGTTTTAGGGGATCATCATATGAACAAAGTTAGTAAAAGAAAACCCATAAATGTGCTAGATATATCCTCAATAGATTTAACATGTAATATAATTTAATAACATAAATGTGAACACTTGGATAATAATAATCTCCATCGTAAATATTTGATGAAGTACACTTGATGTCGATCATTGGAGTAGTAGGAGAAATACTCTTTTCTATGAGGAGATTACACTGACCAAAGGATCCGAGAATGTTTATTGAGGATACCTAAACATATAAGGGGTGTTATCACCTTCATCTAGTGATAAAATATTTCTTGTGAGTAAGAGAGTATCAAGAGGCTTTCATACAACCGGTCATTCCTAATAGGATAAATATCATCCATTTATATAACCATCCTTAATACATTTCATTTAATGAAATGCTTCGAAATTATTCAACATATCAATATATTTTAATTCCTATTTGAATTATTAATTGAATTAATTGAATTAATTTAATCCATTTAGTCCATTCATAATGAATTATAACTGTTGAAACCACATGGGAAGATGCATGCACCTAAATTCATGCATAAATGGAGGTTTCATTCACTCAACTAGTGAGGTGGAAAATAAATAAAATTAGCTTGAAAATTTGGATTAAATTTATTCATTCATATGTATAATATACATATG
Organism: Viscum album; assembly: GCA_963277665.1. Lineage (NCBI taxonomy): Eukaryota > Viridiplantae > Streptophyta > Magnoliopsida > Santalales > Viscaceae > Viscum > Viscum album. The sequence continues at coordinate 846,050,552 of OY728120.1, read as the reverse complement.
TTTTTAATATATATCCAAAAATAAATTCAACGATATCTATGAAGACTCTAGGTGGGGGGTTCCAGGTGGCCTGACTTGGGTTCAGGGAACAATGGGGTTTCAGTTTGGATGAGTGATTTTGACTAAGATCTTGAATCATTGTGAAGGATCCATACTTATCCTACTCTACTTTGTCTTCAGGTATCACCACTCCTCTCTGGGTTAGTCTGGAGAGGTTTCTATTGCACAAGATTTGGGAGGTGTTGTTCAAATGGTTATCGGTGGTGTTCTAGGAGGTAAGATATTTGTTTGGTTGATTCCTTTTGTGTTGATATGTGGTCTAGTGATGGGGGATGATGAATTTATACTGTTGAGGTGCTTCGATGTTTTGGTGTGGTGTTGATCGGCGGCGATGATGCTGGTGGTGGACCGGAGTTTATGATAGTCATGGTGAGGGAGGATCTACGAGATGACGACGACGGTGTACAGGTAGTGGTGGTCGGAGAAGAGGCTGACGGTGATGAGCCGTTGAGGTTGATGTCTAAGGTGATGTGATGATGCAAAGGTGGTGATGGTGTTGAGATAATAGGATGACATGGTGATGATAGTGGTGAGGTTTCTACTTTATGGTTGGTTTCTCAGGATCCTCGATAGACCGAGCTTTTGGTTTTCTAATGTTTGAATTTGAATTTTGAAATTTGAAGGTGTCTTTTGGGATATGGTTTGCTGTGTAATGGTCTATGTGGGTGATATTTGGAACCGATATACCATTTTTGTGAGGCTCCCACTAAGCCAAAAAGTGGTATTTTGAAAATGAAAAAAATGGATTTGGATGGAGTAAAAGTCATTCTTGAAATTAGTGAGACTGTATTGAATCCAAAAAAAATTGGTGCAATAACTTCAAGCTTCTATATATTTAGCTTCGATAGTGTAAAGTTAAATCAAAATTTTCTTTTTTAGTAACTAAGAAACTAAAGCTTCACCAAGTAAATGATAAGTTATGTAATTACTCTTTCTATCCATTCTATATTTTCAGAAATATATATATAAATAACTTTTAAGAATAAACCCTTATCCATAACAGTAAAATAGTTCATGTTTTTAAAGTTACTTTAAAGTAACAGAAGATCTATTTGACTACCTTAATATGGGACTTTTTTTGGTTGAATTATATTCTTGTACTTAGGAAAATAGAGTACATAAGTTATGGTTAACTATATATCATGTGAATTAAACTTACAATCATACCTCTATACATTCTTTGATGTATCGGTTTCCCATATTCATCAAGGTCAAGTTTACATGAGGTACCTGCTAGAGTACTTATACTAGAAGGTTTATAAAAAATAAAATTTTTAAGTAAATCTTAGATATAATTATCCAAAATTAAGATAGTTCCTTCAATTTATAAGTTACTTGGAAGAGAATAAAGAAGTGATGTTCACTCATCATACTCATCTTATATTAAATTTTCATAATTTCTAGAAAACCATCCACAAGTGTTTTTTGGGTAGAATTAAAAACGATGTCATCAACATTGATTTGAATGATTACAGTTTCATTAAAATCATTATTGATAAAAATAATAGGATCTATTATTACTTTAAATGATTCATTTTGAAGAAAAAATATAGATAATTCATTATACTTGGATCTCAGGTCTTATTTAAGACTATAAATCACTTTAGTTAGTTAGAAAACATGTTTTAAAGAATTAGCATCTTAAAAACTATATGGTTTTTAACATAAACCTCCTCTTAAAAATAACTATTAAGGAAATATTTACATCCATTGGAAATAAATTAATATTTAGATGAGTTGGGAGGGATAATAGAACATAGATGGATTCATTTCTGTCTACTAGTGAAAAATATTATTCATAGTCTATTCTCTCTTCCTAATTATTACCCTTAATAATGAGTCTTGCATTATTCTAAAAAATTGACTTGTTCTCATCACACTTATTTTAGAATACCCATTTAACTCCTATAACTGGAATATAACTAGGGAATTCAACCAATGCCTAAACTTTATTCCATTAAAATTTATTAAGCTCTTATTGGATATAAATTATCCAAATATCATCCCACAAGGAATCATCTACCATTTTAGGTTCAAATTGAGATAAGAATGAAAGATTCTAAGATTTATTTCATAAATAAATTATAGTTTTATTTGGTTGATCTACATCACTAATGATATTATCAGTGAGATGATTATTAAATGTCATCTAGTATCTAAGTAAAATAAGAAGGTTGTTCCTCATATATTGGGTGTGTATAATTCATTATTCTTGCTTCCATAATGACAGTTTCTGGTGTATGTGGTTCAACTTCTAGAAGTAAATTAGAGGAGGTTTCAAAAACAAAATTTTTAGTACTTTCATAATCTGGATTTTTTAATTTCATATATAGATCAAATTCATAAAACTTAACATGTACCATTTCTTCAATGATACGTGGCTGTTTATTTAAAACATAATAAGACTTACTTGTAACATGGTATCCAAGACAAATTCCCCCTTATTATTTCAGATCAAATTTATGAACGTTATATTTAGTATTCAAAATGAATACTTTACATATTTAAACTCTGAAGTAAAAAAGTTTTAGTTTCCTTCCATTTCATAATTTTTAAGGTGTTATTTTTTAATTTTAATGTAAAACTGGATATATAGTGTAACATGTAGTACTAATGACTTAAACCAAAAAATTACTAGCATAAAAATATTCACACAACTTATATTGGGAAATTTCCTCGATTGTTTTGTTCCTACTTTCTGCTACAATGTTCTGGCGTGGAGTTCTTGATGTTGAGAAATTATGTATAATGCATTTTTTACTACAAAATATTTCAAAATAAGAATTCAAAAAATATCCACCATGATCTCAACGGATAATGATAATAATAAGTTTTTTATCATTTTGAAAAAGAGTAGAAACCTTTTAAAAAATGAGAGTGACTCCAATTTAAGAGAAAGATAACAAACCCAACTACATGTGGTTTAATCATTAACTAATACACACATAGTGTCTAACTACGATACACACAATTTATCTAGGTATAAAAAGGTCCATGTGCACTATTTGTAAATTTATGAAAGTTGAAACTACATAACTATTTTAAAAATAATATTACATTTCTTACCCTATTGGAAAGGGTCACAGACTCTAGAAGAAGTAAAATTAAGTTCCAAAAGACCCTTCATAAGTTATATCTTATAATGTTTAGCTATGGTTTTAAAATTTAAGTGTTATAACATTATATGGTAAAGGAAATAATTATCCTTAATCATACTAATACAAGTAACATTTCGACAAGTAGGGTCCTCTAGGTCAATAGTGTAAATATTATGATGCCTATTTAAATGTGAATTCCTTTCCAATGTGTCATGGTATATATTTCATTCCTAAAGTTTATGGATTAATACTTATAATATAATTGACTTATTCTAATAATAATGTACCTAAGTTCAAGAACAAAAAAACATTTGAAAATAAATTCTCACTATGAAAATAAATATCACAAATTTAGATAATTTGACCCTACACATTGTCTGTAAAAGTAAAATGTCCACCCTTCACTTTTTGTAAGTTATGTAAGATGGAATGGTTTATAGTCACATAATGAGAATAACTTCCATCCATGTACCAAGTATTCTAACTACTTGTACATAGTATTTTATCCTAAAATAAATAAGGTTGATATTTTGGTACCTAAACTTGTTTGGGTATGCTAATGTCAGAAAAAAATTCAAATCCCAAAATTTTCAAATAATTTGATGTTGAGAACCTATTTTATCCTTAAAAATATAAGATATATAAGTTACAAATGATTTAACCTTATTAAAAAAACATTAATTCTTCTTGTGACATCCTCTATGACATTTAGTATAGAAAGGTTCACTCATTAAAACAAAATAATTTGATAGAAAATGAGATTTTATGGAAGATGTATAACCAACTTTATAATATATTTTATATGGTTTCAACTATTACAAAAGCCTATGAAAACTATTCCTTTCATAAGTAAAATAAGAAAGTATCTTATTAATACTTTAAACTTCTAAAATAATTTTTTTCAAATTAATTTTCATTATTAGAGTTTGAAATAAAAATATATTCTACATTAAACTCAGAAGTAAATTTATAAATACTATCATAAGTCTTAGAAAAATACACCTTATCATGATCATATATAAGATCTCAAACATTTATGTAGTTATCCCACGCTTGAATTTAGTTACTCTTTTGTCCTTATTTGAGTACATTTTTTGCTTGGGTTATGACTTGGGGGTGAATTTGGGAGGAATTTTAAAAAAATAGAAGAGAATGGGGCTATGAATGGTTGGCACACAATTTTCCCAAACTGTGCACCCTATTAGGAGTGAACGTGCACCCCCATTATAACTAGTTCACAATTAGGGTTCATGGTTATGGTAAACTGTGTGCCCCTGCCCAAAAAACCATGTGCAACTTTAAAAATTCCCCAAACCCCTGTAACTCACCTATTTAAACCCCAATTCTACCCTAGGAGGTATTTCATGAATTTGGATCCCTCCATATGAATTAAAATCCATTATAACCACCTTTATTCATGAATTGAATCCCAAATCGAAGGTCCACTCCTCTCCCAGTTAGTTAATCCTCTCCCGGTTCTTCCCTCGTTCTTCCCACATTATATTTGATTTATTTCAGTGATGTAATCCTATGTTATGAACAAATATATATCTATTTGGTGAGATCTAGATCTATTATTCTAGATCTAGATCTATGTTTTCAAGATCTTAATTTTTTTAACCTTGATTTAGGATTTTGAGATTCAGATCTCGTTTTACATCGTTGTGCCGGTCAATTTTTGTGGATTTTCATTGCCTAATTATCCATTGATGAATTGAGGTAGGTGGCCTATTATTCAATTCCTATAGTCATGATTTTGATATGTGTATGAAAATTATATAAATTAAGCATTCTTTAGCAATTAAAATTCCTAAATTGGGTTAATTAATGTGGCTAATTGATTAATTGAAGTATTTTCGAAATAGATGATTAATTAGGAAATTAATTATGATATTAATGGGATATATAATTACATAATTAATTGGGGAATTATTTATGAGATTTAAGGTATGCCCAATTAGATAATTAATTGGGGGATTAATTATGAGATTTAGGGATTTGTGATTTAGATAATTAATTGGGGGATTAATTATGAGATATTGGTATTACTAGTTGAGATAATTAATTGGGGAATTAATTATGAGATTTAAGGTCTCTACAATTAGATAATTAATTGGTGGATTAATTATTATATTTTAGGATTTGTGATTTAGATAATTAATTGTGGGATTAATTATGATATATTAATATTACTAGTTGAGATAATCAATGGTGGAATTAATTATGTGATATTGATATTATGGCTTGATATAATTAATTGTGGAATTAATTATGAATAATTGATATTGTGAATGAGATAATTAATTCTGAAAATTAATTGTGGGATTATAAGATTTGTGAATATTGATTAATTAGTTTCTAAATTAATTAATGGGCTTGATGAATTAATTAATTAGTGAATTAATTAAGGGTAAATATGTGATAAACTAATTTTAAAATTATTAATGAAATTCATGTTATTAATTAATTATTTAATTAATTAATATTATTAACATGATTAGTTAATTGTTGAATTAACTAATGGGATTTTTGTGTTTAACTAACTATCAAATTAGTAATATAATTTATGTGTATAATTATTTGTTGAATTTGTTATATGTTTATGAATGTTAACATGGTCTTTCAAAGTATGAATTAAAGAATGGGAACATGTTCATTCTAATGTGTGTTTATGAATGGAAACATGGTCATTAAAGTATAAATTAAGTAATGAGAACATAGTCATTCTAATTTGTTAACTATGAATGGTAACATGGGAATTCAAGTATGAATTAAAGAATGAGAACATCACTACTGGAAATAGGGGCTATCCCGACGCCCCTATGTCAATAGTTTTATGTAACTATTGGGATAGGGTAATATACTATAGGTTATCCCAAAAATTGGATAAAAACTATTGGGATAGACCTCCCTAAATCCCCTAAAACACCCACTCCACCTCACACCCCCATTCTCCCATACTGACTCCCCCTCCCACTCCCCTTCTCCCATCTCGAAAGCACCGCTCCTCTCCTGCTCTCCTCCTATCCCAAGCCTTAGTAGCACCGCTCTCCACTCCCATCCTCCAATACCAAACCCTATCAGCTACCGTTCACCCCTACCCTACAAAATCTAATATCCATGACACAACCACTAATGTATTAGCAGTTTGGCTCCTCCATTATGGTCATCCCACTCAAAGCCTAAATCCAACCTTGATACTCTACTTATTTCCAATTCTTCCATTCCAGGTTTGAATTCTGTCCTCCCAATTAATGCTCAAATCCTTAGTGGTTTTGATAACAAATGTTTGGTCTCCAGTTCCTTTTCCCTATTTCCTTGTGGGTTTCCTCTTGTTGTAATTTTTGGTTTGGTTGAACCTTATTTCAGGGGAATGACATGATTTTTGTGGTTTCTTTAGTGTTTAGGGTTCATGGTAGTTTCTTATTACTTGTTTGTCTATCCACCATCAGAGGAAATACATTCCGGCTCATGTACCATTGATTTGAGGTTTGTTTTCCCATGACCTTACTCTCAAAGTCAATCTTTTATGATGGAATACAAGTTTTTTTGATATATTTATTTGAAAAATAATGAATATTGATAAATATAGATTTACAGTGGTTGAAATGGATCATTATTTTGAAATTGAAGGGCTGTATATATTGAAATCTCATATTAAACATGTTTTTTATGTAACTAATCCATTAAATCCTTGTTTTAGTTTAATTTTTAAAATGATATTTTGACATATTTTTATGGAAGTCAATATGATATTTCCTTATAAAATATCAATATAGAAGATCACTCTAGTCTTGGATATGATGTTCAAAACACTTTAACTGTTATGGATGATTAAAAACCAAAGTGTTTTTGAAAAAATAAGATTATTTAAATTATAATATTTAAATTTTTTATTTATGTTATTAAAATTTTGAAAATTATTTTAGTAATTAATTATATCTATTTTTTAAAGTTAATTACTGAATATTTTTTCATAGATCATATATGATTATGAAGAATTTATAAAAAGGAAGATTTATCAAGATGAGAAAAACATATGAGAAGATGAGATGATACCCATGATCACTATTGTGTGTATATATTTTTAATATTTATACCAAACATTAAGTACATACATGTTTATATTTCATTATTATTGTTTTTCTAGAGATCTATATCTCAAAGGAATTATCCATCAGATGAGTTTCTCCCTAATATTTCTTATAATATGCATGGAGTACCTTTGAAATTTGGCCTAATGAGATCACACATTTTTTATATACATTGGGGATATATCCTCCTTTTGAAAACATTGAGGTTTTGGGATAAATGTTCATTTACCTTTTTTTGGATAATCAGGGTGTTTTTCAAATAGTTTTCAATATGTTTTGAAATGGTTGTTTTTTAAGAGATGTTTGAAATTAGATTTTAAATGATTTATGAAATGGGTAAAGTAGATCAGAATCATGACTTTTATGTTTTTAATGGATTATTTTTCACTTTAAGTGATTTTAAAAAGTGTACAAGTCTCTCAAACCCATGTGACTATTGTACCGTTTCCCTATTTTTCCACGATAGTTATACATATGATGAGATAACCAGGGTTTTGAGATTTGATTAGCTAATTGGCGTCTCTAACCACAAAAAGTTGTTATGTTTTTACTATTTCTATTTATTAACATTTTGATTTAAAACCTTATGCATATTTCTAATTTGAAATGTTTTTTATTGTATATTAATTTATATACATTTGATTATTTTCTTAGATATGTGATATTCTATTTCATCACAGATTGTACAACAATCGACGCCTTCCTACTTAAAACAGAATCACTGTCAGCATCATCAAGGGACTTTTAATGAAAAGAAAATATTCTAATAGATTTTTCATAACTAATCTACTCTCTTGAATGTTTTATTTTTTTAAATGAATGCATACTTTATTTCTACTGTTATACACTATCATTTAATATTGTATATTATTATACACTATCATTTTTTTATTGTCTAATGTTAAACAATGTCATTTAATACTGTATACTGTATATAATGTTATTTTTTTTAATGTCTACCATTATTCACTATCATTTAATACTGTCTATTGTTAGACACTGTCATTTAATACTCTCTACTATTATAAACTACCCATTTAATGTCCTATATACTATTATACACTATCATTTTTTTAAATACTTGGTGTTTTTGATATTTATTAATTTTAATAGAGGAGATTCTTATTTATTTTTCTAGATGTGATAGCTAATAAATCATAGACTACCATTTTTTTAATACTTCATTGATTTATTATCAATCCCATCTACTAAAATGTATAGAAATAAATATTCATGTCCTTCATTTGTTAGCTATCCCATATACTATTATATCTAAATGAAATGTATTGGAATATACCCAAATTTGTGTATCTACCCAAGTACTAGATCTTATAAATACATATTTCAAATTTAAAACCCAATGTTCAAAAATGAATGATTGTTTGTTTTCTCTTAATATATTGTTTTTTTCATTATAATTTTTTTAGAAACTAAATGCTGATACACTATATAAGTTTCAAAATAAATTTTTCTTATTATAAGTTTAAAAAATGATGTCTTAGTATACTCTACATTTTAATTCCATATAGCCTACTATTTCATGTTATCGTTTTTGGATGTTTGAGTATCTTTAAGTCATTTTTTTCAATAAGATTTTTTGTAGTCGGGATTTGTTCTATAATCCTCTTAATAATTTTTTGATGTTTAGGGACACCATGTTATTGGGTGTTGGGAATGGGATTAACTATGTTAAACTTAGATAATATTATTATTAACCCAATACTGCATTTGTTAGATCACTATATTTGGTCACCTAAGACCTTACTCAAACTCTTATATATCTTTGAGATCAAATAGTTGATAGAATAATTAGTAATTATATTTCTCACAAACCTTTTTAACACTTCAGGTTTTGATAAACCATCCTCCACGTGTTAACCCACTAGTATTATTTAATATGGTCACATCACATGGTTACACTAAGCCTCACAAGGGTTTTCATAGTTAATCCCATTCCCAAAAACTAATTTTTCCATTAAAAGATATTTCAAGGTCTATATAATTTTCCACTCCTTTACTGAAAAAACCCAAAAGGCGAACCTATGACTAAACCAACCATCACAATCTGTACACTCACTAGACCCCTCTAACTAGCTCACAAGTGAGCACTCTAGATCTCTTATGTTTTATATCACACCTAAACATCCATTTAGAGTTCATCATATGTAAGTACCAAATATTTTATATGGTAAAATAGATGTACCTTAATCATAAAATTAACCAAACATGCATGGAATGTTTTTTAGTCCTAAAAGGGTCTACCTAATCTATCACTCAAATTTGAACGCTCATGGTATCCGTTCAGGTCCCCTATCCCTAACACACTTTTAATAAAAAAAATCACACAATAATTATAATAATAAATTATGTAATATGTTATTATCCACCTACACTATAACATTATGACTTAACTCATCCATTTTGATCGACCATTTTATCCTCATTTTTAGTTTTCAATGAATCTTTAAATAATACCAAAATTAGAAAATTTATCTAGAACACATTTTAGATGATTAAAATAATGATAAATATATTAGGGATTATCTTAGAATTGTTTCATAGATATTATACCTATATAAATTTATTCAATTGGATGATGGAAGTGAAGTGTAGAGGGAGTCCAAGATAAAGAGAGAAGAGTGAAAATAGAGGGGGTGTAGCTACTTCTTGTGGAAATATAGGGAAAGAACAAAGGACCCTAATATTTCTGAATTTTTTTCCATAAATTACTATAATACCCCAAAATAAATTAGGGGATGGGAATCTCTAATATATTCCCAATGGTCCCCTAGAAATATCCTGATTATCTGTCATTGATATCCTACTAGAAAGGATAGTGGAAAAATTCTACTACCAACCTAACAGACTCCCAATCGTATCCTATTGTGCTTCTAGTGTGTTTTTTTGTAACCCACCTAATGGATTTTGACTCCATAATACCCAAAAGAACTTGTAAACACACCACTATACCTTCTTCACATGAAACCTTGATTGAACTATGCACTATATAATTATAATTTTCTTTTCTCCTCAAGAAATGATGTGTTACATGAGGTGACGTCCATAGAAGTACCTGATGGATGACATCAATTTTTAAGAGATGATGTCCATGGTCTCTAAAAATCATCCATCCACTCAAAACTACACCCAATAATATCTTGATTATCTAAACTTGATCCATAGTCTCTTGATCAAGACCCAGTGTGTTGTACAAAATATCATTCGTTACAAAGGCTATCTCACTCCATTCATGACTGCAACCATTTTATTTTATATTTTCTAGAGGCTGGTTTAAGGGTTCCCAGTACCCAAACAACACACATGAAATATCCACATTACACTTTCAAAATTCCAAAACACCATCAAAATTCAAAATTAAAACACACCGCCAGCCACACCTCGAACCGCGAACCCCACATCACGTCTCGAGCAATGAAACCATCACGTCTGACCAACGTCACATCGAACCACGACCTGCCTCGATAGACACAACATAGAAAATCAACCAGGCCGCCGGAGAGTTTCACCGGCGTACTTCACCACCATCACCGTCGGCGTCCGTCAACAAACCAGCCATTCCAGGATCAAACTCACAGATGACAACCGAGCAGGGCAAATCACCATCACACCAGCGCAACACAGCCGTCGTCATCACCGAAGCCCAGTTGACCACCACCTTCATCCCGTCCACTAGAGAAACATCTACAACCTGCCTTGATACAACAGAAGAAACCACATCAATGAGAACGTGGATGAGCTTCACCAATGTCCATCGTCACCACCTTCAACAGTTCAGAACCAAAAAAACATCCCTCTAAGGCCAAGAAAATCCAGGACATAGAAAAATACACAGAAACCACCACCAGATCAAAGAAAACCCCAAAACAACATTCCCTAAACCAAAGAAATCATCTCAACATTTTAACCACAGCTCTGAAAATCTTAAGAAACCATACTCAAAACGTAAAATAGAAAAGAAATCAGAAGAAATCACCCATCTCAACCATCCGTAAAGCCCTCAGAGGACATACTCAACCCCCTATAGCACACATCTACTAATGAACTGCTCCCTCAACCTGTAGAAACTGGGACTCGGCCTCTGGACAGAAACACTGTTGTAAAACCCTATCTAGATAGAGGAGTCGAGTAAATGACCGGCCAAATCAAGCGTACTGCCGAAGGACCAAGCCGAGGAGGCCGCCGTTGTGAACAGCAGACCAAGGAGGAAGATCAGAGCCAGACCGGGATGAGGAAAGGCGACGACGACGGGAGAATACCTAGCTCTGCTCTGCTTCGCTTCACCCCTTACGGGCCCATCAGTTCAACATCAATTATATCACTCCATTCATGAAATTTAACATTCATCAAACTTTGGGGAGTACATGGACTGATCACTAAAACTAACTTTCATCAATTACCTTGGGAAATGAATTTTTCTAAAGGCCATCGACCAATCTAAATTATAAAAAAAACAAACTAAGATTAAACTCGATCCAAACTAATTATATACCATTAATAGGAAGATTAATTTTTAATAAATAGGAATATACTATTTGATAGTATCATTTTGAAACTTGGATCTATTTCCCCCATGCTTGCAAGAACATGATTTGACCTATAGGGAAATGTGGTTATTATATATTGGGCAGTGGCTTGTATGGTAATAGGAGACAAGTATGTTGTAGTTTATTTTTTTATTTTATTTTATTTTATTACATCCACCATTTAGGCCTTTTACTACTTTCTATAGATTGAGGGTAGTTATATTCTACAAAGGGGGCCAAAAGGGCACTGGAGGTGGCTATGTAGTTTTATTTATAGGGAAGGGAGATCAAGGTAGTGGAGGGATTAATTAGTGTGTTCCATTTTTTTCTACCTATATACTTTTTTACTTCTGTTTATTTTCTTTTCCTTCAGTGTGGACATCCGATATATGGATGGTTCATGCCGAAATTTTATTTATTTTCTGCTGCCATTTTAATTAATTGTTTTTGGGAAAAATTGTTCCCAAGTGGTGATTCCTTGATTCTCGGACACTTGTGTCAGCCCATGGGTGTATCCCATCCCCCTTAATCCATATTATTAATTCCATTATTAGATTATAACAAGGTAATTACTATGTATGAACCATGGAAGGGCCTAGGAAACATGGAATAATTGGGTAGGGATTGGGAACATCTTCACAATTCAACACCTCTATTAGCCCGATTCACATATAATATCTAAGAAATAATACAAAAGAAACAATCCTAGGATCATAGAATCATGACCTAAATCTACTTAATTTCTATTCTCCTATTTTATATCCAATGATTCATATTCTATGTATTCCCAGTCAGGAGGCATCAACTATAACTTTTCTTAAGAATACTTCCCTTGAAAAATCTTTTCACAGTTCTTTATTTTGAACTTATATACTATACATGTATAATAAAATTGATTATAACTATCCTAAAAATACTCAAATGTTCCTAACTCCAAACTCTATATTGAAAAATTGAAAAAATTTGTCACATCCTATAATTCATGTAATAAAACTCACTATGTTCATATTTAATATGCTAAGTGCTAAGTGTTGAGGTATCCACTAAAATTATGGGAAAAATTTCATCTATACATAACCTTTAACATATTATCATTCAATATTCTCTACTATAATATAAATTAATAATCAACCATTAAATAAATAATATTCATATACAAAAATAGATCAATAATGTTGCTACTAAAATTAATTTTTTATTAATTAGGATAAAACACTTTTAGTTATTTAGTATGAACCATCGCAAATATAAAGAACAACTGGGAAGATGAATATACATGAAACATGATCCATAAAATCATCAAACTAGGAAAAAATAATTTTCCATCACTGAAAATTATACTTTGAAGATGCACTCGATAACTCAGTATTGGTAAGAAAAAGATTGGGAGGACCCTTGAAAATGTTAAATAGCATTAGGTACACTGATGATGGGAGGAATATTGAAGGATGGAATAATGTTTTTAAGAAATTTATTAGCAGGTACCCCCAACTTTTGACTGATTATGGGGTACACTATGGATCCCCTCCCAAGATTTTCCCTTGAGAGAGAATCATAATAAACACAACCTCACCACATCTCTTATTACATTCCTAAAATGGAAGGTGTCATAAAATTATAAGAAAATATCAATGTGAGAATAAGGTTTTGGATGAGGTATCCTAGTGAATTAGATGGAATGAGTAATATTTTTTATCATTATAATCTTCATATCTAATTGTTGAGAAACAACCAGAGGGATGAGGATACACAAATTGACCCCCCACATTTGAGCATCATCTGTAGTTGATGAGATCTTTCATATTTGGGATCCTTAATTGGAGATATTGGTCTTCTTATTTTCTTAATAATTGTTCATTTATTATCCTAGTTATCTTCCATCCATGATGTCCTCTTCTTGTATGTTATTATTTAGTCTTCCTAGACTCCTTTCAATCTCATGATAAAAAGTGTTTTCCACTTCATTTTCCCCCCTTTTGAATATGTGTGTACTAAAGTGGATTATCAAACTAAAACCAAGTAATAATGAGTGTAAAAAAGTAGAAAAGCCAAAAATATAAATAGAAAATTCCTAAAAATCATAAATATTTCATGTCGCAACTCCCTATCAATGACACAAATTTTTACATGTCTAAAAGAAATTTTTAAATCTCTCAAAGAAACCAAAGTAAAAAATTTATAAAATCAAAGAAAACCTAACTAATTTAAAATTTTTTAGTGTAATTCAAGTTTGATTCACTAGGAATGATATATAAATGACTTAAATTGTTTAGAAAAACATAAATAAAACAAAATATTTAAATGGTTTGGTTTTAAGAAAAATGAGATGAGTATACTATGATTTTGTAGGTTTAGGTTTATCCAATTAGTGAGGGATAGTGTTGTGATTTTAATTTAAATGATGTAATTACCAAACTATGGTGAGACTCCTCTCATAATGATCACCCTATATTTTATGAACCCTATTTTTCCTTATTAGTTCATAATATAGTTTATATATAATATTTTAGAACCATGTTTAAACATTGATACCCCAAACTAATTTAATTTTTGTGATATAAGGGTAGATAGTTGATACACATAGTAGGAAAATCCTTAGCTCTCAATAATGGTAAAAATGAGAGAGAAGCGTAATAATTAAGATGAAAGGATAATATGCAACAACCCATTTAAATTTAAATCCAACACAGTTACCTACACTAAACGCAATTACCTTAAATTATATAGCTTGGTACAAGATGGATTTACCCCATAATTCTAATCAGTTGGGGATATGAAAATAAACATGACTTAAAGATGCATCAATACGACATCAACAGATCTTCTTTTCTTTGGATCTACTCTTCATGTATTTATTTGGGGGTGAGGTCCCAACCCCCTACAACAACTTCAAAATTTTATTTGTAGGTGATATCCCCTCAAGTGAGTTCTATTGAATTTCAAATGTTTAATATTTTTAGTATCCTTACTATATTTTTATTAATTTGAAAAAATTAATACCTCCATGGAGGTTCTCCTTAGATAATTGAGAATTGGTTAAATCTTATTTGTTTTTTATTAACTTATAACTTTCTATGTGTTGGAAATTCCCATGCACATGTTTCTCCCTCAAATTTCTCAAGGCATGCATGTTTTTTATAAATATATTGAAGATATTGGTCATTTGATTTTTGAAAATAAATAATACCTATGGTATGGATAAGACTCTATAATGAAACTACCATTATTCTGATAACTTTCATGTTTACAGGTGGTTTCATGTTTATAGGTTCTGGATGGAAGTGGTTATTGTTTTCTAGGGAGAAGAGGATATACCAACGGTTTATAGAACTGTTAGTATAAAATTGGGGATAAGAGTGTATACCAATGATTTTGTATACCATTGGTATGCAGTGCATACCATGATTCTTGAACCATTGGTATACTTATATACCAATGGTTTCATTGAAACCATTACAATTGAGATAGCGATATGCAGGTATGCTGGATAGTATGTATACCATGATTCTTGAACTATTGATATATATATATATATATATATCCCAATTGTTTCATTGAAACCATTGGAATACAGTAAGTTGAGACAACCCTATTCCAACAATTTCTATAAAACCATTGGTATAGGGATTTTGTGACACCCAGTGTGCCAAAAGTTCCTAGAACTGTTGGGATAGCCTATCCCAACGGTTTCAGGGGCCATCCCAACGATTTCAAACTGTTGGGATAGGTAAAATTTTTAGTAGTGCATGGTCATTATAAAGAATATATTTAAAGAACGTTAACAATGGGATTCTAAGACATGATATCCCTCCAACATACTTCTGGATCCAACATGAGCTGAAGTAGGCATTGAGGTACATGTGTCTATAGGAACCTGGGCAGTTTATGTGGTTAAATAGATAATATTTATTAATGTGATAAACAGTTTATTTATACATTGTACTTATTTCTTTGTACAACTGTATACACTATTATTGGATTGATTTGTTTTAAACATCATTGGTTGTGGCCTACTGAGTTGTACTCACACCCTACTTGGGATGCCTTATCAGCACCCGAATAGACTTTATTGTTGGAGGACAGGTTAAGGGAAAATTTCCTATGTTATATGGACGAGTTAGGATAGAGCTTGGATGAGGGGAATTTGCATGGGTCGGGACCCGCTTGGGAGTCATCAATGTATTTAATTTCAGTTTGAATTTTAGACACTTGACACATACATTAGCATGGAATTTTTTCTACTTTAGCTAGATGTTGTATTTCCTACATTGATTACCTTGAGATATTGGTATTTTTTATGTTTATATAGAATTTTTCTATTGTTTATTATTTTTCTGCTGGTGTATTACTCTAATTAAAGAGGTTATAGTCTTCACATGATCGACTCATCAGACCCTTGTTTCTAGTTGGTAGCCTCTGGCATACGGTGAGACACATTTGAGGTCATGTGACCGAATCGCTTGAGGCATCGGTGTGTGGCACCCGAGTCGGGATGTTATAAAGTGATATCAGAGGCTAGTTTTCTTTTTATTATTATTTTGTTTTAAAATTTAGGGAAAGGTAGATAGGAGAGTAGGAAGAGTTAGGTTTTGGACATGAGCTCATGCATGGGAGTTAAAAACCCATATTTGGGTGAAAAACCCAAGTACCTAGGGTGGGATTGTTGTTATTTCTATTTTCTATTACTATTGATTATTATTTCACCTTGGGAGATTCACTTATTTGTTTTTGTGAAAATTGTTTTTGATATTTTTTTAGAAATTACTCATAGCCCATAATGGAACAAGAGTTGATTTTTCATGCATAATTGCAGTCACTTAGGATTACTTTGTGACATGAATCATTTTAGGCATGAATGGGAAGATGGGTTTTGTGTAATTTGTTGAACCTAAACTATTTGTTTCCTTGGTTGTGAAATTAAATTGAAAATTGGACCAAATATGAAATTGGAAGTTGAAAAAATGATGCAATAATGTGAATAATTGGGTTTCTAAATGAGAAAATTGACATGATAATGATAATACCATTAGATAACCAATACATAGGTGTAGGATGGTTAAGGTTAGTGTTAGTGCCTTGGTTTTAACCGCATGGGGAGGTTTGAGGAAATAGAATTGTTGGGAATTTTTATGATTATTCCTATTACATAAATGTGATAAAGTTGTGTTATGATTCCTAAGACGTGTATTTGTAATTGTAAATACATGCCTACATGATGATTCTTGTTAAGAGGAAGACATGAGGAGATAGTTGGTGATGATTTACTAGTAGTGGAACCTGCGGCACCTGTAGTGTTGGGTGAAGAAGTAAGAAACCAGTTCCAAGTGAACTTTGCTCGCTTTATGAAACTCATGGGAAGAGACCCAAGGAAGGTTGAGAAGATCATGTATGACCTAATGATGGAGTTTCAGTTGCAGTACCCTCTGAATTTCACTGGAGAGGGTGGACCTGAGAGAGATGAGTTCTGGGTTGAGTCCATCAAGATGATACTTTCCCATTTAGAGAATCATGCTAAGAGGATATTTAGGTTAGATGCTTATATGCTATGAGGATCAATGAAGTGCTGGTGGGACATTTAGGTACGGATTGGACGAACTGAATGTATGTTATGGAAGGACTTCTTGGAGAGGTTCTTGGAGCACTTATATCTAGAGATGCCAAGGTAGGATAGGGCATCAAAGTTCAGGCAACTGACTCAGGGGAGTATATCCATGATGCACTATGTTGGATGCTTTACAGACATGAAACACTTTTCTCCAACATTGGTAGGAGATGCGACAACTATGGTGAGACACTTTCAGGATGGAATTAAGTGTGAGATTAAGTCCCAAGTTAACCTATTTTATTTAAAGAAGTTTGCTGAGGTGGTGGATCAGGCTCTCATAGCTAAGGGGAACCTGAAGGAGGATTCCAGTACGGGAAAGATAGTTTGTCACACCCATTATTTCTAAATTATCTATTTTATTATTTTTGTTGGGTGTCGGGTAGTTCGGGTTGAATCCAGACTTAAAAAATGTTTAGTTCTTATTTAAAAACACATGTTTTGGCCTTGACAGTGTTCAACACATCACGTTTGAAGCTGCGTGACCTCACCTGAGTCACCGCGCGACCTTGCCCGACTCACCACACAACCCACTTGATTTTCAAGGCAGATAAATAAAATTAAATGAATTGTAAAATGAAAATAAAATAAAATGAGAAGTGTAATAAAATTTAAGGAACTATTTTAATTATAATAATATTGTTTGAGTATCTTATTATTATTATTGTTATTATTAAGAGTTTTAGGAATATAAAAAAAATTAATTACACTGTTATTGATATTGTAATAATTATTATTATCGTTAATATTAAATTAAGTTAATATCTTTTTGTTTTATTTTATTTGGATTAGAAATGTTCCGTCGAGGTGCGGGCTGAGTCCTAGTTGAATTTTGGTTTTTTGTCTGTAAATGAGTTTTTTTCAGAGCTTGACAGAATGAAACACACAGGCGAAGCATAATTGCGAAGCTGTGGGGCTTCGCCAGGGCTGTCGTGTAACCCACCCGATGTTCAACTGATTAAATAAAAGGAATTATTAATAAAGAAATAAAATTTAAAAGATGAATAAAATGAAAATAAAATAAAATAAGAAGTACGATAAAAATTTAATGGGTTGTTTTAATATTTTAGCATATTATTAATTATTATTGAGGATTATTATTTATATTAGTGACAATAATTAAGCTATTTTATTTATTAATATTATCCTTGTTTTAGTTATTATTATTATCATTTTTATTATAATTATTATTACTATTATTCTCTTTACTATTGATTGTTTTGTTTTTAGTTTTATTCCTCTATGGAGTTAGGGTTTTCCCCTCCCAATTTTTGAGCTGCTTCGTCACCCCCTTGAGCCCGCTTGACTGCCCCCAATCCTCCTCCTTCATGTTTCAACCGGAACCCTCCTAGCCAGCCGCTTTCATAGCCGACTTCCTCCTCAACTCGCGCCTCCCTCCATGGCCAGCCCATGACGCTGCACCCCTACTCCACGCCTGACCTGGATTACACTATAGCTCCCCAGCCAGCCCCATCGCAGTGTCTCCCTCACGCCGTCACGCCCCCTACTACCGCCTCCTGGCCCCATCGTGCCACTGACCTGCTCTCCCTCTCGGCCAGCTCGATTCGCCACCCCCTTCTACCCCTGACCGATCTCCATCTCGTGAATCCCAGCCAGCACCCTCCCCCCTGCTCGTGGCCTCCATCTGGTTTTCCTCTGGCGCATGTGACGTCTTCATAGACACCCTCTTCCAGTTGATTCATCTTCTTATTATTTAATTCTCTTTAGTTCTTATTTGTTCAGTGGGTGGTGTACTTGTTCTAGGGTTCTGATTTAAATTTTATGGTTCAAATGCTTGAATTAGGTTCATTTTGAATTCATTGTGGTGCTTTTGGTGTGTATTTGGAGTCACGCACTGAATTTTCAGAGTTTTCCTACACCGAGGTAGGTGTTTCCCTGCCTTAGCGTCATTATATTAATTTAATACGTTTGTTTAAATTTATTAATATATTCTTTGGTTTTATTATGTGATGTGTTTGGTGTGTTCGAAATGGTTTGTGTTTAAATGTTGAAATTAGATTTATAATATAAAGATTGGTTATGATTTGGTGTGTTCTTCGATGCAATGTTTTTTTTAAAATGGGGTTTAGGAGTTGTTTGGGTGGTGTGAAATGTACTCGGAAATATTTTTGACATGCACATGTGATATTGGGTCTACCTTTCATACGAGTCTTATTGTGAGAGTTCTTGTAAACATGAAATTAATTATTTTAGGTGTGAAAAATATGATTTGGTAATAGTTTAATATGTAACTGAGTTAGAAATGTATTTTACTTGAAAATAATTGGTTTTGTGTCATGTGTATCATATTGTAGTGTTTCTTGAAAAGGGTTTCAGGTCCTATCTTAAAAGTATGAAATATTTTCTAAAGCACTTATGCTGCGATTGTATAAGAAAAAAATGATTTAAAAGAAAAATTATTTATTTTGGCATGTTGAACTTATTGCACACCTTTTTATTTAAATTTCAAATAGTTGGATTAGCGGAAAACAGGTTTTGGACTAGTATGCTAGATGTTACGGAAGTGGTTCGTCCCAGTTTCATCTGACAAGATTGATGTTAAAACTCTAACTAAACTTTTTTTTTGTGATGATTGGAGACCACTAGGTTATGGTTGTGTTTCCCTACTAGTGGATCGTGTATGAGATCATTGATTATTGTGGTCCATATTCCACGTTTACACCGAGGTATGATGTCTCTAGCGCACCACGCATACTAGGTACCTTAGGGGATTTACCCACAGTTATTTACTATTCATGATGTGGTGCTTTCTGTCGGCATACAGAGGACCACTTGAGTATGTGTATATTCTTTAAAAAATTTCTCTTCCCTTTTAAAGTAGTATTTGTGAAATGGTTTTTCTTCCAGTGATCTTTTATTTTTTTACTTTCAGCCTTTAAATGTTTTTCTTAAAAGCATTTTAAAAGTATGGTTTTAAATAAGAATGTTAAATTATATTTTTGATGTTGTGGCATTTTAAAAGTATGGTTTTAAATAAGCATGTTAAATTATATTTTTGATGTTGTGGCATGAAATCTTTTTATTTGGTGAAGTCCTACTGGGCTCTTAGATCACACCCTAAATACACCTTTGGGTGTATGTAGACCTTGTTTCTTATGTATTCTAGGTTGGGAAATCGTGATCAGAGATGGTGGTTTAGGTTATTGATGGTCTTCTCATGCAGGTTGGTGTTTGTAGCTTGTGGATGTCGAACCTCTCTTGTTGCATGGAGGTTTGAGTTAGAGTTTTAGTTTCTTTTGTTGTTGCTACTTTTTTTGGATTTTGGTTCAAGTTATAAAACTTTAAATTTGTTTTTTATTTAAGGTAAAATTTGGTTGTACATTTTTAGTTTGAGTTTTTTTATATTTTCAGTTGTTTTGTGTTTACTATTTCGGGTAAACCATTCCCATGTGTTAGTTTTGATACTCGGGAACTTGTGCCAACGTGTGGGGATTGGGAATTCCCTTCGGGTCATGTCGTAGACCGGGTCGGGTGCCGGGTCGGATGGTGACCCCACCTGGTTCGTGACTTAGGTTCTACTGGATGATCATGATGTATGTATTCCAAGAGTAGGAAGTGTCATTATGATAACCTTATCCAAAATAGTGGAAAATAGTGTGGTCAAGGGGAAAATTCTATTACATAGGACCTTTCTCTTGTGATTTTCCACCAGTGCGGTAGGCCAGGACACTATCATCAATACTATCCCTAACCACCAGTGGAGTGTTGAACTTGTGATAATATGGGACATGTATATAAATTTTTCAAGACACAACGAATGAAGGTCAACGATGGAGGATCTAGATAAAAACTAGGTGTGGGAAGGGGATCTTCTGTACCATAGCAACCTATAAGTTGGAGTTATACTATCCAAGGTGGTAAAGGTAGTAGATACGGTGATTCTAGGCAAGAGAACTCATATCTATAGAGTGGTGCAACTTAGGAGAGTTAGACTATATCACATGGAATAGGGGTATGATGACTACAAGTAGTGCAACATTCACTTGTGTATAGAAAGGCTGGACCATCAGTAGTGAGAGGTACTATTATTATATAGTTTACATTATCCAATGCCTTATTTAATACTAGTTCCTCTCATTCTTTTATATCTAAAAAATGTGTTAATGGTTTGAGCCTGGTGGTGGAGTTTTTGAGCAGGGTAATGACTATAGTTACACTATTGGGAGTATGGTCTATAGATATCTATCTATGGAATGGGTGTTCTCTTGAAGTTGGTGAGTATAATTTTCTATGGTATCTCTACATGATAGACATGCTAGTCTTTGACCTAATTCTGGGTATGGAATGTCTAGTCACATACCAAGACCATATTGATTGTTACCATAGGAGAGTGACCTTTACATCTTTTAAGGGTGACAATTATTTTCACTATGGAGAGTGGGATATCTAGGCAGGCCAACAGGGCCATTACTCAGAAACTGGGAGAGATCACAACCCAGGTTGCTAGTTTATTACTGGAAGATGTAGGTATAGAGAATGATATCCTTCCACCCAGAGTGGAATTATTTTAAGATGTGTTTCCTAAATAATTCTTAGGGTTTCCACCATAGAGAGACGTGAAATTCACTATAGATATTATGTTGGGAGTTGAGCCAGTTTCTATTCCACCATACAAAATTGAACCAACAGAGCTACAAGAACTCAAGACTCAGATAGAGGAGTTAGAGGATAAAATATTCATATGTATGAGTAGATCCTTTAGGGTTCACCAGTGTTGTTTTCTAAGAAGGTTTACAAGACCCTAAGATTGTGCATTTATTACCAGAAGTTGAACTAGATCATTATGCAGAACCAGTTCCTCTTCAATGTATCAAAAATATATTTGACTAGTTGAGTGGAGTTTGTGTGTTCTCGAAGATTGAATTGAGTTTAGGGTATCATCAAAATAGAGTTCAGGTATATGATATATTGAGGACTGCATTCAAAAGTAGGTATGACCTATATGAATTCATTGTAATTCCATTTGGGTTGAAGAACACACCAATAGTGTTTATGGACTTGATTAATAGAATCTTCAACCCAAACTTGGATCAGTTTGTTGTTGTATTCGTGGATGAAATCTTGGTGAACTCCAAGACTCATGAACATCATTCCCAACAACTTAAAATCATCCTGAGTACACTAAGAGAGCATCAACTATATTCCATGCTATCTAAGTGTTAGTTTTTTATTGAACATGTACACTTCATGGGACACATCATATCAGAGGAAGGAATGTCAGTGGACCCAGAAAAATTGTAGGCAGTGGTTTCTTGGGATCATCCCGAGAACATATTCAATATCTGTATCTTTTTGGGGTTATATGGATATTATTGTAGATTTATCTAAGACTTTTTCTGGTTGGAAGCACCACTTTTGGGGTTGAACAAAAATAAAAAAAGTTTGATTGGTCAAAAGAATGTAAGAAGGCCTTCCAGGAGTTGAAGAAGCACTTGACATCAACACCGATCTTCATCCTACTTGAGCCAGGTGAGGAGTATTGAAAGTGCAGCCGATTGTCTCCTATCGACCGTTCAAGGTTCCGGTGCTCTGCTAATGTGTATAGCAGCACTCGGGTCGAATCCTCGGCGATGACACTTTGTAATAGTCATTTGTTTTTAGTTGATTGTATTTTGATTAGGGGGGTTTGTTTGTAGAGATTAATTGAAATGATTTATGGATGATGTTTGATTTACCAAATTGATAAAGATTGGGGTGAGTTCATTATTGGGGAGTTAATCATGTGATATCCTTGAGCCTTACTTTGTATTGCATTAAATTAACGCCCATGTCATAAGTTGACGTTGATTGGAATTCCTAAGTGCGAAGGATTTAGTCCAAGCCTTAACTTAACTTAGGGTTCTAATATCAATCAAAACTTATTTATGGTAGTGTATTTATGGTTCCAATAATCCATGGAAACCACTCGTTAAACAAAACATATCATTAATCCATGACATATTAAGTTTAACATACACAATATTAATTTAAAGAATACTCATCGAGCAAAACTCTCAGTCACTTAACATCCCCGAATTATAACTCACCCCAATGATAAATTTACTCAGCCATTTGGATGTTTAATATTCTGGTTAAAATAATTATGATGATAAATTAAGAATAGAATAAAAAGAAAGGGATTAGAAAAGAGTGGTACGTTGACACACACACACGAACGATGATGATAATTAAAAACGGATTTTCGACTGAATGAGGAAGAAAAATAAGGGAAGGGGATTCAACTGAATTTAAACTATTTTAAGAACATAAATATTAAACTACAAAAGGTGGATGATAATAAGAGATATTGAAGATGTAACTTTCATTAAAACAGAATTACAAAGAAACAGAATTACAAGATTACAAAAATGAAGAACACAAAAGTAAGTGAAAAAAAAGAGAGGAGGAAAGGTATCTCAAGTGAAAACTTGAGTATGGAAGGTCCCCCCAAGCCTTTGGAAAAGATTTGGTCGTTCCAATATGATCTCCTCTCTTCTGAAATGCCAACCCCTCTCAAGGAGAGAAGGGGAGAGTATTTATAGCCCAAGGAGTGGTCTGTTTGCATTCCTAATCTGTCCCTCCACTTGCATCGCCAATTTGGCTATACAGACATCCGAATCTCCTAATATATACTTCTTCAAAGTTGTATATAATAAAGTTTTCCGACTACTGTAAAAATATGGAGGCATTTGGAAAAGTGGAGCCAAAGTTATGGCGGTTTTATTAAACAAAGGTAAACTGCCCATTTCTATGCATGATTTTTCGATGGCCAAAATGTGAATGGATTTTTGAACAGGAACATGCCTTCAAATCCGAATGACTTCTTCAAAAAAGTCGTCCAACTATATCTCCTATTTCCCACTGAAAAATATCATCTCGATGTGATGCTTACATCATGAGATATGTCATGAATAGTATACTGATTTTAATTCTCGGACAGAATGGTGGGATGGACTTCAAAGCTTCATTTGGGTCCCTTGTACTTGGATTTGGGCCATGAAATTTTTATCCAAGATGACATGTATTGTCCCAAGAATTATGGTGGAGATGTAATGTTTTTGGACTTCTGTATTGAGCCCAGTAAATCAATCTTCAAGGCTGGTCTAGTTTGTTCACAGATTCTTTGGTCTTGTTTGTGAGGACCATATGACCCTTCAAATGGAAGAATTGGATCATGGTTCCTTCTAATGAAATGTTGTATATTGAAAGGAGAATCCTAAAAAACAAAAACCACACAATTTGGATCAGTATAGCGACAGTTATAATTAAAACATTAAACTGACTCAATTGGACTACTTCTAAAAATGCTCAAATATTATACTTAATATTAAAACATTAATATTTCACACAAATTATGCACATTTCATATAAAATAAGTAAAAGGGGAATATAATAAGTCATGAAATTATTAATAACATCAACTCCCCCACACTTATATTTGCGCATGTCCTCATGTGCAACAAATATAAAAACATGACAAAATCATTTTCACTCACCAACAAATATTAAAATTTTGTTTTCTCCAATCAGGGGAGGTTTAGACTATTTCACTCATCCATATTGAATTCCATCACAAATTTAGTTCACAATAATGCATCAGAAACAATTCATTTTTTCATGTTCAAGGTTTTAATTGGAAAATGTAGGCACTCATAACTTACTCCTCTCAAGATGATAAAAATGTATTTTAGGAGGTTCACTCATTCACCAACAAAAAGTGAAAATCAAGAGTTTGTAAGAGCTCTCAGCTTACATTCCCAAATCTAATGTGTACAAGAATCAAGAGGTCTTTTAAGGGGTTTTTCAGTGGCCATGGGACGGTAGGTATATAATGTCCAAAGGAAAAGAGGGGTTAAAAACACCAACATGGAAAAATCAATGCACATTTTTTTTGAAATTTGATTTGAAAGGAAATAGAATCACATATTTACAAGGGCATGAATGTGAGATGAATGAAAAGTGAGGGAGATAGAAAATGGAATAGGGTGAGATGATGGAATATGTACAACATGGAAGACTTCCAATAATGACACAATACAAGATGATTCAAGTGTTCTTTTTTTTTCTTCTCTTTTTGCTCTTTTTTTTCGAAAGTTGTGCTTGAAACAAGTCTCACAGTCATCTCCCAACCCATGTTTGATCTTCTCATGGAACTAATTTTAGTAGTTATAACACGATCAAAGGTTGATGATGAATGAATTTTGACCCACCCAAGACACAACCCATTCCTTTTTTTTTCATTTTTTTTAATATAATTTTTTTTTTCATTTTTTTGAACACTTTTCAATGAATTTTGTACAAATGAAAATTACACATATACACCCCAAATCTCATAGAATTACAACCTCTCCCCCACACTTGAATGGATGCTTTCCCTCAAGCATATGATGACACATTGGAAATCAATGAAAGTACGCCCAAAAATGAAGTCCATTCCCCCCACACTTAAATTTCAAAAAATTGTACAATGAAAATCCATGAAGATATTGGGTGGGACAAGGTATTAGGCTTGTAATGTGGCTATCAAAAGAAAGGTTTTCATAGGCTCAAAGGGGCTTTCAAAAGTAGGATCAATGTAAGGGTAACGGGAGGCTATTTGGCTATTCTGATTCTCATGTGGCTTAGAAAATGCCTCTATCATATTAATGCACACAATATATGGAAATTCAGCTCGAAGGTCCACAAACTCAAGACTCAAAATCAGTGGTGAAGACACACAATGAAAAAGATGTCCATAGATGACCTTGGCATGAAGGATAATGTTATTCCTCACGGTAGGGGAAAATCATTTTCCAAATCAAAAATTGAGCATTCAAAATGTGTTGGTTTTGACACAAAATTCTTTATCCAAAGTCATGATGAAAATACAAAATTTTTGAGATGAAAATATGTCTGTTAACTCCCCAAAATGGTTGGAAAAAATTTCAAAACTTGATGGTGAGTAAGCATGACTCTTTTTTTTGTAATTTTTTAAGTAATTGTGTTTTTTGGTTTTTTTTAGTTTTTAAGGTTTTTTTAAAAATACAAACCCACACAAGAAAGATAAAAAGAAAGGTTTTGATGAATAAAGTGGTAAAAAAAATTAAAGAGAGAGGAAGAAGAAGAAAGAGGTAGAGAGAGGAAGAGATAGAGAGAGAGTTAAAGGGAAAGAGGTGCCCCTGGTTTGGATTTGGAGGGTCTCCATCCAGTGGTGGTTCTATTGAAGTGGATGGGGTTTCGATGGAAGTCGATGTGTTTCCAGGATTGTGAGACCTCTCATGGTGATGCTTTAACCGATGTCCGTTAACCGTGAATGTCCTTTTGGAAGAGGGGTCTTGGACTTGCACTGCACCAAATGGGTAAACGTTAGTAATAACAAAAGGACCTTCCCAACGAGAATTAAGCTTACCTGGGTGAAGTCGAAATCGAGAATTGAAGAGCATTACCTTTTCACCTTAATGAAATACCTTTCGAATAATGTGCTTGTCATGGAGTGAATTTGCCTTTTCTTTGTAGAGAATGGAGTTCTCATACGAATCGAGTCGAAGCTCCTCCAATTCAGTCAACATCAACAATCTTTCTTCACCATATTTTTCACAATCAAAATTACAAGTTTTGACAGCCCAAAATGACTTATGTTGGATTTCAACTGGTAAATGACAGGCTTTACCAAAAACTAGACTAAATGGAGACATCCCAATGGGTGTCTTATAGGCTGTTCGATAGGCCCAAAGTGCTTCACCAAGTCTATCGGGCCAGTCTTTTCTTATGGGCTTAACAATTCTTTCAAGCACTCTTTTCACTTCTCTGTTAGAAAGTTCAGACATTACATTTGCTTGAGGGTGATATGCAGTGGATGTTTTATGTACAACCCCATTCTTTTTCAAAAGTGACTCCATGGTTCTATTACAGAAATGAGTTCCTAAGTCACTTATCAAAGCACGTGGTGTTCCGAATTGATGGAAGATATGGGTTTTGAGGAACCCACTCACAGTTTGAGCATCATCTTTCCTAGTGGGTTTGGCCTCGACCCACCTAGAAACATAGTCAACAACAAGGAGAATGTAGGATAATCCATTGGAAGGGGGAAAAGGTCCCATGGAATCGATGCCACAAACATCAAAAAGCTCACAGAAGATTAATGGCTTTTGAGGCATTTCGTTTCTTTTGGAAATTATGCCAAACTTTTGGCAAGTGGGACATGATTGACAGAACTCGTGTGAGTCCTTGAAGAGTGAAGGCCAAAAGAATCCAGAATCTAGGACCTTTCGAGAAGTCCTTTGTGGTCCAAAGTGGCCACCTCCAGGCATTGAGTGGCAGAATTCCAAGATGGAGGATTGTTTAGTTTCATCAACACATCTCCTAATTACCATGTCAACCCCAGTTTTCCAAAGTTTATTATCTTCCCAAAAATAATGCTTTGAATCACTTTTCATATTTTCTTTTTTTTCTTTTGAAAAATATTCAGGGAAAACACTAGAAACCAAGTAATTGACAATTGGGGCATACCATGGTAACTTTGGAGTGAGAGATGAGAGGTGTTCAGTTGGAAATTCAGGATCAATTATTTTAGAATGAGAATAATTATAAATTCTACTCAGGTGGTCAGCCACAGGGTTTTATTTTCTAGGTTTATCTTTTATCACAAGGTCAAACTCTTGGAGCATTAAAATCCATCTTATTAGCCTTGGTTTGGAATCACTTTTCTTAAGTAAGAACTTTAATGCTGAGTGGTCTATGAAGATGATGATTTTGGCACCTAAGAGATAGGGCCGAAATTTATCCAAGGCAAAAACCACAGCTAAAAGTTCTTTTTCAGTCACAATGTAGTGTGATTGAGTTTCATCCAATGTTTTTGAGGCATAAAAGATGACATGAGGAATGTTTTCTCTTCTTTGACCAAGAACAGCCCCAATGGCCCTATCAGAAGCATCACACATCAATTCAAATGGTAAGGACCAATCTGGGGGTTGGATTATTGGAGCAGATGTGAGAGCAGATTTGAGTTCAATGAAGGATCTCTTTCAAGCCTCATCAAAATTGAATGTGACATCATTTTGAAGTAAACGAGTGAGTGGGAGGGAAATCTTGCTGATGTTCTGAATGAATCGCCGATAGAAACCGGCATGACCAAGGAAGGACCGAATGTCTCGAACTGATTTGGGTTCAGGAAGTGATTGGATCACCTCAATTTTGGCTGGATCAACTTGGATACCCTCTTGAGAAATTATGTGCCCTAGAACAATCCCATTTGAAACCATGAAGTGACATTTTTCAAAATTCAGCACAAGGTTGCACTTGACACACTTTTGAAGGACCAACGAGAGTGAATGTAAGCAAGATTCAAATGACTTGCCATAAATGGTAAAGTCATCCATGAAGACCTCCATGAAATTCTCAATGAATTCAGAAAAGATACTCATCATACACTGCTGGAATGTTGCAGGAGCATTACAAAGGCCAAAAGGCATTCTCCTATAGGCATAGGTTCCAAAGGGGCAAGTGAATGTGGTCTTTTCTTGGTCTTGAGGTGTGATTGGAATTTGGAAGTAGCCAGTGTAACCATGAAGAAAGCAATAGTGTAAATTTCCGGCCAATCTCTCAAGCATTTGGTCAAAGAAATAAAGTGGGTAGTGATCTTTTCGTGTTTCAGCATTCAATTTGTGATAATCGATGCACACACGCCATTTGTTTTTCACTCGAGTTGTGACCACTTCTCCATGTTCATTTGTGACAACTGTTATCCCGCCCTTCTTAGGAACGACTTGAATTGGAATAACCCATTCACTATCAGAAATTGGGTAGATAATACCAGCTTGAAGAAGCTTGGTAATCTCTTCCCTAACTACCTCAAGTATGAGTGGATTGAGTCTTCTTTGAGGTTTCCTAATTGGTTTGGATGATTCCTCTAGATGGATGTGATGCATGCAAAGGGCAGGGTTGATTCCTGAAATATCCTCTAGGGTCCAACCTAAGGAATTTTTGTTTTTCTCTAACACTTGAACAAGTCGGGACTCCTCAGTTTCAGAAAGTGAAGCAGAGATAATGACAGGGTAGGAGGGATCCTGGAAAAGGAATGCATACTTGAGGTGTGAAGGAAGTGGTTTTAGATCAGTTTCAGCCTTGATTTGAGAGCTAGACAAGCTAGGAGTAGGAGAAAGGATTCCAGATGGGTTTGGATCATTTTCCTCAACACTATCCAAGGTGGAGCAGTAGAGATCAGAGTTGATGTGGGATTCAAGAGAGTTTTCAAGTTCCTCTAGATTGATGGAGTCTATGAATGAGAGGTCCACATCAACTTCACCATTTATGACTTTGTTAATCATGGTGTAGATTTCACAAGATCCTTTATCATTAGAACATGAAGAACATGGTGGATTGGGGTTCGATTGAATCTTAGAAGTGTCCTCAAAAGCATGGATTGAGAATGCAGAGTGATCCTCAGATGGGTATCACATGGCTTGGAAAATGTTGAACTTGACCAGTTGGTCACCGAATTCCATGGATAAGATGCCTGAATGGACATCAATCTTGGTTCTCGCAGTCATGAGGAATGGTCTTCCTAGAATTAGGGGAGATCGAGAAGAGGTCGTCTCACCTTCCATGTCAAGGACATAGAAATCAGCTGGGAAGATAAGATCATTGACCCGAACAAGAACATCCTCAATTATCCCCTCAGGACTGGCAGTGCTTCGATTGGCTAATTGAATGACAACACCCGTTGGGTGCAAGGGACCTAGACCAAGGTTGGAGAAAATGGATTTGGGCATGAAATTTATTGAGGCTCCAAGGTCTATGAGTGCATCATCAAAGTTGGAACTCCCTATTTGACATGGAGCCATGAAGGTCCCTGGATCTTTGCACTTCATGGGAATGGACTGTTGGGTTGAAACATTTTCAATGTTCCTAAGTTTCCTCTTATGGGTGAACAATTCCTTAAGAAACTTGGCATACTTAGGGATTTTTTTGATGGCATCTAAGAGGGGGATGTTCACTTCAACACATCTAAACATGTCAAGCATTTCAGGATCAGGTTCAAAGTACTTCTTAGGCTTGGAGATGGCTTGAGGAAAAGGAATTGGGTTCCTTAGATGAATGGAAGGAGGTGAAGGAGTGGATTCAAGTTCCTTTTCCATCTTTTTGTTCTTTTCATTTTCTAGATCAACATCGAAAGGGGAGGTAGAGCAATCAGCATGGGGCATAGCAATTTTCTTTCCCGATCTAAGTGCAATTACACTTACATTACCCTTAGGGTTGGGTAATGGTTGAGATGGGAGTTGGGATGAATTGGATGGTTGTTGCTGGCTAAGGTGGGATGCAAGTTGACATATTTGGGTTTCAATGTTCTTGAGGCTAGAACGGGTGAAGGAAGCAAGATCCTCTAAAACACTTTCCCATGGTTGTTTAGAAGAAGAGGCTTGTCCCAAATTGGGTTGGCCTTGATTTTGGTTCTTGGGAAAGTGATTATATTGGGTGGGGAATTGGGGAGGCTCGTTAGGATAGTGGAATCTAGGAGGAGTATTGTTCCTTTGGGGTTGAGGAACAAAAGGATAAGGTTGATGGATGTTACCACCACTTTGACCATATTGGAACTGGTTTGGATTTTGATGAGGGAACTGAGGAGGATGAGAAATGTGATTACCATACCTTAGAGGTGGGTTAAAGGTAGAAGAGAAGGGCTCAGAGTGGGGTTGGTTGAAGTTTCTAACAAATTGACCTGATTTTTGAGGGTTGAAGTTTCGCTAAGCATATTCCGCATTGAGCTCCATTGGACTAGATGAATCAGATGGATCATCTTGAAGTTGTGGACATGTGTCAGTCGGATGAGATAGAGAGTTGCAGATTCCACAATTCTTGATAGGTCCAGGGAATAGTGACTGTGGAGAAGATGAGGTTGGGGCTTTGGTAGCCACCGCTAGTTGACGCACAAGACCTGTAAGTTCACTCATCCACTCAGTCATCTTGTTGGGCTCTATGGATTGATTCTCTTGGGCTTGTTTAACTTGAGCATGTGCTCGAGTATGGAATTGCTACGTGTTTGCAGCCATGTTACTTATGAGATCTCTTGCAGCTGCATGAGTTTTATCAACAAGAGCACCGCCACTTGCGGCATCTATGAGAGTTCTCTCCATAGCCAATAACCCCTCATAGAAGTATTGGATCAAGAGTTGGTCAGAGATTTGATGATGTGGGCAGGTTACAACAAGCTTTTTGAACCTCTCCCAGTACTCATGGAGTGATTCATTTGGGAATTGACGGATACCACTTATTTCTTTTCGGATAGAAGCTGTTCGGGAAGTGGGAAAGAACTTCTCAAGGAAAAGTCTCTTCATGTCAACCCATGAGTTTATGGAACCAGGTGGGAGGTAGTAGAGCCAAGACTTGGAAGAATCCGCTAGGGAAAAGGGTAAATCTCTAAGCTTGATTTTTTCTTCAGAAACCCCTTGAGGCTTCATGGTAGAGCATACTACTTGGAACTCTTTAAGGTGAAGATGTGGATCCTCATCGGCTAGCCCGTGAAAATGAGGGAGAAGATGAATCAAACCCGATTTGAGTTCGAAGTCAGCTTCAATGTTTGGATATTGAATACCAAGAGGTTGATAATTCATACCAGGGGCAGAAAGTTCTTTCAATGTTTGTTCCCTAGGATTGGCCATATCTAATTCAATTGGTAGGGAAATGATTGGTTCTTGGGTGATTTGGTTATCCCTAATGGTCCTCCTAAGTCGATGAAGAGTTCTATCAATTTCAGGGTCAAACAAATTCGAGGGATTGTTTGGGAGGCTACGGGGCATTCAGAGAGATTTAGAAAGGATGAGGAAGACGGGTTTTCCTTTGTATTTTTTCAGTTTATGATTTTTAAGAGGAAGACAGGTTTTTCTTTGTGTTTTTTTTTTCAATTTTTTTCAATTTTTTTTATTTTTTTGGGTTTTTTTTTACAATAACCAGAAACTAATGACTACTTAAAGCACCATCCCCGGCAACGGCGCCATTTGAAAGTGCGGCCGATTGTCGCCTATCGACCGTTCAAGGTTCCGGTGCTCTTCTAATGTGTATAGCAGCACTTGGGTCGAATCCTCAGTGATGACACTTTGTAATAGTCGTTTGTTTTTAGTTGATTGTATTTTGATTAGGGGGGTTTGTTTGCAGAGCTTAATTGAAATGATTTATGGATGATGTTTGATTTACCAAATTGATAAAGATTTGGGTGAGTTCATTATTGGGGAGTTAATCATGTGATATCCTTGAGCCTTACTTTGTATTGCATTAAATTAACGCCCATGTCATAAGTTGACGTTGATTGGAATTCCTAAGTGTGAAGGCTTTAATCCAAGCCTTAACTTAACTTAGGGTTCTAATCTCAATCAAAACTTATTTATGGTAGTGTATTTATGGTTCCAATAATCCATGGAAACCACTCGTTAAACTAAACATATCATTAATCCATGACATATTAAGTTTAACATACACAATATTATTTTAAAGAATACTCATCGAGAAAAACTCTCAATCACTTAACATCCTCGAATTATAACTCACCCCAATGAGAAATTTACTCAGACATTTGGATGTTTAATATTCTGGTTAAAATAATTATGATGATAAATTAAGAATAGAATAAAAAGAAAGGGATTAGAAAAGAGTGGTACGTTGACACACAAACACGAACGATGATGATAATTAAAAACGAATTTTCGATTGAATGAGGAAGCAAAAGAAGGGAAGGGGATTCAACTGAATTTAAACTATTTTAAGAACATAAATATTAAACTACAGAAGGTGGATGAGAATAAGAGATATTGAAGATGTAACTTTCATTAAAACAGAATTACAAAGAAACAGAATTACAAGATTACAAAAATGAAGAACACAAAAGTAAGTGAAAACAAAGAGAGGAGGAAAGGTATATCAAGTGAAAAATTGAGTATGGAAGGTCCTCCCAAGCCTTTGGAAAATCTTTGGTCGTGCCAATATGATCTCCTCTCTTCTGAAATGCCAACCCCTCTCAAGGAGAGAAGGGGAGAGTATTTATAGCCCAAGGGGTGGACTGTTTTCATTCCTAATCTGTCCCTCCACTTGCATCGCCAATTTGGCTATTCAGACAGCCGAATATCCTAATATCTCATTCTTCAAAGTTGTAGATAATAAATTATTCCGACTACTTTCAAAATATGTAGGCATTTGGACAAGTGGAGCCAAAGTTATGGCGGTTTTATTAAACAAAGGTAAACTGTCCATTTCTATCCATGCTTTTTCGATGGCCAAAATGTGAATAGATTTTTGAACAGGAAGATGCCTTCAAAGCCGAATGACTTCTTCCAAAAAGTCGGCCGCCTATATCTCCTATTTCCCACTGAAAAATCTCAGCTAGATGTGATTCTTACATCATGAGATATGTCATTATTAGTATACTGATTTTAATTCTCGGACAGAATGGTGGGCTGGACTTCAAAGCTTCATTTGGGCCCCTTGTACTTGGATTTGGGCCATGAAATTTTTATCCAAGATGACATGTAGTGTCACCCGAATTATGGTGGAGAGTTAATGTTTTTGGACTTCGGTATTGATCCCAGTAAATCAATCTTCAAGGCTGGTCCAGTTTGTTCACAGATTCTTTGGTCTTGTTTGTGAGGACCATATGACCCTTCAAATGGCAGAATTGGATCATGGTTCCTTCTAATTAAATGTTGTATATTTAAAGCAGAATCCTAAACAACAAGAACCACACAATTTGGATCAGTATAGTGACATTTATAATTAAAACATTAAACTGACTCAATTGGACTACTTCTAAAAATGCTCAAATATTATACTTAATATTTCACACAAATTATGCACATTTCGTATAAAATAAGTAAAAGAGGAATATAATAAGTCATGAAAATATTAATAACATCAAGTATATAGTGTATTATGTTGCTTCTGGGACTGGACTCGGAGCTGTGTTGATGCAAGGAGATAGAGTTATGGTGTATGGGTCTCGGTATTTGAGTCCATATGAATGGAACTACCCTAAACATGATCTTGAGTTGGAAACATTTGGATTATGGGGATGTGCGCTTGAGGTAATACGACCGACCGACTTGGGGTACCGGTGTGTGGCACTCGAGTCAGAATGTTACAAAGTGGTATCAATTGTAGTGCCCATTCGATGTTACAATGAGGATGTCAAGACATTCTAAGGGGGATGATTATGGAAATCCCACATTGAAGGAGGAGGAGTATGAAGCACCCCTTTATAAGGTGGTGTTGATACCTCTCCCATCACGAGGCCTTTTATTAGGGGATGCCTAAGGTATAGAGTTTGGGAAAAGAAAAATCATGCAGACTAGGCCTAAAGTGGATAATATAATGATCATGGGGTAGACTGGGCCATTAAAAATGGTATTAGATCTGCTATAAGGTGGAGAGATTGTAAGATCTTGAAATTTTCTGGAGCTGACTCGGTCTTGAATTCAGGTACTCTTTTGTCCTTATTTGAGTACTTTTTGTTTGGGTTATGACTTGGGGGTGTATTTGGGAGGAATTTTTAAAAAATGGAAGTTAATGGGGGGTTTTTACATGGTTGGAAAAATGTTTTCCCAAACTGTGCACCCTCTTAGGAGTAACTGTGTGCCCCTATTATAATTGTCGCATGGTTAGGGCACACAGTTGGTGAAAACTGTGCGCCCTTTCCCATCAAACCACACATGACCTTAAAAAGTCTCCCGATTTTAATTTTAAAATTCCTTGAACCCCTGTAACTCACTTATTTCAACCCCAATTCAACCCTGGGGTATATTTTATGAATTTGGAGCCCTCTAGATGAATTACAATCCCTCCCAACCACTGTTATTCTGGAATCAAATCCCGAATCGAAGGTCTTCTCCTCTCTTGGTTAGTGAATCCTCTCTCGGTTCTTCCCTCATTATTTCCCCATTATTTCCACTTTCTTTCAACAATGTAATCCACTATTATAAACATATATATATATATATATATATATATATTTGGTGATAATTAGATCTATGATTCTAGATATAGATCTACATTTCCAATATCTTAATTTCTTTAATCTTGATTTAGGTTTTTGAGATTCAGATCTCATTTTACGTCATTGTTCTGATCAAATTTTTGGGGATTTCTATTGGCTGATTATTCATCAAAGAATTGAGGTTGGTGGTCTAATATTTAATTCCCATAGTCGTGATTTTGATATGTGTATGAAAATTGAATAATTTCTAGCATTATTTAGCAATTGAAATTCCTAAATTAAGTTAATTAATGTGGCCAATTGATTAATTGAAGTATTGTTTAAATAAATGATTAATAAGATAATTAATTATGAAATTAAAGGGCTATATAATTAGATAATTAATTGGGGAATTAATTATGAGATTTAGGGGCTTCCTAATTAGATAATTAATTGGGGGATTAATTTTGATATTTAGGGATTTTTTATTTAGATAATTAATTGGGGGTTTAATTTTGAGATATTGATATTACTAGTTGAGATAATTAATTGGGGAATTAATTATGAGATTTAGGGGATGTCCAATTAGATAATTAATTAAGGGATTAATTATGAGATTTAGGGATTTTTGATTTAGATAATTAATTAGGGGATTAATTATGAGATATTGATATTACTAGTTGAGATAATTAATGGTGGAATTAATTATGTGATATTAAAATTATTCCTTGAGATAATTATTTGTGGCATTCATTATGAAGAATTGAGATTGTGAATAATATAATTAATTATGAAAATTAATTATGGGATTATGAGATTTGTGAATATTGATTAATTAGTTTCTAAATTAATTAATGGGTTTTATGACTTAATTAATTAGTGAATTAATTAAAGGTAAATATGTGATAAACTAATTGTCAAATTAGTAATGAAATACATGTTATTAATTAATTATTGAATTAATTAGTGTTATTAATATGATTAGTTAATTTTTGAATTAACTAATGGGATTTTTCTGTTTAACTAATTTTCAAATTAGTAATGGAATTTATGTGGATAATTAATTGTTGAATTAATTATGTGTTTATGAATGGTAACATGGTCATTCAAAGTATGAATTAAATAATGGGAACACAGTCATTCTAATGTGTGTTTATAAATAATAACATATCATTAAAGTATGAATTAGGGAATTAGAACATAATCATTCTAATGTGTTAAGTATGAATGGTAATGTGGGAATTCAAGTATGAATTAAAGAATGAGAACATGATCATTATAAAGTGTAAATTTAAAGAATAGTAACTATGGAATTATGAGACATGATATACCTCAGACATACTTCGGGCTCCAACATGAACTGAACCAGGTATTGTGGTATGGGTGTCTACGAGAACCCATGGAGTTTATGTGGTCAAATAGAGAATATGTAATAATGTGATGAAAATTTTATTTATGCATTATACTTATTTACTTATAAAACTGCATACACTATTATTGAATTAATTTTTTTTAGATACCGTGGGTGGTGTCCTATTGAGTTGTACTCACACCCTACTCGGGCTGGCTAATCATTACCCGAATAAACATAATTGTTACAGGACATGTTAAGGGAAAAGGCCCTGTGTTAGATGGCTGAGATGGGATGGATCTTGGATGAGGGAACTAGACATGGTTTGAGACCCACCTGGGAGTCGTCAATGTCTTTACTTTCAGTTTTCATTTTAGACACTTGACACATATTACATGTTTTCTTCTTTAGTTAGATATTGTATTTCCTACATTGATTACCATTATATATTGGTATTTTTTAGGGTTATATATGCTCATGCTATTTTTTATTATTTTTACAATGGTGTATTACTCTTACTAAAGAGGATATAGTCTACCCATGTTCGAATCATCAAACCCTCAATGCTAGTCATCAACCTCTGGCATATGGGGAGGCATACTTGAGGTCATGTGACTGACTGTCTCAAGGCACCAGTGTGTGATACCCTGGTTGGGAAGTTACATTATAGTCCTTCATTAACCGCTTATATATTTACTTTAGTTTGATGAATATTCATCCATATATTCTAATTATGGATTATCATATTCATCATCTAAATAATATGGTTAATAAAAATCTTAATATAAGAAAATCAACAATTACCTTATCCATAAATCATGATTTTTTCCAAGGAACCATGAATCAAAATGCAATGATATTCCTACTATCATAACTTTCTGAATAAATTTTAGAAGATGAATCTTCACTCACAAAATAGGTGTCCATAAATTATATAACTTTATTTCCTTTTTTATTTTAAGCATCATCTGGATTCTCCATCCCTCTTTTTCAATCACAAACATTTTGATCACATGTAGCCTTGTTTCTTACACTAATAATTGATAAAATATGAAGATTATTTCTTATCATTCCTTATCCTAGGATTCTAATGATTATATTTTATATCATTTCAATAATTATGCTATATTTGTTTTGTAATACCTGAGGTATTACTCTATTAGGTAAACACTACATCTCGAAAACTAATGCACACTATGCAATCTAAAGAGCCTTTCATCATGATAATTTTTAAAAGTAAAATTCCCCAATTTTAGAATTTATATTTATAAAAATTATTTCATATTGATATTTGTTATTTCAAAATTATCTTAGGGTAAATTTTTAGGTTTTTTTTGAAATATTTTTAGGTGGATAGTGAAAAATATAGTTTTTACTAAAATTATAAATTTATATAATCAAGGCCTAGAACTTTATAATACCTTTTAATTGATCAATTTTTTGATAATTAAAAAATTTATATTTTAAAAATACTATGTTGAGTTTATAAAACCTATGATTACATTTTAAAGACATAAGTAATAATTTGAAATAAAAGTGGTTTTCTCTATTTTATCTTAATTAATTAGTAATTTGGTAAAATTTGATTTAGGATTGATTTAAAATCCACATAACTTTTTTTATAATAAAAAAATTTATGTCATGAAAACCAAATTAATTTATAATTTTATCATACACATAAATTTTAATTTAAAAAATACACTTTTTCTAATAACACATTTTTATGCGTTACTTATGATAATATTAAAATTACATTTTTTTATCACTTTTAGAAATTGTATCTAATAAAATGATTTTATTATTCTCAATTATAATTTTCAAATAATTTAATAAGTAAAATTTTATTTGTTGGTACAAAATTAATTACCAAATTAAATATTAGTTATCATAGTAAAACAATTATTTTTCAAAGAATAATAGTTTTATAAATATTGTATATTTTTTAATGGATATATTTCAAAATTGAGACTCTAATATGATGTTTATAAATATATAAAAATAAATTAACAGTCTTTTAATTGATATTTAATGTTAAGTAAGATTAATAACACCTAAAAATTAAAACTTCATATTTTTACAAAAATGATTTTTCTAAATAATATATGTCTTAAATTAAAAGTAAATTTTCTCATATTTAGAAATTGAATTAGGATAAATGGATACCAAATTTAGATTTATCATTTCAAAATTTTGTAAAAAGTGTTATCTTATATTTTTAGTGATGAAATAATAACCATTATTAACATTTAATCAATATTTATAAGTGTTAAAATAAGTAATATAATGTACCTCAAACTTTACTAAATCAATTTCGTACTTTGAACTTCTTGAATACCTTTGTTAGGTTGTAAATTCATACCTATATGTTTCACCAATATTTCCTCACCTAACTCACCAAACTCACCAAACCCACTTAATCCCCATGTGATATGATTCTTTCCCCCACATAACTTTAATTTCTATGGAAAAGACACACTTTTTCACTTATAAAAGGATCTCACTCCCACACATTGTAACACCCCAAGCTTCCATGGTACGCTCCTATTTGAATAATAGAGCAGCGTGTGTTGTACGCAACCTTGAGTTCTAACACACCACGACCAATAAAAGTAGAAGTTATGAATAGTAATACCCACTTTTTGAAATTATATAAATTTTATATTTCAAAATGGACTTCATTTTTGGATTTGGAATATCGAAATTAGCCTATGTTGAATTTTTGGTATTTTTCTGAGAACTTCCAATTTTTGATGAATAGTGAAAAATACTTAAAAACAACTTTTTTAATCAACATAATTTATAGTGATAAATTATACAATTGAGTGGTTCTAAAGTGCAATTAGAATATATTTTTACCATTTTATCCAATGGTGGTCATTATAATTAATTTAACTTTGAAATTGGACATAAACAATTGTCAATCTTTTGATTGATATTTTTTCTTGAAAACACACTATTTGTTGTGACAACGAGAATTAATTATTAAATTAATTAATTAAACTTATATGTTTTTAATTTTTGTAAAATAGACATCATTTTTTAATTAGTAATATCAAATATATCTTAGGGTTAATTTTTGGTGTTGTTCTGAAAAACTTCGATTTTGGATGAATAGCGAAACCACTAAGTGGTAGTTAAAAAAACTGATTTTTCGTTTAAATGAAAATTTACCACCTCTGTGATTTGAATTTCCAAAATCAGACATACATCATTTTCATTAGGAAGTTAAATGTGGATCAATGGGATTAAAATAATTTTTTTGTGAATAGTAACTTTTAAGTTCTATTAATCGCGATTAAAGGTAATTAGTGAAATTTAAGGTAAAAATGATATTATAAAAATATGAAAATATTTTGACACTTGTACTACCCTTATTTGATGAGTCATGGCCGACCAAGACAATCCATGGGTCAATTTGGGGACCCCATGGAGCCACTTGGGTAAGAAAATGACATTAATAACTTTTTATTTAAAGTAAAACTAAAATTGTCACAAACATGTGTTGTTTTACTAAAACAATTATTACTTGGGGTTATATAAGTTAACTTTTCGACTATAAATATTAATTGGAAATCTAAAAAGATTTCCTTCATCATTATAGTATTTATATAATTTTTAGAACTTAAATAAATTAAAATATTTATGACACCATGATGATGCAATGATTACCTCATTAATTAACGATTTAAATAAAATGAAAAGATAATGTAAAATCTAAGACTTAAACTTGTCAAAAACCTATTTTATGGGTATATTTAAAACCCTTATCACCTTATCCTCTAAATATATAATTGTGGGACCTTTGAAATCCGGGAAGTACTCCATAATAATGTAACATTTCATTACTTTCCAAGAGTGCCCCTCTTCTCCTCTTATAAAAGGCCCCCACCACTACCACCTTATTCACACATTCAAAGCCATTTGGATCGAAAAAACTCTGCCCAAATACTCTCTAAACTTACCTCTCTTAATCCTATAAGCCTCACTTTGGGCATAATTCTTCCCAAGGAAGCCTTTGGCAGAAATCAAAAAGAGTTACCCGATTTTAAGGTAATGTCTTCTCTTATGTTATTTTGTTTTATTTTGATTCTCCAACCCCTTAAACTCCTTTTATTACATTATTTTGTAACTAAAATAGTATCTTAAATATACTAGTATGTTGTTATGAGAAGGATTTGATTTACACTTACACACACCTTCGTCTAATGGTTAAAGAACATACTGTTTCTGTGGTTGGCGAATTTCTGCCTCATGAGATGATGATTGTTCAATCTTCTTTTAACACATCTCATGGTGGCAATTAAGATGTCACTATATTTATATATGATATATATTATGTTTTTTTCCTTAAGCTTCTGTATTTCTCATTTATGGCATACCTTTATGATTTCCATTATAGGTAAACACGATAATTTCATTTTAGGAAGTGCGGACTACCACCCCCTCAAAGTGATTTGAATTGTTAATGCCATATGTGGGATGTATAAAGGATGGAGTAAATGATATTATATATAATATTATACTGGAATTATAATATACCTTTATATCATTATGATTTCATTCCATTAAATACAAAATACAAATGAATGTAGCGTTCATGCGTACGTACGTCTTACCGTCTCCATGAACGGTGCATTTAATTTCTTACCCCTAAATGTTACGTAATATTATGAATGAATGTATATACTAGATATATATGATATATATGATATCTATATCATTCTTGATATAATGGATATTTTACCACATGAACAAATTGTAATTATAAGAAGTTTATTTTTGACTCAAGTACCAAAGATCAACAAAACGACCGTTATTAACTTAAATAATTACATAATGTTCATAACATGTTAATAAGTGATATAAAAGGAATAATGAACTTGAAAAAGGTTCTTAAGCAATTATAAATTAACTCTAGTTTCTTATTCAGGAGGTTAAAGAACGATCGAGTCAAGTCGGACACGAGGTAAGGGAACTTCTTAACCCAATTTCTATTCTTTGGGTTAATCTCCTACATTCAAATTATGTCATGATATTATTATGTCCAATAATATATTTGTACTTTATTTATGTTTACTTATATTGAATACACATAATAGATCTAATTTATTTAAAAAATGATCTTTGTAAGGGACTTCGTCTCAATCTCCTTTCATTGAGGCATATTTTGTTTTTTACAAAACTTTCTTTTATACGGTGTATAAACCCCTTTGACTTTTACGTTTATTCAAAAGGAAACTTTTTTATACGAAGCATTTTACTAAACGACAAAAGGGAATGTTTTTTTTGTCGTACGTATGCGGTGACAATGACTTCTTCACCGCCGTGGCCATTATTTGAGTTTCATCTTCCTCTACAAGCCATAGTTTTTTTAAATGAAATATAAATACCATGTTTTACGATTCTTTTATTTTGGTAGTGAAAATGGTTTTGAAAGTGTTTTTATTATATCAATGTGTTGTATTGATATCTTGTTATTGAAATGTGGAAATGTTATGTTTCCTTTATGCATGTTTTATGTGATACGATTTTGTTATGGTTTATTATATGTTTAAACCTTTTCATATAAGGAATACATTGGACTTAATAAGTGACAGGTGGAGCCCGCTATAGCTCCTCGATGCATCGGTAGGTCTCATGAGACAAAATAGTGTCTTGGAACGAGGCCTTGACAAAATCTTTTTTGCAGTCTTAGCACGAGGCCTTGGCTACGTGGTTATGATAGTCTGGAATTATGCATTCCATTATTATGAAAGTGGTTATTGATATTGCATGTGATTATTCGACTAGTAGAATATCCATGTGAATAATTAAATGGAATTATTTCATTTTATTTTGCCATATTATGCTGAAGTTCAAGATTAAAAATCTTTTGTTTCAGTTATACAATGGCTTAAATGTTTATGTTTATTTATGAAAGCTTCCGCTATATTGTTATCCTTACTGAGCATCTGAGCTCACCCCTTTCAATGTTTTAATTTTTCTAGGATGTGAAGAAGTATTTTATGAATGAACTGAAGGGATAATATGAGGGGATATGAAGATAGGATGTTGTTGTAGTTTTGTATTACTTTATGATATAATGTAAAACTTATGAATGTAT
This sequence comes from Viscum album, assembly GCA_963277665.1. Lineage (NCBI taxonomy): Eukaryota > Viridiplantae > Streptophyta > Magnoliopsida > Santalales > Viscaceae > Viscum > Viscum album. Next base: position 846,007,768 of record OY728120.1, on the reverse strand, counting down.
CTAGTGTTTCAAGGCTACTAAACTAATCGGTCTTTCGAGACTTGATCTTTGTGATCCTGCCAATGTTACGTAATAATGCACCGACTCTGGGTAACTGGGGTCGGGGCGTTATAGTTGGTATCAGAGGCAGTTTAGTACTAACCTTGGAAGCTAGATTTAGATAAACTCTGATTAGAACACATAGACCTAAGATAAAATTTGAGGATTAATATAGAAGAACTTCCTAGAATTTTGGTATTATAGAGATTTTGTGGGTTTTCCGAGCAATACATCCCTGTCTGGATACGAGCAAGTAGAGGCGGCTCTGGAATAGATGTACCTAGGGGTAAAACCCAAAAACACCACTTTGAGCTAGACTCGAACGGGAACTGGTGCATAACAACAGGCCTCGATACACTCTTGGTTACGACACTCCCGGGGGATCTTCTTAGGATAATTCTCATTTTCTTTAAAAACCACTATAAAGGGTTATGAGTATATACTTCCTCAAGGAAAACATTTTTGTGATTATGGATTATATCCATAAATAGTTCAATTTATGTTAAGTGTTTTGCAAGTTTGTAATTATGTATTTTGATTCATAAACTAATCTAGTTTATGTCATTGTTTAGAAATGGCACCTAGTGGGAGGAATGGAAACCGTATCAATGCACGCACTCTATGTAGGGATTTCCCTCCTGCTCAAGATAATTATAGTGGAGTTGGAGATACAACTGGTGCTGATCAACTTATCACCATACTGGGACAACTCACTCAGGTTATGAATAGTAACCTTACTCGTATGGGGCACCCTGATCCGCAACGTGGAGGATCAATGTTAGACCGCTTCATGAGGCAACAACCACCAATATGTAATGGGGGTACAAATCCATTAGTAGCTGAGCAATGGATAAACTCCTTAGAGAAAATATTCCACGCCTTGGGGAGTAGCGAAAGGGAGAAGGTTGTCATGGCAGTTTACTGCCTCACTGGAGATGCCGATCAATGGTGGTCTCTGATTCAAAACACAAAGGAATATGAATAAGTATCAAGTATGGAATAGAGGGAGTTTAAAGAAAATTTTCTTAGAAAAATACTTTCTACATGACCATCGAGCAGATATAGAAAGGCAATTTCTGAGTCTGAGGAAGAAGGAGGATGAGAATGTCGCAAAGTATGAGGCCAACTTTACAAGGTTAGCAAGACATGCTGCAGATTATATACATAACCCAAGAAGTAATATTGATCGTTTCTTTTATGGGTTAAAACCATTTTTCCGTTGAGCTTTAGTTTCACAATCTTTCTCAACATACAAAGATATAGTCTCGTGTGCTATCAAGACAGAAAAGGAATTCTCTAAGTCTTATGACAACAAAGTAAAGCAAGAGAAGAAGAGAATGGTGGAACAAGAGACAGATAAAGGGAAAAGGGAAAGAAGGATTTTACATTATGCGATAATTGTGGGAAGAATCACCCCGGTACTTGCCTAAAAGGAATGGGAGTTTGTTATAAGTGTGGAGAAAAAGGTCACCAGGCTTGTGATTGCAAGGGAAAGAAAGGGGTTATTAATGTTGAATGCTACAATTGTAGGGAAATGGGGCATTATACAAATGAATGTCCTAATCATTAGGGAAAATTACCTCAGAAAATGCCAAGGGATCAAGGACAATCTTATGCTGTTACTATAGTTGAAGTGGAATAATTAATGTATTGGTGCTTTTGGACTCAAGGATTATATTCTGGTTATAAGAATAATGTGATATATATAAGGATTGTACTGCAGTACTTGTTGTTTTCATTAAGGTTTTAATATGATGAAGGTAATCATATTTTTATATGTGACAATAAGATAAACTTTACTTTGGTTGAGGAATCTGATGATAAAATTGATTTTGGAATTTAGAGACCTTTTAGAGAAAGTCTGGATGGAGGTATTTTGGATAACTATAAAGGTTGGAATGGATTAAGTTGAACTTTGGATAGTGTTTTTTAAGGTTAAAAAATTTATGAAGATTATTTTTGGAATATTATAATACTATAGTTTTAGGAAAAGGACAACCTGTAGGTTGGGGGATAACCCGTCGCGTCGGACAAAGCTATATGAATCGAACCCACAACCATAGTGCGACAGGCCTTTATTACCTACCACTAGCCTATAGGAAGTCCCTGGTTATTACAAAAAAGTTTTCCTAATCTAAATGGTATGTGTTAATATTTGGAACCTTATACAATTATGATAAATAGAATATTTTTGAGTTCTATTACCTTTTGGAGTGAAAGATGGGTTTGTGGTAAAAATTTATTAAAGAATGAAAGTCTACATGACAAGTCAGTATATTTCCTTAAGTTCTTAGTAAATCTCCTAAATAAATTCCTCAACTTTATGAAAGGTAACTTAAAACAAAAAATGTTTTCGGTTAACTTTTCCAATTGGGGAATCAATGACTGTTTAACCAATCACAAGTTTGTGATTTTCTTGTAGTTAACTTTATCCTAATCCTTTTTTATACAACTCTCCATCAGACCTTGATGGTTTGTTTTTCCTCCATATCCAAATTTTCATAGAATCCTAGTACGGGCTATCTCGGGAGACCTTTTACTTCTCTTTCTTTCTTTTAATGTCATATTTTTATTAACCCTATTTCTGATGTGGGTTTTGCACAAAGGTATTTTTTATTTTCAACCTTTTATTTTCAAGGAAAAATTTTAAATTGTGAGGACGCAATTTATTGAAGGAGGGGAGAATGTAACACCCCATGCTTCCATGATACACTCCTCTTTGAATAATAGAGCAGCGTGTGTTGTACGCAACCTCGAGTTCTAACACACCGCAACCAATAAAAGTAGTAGTTATGAATAGTAATACTCACGTTTTGAAATTATATAAATTTTATATTTCAAAATGGACTTCATTTTTGGATTCGGAATATCTAAATTATCCTATGTTGAATTTTTGGTATTTTTCTGAGAACATCCAATTTTTGATGAATAGTGAAAAATACTTAAAAACAAATTTTTTAATAAAAATAATTTATAGTGATAAATTATACAATTGAGTGGTTCTAAAGTGTAATTAGAATATATTTTTACCATTTTATCCAATGGTGGTCATTAGAATTAATTTAACATTGAAATTGGACATAAACAATTGTCAATCTTTTGATTGATATTCTTTCTTAAAAACAAGCTATTTGTTGTGACAACGGGAATTAATTATTAAATTAATTAATTAAAATTATATGTTTTTAATGTTTTAAAATAGACATCATTTTTGAATTAGGAATATCAAATATAACCTAGGATTAATTTTTGGTGTTGTTCTGAAAAACATGGATTTTTGATGAATAGTGAAACCACTCAGTGGTAGTTAAAAAAACTGATTTTTCATTTAAATGAAATTTTACCACCTCTGTGATTTGAATTTCCAAAATACTACATACATCATTGTCATTAGGAAGTAAAATGTGGATCAATGGGATTAAAATAATTTTTGGTGAATAGTAACTTTTAAGTTCTATTAATCACAATTAAAGGTAATTAGTGAAATTTAAGGTAAAAATGATATTATAAAAATATGAAAATATCTTAAAAATTGTCCTAACCTTATTGGATGAGTCATGGCCGACCAATACAATCCATGGGTCAACTTTGGGACCCCATGGAGCCACTTGACTAAGAAAATGACATTAATAACGTTTTATTTAAAGTAAAAATAAAATTGTCACAAACATGTATTGTTTTACTAAAACAATTATTAAATGGGGTTATATAAGTTAACTTTTCAACTATAAATATTAATTTGAAATCTAAAATTATTTCCTACATCATGATATTTTTTATATATTTTTTAGATATTAAATAAATTAAAATATTTATGACACCATGATGATGCAGCGATTACCTCATTAATTAACGATGTAAATAAAATGAAAAGATAATGTAAAATCTAAGACTTACACTTGTAAAAAACCTATTGGATGGGTATATTTTGAACCCTTATCACCTTATACTCGAAATATATAATTGTGGGACCTTTGAAATCCGATAAGTACTTCATAATAATGTAACATTTCATTACTTTCCAAGAGTGCCCCTCTTCTCCTTTTATAAAAGGCCCCCCAACACTACTACCTTATTCACACCTTCAAAGCCATTTGGATCGGACAACCTCTGCCCAAATACTCTCTAAACTTCCCTCTCTTACTCCTAGAATCCTCACTTTGGGCATAATTCTTCCCAAGTAATCCTTTGGCTCAAATCAAAAAGAGTTACCCGATTTTAAGGTAATGTCTTCTCTTATGTTATTTTGTTTTATTTTGCTTATCCAACCCCTTAAACTCATTTTATTCCATTATTTTGTAACAACACCAGTATCTTCAATATAATAGGATGTTGTTATGATAAGTATTTGATTTGAAATTACACACACCTTCGTCTAATGGTTAAAGAACATACTATTTCTGTGGTTGGCGAATTTCTGCCTCACGAAACAATGATTGTTCAATATTCTTTTAACACCTCTCATGGTGGCCATTAAGATGTAACTATATTTATATATGATATATATTATGTTTATGTTTTCCTTATGCTTCTGTATTTCTCATTTATGGCATACCTTTATGATTTCCATTATGGGTAAACGCGATAATTTGATTTTAGGAAGTGCGGACTACCGCCCCCTCAAAGTGATTTGAATCATTAATTCCATATGTGGGATTTTTAAAGGATGGAGTAAATGATATTATATATGATATTATACTGAAATTATAATATACCTTTATATCATTATGATTTCATTCCATTAAATACAAAATATAAATGAAAGTAGTGTTCATGCGTACGTATGGCTTACCGTCTCCATGAACGGTGCATTTCATTTCTTACCTCTAAATGTTACGTAATATTATGAATGAATGTATATACTGGATATATATGATATATATGACATCTACATCATTCTGGATATAATGGATATCTTACCACATGAACAACTTGTAATTATAAGAAGTTTATTTTTGACTCAAGTACCAAAGATCGACAAAACGACTGTTTTTAACTTAAATAATTACATAATGTTCATAACATGGTAATAAGTGATATAAAAGGAATAATGAACTTGAAAAAGGTTCTTAAGAAAGTAGAAATTTACTCTAGTTTATTATTCAGGAGGTTAAAGAAAGATCGAGTCAAGTCAGACACGAGGTTAGGGAACTTCTTAACCCAATTTCTATTATTTGGGTTAATCTCCTACATTCAAATTATGTCATGATATTATTATGTCCAATATTGTATTTGTACTTTATTTATGTGTACTTATAGTGAATACACATAATAGATCTAATTTATTTAAAAAATGATCTCTGTAAGGGACTTCGTCTCAATATCCTTTCATTGAGGCATATTTTTTTTTTATACAAAACTTTCTTTTATATGGTGTATAAACCCCTTTGAATTTTACGTTTATTCAAAATGAATCTTTTTTATACGAAGCGTTTTACTAAAAGAAAAAAGGGAATTCTTTTTGTCGTACGTATGCGGCGACAATGACTTCTCCACCGCCGTGGGCATTATTTGAGTTTCGGCTTCCTCTACAAGCCATAGTTTTTTTTAAATGAAAAATAAACAGGTGGCACTCAGATTTAGGCATCACTAAGAATGTTCTCATCTTTTCCCCTAATATTATTATTAATATAAACTTCTCTTAATTACGAACCTAATGCAAATAGGACGTCCCAAATATCTTCCTCTTGGTGTTCTAGACCCCCTTCCTCTCCTCTTAGGTTCTCGAAGTTTAGATCAATTTGTGGCATCAATTGAGGTTACATCAATCCATCATATGCTTAATTATTCATATTTATTTATAATTGATCATATATCTAATCTATATTGGATAAATCTATGGATCATCACCTAGATATAATAGAGAATTCAAGTTTTAATGATAGATCAGTATTGGATCACACAATTTTGTGGCCTCTCTTCAATCAATCTTAGATATACCATTTATGGTGAACTTCCTTTGGTATGATTTTATGGTTTTCACATATTGTCATGAAATTTACCTATAATTTTAAATGTGACTCAATGATGATGGATTGGGTCTTATTATAATGAACATTGGTTTATTATCATGATTTGAGAGTCGTTCCTTGGTGGATCTTAGAATTCATCTTTAATGCATTAAATGTAGGAAGTACTTAGTATCTTTGGACTTTGTATGTTTTTTAAGAATGTTCAATTTTTGTATATTCCTAGAGTAGTGAAAATTACAAGATATGCATGTTTTATATTTTTTGGGTGGCCTTTGAGACCTTTCTTGATTATTTCTTGTTATTCCTTTCTATATCGTTATTACTTTTATAATATTTCATAGTTTGTGGATGTTTTGACATAATATTTCCTTGCTACATAAAAAATTATATGTTTTTTTACATAATCATTGGAATATATATTTAGCGTTTAGGTTGATAGGTGGACCTAATGGACTTATTCAACTCCTTAGTAGGGGAGCATGGATGACATGGCTAAATAGTGGTGGTTACACATTGGATAATTAGCGCTTGAGACTAGAATGAGTTAGAACTTTATAATTCAATACACCATTGGAAGAGTGTCCATGTATGTCAGTATGACCTTCCAATTGGGAATGTCCTTGCATATGACAGAGAGTATTGTTCTGGCATTCTAAGCAAGAGAACCATTGTAGACGAGCATATTACCATGAGTCATGGGTATAACTTATCCCTTAAAGGATGACAAAGTTACTTATCATAATCTAATTCATGTGAATGACTACATTTGACATATTTTTGGTAAGGCACCAAAGTAGGTATGGTAGGGTTTTATGGTAGCTTAGTTAGTGCACATTCACTCGGTACTTGATTGATTGTATTATTGTATACACATTTAATTTTCCATCATTTCATACACCTCTATATACATGTGAACTTATGTTAAGGATGTGTTGGTGGTGTTCTACTAGGTTATACTCACCCTACATGGTCATATTGGTGCATGTGAAAACTTCATGATTAGGGATCCAAAGAAGGGAAAGGGCCCTATGGTAGGTTTTTGGGGAGATTGGAGTTAGGATATAGACAAGATATTAGGACAATTTCTAGATGGTTATCGTTGTACTTTTGTTCTTATGGTTATTATTTCATGTTGTATCATTATACTTGTGACCTGCCACATTGAAGGTCTATTTAATTAGAATTGTATGACTTAAATTGACATTTTTTACAAAATTTATTTGTATTACCTTCCTATAGTTACATTTATTTGTATTATATTTATATTGATTATTATCCTATATTGGATATGGTTATTAAGGGTATAGTATCCCCTTGTCACTTTAGACACTCATCGCTAGTTGTTAACCTATTGTGTATGGGAAGGAGCACATGAGGTTATGTGTCACTTCAACTCAGACCTAGTGATGCAAGTTAAGGTGTTACAAAATGGTATCAAAGGCCTATGGTTTTCCTTTCTTTTCTTTTAGGGATATGGTAGAAAAGGGATAGGTTGTGTGGAACTCAGGTTGGGATGTTTCCATGTTCCTAGAAAGATCATGTGTAATGGACCTCCGAGTTACCATTTATGAGATTGCTATTATAGTTTTATGTGATTTGGGTATGTTCAGGAATAATGAGAAGGTATATAGGATCACATGTTATGAATATACTTATTATGTGATGCATAATAGTTTTTAAATTTAATTACTTATTCTGTGATAATTTTTGAGTGATATATCTATATTATCTACTATTTTGATATATCTATTAGCATTAGTTAGTTTAACATGAGCATGTTGTTATGTATTATATATATATATATATATTATTGTGACTAAAATGCAGGTATGGAGGACTATTATTGAGTATTGGGCAGAATTAGCAGGGTTATACCTTGTCCGTGGGTATCTTATAAGATAGGTTTTCTAATAGGAATCCATTATGTATGCCTTATAGCTAATTGATTTGTTCTCATAAGAAAGTTTTTATAGGATTTATAAAAATTCATTTGGAAGTTTAGAAAAATTCCACCTTGGAGACACTAGAACGATCCTACTAGGGAAGACTCACAAGTTCATCCATAGGTTATGTAGGAGGATGCACCTGAGCATGCCCCCACACCTACTCAAGTGGTTCAAGTGAAAAACCACCCCATATGAGAGTTTTATTGATAGTTCCTTATTAGGGTATAGGGGATCATATAATGATGGTTAATTATGCCTAAGATTTTTAGATCTATCATCCACCAGTATTATGGGGCACTGGTGGTCCTTAAGATACTATGGATTGGATTGATATCATTGAGGGAATCTTTGAACCTAGTGGAGACTCCTTGGAATATAAAGGTGAAGTAGGAAGCCTTTATGATATTGGGACCCACTAGGAGGTGGAAAGGAATCATGGGTTAGGAAGGCAGGTATGGTGGTCTTACTTGGGAGGCCTTCATTAGTTGTTCTTCAATGATTTATTTCCTGACATACTGAATCTAGACAATTCTCTAGAGTTTATGGAGATTTAGTAGGGGACAATGTCAATTTATTCTTACTCAGATCATTTTATAGAATTGATATGATTCGATCCAATCTGGGCTATTAATGAGGAATAAAAGTCTAGGAATTTTAAGATTGGCCTTCATCCAAAGATTAGATTCTAGGTTAGGGGATTCAACCTGAAGACATATGTTAAGATGATGTGCAAGGCCCTAGATTTTGATAAGGGGTTAGAGGAGGATAGCCATGTAGGTTTTATTACAGCTTACAATGCATAGATGACCAAAATTCCCAATACTATGACGAGTTCCTCTTTCAGTAGTAGGAAGAGGAAGGATGAGGAGGTATAACAGGGTAGTAGTGAAGTGGAGTAAAGTAGGTATCTTTCTACTCCCTATGTGGGAGGAGGTTCAACCAGGTGCTATAACTGTAGATGAAAAGGACATTTTAGTATATCATGTGTGGGGACACCTAATTAATTACATAATTGTGAAAATAGTGATCATATTTAGCTCTTTTGTCCTAATATTTCATGTACAGATTTGAAAAGCATGGGTCAGGGTGTAGGAAGGGGTCCTCAGCAGCAGACCCTGGCACCATATATATCAGTGAGTTAGGAGAATCATGCACTACAAAGGAAAGGTTGTTCTTCAGAGACAGTGAGGATTTATTCTATGGAAGATATTCCAAATACAAGTGTATAGGTATCTTCTATAGTTATATTTATGGTCTAAATCACCACTATGCTATCTTCTACTTTTTTTGATACCTGAGTTTCCCATTCTTTACTATTTTGCTCAAGTTGTTTTTGGCCTAGATTTACTGGTTAAGTTTTCTTCTTAGTTTCTATATCTTGACACACCTTTGGGTAATAAAATAAACCATATTTAGTGATGTACTAACTATCCCATAGTTTTTACTAACTACAAAGACCTGTGGGACTTCATGATCTTACAGATGACTAGTTTTGATGTGATATTCAAAAAGGATTGGTTGACCTGTTATTGATATCACATTGATTGTTACCAGAGACATGATATCTTTCACAATTCCTAGAGGAGAGATGTTCATTTTGACTAGTGAGTGGGATTTTAGAGCTGGAAGGATAGGACCAGACTCGAGTTAGGCTAGAGCGATCACGACAGAAGTAGCAAAACTTGGCTCTTATAGCAGAATCAGTAGTAACACCCTCTATCATTCCTCTAATGGTGGATTGTTATTATGATATCTTCCGAAATTAATTATTAGGTCTTCCTATGGATAATTATATTGAGTTTGAGATTGATCTTGTTCCTAGGGCACAATCGACACCGATTCTGGTTGTGCTGAGAGTTCATGTTTTTTTTGTTTTATTAGTTCACAATCCCTTCATTTGAAATTCATTTAATTTTTAATTCATCATTTTTTTTATTTTCATTTATTTAAACTCAATTTGGAAAAACATTTATATTTTCATAACATTAATTGATAAATGTTAATTGATTAATTTTTTTATCACACATCACATTTATTTTATTTTAAATTGTCTAAATATATTTTTTAAATATTTTATATCTTTTTAATATTATAATTTTAAAATAAATATTTTATATTATGATTATTTTATATATATATATATAGTTATATGTATATATATATTGGATCATATATAAAAAATATTTAGTATAAATATATTTATAAACTCTAGTTCATCTTCTCCATTTTAGACTTGGGTATCCTACACCGTTACATTGTTATTCTTCTTCTTCGATGTGCACCCCTACAACATGACACGACCTCCATTTTCATTTCCTTATCCATTAGAATCAACTCATTAACCATAGAGGAAATACCTCCACTAAAGTAAAAATATCCTGATACTATCCATCTCTATGTTTTGACCAAGTGTGTTGCTTTAGAAACTCCTTACGATCATCCAGTGAGCTTCTCAAACCGTACACGGAGAGGTAGTCTTTTCTTGTGTTCCTTTCTCAGAAAAAATTTATCTCTATGTTTAGGCTACACATAGAAGCTCAAAATTTTCTAGATTCGGCCTCTTAATCGATTCCATGATAGCATCGTGCATAGTGTGACACTAGTTTAGCAAAAATCCCCAGCACCGGTGAGTTCCTCCTTCACTAGAATAAGGAAGCATCTCACCCTCACAAGACACCAATGCACTTGAAAAAACTAATCTCCCACTTGGACACTTTAGTAAACTTATCATGGATGATTAATTTTACCACAAGAAAATATGCCTACTTACCATGAGGTGGTATTTCAAGTGACCATGAACCATTTTTTAAAGCTACCATGGAAAGGAAAAATTACTGTGTGTTTCTAGTTTCCAAGTTACAATGAGTTTCTACAAGTTACCATGAGAACCTATTGTTAGTATTTCCAAAGTGAGATTAATGTAATATTTCAACCAAGCATTAGGTTATAATACAAGTTACTACAAATGAGTGAAGGTACCATTTGTATTATTTCAAGTTATCACAAAAGGCACTCTCAATTTTTTGATGTTACCTAGAGGTTCTCTACAAGTTACTGTGAATCAGATGACAAACTACCATCAAGAATAAATGAACTTAACAGAAATCCAAGTAAGTTACCATATGAGGTAATTTTACAAGTGACAACATGGCTAATTTTTCCAAGTGACCGCATAAATATTTTTCAAAGTGACTGAATGAATAGTTTTTTAAAGTGAAAACATGACTATTTTTAAAAGTGACCACATGAATAGTTTCTCAAAGTGACCTTATGCATAATTTTAAAAGTGACCGTATGAGTATTTTAAGGTGACCACAAGACTAAAAACACCAAAAGTAATTGATTGCATGATATATTTTGTTCACATGATCAGTATACCGACCACATGATTTGATGACATGGTAAGTTAAGATACCATAAGACTAATGTCTTAGAGTCACTCTGCAAACATTCTCAATACATTACTTTATTTATTTTTGTAAAAAAATTTATATCTTCCAATATTATTTGTTTTAGTGATATTTTGATATTTTAATTAACGTCAAGTTTAATTAATCTATTTTAATTATTATATTACTTTGTAAAATAAATATATATTATAATGACTATTTTGTAAACTATTGAGTAAAAAAATATCATCTAAATAATTTTGGAAATAATAATTTTCGTATTATTTATTTTATAATCTATTTTTTATATTTTTTTGAATTATTAAATTACTATAAGTTAGTTGGAGATTTTTTAATTGTTTTAATTATTTATAATGATCTAATTTGTCATAATGATAATATTAAAAGTTTTTGCAATCCATTTTATATAGTAATAGAAAATTAAGATAACTCTCTAATTATGAGTGCAGTAATTCAAATTACAAGTAATGTATATAATTTTATGTTTAATATATTATAATGTGTTATCCAGTTATTATTCATCTAGATGATCCTTAATAACTTAAGAAGATCTTGGAATATTAATGATACGTGATTAGTTATTGGATTATGATCAAGGAATTTGATAAAATAAACTTGAAATATTTTATTCACATATGATGACATGCGATCATAGAGACAAAAAAATGAAACATTAATATGGGCATTATAGAGTATAGAATATCGAATAAAACTACTATTCCACTGGTGAAATCATAAAGGAATTCTTAATTTTGATCATCTACTACTAAAGTGATCAAATATCTTGAGTTTTATTGACATTCATCATCATCTACTCCATTATTTATCTTAATTCTTTTGGGTTCTAAATTTTTTTATCTTTATATCTTCCATTTGTGATTCTAGAGTTGGTTTAAGCATTTCCCATACAAAACTTATCTAACCAAGTTACTCATCCTATCCAAAAGGAAGGTTGGGTTATGAATCCTAGAAAAACTTATGTGGATCTTGAATCTTATAAAAGTCAGTTAGGGTTATACTCCCAGGTGAGAAAAAGGTACATATTCAACTGGGTTATCACTCCTTATCAAAAGTAAAGAATTAGTAAATAAAATTATTTCTTATTGAGTATAGAATATTGAAGATTATAATAGGATCATGATGATCCAAAATACTATAAAAATATGATATGTAATTTTTTTATTTTCCACAGTATAATTTACATAGTTTATCACTCTAAAAATTCTATTTCATTTAAAAATTTTAAATGGACTATTCACCCCTATAGTCAATCTTGTCATATCATTAAGACCTAACAATTAGTATCAGAGGGTGGTTCCTTTTAAAGAAGTTATTTATTACTGTTTCATTATCATTTTGAACTAACCATTCTCTGGGATGTAATAGTCTAAGGAAATATCCACTGTTAATTATGGAAATTCAAGAATTCAAGTTGTTGAATCCCATCAGACTTTCCCTTTTAAATGGAAGAAACTATGTATACCGAAAGGATAATATAGAGGTATTTATAAAAAATAAGGGTCTTGAATTTTGGGTTTTCATGTCAAAAACTTATAAACTGTCTAATGTGGATTTAAACACTCTAACAAGAAATGATTCTAAAAAATGTGTTATAAACTTCATATTTATTAATTACCTATATTTTTCATTAAGTATAAATATGTATAGACATATTTCTTCATGTAAAACTACATCTAACATCTAGAGGAATTAAAAATTCACTCATTAATTAATTGATAAGTTACAGAGAACCAAATTTGTAATTCAAAGAGATGAGATTCAAGAATTCATAATGAATGATCAAGATAGAATCAACGAGATTTACAATAGATTCAGTAAAATTGTAAAAAACATGGTTTTACTTGTGGAGAATATGAGGAACAAAGTTATTATTGAATTAATACTTAAATAACTACCTAAAAGGTGGTACTCAAAGAAGGTTATGATTGAAGAAAGTAAGGATTTCATTGAGTATTCAATGGATGAACTGATTAGATCGATTATTCAATATAAGATGGAGATTAAGAATGATAATCATGAATAACATGAAAAACATGAAAGGTATAACATTAAAATATAATATAACTATTTCTACTAATTCCTCTAATTTTGAGTTACATCAAAGTGAGAAAGATAAAATAATAAATTTTACTAAAGGAGTTTACAAGTACGTTTAAAGTTAGAGTGGTTTTCAGAATCATCCTAGAAGATATCATAAAAAGGATGATAGAAAGGTAAGTAACAAAGGTAATAATAGTAAATATATTTTTTAGTATTAATATTCTATGAGTGCAGAAAAAAGGACATTTCTAGTCAGAATGTCCAAAAGTAAAACAAGAAGTGAAAGACAAGCAATAAAAGGATTCAAAATGTGCATATCATGATGGATGGAGTTTCACAAAGGATATAGAGTTGAGAATTGATGATTCTGAGAGTGGAAAAGAACCATCCAATCTATGTTTGATAGAAATAACTATGAAATAGGTAAATAATGATTCTGACTAAAGTTCAAGTTATGAGTCTGATATTGAAAACAAAGTTAAATAATTAACTAAAAAAATGAAATGTTTCAAAATGATATATTGAGAATAGATGAAATATATAGATAATTTCTGATAGAATATAATAAAATTAAAGAAAAAAAATAAAAAACTAAAGTTTATTCTTTAAGAAATGTAGAGGAGAAAAGGGTTTTAGATTCATAATTGATAAATCTCAAATATGAGAATAAAATAATGAAATATTTCTTATAAAAAACCAGTGAAGATCAAGAAATAATGTTTAAGTTAGTTTTTGATGATTTATATAAAATTGAAAAGGAATGTAAAAAATCAAAAAAGAAAATAATAAAATAGGAAATATGTGATCATGTTCAAATATGAAAATTTATTATGACTTAGAAGTTATTTAAAAAGATAATGAAAATATTAAAGGGAAATTGCTGTATTAAAATAAAACTTATCTATTTTTGTTCAAGGAAAATAAAATTTTGATAAGATAATGGCTAAGAACAAACCCAATAAATATAAAACTTGATTTTGTTATAATAGTTATATTACAAGGATGTATAGAACTACTTTTATTTATAGAATAAAATGGAATACCTCAAATGTTACTTTATTAATATGTAATCTGAAAGGGAATTATGAAAATTAATTTTATTTAATATTTACTTAGTCACTAGGCCACAAAATTACTTTTATATCTAAGAATATATCTTCTAGATTACCATATAATGAATTTATTAAATCATTATGGGCACCTAAAAGTTTTATTACTTATCCAGTTGGACCCAAAATAGCTTGATTACTAAAACAATTATCAAATTAATCTATTTTATAGGAAACCTACCTAAAGTGTAATAAAGATACATGGTATATGACCATAATGAATATTCTCTGCCAGTTTATAAACTGGAATGCTAGCATGCATAATATCTAATATCTTTTATGATATTATTTGATTTTTTGAATTTTCAGCATGTACCATAACATCTATTTGATTTTTTTGTTAAGTTAACTCGATTTGGTTTATATAGTTTTAATTTTTTAGTTTCAAATATGATGATTATTTGTTTAAATTTCATATAAATAAAATTTTAATAACTATATTTATAAAACAATGAATTTTGGGTGAGTAACACCTTGTTTTTTAATTTAGTTAATATGCTAAAATATGAGTTTTAAATCAGTGTTTAAATAGTTAGTACATGAATAAATTCATGTTTAATTATTCTTTTTGAAATATTTTTGAATATATAATTTAAGTTTTAGGAAGGTACTCATGTTTTGGATGTTATATTCTAACAACTTGATTTTACATATTAGTTTTTGGAAGTTTATATTGTTAAATTAGTTAACCTCTACAGCTTTAGAAGTTTATTTCTTGTAGTGGTTCCTTGAAATATAATTTCATACACTCTATATTTAAGTAATATTTTATAACTTCTAAACATTTGTTACGCATTAATTTTTTTTTCCCTATTTTAAAAACAGAATGAATCTTTGAAAATTTAAATTCTAAAATGGTTCAAAATTTTCAATTATTTCTCAAATTGAATTGATTATGTTAAAGGTGAACTTATTATTTATTTCTTGAACTTAAGAGAAATTTCTTAGATTGAATCATTTATTTAAACCTGATCCAACTTGTTTACATTTTGTTTTATTCTATAAATTTATTTTGATATAATATACACATTGGTACCCCCTACACCATAATGATTAATATAAAGTGAGAAATGTTTTAATGCTAATAGAATTTAATATATTTTATTTAATTTCGATTGCAGTTTATCTTCTTTGATTAGATACTTTACATTATTATCTCTCGTGGGAGTTTGTTTTTTAACTATTAAAGAAAATTGATTTATCATATTTTTGGAAATAGTATGTTAGAAGAATAATGTTTTATTTGTTATCTCTTCATGGAAGATTTTTTGTTTTGTATTTTTATAAATCATATTAAATGACTGGATTTATTAAATGACTAAAAAAATAGTCTATAATTATTTATGATTAACCTAGTTTGAAATTGATTGGATCATATTTTATGTTTACTTTATACTTCTATTAAAATTTTGTATACATGTTATTTTTAAAATAATTTTATATATTCATTTTTTAGGGGGGGTAGTATGTTATTAAAATATTTTCTCAAAATTTTATTGTAAAATTTAGTATTTTTAACTATTTATTATTCATAAGGGAAAATGCTTTGAAGATTTCATAATATTTTTACCTTTTTATAAATTTAAAAAAGGGAGAGAAATTTTTATGTTTTTAAATGAAAATTTTTGTTTTAAAATTTAAAAAAAGGGGACATTTTTTATGCTGGAAGTTCTTGTTTTTATTGGTTTTTTTAAATTACATTAATTTTATTTGAAAATCATTTAATTTTTAATTCATCATTTTATTGTTTTTATTTATTTAAACTCAAATTTCTTAAACATTTATATTTTCATAATGTTAATTTATAAATGTTAATTGATTAATTTTTTTATCACACATTACATTTATTTTATTTCAAATTTTCTAAACATTTTTTTACATATTTTATATCTTGCTAGTATTATAACATTGAAATACACATTTTATATTATGACTATTTGTTTTACATATATATATGGATATATGTATATGTATATACATTAGCTCATTTATAAAAAATATTTATTATACATATATTTATACACTTTGGTTCATCTACTCCATTTTGGCCTTAGGTATCCTTCACTGTTACAATGTTATTCTTCTTCATCATGCCCCCTCCAGCATGACACCACCTCCATGTGAATTGTCTTCTTCACGAGTGGAAACTCATCGACCTTGGTGGTAGTACCTTCACTCAAAGAACAGTGTCCCGACACTTGTCATCTCCATGTTCCGACCGCAAATGCTAATTCTGAATTCCATGCAAGCAACTAGTGAGCTTCTAAGACCATGCATGAAGAGGTAGTTTGCCATTGAGTTTCTTTATCCATGAACCTTTATCTCCATATTGTGTCTATGCATATCAAATGGACGTTTTCCATCTTTAGACTCTTCTGTGAAGCCATAAACACACCTTTTATAGTGCGACACCAGTTTAGAGACAACACCCAACACCAGTGAGTTCCTCATTTATTAGAATTTGGTAACAACTCACCCTCGCATAACACCAGCACACTTGGAAAACCTCCTCTCTGGATTGGTCACTTTGGAAAACCTGACCTGGATGATTGAATTTACTATAAAAAAATATTCCAAATTACTGTAAAGTGGTATTTTAAGTGACCATGAAGCATTTTTTTAAAGCTACTATGGTAATGTCAACTTTCTGTGAGGTTTTGGTTTCCAAGTTACCATGAGTTTCTAAAAGTTACCGTAAGAACCTACCATAAGTGTATCCAAAGTGACCGTGAGGTAATATTTCAACCCACCGTGAGGTTCTATTTCAAGTTACCACAAATGAGTAAAGCTACTGTGAGTATTATTTCAAGTTACTTCAAAAGGAAGTCTCAACATTTTGAAGTTACCATGAGGTTGTCCACAAATTATTGTGACGAATATATCAACCTACCGTGAAACATAAATGAACTTACCATAAATCCAGGTAAGTTACCGCATGAGTTGTTTTTCAAATTGAATGCATGAATAATTTTTCAAAGTGACCGCATAACTATTTTTCAAAGTGACCGCATGAATAATTTTTCAAAGTGACCACATGACTATTTTTCGAAGTGTCTTCATGAGTATTTTTTCAAAGTGACTTTATGAATGATGTTTCAAAGTGACCACATGACTATTTTTAAAAGTGAATGCAAGAGTAATTTTTCAAAGTGATCGGATGAATAATTTTCAAAGTGACTGCATGAGGATTTCAAAGTGACCGAAAGAGCAATATACCGCATGAAAGTGACCACACAAAATCTTTTTTTCACATTATCAGTATATCAACTATCACGACCCGTCCTCGGGGCTCATTCCATGACTACCCCAAGCCCACCTTCCATAGGCCAGGGGCTAGCGACTAGCACTAAAGGCGTAAATCCCAATAAAAAGGGTAGGCATTGCCTTTATATAAGTAAACAACACAACAGAGTACAAGAGGAAGAAAACACTAAGTAAAGCAGTAAACAAGTGTGCTGAAAATACATAGGGGGCTAGAAATACAAGCCTAACAGAAAGGTACAGCTACAACTGAAAGTAAAGTACAACTGGAAGAAAAACAGCTGGAAGATGGAAGCAACTCCTGGATCGTCCTCCGGGTTCCTACTTGAAGGGTAGGTACAAATGTCCTCCTCAGCAATCCGTGTCAATCGGTCCGCTCTGTGTGCTGTCACGCCGAGTATCCACCTCTGGGTGCCGTCCAGTACTCGTACACTCTGCCTTGGTCAGCGCTGTTCGTTGTCTGCATCCAACACAACGAGGTGCGGGCATAGCCCGTGCAGGGGTGAGTATAACGATACTCAGTAGGGACCCCGAGACCCTCAAGGTCTCACTAAATCCAACAAGTATAAAACAAAAAGAAAGATCTCAATAGATAACCTTTACTTAGGTATATGCCCATACATATACCTAAGTTATCAAGTAACCCATCTCAATCGTGGGGAAAACACAAAGGTCATTGACTCACCTCAAACTAGGATTTTCATTATCGAAACCATTACTGCTGGAGAACTCATCCTCTATTGAGTACAGTGGCCCTATCATGACTCCGAGGTGATACTCACTAACCTTAGACTACTGAGGTACTCCTCCTGTTGAGTACCGCGGGTCTGCTTCCAAATACCGGGCGCTCCGCCGCTGTGGGTCTACTGCCAAATACCGGGCGCTCCCCCTAATAGCCTACAGAGGTACTCCTCCTATCGAGTACCATGGGTCTGCTTCCAACTACCAGGCGCTCCGTCCGCCGTGGGTCTGCCACCAAATACCTGGAACTCTGTCCACTAGGCTAATTGAATCACTTAGAGTCGAATTGGTCAAGCGGTCGTCAGGTCTACAGCTACTAGGTCTCCACACTCTGTATGCTCATCTCGGGGAGGGTCCACTCCACGAGCTACTGGTAGTTACTTCCAAGTATCACGAAGTCTCATGTAGAAGTATCTCAAAGGACCGCCTCATCATAGGTGTCTCAACGCAACAGACGACGCGTCAATCGGACGCCCGATCTGTGAGTTATTAGCATTTCTGTTCCAAGGGCTCGGTTGGATTTCGGGTACAATCCAACCCAACCATACTCCAACTATGTCAAAACCTCAGGTGAAGTATGCCAAAAGAACTGTCTCATCAATAGGAATCCAACATAGTCGACAGCACGTCAATCGGACGTCCGGTCCTTATGTTATAAGCGTTTTGTTACCGAGGGCCCGGTTGGATTCATGTTCGATCCAACCTGGTCATACTTCAAATGACACCGGTTAACCAAACCGGTCACACCATTGCAGTCCATATGAAAAAACACACGAGATGGACTACCCATTGGTCGAAAACGGATAGCCGATGAAAAGGTTGCATTTCACCGCAACATGCGCGAATCACGCCTCATGGGGCCCATGCCTTGACCTCGGCTTAAATATCCAAAATTGGTCTTGAAACATCCGTATTAATTCTAGGGTCACAACATCGTAGACAGTTCTTCATTCTGACACCGTATGAGAGAGATATGTTCGATACAAGATCCCGTAATAATAATAATAATAATATTCGGTGTTTTGTGGGCCCGAGCCACAAACCAGAATTTAGTATCCAACATTAGACTTGAATCGACCATCTTAAAGATAGTGTCTCACTGCCACTGAAAGTTCGTGAAACCGAGGTAGCACGAAGAAGATACCGTTAAAATATGATTTTCCCAACGAAAATAATAATAACATTATTATATTATTATTATTTTTAATTTAATTTAACCTATTAACTTATCACACCCAAAACTTCCACGCACAAATCCTTGCACGCCCCACTCCACCTTTGATTGATTTATTTTTATTTTGTTTTATTATTTCTCCATCTTATTTCCATTCTCTTTCTAATCTATTCTATATCCCACAAATTACTCATGCTCCACCCTAATTCCAGCTGCCGCACATCAATCCTCATAACGTCATCCCGGACAAAAAAGTAAACACGCTGCCCCTTCACCGAATGAACACCGCCCTCCAGGTTTCCACCACACCCGCCTTCTGCCGGCCACCGCGTCGCCCCTTCCACGGGCTGCCACATCTCCGTTCTAAGTTCGGAAATTGTGATGACCGCAGACTCGCATTCCTCAGGTCGAGATCTCCACGTCCGTATTCCATGCTCTACATGACATTGAGCGTTTAATGCACTTAATTATTTTGCGATGAAGAACACGCAATGAACGCGCGAAGAATGAAATTGAAAAGGGAATTGTTTGTGTGCGGATCAATAGCCGTGTTTGGTTTGGCCATCATTTTTGAGAATCAATAACATGTGTAATTGACAAAAAGATATTCATCATACTTCGATATTTTCAAGAAAAACAATAAGAAATTGATTCAACCCATGGTTTTTCGATCCGTGAATTAATTCATTTAATTCTCATTCTTCATGAAAAATTAAATTGGGGTAAGGAATCCACAAAGATAAATCCTACATATAAATATACAAAAATCCCCCTACCTTGAAAGTGGTTCGTTCATCGTAGACGAGGAAAGCATTGTCGCTCCGTCAACACCAGGAAAAAATCGTCATCGTTGGAGAGTTCCTTGCGGTTTTATCTCCTCCCTTGATGCGGAGGAAGAAGAAGAGAAGGCACGTCGTTGGTGACTTCACGTTCTTCTTCAGAGGAAGAATACCTCTCTTTCTAATCCTCTAGAGGTTCCCCACCGAAATATTTTCTATCACAAATATTACAAAAAACTTCTCCCATTTAAAGAAGTGTCATGAAACACAAAATAATTCAAATTGTGATGCACCAATTTAATTAATGAAACCATTAATTTAATTATGTTAACAAACTTAATTAGAGGAAGGTGGAGGGATCTCATTAATAGGGGAGTTGAGGAGTTAACAAATTAATAAAAAAATGGGGGGTTTAAGGGGGGTTTAAGAGAGGTTATGGGGAGATGAAAGGTTGCGGCTCGTGTGGGCCCCACCTCTCATTTATCCACACATGGGTAGTTGGTGGTTATGGGTCTCACCCTTAACTCCCCTTTGTAGGGTATAACTACCATAGATATAAATAAAATTGTGTACCACAAATTTTATTTATTTAATTCTAAATACCCAATTATTAATTCTCAACCCGCTTAAAACGCAACTGCGGTAAAGGTTCCCTTAAGCAATTACCGGTGCTGCGAGTTCATCGGTGCCCTCAGATTTCAATTCCGAGCACCGGTTCAAAATATAGAAAAACCCGCTTGTACGTTTACTGAACGTACCTGAAAAATAGTTTGGAAAATTATTATCAGTCATCCTCGACCCACACCGGTCAAGGTTAGGCTCTACCTAAGTAAAACACGCCCCAACAAACCCATCAATAATCTCATATTTTCAATCTGAGTTACCGTTTAGAAGTTATGAATTTTACAATAAAATAGTTGTCACTTAATTATTTTATTTGGGCAAAAAACTAACTTTTTCTGGTGGCTCGTGATGGAAAAAGTTAGTATCTGTTTAAATAAAGCATGCCCTCACGAGTTCAGCGGTGGTCGCAGATTTTTAATCCGAGCTACCGTTTGTGAGTTATAACCATTTGAAAAATAAAATAATTTATTTAATTATTTTATTTACAGTTATGCCATTTTTGTAATTTCTCACAGGAGGCCCGCACCGACTAAACATAAGTCGCACCTAGGGTAAACCCGCTATCCTGAGCGCAAACCTGTCTAAAACCATTTGCCGTCAGAAACTGCGGACTCGTAAAATTATTCCGGGCATACCGTGCCTCAGAATCAGGTGCTGTCAGAAACTGCGGACTCGTAAAATTATAAAGAATTTAAGAAAAAATTTTCCTTGAAATTTACGGGTCTTTACATCAAACACAAGATTTGGTGGCACAATAAGTTAACCCACCATAAGAATAATGACTCATTATCATTCCAAAACATGGTTATCACATTACTATATTTATTTATGTGAAAATTTATATTTTCTAACATGATTTGTTTTAGCGATATTTTGATATTTTAATTAACTATAAGTTTAATTAATATATTTTAATTATTCTATTGATTTTTAAAATAAATATATATTATAAAAATATATTGTAAAATATTTAGTAGAAAAATATCATAGAAATAATTTTGGAAACAATAATTTTTATATTATATATTTTATACTCTGTTTTTTATATTTTTTAAATTATCAAATTACTACAAGTTAGTGTGAGTGTTTTTAATTTTTTAATTATTTAAAAATACCTCATTTATAATAATTATAATATTTAAATTGTTTAAAATATATTCATGCAAGAATAAGAGAAAGGGGGAACACTCAAATTATGAGTGCGATAATTCAAATTCTAGGTAACATATATATTTTTATTTTTGTTTATTTTCTAATGTTTCATTATATGATTATTCATTTAGACACTCCTTCATAACTTAAGAAGATATTGGAATATTAATGACACATGATTATCTATTAGAATGAGATCAAGGAATGTGATAAAATAAACTTGAAACTATTTATTCACATATAATGTAATACAATCATAGAGCCAGAAAAATACGATATTGATATAATCATTCTGAAGTACTAAATCTCAACTATGAATTCTGTTACATTGGTGAGATCATGAATTAATTCATAATTTTTATCATATACCACTAAAATGATCAAAGTTCTTGAGCTGCATCGACATTCATCAACATCTTCTCGACTGCTATTCTTAATTGTTTTGGGTTTTACATTATTTTATATTTATAAATTATGTTCATTATTCTAGACTATGTTTAATATTTTCTCACCCAAAACATGTCTAAATAGTTTATTCCTTATATACAAAAGGAAGGTCATGTTGTGTCTCCCAAGAAAAAGTCAGGTGGGTTGTGACTCATGCAAAAGTTTGTTAGAGTTATACTATCTGGTGAGAAAAAGGTATGTTTTCAAATAGGTTATCACTCTATCAAAATTGAGGAATTATTAAGTACCAATATTTTAACTAAGAATAGAATATTGAATGGAGGAATAGGATCTTGGTGATCTAAACTTCTATAAAAATAATCTCATGTACTTTTTTTATTTTCTATTGTATAATTTACACTGCTTATTACCTTGATAATTATATTTCATTTAAATTTTTAAAAGAGACTATTTACTCCCATTTAGTTAATCTTTCCATATCACAAGGACCTAATAATTGGTATCAGTGGATATTTCCTTTTAAAGGATTTAGTTATTACCATTTCATTATCTTTTTGAACTAACCATTATCATGGACCTAAAATTATAAGAAAGGATCCACTACTAATTATTGTAAGTCATGAATTTTTGTTTTTGAATCACATCAGACCACCATATTTAAATGGAAGTAAATATGTATACTCAAAGTATTAGATAGATGTATTTATAAAAAATATAAGTATTAAATTTGGGGATATCATGTCGAAACCTTATAAACAACATGATTTAGATTTTGGAACTCTAATGGGAAATGATTTTATAAAATGTGTTCTAAACTAAAAAGATATGAAATACTTGTATTTATATTTAAGTATAAATATTTATAACTATATTTATTCATATAAAACTACATCTAAAATTTATAGGACTTTAAAATTCACTCATCAAGGAACTGATAATTTGTAGAGAACCAATTTGGGAATTCACAGAGTTGAGTTTCAAGAATTAATAATGAATGATCAATAGAGAATTAATGAGATGTAAAAAATATTCACTAAAATTATAAAAATCATGGTTTCACATAAGGAGTCTGTGAAGAATGCAGTTCTTATTAAAAAAATTTCAATACCTACCTAAAAGGTGTCACTCAAAGATGGATGTGATTGAAAAAAGTAAGGATTTCAATAAGTATTCAATGGATGAACTGATAGGTTCAATTCTTTAATATGAGTTAGAGATAAATAATGATAGTGGTAAAAAAACAATAATAGTAGATTTATATCATTACGATATAATATTAACATTTTTGATAATCCCTCTGATTCTAGTTATAGTAAAGGGAGAAAAATGAAATAGAAAATTTCCTTAAAGATACTATAAGTACATGAAAATAAAGATAGGTTTTTAGAATCATCTTAGAAGATATCATCAAAAGGATTAGATAAATGGGTGTAGGAAAGGTAATAGTAGTAATTTCAATGTTTTTTGAATTAATATTCTATGAGTGTAGGGTAAAAGGATATAAAGTCAGACTATCCAAAATTGAAATAAGAAGGGTGTGACAAGTGATACATGGAGTTAAAACATGTATATCATGTCGGATGGAGTAGCATAGAGGAGTCATATTACAACAATAATGACTCTAAGACTGGAAAATAATCATCTAATATATGTTTGATGGAACCAACAATGAATGTGGTAAACACTAATTCTGATTACAGTCTAGGTTATTAGTATGATATTGAAAATGAAGTTAAAAAATTAACTAAACAAAATTTAAGTTTTAAAAATGATATTTTGATAATTAAAGAACTATATATAGAATTAAAAATATAATATAATAAAGTTAAATAATAAAATAAAAAAATTAATGTTTATTCTTTAAGGAATTTATAAGATAATTGGGTTATAGAATTGAAACTAATAAAGATCAAATATGAGAATGAATTTTTTCTTATCAGAAACCAATGAATATAGAGGTAGGCGATTTAAGTAACTTTTTTATGATTTAGATAAAATTGAAAAGGAAGACAAGAAGCTCAGATAAGAGAATAATAAATTGAGAAATATAGGATGATGTTCAAATGTGAAAATCTGTGATGACTTGGAAGTTATTCAAAAAGACAATGAAATTATTAAAGGAGAAATTACTAGATTAAAAGAAACCTTATTTATTTTTGTTCAAGGTGAATGAAAATTTGATAAGACGATGGTTATGAAAAAAACAAATATAAACATGGATTTGGTTATAATAATCAGTTTCTTAAGATGTACAATAATAATTTTGTTAAAGGAAGTAAAGGGAATGTATTAACTATTACATGCTTTGGATATAATCAGAAAGGGAAATATGAAAATGAATTTTCTTTAAGATTTACTTAGTCACTTGGATACACCAAGAAATTTATATATAAGAATCTATCTTCTATATTACCATATAATAAATGTTTTAAATTAGTATGGGTCCATAAAAGTTTTATTACTAATCTAGTTGGTCCCAAAATAGCTTAAGAAGCAAAATAATTATCTTTTTAATTTGTTTTATAGGTACTTGGACAACATATATATTCTATACAATTTCATAATATGGTGTGTTTTCATTCATAATATATAATATCTTGTATGATGTTATTTTAATTTCTAGATTTTTGGCATGTACCATAACATCTGTTTGTTTATTATTTTTCTAAGTAAATATGTTATAGTTTTTATAGTTAGAATTTTTTAGTTTCATATAAACTGATTATATTTTTATATTTCATATAAATAATGTTTTAATATGTATATTTACAAAATCATGAATTTAGGGTGATTTATCACTTGTTTTTTAATTTAGTTAATATGATGAAATATGAGTTTTAAATTAGTGTTCATGTAACACCTTGAGATTTTATGAAATATTTTTTTTCAAATAAATATAATTTATTTTAAATAATAAATTAAATTCAACACCAAGTTTATCTTTCATAACACAGAAAACCTATTATATATTTAATTACATGAAACACCAATCTTAAACGAAACACGACATACTATAAAAATATTATTATTTAATATGATTGTTATCACCTAGCCATTGTAATGACAAGTATAAATGATATTAAATAAATTATGAAAATATATGGTTCACTCATATATAAAATTAATTTTTTTCTTACCAATTAAATAAAAAATAATATTAAAAACTATATAAAGATAAAGGAAATCATTTTCTGAAAAAATATTTTTATGCATACAAAACCGTTTTATCTTAATAAATTAAGTAAATAAATTTTGGTGAATGATTTTAATAAAAGATATATATTATATATTCAGTAAAATATTTAAAATTCATATTATGTGTTTTCTAGGCATGAGATAAGAATAATTCCAATTTTTACACTTTAAACTCGTATTTTACTAAAAATCAGTTTTGTCGAATTTTGCGTACTTATTTTAAAATTATTTTTTGTTTATTTTAAAAAATTTATTTTAAAATATGAAAAAAATATTTGAATTAATCATTTCAAAATAATATTGGAGTTAATTTTTTTATAGTTTTATGAAAATATAATTTTTTTAGTGAATTGTGAAGAATACTTGTTTTTTTAAAACTACCTTTTCATTTAATAAATTTATAAGAAAAATTTTATTTTAATATGGGTTTAAAAGTAAAATTAGTTTAATTATATATTTATTAATCCAATTTAGTTTATTTTAATCAATTTCACCTTGAAATTGTTTATAAAAAATCTTTAACCTTTTGAAAATTTTCTCTTTGGAAAAACACTTTTTTATCGCATATGCAGGTTTAATTCTAAATTAAAATTTTCCAATTTTATGAATGAAACTCTTAAAAAATGGATTAAATAATTTTAATTATCATAATTAATATTATAAAATAATTTAAACTTAATTTTTGGTCAAAATTAATTGTAAAAATAGTAAAAATTAATTACCGCGGTTAAGGTTAAAACATGTTTATTAGAGGGCTAAAATAAAAAGATAAGGGTAATATTGTCATCCAAACATGTAAAAATCCTATTGTCAGGACATATTTCAATAATATAATTTCAAATTTATAATATAGGGTCATTTGGATGCTTTTTACATGTGAATGGATTTATCATTTTGGATTCTTTTGGGAAATTTTCATGTAGTTTCCAGGTGTGTTCCTTTCCCCACTTATAAAAGGAACTCTCTTCTTCTATCCTATCCACTCCACACTCCAGGATCCTTTTTATTTTTAAAATACCTACCAAAAACCCTTTCTTAATTCCCTTACTTCATTATATAGTCCTTATTTTTATTAGGAAACCGTCATTTGAAGGCTTTGGGTATAAACCTAAGGAGGCTCTCCAATGAAGAGGCATAACGCTTAACCATGCATTATCATTTTATTTATTATTAAATATTATTCAAATATTATTTAATTTTTATGATATAATAACACAAATATATCCCATATAGTTATATGTTATTATGTTAATGTCATTAACTATATCCATCTCTTATTCTATTTAATGGGAAACAAATATGTCGACCGTGTGTACGAAGGACTAACTCCAGACGAACCAATATAATTTTTTTCCATCACCACTTACCATGTATTGGTGTAATGATAAATATAAATTATATATATATATAAAATTTTAAACATAATTATTCTTCTTTATTCATTATATCATATATTAATTCTTACTTTCCATTTTTTGGGAAATACGATAATGTCGCTCGTGTGTATGGTAGACTACCGCCTGATGAAGCGATGTGATTTTTTATTCACTTACAATTTAAATGTAAAGTAATAAGGACATGTTTAATGAAAATATTTGATATATATGAAATAAAAATTATTCATTAATGGAAATATATCATTTAACTTTCCTTTATTTCATCCATTGATAAAATTGAAACAATGTTCTTGCATATGTACGACCTACTGTATCCATGCATGGTGTAATTTATTTTTTGTCTCTAACTTTAATGGATTATTATAAATAAATAAATATATAATGAATATATATTATATTTATATCATGTTTAAAATTCTTAATATTATGTAACCGTGACCAAATTTAAAAGATAAAAATCACCAAAGCAAAACATATATGAAAAAAAACAGTTATTACCCAAAACATGATTTTAACATGGAATTGTTAATAAATGGGTAATAAATGGACATAAGTATATGATATATGGTACGATAAATATTATTAAGTTTATTTAATGGATTTATAATAAAAATATATTTATTAGACAGTAGGTTCAAATGTATATGAAAGAAGTTGAGACTTAAGGTAATGGATTCCCATCTCACTTTTACTTTCTGTGAGACACATGCAATATTCACTACATATTTACTTTATGTGATGTATATAATTCCCATGAATTTATTTTATGATTATTACACTGAAAATTATTTGGATTTAAATATCCATTTGAGGATATATCTTTCATGGGGTTTATGGTTCAAAAGTTACCAAATCGATAATGCATTTTTGTCTCAATTTGTCTTTTTTGGGACATGCATTACGCTATGTAGCTATTTTATTTTATGAGGTGTATATAATATCCCTTTGAAATATTATATCATGAATATATTTTTATTCATGATGTTTAAAATTTAGTTTTATGTTATTATTTAATGGGGTTTATGATTCAAAAGTTACCAAAGTGGTATGAGTTTGATGTTACAATCTCACTATTTATCGGGATTGTTTATGATTAAGATTTTGATGATGAAATAATATAATTTATTTCTCAATAACTTCATGAATTATCATATCCTCTAGTTATTTATTTTGAATACATGTTTTCCCTTCATTTTCATCTCTTTATTCACTCAATATTCCAAAATAATGTTTTTTTATAAAACAGACTTTATTTCTCTCTTCAGTCGAAAACCCTTTTTCTTCCATATCTATGTTTTCTAAAAATGTTTTAAAAATTTTTATAACATAATAAAAAGGATTATTTAAATAAATTTTTACCCTTTTATTATTTTTTACAATTTTTAAAAAGGAATCTTCATATGATTTTTCAAACAAGGCATATTTGGATTTTACTAAAAATGTGAAAAGAATCTTTGTTTTAATGCATACAACATTAACATAATTTACCGTTCTCATGACCACTAATTTTTTTAAAGATTCCTTTATAAGTTTCAAAGGTTATTTTAAAATAAAAGGATTTTGAAAATATTTTATGTTTTAAAAATTATTTTTCAAAGTGGAAGGATATTTTCTTTAAGAAATGTTTTAAATGATCTTTAATGATTCATTTATAAGTTTCTAAGGTTATTTTCAAAGAAAAGGATTTTGAAAATTTTTTATGTTTTAAAAAGTTATTTTCAAATTTTAAAGGTTATTTTCCTCAAGAAATGTTCCAAATGATCTTTTAAAATCATTTTCCATCTAAGATTACATCCTTTGATTTTACTTATTATTTACAGGGGATATGATCTGGGGACAATATTCTTATTATTTATAAGAATGGTTTATGTTTATGATGTAAATATGTTTATAAAGATCATTTATCTTACACAGGTTATACCATGATAAAATTATTATGAAACCTACTTCTTTTTAATGGGTTATTCTATAATGAAATGTTTATGAAACCCATTTATTTTCATGGGTTTTGATATAATAAATGTTTTATAATCTCAAGGAACACAATTTTATAGATTATATAATGTGTGGGACATATGTATCCCATAGATGAATTGGGTAAAGCTTTATATATCATGTGATAATAATGGGAAACAAGTCAATGTGATTGATCCACAATGAGAAACTGGATGATGGGATTGATACACAATGGAAAATAGGTTGATTGGCTTGATCCATAATGGGAAATGGGATAATGGTTTTGATACATAATGGGAAACAAACTGATGGGATTGATCTATAATGGGAAATAAGTGATGAGGTCTGATCTACTATGTTTGATGGTCTTAGTAGTTAATATTAAAAAATGAAATTGTTTCTATACTTATGTCAGTGCCACAATTTTATGACATGAGATTATAGTTCATGAATTATGAAGATTTCACACTATTATGAATCATGTATTTTAGAATGATATTGATTTATTCCATATATTATTTTTATGATCTATGACAGGTTGGGTATGAAATTTGTATTTTATGTTCATGTTATCATACCATTATTCTTATATTATTATTTCATATGATCATATAACGATATATCCCATGTTTACTCTTATTGAGCATCTGAGATAACCCTTTATTATGTTTCCTTTCCCCAGGTTAGTAATAAAGGTATTATGTTTGATATGTCTAATAATGGTGATAATTATGAAGAACTTAGCGGGACATGATGCATTTCCCTTATGAACCAGTTGTTTATCTTTCCAAGTTTCTAAACACACTATTCCTTTATGATCCTCATGAATGTATTAGTGTAATGTAATGAATATTCATATAAAAAGAATTAATATATTTTTTATGGAAAATATGGGTCACTATAATTGGTATCAAAGGATAGGTTTACTTAACCATTAGAAACTAGGATGAGAAAACTTTATTGAGAACCCATAGGATGATTCTAAGTATATAATAACATCCTAAAGTTTTGGTATATAAGATATTATGTGGTTTACCTTGAAATACATCCCTTAATGGATAATAAAAGTGAGCATGGTTCTAGAAGAGATGTACCAAGGGTTAATAACTCTGAAAAAAGTGTATCAGGCTTGAATCGAGCATTACCTCGTACACAACAATGGACCTTACTATGCATCCAGTTTAACCCTCCTATGGGATATTCTTTGATTAATTCACATTTTATTTAATAACCATCATGAAGGATTTGAAAATATTATAATAATTAATAATCTAGGTTAAAACTAAGGTTCCATATATTAAAAATAAGGTTTCATTATTTAGATATCTTGTAAATTATTTTTCATGATTATGTGGTTTCCCACTACATTATTTTTTCTCACACTATTTTTTTGGTTTTAGTAAATATAGGGGACCAAAAGTAAATGGGTTAACATTGAATGTGATAAAAAATTTGTTGATGGGAAACTGAATGGGATGAAGATTGAAGTGAAGGATATTGTTATTATTCCTAATCAGTTATCATGATATATAATTAACTCGTACCTTTACCAACTCTTGGAATCTACAAAGAAGAGAAGGATCAAGTTCAATGAGAGATTGGGTGGTGGGGATCATGTAGGAAAGAATATTCAGTTTCTTATATTTCAAGAATGTGGGAAGAAGCACCCAAGTGAATGTTTCAAAGGAATGAGAAGATGTTTTGAGTGTGGAAAAGGACATAAAGTATGTAATTTACAAGGAAAAATAAAATGATCAGTTAACAAAATGGATGAGAATAATTGTATCCCTAATGTATCATTGATGGTTGAATGTTTTAAAATTTTAAAGTATGAGAATTATAAAAATAGATGTCCGAGGATGAAAGCTTGTGAAGGGAATAAACTAGGTTGTATGAGTAATGGTTATATAACAGATTGCAGCACCCTGACCCAGATACCACTTTAAATGGTGATCTAGGATGATTAACCACTAGGCCTTAGGTGCACATCACCATATGAAAAATTATGACGAATAGAAGTGATGGTATAAAGAGGTGATATTGAGGATACTATACCCTTAGGTTGATAATAGTAATGGTCTATATATACACAATAGTGAACGAACACCATAACAGAGTAGAAGAAAAAAATTAACCAAAAAAGCCCAATAAAAATGAATATAAATTAGAAACAATACAATAATAAGTAAACCCGATGGAAATAATACCATATGTGTTGGGAATGTATTATCTCAACAACGCTCTTAAATTTATTATTATTTTTATGCTCATAAATTCCATTGTTTATTTTACTAATGATTTTACTTTATGTGTATTTTAGGGAATAAATATTCTTTATAATATTTATTCTAAAATAATTTTCAAGATTTTAATACACAAAGAATATTTGTTAATGTGTTTGGGATTCATTTTTATACATTCTGGAAACACTGTTCATACCCTATATGGATAATCATAACAAAAGGAATAAACCCTATGATTTGTACAATGCATTTGGATCATGAACCTGAAATTTGTATTCAACCTTACCCTAGAAGAATAAAGTATTTTTTCTCAACCTTACATTTAGAACAATACATTTAGTTAATCAAACCAAAATTATTAGAAAATTATGGTTAAATAACCTTACATTCGAAAGGAACTTTATGTTTATCAAGAGAAGAAAGTATGGTTAAAGAACCCTACATAAGTAAGGAACCTTACATTATAGAGAGAAACGTATGGATCATCAACCATACTTTTATGATCAAAATTACGTGTTCAACCATATGTTTGGGAGATGAACACTATGTAGTTGAACCATACTTTTGGTGTTTTTTCTCTTTATGAAAGAAACCTACCTTTGAATTTTCAATGTTAGAGATTTAATCCACAATATTTTGAGCAATTTTTGCAATGGTCTTGATAGTATTTTAGGCTGTTTCAAAGCTCTTTCTTGAATGATTTAAAGCTTATTATATTTGATTCAAAGAATCATATTCAATGGATAAAATCAATATTATTCTCAATGGATGTTACATCTCCCATATTTTGTTTGAATTTGAATTTCTATGGTTTATCAGGAATATTTTTTGGATATTGAATTATAAAGAAGGATATTTTCTTTATATATTCTACTGATGTATCATTTTTTAATAATAATATTTTTTCAAGGAACATATTTTCATATAAAATCATACTTTGGTGAAAATATTTTTACAGTGCTATAGAGAATGAACAACTCTGATAGAGGACTATACTTTGGAGATATGCATGTTCTATCTCATTCTTGTGTAAGATTGTTGTTGCTCTGTTTTGTTGCTGCTTTAAATTAAAGATCTTTGTGAAACTTTGATAACTTTAGAATCATTATCTCTTTAAGAATATTATTTTTGAAAAAAAATATCCATCTTTTGTAAATTTATATATCTACAATTGTAAATTTCAACCTATTTTCAACAAATCAAACTATTTTGATTTCTTGGAGTTTCAATTACTTGTACTTAGTTATGGTGGATTATCAGCTTCCTAGTATAAGATGTGAATTTTTGGTTCTCAGTTAAAGAACCAGAAAGCTCTATTTTGTTTATCCTTTTTATAAAGGTGTCAAATTCTTGTACTCAGTTGTAGAATTTCGGTCTTGTGATAAGATGGCCATACTAGTGAAATTCACCAAGCTCTCAGAGAGAGAATTTGGTGGATCGAACGAGGGGATATTTGTGCCCCAAACCACTATAAAAAGCTGTGTTATTTATTTTTGTTTATCCACTACTTATATTTCATACAGAAGAAAACACTATTTATCCACAAAAATTGTAGTGGGTATTAAAAGTCAGAATTGTGGAAGATTTTTTAAAATACAAAATTCACCCCCTCTTTTGTAACTTTGTATTATTTTGACCGAACAATTGGTATCAGGGGAGAGATTTTGGATAACGATATAGAAAGTTAAAAGTATAAGGTCTGTACAAAAATGGGAATGGCTAATCCTAGAGAAATAATATCTATGGTATGTGTTCCATACTTTAATGGATAAAACTATGGGTGATGGAAATCAAGGATGATCATATATCTTAAGAATCTTGGATTCAGAGTCTACTAAAAAATTATCAATCCTTATAAGATTCTTGAAAACCAAAAACTTGGGATGTAGAAATATAAAATGAATATGATATGAATTCCAAGGCATTGAATATTATTATTTTTGGTTTTGAACCATATGAATTTAATCGAGTATCACGATGTCCTACTGCCTAGGAGATGTGGAAAACCATGGAATTTTCCTATTAAAGAATATAAAATATTAGAAAAATGAGGTATGATACTACTAAATTAAAATTTGAAACCTTTATAATGTTTGATAGAGAAAGCATCACACAGATGAATGGAAGGCTTGTAGAAATTGTCAACAATATTACAGCCATAAGAGAACTCATCAAACAATCTGATCAAGCTTTGAAAGTACTTATAGTACTACCTTTTAAATAGAATGACATATCTGCTGCTATTCTCCAATCATCACCAGTCAAGGATTTGAAACTAAAATAGATAATTGGGGCAATTATGATGTATAAAATAGAAATTCAAGATGAAGTTGAAAATAATAAAATTGTAGTGAAAAAGGAAAATAATTCTCTCAAATTGACATATTAGAAGCACAATAGATAAAAAAACATGAAGAGAAAAGGGGGAATATTAAAATTCCTCATATTATTAAATGGAATTGGCTCATCTAGCTAGAAAATTCAATAATTTCTGCAAGATGAAAAGAGGTTTCAGAAAACCCTTAAAGAGAGATGAGAAAGAAACAAGATAAGTTCGATGCTATGAATATAATAAATTAGGACATATTAGACTAGATTGTCCTTAGCTGAAAGATGAAAAGAAAAGGCTAGAAAATATATATAAAAAGAATAATAATATTGAGAATAAATGAAAAAGAGAAATGAAAGCTACATGGAGTTTATTTGAAAAATATAGTAACTCTTCAAAGTCTCATTCAGAAAAAAAGCAATAAAATATAAAATCCAACATGTGCTTCATGGATAAAGAAGAAGAATAAAAGGTAAAAACTTATTACTCTTCTGATTCTGGTTCTGTTAGTTTCTCAAATGACAAATTAGCTTCCTACTGATCAATGATCAAAGAAAAATATTATTCTTTAAAAAAGAAGCACAATTCATTGAAAAATATTCATAATGTTGTCTTAGAAGAAAGAGATACTCTACTAAAACAATATTAAGAGTTATTTGAAAAATTCAACTCATCTACAACAAACTGCATCAACCATGAAAAAATATTTAAATAATTGTAGGATGAAGTAGAATCTTATAAAAGTGTTGTAATTACTTTTATAAAAGGATAAAAATTTATGAATGATATTCTAGGAAAGAATGATTTTAAAAGAGAAATATTTGGAATAGGAAAAAAGGGTGCAAAATCTAAATTGTATAAAAATTATTTTGTTCCCAATTCAAAAAATTATATTTTTTATTAATGTGGAATAAAAGGGAATACCACTAATAATTTTTATTTGATAAATCATAAAATTAGTGGTGTTAAAATAGATTTTATTTCCAAAGGTTTTTCTGAAGAAAGTGATATAAGTTATGGAAATATAAATCAAATCAAGATTCCAAGATCACTCCTATCTAACACTATAGGACCCAAGAATGTATTGATACAAAAACAAACATTTTTTAATTTATTTTGTAGTTAATAGGCAACATGAAAAAAAATTCTATATGGTATATGGATAGTGGATTTTTGAGACATATGAGTGGAGATCCATCAAACTTTCATATGCTAACTCAAATAGATGGAGGACTTGTCACTTTTGGTGATAATTCCAAAATAAAAATAGTCGGAGTTGAAACAGTTGAAGATCCAAAGACCATATAATTCAAAAAATTACTATATTTACAAGGGATAAAGAACACTATAATAAGTATTTCTCAGATTTATGATGATGGTTTTTATGTTGATTTTTCTAACAATTCCTACTCAATTTTCAAAGATAAATTTCTTAAATTTAGAGAACCTTGAACTAACAATGCTTATACTCTGGACTTAAATTCCTTATGTAAACAAAAGGAAAATTTTTTAACTATAAAGAAAAATGAGTCATGGATCTAGAATAAGAGACCAGATTATTATAATATTTATTTTTTATATAAATTTTCTAATAAATAGTTAGTTTCTAATTTTTCTAGCCTTAAAATTGATAATGATAGATTCTGTGATGCATTCTAAATTAGAAAACAACACAAATCTTCTTTCAAGTTTATTAACAAAATTTCTACATCTAAACATTTAGAACTTATGCATAAGGAATTGTTTGTACCATCAAGAGTATCAAGTTTGGCTGGTAAATTATATGGGTATGTTTTAGTTGATGATTATTCTAGATTTAACGTGGTTTATTTTATAAAACTCAAAAGTGAATTTTTCACTTTTTTTAAGGTTTTTTTTAAAATTGTTTAAAATGAAAAATGTTTTAAGATAATTTCATTAATAAGTGATCGTGGTGGGGAATTTGAGAATCAAGAATTTAATTCTTTTTTCTAAAATATGGGTATTAAACATACCTTATCTGCACCAAGAACACCTAAAAAATGGTATTGTAGAAAAGAGAAATATAACTATTCAAGAAATGGAAAGGATTATGATAAATGAATATAGTCTTCCTATATACTTTTAGGAAGAATCTATAAGCACAACTTGATAAATCATGAATAGAGTTTTAATTCGACCTATTTTCAAAAATACACCCTATGAACTATGGAATAAAAAAAAGACAAAAGTAAAATAATTTAATGTTTTTGGATGCAAGGTGTATATCTTGAACATCAAGGATAATATTGGTAATTTTGATCCAAAAGCTGATAATGGAATATTTTTAGGATATTCTGCTACTTCTAAAGCCTATAGAGTATTTAATAAAAATTCAAGGATTGTTAAAGAATCAGTTCATGAGAAGTTTAATGAAACTGATCCTTTCATTAAAGAAAAAGACCAAACTGATGAAGTCACCGATTCGTTTGACAACATGAGACTTGAAACCCTTAAATATGATTTTGAAAATAATATTAATAAAATTCAGTCTAGTTCACAAGAACATGATACTGAAGAACCTGAAAGTTTCCTTCCTAGAAAATCTATAACCCTCCAGAACCATCCTTTAGAAACTGTTATAGTATACCTAGACATAGGAATTAGAACCAGAATAAATGTAGGAAAACTAATTGAATTCTCATCCCTTCTATCCTAGTTAGAACCTAATACTATTAAGGAAGTCTTAGATGATGATATTTGGATATTATCTATGCAAGAAGAGATAAATCAATTTAAGCGGAATGAAGTTTGGGAACTTGTAAAGATACCAACCAATTATCCATTTATAGATACCAAGTGGTTTTTTAGAAATAAATAGTATGATTAAGGGATAATTAATGGAAATAAATATAAATTAGTAGCTAAGGGTTATAATCTAGAAGAAGGTATAGATTAAGATTGATACCTTTTCTCACGTAGCTAGATTAGAATCCATAAGAATCTTTTTAGCTCATGCATCTCATATGAATTTTAAATTATATAAAATGGATGTTAACTATGCCTTTTTAAATGGTTATTTAATGGAGAAAGTTTATGTTTAACAACCTCATGATTTTGAAAATCCCCTTAAAACCAAATTCTATTTTTAAACTTACTAATGATCTCAATGGTCTTAAACAAGCACCTAGATCTTGGTATGAAATATTGAGTTATTTTCTTTTGAAAAATGAATTTACTATTAGTTTGGAAGACCCCACATTTTTTAATAAAATAGTTTGTTATGATATTTTATAAGTTCAAATTTATATTGATGATGTTATTTTTAGTTCATCCAATAAAAATATTTGTAATGATTTTTCAAAATTAATGCAAAATGAATTTGAAATGAGTATGATGGGAGAACTTAATTTATTTCTAGGATTTCAAATTTATGAAAAATATTATTCATTTTTTTAATCGAAGTTAGTATATTATTGATTTATTGAAAAAATTTGGACTTGAGAATAGCAAGAAATATACAACTCCTATGTGAACCAATATAAAACTTGATTTGGATGAAGTTGGAAAACCAGTGGAAAAGAAGTTATATAGAGGTATGATTGGTAGTTTTCTATATATTACTACTATCAGACTATACATTATGTTGTCTATATGCTTATGTGCTCGATTTCAATCAAATCCAAAATAATCCAATCTTACTATTGTTAAAATAATTTTTAGATATTTAAAGGAATTTTTTTTCAATCTCTTATTTACCCCAAAAAGTTAGACATTAATTTAATTTCATTTTCAAATGATGATTTTTTAGGATTTAGGTTAGATAGAAAAAGTACCTTAGGAACCTATCACTTTTTAAGAAAATATTTAGAACAATGGTCGATTAAGAAACAACACTTAGTTTCCCTGTCAACAGCTGAGGTGGAATATATATATGTTGGAAGTTGTTGTGAATACGTATTGTGGATGAAAAACACTGTAGTGGAATTTGGATTAAATTTTAATAGTCTAACTATTTTATGTGATAATACTAGTGCTATAAATATTTTAAAAAATATTATAAGTCATTCTAGGACTAAACTAATTAATCTAAGGAATCATTATCTTAGATATTATATTCTTAAAAGGATATATCTTTAGAATTTGTTAATACTGAATATCAATTGGTTGATATTTTTACCAAACCAATTCCCACTGCATGTTTTGATTTTATTAAATGGGGTTAAGTTTATTTAATTTTTAAATGTTTATTATTTTATTTCAATTTAAATATTTTTTTGATCAAATTTTTTATTTGTTTATTTCATTTTTGTTGATGAAATTATTATTTTTCTTGTTTTCTTAAATAAATAATTTCTTGTTTTTAGAATTTCATGTTTTCAAAAAAAAATTAATGATTACCCTATATAACTGGCACAAGAAACCAAGCCACACCATTATTTTTCCGAAACCCTTCGAATTACCATCCATTTTTCAAATAATTTCTCCTACCAAAACCTTTATCTTCCTCCTAAACCCTAGAATCTGAAAACCTTTGAACTTTAGATTCTCAAAAATTGGGAATACCAAGAAAACTGATGTAGGAGAACTCAGTGACCCAGAGCATTAACGAGTTCCATTAAGATAGATTCTTCAAGGAAAGGTCATAGATTTCGAGTGGCAGTATGAGATAAACATTTTTCTTAATCAAGCTCTAGCGTTTCAAGGTTTGGAATTTTTATTCAATGAGGAAAATATAAATTTTGTTTACAAGAGAAAACTAAAACATTTCTATGGTAGTGTTCAATTTAGTTTAGGTGAAACCAAATATTCCGAATCTGAAAGAATAGAAGGTAAGTATTTTTCAATTTCTTTATTTGAAATAGCTTAGATTCTAAAATTTCCTCATGAAGGAGTATTCCAATTTGACCTTAGGTCAATTGGAAATCAATATCATAAGTCTACAGATATAATTTACTTTCTGTTTGGATCAAAAAATATAATAAAAATGATTTTTAAGGATCTTGAGGCAAAGTATTAGTTAAGTTTATTCAAACTATAATTTCTTTAAGAGTACCTAAAATGGAGAAAATTTTATCTCTAAATATATATATCTTGTTTTTGTTCATCAGAAATATAAAGTTTAATTTTACTACATACATGTTGATATATATTAATTATTGTTTCCAAGAAGATGCTCAAATGTATTTTTATCCTTAAGAATACTTTCCCTAATTCTGTTCAAGAATAATTTGATTCATCTTTTTGATTCAAGAGTGAAATGTCATTGTAACACCCCAAGATTTTGAAAATAAATTTAATATTGAATGCATGAAACATTGAGTCTCTACAAAAAAACTACTTTTTTATAAATTAGCATGTAAACACAATTTTACCACTCTTATGATTTTGAATTTCAAAAATCTGACATACTCGGTTGCAATTAGTAAGTTATTTAGAGTCTGATATAACCAAATTAATTTTTAGTGAATAGTAACATAGCTTTATGAATTGTAATGTTACCCTTATTAATAGTGAAAAACCCTTATGAATATTAACATCACCTATGATAGTATATATATAGGATTTAAGTGAATGTATGATGTACCTATGTATTGGAATAAGTAATTAAATGTTTTAAAAACTATATTTTTCAAGTAAATTATGATTTTAATTAAAAATTAAATTAATCATATATTGAAAATTAATTTTGAAAAATGGAATTAATTTTTTAATTATACATTTTTAAAAAATTATTAAGGTGAATTTTTGTGATTTCTCTGAAATTCTTTAATTTTTGGTGAATAGTGAAATTTGATAATTTACCAAATATGCTAAATAAGTGAATTTATGCATCATTCTTTAGTCATGGATGATGTAAATGACCATTTTTTCAAAATTATATAGACATATTACTTTTCTTGGTCACAATAATCAATACTATTGGTTGTCTTTGGGAAAATAATAAAACAATGAGTAAAATAATGGGAAAACCCTCCTCTCATCCACTATAACCCCCCCTCAATCCATATTATATTCACTCCTATAAAGCCTTGTGATTTGTCTAAATTCTACTAAAATATCCTCCCAAGATCCTCCCCCATTTTCGTCAGACCTTGGTCTCATAAAAAGACTAAATCCTCTTCCATTAAGTGGCTCTCAAGGAAGTTTAATTCAAGAGGTAAAATTCATTTTTTCCTTTTCTTTCATTTTCATGTTCCTTTGTTACTTTTTATTTCCTAACCTATACTCTTAAAAATGGTATTAAAACTCCAGTACCATACATGTACTATAATTTTGTTATGCTAATGGGATAATTCATCATCATCTCTCCTTTCCCCCTCATTTATGCTAAAAATGAAACATCGTCTGAGATGTGTTGATTTATCACATTCAAGGACGACGATGCTATCAATTTGATTTAACTTATTTAAGTATGGTTATGAAAACATTTTTATGGTTTAACTATACTTTTATATATGTATTTTATATTATGTAATGTTCTGTAATCCTTATGCACTCATGATGTAATATAATAATACAAAACAAGGTAATTGTGAGCAAAATCACCAAATTAATCCAAACGTTTATCATTAATGTTTTATATGACTATTCACCTTCAATATAAATAACCAAATGAATTTTATAACCATTTAATATTCCTAATTTTCATTAATAACATATAAAATCAGTTCTGGACTTCAACTCTCATCTTACATGAACTACCATACTCTTTTATAAGTGAGCTGATCATAAATATAATGAAAATGAGCACTCACAAAAAATGAAATTAAATCCCTTAAACCATATAAAAGGACTTGAATGAACTTAATAAATTAATAATAAGACAAATAATTTCATAAATTATTATTTATTTGTTAATTAATAAACCTAATTTTGTTATTCAGGTCATTAAGATCAAGCGAAAAACACCTTCACATTTAATGTAAGAGATCCCCTCTCTCACTTTTATTCAAGAATACCCCCTATGTTGTGTCATTTTATTTTTAATTCCTAATGACGGGGTATGTTTTTAACCTACCCCATACTTCCCTTATGATATATAAATTACGGGATACCCCTTTACCTCTCATTAATCCCTCACAAGAACACCTATTACAATGCCGAAATGTTTGTACGAGGTTTCTTCATCTCACTTCCATTTTTGTGAGATATTTCATAAACAATAGTATTACTTGTGTATGGTGTATGTATACTGAAAATTGACATTTCATATCATGAATCTCTTTATTTTCATGATATTAAATATATCATTTTATGATTATTAATTTTATGGCATATGATTCAATTGATTACAAAGTTGTAAGTATTTTATACCTGAACCTCCATTTTCATTCGGGTTTCTCTTATTCACTAATCACCTTAATTAAATTGTTATTTATTACTATTTACTATTAATAAATTTTGTTTTAGTGTTATATATATGTGCACAAATCATAATACTGCTTTTTTATGGGTAGTTGTATGTTTTAAAAGAATCTTTCAAAACAATTGTTATGAATTGCAAGCCTGATTCAAGGAACTTCTCAAATTATTTCCTATTTTGAAGTTCACTCTATAATCTATTTTAATAAAAATTTATCTTTTAAAAATCATACATTTTAACATGAAAATATAGTTTGGTTCATTTCTGGTTTTATTAAAGCAAACATTCCTTTTTTCTTTAAAACCCTTTAATATTTTCCTTAAACCGCACTAAAATGTTTTATTTCTAAAGATTCTTTAAAAACTCTTTTTAAATGATTTCACCTCAATAAGAATTTATTTAATAATCCAATATAATTTCAATGAGATTAAATTTTATTTTCTGGGATATAAATGTTTATAATCTGATTTCGTGACAAATAAAAATGATTTTCCAAAAGAACTCTTCTTTCCAAAGTAAAAAAGATTTTTTCTCATTCACTTTAACTTTTATGAGATATATGACTTGTTCACTACTTATTTATTACTTGTGGCATATTTAATTATCTTTGGAATATCATATCAAGAGCCTCATTATTCTCATTATATTCTAAGTGATTATTATTTGAATGTTTCAAGGTGGTATGGGACACTTTGGAATGTTTAAGGATTATTTCCTCAATGATTTTTCGATGGTCTTATTTAAAAGTATCTTCATCTATGAAAAAATCCTTGGTGAATATTTTATTTCATAGAGTTTTATATCCTATGATATCATCCACCATGTTTTATTGAATGGTTTGTGATTAGTTTGACTGTGGACGTGCTATCTTGAAACCATTCACTATATTACTCAGAATGGTTAGTGTTTATGTTTAATGATTGGGGAAAGTTATTTACATTTAATATGTTAGTTTTAATATGAATGTGTATGTTTTTTATGTTGATCCCCATTCATACAAGGAATGCATTGGACTTAGTAAGTATTGTGTGGGTCCCGCTATAGCCCCTCAGTGCATCGGTAGGTCTCATGAGACAAACTATGGTCTCGAAACGAGGAATTGACAAAATGGATATTTATGGTCTTGACATGAGGCCATGACTGTATAGTTATGATGTCCCACATAATGCATTACCTCATTATAAAACTAGTAATTGAAAGTTCATGTATTTATTCAACTTGTAGAATACCCATGATTATTCTTTGTTATGGAATTATTTATTCAGATCTTATTTATACATAACGTGTTCAAGTTTATTTTTAAAGTCATGTGTTTCAATTATTCAACATGCATAATGTTTATGTTTATGATATCTTCCACTGTATTGTTTACCCTTACTGACCATCTGAGCTCACCCCTTATTATGTTTCATTTTTCCTAGGACATGAAGAGGTATATTATGATTGACTTTCAAGAATAATCTTAGAGTGGTGGATGTTCCCAATGGAACTTTTATTTTTTTTTCATTTCAAGTTATAATGTTGAACTTATGTATGTATCTTTTTTTACAAATCTACTAAACTACTCAGTCCATCTGGATACAACTTTCTTATAAGCAAGCCTATGTAATAAAATAATGCATAGGCTCCAGGAAACTAGGGATGTGGTGTTACAGTTGGTATCAAATGAATGTTATTAGAAAAATTGGAAAAATATATTTATAAAAAAAAGATTAAAGAACAAAACCCTATGATAGTCTTTGAGGATAAGTATACATGAAAATCCTAGAAATTTGGTAAGGGAGATATTATATAGATCCTTAGAGAAGATACATCCCTGTTTGGATACTACAAGTGGATGTGGTTCTAGAAAAGATGTAATTAGGAGTAACAACTCTGACAAGGAGTTTTGGGATTGACTTGAGATATCATGGTACACAACAACGTGCCTTAATATGCACCTGGTTTGACACTCCTGGGGGATATTCTTAGGATAATTAACATTTTATTTACCCACCATTATAAAGGATTTATTCCCCCAAAGTAACCAAAGTATATGAATCTATAAAATATGATGTATTAATTTATGCTATGTTTAGATTTATAGAGAGTTCATTATTTTATGAGCTAATATATTATATGGAATTGATTATAAATGGGACATAACAAAAGGAATGAGAACTTTACCAATGCATGTGATGCAAAGAGTAAGAATGATCATATCTATTATGGTCTTAATCCATAATTTCAAAGGAAGATAATCTCCCAAGTATCCTCATCATATGAGGAAATAATATCATGTGTTAACCAGATATGTATTCTTTGAGTCCTATGGATTTGAAGGGAATCATGAAAAGAATAGGATGGTTGAGAAAAATATGGATAATGGGAAGAATAGGAATAAGGGTTTTCCCACATGTGATAACTGTGGAAAGAATCACCCTGGTAAATGCTTGAAAGGAATGAGAGTTAGTTATAAGTGTGGAGAAAAAGGACACCAATTTCATGATTGAGAGGGAAAGAAAAAGGATTTCAATTTAAAATGATTCAAATGTAAGGAGACGAGACACTATTAGAATCAATGTCTCAAGCGTCAAAGGAATATGGCCCAAATAATTTTACTGGATAATGAAAAAGACATGATACTTCTACAGATGAAGTAGAATGATTAATATGACTCATCAAGAATCATTTCATTTGAATATTTTATCAGTAATTTATTGGTTATAATAGTTATAGAATATATGAGGATTGTACTATAATACTATTTCATTAAGTATTTGAGGTTGTATGATGATTTTTACCAAGGATAAGTGACTCAATAGAAATTTAATATCATGGGAAATAATATGGTTGAGGGAAAGAAAACTCTAAATATATTCCTGATAATTAAGATAATTATTGATTTGGATAATTATCGACTACCTCAAAAATGATTATTGACTTTTCAACAAGTGGTCTATGCTATCATTGATTGATTTTACATCATTTTTCGATATAAGGATTATATACAATAGCATGTGTAAGGATAAATTCATGTTTCCAATATTGTTTTATGGTAATTTGAGTTATTA
Organism: Viscum album; assembly: GCA_963277665.1. Classification (NCBI taxonomy): domain Eukaryota; kingdom Viridiplantae; phylum Streptophyta; class Magnoliopsida; order Santalales; family Viscaceae; genus Viscum; species Viscum album. The sequence goes on along the minus strand of OY728120.1, from coordinate 845,963,595 downwards.
CCATATTTCAAGAGGACATATGATGAAGATATTCACATGTTTGGAATGTGGAAATTTAGGGATGCGTCATGTTTATTAAAGGAAAATAAGGTATCATATTCATCGAGTAGGATATATCACAAAGTTCTAAACAAAATGAGGATTTATAATGACCCTGTGTACGTCGATCTTACAAGGATGGATATAGGAATGATTCTAAAATATTGGGTCATGATCTTTTGGAAAGTTAAACCATTTAAGAAATGGTTTAGGTTGATCATTGTATGAGGTTTTAGAGGTTAATGACACCACATGATGCAACTTATGTTAAGAGATGAAGTATAGGTAGTTCAAAGAACAATCAAAGGATAAGATCATGTTTATGAAATATAAATATATATCCACTTATAGAGTGGAATAATCTCTCAACTCTATAAAAAAAGTATTAAATGTGGTTCTGTTATCATAATATTTTATAAAATTAATGAATTTTTTTCATAACTTTAGTTTATAGTTTTGTGGTAATATAATTTCATCTAAACCTATTTTCTATCACTATAAATTCATAGTTTGGTTTTCTTATATTCCCATGTTTTCAATTTTAATCAATGACACTACATTAAAAAGGATAATTTATTCATTTATTCATTTATTCATTTATTATTATTTTTTTGACCACCTATTTTCCCTTAACATTTTTAAATAGAATATTATATTAATCCTATTTCTGATATGGGTTTTTCACAAGGAAATTTTCAAGTAACGACAAAAAACTTTCAAAGTGAAATATCAAATTTTGAGGATGACATTTTTATAAGGAGGGGACAATGTAACGATATAACATTTTGAAAATAAATTTAATATTAAATTCATGAAACACTAATTCTCTAAAAAATACCACTTTGTTATAACCTAGTTAGTAAACCTAATTTTACCACTCCTAAGATTTAAATTTTAAAAATCTGACATGCACAGTTGCGATCAGTAATTTATTTAGAGTATGATATGACCAAATTAATTTTTAGTGAATAGTAACATACCCTTATGAATAGTTATTTTACCCTTATAAATAGTGACATACCATTATGAATAGTAACCTCACATATTATAGTATATATATAGGATTTAGGTGAAAGTATGATGTACCTATGTTTTGGAATAAGTAAATAAATGTTTTAAAAATTGTATTTTTCAAGTAAATTATGATTTTAATTAAAAATTAAATTAATCATGTATAGATAATTATTTTTGAAAAATGGAATTCATTTTTAAATTCTAAACATATAAAAATGGTTAGGGTGAATTTTTGTGATTTTTCTGAAATACTTGAATTTTTGGTGAATAGTGGAAATTTATAATTTACAAAATATGCTAAATAAGTGAATTTATGCATCATTCTTGAGTCATGGATGATGTAAATTACCATTGGATGGAACTTACATGTACATATTACTATTCTTGGTCACAATAATAAATAATATTGGTTGTCTTTGGAAAAACAATAAAATAATTGGAAAACCCTCCTCTCATCCACTATAAACCCCCTTCACTCCCTCTTCTCTTCACTCCTCTAAAGCCTTGTGCCTTGTATAAATTATACTCAAATATCCTCCCAATATCTTCCCCCATTTCCAGAATCCCTTTTTCTCATAAAAACACCAAATCCTCTTCCCTTAAGAGGCTCTCAAGGAAGGTTAATTCAAGAGGTAAAATTCCTCTTTTCCTTTCTTTTATTTTCACATTCCTTTGTTCTATTTTATTTACCAACCTCTACTCATAAAAATGGTATGAAAACTAAATTAAAATAAAAGTACTATAATGTTGTTATTATAATGGGATATTTCACATTCATCCCTCTTTTCCCCTCTCATTTATGCTAAAAATGAAACATCGTTCGAGATGTGTTGATTTATCACATTCAAGGACGACAATGCTTTCAATTTAAATTAACTTCTTAAACTCTGGTCATGAAACCATTTTTACCATTGAACCAAAATATTATATATTTATTTTATCTTATTTAATGTTTTTCAATCCTTATTCACTCATTAAGTAAAAAAATAATACAAAACAAGGTAATTGTAAGAAAAATTGCCAAATTAATCCAAACGTTTATCATTAATGTTTTATATAATGATTCACCTTCAATCCAAATAACCAAATAAATTTTATAACCAATTAATCTTCTAAATGTTAATTAATAACATATAAAATCAATTCTATACTTCAACTACCATCTTACATGAACTACCATACTCTTTTATAAGTGAGCTGATCATGAATATTATGAAAACGAGCACTCACGAACAATGAAATTGAATCCCTTAACCCATATAAAAGGCCATTAATGAACTTAATAGTGTCATAATAAACCAAATAAATGTATAAAGGGTTATGGAATTGTTAATTGATGAAACTAATTTGGTTATTCAGGTCATTATGATCAATCAAAGAACACCCACAGATTTAAGGTAAGTGGTCCTCTCTCTCACTTTTATTGAAAAATATCCCCTATGTTGTGTCCTTTTATTTTTAATTACTAATTATGCGGTATGTTTTATCACCTCCCCAATACTATCCTTATTATATATAAATTATGGGATACCCATTTACCTCTCATTAATCCCTTACAAGAACACCCGTTACCTTTTCAAAATGTTTGTAAGGGGTTTCTTCATCTCACTTCCATTTTTGTGAGATATTACGTATTCACGAATATTACTTGTGTATGGTGTATGTGTACTACCCAGTGATGTTTCATATCATGAATCTATTTATTTTCATGATATTTAATACATCATTTTATAATTATTAATTTTTGGGCATACGTTTCAATTGATTAAAAGTTGTAACTATTTTCTACCAGAACCTTCATTTTCATTCAGTTTTCTCTTATTCTATACTCACCACAATGAAATTATTATTTCTTCCTATTTAATCCTTATAAATTATATTTTAATGTTCTATATATGTGTAAAAATCAAAATCCTACTTTATTTTATGTGTATTCATATGTTTTAAAAGAATCTCTCAAAAAAATTGTTACAAATTGCAAGCCCGATTCAAGGAACTTCTCGAATTATTTATTATTTTGAAGTTCACTATATAATATGTTTTAAGCCATATTTATCTTTCAAAAATTAAACATTTTAACATGAAATAAATATATTTTGGTTCATTTATGGTTTTATTAAATCAAACATGCCTTTGCGCTTTAAACGACTTTAATATTTTCCTTAAACCGCACTAAAATATTTTATTTCTAAAGCTTCTTTAAAAAATATTTTTAAATGATTTCCCCTAAATAAGACTTTATTTAAGCATAAAATATAATTTCAATGAACTTGAATTTTATTTTCTAGGATATAAATGTTTACAATCTTATTTCATGACAAATAAAAATGAGTTTCCAAAAGAACTCTTCTTTATAAAGTAACAAAGTATTTTTCTCATCTCAGTTTAACTTTTATTAGATATATGCATTGTTCACCAATTATTTCTTACTTGTTGTGTATGTAATTCCCTTTGGTATTTCATATCAAGAGTCTCTTTATTCTCATGATATTATAAGGGATTATTATTTGAATGCTTGAATGTGGTATGCGACACTTTAGAATGTTTAAGGATTATTTCCTCAGGGATTTTTCAATGGTTTGATTTAAAAGTATCTCCATATGTGTCTACATCCTTTGTTGAATATTTTATTTCATATAGGTTTATATCCTTTTATATCATCCACCATGTTTTATTGAATGTTTTATGATTAGTTTTATTGTGTATGTGCTATCTTGAAACCATTCACTATATTACTCTGAATGGTTAGTGTTTATGTTTAATGATTGGGGAAAGTTATTTACATTTCATATGTTAGTTTCAATATGAATGTGTATGTTGTTTATGTTGATCCCCATTCATATTAGGAATAAATTAGACTTAGTAAGTGTTGGGTGGGCTCCTCTATATCTTCTCGTTGCATCGGCAGGTCTCATGAGACAAGTAATGGTCTTAACATGAGGCCTTGACAAAATGGATATTTATGGTCTTGGAACAAGGCCCTGACAGTATGGTTATGATGTCCTGCATTATGCATTAAATCATTATGAAACTTGTAATTGAAAGTTCATGTGGTTAGTTGACTTGTAGAATACCCATTATTATGCTTTATTATGGAATTATTTATTCAGATCTTATTTCTACCATAATGTGTTCAATTTTAGTTTTAAAGGTATGTGTTTCAATTTTTCACTATGCCTAACATTTATGTTTATGATATCTTTTTCTTTATTTTTTATTCTTTCTGATCATCTGAGATCACCACTTCGTATGTTTCATTTTTCTCAAGACATAAAGAGGTATATTATGACTGACTTTCAAGGATAATCTTAGAGTGGTGGATGTTTCCAATGGAACTTTTTTTTTGTTTTTCATTTAAATTTGTAATGTTGATCCTATGTATGTATCTAGTTTTCCAAATCAACTAAACTACTTGGTCCTTTAGGATATGAATTTCTTATAAGCATGCTAATGTAATGAAATAATGCACCGACTCTGAGAAATTGGGGATGGGGCATTACAGTCATCATAGTTATGTCCTAAATGTTGGTACTATAAGGAAGTTTGGTTTTTATTGGAGTAATATGAAAGGAAATATTATTCCAGTTGGTGTAGATGACCAAAGGAAGTATGGATCTTTTACTTAGGGGGAGAGAATTGCTACAATAAATGAAGGAATTGGAAAATCTTGGACTGAAGGTGTCTCTAAGTCTGCTAATAGAAAATTAAGATTTGATGGTGAATAAAATCAAGAAGAAGAAGGATAAGTTTTATTGGAACTTGTTATGAAACCAAGGAATAGAGAAGAACCACTACCTGAAGAGCTGGTGTTAGGATCAAGATAAGCTACCTATTCGGTTCATTTGGAAGAACCGGTACATGAGGAGGATCCAAAAGCTGAAATTTAGGTTTGTGAGCTTCAAGATGTTCCTCAACAAGTTGATAAGGTTAGAGAAGAAGCTATTCAAGAAGAGGCTGCCCAAGAATAACAAAAAATTCAAATATCAGAAATTGAGGCTAGATATTTATTGAGAATTAGGCTATATCATCCATTGCTCAGTCTTTAGAGAGACATGGGTCTATCACTAGAGAAAAGATATAAGTTATTGACAATATTTAATGTTATAGTGAAAATTATATTGAGAAGTATTCTAATAATAACTTATCCATTTTGGCTATTAATCAGTCCAAAAATTTATATAAAAGGACCTCTGATAATTTGACTAATCATATTGAAGATCTAGTGATTAAGTTCAATAAGGTTTAGGAGGAGAACTATATTTTTAGATAGGAGTTGGAGGAGTCAAGAAAATCATATGATGATTTGCAGAATTCATCAACCCCAAGGATAGATTTTGTGTCTGTTCAGACTTAGCTTCATGAAATTGAAGAACATTCTATGTTAAAGAAAGGTTTTGATGATTTTAAAAGGGAAATTCTTGACGGGATTGGAAATATCATGTCTGAATCTATTTCCCAAACAGATTTTTCAGACCAGAAATGGTATTTGGAAAGCTAGTTTGAGTCCATAAAGGGAAGTTTTTATCATACAGGTGATTCTACCTATACTCCTTCAACCTCACCAGATCTAATTTGAATATTTTAATCAATTACATCTGGAATAGCTGATATAAATAATAGATTGTAGAACCTTTAGTGAAACAGTGCCCCCTTTTCATTCTTGTTGGACAACCAAATATTTCTTGTTGTGAAACTAACCTCAAGTGAAACCAGTATCAGGATTCTTCTCAATAAGTTAAGTGATAAGTTAGTTCACTTTTTGAAGAAATTGGATAGTCTGTATGAATTTTTAAAAGTAAATTTAGTTGAAAATCTGCATGTATGTCTGGATTCTAGAATTTTGATAAGAAAGTTGTGATATAATATTGAAGAAAGGTTGCAAGTACATATGGAATAACTAAAAGAGATTTTTCAAGATATTAAATCCCCTGCAAAACCATTACCAGAAACATGCCATAACCAAACCCTTTTACCTTCCACTAGACTAGATGTCAAACCTATTTCCATATAAAAACTATCTTCTATATTTTTACATTTTTTATTAAGGAATTTTTTTATTCTTATTTTCTGTGATTTATTTGATATTATTTTATGTTTATCTCTATTTTCAAAATATCTATTTTTTTATCCAAATAGTACACTATAACATTCATTTACTATTTTGTAAAAAATTAAAAGTGTTTTAATCTATTTTTTATACAATTTCTTTTTGATATCCCAAAAAGAGGGAGAAAATTGGATGAAAAAAACATTTCATTTTATATAAATAAGACTGTGAAATCAAAATTTTATATTTTTTATTTAAGTATGTTTACAAAATTCTATATTGTGTTAATAATTTTATGTGTTTTGTGACCATCAAAAGGGGAAGATTGTTGGGCATGTATTGTCTAAAAAACACTCAATAATTTATTATGATTTTGATGCTCAAAAATACCATTGTTTTTTTACTATTAATTTTACTTTAAATGTTTTTTAGGGAATTAATATTATTTATTATATTTATTCAAAAAATATTTTCAAGCTTTTAATTCACTAATTATATTTGTTAAAGTGTTCAGGACACTTTTTTATACATTCTGGAAACACTGTTCATACCCTACATGGATAAGAATAACGTAAGGAATAAACCCTATGTTTTGTACAACACATATGGATCATGAAACATACATTTGTATTCAACCTTACGCTGGAAGAAGAAAGTATGGATTCTCATCCCTACATTTAGAATAATACATATGGTTAATCAACCCTACATTATCAGAAAAGTATGGTTAAATAACCTTATATTTGAAAGGAACTTTATGTCTTTCAAAAGAAGAATGTATGGTTAAAGAACCCTAAATAAGTAAGGAACCTTACATTTTAGAGAGAAACATATGGATCATCAACCTTAATTTTATGATCAACCTTACATGTTCAACATTATGTTTGAGAGATGAACACTACATAGTTGAACCCTACATTTGGTATTTTTTTGCTTTATGAATAAACCCTATGTTTGACTTTTCAACATTAGAGATTTAATTTGCGATATTTTGCTTGATTTCTACAATGTCCTTGACGGTATTTCAGGATATTTAAAATCTCTTTCTCGAATGATTTAAATCTCATTATATATTATTCAAAGAATCATATTTAATGGATAAAATTACTCCTATTATTAAGGAAAGTTAGAACTAACCTATTTTTTTTGAATTTTAATTTCTATGGTTTATAAAGCATCTTTTTTGGATCTGGAATTCTGAAGGAGGATATTTTCTTTATATAGTCTACCAATGTATTTTTTTAATAAAAAGTTTTTTTCAAGGAACATATTTTCATATACAATCATACTCTGGTGAAAATATTTCTATAGTGCTCTAGTGAATGAACAACTCTGATAGAGTACTACACTTTGGAGATATACATGTTTTATATCATTCTTTTGTAATCTTACTGCTACTCTGTTTTGTTGCTTCTTTTAAATTGAAGATCTTTGTGCAACCTTGATCACTTCAGACTTGTTCTCTCCTATAGACTATTATTTCTTAATAAAAAGATCCATCTTATGTCAATTTCTACGACTCTAATTGTGAGGTTCAACCTGTTTTAAAAAAATCGAACTCTCTTGATTTATTTGTGTTTCAACTACTCGTACTTAGTTATGGTGGAGTATTATCTTCTTGGTCTAAGATGTGGATTTTCAGTTCTCTATTAAATAACTAGAAGGATCTTTTTTTTAGCTTTTTTGTAATGTTGTCAACTACTTACAATTATTTGTGAAATTTCAGTCTTATGATAAGAGGACCATACTAGTGAAATTTACCAAACTCATAGAGAGATCATTTTGTGGAGTAGACCAGGGATCTTTGTGCCCTAAACCACTATAAAAAGCCGTGTTCTTTATTTTTGTTTATCTGATGCCTATATTTCATTCAGAAGAAAGAAGTTCTTATCCACACAAATTGCAGAGGGCGTCAAAAGTCAGAATTGTGTAATTTTTCTGAAAAGACACAATTCACCCCCCTCTAGTGTTAATTTGTATTATTCCAACCTAAAAATATGAAAAAAACATCACATAACAGTTCAAACAAGACAACAATCAAATATAGATGGCCATGGACAACCATCAATACATAAACATATAAATCATGTTGAAAAAAAGTAAACTCCTACTGATGAAGGAACCTCAAATGTCCCTTTTCATCCATATCATGCCCAAGGTACTACTCGATCACTAGGGTCTAGCTCCTAAAACCAATCCCTTACCTAATCATAGATACATAAAGTCTACACACGTCCTAAATGGCCTATATAGGGTGTGAGAATATATCTGTGTAGGACACCACCAATGTGTGCCAATATTACATCCTAATAATTCGAGTGTAATAATATAAATAAAAAGGAACCACATGCACAATAAATGAATAGCCTCTTCCCTTGTTCTCAACAACCACAAGGAAGCGATCATTGAATTTTTCCATTTCCAATAATTTCTGAACATGTTCCCCTAGTTATATATATGGAATATAGAACCTATATTAATATATATAAGTACAATGGAGAGGATTCATGGAAAAAATATAAATGCATCCTCTTATGAAAATCTTCCCAATTGAACCCTCAGGTTCCACCTTTTATCAGTCACCAGCATATCATTCCAATAATCATGTATTTGGCATCTTGAGGCACACCCAAACAAGTCCCTAGTCTCTTAGACCTCTACTTGGAAAACCACTATCAGATTGAATCCCATCATCTTGAGGCATACTGATGTATATTCTCCCAATAATAACCACCAAAAAATCACAACCTAAATCTCAAGGCACGATGATATCTGTCCCCTCAATGTTCTAACCCAACAACCTCAAGTATCTCAGTGAGCCTCGACCCCAAACTGACGGTCACATCACCATCAATCAATGGTCCATCACCATACATGTGGCTTTCTATGGAAATCACACCCAAACATAACTGATGGTCAACACCATCTCCTAATATACATAGTATATGGGGAACTCAACCCACACGACTGGTCAACACCACCTCGATTTGAGTCTTATCTGTGTGAACCAGACTCCAGTGGAATATCGACCAATAAAATGTGAGAGGAAATCACCCAAAAAACCTAAACACATCATCTAACACCTCATTCCCTAGTGACCATTTCACTAATATCCTGATGGTCAACACCATCTCAAATCACAAAATCCATTGCCTCAACCAGATGACATCGTCACCTCAATCCAACAACCATGTCACCCTAACCTGTAATCAACATCACCCATGTACCTCAGGCTAAGGACAATATGATAAACCGTGTCTCCTCAATCCAGGTGATCATAATCAACTCAATCCTTAGGACTACTCCATCATGTTCCCATAGAACCAATCGATTCAATAATAATAATTCAATTTAAATAATTAAAATACATCCAACCTAACCTTACCAAGTGTTCTAAATCCCCTTACCATTCTTTTTATGCAATAAGGGTCCAGGGCATACCCAATTGAATCCCATGGAATCAATTTGATAATTTAAAAACAATTAGTTAATTTATTAGGGTCTCTCATGGTCAACCAAATAACACATTTAGGAACACTACCCAAAATACCCATAAAATCTAGGAGAAATCTAGAACCACTTACCTTGTATTGGTAGAAACTTGATCCTCTTATATCAGCCTCTAAATCAATCAAAAATAAGAGAAAACAAAGTTTTTGATGAACGCCCTGAAAATAAGGTAAAAATAATTTCACTAATTTATCACACCATATGGAGAGAGAAAAGTGGAAAAGGGTCTAGAAGATCAAAGGACTTACCAAGATGAATCCGTAGACACCAAAATATTGAAGATCAAATCTCAGATAGTAAAGATATCAAGATCCTTAGAAGGAGAGGAGAGAGGAATGAAAAATATCTAATAGAATCCTTTGTGTGTGAAGTAAAATAAATGAAATGAGGGGGATGATCCCCATGGATCATTTTGAAAAACATTACCCACAACTTACACAATGTATAAATATTTACATATAGTTTATTGGGTTCACCAAATGTATCCCACTCACACATATTTTATTCCTCGGGTAGACCACCTGATCCTTTATGCCTATCTACAAGTCATGAAAACAACTTGCATGTCTTGTAAGTGTTACACGACATGTTTTTCTAGCTGGATCTATTTTAAATAGCCTAGGACCTGTGACCTTCCCCTGAATGTTCTCATGAACACTAGGGTCAACCAAAAAAACAAATACCACACCTAAAGAATGGTATTGGGTGAAAAAACTACTAAAATGTGGTTTTTAAGATAAATAAAATGGTTTTCCTAACCCCCAATGTTAAAAGTTAAAATTTACTTAGAAAAATGACCCACTGAAAAACATGGGATGTTATAATCTCCCCACCTTAAAATAGATTCTATGCAAGCTATAAATAATTACCTGGAGATGGAACTAAACATACCATATCATCAAAATGAACCCATTCTACCTTGATAAGTCATAGGTAAAATATCTTAAGGCTCCCATCATGTTAGGAATTACTTACCCAGTCGCATCCCAACCAAAAATAAAAACATTATGATGGTCTATCAACCATACCAAAACTCAAAAGTCCTCTCATGATGTACTATCACTCCTAAACCTCTTCAGGTGATCAAAAAATTGTTGTTTCATACAACACTTATAAAATCCTGCATCTCATAAAATACCCATAATAATCCCCTGTTCCATGTACCTCATATAAAACCCACATCACTTCGATTCCCAGATTCCTATGAACCTCAAGTAAATCCCACACAAATTCAATGCCCATAAAAAATACCGATGCCACATACCTCACATAAATATATATCAGACATCATAATTGATTCCAACCTACTAACCAATACTTGGTTAGTCCAAAAACAACATTCTTTCACCTCAGGAACCAAACCATATACAGCCAAAACAAAAGTAACCTGGTCACAACCATGACATACCTACAATTGTAGTCAGATCATCATCTTTCTCTGCACTTGGTTGCTCCACTATTTTCACCTAGCCTAAATCCTGACTACCTAAGGCTTGTCCTCCCTATAGATATATGCTAGCCACTGGACATTGACACCATAGTTGGGTGCCATTTTCTCTACCACAACCTCCATGTACAGTTGAATCCTGACTATTAGATCCTAGTTCTGCTCCTAGTCTGGCCCTAGATCCATGAGTTTACCTTGGTACCTAGATCATTACTATCTGAGAAGGCTTCCTATAGAACATCTTAAGACACTCGATCTATTCACATTCCTGCCACTCCTTTGGAGTCCACTCGCACTGAGTTCAGACATGTCCTGGCTTCCCAAACCGGAAGAACAATACTGAATACCCACTTCTTAGTGGTCTTCATGAATCTCTATTCTTCCTACCCTACTAATATTACTTACAGCCTCAATTCGAACAACCCAATGTTTTTCCACTCAAATCACTATACACCATTACCCGGATTTAATATGAATAGTCTATTATATTTCCCTCAGCTATCAGCGCTTGGTTAACCACCTTAATAAAGGATTCTAGTATAAAGATGTTTACCTAAACCTTGATGGCATGTAATAATCCATCATAAAAAAGTATCACCTAGTAAATATAATTTCACACCATCATAGGTGAAAATAAAGATAAATCTATGAATTTATCGACATATTCCATGATATAATTGTCCCCCTACTGGAGATTCACAAACTCGTGGGCTATTTCCTCCCTCAGCATCTCTAGAAAGAAATGATCAAAGAACCCAACCTCAAAATCCTTCCAAGTTAGTCCCTCATACCTAACTTCCTATACCTATACATATAACCACCACTTTTCTTATAGAGTCCCTTATTTTTCTTACATGAATATTACACCATTTTAAAGATAAATAACATAATAGTGTAAAAAAACTGGGATTTAAAGGTTCATTTTCTTGGTAAAATTAGGACAGTGTATAAATTTTACATAATAAAACATAAAAATTATTTAATAACTTTTTCTCTAGCTTATTAGCAGCCCTTGTGTTCTCCTTAGTAAAATTAATCACCTATGGATATACATCAAAAGAAGAGGTGAGCTACAAGACGAGTAAGAGGATAAATAAGAGACATTAAACACAGGTGAGCATAAACATCATCATCATAATATAAGAAAATTATCATCATAATAATCATGAGAGGAATCATTATATAGAGGAAAGGAATGTGGCAATGCATGAAAATGAAACATCGTGTATTAGTAGTGAACTACCATAAATAGTTGTGAACAAAGCTAACATCATGTTCACACATAACATATGTGTATCATCATAACATCCTCTCTATGAAAAAATATATCTTCATGTTCACAAATATTGTACATTTTCTCATGATATAGATCACATTACCCAATGCATTGGAGCACTATATAATTTTGGATGCACCCATCACATCATAACATTTTCATAATCATGATTTCTACATAGAACATATATCAATCATGGATATAAAATAAACCATGGAAATGAATGGTTTTCATTTAATAAAGTATACATTCATGAATAAACTTATAGGTTCTGAGGATACAGAGGTAATAAAATAATTGGTATGAGAATCATTAATCTTTAGAGAAGAAGAAATAATCTCAAGAGAAGTAAAAGGTGTATTTTTAGAAAGAAGAGTTCTTTTGGAAAACATTGTGATATTTATAAACTCATGTATAAAAATGTATATCCTAGAAAAGGAAAAAGAAGAACAAATAAATGATATTTATGAATCATTAAATTAATATATATATATATATATTGAAATTGGAATGAAATATGGAAAACCCAAGGAAATGGAGTTGGGTTTGAGAATCCCCTTACCCTATATCTAAGTTATTTATTCACTTTAATATCAAGGATAATAAAATTATATTCATTAATTAATAAATTAATGACCTCTTATACATGTATTTGTTTCATTATAATTTAATTAAGTTCATTTATGGTCATTTTTATGAGTTTTTGTGTTTAATTTCATCGTTAGGGAGTGTTAATTTCTTGGTTTTCATGATCAGTTCACTTGTACACATGAATGGAAGTTCATGTAAAATGGTGATAATTATCCAAAATTGATATTTTATGTTATTAATGAGCTTATATAATTTTAATTGTCATTATATATCATTTATTTATATGGTATGAGGATAAATCATTAGATAAAATGTTAATGATAATCATTTAGATTAATTTGGCCATTTTTCAATCACAATGAACTTGTTTTATTTTATTATTTAATATTATGTATATAAGTTTGTTCCATAACATAAAAAAGGTTATATAATAAATTTTAAAATACTTTTCAACCATTATAATGGTTTTATGAGTAGCCTTGAAGGTGGTAAAAGAAAATGAAAACTTCTCGTTAGGGGAATTGGTTTTGATATTTTTTTGAGACCAATGAATTTTTTACGTTGGGGAGGGGTTTGGAAAGAGGATTTGGTATAATTTGAACAAGGATAAAATCTAGGAAGGTTTGAGGATAAGTGGTTGTGATGGGTGGTATTTATAGGGGAGGAGAGGGGTGTTTCCTCATTATTTTATTCATTAGTTTATTATTTTGGCTCAATACCATGAATAGTTTGAAGCTTGTCACTAAATATATTAAAATAATTAAGGGGAATTATATATTTTGGGGTTACATTATCCTTACATAAAAAATGACTAAAAAATTTATATATTTAGTTTTTATCATAAATTATCATATTTTACTATTCACAAAAAATTCATGTATTTTAGAAAAAAACCCAAAAATTCACTGTAACCATTTTTTGATGTTTAGAATTAAAAAATGAACTAAATTTTATGAAAATAATTTTATATATATGAGAAATTTAATTTTTAATTAAAATCATCATTTACTTGAAAAATATAGATTTTAAAATTATAACTAATTTTTTAACACTTTGAAAAATTAAATAAGGTCCCATAAAATTATCTTATAATTATAAAAAAATTAATTTATGAATATATTTTATTAAAATAAATTTTATTCTAAATAGTTATATTAGTTATAAAATTATAAATAATCATTTATGTTTTATAAAAATACCAACACTTAATTAATAATTTTTAAAATATTTATTTACTTATACCACGATATAATTATATCATGTTATCATTTATAAGATGCCTAAATTCTATTTATACTTTCATAGAAGAGGTTACTATTCTATTGGACTAATTAATATTCTTAATGGCCATATTCCTATTCTAAACGTCAAGTTACTATTCTATAGCTATAGGTTACTTCACTTCCAGAAATACTTTTTATTTCATTCATTCTTCATAATATTTGTATTTTGTTCTCAAAGTGATTTTATGTGGTTTATAATAAATGATATAATTATAAGAAATGAATTTTGATTGATAAAATTTTAGGCTGTTAAAATTTTCCCCCCTTATGAAATTTCTCCCTCAAAATTTCATTTTACAGACTATGATGAAAATAAGTGAGGGTACTTCTCCTTCACCACATCCTCTAATTCCCATGTCGTCTCTTCGTATTAAACTTTCACCATATTACTTTGACCTAGTGAGTATTCTTGTTTCATAGAACTTTATCTCTATAGTCCAAGATCTTCACCAACTGCTCCTCATAAGAGAGATCATTTTCCAACTATACCACCTCTAGATTCAGTACATGTGAGGGATCTGGTATGTACTTTTTAAAGAGGGATATATGGAATACATTGTGTACTTGAGACATGGTAGGTGGATGTTCATATCGATAGGACACAACTCTAACATGATCAAGAATATTAAATTGGTCGATGTACTTGGGACTCATCTTTTATTTCTTCCTAAATATCATGATCCTCTTCTATAGAGATATGCGGTGGAATACCATGTCTCCAAACTCAAACTCTAGGTCCCGTTGACAATTGTATTTATATAACTTATATCGAATTTGGGATACCTTGATGTGATATTGAATGGTTTTCACCTTTTCCACCATTTCATCAACCAATTCATGTCTTAGTAGCTTACGTTCACTAAATTCATCCCAAATGTCAGTTTTCTGCATCTTTTCCTATAGTGGGATTTATATGGAACCGTTTGGAAACTCGAGTGGAATCTGTTGTTATAAGATAACTTGGCCTGAGGTAGATGTTGATACCATCCTATTTTAAAGTCCATATAACATGCTCTCAACATGACTTCCAGTGTCGAATTTTTTTGCTCATATTGGCCATCAGTTTGATAATGATAAGCTGTAATAAAGTTTAGTTCAGTGTTTAGATCATGTTGGAGAGTTTTCTAGAAATTTTAAGTGAATCTCAGATCTCGATCCCATATAATCGATAATAATACTCCATGAAACCTTACCACTTATCTGATATATATCTATGCAAGTGGATTTAGTTATAAGTCCTATTGAATCGGGATAAAGTGAGTTGTCTTTGTGAGATAATCTACAATAACCCATATAACATTGTTTCCTCTGGATGTGTTCAGATGTTCAGTGAAAAAGTCCATGGTGATGATTTACCATTTCCATATTGGTATGGGTAATGGTTCATAATCCCCTTATAATTTTGTCTTTTAGTCTTCACTTGATGAAATACCAGTCACATTGATGTATATTCAGTGATATGTTTCTTCATATTGTCCCACCAATAGTTCTATCAGAGATCTCGATACATATTTGTGCTCCATAGGTGAATAAAGAAGGTTAAGCTATGTGGGTCACTCAAAATATATTTATTTATCTCTATATTGGATGGTACTCATATCCATGACCTAAATCTTATAACTCCATCCTCATCAATTTTTAACTTTGAGTATTTCCCCTTTTTGAGAGCTTCCACCTTCTTCTAAATTTACACATCATTTCTTTGAGCGTCCTTTATTTTCTCTATGAGGGATGGTTGATAAATTATTTGGAAAAGGGTTGATGATATTACTTCTTTAATGATTCCATTTCCATTATTTGAAAATATAAGAAGATTGGATCCTTATAATTCTCATCATTTATAATATTACATGATCCTTTTTACTTAGAGAATTTCCCACTTTATTCTCTTTTTTAGGATGGTAGTGGATTGAGTAGTCATAATCCTTTATGATATATAACCATCTTCACTAGTTAATATTAAAATACATATGTGTGAATATATATTTTAGGCTCTTATGATCAATATATATTTAAATATTTTCCCCATAGAGATATTGCTGCCTGATTTTCAATGCGAAGATCCCAACTGCCAACTCTAAATCATGCATGGGATAGTTTTTCTAATTAATTAACAACTACCTTGAGATGTAGGATATTAATTTATCATTTTTTATCAATAAAAATCCTAATACCTTCATAGAAGCATCAGTTTATTCCCCAAAGAGTCCCTCACTTGTCGGAAGTGTGAGTACTGGCGCAGTGATAAGCCTCTTTTTTAACTCTTTGAAATGGTCTTCACATTCCCTGATACAGACAAAATTTTCTCCCTTCCGAGTCATCTTGTTTAGTGGGTTTTAAAATTATGATAATTTTTTCAAAAATCATCAGTAATACCCATATATAATAAAGAAACCATGGATCTCCATTACAGATGTTGGCCTGGTCCACTCTTCGATTTCCTTTTTCTTAGAAGGATCTAAAAATATTCCTTTGTTGATGATAACATGACATAATAATGATACTTATTCCATCGAGAACTCACATTTACTATACTTTTCATAAAGTTTCTCCCTTATCAAAGTATTTAGCACAATATTAAAATACTCCTCATGCCCCCCTTTCTCTTAGAGTATATCATAATATCATTAATAAAGACCATCATAAAGTTGTCAAGAAAATATCTAAAGGCTCTTTTCATTAAGTCTAGGAATATTTCTAGACAATTAGTGAGTCTGAAGGGTATCACTATGAAATCATAATTTCCATACCTCGTTTGAATGTAATTCTTGGGAATATATTCCTTCCTCACCATTAATTGGTGATATCTCGACCGTAGGCCATCCTTATAGATATACTAGTCCCCACACAGTTGATCGAAAAAGTCATTTATCCATGGAAGGAGATACTTTTTTTATTATGATTTTTTTGAGCTCATGATAATCAATGTAGAGGCGAATTGATCTATCCTTCTTCTTGATTAATAAGACTGGTGCACCACACGGTGAATCACTTGGGTGTATAAAACCCTTGTATAGATTCTCTTGTAACTAATTCTTTAGTTCCTCTAACTAAATAGTGGCCATTCTATAAGGTGTATTTGTTATAAACAGAGATCCAGGAATAAGTTCAATTTATTAACCATCCTCTTAGTCAGTAGTAAGAACAACTAATTCTTTGGGGAATACATTAGTGTAGTTCCTCACAATAGGAATGTCTTTGAGAATGATTTTCTCCTTTGTCTCAATCATTTGAGCTAGATATATTTGCTCATTGGCAATAATACCCACACTTGAGATTATGGATCTAAACAAGATTCATCCTCCTCATTACACATTTATAGGATTAGAGGATGTATCGGGATGTGAATAGTGATCTCCCTTTCCCGACAGTTGATGTTTTCTTTTTATAAAGATATCCAGTCCATGCCCAATATAGCATAAAACTCCACCAAAGGATGTTAGAAAATAATTTTGGGAGGTTTATTCAATAAAAATTAAATGGGGAGGAGTTATATACTTTATATTCAATAATTTCCCCATTTTCTATTCTCACATATTACTCAGCCTCCATATTTTTAGGTGGTGTTTGAATACTTCTACTAAATATTCAAGATTTTAAATAATTCATAGAACCATAATCAAATTGTACATTTACTATTCTTGAATGAGTAACTAGTGTACCTATCTCCACATAATTTTTAAGCACCACCCCAGCAGTAATTATGGAATAAGATTTATCTTTCTCCTTTGGATTTGGTGGTTGATAACGCCGATTACCCTTGAGAACTCAAGGTTTAGTGCATTGGAAAGCACAATTCCCTTGCTCCCTATAGTTGAAGCATTAAACTGTATGCAGTGATCTCCTTTCATACACCACATTTTCCAGCTTACTCATGTCTCTTTAGCATTCATGATCTTAGTGGAATTCTCTCCCACACTTGAAGCATTTACCCACCCCTTTAAAGAGATTACCATGATGCTTCTTTCCACATTCTTGACATGTGGGTGGTTGATATTTCTTTCCACCTTTGTCATTAGATCCTACAAATTGAAACTCCATCTTTCATTTCTTATCTCCATATCCATGGGACCACTCTCCAAAAACCATCTATACTTTGAGAGCACATAGAACAACTTATTCATAATTTTCAAAGTCTTAGAAATCTAGATCCTTTCGAAGGTGTGGTTTTAAACCACTGAAGAATCTATAAATTTTTCTATCATTGTTGATAACAAAACCCTAAAGTGTACTTTTAAATACTTGTGAAATTTGATTCACATGAAGTGATAGTTTCACCATACTTTTTCTTTAGATTTTTGAATTCTCTCTATAAATTTGTACAAAGAGTTAGGGGGTAATAGTTGTTAAGAAAAATTATATTAAATTCATCCCACTCCATATATTCAATTTTTTCTTTCAGCTTGGTGTTCTTAATCAACACCCACCATTGTTTTCCCTCTCCATCAGGATGCTAATTGTCCTGAGTAACATTCTACATCTCAGAATAGCAAAGTACAGAAAAGATATTCTCTATTGATTTGACCCACTATTCTGCAACTACTGGATTGGATGATCCACTAAACATCAATGGTTGTTTCCATATAAAAGACTCAATATCCAGTTTCTCCCACTTTGGTGAATGAGTACATATCTTTTTATTAAGGATACTGTTCATGGCCTAAGATAACTGGGTACACATCACCATGAAATTTTGAACTCCAACTCCAAAGGAATTGGGGATATCATTTGGGAAATCGCTGCACTATCCCTCACACAGGTTGTTGTCCTGGTTTCTCCTGGTTCCCATTATTTTATAAAATAAAAAAGTTTTGAACAAAACATAATTATACAAGTCACGAATAAATACATTATTCCTTTGTGTAATTAACGTTAAATCCATATGTTGTGGGATCCCTATGTTTAGCCTTTTTTCTAAAACAAAGCTTCTTGGATGCTTGGTCTCATACTAAGGGTTTTCACTAAGGTTCTCTAATCCTAATTCCCAAATAAACTAAACCATGCTCTAAAACCAACTATTGCGAGCTTTATTTTTCTTACATGACTGTTACATCATTTTAAAGATAAACAACATAATTGTGATATAAAACCAGGATATAAAGGTTTAATGTCTTGGAAAAATTAGGACCGTACTTAAATTTTACATAATAAAACATAAAAATTGTTTAATTCCTTCTTCTATATCTTCCTAGTGTCCCTTGTGTTATACTTAGTACAAGTAATCACCTAACAATATACATGAAAAAGAGGGGTGAGCTAAAATCCCATTAAGAGGATGAATAAGAGATATGAAATATGGGTGGGAATCAAAATAATCATCATAACATAATAAATTGATCATCAACATAATCATGATATGAATCATTATATAAATTGAAGTAATGTGGAAATGCATATAAATGGAACATCGTGTCTTAGAGGTGAAATACAACACATATTTGTAAACAAAGATATCATCATGTTCACACATAACATATGTGCATCATCATAACATCATCATTATGAAAAAGATATAATAATGTTGAAACATATTGAAAATTTTCTAATGATATGCATCACATTACCCAATTAATTTGAGCACTATATAATTATGTGCACACCCATCATGTAACGTCCCGGTTCTGAAATCCACCCAGAGGCGCCCCGTACCCAGTTGGTCACATGGCCTCAAGCGCATTTCCCCAAATGCCTGAAGCTGCCGACTAGTAGCGAGGGCCTTGGGTGTGATAGTGAGGAAACTATGCCCTCATTGGCAGAGTACACAGCGGAAGAAAAACAAATAGACAATAGCAGAAACCGTAGCTATCCATACAAGAGTAACCAAAAAACAGTGGAAGACTAACAGTAAACAACTGGAACACAAACACACACATATATATAATGATGCATGATATATATATCTAGGAAAGAAGCCAAACAAATCATAATTCTGAATACAATACTAAACCAAAGTGTAGAAGAAAACAGGTAAACTCCACAGCATCACAAGCCATAGCTTGGTCCCATGCTCTCCATATCTGCAGTAAGTCAAGCGCCTGAAGTAGAAGGGAGGTTTGCCTTATCTATACCTACAACATTATAGTCTGTTTGGGACCAAAAGAATGGCCCAAAAAGGGTGTGAGACATGGTCCTAGTAGGAAACCACCCAAAGATCTATACCTAACAGTCAGTGAATACATGGAAAGTAAAAGTACAGGAAGCAGTAAACAGGAAAGCACACAGCATCTACAATCCATAGTGTCTAGCATATAAAGTACACAAGTAATATTCAATCAACAAGTAGAACAACAGGAAACCCCCTGGGTAGTTCTCACAGCCTAACCCTTATAGTT
The DNA here is from genome assembly GCA_963277665.1 of Viscum album. Classification (NCBI taxonomy): domain Eukaryota; kingdom Viridiplantae; phylum Streptophyta; class Magnoliopsida; order Santalales; family Viscaceae; genus Viscum; species Viscum album. The sequence goes on along the minus strand of OY728120.1, from coordinate 845,943,056 downwards.
CAACCTACAAGTACTAGAAACCCTCTAGGAGGCACACACAATCTCACCCCTCTGGTTCAGCTGAAGAATAGACTCTCTGAGGAAGCAATCACTATCAATTCCCCCTATAGTCTCGTATCATACTAAAGGATCTCTGGGGAAGAAATCAATGTCTCATTCCCCCTGTGGCCCGCGTCAAGGAACTACAGACTCTCTGAGGAAGCACTCATCATTAATTCCCCCTTTGGTCTCCCATCTAATTAATAAGACACTTTGGAGAAGCCCTTATGTCCACTCTCTCTATGGTCCACTACACTAGGTTCTCACAGCCCTGTGTAAAACAAACATGCATAGCACGCGTATCACCCCAAGTAAACCTCAAGAACTACTTGGGTATCATTATAAGGCACAACAACATAATAGTACAACAGTTCCACTATCCTACAACGAGGCATGGCAATTGGAAAAATGCCTAACAGGAAAAACATGCATGGAAAAACAACTAGAGCACAGTAAAAATTACCCTATTCACAAGCATTGACCTCTACTCAAGCAATAAAGCAAAGTAGGAAAACAACAGGGGCAAAAATAGGAAACACACAATACCCCATTCAAGGGAATTGGTGGAATTGCACAAAATATTCAAAGAATTACTACAGAAAGGCACAAACCACCTACCTCGATTCTAGGAGATCGTTATACTTGAACCACGATGATTGATTCTCCTTAAAACGTCGAAGATCTGAGAAAAAATCCAAAATTCTCAAACCACGATATCTTGATAAAGAGGGAAAATCATGGAACAAGGATAAAGAAGAAGAGAGAGATTACTGAGGCGATCCCAATGCAATCGACGATGGCTAAAACGGAGATCGGATGGAAGCTCGGGGGCTCGGAGAAGGATCGTGGCCGTACGGGAGCTCTCGGCTGAACGAGACCTAGAAGAAGGTCGTTCTGTTGATTAGACGTGACCCCGGTGCGTTTAATGAAAAAATAGAAAATACACGGTGTGTACTTCTTGATTTCACAACCTGTACTCATCTTTTCCGTACTTTTCTTTAAGCAGACTCCACATCACCCCTACACACCGTGTGTGTGGCCCGGACATGGCCATCACATGACCTCGAGTGGAAAAGGAGTACACGACATGTACTTCAAAAATTTCTTGAAACTCCTCTTTTCTCAAGACTCCAGAAAAAAGGAAATACATACCTGGAAATGAAGATCCAAGTTCTTACAAACTTCCCCCCTTAAAGAAATTCGTCGCCAAATTTCCCTAGTGTGGCGTAGAAGAAGAAACCCCGAACAGCTCCGGCCATTGTGATCATGCATCGGCCTATCTCTCCCAAGTCTCGTCCTGTACTCTCCCATGCTGCCATAACACCCGTACTAGAGGAACAGACTGCGCACGGAGAACCTTCGTACTGCGATCGACAATCTGGATAGGATGCTCCTCAAACGATGCATCTGCTTCGAGTTCAACCTCCTCAGGATGAAAGACATGAGAAGGGTCTGAAAAGTATCGTCGGAGTTGAGAGACGTGGAAGACTTCATGCATGACCCAATACCTATGAGGTAACTGAAATCGATAGGAAATCGGCACAAATTTCTCCAATACCTCAAACGGACTGACGTACCGCGGTGAAAGATTACCCTGTCTCCAGATACTCTTGTGTCCCAACCTTAGTGCGACACGCATGAAAACCTGATCCCCGACCTCGAACTCCAGAGGTCATCTCCGCTGATCAGCATAAGACTTATGTCGAGACTATGCTATAGCCATCCTCTTCCGAATCAACTCTATCTGCTCTGAGGTATCCTGAACAAGACAAGGTCCCAGTAAGGCTGCCTCTCCTTCCTCCTGCCATCATAAAGGTGATCGGCATAGCCTACCATATAAAGCCTCATAAGGTGCCATTTGAATAGTCGCCTGAAAACCGTTGTTTTAGGAGAACTCCAGAAGAGGGATATGCTTCTCCAAAGAACCTCCAAAGTCTATAATGCAAGCTCGGATCATATCCTCAAGCACCTGGATTGTACGCTCGGACTGGCCATCTGTCTGGGGATGGTATGCTGTACTCAAAAGTACCTGTGTACCCAAATCCCTCTGAAGCCCTTGCCAGAATTGAGAAGTAAAGCGCGCATCCCTGTCTGAAACAATGGATTATGGAACTCCATGTAGACGTACAATCTCTCAGATGTATAGTCATCCCAGATCATCAACACTGAAGGTCTCCTTGATCGGTAAGAAGTGAGCAACCTTCGTAAGCCTGTCGACGACATCCAAAACAACATCGTTCCCTCTAGGCAACCTCAGCAATCTGGTCACGAAGTCCATCGCGACATCGTTCCACTTCCACTCCGGAATGGGTAACTGCTGTAAAAGGCCTACTAGTTGTTGATGCTCCGCCTTCACCTGATGACAAGTAGAACCCCTCAAGACGAAACCAGAAACATCTCTCTTCATACCTCGCCACCGGTATTGGGGATGAATATCCCGATACATCTTGGTGATTCCAGGATGAATTTCCCAAACTGAGGAATGAAAGCCCCTCATCATCTCCTCGCGTATGTCTGCTGGCACCCATACACGTCCCTAGAAATGAAATATCTCATCCTCTCCCATTTTCCATCCAGGAAGAGGGTCCTCTCTTGAAACACTCTCCCGCAAGACTAAGCCTTATGAGTCTGATGGATTCCTCATCCGTACCCAATCAAGAAGTGCAGAGGTAACAATTATAGAAGATAGGTAAGTCTATCCCTATATATTGTGCACCTCCAGATGCAACTTAGAGAACAGATCCATAAGCTTCCACTCACTGCTGGCCTCCTGAAATTCCTGAATCTAAGTTCTCATGCTCAACGCATCTGCCATTGTGTTTCCCTTTCCCAGCGTATATGAAAGCTTGAAATCAAAAGACTGAAGATACTCGACCCACCTGCACTGTCTCAGATTCAGATCACGCTGAGTGAAGATGTACTTGAGACTATTGTGGTTGGTGAAAACCACAAAGTGCTCTACCAGAAGGTAATGTCTCCAACAATGCAAGGAATGAACAATAACTTCCAACTCTAGATCGTGCGTCGGGTAGTTCCTCTCATGTGGCCTCAACTGCCGAGACCCGTATGCAATGCCTCCATCTCCCTGCATAAGAAAAGCGCCCAACACAATACTTGAAGCATCACAAAAAATAGTATATCTCTTGTCTGGATCTGGCAAGACTAGTATCAATGCTGACATCAACCTTCCCTTCAGCTCCTAAAAGGCCGAATCACAAGAATTTGACCATAAGAACTTCGCCCCCTTCCCCGTACCTGGTTGGTCAAATGGCCTCAAGCACATTTCCCCAACCTCCAGAGCTTGCCGACTAGCAGCGAGGGCCTTGGGTGTGATAGTGGGGAAACTATGACCTTATTTTTAGAGTACACAGTGGAAGAAAAACAAATAGACAACAGCAGAAACCGTAACCATCCATACAAGAGTAAATGAAAAACAACCGAAGACTAACAGTAAACAACTGGAGCACACACACACATATATATAATGATGCATGATACATATATCTAGGAAATCAGCCAAACAAGTAACAATTCTGAATACAATACTAAACCAAAGTGAAAAATAAAACATGTAAAATACTTAGCATCACAAGCCATATCTTGGTCCCATGCTCTCCATCTCCACAACAAGTCAAGTTCCTGAAGTAGAAGGGCGTTTGCCCTTATCTATACCTACAACATTATAGTCTGTTTGGGCCCAAAAGCATGGCCCAAACAGGGTGTGAGACAAGGTATCAGTAGGAAACCACCCAAAGATCTGTGTCTAACAGTCAGTGAATACATGGAAAGTAAAAGTACAGGAAGCAGTAAATATGAAAGCACATAGCAGCTACAATACATAGTGTCTAGCATATAAAGTACACAAGTAACAGCCAATCAACAAGTAGAACAATAGGTAACCCCCTGGTTTGTTCTCATAGCCTAACCCTTATGGTTCAATATACAAGTACTAGAAACTCTCTAGGAGGCACACACAATATCACCCCTCTAGTTTAGCTGAAGAATAGACTCTCTGAGGAAGCACTCACCGTCAATTCCCCCTATAGTCTCGTATCGTACTAAAGGATCTCTGGGGAAGCACTCAACATCTCATTCCCCCTGTGGCCCACGTTGAGGAACTAAAGAATCTCTGGGGAAGCAATCATCATCAATTCCCCCTTTGGTCTCACATCGAATTAATAAGACACTCTGGAGAATCCCTTACGTCCATTATCCCTATAGTCCACTACACTAGGTTCTCACAGCCCTGTGTAAAACAAACATACATAGCGCGCGTATCACCCCAAGTAAACCTCAAGAACTACTTGGATATCATTCTAAGGCACAACAACATAATTGTACAACAGTTCCACTATCCTACAACTAGGCATGGCAACTAGAAAAATTCCTAACATGAAAAACATGCATGGAAACACATCTAGAGAACAATAAAAATTACCCTATTCACAAGAATTGACCTCTACTCAAGCAATCAAGAAAATCAGGCAAACAACAGGGGAAAAAATAGGAAACAGACAATACCCCATTAAATAGAATTGGTGTAATTTCCCAAAATATTCAAATACTTCCTACAGAAAGGCACAAACCACCTACCTCGATGCTAGGAGATCAATATACTTGAACCAAAATGATTCATTCTCCTTAGAACGTCGAAGATCTAAGAAAATGTCCAAAACAATCAACCCACGATATCTTGAGAAAGAGGGAAAATCATGGAACAAGGTTAAAGCAGAAGAGAGAGATTACAGAGGCGATCCCAACGCAATTACGGCAGCTGAAACAGAGATCAGACGGAAGCTTGGGGGCTCGGAGAAGGATCGCGGCCGTACGAGAGCTCTCGGCCGAATGAGACCTAGAAGAAGGTCGTTCTGGCGATTAGACGCGACCCTGGTTCGTTTAATGAAAAAAAAGAAAATACACCGAGTGTAATTCTTGTGTAAATGGCGTGTACTCAGCTTTTCCGTACTCCGCTTTAAGCGGCCTCTACATCACCCCTACACACCGTGTGTGTGGCCCGGACACGGCCATCACATGGCCTCGAGCGGCAAAGGAGTACACGATGTGTACTCATAAAGTACACAATGTGTACTTCAAAAATTTCCAGAAACTCCTCTTTCCTCAAGACTCCCGGAAAAAGGAAAGACATACTTGAAAATGAAGATCCAGGTTCTTACACATCATATCATAAAATTTATATAATCATGCTTTCCACATAGAACATATATCAATCATGGATATAAAACAACCCATGAAGAGGAATGAGTTTCATTTCATAAATAATACATTCATGAATAAAATTTGGGGTTCCCAAAATAAATATGTAATAACATACTTGGTATACGAATCATCAATTTTGAGCAAAGAAGAAACAATCCCGAGAGAAGTATAAGGTGTGTTTTTAGAAAGATGAGTTCTTTTGGAAAAACTTTTGATTGTAATAAACTCAAATAGTAAACATGTATATCCCATAAAGGAAAAATGGAGAATAAATAAATTATATTTAAGGATAATTAAATGAATATACATACTAAAATTGGTGTGAAAGAGGGAAAACCCATGGAAACAGTGTTACATTTGAGAACCGCCTTACCTTATGTCTAAGTTCTTTATTCACTTTAATATCCTAGATAATAAAATTATATTAATTAATTAATTTATCCATAAATTTTTATACATTTATTTTATGCATTATAATTTTATTAAGTTCATTTATGACCATTTTTATGAGTTATAGTGTTCAATTTCATCATTTGGGAGTGTTCATTTTCTTGGTTTTCATGATTAGTTCACTTGTATACATGAATAGAAGTTTGTGTAAAATGAGGATAATTATCCATAATTGATATTATATGTTATTAATTAATTTAAATAAGTTTAATTTATCTTATATATTATTTGGTTATATGGTATTAGGATGAATCATTAGATAAAATGTTAATGATATTAATTTAGATTAATTTGGAGGTTTTTCAAACATATCAAACTCATTTTGTTTTATTATTTAATATTATGTATATAAGTTAGTTACAAAAAAAAGTTTATAACATATTTAAAAAAAAAACCAACCATAATAATGGTTTTATGATTGGAATTTAAGGTGGTAAAAGAAAATGAAAACTTTTCATCCTTGAATGCGATAAAACAACACCTCACGAACAACATTTCCATTTTTAGAATAAAAGGAATAAGAGAAAGGGTTTAATGATGGATTATTCCATTATAATAATAAAATTATAGTATATATAATTTATTGGAGTTATCATTCCATTAGTATTTGGGGAGATGAGGATATAATAATAAAATAAAATAAATAAATTAAAAGAAAAGAAAGTGGATTTTACCTCTCAAATCCTTCTCCTTTAGAACCTCACTAGGGAGATAGGTTTTGGTATTTTTTTAATAACAAAAGATTTTGGATGAGGGGTAGGGGTTTGGGAAGATAATTGGGTATAATTTAGACAAGTCTCAATTCTTGGATGGTGTGAGGAGAATAGGTGGTATTTATATGGGAGGAGAGTAGTGTTTTCTCATTATTTTATTCACTAGTTTATTATTTTGGATCAACACGATGAATATTTTGAAACTTATCACTAAATATATTAAAATAATTAGGTAGAGTAGATATTTTGGGCTTACATAAACCTTACATAAATAATTACTAAAAAACTCATGTATTTAGTTTTTATCGTAAATTATCATATTTTACTATTCACCAAAAAGTAAAGTATTTTAAAAAATCCTAAAAATTCACCCTAAAAATTTTTAAACATGAATAATTCAAAAATGAACTCCATTTTATGAAAATAATTTTTTATATATGAGAAATTTAATTTTTAATTAAAATAATCATTTACTCAAAAAATACAGATTTTAAAATTCTAACTGATTTTATAACACTTTGAAAAGTTAAATAAAGTCTCATAAAATTATATTATAATCATAATAAAAAAAATGATAATTTATGAATATATTTTATGAAAATAAATTTTATTTAAAATAATTATATTTATTACAAAATTATAAATAATCATTTATGTTTTATAAAAATACCAACACTAAATTAATAATTGTTAAAATATTTATTTACTTATACCATGATATAATTATATCATATTATCATTTATAATATACCAAGATTTTATTTATACTTTAATAGATGAGGTTAATATTCTATTGACAAAATTAATATTCCTAATGGTCACATTACAATTCTAAAGGCCAAGTTACTATTCCATAGGAATAGGTTACTTAACTTCTAGAAATACCTTTTATTCCATTCATTCTTCATTATGTTTTCATTGTGTTCTCAAAGTGATTTTATATGGTTTATACTATATGACATAATTATAATAAGGGAATTTCCATGAATAAAATTTTGGGTCATTACATTTTTGGTCCTCTAAGCGTGTACTTCTTTAGCTTCACCCTCTAGTCTAGGAGTGTCTCAAGATAGTATAAGATGGTCTGTATCGATCCTATCTAGTTTTTTTGCATCCAATGGTCCACCATCAACCTAAAATAGTGGTGGGTGCTACGATTGGAGCTACTGAGTTAGGTATTCCATCTATGGATCAGCTCTTTGAGCTCCCCTATAAATACCCTATATAACCCAAATCAGGCTCACCCTGAGATGATCATCAATACATGGACCAAAATATTCCATATCATATGGTTGTCTCACCTATACCAGAACCTATACCTATGACTCATGATCTGCCTGACCCTCTGGGGCCTCATCTTGACCCTTAGGGGCCTCATCCCGTGCTTGCTCATGTGACACCATATCACTGCTCTCTAAATTCTCTACTAGAATCCATCTAGGTGACATCCTTCTAAATACCAATACCATGGTTAGACATCCATAATAGTATATATATCACATATTTTGAACACTATAACATGTAGCACCTGTCACCACCCTTACACTCCCCTACCACACCATGTAACATAACATCCATCCTCATGGCCCCCTAACTACCCATATTAGAGTCATGAATCATATATAATCCAGCCTCATGGTTCTTTTCCTTTTCATAACAGGGTTATGCACCACATATAATCTGAGTTAGCTGAGAATGATGCCTCCAAATAGGTTGTACATGAAAACACTGTTTAGGTTCTTTGTTTACACTTTAAAAAGCTCACGCCAATCATAATCTTTGATTACTCATACCATATTCAGGCCTATATATCAAATTAATATCACATCACACATCATCACATACAAATTTATTTAGAATCATATGCCTGAGATGGCTGAGTAGAATTCCAACGAAGAAAGGCAAAGTAGGAAAACACTGTTTAAATTCCTTTGTTGACACTTTAAACAACCAAACCCCTCTTAGAACAATACAGGTTCCCAATGACAATTGATTACATACACATACATATATCAAAACACTCTATGTTCCTACCATAAAGAAAAATCAAGCCTATATTTCCATACCATTACAAGGGTCAAAATTCATATAATATATAAATATCACACCCAACTATTCCACTCGAGGTAGAAATCCTATCAACAGTAAAAGGTGAAAAGATAAACATCAATTTACCACCCATGGAGACTTTCTCTTTCATCCGTGCATAGGGATATAGGAACCATAAAAAAAGATCTATAACTAGTATCAGTAATATCCTAGCCTATGGTCTACCATATCCCAAATATAAAGACAAAAAAACTGCCTTGGATAGAACTTGTATCCATATAAAATCTTATGCCAAATCCCAGAGAAGAAAATTACTTTGAAACCATTTGTTGCCAACTGAGCATTACTACTGAATCCCAGAGAATAAAACTAGTTTGATACCATTTATAGTCGGTCAAATGCTATTACCAAATACTATAGAAGAAAACTTCTATGATACCATTTGTTTCCATCTAAACGCTAGTATAGAACCTAGAGAAGAAAACTGCTCTGATACCATTCGCAACACCCTAACCAAAATTCCACTTTAAATGGTGATCTGGGATATTTGAATACTATGAATTAGGTATAACGACCCTTTCATGATGTTCATTGACATTACATCATTTTTTTCAGAACATTTAATACATTACACAAATACATAACAAATGACCATATTAGTTCAGTTCCTTCAGAAAATTGGAATCATAAATAACTAGTTTATAAAACATATAATTCTTATCATTCCTATTTATTCATAACTATAACCCTTTTTAATATATCATACTTAACACTTTTATTTATATCCTAGGGAAAGAATCATAAGAAATAGTGAGCTTAGATGCTCGGTAAGGGTAAACAAGGGATATATCAATCTTAACATAATCATAAGGAATATGTACAAAAAGAAAATGATTTAAAATCACATCCTATATATAAAAGATCTTTATATCATGTCATAAAATAAATCATAGAATTTCATAAATAATCAAAGAACATATTATGTGAGAGTATAACATAAGACATTTAATTTTTGAAAACACATAATCATATAAAATTATTTCCGTAGTTGTAAAGGCTTCACTGCCAAGGATATTATAGTAGTATGAGTTCACTCCCCATACTATCTTGGTAGTCATTTTTTACTCCCATGACCATCTTAGTAGTCAACGTTCACTCCCAAGACCATCTTAGCAGACAAAGTCCTTTACTGAACTGAGTTCACTCCAGCCATGTCTATCTCATGAGATATAAATCTTTTTCCCAATGCATTGGACATGGATATAGATCAGAAGCATCACATAATAAAAACATAAATATGTGTTCCACAAGAACATAAATCATTCATCATATAAGAACCCATTAAATGAAATGGGTTTCATAAACATCATTCAATTATAACATAACCCATGGAAAATAAATGAGTTTCATAAATATAATTCCATCATAAAAATAAAAGTTTCTAATAAAGAATAAGAATGGTAGTATTGAATCATATCCTTAGTAAAACATAAGTAACATAAAATAACGTTATCTTATATGGAAAATAATTTTTAGAGATCACTTGAAAACAATTCTTGAAGAAAATACCCTTTTTTTTGAAAATGTTTTATTTTTTTAAAATGCCGCACAATTTTAAAATAAAACATTTTGATTGAAAATAAACTTGTAAGATTGTAAGGGAATCTTAAAATCATTAAGGTTTCATGATGGTGTAAAATTTCATTCATTCTGTATATGTTAAAAAAACATTCCTTCCTTACTTTTTTTTTCAGAAAATTCACAAAGCACCTCATTTGGAAAATGAAAAAAAGATTCCTTTGAAACCATGTAGTAAAAACTCAAAAATATGTAAAAATTAAATTAAAATTCCATAGGAGAATATTAAAAAAAATTGATTTTTTTTTGAAAATATGGACATAGAAGATAAATATTCCCCAAGAGAGACTTAAAACGAAAAAATCCCAAATATTAATGATATTCTGAAACAAATACTCATCACTTTATAATCAGAAGAATTATATGTCCCATGAAAGAAAGAATATTATATAGATATGAAAATACCATAATCTTATGGATAATACTTATAAAATACATTCATAGACTATATATACACCACATAGAAAAAATTAGTGTATAAGGCATGTGCCCCATAGAAATAAAAGTGAGAGAGAAATATCTTACCTTATGTATTGACTCTCTTCATACTCATGAAAATCACATGTATAATAAATATAAATTTATTAAAAATATATTAAAGAATAATATTCAATTATATCATATCATATATGATTTACTTATGACCTTATATTATTCATAAATCAACAATTCCATGTTAAAGTTACATTTTAGGTAATAACCGCTTTTTTGCATGTGTTTTGATTTGTTATATTTTTGGTGTTCATAATTATATAATGATTTAATAAATTATATAATAATAACAATTAAATAAATATAATATATATTCAGTATATATGTATTTATGATAATCTATAAAAATATTTAAATTGAAAATTAAATACATTCTTCAGGGAGACGTTAGGTCGTACGTACGCATGAATGTTGTTTCCATTTTCTTGTCGTATTGAAAGAAAGAATGTAAAAGAAATATTTGTATATATATAATATAAGTTTTTAGAATTATTATTTAATATATATCATATAATTTCACTAAACCCTTCCTTAATACATTCCATGTAAAGTGTGAACGAATCATATCGCTTTGAGGAGACAGTTGTCCAGACGTCCACCAATAATGTTATCGTATTCCCACAAAATGGAAAGAAGGTATATTTTGTATAACAATTATAGAAGAATAAAGGAATAATAAATACTATATATATCATATAAAAAAGAGTTTCCATCATAATTCCCAACCATGATAGGTTGTAAAGAAAAAATGAACAACATCGTTTCGTGAGGCTGTAGTTTGCCTTACACAAGAATGATAAATTCATTACCCATTTGATGGAAGTTTTTGTGAGTGTGGATAGAACCATTAGTATAACAACATATAAGTATAGTTTGGATAATTATTTTATTATATAAACATTAAATAAAAATAATTTAAGGTTTTTAAATAATAAATAAAACAAAAACCTTCTTTGATGAATGTTTCTTCTTCTTTGGGTATCACCATTTTATTTTCACAAAAGGACTTATTTGGATGAATTTATTCAAAAAATAAGGCTTATAGGATGAATTTAGGAAAGTTTTTAAGAGATTTAGATAGATGCTGTCCAGACCAAATCGGTTCTGATGTGTGAAGAGAAGAAAATGAGGGTTTCATTTTATAAGAGAGGGGAGGAGCACTTTTGTAATTTCTCAAAAGATTAATTTATAATAAATTCATTCTTAATAAAAATAAATCAAAAATGACATTTATTTAAATATAAGATATTAAAAGGCTATAATATAATCAAAAAATTTATTTTAGATAAGTTTTTGTATCATTTTAAACCTTATCATTTTCATTAACCCTTAGTTAAGCCATTTTAATTTTAACTATGAGAAAAATGTTTTTAATATTAAAGGGATGTAATTTTTACATATAAAGTGTCAATTGGACCATAAATTGAAAATATAAGATATTGTTTTACTATATATCATCCCATTTTTCTTATTTAATATTTTGATGATTTTTAAATAATTTAATAAAATATTTTTTTCATAAAATATCATAAGTATCAATTTTGATACTATTAATAACATTGACTTTAAGAAAATACATAAAACAAGCTATTTTAAAAAAAATTCACTTAATATACCTCTAAAAATCCACATTCAACTATAAATTTTGTGGATCACTTTAATTACATCAAATTATTTTTATTTTAATATTTATAATATCATTTAATTGATTATTTTATAAATAGAATTACGAATACATCATCATTTTGTAATTATTTATGATAATTATTTATTCACTAAAAATTAAAAATAAATTTATATTATGTAGATAATTTTTTTATTTCATAAGAATATATATAGTCAAGAATATCTTATATTTTACCCAATATTAAAATATTATTCTTATTAAAAGTAAGAGTGTGGCACTTTGTCACTCTATTCAACTTTAATAATATCCAAGTCATTTTCTTGGACAAGTGTCCATTAAATTATTAAATTTCAATAATTATATGTTAATTGTAGACTTATATTCATAAAATAAAGTTTTAGTAAGTGTTAGGTTTATTTTATAGTCCTTATCACTTTATTTTTAACTTTAATTACCAAGTTTTCCCTTTACGATTGTAATAAAAATTACCGAAGTTACTATTCATATTGGCAAAAAATAAACGGGAAATATTTAATAAATTTTAACCTTATTATTCCAAATATTAAATCCATTTTTCATAATTAAAAACACATAATTTTCTAAAATTAATTTAAAATTAACACTATTTATGGAATGAGAAAACATGTTTTTAAAGTTAAAACATCCAGAAGATTAACAATTTTTTATATCCAAATTAAATGTTAAATTGATTAAAATGAACTAAATTGGATTAAAGGATAAAAATTTCATCTAATTATAATTTAAAACAAATAAAATATATAATTAAACACTATAAATTTTTTTTGATGTAGAAGTTGTTTTCAATTAAAATTTAGTATTTTTCATTATTCATCCAAAAATGAAACTTATTAGAAAAATAAAAAAAATCAACCAAAGTAAATTTTGATATATATATATATATATATATATATATATCAAATTTTATGTTTATTTATTCATATAAAAATTATAAAAGTGTCAAAAAATTATATTTAAAATGGGTTCTCCATTAAAAGATGGCAATACTGTCTTTTTAGAAGAATACTTATTTTATGTTGAAAATTGGATTTGGTCTTATATCATGTATAGATTACACATAAGATGAATGTTAAAAATTAAATTATATATATATATATATATTATAAATATAATTCCACAAGAGTGTTTTTTTATTTATTATTATAAAACATTCTTGTTTATAATTAAATATTTTTTCATAAAAACATTTCCTTTATTTTAAAAAACGTTTTACGTTCATTTATAATGAATTTGTAAAAGAATTATGTGTAAACCATAATTTAAAAATTCAGTTAATACTATTCATAGATACCATTCTAATGGCTAGGTTATAATTGTATTGTTTAAATAACTAAAATAATAAAATGGTGTTTCGTAGAAACTTAGTGTTGCATATAACGCAAGCTATGTCGGTGTTACGTGTAACACGAGAAATAAAATAAATCAAATTATTTAAAAAATATATATATCTCATAAAAATTTTAAGGTTTTACATTAGGCTCTCATCTCCATATTCCAAAGGCTACCAACAACTAGAGAGGGTGTAAAGAGTTGATAGTGGGGATACTGTACCCTCAGGTTGATAATATTTAATGGTATATATATATATACAATAGCAGAAGAAGACCATAACATAGAAAAAGATAAATATAAACAAAAAAACTCAACAGAAGTGAATACAAATCATCAATAAAATAATAATACATAATCCTAAAGGAAATAGTAAAATTTGTAGAAAACATGCCATAATATGTCATATGAAGAAATAATGAAATATGGTTGCCCATGGTCGGCCATCAGTAAATAAATATATATAGCATGTTGAAACCAAAGTAAACTATAGATGATGTGGGAACCTCCAAGGCCCCTTATCATCCATCTCATGCAAAAGGTACCACTCGGTCCCTAGTGACCAGCTCCTGAGCTTGATCTCTTACATGTTTACAAAGACATAAAGTCTGCATGCATTCTGAAGGGCCTGTATAGGGTGTGAGAATATATCTCAGTTGTCCACCACCCACATGTGAATATCTTTCATCTTGGTAATACAAGTGTTCAAATATAAATAAGAATCTATCACATGAACAATAGATGAATACCCAATTCCCTTATTCTCAACCACCGAAAAGAAGTGATCACCTGCTTCATCCATAACTAGTAATGTATGAACATGTTCCTCTATTTATATATATGGCATACAATACCTGTATGTGTATATATAACCATAGTGTTGAGTATCTATGGAATAAATCCCAAGAGATCCTCTAATTAAAATCATCCCAGGTGAACCCTCAGGTTTAAACTATAATCAATTATTGGAACCTCATGCCAACAATCAATTATGTAGCATCCTAAAGAACGCCCAAACAAGTCTCTTGTCCCTAAGACCTCAGCTTAAAAAATCCTCATCATCTTGAAGACCAAAATCCTAAGGCACAACAATGTCTATCCTCCTAATAATAACCACTATATTTCAAGGTCGATGTCCAAAGACATGGTTATATCCATCCCCTAAATGTGCCAATCCAATGGACTCAAGTATCCCGGTGAGCCTCAACCCTCAACCAACGGTCTCATCACTATCAAACAATGGTCCATCACTATCCATGTGGATTTATATGGTGATAAACCCCAAACATAACTGATAATAAACACCATAACCTAAGTCATACTTTCTAAGGGTGCCTCCACCCACATGAGCAGTCAACACCACCTCGATCTGAGTCCTATCTGTGTGCACATGACTCCAACAGAGTGTTATTTAACAAACTATGAGAGGAAATCACCCAAAAAACCTTACACAAACCATTAAACACCTTGTTCCATTAAAACTGTGTTGCTAATGTCCTGATGGTCAATATCATCTCAAATCATGAAATCCATTCCCTTAACCTGATGACCTCGTCGCCTCAATCCAACGACCATGCCACCTCAATCTTTGATCAATATCTCCCATGTATCCCGGTCCAAGACCAATATGAAGAACCATATCACCTCAATCTAGGTCATCATTATCACCTCAATCCTCAAGAAAATCCCATCATGTTTTCACAGAAAAAATAAATTCAATAATATGAATTCAATTTAAATAATTAAGACACACCCAACCTTACCTACCCAAGTGGTCCGAAGCCCCTTACCAAGATTTTAATAAAATAAGGGTCTAGGGAATACCCAATGACATCCCATGGTGCTAATTTGATTATTTAAAAATTATAATTTAATTCTTTATGGTCTCTCTTGGTCAACCCAACAACACTTTTAAGAATACACCCCCAAAATACCTGCAAAATCAAGGATAAATCTAGGAACCAACAACCTCATATTGGTAGAAACTCGCTCACCTGATATCAGTCTCTAACTCAATCCTAAATGAGAGAAATTGTAATTTTAGAAAAATTTCTTAAAAATAGGGGGAAAGGGCTTGTAAATATTTAGAGAATCATATGATGATATGGAAGAGGAAAAGAGGCTAGAAGATTGAAGGTCTTTCCAAGACTAATCCATAGCCACCACTGGATCGAAGATCAGATCTTGGATGATAGAGATATAAATATTTATAGGAGAATATTGGAGAGGTGTGTGACCTCCATGGGAACATCCTCTATACATAGAGGAAAATAAATAAAATTAGGGGGCTAAGCCCTATTGGATCTTAAAAAAACACTAACCTCAACTTACATGATGTAAATTTTTTTACACATCATGTATTGGGTTCAGGACATATAAAATAGTTACACATCTTGTATTCCTAGGGTAGACCATCAGATCCTTCACACCATGATACATGTCATGAAAACAACATACACATTGTTTAAGTTTTACACAATGTAAATTTCTAGTTGGAGCTGTTTTAAACAGGACATACCCTCTGAACTTCCTCTAGATGTTCTCCTAAACACCAGGGTCAACCACTGAAACATAGACCACATATAAAGTGAGTTCTTAGGTCAACAAAATTTCTTAAATTAGGTTCCAAAGATCAATATAAGGTTTATCTTAACCAAAAATATGAAAAGTTCAAATTTATGCTGAAAAACAACCCACTAAAAAACCTAGGACATTACACTGATGATGAAGAGACTATGAATGGAATATAAAAGGAATGGGATATTTTAATTGTATTTTTTATATTAAATATAAGAATCATAATTAAATTTAGGTTTATTAATATTAATACAGGATTCATATTTCATATTTTAGTAAAGAGGTATTAAGAAATAAGGTTATAAATCCTAGTTAGTGGTTTAAGAATAAAGTGGAATGATTGAAGTGTTTATATATTGGAATAAAAGAATTATATTATATGAGTCATGAAATATATATAATAATTTCTCTATATAATTTTTTAATTAAGGATTTTAAATAAAAATTTTAATGGTAGTGATGAACTGGAAAAGTGATTTAATTACCAGGTGATATTTTTTGGAAAACACATGATTAAGAGAAGGTAACCCTTAATATGTTCTTGATTTCGAGAAAATGGTTTTTAGTTTTTATAAAGAGATGATTAATATGGATAAATAAAATTGGATATTATTTATGACCTCATAACTAATTAATGATTTTTTTGAAAAAGGGTTTTATGTTATCCTTGATGGATTTTAAAACATTTTTTCATTTGTGGATATATTCCATAATCTTTGGATTTTTAAGGAATGAGGAAGCATGTATGTTTTCATTAAAGTTTTATGGTAATTATGGTTATTACCATACTTTAAGGGAATACATGACCAAGGTATTTACATATTTTTCATATGGCCATTAGAATATACTTTATGATATTTGGGGGATTAATATTAAGTTGATTTTGGAAATTTAGTGGCCTTATTTAATTTTTTTTTTCAATTTTATATGGGTCTTAAGGGTAACCATTTATGGAATGGTTTAATTTGAACTTTGGATGAGGTTTTAGAGAGTAATGTATTATTTCACCATATGAATATTTATGCATATTGAATAGCCTATGATAAACATTTTTATTTAGATAATAACTAGAGATATGAAGAATAACTTATCATTCTTCTATGAATCATACAACCTGTCAGTGCTTCAGTCATGAAACAAATTAATCTTAGATATATATTTCATGGAGTAATAAATGAACTGGAAATTTTTTTAATCACAGTAAAAGGATGAAATTATGCTTATAATATATAGGAAAGTTGAGTCCTAGATATTTGTTTCCCCTTGAAAATTTTGATCATATTAGGATGGTAGCTTATCATTTAGAGCCTCCACCAAATATATATTTTGTTCACAGTGCGTTCCATGTATCTCTCTTTAGGAATTATATACTTGAACTTTCACATATACTAAACTCAGAGGTTATACCACTGGAGCTTGATATTTATTATGTGTAAGAATCGAGGGAGATTATGGATCATTGAGAGAAAGTGATGCGAAATAAGACCACTCACATAATTAATGTTTTGGGGTGAAACTATCAACTTTATAAAGATACATTAAAACTTGAGGATGTAATGAGGCATAAGTATCTTCAGTTTTTTTCCAAAGTGAAAATTTTTGAGGGAGAAATTCATTTTAAGGGGGGTAGAATATAATACCTCTATATTTTATGAAATATATTTTTAGAATATATTTAATTTCTTTCATATCATGCGTTACATGAAATTCCAAGTTTATCTCACATTAAACACAACACTGAGTTTATATTTTGTTACATGCAATACTAAGCTCAAATGAAACACAACATACTTTTAATATATTATTATTTAATATCATAGTTATTGCCTAGCTGTTGGAATAGTGAGTATAAAAAAAATTAAATAAATTATGAAAATATATGGTTTATTCATTTATAAAATAAATTATATGGTTAATAATTTATTGGAAATGAATATTTAAAACCATTTGAAGATAAAATATTTTTTTCTAAGAAACTATTTTTATGCCCAAAATGTATTTTATCTTAATAAATAAAATAAATCACTTTTGGTGAATGATTTTAATAAATGGTATATATTATATATTCAATAATTGTTTTAACATTCATATTTTTTTAAGGAATGACATTAGAATAAATCCAATTTTATGCTTAAAACCTATATTATTCTAAAAAGTAATTTTGTCAAATTTTGTGCAATTATTTTAAAAATAAAAATTTCCACTTTTGAAAATTTTATTTTAAAAGATCAGATTAATTTTTGAAATAATAATTTCAAAATTATATTAGATTGAATTTTTTAAATTTTTTTGAATACATGAATTTTTTAGTGAATAGTGAAAATACCGGTTTTTATTAAAAAATTGCCTTTTCATTCAAAGAATATACAAGATAAATTTTATTTTAATATGGTTTAAAAGTAAAAATAGTTCAATTTTATATATATTATTCCAATATAGGTTATTTAAATCAATTTCATATTCAATATTGATAAAAACACTTTTTAATCTTTTGAAAATTTTCTCTTTGAAAAACTGTCTTTTCATTACATCTGCGGGTTTAATTTTAAATTAAAATTTTCTAATTAGGTGAATGGAATTTAGAAAAATGTATTCAATATTTGGAATAATTATAATTAATATTATAAAATAAGGTTAACTATATTTTTGTTTCAAAATGAATAGTAAAAATAGTAAAAATTGATTTCCATGGTTAAGGTTAAAACATGTTTACCGGGGTGTTAAACAAAAAAGATAATGGTAATATTTCCAGAAAAACATGAACATGTCATATTTTCTAGCCATATTTCAATATTATGCTTCCCATGTTTTACTATGGGGTCATTTAGAATCATTTCTCATGTGAATGACTTTATCATTTTTGATTCTTTTGGGAAATTTCCAAGTAGTTTCCATGTGGATTCGTTTCCCCTATTATAAAAGGACCTATTCTCTCCTATACTCCCCACACTCCAAGATACTTTTGGTTAAGACAATACATACACAAAACCATTCCTTAAATCCCTACTCGCGTTTTATAGGCCTTAGTTTGATTATAGAATCCTTATATGAAGGCTTTTGGTAAAAACCTAAGGAGGCTCTCTGAAGAAGAGGTATAACTCTTAACCATTCATTAAAGTTTTATTTATTCTTATACATACTTAAAATATTATTCAATTATGCTGATATAATTAAAAAATTATGTCCCATATACTGATATTTTATTATTTTAAGGGCATAACCTATATCAGCCTCCTCTTCTATCTAATGGGAAATGAAACCATCGACCGTGTGAATGACGTACTACCGCCTCATGAACTGATGTAATTATTCATTATGAATTCCCAAATATTGGGGTAATAATGTATTTAAATTATTTTAATATATTTTTAATATAAGTACGCTTTTATAGTTATGATATCACATATTCCCTCTTACTTTCCATTTCGTGGGAAGTATGATAACTTCGGTCGTGTGTATGTCAAACTACCACCTCTCAAAGCAATGTGATTCATTTTTCACTTACACTTTAAATAAAAAATAATAAGGATATTTTTAATGAAAATATATTATATATATGAAATAAAAATTATTCTGTGAGGGTAATATATTATTTACCTTTCATTCATTTCATCCGTCAGAAAATAGAAACAACGTTCCTGTGTACGTATGACCTACCATCTCTATGAACAATGTAAATCATTTTCAATATCTAACTTTAATTGATTACTATAAATACATATATAATGAATAAATATTTTATTTAGATCATTTTTAACTTTCTGGATATTATGGAACCAAGATCAAATTAAAAACACCGAAAATACCAAACCAAAATATACATGAAAAATGAAGTAGTTAATTCACAAAATGTGATTTTAATAAGGAATTTGTAGATCCCTAAGACTGATTGACCAATGAGAGGGGATTGGTGAATTAGTGGTTTATTTTTATGAATTCCCTTTCTATTAAATTTTGTTAAGGTTCTTTATAAAATCAATATTACCTCTTAAATTCACCTTGTATGCTGTAATGACAACAGAAAGAGTAGTATATAGTATTTACCAAGTTTGACATAACAAAATACTCCTTTACATGTTGGTTATTCCCCAACATGGATTTTTAATCATAATTCACTATCTACAAAAGTGATTAAAATAGATCCAGATCTAATGAAGAGACTCTATTTTCTTTTTGATTGAACCAAAATACTTCTTTCTCTCGCTCTAACCGAGAGACTCTTTCAAGTCCTGGCACCAACTAGAATAAGTGAACTGCTCCCAAATCTAACTAGAAGGTTTCACATCTGTTCAAAGGACTGATCCACTAGAGGATGATTCTTTGACCTTCCTCCATGATCATTCAGGATTTGACTCGATTTCGTACTTATTAAAGTATCTTTAATAGCCTTTGGTACATTGTATTTTACTTGCTCAATAATTTTGATCTCCTATGATTGACAAGTTTCCTTAGTGAAACAATGCTCAGGCTATAATTATTTCTTCTAAAATTGATGACTCAACCTCACTTAGATGTGTGAAAATTATGCATACAACTTCTTCACTTATATCTTATGCAAGAATGAACTTGAAAAATCTCAATTTTTTTCTTTTGTAATTATAAACTCAATTAAAATATAGTTCATCCATGGATTGTATGGAATCTGAATATCTTATTTTGGGTATGTCAAATACATCACATATATTTAATGTTGTTATTTATATTTTATGTGATTTATTTAATAACTTTTTTGGTTAACCTCAAAATAATTTTACATATTCATGTTTTGGATAATCACATGCAAGTGCAGGAATTCTTCACAAAATTCTCCCTTCGTTCACGCACAACCTGTTCACACACACACACAGTCTGTTCTTTTAGTTAAGGTTCACTACATGTGAGTCATGCATGTGTATGTGCAATGTGCTTAGCCTGAACCAAAGGGTTGATGCACGAGTTATGTGCAATATTTATCTTTCTTATTTCACATAAACCCAAGTGGGTATATTACTTTTGATTAATTAAATACCTTCTTCACAAGGAATAATATACTATGTCTATCTCTCAACCAAAACACATGAACCAGAAAGGCCTTGCGGTTCTGGGTGCTTTAAGAAAACCAGGGATTTACAATACACTATCTGTGTATAGATTCATAAAATAGGTTCCTTCACTAAGAGTTTTAAGAGTGAATTTCAGTTTTTGAAAGTTCACATGATCCACCTTTTTCTTCATGAAATCCAAAGGCTTCATAAAACCCAATGTACTTCACAAAAAAAATCGTAGGTGATCTATTTTTTGAGATCTCTCTCAAAAATGATGATCATAAGTAAACCTTCTTAGCATAAATAGATATATATTTATAGGAATTTTCAATCATCTCAGATCGATTTTTTAATCCCCATCGAGGAATCCTTCAATTTCGTAATATTTAAGCCACATCTCGACTTATTTCAAACACCTGAGTCATTCAGTTTTGAATCTTAAGTACGCCGATTTTCATGGTACTTTATTTTGCAAATTCATGTTGCACATTTGCAGTGGAAACCTCATGAGTATACGATGAGGATCACATGATCCTCAAGTTTCAATATTTTAAGTCCCTCATGGATTGAATTCTATATAAAACTTCATTTTTAGTCGATTGTAACTCATTCATCATGTTCTTCACATGCAAGAAAAAAGTAATTGCATGCATGATATTGGTATGATCAGACGATCATTACATTGTTGAAAATATCTTCAATGATGGAAATAATAAATCGTGGGAGGTATTTCCAATTATCTGGTGCACTAGATATACCATCTATGGATGAGATAATGAAGACGACTGTTCGGGAAGATTAGATGGTCCAAATTGGAGCGATTAGACAAACACACTTCAATGAATATATTTTTAGGAGAGGAGTAGTGCATTCTTCTGAATACATCCCACATTTAATTATCTAGTGACTGGGGAATGTTATAACATTCAATTTGATCTATGGAACACTCAGAATTATCCTCTCCCTCCCCATATCAACTCATATTGTTCTCCTATCACCGTGCCGCCCTACACAGTGGCACCCCCTCTCTTTGAGCATTCTCTTGGTACCTCCTATGCCATCCTATTGCTATCTAGGGCTAGATCCCTTTATCATAGTTTACCTCCTGATCCCATATTATTTGAAGGCTAATCCTTTTCCTTGGCTGACTCATAGGCTACCCCATTTTTTTAATGTAAGTCCCAATTAATTACTTAGACAAAGGATAAGTGTAGAGAGTAAAAATAATCCATATCAAATGAAATTCCAATCCACCTTATTATATAATTAATCCTGAAATATATATTAATATTCTTTCACAGAAATGTCTTCACATCCTCATGCATTAAAAAAAAATTCATGGTGACTCTTATTCATGCAATTACTTATTTCATGGTCAATACTTGAGGTAAACAATGTGCACACTCCTTTGCATGTGTTTTCTTCACATTTAATATCACTTAAACAATCATTAGATTTAGAAATATAAGGAATTTATAAAGTGTGTTATCTAATGATTTGAATCCATAAAAATTCTCTAGGCATCACCACTTCATCCTCATCTCACCAAACACATATTGACACATCATTAATAAAAAATTCAACAGTGGTACCAACAATCTTCCCCTTTTTTTTCAATACCTCTTGAGCAAAATTTGTCAGATTCAATATGTGTGCTCAACACTCTTATCCCCATTATTGGTAATCAAATGTAAAGTAAAAGTGTATATTTTCTCAAAAACATATTATCCACCCTTTGAAGATTATTTCTAGAATATCACTGAGATATGAAGGATATCACATAGTTCTATTAGAAAATATCCTTTAGTTAATCAACTCTAAGTCTACTTGGACTAAACCGATGTTTAAAACAAGTGAGATATGACTAAGGTTTTCTATGGCGTCCATAAAAAACCATGCATGTGAAATCATGCTAAAAAATTCTCAATTCTCATTCAAGGGGTTGTAAATAAACATATTTATCAATTAAATGATAAATCCATCTCACACTTCTACAAACATATCAAAAAGTTCTAGTGAAAGGATAAATCCACCCATTTATCTTATATTTTAATTAACTAATAACCCCCCCATTAATTGAAAAAATAATACAATTAAGAATGAGGAATGAAAGTGTGATTAGCATACCTCATTTTCAAATTTTATAAAGCT
Organism: Viscum album; assembly: GCA_963277665.1. Lineage (NCBI taxonomy): Eukaryota > Viridiplantae > Streptophyta > Magnoliopsida > Santalales > Viscaceae > Viscum > Viscum album. Next base: position 845,919,711 of record OY728120.1, on the reverse strand, counting down.
GTTTTAAAGTTCCACATGAACTATATAGTGAAGATTTAACATCTTCATCAAACCAATAATCCCCTAAAGTGATGAATCAATCTCCTTAAGTTCTCTATATGTAAGTAAAAAGTAATTCATATATATAGAAATAATTAGGAACCTTACTTGTTACTCAATATGTTTTTCTCAACAAAGTTTCTCCACTATATCTAGTATTCATGATTCCACATATGATTTTCAAATCTGATTTATCCTTTAGTAAAATGAATCTCATCAATCCTAACACTTCATTTTGTGAGATATTTCTTTCTTTATCCATCAAATCATATTCATATCCTGATGCAAGCTTCATTCTCTTCAAGGATTATTCTTGTACTAGAAATGTTGTTGAACATCGATTTTCACTATGTCTAGTTTTATTATGTCTCTTACATAGAACATATTAAATATATGAATTTTAATTTTTGATAAACTCTAATGAAATTATTCTTCTACATGTGGAATCTTTATTTTTCCTTTAGCAATAGATTTTTCATGTACTTCTTATAAATTTATAGATTTCTCCAAATCAACTGGAAAAATCACTAGAATATATTTGGGAATGTTGAAACTTGTTTGGAGTTTCCACATGGATTTAAATTTATTTATCCATTTTGTATAGAAGAAGTTATCTCATTTTTATTCTTGGTTATTGTTGATTTAACAATATTATTTTTTTGTTTATAGCCCAAGGATGACTTATCACCTTTTTTATTTTGTGTATTTATCTTCTCCAGTGAAAGTCTTATACTTTCTTCAGATTTTCTCCATATAAATTCAGACCATATGTGATTTTTATGATTATTTATGTTGTGTTAGCAATCCAATTCCTTGTATCCAAATTTACAACAACACAAACAATAACTTAGGAGATTTCTTCTCTTCTTTTGTGACGTTGTCTATCAGGGTTTTATAAACTTTGAGCCTCAATTATATTGACTAGAACCACCACTCATTTTGAAACCACTTAAGGAACAACTCCTCACACATTTATTCTCATCCACATTTAATGTGGTGTGATCATTAATATTTTTTAACCATCTATAATTTCTCAAAAAAACATTGGATCCAGTACTAGAAATTGAAACATTATCAGTACAGAAGATAGTTTCTGAGTAATGGGATACCTTTTTCTTGGAATATGTTTCCTTTTAATTAGGTAATGATCTCATGCTCTTCGTAAATTCACGATCCTTTGAGAAAAATTGTGTATAAACATCTATTTTCATAGTAATATTGGAAGATCCATCATGTAGTGATTCATAATTCAATAATCTCACCTCTAGATCTAATACCTTTATGTTGAGAGAGTTCTTATCAACCTAAAATGATCTCATATTGACTTCCTATTCCTATTTCAGCTTATTCATTTCTTATTCATGCATAATTTTTTATTCTTACAAAGAAATATCAAGCTTCTTTTCCCAATTAGATTTTTTTCTCTAGTTGAGAAGCTTTGAAAACCATAAAAAATTTGTGCAATTTTTCTCATGCAAGGAAAACTTCTATAAATAAAATATCAAATAATTATTTCTCACAAACACTTTATTTCAATTATTTAATATATTTTTAATGTATTTCATTATAAAGAAAAATTATTTCTTACTTTGGTTTCACATGTTTTGCGATAGTGTTGGATATACGAACTTTTATAGATAATGCCTCTTCCATGGTATCATATTCTTCTTCCAGATATAATTTTTCATTCTAAAGATCCTTAAATCCTAAAAAAATAAAAATTTCAACATATATGCAGAGTTTCTTTAGATGATATTTAAATTCAAATAGATTATCACTAAGTGATACATCATCATCACAAATTAAGAAGGATTCTTTTTAATAATTATTATTGAAAGAATCATTACATGTTATACCTTTCAGATTACCTCCTATATTAGGTGTCTCTTCATTTACACTGAGATTATATTCATATTCCTTTCTTATCTCTTCTTCCTATTCTTTCAAGTATTAGAATAAATATACATTTAAGGTCTCTCACTCATTTCCTAAAATTTTAACTTCATAAAGAATCCCTTGGATTCTTAGAGGTAACCTTTCTTTGATACCAATTGTAGAGACCTAGTATGGATTGACCACTGATAGGGGAGTGGTGAATCAATGGTTTATTTTTATGAATTAAATTTATTTTCATTTCAAACTATTGAACTTGTTATGGTTATAAATCCACTCAATGCTATCTCTCAAACTCATTTCATAGGAAATAATAACAAGAAAAACAATAGAACACAATATTTACAAGGTTTGACATAAAGAACTACCCCTCTCCATGTTGGTTATTCCCCAACATAGATTCTTTATTATAATTCACTATCTTCAAAATTGATTAAAATGACTCTTGATCCAATCGATAGATTCCTTTTCCTTTTGGATCAAACCCAAAGAACTCTTTCTCTAGTTCCAAAAAAGATACTCTTTCTACCCCTGGATCCGACTAGAAGACTTGAAATACTCTTAGATTAAAATGAAAGGCCTCACCTATGTTCAAAGTCTTGATCCACTACATAATGATTCTATGTTATTCCTCTATGATCTTGCAGGACCTGACTTACTCACATACCTATTCAAGTATCATCAATAACCTTTGGTGGGGTCTATTGGCCTTGAACAATAATTATGATCACTGGTGATTAACTAGATGACTTAGTGAAACAAGGCTTGAGATGTAATTATTTATTCAACTAATGAAGACCCAACCTCACTTAGATACATTAAAATTATGCACAAAAATTCTTTACTGATATCTTATGCACTAATTAAATTGATAAATCTAAAATTTCATCTTCTGGAATTATTAAATCATTTAAAATATAACTAATTCATGAATATCATAGCATCCAAACATCTTATTTTGGGTATCTCACATATCACGCATATATTGAATGTTGTTTTTTATATTTTATGTTCTTTCTTTAATCACTTTTTCCATTAACCTAAAATTGTTTTAATATATGTATGTGTTTAATAATCACATGAAAGTGCAAGAAATATTCATAACCTTATCCCTTTCTTCATGAAAAACCTATTCACAGACACACAATGTATGTTTTTTTAGTTTAGGTTCACTTTATGTGAGTTATACATGTGCATGTGTACTATGGTTATCCTGAACCAAATGGTTGATGCACGGGCTATGTGTGCTGTTTTTATTCCTTCTTATGTGTAAACCAAAATGTGTATAATCATTTTGATGAATGAAATACCTTCTTAACAAGAAATATTATATTTTCCCAATGTCTCAACTAAAATGCACAAACCAGAAAAGCCTCACGGTTCTGGGTTCTTTGTGAAAACTAGGGAGGTGAAAGGTACTATCCATATATGGATTCACAAAAAAAGTTTCTTCATGAATTCTTTCAAGATTTCATTGTAATTTTTGATAGCTCTCAAGATCCACCTTATTCTTTATGAAATCCCAATGATTTACATAACCCACTATCCTTTGTGAATGAGTTCAGGGGTGCTCGATTTTTTGAGATCTCACTCAAAAAATGACGATCAAAAACAAAACTTCTCAGCCTCAGGAGATCTCTATTTTTAGGAGTATTCTATCACCTCATAAATTTTTTAAGCCATGTTTAGGACTCCTTTAATGGCATAATATTTTATCTATATCCTGACTTATTTCAAACACCTTAGTCATTTGGATTTAACTCTCAAGTACATCAATTTTCATGGCGTTTTCTTCAGTGAATTTGCATTGGACCTTTGAGGTGGAAACCTCACGTGTATGTAATGAGGATCACATACTCCTCATGTTTTAAGATTTGAACTCACTCAAGTATTTAATTCTATCTAAAACTTCATTTTCAGATGACCATAAATCATTCATTGAGGTCTTTTCATGCATGAAAACAGTAATTGTATACATGATATCAGGACGATAAGAAGATACTATTACTATTGAAATGATATTTAATGATGTCCAAATTCAATAATGGTAGGGTCTTTAGATGCCCCAGCAAACCTCACTTACCATCGATGGATGAGATTATGAAGGCGACTTCTCAGGATGATCTGATGGTCCAAATCAACATGATTAGAAAGACACATTTCTTTGTGTAGATTTTTAAAAAAGGAATAGTTCCAGATAATCAGGACTTACCACATCGAATTATTAAGTGGCTAGGGTGCGGTCTAACAATCAAGCACTCCATTTAATACTTATAATTCTCCTTTCCCTCCTAGTACCACATCATACTATTTTCCGCTTGTCATTCTGCCCTGCGCGGTGGTGCGCCTCTCTGAGGGTGCACTCTTTTTCCCACCCATGCTGTCCTAGGGATGGATAGGGATAGATGACTTTGGAGAGGTCAACCTCCAGGTGTTTCATGAGGTAAAGGCTGAGTTTTATCCTTGGATGACTCGTATGTTGGTGCATTTTTTAATCTAATTCGTAAATAATGACTTCTCTAAAAGGATAAGTGTAGAGAGTAAAAATAAATCCCTATAAAATAAAATTCGGAGTCATCTTATTATCCAATTAATCCTGAAATATATATATTTATATATTTTCATGGCCAGGTATTCACATCCTCATGCATTAAAAACACAATGCATGGGAATTTTTCTTCATGTAATTACTTCTTGCATGGTCAGCACTTGTGGTAAAAAATGTGGACACTCATTTTCTCATGTTTTCTTCACTTTTAATATCAATTAAACAATAATTCTATTTATCAACACAGATAATTTATCAAGAGAGAAAACTAATTATATGAATCCACAACAATTCTCTAGGCATCACCAATTCATCCTCATCTCACCAAACACATATTGACAGATCATTGATAATAAATAGAACACGAGGCCCAAAAAATTTGTTAATAAATGGATAATAAATGGTAATAAGTAAATAATATATGGTATGATAAATAGGAGTATGGTTCTATAATATATGTATAATAAACTTATATTTATTATATAATAGGTTTGAATGTGTATAGAGGAAGTTAGGACTTAAGGTAAGGGATTTATGTCTCACTTTTATTTTTGGTGAGACACTTGCCATATTCACCACATGTTTCATTTATGTGGTGAATATAATCCCCATGAATGTATTTTTTGAATATTTTCATGAAACATATAGGGATTTACATATCCATTTTAGGATATTACTTTCATGGTATTTACTGTTTAAAAGTTACCAAAGCAGTAAAGGATTTTTGTCTCAATTTTTCTTCTTTAAGACATAGATTATATTATGAACATGTATTATTTTATAAGGTATATATACTACACATTGGAAAATTTTATTCATTAATCTCCATATATTCATGTTTTTTAAAGTTTCATTTGATATCATTCTTTAATCGGTCTTATAATTTAAAATTTAATGAAGTGGTAAGAGTTTGATGTTACAATCTTATTGTTTATCATGATTATTTATGATTATTACTTTGATGATGAAATATTTTGATTTATTTCTAAATAAATTCATGAATTTTCTAATCCTATGGTTATTTCTTGAGATTACATGTTTTCCATTAATTTTTCTCTCTTTATTCACTCATGATTCCAAAAGAATGTTTTTAACAAAAACTGACTTTATTTATATCTTTATCTGAAAAACCTTTTTATTCCATATACATGTTCTCAAAAAATGTTTTAAAAAATGTTTTAACATCATTAAAAGGATTTAATAAATTAATTTTTACCCTTTTTAATTTTTTTTAATTTTTTTAAAGTAATAATTATTTATTTTTCCAAAAAATATCATTTGGATTTTGCCAAAAAATGCGAAAAGAATATTTGTTTTACTATGTAAGGAATGAATAAAATTTATTCCATCATAACTACACAATGTTTTATATATTTCTTTATAAGTTTAAGTATTATTTTAAAAGAAAATTATTTTTGAAAATGTTTTATTTTTTTAATTTTTTTTTCAGAGTGGAAGGATGTTGTCCTCAAGAAATGTTTTAAATTATATTTAATGTTTCATTTATAAGTTTCCAAGGTTATTTTCAATGAAAAATATTTTGCAAATATTTTATGTTATAAAAAGTTATTTTCAAAGTGAAAATTCAATTTTTATCAATAAATGTTCATAGCGATATTTAAAAATAATTTTCCATCTAAAATGAAATTATTTTATGTTACTTATACTTTACTAAGGATAGGATCCAAGACTACCATATTTATTATTTATCTAAATGGTTTACGTTTTTAATGAACAAATATTTGTGAAACCTATTTATATTCCTTGGGACATACCATGATAAAAATATTATAAAACCCACTTCCTTGTCCATGGGTTATGCTATGATGAAATGATGAAATTATTATAAAACCTATTTATTTTACACAAGTTATGATATGTTGAAATGTTTATGAAACCCATTTATTACCATGGTTTTTGATATGATTAATGTTTTATAATCTTATGGAATACAAATGCATGGATTATATGATGGGTGGTACCTAAATCTCCATCCAATGAATGGGGTAAAGAAATATCATGAGATAACAATGGGATTGATCCACAATGGGAAAAATGATGACATACTTGATCCAAACTGGGAAACAGTTTGATGGGATTGATCCATAATGAGAAACAAGCCTATGGGCTTGATCCACAATGGGAAATAAGTGATGAGGCCTGATCAACTATGTTTAATAGTCTTGGTAATTAACCATGAAAAATGAAATGGTTTAATTACCTTTGTTGGAACCACACTTTTATGACATGATCATATGGTTCATGAATTATGATGATTTCACTCTTATGAATCATGTATTTTGAAATGATAATGATTTATTTCATTTATTATTTTTATGATCTATGACATGTTGGGTAAGAAATTTGTAAGTTATGTTCATGATCTCATACCCTAATGATTATATTATGTTTTAAAATGATTATTGAATGTTATCTCTCATGTTTAACCTTACATTACATTTGATCTCACCATTTATTATGTTTCCTTTCCCTAGGTTATAAAGAAAGGTATTATGTTTGAATTTTCTAATAAGGGTTCTAATTATGAAGAACTTATTGGAAGATGATGTAGTTTACTTATGAACCAGTTGTTTATGTTTTGAAGTTTCAAAAGACATTATATCTTTATGATCCTCAGGTGAGTATTTATATAATGTAATGAATATTTATATATAAAGAAATAATAACTTTGTATGGAAAAGCTAGATCACTATAGTTTAAATAGTTAATATATGAAAAAATTAGGTTTTATTAGTCTGTTTGAAATATTCTTTAATAACTAATTTGATTTTTGGGAAGGAAATAATTTTCTAGTTAATATCCTCCAACAACTTGATTTTAAACATTAACATTTAGAAGTTTATATTTTCAAATTAGTTAACCACATACTAATTTTCCAGTTTTTTCTTATAGTGGTTATTGGAAGTATACTTTCAAACACTCATGATTTAGGGAAGTATTCTATAACTTCTAAATTTATTTTTTATATCAAAATTTGGGTTTTCCTAGTTTAAAATCATATTTAATCATTAAAATCAGATATTATAAATTGATTTAGAATTGAATTTTTTTTCTCAAATCAGTTTTATTATTTTAAAGGTAAAATTATTTTTAGTGATTGAAATTAAGAAAAATCTCTTAAATTGAATCATTTATTTAAACCTAGTCCAAATTGTTTAAATTTTGTTTTATTCTATAAATATATTTTGATATAATATAAACATTAGTATCTAATACACCATAATGATTAATATAAGGGGAGAAATGTTTTAATGATAGTATAATTATATATATATATATATAAATTCAGGTTGTAGTTTATCTTCTTTGATCAGATAATTTACTTTCTTAACTCTGGGGGGGGGTCTTTTTTAACTATTAAAGAAAATTTGTTTATCATTTCTTTGGAAATAGTATGTAAGAAGAATAATGTTTTACTTTTTATTTGTTCATGAACTTTTTTTTCTTGTTATAAATCATATTAAATGATTCAATTGGTTAAATGACTAAAAAAATAGTCTGTAATTTGTTTATATTTAATCTAGTATGAAATAGATTGGATAATATTTGATTCATAATTGGTACTTATATTAAATTTTGGTATATATTTTTTATTTAAAATAATTTTATATATAAATTTATATAAGGGGATTCATATTTAATTAAAAATATTTTCTTAGAATTTTCTTATAAAATTTGGTATTTGTAACTGTTTATTATTTAAGAGGGAAAATGATTTGGATATTACATAGTATTTTTAATTTTTGATATATTTTGAAGAGGGGGAGAAAGTTTTATGTTTTAAAGGAATAAAATTAGTTTTATAATTAACAAAAAAGGTGAGATTTTTTGTGTTGAGAGTTTATGTTTTTATTTGTTTCACTGTTTTGTTAAATTAAAATCCCTTCATTTAAAAATCATTTAATTTTTAATTCATCATTTTATTATTTTCATTTATTTAAACTCAAATTTTCTAGACATTTATATTTTCATAATATTAATTGATAAATGTTAATTGATTAAAATGTTTTATCACACATCACATTTATTTTATTTTAAATTATTTAAACTCTTTTAACTTATTTTAAATCTTGTTAATATTATTATTTTAAAACAAATATTTTAGATTATGATTATTTTATTTACATATATATATTGATATATATATATATATATATTTATACTGACTCATATATAAATATTTAGTATATATACACACAGACACACACACTTTGGTTCGTCTTTCCCATTTCATCCTTAGGTATCCTTCACTGTTACACAGTTCTTATTCTTTGATGTTCCCTCTACAACCTGACACAACCTCCTTGTGTATTATCTTCTCTATGATTAGAAACTCCTTGACCATATTGTAAATACCTCCAATCAAGTCACAACATTCCACCACCCACTATCTCTTTGTTCCAGCTACAAGTGATGCTTCAAAAACTCTATTCGAGCATCTGATGAGATTCTTCGACCATGCATGAAGTTTCAGTCTACCATTGAGTTTATTCATCCACTCACCTTTATCTCCATGTTGTATCTATGCATAATATATTGATTTTTTTTTCAGTTTTAGCCTCTTATATGATGTAATGATAGTAATTTGTAGAGTGCGTCACCATTTCAATGGAAACTCCAAACCCTGGTGAGTTCCAACTTCATTAACATATGACAAAAACTAAGCCTCGCATAAAACTAGTGCACCTGGATAACCTCATCTCTAGCTCAGACACTTCATCAAACCTACCGTGTATGATTGATTTTACCACAATAAAATATTTCATCTTTCAATGAGGTAGTATTTTAAGTGATTGTGAAATGTTTTTTTAAAGCTACCATAGAAATTCCAACTTACTGTGAGGTTCCAATTTCTAAGATACCATGAGATTATATAAGTTACAATGACAACCAACCATAATTTTATCGAAAATGACCATGAGGTAATATTTTAACCTAACATGGGTTTCATTCCAAGTTACCTCAAATGAGTGAAGATATCATGAGTATTATTTCAACTTATCGCAAAATTCAGTCTCAATGTTTTGAAGTTCCAATGAGGTTGTCTACAAGTTACTGTGAAGTATATATCAGTCTATCATTAAGCACAAATGAACTTACCTGAAATCTAGGTAAGTTACCAAATTAGGTATTTTTCAAAGTGTTTTCTTAAAAAAATTTTCAAAGTGAAAACATGACTATTTTTTAAAGTGATCGAATGACTAATTTTTCAAAGTGTCTACATGAATATTTTTTAAAGTGAAATATTGACTAATTTTTCAAAGTGACCACATGATTAATTTTCAAAATGATTGCATGATTATTTTAAAAGTGATCGTAAGACCAACCTACCGCAAGTTAGTGACCGCATGATATATTTTGTTCATACGGTCAGTATATAGACCACATGATTCAATGGAATGGTAAGTTTACCTACTGCTAGACTAATGTATCATGGTCACTCAACCAACATGGTCAATACATTAATTTGTTTATTTTTTTTAAAAAATTTATATTTTATTGTATGCTCTGTTTTAACGATATTTTGATATTTTAATTAACTTCATGTTTAATTAATCTATTTTATTTATTTTATTTATTTTTTGAATAAATATATATTATAATGGGTATGTTTTAAACTATTGAGTAGAAAAAAATCACCAAAATAATTTTGGAAATAATAATTTTCATAATATCTATTTTATACAATGTTTTTATATTTTTTTAATTATAAAATTATAGTAAGTTAGTGAGAGAATTTTTAATTCATTTAATTATTTGAAAACCTCTCATTAATTATGAAAATAATATTCAAAGTGTTTCCAAAATATTTATGTAGGAATAAAAAAGTGTGGGAACTCTCTGATTGTAATATTCCAAGTAAATAAAGAATAATACATTTGAATGTTTATTAATATTTTTGAATTAAATATTAATTTTACTTTAAATAAGATTCTATGTTCGATAGCGTACCCAATACGCAACATCCGGTTTCTTTGAAATCTTACATTGCACACTAATAATATAATATTAATATTTTAAATGGTAGTTAAATCCAAGACATTGTATCGGTGAGAATGAATATAACTAACAACAATATGATTATACATATTTGTAAAATGTTTTAACATTTTTCTAATAAAATTTAGAGGCTTAAAATGTGAATGAATCTAAGTATAAATACTCTAATATTCTTTAAAAGGTCAATTTACCCCCTTTTGTTGGAGAACCCTCTTTAAATATAGTTTTGGTCATTTTTATATGTTCTATTTGAAAAAATAAAATTATTCTTTAGATTCGGGATATCAAAATTTACTTTGGGTAATTTTTTTTTTCTGATAAAGTTTGTTTTTTAATGAATAGTGAAAAATATTGTATTTTAATTCCAAAGTGCCTTTTAATCTAATTTATTTATATGGTTATATTATCTTTTTAATTGGTTATAAAGTGTAATTAGAATATATTTTTACTAGTTAATCCAATGTTGGACATTATAATTAATTTCACTTTGAAATTGGACATAAACAAGTGTCAATCTTTTGATAGTTATTATTTCTTAAAAACACTTTTTTTTGTTTTGACAGCGGGAATTAATTTTAAATTAATTTCTTTCACTTATGTGTTTTGAATTTATAAAAATGCATTATATATTTGGAATCAGTAGAGCCAAATTGTTTAAAGAGGTAACTTTTATTTTTAGAAATTTTAAATATTTTCTTTAGTAAATATTTTATTTACCATGATTAAAAGGTAAATATAGTAAATAAGGGTAAAATATAATATTATAATAATATTAAATTACCATAAAAAATGTCCTAATCCTATTTTCTGATACATATACGACCATGTACATCCTTTGGTATAATTTGGGACCCCATGGAGCCACATGGGAGTAATAATGACAATTTATATTAATTAATTTAAAGTATAGACAAAAATGACATAAACAAATATCTTTTAGTAAATAAATTTTTACATCGGGTTATATAAGTTATATTTTTGACTATAAATATTTATTTTAAACCTAAAAAGATTTAATACATCATGGTATTTTTTTATAATTTTTTGACATCAAATAAATTAAATTATTTATGACACAATAATGATGCAATATTTGCCTCAATAATAAATGATTTAAATAAATAAGATTATAAATATTAAAACAATATCCAAAACCTGTAAAATTATTATTGGATGATTTTATTTCGACCATGAGTCATCTTAACTTCAGCTTTAATGATTATTTGACCTTTTGAAACCGAAGATGAGTTTATAATAAAATAATTGTTTCAAACTTTCCTAAAAAGACCCTCCTCTCACTTATAAAAATCACTCACTTATAACTCATTCCTCACACTTCTCAAGCATTTTTATCATAAAAACTCTACTACAATAAGCTCCCAAGATTCCTCCCTTCATCCTAGAATCCTTACCTTAGGCATAAAACACTTAAAGTAACCCTTTTGGTTCAAACCAAATGGAGTTACCCGATTTAAAGGTAACATCTTCTCTTAAGTTATTTTGTTTTATTTTACTTCTCCAACCCCTAAAATATTTTTATTCCTTCATTTTATAACAACACCTGTATCCTAAATATACTAGGATGTTTTTATGAGAAGTATTTTAACTTTACTTACACACACCTCCATCTAATGGGTGAAGAACACTCTGTTTCTGTGAATAGAAAACTAACGCCTCACAAAGCAATGATTGTTCAATTATCTCCTAAGACCTCTCATGGTGACCAATAACATGGAACTGTATTTATATATGATATATATTATGTTTATATTTTCTTTATTCTTATGTATTTTTCATTTATAGCATACCTTTATGGTTTCCATAGTGGGTAAATGCGATAATTTCATTTGAGTAAGTGCGGACTACCGCCCCCTCAAAGTGATATGACTCATTAATGCCATATGTGGGACGTATAGAGGATAGAGTTAATGATATTATATATTATATTATACTCAAATGATAATATACCTAGGTATCATTATGTTTCAATTCCATTAGAGTACGAAATAGAAATGAAAGCGGCGTTCATGCGTACGTACAACTTACCGTCTCCATGAACGATGCATTTCATTTCTTATCTCCAAATGTTATGTACCATTATAAATAAATATATATACTAGATATATATGATGTATATGATATCTAAATCATGAATATAATTCTGGATATAATGTATTGTTGTTGACATGGACAACTTTTAATTATAAGGTGTTCATTTTTACTCAAGTAACAAATATCGTCGAAACAACCGTTAATTACTTAAATGATTACATAATGTTTATAAAATGGTAATACATGATATAAAAGGAATAATAAACTTGAAAAAGGTTCTTAATAAATTATAAATTAAATTTAGTTTATTATTCCGGAGATTAAAGGACAAACGGGTCAAGTCGGACATGAGGTAAGAGACTTCATCTCAATCTCCATTAATTGAGGCATATTTTTTTTAATACACAATTTTATTTTATAGAATTTATAAAAACCTTTGACTTTTCATTTCATTAAAAGGGAATCTTTTTCTATAAAGTGTTTTACTAAATGAAAAAAAGAATGTTTCTTTCTAACATACGCGGTGACAGCGACCCTTCCATCGCCGCGAGTATTATTTAATCTTTGGCTTCCTTAACAAGCCGTAATGTTTTTAAAAGGAAAATAAATACCATATACTCTTTTACATATTTTGGTGTTGAAAATGGTTTTTATAATGGATTTGTTATGTTAATATATTTAAATGATATATTGTGATTGGAATTTCGAAATGTTATCTTTCCTTTATGTTTATTTTATGTGTTATGAATATGTTATGGTTCTTGGAGATTGTTTATGTATAAGGGTGGTTCCGTGATAAACCTAGGGTAGGTAAGCCCAATATAGCTCTCTAATGCATTGGGTAATGTGACAGAGGTAAACATGAATGTTTCTCCTAATAGCTTTAGGGAATATATTGTGATGGGTATTCCAAATGCAACTCTCTATATAGTTGTGATAGCTACAATGTAAGTATGATATGGATGCCACAAGTTACCTTTATGATTTCTATTTTCTATGTGTTATTGATAAATCTTATGATTTCATGAGGTATGTTAAAGAGCTTATGTTATGCATGTAATGATGAACTAATGTTTTCATTCTTTGTTTTATAACCCTTACTGATCTTTTTATGCTCATACCATGTTTTGAAATGTTTTTCACAGGACTTAAAGATGAATAGGGTCATGGATGGGATCAAGAAAAAGTTATGCTGTCTAAAACATGGAACTAGACATGAATTGTTTTTCAAGAGTTTTTATTTTTTGAAAAAAATAGAAACTGAGTAGAATTGTCTACTTTGTAATATTTTGAGATTTAATAGTTATGTCCTAATTATCTAAAAATCTAAACCTGAAAAGATCCTCAATGTGAATTATTCATTTAATTCAATATTATGTAATGTTATAAGGCCGAGTCCTTATAGTTTTTATCAGAGGCCGGTTTAGATAAATTTAGAAGTTAGGGTATTATTAAATTAATATCCATAAATTAATTTATGTTAATATTGAAATGATATAGCATTTAAAGATTACCATGTTGCTTTTCCTAAGATATTTATGTGTTCAGAATGGTTTTCCATAGAGGAAACATGGTAGCTATATTGGGACGACATCAGGAGGAAGACAACTTTCCAAATCAGCAACCTGAGATGGTCAGAATCGGAACTGAACAATTTTTTGCAGTGATGGAACTGTTGACTTAGGCTATAAATGGTGGTGGTATCCGTGAACAAGATTAGCTAGATCAACCATAGAAGAACATGTCAGTAGTAAAGCTTTTCATGAGGCAACATCCCCCATCATTCAGAGGATCATCTGACCCTGTGCTAGGAGAAGGGTGCATTAAATCACTGGAGAAAATTTTTGATGTCATGGGGTGTTCAGAACATCAAAATATTAGTCTTGTTGTTTACCATTTTGAAGGTGAAGCTGATCAGTGGTGGTCGATGGTGAAAAATATCAAGGATAGTGAGGATATTGATGCTCTTGATTGGGATTAATTCAAAGGTATGTTCCTTGATAAATATTTTCCTAAGGTGTCTTGACTTAGTATGGAAAAAAAATTCCTAGAATTGAGGTAAGAGGATGACTCAGTGGTTGCTTATAAAGAAAAATTCACTCGACTCACTGGGTATGCTCCAAATTTCAAAAAATATCTTGATAGTAAAATCAACCATTTTTACTTAGTATTAAAGCAAAAGTATCGAAGGGATTTAGCTTCTCGTGTGTTCAAAAGTTAAGAAAAACTTGTTTTTTGTGCGGAGAAGGTGGAAATGGAGTTTTCTGATGATCAGGTGTTCTTTGAAAAACAACAGAATAAGAGGTCGAGGTGGAAGACGAAAGATAATAACTCTTCAAAAAAGTATGATGGTAAGAAACTTAATTTTATAATTTGTGAAAATTGTGGTAAAAATCATGCTGGGGAATGTCTTTTTAATTCTGGTAAGTGTTACTGATGTGGTAAAATGAGACATAAGGCTCGTAATTGCATTGAAAAAGATCAAGGTAATGGTAAGATAAAATATGATTTACAGTTAGTAAAATGTTTCAAGTGCAATGAAATGGGTCATTATGCCAATGAGTGTCCAATAAAGAACTCTGCTGAGGGAAAGCAGCCAGAATACAAGTAGAAAGGGGTGGTTAAATCCTTTGCAACTACTTCAGCAGATGTTGGACCATCAAATGGAGTAGTATCATGTACACTGTTTGTTTGTTCATATTATGCCAATGTATTGTTTGATTCAGGGTCTACACATTTGTTCATTTCTGAGAAATTTTCTAGTAAATTGGGAATTCCATCTCATGATATGAATATGGAACTTATGGTAAAAACACCTGGAGGAAATATTGGGACAAAAAGAAATTATAAGAACCTTCCTGTCCTTGTGTGCGGGAAGAATCTACCTACAAATATTATTGTTTTGCCTCTAGTAGAGTTTGATGTTATTTTGGGTATAGATTGACTTTATATTTATAATGATAAGATTGACTACAGAGCTAAAGAGGTTTCTTTTCAGAAATATTTTCAGTTTGTGTACATGAATGAACCCTTACTTTTGATAACATATCAGGAAGCTGGGAATCTAGTGAAAGATTGAAATGAATGTTACCATGCACATATTATTGAAAATAAAGGAAGTGTTTAGATCAATGATGTGCTAGTGGTAAATGAGTACCTTGATGTTTTTCCTGATGAGTTTCCTGGTATTATACCTGATTGGGAAGTTGAATTTACCACTGACTTATTGCCTGACGCTAAACCAATTTCAAAACCCCCGTATCGAGTGGCTCAAATTGAACTTTTAGAGTTAAAGAAGCTATTACAGGAGTTATTAGATAAAGGTTTCATTCGACCTAGCACATCACCATGGTGTTCTCCTATCTTATTTATTAAAAAAATATGGTTCAATGAGACTTTGCATTGATTATAGAGCATTTAATAACATCACTATTAAGAACAAGTATCCGTTTCCTCATATTGATGATTTGTTTGATCAGCTCCAGGAAGCTCAGTATTTTTCGAAGATTGATCTGAGGTCGGGGTACCATCAGTTGAATGTAAAGGAAGAAGACATTCCGAAGACCTCATTTCATACTAGATATGGCCATTATGAATTTGTAGTTATTCCTTTTGGGTTAACCAATGTACCTGCTGTATTCATGGATCTTATGAATAGAATTTTCCGTGAGTTCTTGGATACGTTTTTAGTTGTGTTCATTGATGATATTTTGGTTTTTTCGAAAAGTAAAGAGGAGCATGAAAGTCATTTAAGGATTTTCTTGAAAACCTTAAAAGAAAAGAAACTTTATGAGAAATTCATAATGTGTGAGTTTTGGTTACAAAATATTTCATTCCTAGGTCACATTGTTTCAAAAAATGGCATAACTATTGACACTGCTAAAACAAAAGTTGTTTAGGAATTTCCAAGACCCACAAATATAACCTAGATTCGTAGTTTTCTTGGTTCAGAAGGTTATTAATGAAGGTTTGTTAAAAAAAATTCAAGATTATCTAGTATAATGACTAATTTAACTCGAAAAGGTGTTAAGTTCATCTAGACAAAAGAATGTGATGATTTTTTCAAGAATTGAAAAGAATAGCGGTGAATGCTCTAGTTTTGGCACTACCTTCCAGAAATGGTGAGTTTTTTATCTACATTAATGCTTCGTTGAAAGGAATTGGTTGTGTTCTTATAAAAAATGGTCAGGTAATTGCTTATACTTCATGTCATTTGAAACCCCATGAGTTAAATTACCCTACACATGATTTGGAATTAGCTGCTGTTGTTTTTGCTTTAATAATTTGGAGGCATCATTTGTATGGAGTGAAATGTGAAATATATACTGACGAAAAAAAAGTTTGAAATATATATTCACTCAAAAATAATTGAATATGAGACAGAGGAGATGGTTGGAATTAATCAAGGATTATGACTGCACGATCCATTACCATCCAGGAAAGGAAAATAAAGTGGATGATGCTTTGAGTTGAAAAAGTAATGCTTTACTAACCATGCTACGTTTGGAATGAGATCCTTTGATTTTTAATTTGATGAACTTTGGAATATAACTAGTTGGTGCAGTATATTCTTCTGTTTTGTTTCAGGTGTCAGTGGAATCATCTCTGTCAGACAGAATTAAGCGAGCACAGAAAGAAGACAGTGAGTTACCAAAAAAGTAGAGTTGGTTCAGAAGGGTAAGTTGCCCGAATTTAACATTGATAATTATTGTGTTTTTAGGTTTGGGAAAAGATTATTCATGCATTGTGATTCACAGTTGAATAATGAGTTGTTATGTGAAGCTCATAGTTCCCCGTATTCAGTTCATCCTGGAAGTTCTAAGATGTTCAAAGATCTTCATGAGTATTACTGGTGGGATAGAATGAAAAAGAGATATTGCTGATTTTATTATGAAGTGTTTGACTTGTCAGTAGGTTAAAGAAGAGCGGCAGTTACCAAAAGGGATGATTCAGTATTTACTGGTTCCAGAGTGGAAATGGAAAAATATATCCATGGACTTCGTTGTGGGATTACAAAAGACATCTAGAGGTAACAATGCAATCTGGGTTATTATTGATCGATTGACTAAATCTGCTCATTTCCTTCCAATTTGAGATACTTTGTCTCTAGATCAAATTTCTTGATTATATTCTAAATTGATAGTAAGTTTGTATGGTGTTCCACTCTCCATTGTATCTGGTCGTGATCCCAGGTTTACTTATAACTTTTGGAAATGCCTTCAGAAGTCATTGGGTACTGAATTAAATTTTAGTACATATTTCCATCCTCAATCAGATGGGAAGTCAGAATGAAAAATTCAGACCTTGGAGGATATGCTACGATCTTGTTCAATGGATTACCAGGGAAGTTGGGACCAACAAATTTCTTTGGTTAAATTTTCATATAATAACAGTTTTCATTCCAGTATACAAATGGCTCCATTTGAGGCATTATATGGAAAGTGTTGTCGAACTCCAAATTTTTGGGATGAAGTAGGTGAAAGAA
The DNA here is from genome assembly GCA_963277665.1 of Viscum album. Lineage (NCBI taxonomy): Eukaryota > Viridiplantae > Streptophyta > Magnoliopsida > Santalales > Viscaceae > Viscum > Viscum album. The sequence goes on along the minus strand of OY728120.1, from coordinate 845,901,673 downwards.
AGCTTATGAGACTATAATTGGTAGAAGGGATGGTAGAAAAGGTTCAGTTGATTCAGAAGAACATAAAAACAGCTCAGAGAATGCAGAAAATCTATGAGGATAACTAGAGGAATGATCTATCTATCGAGGTAGGTGATCATGTATTTTTCTAAGTTTCTCTATGGAAAAGTGTGATGCGATTTGGTAATAAGGGAAAGTTGAGTCTGAGGTTGATTGGACCTTATGAAATCCTGGAGAAAGTTGGAGCAGTTGTGTATAGAGTAGCTTAACCCCCAAGTTTATCTCAGGTACACAATGTTTTTCATGTTTCAATGTTAAGAAAGTATATGTCATATCCATATCATGTTTTAAGCCCAGAGGTAGTTCAGTTGGAATAGAATCTCTCCTATGAGGAACAACCAGTCCAGATTCTTGACCGTAGAGAGAAAGTGCTACAGAATAAGTTAATTTTTTAGGTAAATGTTTTGTGGAAAAACCATACAGTTGAAGAGGCAATGTGAGAATCATTAAATGTTATGAGGGATAAATACCCCCACTTATTTGATAAGTGAATAAAAATTACAAGGACGCAATTCCCAAAAGAGGGGAAGGATGTAACATCCCAAGTAAATAAAGAATAATACATTTGAATGTTTATTAATATTTGTGAATTAAATATTAATTTTACTTTAAAGGGGATTCTATGTTCGATAGCATACCCAATACGCAACAGCGGGTTTCTTTGAAATCTTACGTTGCACACTAATAATATAATATTATTATTTTAAATGGTAGTTAATTCCTAGACATTGTATCAGAAGGAATGAATAGATCTAACTAAAATATGATTATACATGTTTGTAAAATGTTTTTACATTTATCTAATAAAAGTTAGAGGCTTAAAATGTGAATGAATCTAAGTATAAATACTCTAATATTCTTTAAAAGGCCGATTTACCGCCTTTTGATGGATAACCCTATTTAAATCTAGTTTTGGTCATTTTTATATGTTATATTTTACAAAATAAAATTCTTCTTTAGATTAGGGACATCAAAATTTACTTTGGGTAAAGTTTTTTGTATTTTTCTGATAAAGTTCATTTTTTAATGAATAGTGAAAAATATTGTATTTTAATTCAAAAGTGCCTTTTAATATAATTAATTTATATGGTTAGATTAACTTTTTAATTGGTTATAAAGTGTAATTAGAATATATTTTTACCAGTTAATACAATTTTGGAAATTGGAATTAATTTCACTCTGAAATTGGACATAAACAAGTGTCAATCTTTTGATAGTTATTATTTCTTAAAAAACGCTTTTGTTTTGACAGTAGGAATTAATTTTAAATTAATTTCTGCCAATTATGTGTTTTGAATTTAGAAAAATGTATTCCATATTTGGAATTAGTAGGTAAAAATTGGGTAAATATTTAACTTTTATTTTTAGACATTTTAAATATTTACTTCAGTAAATATTTTATTTACCACGATTAAAAAGTAAATATAGTAACTATGGGTAAAATATAATATTATAATAATATTAAATTTCCCTAACATGTGTCTTAATCCTATTGGATAATAAATATCTGACCATGAGAATCCTTTGGTCGAATTTGGGAACCCATGGAGCCACATGGGAGTAATAATGACCCTTTATATTAATTAATTTAAGGTAAAGACAAAAATGACCTAAAAAAATATCTTTTAGTAAATAAATTTTTACATGGGGTTATATAAGTTATATTTTCTACTATAAATATTCATTGGAAATCTAAAAATATTTCTTACATCATGGTATTTTTTTATAATTTTTGGACATCAAATATATTAAATTATTTGTGACACAATAATGATGCAATATTTGACCCATTAATAAATGATTTAAATAAATAAGATTATAAATATTAAAACAATATCCAAAACCAGTCCAATTCTTATTGGATGATTTTATTTTGACCATGAGTCATTTTAACTTCTTCTTTAACGATTATTTGACCTTTTGAAACTAAACATGAGTGTATAATAAAATAATTCTTTCAAACTTTCCTAAAGAGCCCCTCCTCTCCCTTATAAAAATACCTCACTTCTAAATCATTTCTCACACTTCTAAAGACTTTTTATTGTACATACTCTACTCCAATAAGCTCCCAATATCCCTATGTTAATCCTAGAATCCTTTCCTTATACATAAAACACTTCGAGAAATTCTTTTGGTTCAAATCAAAGGGAGTTACCCAGTTTAAAGGTAACATCTTCTCTTAAGTTGTTTTGTTTTATTTTACTTCTCCAACCCCCTAAACTATTTTTATTCCTTTATTTTATAAAAAAACCAGTATCTTAAATATACCAGGTTGTTTTTATGAGAATTATTCTAACTACACTTACACACACCTCTATCTAATGGGTGAAGAACATACTATTTCTGTGAATGGAAAACTAACGTCTCACGAAGTGATGATTGTTCAATTATCTCCTACCGCTTCTCATGGTGGCCATTAAGATGGAAATGTATTTATATATGATATATATTATGTTTATATTTTGTTTATTCTTCTGTATTTTTCATTTATATCATACCTTTATGGTTTCTATAGTGGGTAAACGTGATAATTTCATTTGAGGAAGTGCGGACTACTGCCCCCTCAAAGAGATATGACTCGTTAATTACATATGTGGGATGTATAAAGGATAGAGTTAATGGTATTATATATGATATTATATTGTAATTATAATATACCTAGGAATAATTATGTTTTAATTCCATTAAAGTACGAAATATAAATGAAAGTAGCGTTCATGCGTACGTACGACTTACCGTCTCCATGAATGGTGAATTTCATTTCTTATCTCCAAATGTTATGTACTATTATAAATACATATATATACTTGATATATATGATTTATATGATATCAAAATCATGAATATCATTCTAGATATAATGTATTGTTGGTGACATGGACAACTTGTAATTATAAGGTGTTCATTTTTACTCAAGTACCGAATATCGATGAAACAACCGTTAATAACTTAAATAATTACATAATGTTTATAACATGGTAATAAGTGATAAAAAAGGAATAAAAAACTTGAAAAAGGTTTTTAAGAAATTAAAAATTAACTTTAGTTTAGTATTCAGGAGATTAAAGGACAAACGGGTCAAGTTGGACATGAGGTAAGAGACTTCATCTCAATCTCCTTTCATTGAGGCATATTTTGTTTTAATACACGATTTTATTTTATACACTTTATAAACACCTTTGAATTTTCATTTCATACAAAGGGAATATTTTTATATAAATATTTTTACTATAAAACAAAAAATAACGTTTCTTTTAAACGTACATGGTGACAATGACCACCATCGCAAGTGTTATTTGATCTTTGGCTTTCTCAACAAGCCGTAATGTTTTTAAAAGCGAAATAAATACCATATACTCTTTTACATATTTTATTATTGAAAATGGTTTTGATAATGGATTTGTTATGTCAATATTTTTAAATGATATATTGTGATTATAATGTGGAAATTTTATATTTCCTTTATGTTTATTTTATGTGTTATGATTATGTTTTGATTCTTGGGAATTGTTTACGTATACGGGTGGTTCCATGATAAACCTAGGGCGGGTGAGCCTGAGATATCTCTCCAATGCAACGGGTAATGTGATGGAGGTAAACATGAATATTTCTCCTAATATATTTAGGGAATTTACTGTGATGGGTATTCCAAATGTAACTCCCTATGTAGCTACGATAGCTACAAGGTAAGTATGATATGGATGCCACAAGTTACCTTTTTGATTTATGTTTTGTATGTGTTAGTCATAAATTTTATGATTTCATGAGTTATGTTAAAGATCTTATGTTATGTTTATAATGATGAAATAATGTTTTAATTATTTGTTTTATAACCCTTACTGAGCTTTTTATGCTCATCCCATGTTTTGAAATGCTTTTCACAGGACTTAAAGATTAATAGGGTCAAGGATGAGATCAAGGAAAAGTCATGCTGTTTAAAAAATGAAACTATACATGACTTTTTTTCAAGAGTTTTTATTTTGTGAAAAAATAGAAACTGGGTAGAATTTTTACTTTATAATCTTTTGAGATGTAATAGTTATGTCCTAATTCTCTAAAACTCTAAACCTGAAAAGATCCTCAATGTGAATTATTCATTTAATTCTATATTATGTAATGTTTTCAGGATAGGTCTTTATACTGATTATGAATGTGATAATTAAAATTATAGGTATCATATATATCTTTATGTTTATTTTTTTTTCTGATGTTTAATTATTTGATCAGTCATCTAGATTCTACTTTATAACTCAATAAGATCTTGGAAGATTAACAACACATGATTATCCTTTGGAATGCGATCAAGGAATGTGATAAAATAAAATTGAAATTATTTATTCACATATGATGATATATTATCATTGAGACAGAAAAATAAAACATTGATACAATCATTGAGAAGTACCAAATCATGAATTGTGAATATTGTTCAATTAGTGAGATCATGAAGGGATTCATCATTTTGATCATCTACTATTGAAGTGATTGAAGTTATTATGCTTTATCGACATTCATCATCATTTTCTCAACTACTATTATTAATTATTTTGGGTATTACATTTTTGTATCGTTATATCTTCTATTTTTTCTTCAAGAGTCAGTTTAAGATTTTCCTATCCAAATGTTGTCTAACTAGGGTTTTCCTCCTATACAAAAGTAAGTTCAAATTGGGACACCTAGAAAAAATCTAGGTATGATGTGACTTCTATAATAGTCATTCTGGGTTATACTACCAGGTGAGATAAAGGTACATCTATAACTGAATTATTAATCCCCATAAAAAGTGAGGAATTATTAAATACCATTATTATTTCCTAGTAAATAATATTAAATAGTAGAATAAGATCTTGGTGATCTAAACTACTATAAAAAACATCTTGTGTACTTTTTCTTATTTCCATCTATATAATTTGCACTTTTTATCACTCTAATAATTATATTCTTCTATATTTTTAAAAGGTAATATTCACACCTCTCTAGTAAATATTTATATATAACTAGGACCTAACAAACTTATAATTATAATATAGTCCCAACTGAATTGATAGATTTTAATGTATAGTTAATGTATTTAGAGGGAAAAGGATTTATGTAAATTATCACGTCTCATTAAGGTGCTCCAATGTTATTTTCTAAGAAGGTATATGGTAGTCTACAACTATGTGTGGAGTATAGGAAGATAAAAATGGCAACAATAAAGAAAAAGTACCCTTTACCCAAGATTTATGATATGTTTTATTATTTATAGGGATCTTGGTGGTTTTTTAAGATTGATCTTCATTCAGGCTACCATCAACTATTGGTATTTGGTGAGGATATTCCACAAAGAGCATTTAGGAGTATATATTCTTTTCATGAGTATATTTTCAATCCTTTAAAGTTAAAAAATGATCCATTAGTGTTCATGGATATTATGAACAATATATTCCATCCATACCTTGACTCCATCAATGATTTTTTGGATAATATCCTGATATATTTCAAAACATCTGATATAGAAACTAGACACCTTGAAATTGTTTTGAGTATACTTTGAGCACATCAAATCTACAAAAAAATGTTAAAGTTCCAATTTTGGATTCAGGAGGTGTGTTTCCTAGGGAATGTGATTTCCGAGGTAGGGATTTCAATTGATCTGGAGAATATAGAGGATGTGATTTCTACGATTTTTCCTAATAACATGTTCAAGATCAAGAGATTCCTTGGTCTTATGGGGTTTTATTGCCATTTAATCTAAGAATTATCCCTTTCAGAAACCCTAATTATGGAGTTGATAAAAAAGGGTAAGAAGTTTGAGTGTTATGATCAATGTCAAGAGGAATGTGACACCATGGGGTGTTAGTTTATTGGCATTATTCATTTTTTTGTTTTATCCTTTGAGATAGGGGTGTCCTAGGTTAATTATTTTGTGATTTTGGGACTTTTCCAAGGATGCACAGTTAAAGCACATTATTTGGAAACCATGAACTAGAAACCTTGAAACCTTTTATAGTGGTGGATAAAGGGGATCACATGGTTTTTCATGGTTAAGAAAACCATGTGAGACAACTGTGCGACCTCTAGGGTGTGGTATAGTGTAAGACACATAGTTTGCACATGGTTTGGAAAACCGTGTCAGATAATTATGCGACCTTCCCAATTTAAGGTATTTTTTTCATTTCCCCTCCATTTTAATTGGGTATTCTACCCCAAGACACCTTAATTCGAACCACATGACCCAAAAACCTCCCATGAGGTTATCCCTCCTCCTCCAAGCTCCTCTAAGTTGATTTAGAGTGGTTCTTTGGGGGTTCTTCATCAAAATCAAAAGGTATGAGATTATCCTATCTTCATATTTGGTTTTATATATTTTTTACACATTCTTATAACCTTAGTGTTTATGTTTGGAAAATTTTATTAGTTAAAGTTTTTATGAATTGGTGAATTATATTTTTAATGGTTTTGATCCATCCTATGAGTTGTTTTATAGTGTATTTCATCAGACATGACATGATTACACCACTTGAGGTAGGTTTTCTTGATTCATTTCTATTCAAGATTTCCATGAATTATTGTTTCTTTAAATGTGTTTTGGAATTAATATGAATATGTATATGATCTATAGTGTAGATTTTCAATGGTTTTCTATGTTTGTGTGGGTTTTTCCTTTAGAAAAAATGGTGTAATTGCTTATTTCTATGGAACTTGGTTTTCAAATGGTATTTTATTTATTCTACTTTTTTGATAAAATCCCAAATATGGGTTTCATTGATAAAAACATTTTTTATTGTTTTTAAGTAAAATGGGGTTTTCAAAGTGGGTTTCCATTTTTTTTAAAGGGTGCCCTTGTTTCAAAGGGATGGCATGGGTTTTCAAGGTGAAATGGAGCTACCCTTGGGTTTTTATTTAATAATATTAATGGTTATGATTTTATTTGGAATTGGTTTTGGATTTAAAATTGTTTTAAAAAGGTATTTTTAAATGTATATGATAAATTTGATAAGTGAAGTATCAGTTGGAACTTGTGAAGTGATGTTTATTATGCCCTTGTTTATTCCCCTTGAATTGTTATGATGTATACTTATCCATCTAATGGATTTTTTGTTTTTATTCATATAGTGCTTATGGGTTAGGGCTATTCCTAGGGGTAGTGTATGAGTTGGGATGGACATGATTGTGGTTTTATCCCTTGGGGATTTGTTACTATCATGTGATGACATTATTTTCTCATGGAGAACCTATTTTATTACTCCATTGGGATATTGAGGCTATTATATGGGAGGTTTCAGGATGATTTTTGGCTGATTGAGATTTAACACTAGAAATCCCCCAAGTTGTACATAACACCTAGCTAGTGGGATTGTCACCGAGGAGGTTGGTTTTAGTTATTTTTTTGATGGATGTGTGACTGTTAACATTCCATAAGTAGTTCCACCTGTATAATTATTATGATATACCTTTAGTCTCTATAGTGCTACCTCATGCTATGTATAATATATTACACCTTTTCTATATATACCAACATGTGCATTTATTATATTTTTGATGGAATTTATTATTGTGTTGATCTTATTGAATTTTATTCATGATGTTTTCTAGTTTTGTTCCATTAATTTATTATCATTACTTATGAACTTCTATGGTAGTGTTTTATTATAGATTCTCTTAGTTCCTTTCTTACCTTTGTGTTGGGTGGTAAAATATTTTTAAGGAAAAAAGGGGAAATTATTTTCAAGTGATGTTATTAGTTTGAATTCTTTTGAAATGTTTTAAACCATGTGTGTGTTTATTTTCAAAATTATAGTGTTTTCAATATAAATGAATGATTTCAAAAATTATTTGGTTTTTGGTAAACCTATTTATGGATTTTTTTATAAAATTTTTACTTTAAGAATAAGCATGTTCCATGTTTTTTTTATTCTTATATTATTTAAATGAAAATGAAAACCTATTTGTATAAATTATTTTAAAACTAGAAAACATAGTTTCTTTTATAAAAGAAATGAATTAGACTCATGGTGGTATCCTAATGGCTTCAAATCACACCCTACATACTCACATTTGTGGGTGTGTAGTCTTCATGTCTTGTGCAAGTCTCTTCAGGTCTTGGATTTTATGTTGGATCAGTTGTTGTCTTCCTTGGGGAGAAGTTGGTTTTTTGGGATCACTGAGGTGACTTGTGAGTCACATGGGGATGGTTATTAGACCTTCAGTTTCATGGAACCAATTTTATCACGTTTTTTAGCCTATTTAGTCTTATTTTTTCTTTTCTTTTATCGTCTGTCATAACTTACAACTCTATATTAAATGCTTATATGTTAGAAGTTCTTTTTTTGTAATATTTCTAATTTATCCTTATTATTACATGCTTTTTTATATTTTTTTCTTGGATTTTTATGGGTTAAAACATCCACAACAGCTATGTTTGATAACATTGATTCTTGTTGTAATCTATAGGGGATTAGGGGTGCTTCTTAGGTATGGGGAAGTCTAGTTTGTGTACCAATTCAGATGGAGGCCTGGGTTGGTTTGTTACAAAATGGTATCAGATATCTAATATCTTGAAAGTGGACTAGGTTATTAATATTCACATTATTTTTATTTAAGGGTTAATGGTAGAAAGGATATAGGACCGTTGGAACTCAGGTATAAGGTCTGAGGAAGTGATTGTCCCACTCTTCCTTATGTCAGATGTCAAGTTTCCATGTGTTTTCAAGAGTCTTCTTTTATTGTTTTAGATTTTTGGTGGCCATTTCATGATTTATTCTAGGCTTGGAGTGATATTAATCTGAGTTATAGGGAGATTTAGGGAGACATCTACAAAAATTATTCATTTTGGAGTAAAACTGAAAGGGTTTTCAGGGGAACAAAATTAAGAAACATGATTTGTTAAACCCTACTTAGGCTGTGTAGAAAACTTTGAATAACTAATAGTGCCGGTCTCACAGTTAGAGAATGGTATGAAAAACCATGTAGATAAACCATGAATAATGGAGAAGGTTGGGAACTTTGATTGTTTTCCCTACTATATTGGTTCAAACCTCTCTTGTGTTTGATGGGGTTTTTTATAAATGTTTATGTGAACGTTTTTGTTCCATGAAAGTTTTTTTAAATCAATTTTTTAGGATTTGGTATTTTTTTTATTTTGAAAACATTACTTTGATTATTTATTGGATTGGGTAAAAAGTTTTTTAACTTTATGGAATTCTTATGGGTTGTGTTGATTTTTAAATAAATAATTTCATGGGTTCTTAGGTGATAGAATTATTGAAATGCATTAGGTGAGTTGGTGTGTTTTTATGAATTTTTTTAACTTTTTTAAAAGTGATATTATTAGAAGAAAGTTATTTTTAGGTTATTCTAGTTTCAAAATTATTTGGGTGTGTAGTATGAAATGTTTTCTCATATTTTGGGAATAAATTTTGAAAAAAGGTTTTTGGTTCCCTTATGTGGAATTTTTAGGTGGTTTTATAATTTCTTTTGGGATTGGATTGTTTTTGGTTAATATTTTTATGTTGAAATTTTAAAGTTGGTTGATGAAGCGACTTGTTCTTCTTTGTGATGATTTAGTATGAGTCCCCCAGGAAACAACTAGCAAGTCAAGAAGGGAATGCCATGGGTAGTTTTCCTAGTGATCCAAGAGCTGTCCTTCTGGTATTTGACTCTGCCTAGACTCATGATGGAGTGGAATAACCATGATCTTCTCAGTTCATGGATCATGAACGAGTGTTTTTAAACTAGTATCCTCTAGTATTTTGTGGTGTTCTAGGAACCCTTGAGTTAATTGAGTGGCTAGACAAGGTTGAAGAAGTTTTGAACTTTCTATGAACTCTAGAAGCATCTTGGGTGAGGTGCAGCATTATTTTGTTCAATGTTTTGTGTTTGGAGTGGTGGAAGCTCATTGTTCAGGCCCTACCATTTTAGGCTCTATCTTCTAGTACCCTGGATCTAATGGCTATTTTATTACAATGGTAAAAATATAAAGTATCCAACAATTTAATATCCTTAGTAAAACTAAATACATAATAAAATTTTACATTACATTGAAAAAAATACTTCAACTGAAAACATTAAAACATTATTATTATCCTTGAAACCCTTTCATCATATGTAGTACTATTTTTTATTTCCTAGGGAAAAGTAAAACAATAAAAAGGGGTGAGATCAGAAGTTTATTAAGGGGTAACGTATAATGGAATCAATTATAAATAATAAATTTGGAATGATTAAATAAATTTAGTTATTCTATATCAAATTAAATTAAGAATATAAATAAATCCTTGGTCTGTATAATAATGAGTATATTCTAGGATATATTTAATTGAACATATTGTGAATAGGAGGCAAGAATAAATAAATTTAGTTATGCCATATCAAATGAAACTGAGAGCTTAAAAAAGTAAAAAGTTAATATAATGATGAATAGATTCTAATATATCAATAATTGAACATGTTTTGAATGTATTACGTAATGTTGAATATCATAAACATGGTGTTGAGTCCTTGTTCCAAGAAATATTATATAAAAGGTAAGGATTCTCCCATTACCATATCTTATTTATCTCATGATATCTACTAGTGCACTGAGGGGATATAAAATTTTAGGCCCCACCCATCACATAAAATCCAATTTAATCCATAAAAAATTGAATACTTACATAGAATATTGTTAAAGTAAATATTTTCATAGATACTTAGCACACTTTATCAATGAGTAATATCATACATGATTTTCCCATATAAAAGAAATAATTATATGGTACAAACTTATTTTTCCCCAATCTAAGAACAAATAATGATATCTTAATTTTACATGGTAAGAGACCAATGCAATGATATATAAATACTTTATAATTGTTTTAGGTAGCATTTAGATAATCCAATAATATAGCTAAGGAGTTTCAAACTAGGTATGTAGCATGGTTGATTCTCATGCACCAAGTGATGATCAAGTCAAATCCCAATACACCCATTTCAGGGATATTAACCATAGGTACAACTATTCTAGAGCCAAACCCATTTTATTATCTAGATAGGGATTTATTTGTTTGGAATACCACAAACACTTACATTACTAAAATTTTAGGATGGTTTTACATTTATGGGATAATTTGACCATAATAATGGCCTAGACAAAGGCTATAAAGAGAGAGAGAGAGTAATATATCATTTGGAATAATTAAAATAGATGGTAATAACATGAAATTAAAAGGATTTATATATACGAGAAGGAATATTAAAAGAAAATATGACAAAGGAATTTCAATTGGAAATTAAAGGGGAGGATTGGGTAAACCCTTACTTTGGCATCGTAATATATGAGGAAAAGGCTATAGTGAGAGGGAATAAATAAACTCTCATTTAAAATATATCAAATGGAAGATAATACCATAGAGTAAAAATCATGTAATTATATGAAAAAATAATTTAAAAATATAATATAATGAAAGTAATGAACGTGAAAAGGAAAGGGGAGGACTGGGAACCCTTACCTCTCTTGAGCTTCTTATCTTAGAGATGAATCTTTAAACCAACAAAACTCTTCAATATTGAAGAGGGGGCATTGAAAGAGACTCCTTGGGAGGCATATTATGTGAGAAATTCCTATTGGGTGTGGTAGAAATGAAATAGGGTGTGGGTATTTATACTTGAGTAGGATTGGTGTTAAGGGTTTAAATATTAAATATTTTTACATTAAGGCCTACCAATTTTGGGTGGCATTAATTCCAACATTCTTGGTTGATAATTAATGTTGTCAAGGATAGTTAAGGTCATAAAAAAAAATTGAACATTTAATTTTATGATATTTATTAAATACATTTTTTTAAAGAATAATGATTGAGAAATTTGAAATCATGATCATATCATGATTATATCATAAGAGTTGTGGTATTTAATAAAAAAAGTATTTTCACTTTTTACCAACAAAATCAAAATTTTTCATAAAATTATAAAAAAATACATTCTATGATAATTTTTACATGTTTAGTCCGTAAATGATATTTATTTTATCAAATTAATTCCCTAAATATGATAATTTTAACTTTTAAATAAAAATATTTTTTATGACATAAATAATTTTCTGACCATTATAAAATTTACTGAGGACTTAATTAATTTGATATTATCTTCTAAAAGTGTTTATATAACTTCTAGTATGTTTCTTATATTATAATAATTTACTATTAATAAAAAAATAATATAAATTTAAAAGAAATAAATTTATTGGTTTTTACAACATATATATTACATATATAACAAACATATTTTAACATATATATAACACACATATTTTCTTCAATGTTTATATATATATATATAACACATATATATGAAATTTTTTAATTCCACACATATATATATATATAAATACTTATACATATGTATACCAGTTGTAAGTATATATATATATATATACTACACATAAATACACACACCAATATATATTTATTAAATACCTTTTTATAACCAATTTTTTTCATAAACATAATCCTAAATTTTATTATCTCCCACACCGAGTTTGGATAGATTATTTTATCAAAATAATTAATTTGAAAATTTTATTCGTATTCCAGTTTTCCCTTTCAATTTCACTTTAGTATTTTTATTCTAAAATTTTATTTCAGAAATATTTTAATTTGTGTGTGGACTATACACTAATATATTTATATTTTTCATTTATAAAATTAAATATATATCGACATTTTGAGGGGTGATAAGTGTCCATGAAATAACCACTGATGTGGATTCGACTAGACAGGTTCCACCATAGTAAATTGGTTATAACATTTTTACCCATTCATGGAGTGGCCTAAATTTTTTATGAATGTCAGATAATTTTTTTTGGATAATTTTATGTAACTGGAGGAATATATAGTTCATAATTTTTCTTGGTAAAAACTGTGTGTGAATTCAATGTATCTAGATTCAATGAATCTGCCAGGATGGAAATATTTTCTTCAATGATTCAACCATAACTCCTAAAAAAATTGTTTAAAAAGATTAAATGTTTATGGATGTTGAGAAATACATAGGGATTAATGTAACACCTTAGGTAAATAAAGAATATAAAATTTTCATATTTATCCATATTTGTGAATAAAATTTTAATATTACTTTAAAGGGAATGCTATGCTTGATGGCGTACCCAATACACAACAACGAGTTTCTTTCAAATCTTACGTGGCACTCTAATAATAAAATAATATTATTTTAAATGGTAGTTAAAGCCTAGCCATTGTAATGGCAGGAATGAACGGAACTAACTAAAAAATGATTATATATGTTTGTCAAATATTTTTACTTTTATCCAATAAATGTTAGAGGTGTAAAATGTAAATGAATCGAATTTTAAGCATAAATCTTCTAATATTCTTTAAAAGGTCTATTAACCGCCTTTTGATGGAGAACCCTTTTTAAATATACTTTTGACAATTTTATATGTTTTATTTGACAGAATAAAATCCTTCTTTAGAATCTGGACATCAAAATTTACTTTCTGTAAATTTTTGTTATTTTTCCGATAAAGATCATTTTTTAGTGAAAATGTTGGATTTTAATTCGAAACCTCCTTTTAATATGATTTATTTATATGGATAGATTATATTTTTAATTTATATTAAAGTTTATTTAGAATATATTTTTACCATTTAATCCAATGGTGGTCATTGGAATTAATTTCACTTTGAAATTGGACTTAAACTTGTGTTAATCTTTTAATAGATATTATTTCTTAAAAACAAGCTATTTGTTTTGACATCGGGAATTAATTATTAAATTAATTAATGAAACTTATACATTTTGAATTTTGTAAAATAGACATCATTTTTGAATTCGGAATATCAAATATATCTTAGGGTGAATTTTTGATATTTTTCTGAAAAGCTTCAATTATTGATGAATAGTGAAACCACTAAGTGGTAGTTAAAGAAACTGATTTTTAGTTTAAATGAAAATTTACCACTTCTATGATTTGATTTTAAAAAATCTGACATACATGTTTGTCATTAGGAATTAAATTTTTTTTCAATGAGATTAAAATAATTTTTTGGCGAATAGTAACTTTTAAGTTTTATTAATCGTGATTAAAAGTAATTAGTGTAATTTAAGGTAAAGATAATGTTATAATAATATTAAATGACCTTGACACATATCCTACCCTTATTTTATGAGTCATGGCCGACCAAGAAAATCCATGGGTCAACTTGGGGACCCCATGGAGCCACTTTGGTTAGAAAATTACATTTAATAACTTTTTATTTAAAGTTAAAATTAAAATGTCACAAACATGTATTGTTTTACTAAAACACTTTTTACATGTGGTTATACAAGTCATATTTTTGACTATAAATATTCATTAGAAGGATAAAAAAATTTCCTACATCATTATATTTTTTTTATAATTTTTAGACATTAAATAAATTAATTTATTTATGACACCGTGATAATGCAGTGATTACCTCATAAATGAACGATTTAAATAAAATGAGAAGATAGGGTAAAATATAAGTCTTACACTTTTCACAAACCTATTGGATGGGTGGGTTTAGAAACCATATCACCTTATCCTCGAAATATTTTCTTTTGGGACCTTTAAAATCCGAAAATCATTTTATAATAAAGTAATATTTTATAACTTTCCAAGAGTGCCACTCCTCTTCTCTTATAAAAGGCCCCCACCTCTACCACCTTACCCACACCTCTCAAGCCTTTGGATCGGCCAAAACCTGCCCATTGAATCTCTCCACATCCCTATCTTCATAATCTAAGCCTCACCTTTTTCATAATGCTCTTCAAGAAACCCTTTTTATTCAAACCAAGAGGAGTTACCCAATTTAAAGGTAATGTCTTCACTTGTGTTCTTTTGTTTTATTTTGCTTCTCCAAACCCCTTAACACTTCTTATTCCTTTATTTTGTAACAACACCAGTATCTTCAATATACTATGATTTTGTTATGAGAAGTATTTTAGCTACACTTACACACACATCCGTCAAATGGTTAAAGAACATACTGTTTCTGTGGATTGCGAATTACTGCCTCACAAAACGATGATTGTTCAATCTTATCTTAACACCTTTCATGGTGGCCATTATGATGTCACTGTATTTTATATATGATATATATGGTATTTATGTTTTCCATATGCTTCTTTATTTTATATTTAAAACATACCTTTATTCTTTTCATGTTGTGCAAATGCGATAACTTCATACGAGGAAGTGTGGACTACCGCCCCCTCAAGTGATGTGGCTCGTTCATCCAATACATGGAATGTATAAAGAATGAAATTAATGAACTTATGTGAGATATAAAACATATATATTATACTGGAATTATAATATACATGTATATATATATCTCAATTATTTTTAATTCCATTAATATGACAAAGAAATGAAAGTTGCGTTCATGCGTATGTACGGCCTACCGTCTCCATGAATGGTGCATTTCATTTATTTTTATCTCCAAATGTTATGGAATAGTATAAAATGAATATGTACTGGATATATATGATATTTAAATCATTAATACTATTCTGGATATTATTTACTTATAACTACATGGTCAATCATTTTCAAACAAGTTCATTTTTGACTCATGTACCAAACATTGACAAAAACGTCTGATATGAACTCCCATTATTAACCAATTATTATAACATTATAATATGTGATATGAAATGAATAATAATATTTAAAGGAGGAACTTAATAAATTATAAATTGACCAAAGTTTATTATTCAGGAATATAAAGAAACGAACAAGACAAGTCGGACTTGAGGTAAGGGATCCTACCTCTCTCTTTCTTTTTAAGTACTCTCTTTTATGTCATTTATTTTAAGCTCATCTTTCTTATGTTTTGGGATGTTCTTTTATATTCCTCATTCTATAATTTTTATGTTCATATTATGAGAGACCCTATTTGATCTCATAAATCCATTTTTGGATGTTTTAAGTGGCTCCGTTAGGCTGCCGAGTTTTCGTAAGGGATTTTTCATCTCACTTTTATTCCCATGAAATTTATGCTACATTTTCCACCATTTCCTTTGAGTGGTGTATTTACTGACCATAATTCTAATATTTTTGTAATATACTTTCATTTATGGGTATTTACATCAATTTTTTATAGTCCTTCTTTCATGGGGTGTACATTTCGGATGTTACCCAAGTCGGTAAGGGAACCTTTCACCCTCCTATTTTTTTAAAAGACTTCTTTTTTTTTGTCATTTAAATTACATCTTCTTATGTTGGGATATGTTCTTATATATCGTTATTGCTGTAAATTTTATGTCCAAGTGATGAGATACCCTTTATATTTCTCATCAACTCTTTTTCTAAAATTTGATGTTACGCCTTTAGGCTATCGAATTTTTACCAAGGGAACTTCTTAACCCAATTTCGATTTCTTTGGGTTCAACATGTAGTTATTGAATATGTAATCCTTTGAATATTTGTGAATGAACTTTGATTTTTTTACACTTAATATCCACTTATATTGGGTGTATTTATATTTTTCACACATAATTATGAGATTTATTTATCCTTAATTTAAGGATACCTTCTTTATAAGGGATTTCATCTCATTTTACATTTCTATTGAGACTTCCTTGTTGTTATGCACCAATTCACTCTTATATGGAGTATATACTATCCTTTGGAATATTATATCATGAATCCATTTATTCTCAGGATATTATAAAGTTATTATTAAATGTCATTCCTCAATTATTGTATTCAAGTGTCTCTCATTTTGTTAAAATCCCTTTAACTAAAATTATCATTTTAAATGTTTTAATGATTTATTCTTAAAAATATTTCTCATTAATATACATGTTTTCAAAATGGTTTTAAGGATTTATTTATATGGATATTAATGGTTTAAAATGTTAAAATCTACAAAGTGGTATGAGACACTTTGATTAAAAAATCTCTTTATTAAATGTTTTAAAT
Organism: Viscum album; assembly: GCA_963277665.1. NCBI lineage: Eukaryota > Viridiplantae > Streptophyta > Magnoliopsida > Santalales > Viscaceae > Viscum > Viscum album. The sequence continues at coordinate 845,884,683 of OY728120.1, read as the reverse complement.
GGTTTTGAAAATGGTTTTTAGAATGGATTCATTATTTAAATATATTAAAATGTTATATTGCTATTGCAATGTGGGAATGTTATGTTTCCTTTATGCTTAAGTTATGTTCTATGATTATGTTATGGTTCTTGGGAATTGTTTATGAAGACGGGTGGTTCCGTGATAAACTAAGGGCGGGTGAGCCCGATATAGCTCTCCAATGCATTGGGTAAGGCGAAGGAGTTAAACATTAAGGTTTATAAAAAGATATTTAGGGAATATACTATGATGGGTATTCCAAACGTAACCATGGGGGTTACTCCCTACGTAAAAATGTTATGAATGCCTCAAGTTACCTTTATGTCTTATGATTTCTATGAGTTATTCGTAAATCTTATGATTTCATGGGGTATGTTAAATTGCTTAGGTTTTATGAGTAAAGTATGATTTAATTGATTCTTATGTATACATGGACTAATGTTTTCTTTCCGTATTGTTATAACCCTTACTGAGCTTTTTTTGCTCATCCCAAGTTTTTTTGAAATGTTTTCCACATGAAATAAAGATGAATAGGGTCAAGGATGGGATCAAGGAAATGTCAGGCTGTCTAAAACAAGGAACTAGACATGACTCTTGTATTCAAGAGTTTTTATTTTGTGAAAAAAATGGAAGCTGAGTAGATGTGTCTACTTTGTAATCTTTGAGATGTAATAGTTATGTCTTAATTCTCTAAAAATCTAAACTTGAAAAGATCCTCAATGTGAATTATTCATTTAATTCAATAATAAGTAATGTTTAAGGCTGGGTCCTTATAGTTGGCATCAAAGGTCGGTTTAGATAACTTTAGAGGTTAGGATATTCTTTAACTATAAGTGACATTACCATAATGGATAGGATTTCAGAAAGAGTCATAGTTTTTAGATAAAGTGAATGAGTAAGTATATCTTAGTATTTATCTTCCTCATTAGTACATGATGATTTTGTTGATATACTCACACTGACATTTTTGGTTTTAGTAAATTGATGGATCTAGCAGGCACCAAAGTGATAGTGGGTTTGAAGGAAACTGTGGTGGTTCTATGATTAAGAGACTGGATGAAATGGGGGATTCAACGAGAAATCTCGTGGTTATTCTAAAACAACTATCAGGAGTCATGATCAACCACTTGAACCTTGGTGAGTTCTCTAATGCATCATGTACGAGAGAACTAACTTGACATGAAAGTTTAGGTAATATTTATAAAGGTAACTATTAGGGTTTATATGATCATTACTTTTGAGGTAATTATGGGTTACTATATGTTATGATGGAATATGAATGAAATGAAATAAACTTGAGGTTAAATTATGTTATGGTTAATTTTTAAGATTTTATCAATTTTTGGGGAATGTTATAAGAATTATGTAGTTTGGGAAAAAGGACAACACATAGACCGTGTGAAAACCTGTCGCGTCTGACGAAGCTACGAGAATCAAACCCACAACCAAAGTGTGACTGATATTTATCACCTACTACTGGACTACGTGAAGTCCCTGGTTAGTTTGACTAATTCTTTTTAGTTTTATGATCTTACGAATCTAGAATAAGTTGATTTTGGGTTATCTATGGAAATTATTAACCTATCATGGAGGATATGTAATAAGGTTAATTACTTTTCAGTATGAGACTTTCAGAGTAACTCATGTTATTTGGAGATAAATTTTAGGGTTTATCATGGAAGACTATGTGATTAAATCCTTCAGAGATTTGGGTTTCAGTCTTAGTTTTGATTACTTTGAAGAATTTTATGGATAGATGTTTATTGAATGGTCTTTGTTGAACTTTGGGTGTTGTTTGAATTTTTTTGGAGATTAAGAATAGTTTTTTTATAAAGGATTATCCTTTTTGGGTATTATCTGATCTCATACTAAACTTTTTGGTTTTAGTTTTGGTTAAGGTATAAAGACATGGGAAGTATATAGTTCTCTTTTGTAGATTAGATGATTCTCTAGAAGTTGATTATAACTCTCTTAATGTGAACAAGTCATCCTAAATACTCATCTTTTGGAGAAAATATGAGTTCGTGTAAGAAATATTGTAAAAGTTGAAAGTCAAAATGACAAGTAAGTATGTTTCCTTATGTTTTAGTTAAGCTCATAAATAAATTCCTCAATTAAAAGTAACTTAAAACAAAAATGTTATCTGTTAATTTTTTCTACTGGGGAATCAAATACCTTTTAACCCATCACAAGTTTGTGATTTTCTTGTTGTTAAATTTCTCTTAAACATGTTTTCTATCACTCTCCATCAGAACATGACCCTTTGTTTTCTCCTCCATGTCCATTTTTTCTTACATGGAATCGTAGTATGGTTTAACTCGGGTGACCTTTGTACTTCTCTTTCTTTATTTTAATGTGATAGTTTTACTGACTCTTGTTCCGATGTGGGATTTTCAATGAAGTTTCCAAGACCAATTTTAAAATTGCGAGGTCGCAATTCCCAAAAGGGGGGAAGGATGTAACACCCTAGGTAAATAAAGAATATGAAATTTTCATATTTATCCATATTTGTGATTAAAATATTAATATTACTTTAAAGGGAACACTATGCTTTATGGCATACCCAATACGCAACAACGCGTTTCTTTGAAATCTTACGTTGCACTTCTAATACTAAAATAATATTTTTTTAAATGGTAATTAACGCCTAGCCGTTGTAATGGTGGGAATGAATGGAACTATCTACAAAATTATTATATATGTTTGTCAAATTTTTTTACTTTTATCCAATAAATGATAGAGGCATAAAATGCAAATGAATCCAATTTTAAGCATAAATCTTCTAATATTCTTTAAAAGGTCGATTAAACACCTTTTTATGGAGAACCCTTTTTAAATATAATTTTGACAATTTTATATGTTGTATTTGGAAAAATAAAATCCTTCTTTAGAATCTGGACATCAAAATTTACTTTGTGTAATTTTTTGTTATTTTTCCGATAAAGATCATTTTTAGTGAAAATATTGGATTTTAATTAAAAACCTCCTTTTAATCTGATTTATTTATATGGATAGATTATATTTTTAATTAATATTTAAGTGTATTTAGAATATATTTTTACCATTTAATCCAATGGTGGTCATTGGAATTAATTTCACTTTGAAATTGGACTTAAACTAGTGTTAATCTTTTAATAGATATTGTTTCTTAAAAACACGCTATTTGTTTTGACAGCGGGAATTAATTATTAAATTAATTAATGCAACTTATATGTTTTGAATTTTTTAAAATAGAAATAATTTTTGAATTCGGAATATTAAATATAGCTTAGGGTGAATTTTTGGTATTTTTCTGAAAAATTTTAATTTTTGATGAATAGTGAAACCACTAAGTTGTAGTTAAAGAAACTGATTTTTCGTTTAAATGAAAATTTACCACTTCTGTGATTTTATTTTCAAAAATCCGACATACATGGTTGTCATTAGGAATTAAAATGTTGTTCAATGAGATTAAAATAATTTTTTTATGAATAGTAACTTTTAAGTTTTATTAATCACGATTAAAGGTAATTAGTGTAATTTAAGGTAAAGATAATGTTATAATAATATGAAATGACCTTGAAACATGTACTAAACTTATTGTATGAGTCTTGGACGACCAATAAAATCCATGGGTCAACTTGGGGACCCCATGGAGCCACTTTTCTTGGAAAATGACATTAATAACTTTTTATTTAAAGTTAAAATTAAAATGTCACAAACATGTATTATTTTACTAAAACAATTTTTACATGCAGTTATACAAGTAATATTTTTGACTATAAATATTCATTATAAATATAAAAATATTTCCTACATCATGATATTTTTTTTATAATTTTTAGACATTAAATAAATTAATTTATTTATGACACCGTGATGATGCAGTGATTACCTCATCAATGAACGATTTAAATAAAATGAGAAGATAGGGTAAAATATAAGTCTTACACTTGTCAAAAACCTATTTGATGGGTGGATTTTGAAACCTTATCACCTTATCCTAGAAATATATCCTTTTGGGACCTTTAAAATCCAAAAAGAATTTTATAATAAAGTAATATTTTATAACTTTCCAAGAGTGCCCCTCGTCTTTTCTTATAAAAGGCCCCCACCTCTACCAACTTACCCAGACCTATCAAGCCTTTGGCTCGGCCAAAACCTACCCATTTAATCTCTCCACATCACTCTCTTCATTATTGAAGCCTCAACTTTTTCATAATTATCTTCAAGAAACCCTTTTGATTCAAACCTAGAGGAGTTACCCAATTTAAAGGTAATGTCTTCACTTGTGTTCTTTTGTTTTATTTTGCTTCTCCAAACCCCTAAACTATTTTTATTCATTTCTTTTGTAAAAACAACAGTATCTTAAATATACTAGGATGTTGTTATGTAAATTATTCGAGCTACACTTACACACACCTCCATCTAATGGTTAAAGAACATACTGTTTCTGTGGATGGCGAATTACTGCCTCACGAAACGATGATTGTTCAATCTTCTCTTAACACCTTTCATGGTGGAAATTATGATGTCACTGTATTTTATATATGATATATATGGTATTTATGTTTTCTATATGCTTCTGTATTTTATATTTAAAACATACCTTTATGATTTTCATGTTGTACAAATGCGATAATTTCATACGAGGAAGTGTGGACTACCGCCCCCTCAAGTGATGTGACTCGTTCATGCAATACATGGAATGTATAAAGAATGAAATTAATGAACTTATGTGGAATATAAAACATATATATTATACTATAATTATAATATATATATATATATCACAATTATTTTTAATTCCATTAATATGACAAAGAAATGAAAGTAGCGTTCATGAGTACGTACGGCCTACCGTCTCCATGAACGGTGCATTTCAATTATTTTTATCACCAAATGTTATGGAATAGTATAAAATGAATATGTACTGGATATATATGATATTTAAATCATTAATACTATTCTGAAGATGATTTACTTATAACTACATGGACAATCATTTTCAAACAAGTTCATTTTTGACTCATGTACCAAACATCGACAAAAACGTCTGATATGAACTCACATTATTAACCAATTATTATAAAATTATAATATGTTATATTAACTGAATAATAATATTTAAAGTAGGACCTTAATCAATTATAAATTTACCAAAGTTTATTATTCGGTAATATAAAGAAACGAACAAGACAAGTCGGACTTGAGGTAAGGGATCCTACCTCTCTTTCTTTTTAAGTACTCTCTTTTATGTCATTTCTTTTAAGCTCATATTTATTATGATTGGGGATGTTATTTTATATTCCTCATTATATAATTTTTATGTTCATATTATGAGATACACTATTTGATCTCATAAATCCATTTTTGGAAGTTTTAAGTGGCGCCGTTAGGCTGCCGAGTTTTCATAAGGGATTTTTCATCTCACTTTTATTCCCGTGAGATTTATGCTACATTTTCCACCATTTCCGTTGAGTGGTGTATGTAATTCCCATTATTCTACTATTTTTGTAATATAATTTCATTTATGGGTATTTACATCAATTTTTTATAGTCCTTCTTTCATGGGGTGTACGTTTCGAAAGTTACCCAAGTCAGTAAGGGAACCTTTCACCCTCCTATTTTTTAAAAGACTTTTTTTTGTCTTTTAAATTACATCTTCTTATGTTAGGATATGTTATTATATATCCTTATTGATGTAAATTTTATTTCCAAGTGATTAGATACCCTTTATCTTTCTCATCAACTCTTTTTCTAAAATTTGATGTGACACTGTTAGGCTATCGAATTTTTACCAAGGGAATTTCTTAACCCAATTTCAATTTCTTTGGGTTCAACATGTAGTTATTGAATATCTAATCCTTTGAATTTGTGTGAATGAACTTTGATTTTTTTACACTTAATATCCACTTATATTGGGTGTATTTATATTTTTCACACATAATTATGAGATTGATTTATCCTTAATTTAAGGATACCTTCTTTATAAGGGATTTCATCTCATTTTACATTTCTATTGAGACTTCCTTGTTGTTATGCACCAATTCACTCTTATATGGAGTATATAATTTCCTTTGGAATATTATATCATTAATACCTTTATTCTCATGATATTATAAAGTTATGATTAAATGTTATTCCTCAATTATTGTATTTAAGTGTCTCTCATTTTGTTAAAAACCCTTTAACTAAAATTATCATTTTAAATGTTTTAATGATTTATTCTTAAAAATATTTCTCATTAATATCCATGTTCTCAAAATGGTTTTAAGGATTTATTTATATGTATATTAATGGTTTAAAATGTTAAAAGCTACAAAGTTGTATGGGACACTTTGATTCAAAAATATCTTTATTAAATGTTTTAAATGGTTTTGAAAATGGTTTTTAGAATGGATTCATTATTTAAATATCTTAAAATGTTATATTGTTATTGCAACGTGGGAATGTTATCTTTCCTTTATGCTTAAGTTATGTGCTATGATTATGTTATGGTTCTTTGGCATTGTTTATGAAGACGGGTGGTTCTGTGATAAACTAAGGGCGGATGAGGCCGATATAGCTCTCCAATGTATTGGGTAAGGCGAAGGAGTTAAACGTTAAGGTTTCTCCGAAGATATTTAGGGAATATACTGTGATGGGTATTCCAAACGTAACCATGAGGGTTACTCCCTACGTAAGAATGTTATGAATTCTTCAAGTTACCTTTATGTCTTATAATTTCTATGAGTTATTCGTAAATCTTATGATTTTATGAGGTATGTTAAATTGCTTAGGTTTTATGAGTAAAGTATGATTTCGTTGATTATTATGTATACATGGACTAATGTTTTCTTTCTGTATTGTTATAACCCTTACTGAGATTTTTATGCTCATCCCAAGTTTTTTTGAAATGTTTTCCCTAGGAAATAAAGATAAATAAGGTCAAGGATGGGATCAATGAAATGTCAGGCTATCTAAAAAAAGGAACTAGACATGACTCTTGTGTTCAAGAGTTTTTATTTTGTGAAAAAATGGAAGCTGAGTAGATGTGTTTACTTTGTAGTCTTTGAGATGTAATAGTTATGTCCTAATTATATAAAACTCTAAACCTGAAAAGATCCTCAATGTGAATTATTCATTTAATTCAATAATAAGTAAGGTTTAAGGCCGAGTCCTTATAATTAATGTCCACAGAGACCAAATTCCAATATTCTGCAATTTTGGTATCCAAAAATGAATGGACATTCGGTACATTGAATCTGGATAGTCTGTCTGGATAAAATTATTTTCTATAATTATTTGGCCATAACTTCTTCAATGCATTTCCAAATAAAATAAAATTTTGTGGAAGAAAATAGAATAAATGTAAAAAACTTTCCTGAAGAAAAATTATCCAAATGTAGCCATTTATTTGTCCAAAAATGTGTAAAATTTCAGAGTATAACATTTAAGAAAATGTTTTATTAATGTCTAAGAATTAATTTTATTAATGAAATACTCGTAGGTTCTTAATACATTACTTATTATATAATAAAAAATAACTAATATAAAAATTTAATTCAAATAATATAGTTTTAAGTTTAAAATTTATATTATTTATCCAAATAAAACATTAAAATATATTTTAGAGACCTGATTTGTTATTATCATACATTTAAAGAATATGTTGAGTGTTTCACTAGCTTGGTGTGTTTATCTCTATAGTTGGATATAGATGATTCAAATAAGGTGTGGTTCTTTTCTATAATCCTTCATCTAGGGCCACATTTTTCATTACTTTAGTTATTTATGATATCCTATGTGGAATCATTTTCAAGGGTATCACCCTTGAGGAAATATTGATAGAGAAACCTATGATGGAAGCTAGTAAGGTTTATCCATCTAGAGATAAAGGGAAGTAGGAAGGTGATAAGGATGAGAGTATTTTTTTCATAGCATTTCATTCTAATTTTAGTAGAGTGAAATCTAGTTGTGTTCTTTAAGTGTGGGAAGTCTGGGGACATTTTATATTCCTATCTTTTATCTCTAAAGACCCACCATCTATGTGGTTGTCCTCGTTACATTTTGAGGTTTTGTGAAATGGTTGGGAATCAAAGGGAGAAGTCTCAAACTTAGCTTGAATTTTGTGTGTGCTTTGTGTTATTTCTTTCATGGGAGAGTTTGAAGTAGAGTTTTGTTTCGAGGGGTATCCTATTTTGTAATTTTTATTATGGTCTGTGATTTTTTATGTCCATTTGGTGTACCAATTTCTTGTAAATAATGGATTAAAGGGATTTTGACCCCATTTTAAAATCTCTTCTGACGTTCATGCCTAATTACCCCTTGATGATTGTTGTATTTATGCATGGTGTGGACCATTTGTGTAGGTTTTTTGGATGGATTACATGGGGATACCATGGGTGTGGGATTGGGTATCAGAGAAGGGTTGTTGGTTTTCAGGTTGGATGTGAGAGTTTCCAGGATAGGTTTTTCTATAGGATCACCATGAATGGGTGTTCCATGAGTTGAGCACTGAGTTACCCTCTGTTTAGTCTCATAACCCAAGTGTGGAACCATATAATTCCTTGTATAGACATGTTCATGTTTGGATATTTCTCTTGTTTCTTGGAGTACCTTTTTTTGTAGATCAGTTATAATGACCTATTGTTTTTTTTCAAGTATGTGTGCTTATTTTTTTTGTTTAAGTTGGTTATCTTGGTTAATATAATCATTTCCTTTTGGTGAAGATAATTCTTTTGGGTGTGATTATCAAATGTTTAACCATTTTAGTGAAAATTTTAATGGTGGGGAGACCTATGCCAAAACTCTATGTGCTTTTCCCATTCTTGTGGAATGATCCTTTAGGATGGATTTTATTAGGATGCGATATTGTTGGGCTCTTGTGGACTTAAATGTTCCAAAGGATTTTTTCATGTTTCTTCCAATGAACTAGTTGGGAATTATAGAGTATCTTCTGATCAGTGAAAGAAATATTGATACTTTTGATGTTAAAGAGGATCCTAAGAGTGGATATCCCAACATCTTATTTTATTATCTCTTCACTTTTTTTCAATGAGGAGTCTTTCTTTTAAGACTCCTAGTGTGTTCTTGGTTAGCGAACTTCAATTATTTAAATAGTTGTTATCATGAGGAGTGGGTTGTTTATGCATCATTCCATGAGTTTTTATGATTGGAAAGTAGTTTATTGATCGAGTACTTATTAGAGGGAAGGTAGTATTGGCATTTTCATCTTTACATGAGTTTCTAAGGAATTTTTGTGGGAAGAATGTGGCATGGTGGAGAGTTTTTGATACCCCATGTGTCAATTTATTGGTATTATTCTTGTGGTATTTTTCTCATTTGAGTCCAAGGTTTCCTAGGTATAATTTTTTTGAGTTTTTGGGAGTTTTCCAGGGTTCACGATTAAGGGGCACTATTTGTAAATTGTGCAGTAGAAACCATGCAGCTTTGTGAGGTGGTGGATATAGGGGATCTCACGATTTGTTCACAGATAAGGAAACCATATGAGATAAACAAGAAAACTTCTATGTGTGTGATATTGGTAGATGCATAATCTATGTTCAGTTTGAAAAAATGTGTGATACAACCATAAGACCTACCCAATTTGGGGTATTATTTTCATTTTACCTCTCTTTTAATTGGGTCTTCCACCCCAAGACACCCTCATTTGAGCCACATGACCCAAACACCTCCCATGGGGTTATCCTTCCTTCTACAAGCTCCTCCAAGTTGATTTGGAGTTTTTTGGTGGTTATTCATTCGAATAAAGGGGTATGAGATTCTAATATCGTTTTATTTTATTTTCTCTCCTTTTATCCACATTCATCTAACCCCAATGGCTATTTTTGGACAAGTTTCTTGGTAAGAGTTGTTAGGAATGGTGGTTTTTTGTTTTTAATGATTTTTATCCATTCTAAGAGGTTATTTTCAATGTATTTCATTTAAGGAGACATGATTACACCACTTTAGGTAGGTGTTTCTGATTCATTGAATTTTACTCAAGAGTTCCATGAATGATTGTTTCTTTAAAGGTGTTTTTAATTAATGTGAAGATGTACATTATATCTATTTTAGTTTTTTCATGGGTTTCCATGATTGGGTGGATTTTTCCTTTGTAAAAAATGTGTGAATTACTTAGTTCTATCAAACTAAATTCTCTAATGGTATTTTATGCATTCTACATGTTTGATAAAACACAAAATATGGTCTTGATTTTGAAAAACATTTATTCATTTGGTTTTAATTAAAATAGGGTTTTGAAAGTGGGTTTCCCTTTTTGTGTTTAAAGGGTACAATTAGGGGTGGTGTAGTTTTATAAAGTGAAATGGAGTTTCCCTTTGGTTTCATGTTTGATATTCTAGAAAGTTATAATTTACTTTGGAATTGGGTTTGGATTCCAAAATGGTTTGAAAAGGTATTTTCAAATGTATACGATATATGTGATTAGTGAAGGTCTAGTTTTCACTTTTTAAGTGATATTGATCGTTCCCTTATTAATCCCACTTATTTTTTATGATGTATGCATATCCATATGATGGATGTTGTGTTGTGATTAATGTAGTTCTTATATATTGGGGATCCTTTTAAGGGTATTATGTGAGGTGGGTTGTACATGATTATGGTGTTAACCCTTTATGATTTATTAGTGTCATGTGATGACATTATTTTCTCATGGACCACATCTTTTATTATTCAATGAGGACAATAATGATACTAGATTGGAAGTGTTGGGACATTGTTAGGCTAGTTGAGATTTAGCATTGGATGGACCCCCTATTTGTATGTAACAACCGACTTATTAGATTTTCATCAAGGATACTGGTTAGAGTGATTCTGTTGAAGGATGTGCGACTATTAACCTACTAGTAATGAATACAATTGTACATGTATTGTGTTGTCCCATTGGTCCCTAGGATGCTACCTCATGCTATGTATCATATATTATTAATTTTTCTATATATACTGGCATGTGCGTTGATTCTAATTTTTATGGACTTTCTTTTTTGTGTTGATCTTGATGTATTTTAGTCATGGTGTTGGCCAATTTTGTTCTATAAACTTATTGGAATTATTTGTGACCTTCTATGGTGGTGTTTTATTATAGTTTCTCCTATTTCCTTGTGTTCCTTTATATTGGTTATGTAATTATTTTAAAGGAAAAATGTTGAAATGGGTTTCAAGTGATGATATTAGTTTTCATGATTTTGAAGCATTTTTAACCATGTACAGTTTTATTTTCAAGAGAATAGTGTTTTAAATATGAATAAATAATTTCTAAAATGGAATAGTTTTTGGTAAAACCTTTTTATGGAATGTTTTATATAAATTTTTCTTTGAGAAAGTACATGTTCCATGTTTAATTTATTTTTATATTATGTAAAGTAAAATGAAAGCATACTTGTCTACATTGTTTCCAAACTAGAAAACTTGTTTTCTTTTATAAAATGAATGAATTGGACTCATTTTGGTATCCTAATGGCTTCAGATCACACCTTATAAACCCATGTTGGTGGGTATATAGTCTTAATGTTTTGTGAAGATCTCTTCAACTATTGGCATTCATGTTAGATATAGTGTTGTATTCCTTGGAGAGTAGTTGGTTGTTGGGATCATGTAGATGACTTGTGATTCACAAAGATATGGTGATTAGAACTTCAGTTTCATGGGATTGGTTGGATTGAGTTTTATTTTGGTCTCTTTAGCATTCCATTTTATTTTCTTTTACATTTTTTCATTTCTTGAAACTATTATAAGTGTATTTGTTGTCATTTTTCTTGTTTATCCTTGTTATGCCAGGTTTGGTTTTGTTGTTTTATTATATTTTTTATGGTGAAACCATCCCCAATTGTTTTTTTATTCCCTTGATGCTGGTTATCATCCCGGGGTGATCAGGGACACTCCTCAGGTATATGGAAGGTTAGTTTGGCCACCAATTTAGATGGTGGCCTAGGTTCATTTGTTACAAGGACTATAATAATCGGATTATGATATTAATGAAAACTCAATTATTGATACTTCTAGAGCTTACGATTATATATGTAGTGAATTGTGATCTCTTAAGTGTTGGGTTGGGATTTGTATTGATGCAGGGAGATTAGGTTGTTATTTATGTTTCATGTTATCTATGACCCCATGAGAAGAACTATCAAATGCACGAATTAGATTAGGTAGTTGTGGTTTATGATATGAAGTGTTAGTTAAATTATCTCTTCATTTAGAGGTTTATCATCTAAAATAGATTACAATAGGATTTGATATATCTTATCTTAGATCGATCTCAATCTGAGATAGATGTGTTGGGTGGAGTATCTATATGCATTCAACATTGAAATGGACTATGACATGTGAAAATGTAATATCATTGTAGATGTTCTTAGTAGCGAAACACAAGATACATAGGATCCTGGTGAGAATCCTTCATAGAAGGAATGACATCTAACAATCTTGATAGATGATTTGATAGTTGATGTATCTGAAGATCATAGAGTTATGACATGTTCAACCTTGGTTATTAATTTTTTTTAGTGGATTGATTAAAGTCCAACCAATAGTCAAATAATGAGTGCATAGTGATTCAAGATCACTTAACATGGGATGATTTAGTTATAGGGTGGTCCCTAAATGATTAATGCATGATCTACATTCATTGAGGGTTAGAAGGGATAGATTCCTTGAGGAAGAAGATTCTGAGAGACACCCATGATTTAAAGTGGGAAGTGCATGTAGGGTTGATAAAGATATAGCATAACATCTGATGTTAGATTTGGTTTCCATGTATTAAAAGAATACTACATGTTTTTTTTGTGATGCCTTACTTTTGAAAGGATAAATTCCAAGAATTAGAGTCCTGGTGTTTTTCTTCTGCCACTTATGGTGCCTATGTGTAAGTGGGATGATGTGATATTGGGATTTGTTATAGGATTAACCAAGACCCCAAGGATTCATGATTCTATTTAGCTAATAGTTTATTGACTGATAAAATTGGATCATTTATTTTTTATTCAAGATACCCTCTCAGTGGTTGAGTAATGGATGATAAATGTATGGTATATTTTACATATGTTTGGAGCTCTTTTGATAATCATATTAGAAAGAGAAAAATTTCAAATATTGAATTTGGTAGGTCATACAAAAGGTTTTGGGTATGAAGATAATATTGATTATGGCATATCACCCATAGAATGATGGAAAGTCAGAGATGACGATCAAGATTTTGGAGGATATATTATGGGAATACAACCAGATATCGGTGGAGCTTGGGATGATCACCTAGACTGGTTTATTTCACATAAAATAACCAATTATAGGATTTTATTCATATGGAACTTTATAAGGCTCTTTATGACTGACTATTTCAATCAACACTATGTTGGTATAGGGCGATTGAGGTAGTAGTTGTGGGGATAAGTATAGTACAATTGGCCTTTGAGAGATTTAAAATAACCCGAAATCTGTTAGTTACATCTTAGAGTAGAAAATGTTTATATGTAAATAAGAGAAGGTAATTTGCTATGGGTGAATGAGTTTTCTTGTCGGTGACTCCACAAATAGGGCATTGATAGTTACATAAGTAGGGGAATTTAGTACCAAGATTCATTGTAACATTCAAGACTACCAAGCGTATTGGGATAGTGGAATACAATTGGGATCTTCTTCTATGGTTCCAAGTTATGCATGATGTGTTTAATTTCTCTTATCTTTTGAGGTACATGCCCAATCCTACACATGTGATTGACTATAAGGAAATTGATCTAGATACTTATGCATCATTTTTTGTGCTCTTGGTGTAGATTATAGACAGGAGTGAGAAAGTTCTACAAGAAAATATGGTGCCACTTTTTAGAGTTTTATGGAATCATGAAAAAATTAATAAGGATACGTGGGAGTGTGAGGATGATTTTTAGGTGAAGTGGCCTGAGTTACCTAGTCATGATCAGTAGAGGCACATCTCAAGGATGAGAAGTCATTAGAGGGGGAGAATTGCAACGTACTCAACTTTCAAGGTACATTTGTTTATAAGTTTTAGTGTACCTTATATTTTTATTTTTTCCTTATAGCTATATCATGTGAAAAAATGGCCTTAGAATTGAGTTATGGAGGTTGAGGGCCTTAATAGGGTACTTGATGGAAGAAACAAGTCCACTGGATAACCGGTTGGGTACACTATCTAGCTGGTGGTGCTGGTAGAGGGATCTATATTTCAATTAATATGAATGGTTAATTACTGGGATCCTACTAGGCATCCAATGGATTAGGAAAAATTTCAAGAATCCTACCAGGCACACTGACCAGTCTGTTTCCATGTACCAGCCAGCCGATGCCACCATCGTCCCACCGGTGAGGCCTACCAGATCACTGGTGGTGACTAGATTTGGGAATCATTAAGGGAATTCTCGTCTTTTTTCTCTAATTTGATTATTAAAATAACCCTATCCTAATTCTAACCCTAATGTGAACATGATCTCATGGAGAGCTTCCCCTTGATGCTCTAGACTTCCACTTCCTATCCTTCTAGATTCTTATAGTTTAGATCGATATGAGGCATCAATTGAGGATAGATTCATCCATTTTAAGATTAATTATTCCTCTTTATTTGTAATTGATCATATATCCAATATATATTTTCTGGGTATATGGATCTACACATAGATCTAATACTGAATTGACGATTGAATGATATATCGATGTTGGATCATGAGATCTGATGGAATATCTTCAATCAATATTAGATTTACCATTGATGATGGAAATACTTTTATAATATATTGTGTTTCTCACCTATTGTCATGAAATTTTATTATAATTATAAATGCGACTCAATGATGACAAATTGGGTCTTGTTCTAGTGAATATTGGTGAATGTTCATGATACCAGTTTCATTCCTTGATGAGACTTAGAATTCAACTGCAACACACTAAACATTGGAAGTCCTTATTATAATGGTCCTTTGTATGGTTTTGTTTGGAATGTTTGTTTTAGTTATATTCCTAGAGTAGCAACCCTTACATTATAGGCACATTTGACATGTGTAGGATGTCTCATGAGACCTTGCTTGATTATAACATGATATTCTTTACTATATCATATTTACTTGTGTAATATTTCATAGCCTATGTATTTTTTGATATATTATATCCTTTATATGTGATGTATTTTATGTGGTCAGTATATATCTAGTGAAATCTCTATTTTGTTTCTAGGTTGATAGGTGTTCCTAATGGACTTAGTTAATTCTTTAGAGGGGGATCATGATTAATATGAGTAATTGGTGGTGGTTCTGCATAGGATGTTTAGTGACTGATATTGACATGATTCATCCCATGGTAATTCCATACACCTTTTTAAGAGTTTACATATATAAAAATATTACTTACTAATAGGTAACATACTTGCATATGAGAGAGATTCCATTGTTTGGGCATTCCAAGAATCCATATCATCACTGATAAGCAGGTAACCATGATTCATGGGTGTGAATTGTTCATTAAAGTTGGTCTATTTTACTTAGAATGATCTAAGTCGTGAGAATAACAACATATGATATCCTTACAGTAAGGTTTCAAAGTAGGTACAATCAGGTTCCTAGTGTCTTCGTTAGTTCATGTTTTCTCGGTACTTGATTTATTGTATGAATGTGAGCAAATTTACTTTTCCATCATGTAATACACCTATATATACATGTTCAATTATGTTAAGGACACATTGGTGGTGTCATACTGTGTTATACTCACACACTACACAAGAATTCCAATGAACATGCAGACTTTATGATCAGGGATCCATTTAAGGGAAAGGGCCCTAAGGTAGGTTACTGAGAATATTTGAGTTAGGAGACTGACACAATACTAAAATATACTCTTGATAATTTCTATTAAACTTATTTTTATTGCTTTTATTTTTAGTTGAATCATTATACTTTTTTACCTTCCATAGTGGGGCCCAGTTGATTAGACTTATATGACTTGACTTAACATATGTTACAACATTTATTTGTACTTCCTTCCTATTTTTTGTTTATTTATCTTATATTTATATTTATTATTATCCTATGATGTCTATGGTTGTTGAGGTAATAATATCCCCAAATCACTATAGACCCTAACAGCTAGTCATTAGCCGCTTGTGTATTAGAATACATGCATGAGGTTATGTGGAACATCAACTCGTGCCCAACGATTCAGGTTGGGGTGTTACACTCCCCATCTCTAAATATCTCCCATGGATTTTCTAAGGTTTTAAGGGGTCCTCCCAAGCTTTAAGAATCTACTTATCAAGTTAAGGGGTTTTAAACCTTCTCTTTTCCTTTTTAATTGAAATAATTTTTTATAATACAATTTCAACATATCTACTTTATTATAATTTCATGTTATTATCTCCCATTTGATATGTTGTTAATGAGAGACTATTTATCTCCTCTCATTATATCCTTTTTCCTATGAAGTTATTATGCTGAAATAAGGGTTCTAAATTCATTGCTTTCATTTTCAATTATAAAACTTTATTTTAATGACATCATTCTTGTAATTTTATGGAATTATCACCCAGTTTATATATTAATAATTATATTTCCTCACATTAAATATTTTTCCTAATCCATCATATTTCTCAAAAATCCAAAATTATGGAATGTAAAGAGTGTGTGGTTTTCCAAGAAATGACATCCTTATTTGGATACTAAAAAGTTGATGTGGCTATGAATAGATGATACTAGGGGTAATCACCCTAAAAAATACTGTTTTTATTTCAAATCTATCTTTACTTTGGTGTATGATGAGTGAGCCTAAGACTTTACACCTAGATAAACACTCTCTAGGTATATTCTTTGGATACTTAACATTCTCTTTAAAAACCATAATAAATAATTTTACTACCATTTATATGGTCTCCTACTAGTGAAAACTATTAAATTCAATTTATATCATCTATTGATAATTAAATACTTTGTAATTACTATTCTCCACTACCTTATCTTGTTTTCTTTGATAAGGGTACTTCCTGTTACATTGAAAAAACCCCATAGTTTCAATGTTAATTATGTATTGTTTACCTATCCACTTTCTTTCTCTAGATGGATTATGTATATTATATCCCACTTATTAACTTAGAAATTAATTATGTTTTATATGTTTTTATTCTCATTATGGAAGTGTATTGATATTTAAAGACATTTGATTATGAATTGTATTGATATTCCTATTTCTATATGGTGAATTCAATGGACTTAAATAAGTGATAGGTGAGACCTGGTATTATATATCCCGTTGATGCATCTTTTGGTTTCATGGGACAAAAGGTTTGGGTGTTTGGTGTATTCTTACCCTTTTCAATCATGATTTCTTGGCTGTATCCTTGATGAAAAGAATGATTTCTTGGTTTTGAGCATTATAAAAAAATAATGTCTTGTACAAGGACATGATAATAAATATCAATATGTTAGATATTATTGATTCAATCACCATGAATTTGGTTATTATTATCAATGTTATTATTTTCATTATTATACTATACAAGGATATTTTTCATTCTCAAGACATTGATTATATGGAATTTTTATTGGTTATTCACTCTTCTATAATGTCTATACTAGTTATGATAGATTCCATTATACTTTTACCCTTACTGAACATTTTTCCTCACCCTTCTTATATTTCCATTCCCCTGGGGTATCAAGAAGTGATATATGACTATATTTACAAATGTAATAAAATTTATAAGAATGTTTTAAGAAGTTTTAGGCTATATTTTTATCTTCCAATATAATATGGAAATCATGTATATATCTAATCTTAAAATACTACTAAAATGTCTGATCCTTTGTGATGTACTCCTTGTATTTTGTAACAATGTAATATTGTAACCCCTCACATCTAGTTACCAGATTTATGGTGTTACCTTTGGTATCAAAGGAAGTTTAAATGGAATATTGGGAACTATATTTTTAATGATCATATCTATCATAAGCATTATGATAAACCCTTAGGATTCCCAATAATTTTTTCTTATATTAGTATTTTTATATCTCAATATTAATTATTTTATATGCTAATTAAGTATATAACATTATTTATAGGTGAAGCCTAATGTGAGGAAATGAAATCATATCATCACCCATAATTAGTGTAGGGATTTCCTTATAGAGTAGGTAAATGTTAATGATGTTGGAATTGAGAATATTGTGGAAATATTTGTTTATTTTAATCAAGTTATGACTAATAACCTTTAATGTATGAAGAAACCTACTAATACACAACATGGTGAAACAATATTGGACTACTTCGTGTGACAATAACCTCCATTATTCAATGGGACCACTGATCAATTAATAGCTAGACAATGGATCAAGTCCCGATAAAATATATTTCATGCATTGGGGACTAATGAAAGGGAGAAAGTTTTTATGGTAGTTTTTTTATAAGGGGAGATATTGATCAATGGGTGTAATTGATTCGAAATACTATATAGTAGGAGGGGATATAAAACAAAGAATTAAAGACTTACAAGTTGATATTCTTTGAGAATTACTTCCCTAGAGATAATTGAGATGATATAGAAAGGAACATCCTTAATTTGAATCATAAGTAGGAGGAGGGTGTTATTGGGTATGGGGATAATTTTATAAAATTTTAAAGTCATGTTGTGGACTATGTATGTAAAATGGAAAGTAGGATTGACCATTTCTTAAATGGACCTAAACCGAGCCTCATAAAAGCACTTGTCTCTCAAAAAATTTCATCATATAATGATAGAGTGAAAAATAATTCTCCAAGTATTTAATTTTCAAATGAAGTCAAGATAAAAAGAGAATATTTGAGAACCACGAACAAAGAAATTTAGTGATGAAGAAGAATAGAAAGATGGTAGATACAACAAGTGATAATTATATAAAGAAACACTCTGGTAATTACTTTAAGTTAAAAAAAGTTTTTTACAAGTGTATAGAGAATAGAAATATGTCTTGTAAATGAAAGGGAAAGAAGGAAGATGCTAATATCTAGATATTTAATGGTAAAGTGATGGGGAATTACTTGATTCAATGCTCCAAGTGTCAAGGGAATCCACCCTAGAATTGGTATGGGGGGAAAGGACAAGATTATGTGACTGAAAAAGATGAATTAGAAGTTCTTAAATATCTGATATCAAGTACATTGATAAAAAAATCAAGATAGATAATACTTTATTATATTTTGGATATTCACACTTTTTATATCCTGTTTATTTATTTATAATATTAAAATATTTCCTATCACCTCTAGAAATTAGTTTCCAATCAATACACCCAATGTAAATATTATTAGAATTAGGGTATTTCATTCAGTGACAATTATGATTCATAGACACTCCTTACTTAAAAACTAGATTATAAAACCTATGGTTGACTTTGATATAATATAATAGCCCCAATACCACACACTCATATCTAGTTCTAAATCACAATATTTACATTTATGGATTTGATAATGATAAATGTGACCTAAATTTAACCCTTTAAACATATACCATCAAAATGAAATATTGGATCACTTTCATACCTAAGGGATTTTTAGTTTTATAGTTTTATAGAATTAAGAAAAACTATTACATAACAACTTGGATACATAAACTGGTTCGTAAAAATATTTATCATCTCCCACTAAGTTCTTCACATCTAGTAATGTTCTTAGACATAACATACTTCAAAACTATAATTAGAACCCTAGGAAAAGTAAACATAAGAAGGGTGAGCTCAAATGATCCATAAGGGTAAACATAAGCATTAAAAATTGGATTTCATCAAGGATAATAAGATGATCACAAGGGTATGATGACATAATTAAAGTGACTGATCATAACATAAAAAACTTCATACCCATAGAAACTTGGATAAAAAAACATAAAACATGGAATACAACTTTAACATAAGACAATATTCATATAATTAAAAAATCATGAGCCATGTGAAAATAATATTTAAGTAAAGAATCCTTTATAAATTGATGAATGCATAAAGAAAACATGTTTTTAACTTGGAACATAATTTTAATATCCCTCTTATAATCACTATTACTAATGGAATAACCTATCTCAAAAATTCCAATAATCTAGAAGAATCCTATAACTAGTTAACTTAATCCCATTATTCAATGCATTGGAGAGCCATATCAGGCTCACCCATCATCAGGAGAAATATCATGCTCACCCTTTATCATAAAAATCATTAATAACCTTAACATAAACATAACACATTGAGGATTTCACTTTTCAAAATAACAATAACCATTGTTCTTTCATTGGTTAATTTCCCCTTGGAAAAGAAATAAGTTCCTTGAAAATATATTTGAAAAAATCATAATCTATTAATATAAACAATAAGGATGATTTCATTACTAGATATACCTAGTGGAGAATAATTAAAATAAATTTTTTTATTTATGAATATAAATACCATAAATATATCATTAAAATTTTATTTAGGAAAATACCCTTTACACTTTGAAAATCACTTTTGAAACAAAAAATTTAAAAAATATTATACAAATTATTTTCTTTAAAAATATACTTGGGAATTTATAAATTAATATTAAAATAAAATAATTTTCATGATGGTAGTAAAATACATTCATGTTTTAAACATTAAAATGGAGATTCTATTCAGATATTTATTAAAAAGTACATTATTTATAAAATTAAAAGAAGATTATTCTTAATTTTTTTAAAAAAATTAAAACATAGGGAAAAATAAATTTAAAAAATAATTTAAGAATATTTAAAAACATTCATGATTTTTGGTAGAAAAAATTGATATGTAAGAGAATTATTCGCCATATAAAAGAAGATACAAGACCCATATCACTTACAAACAACTTTCTTGATGTTTATTTAACAAATAGGAGAGGAAATGGAAATTAAACATATTATATAGATTCAAAAAAATAGGAGAAGAAAAGATACATGGTTTAATAAAATAATAGCATATTATTTCCGTAAATAAACCTTGAACATAAAAATTCTCAAAAAGAAAGGTGATTGTAACGTAAATACATTATTGATTTAGTAAATTTTGAATCAAAAGTCATTGAAATAATGAGTATGATATGGATTTATAAATCCATTTAATTTCATTAAGTAAAATTTTCAAAATTCATTAATGAGGCAGTAAGTATTACATACAATGAAATCATGGTGTAAAACTTGAAACATGTCTCAAGAAAATGATATTAAGACAAAGAAAATACTTATATAGATCATAACATTTTATGTAATAATTTATCCATGAAGTTTTTATATTAATATATATAAATACAAATAAAAAAATTGTATATAAATAAAAAAATTATATATAAATTCACACATAATCATTTCATAAAAAATTCAATGAAGTAGAAGTATCACCCAATGAATGGTAATTGAGTTAAAAAATCCATTACTTCTTTATAACATTGAATTCAAATACCCATTGATGAAAAAAGTTGAATTGTAACTCACAATACCATTAAGTATGAAGTATTCATGATATAATATATTAAAATGGTAGTGTATACACCATATAAAATAAATTAGGTGCATAAATTTAAAATATGTCTCAATGAAGTGAAATTGAGACAAAATCCTTTTCCTCGAGTCCATAATTGCTAGGTATATCCTTTAACTCCCATATAATGAAATTTTTTTAGTTATTTAAATATTTAAGAAACTTTTATAGTGTTATTAACTTATCATTAAACTATTTTTTCATTTATTTCAATGATATATTAAATTACTTAATCGGTTAATTCCATATCATGTGTTTTGAGGGTGTTCATTTCAGAATTGAAAAATGACTTCGGTATGTTGAACATGGTCAAAAAAATTAATTGCTATATCATATATAGAATAATAATTATAAAATAATTATAAAATTTATTCATTAATTATATATTTAAAATAAACCATGTAATATGGTTAATAAAATGATTTACATTATAATCATGGAGACGGTATGTCGTATGTATGTATAAGTAATGTTTCCATTTTTCAAAAAACATGGGATAAAGATGGTAATTATTATTTTATATTTATTTAATTAATAATATAACATAAATATAATATTATATCTTTAAATACACTAATATATACCAACTAGGTGTTGTTATGTTGAAAAAAATAACATCGCTTTAGGGAGGTTGTAATGCACAAGGAACCCCAAATGACATTATCATTTTTCAATATATGAAAATCTAATAAAATAGATGATATATTATTTTTAAATAATTATAATTATTTCATTAATATCATATATATATACAAACACAATAAATCCATCATTATAACCATCCTTGAGAGTTGGTGATGGAAAATGAATTACATCGGTTCACAAGGCTGCAGTCTATTGTATACATGAATGATGATTTCATTTATCATTTGATAGAAGTGGATATGAATATAGGTTATTAAATTAATGGAATAAAATATCATTATATTTAATATACTAATTTTATTATTTCATCATAGTTGAAGAATATTTTAAGGAGGTATAATAAGAAATAAAACTCAAAAATTCAGTGAAAATCTATACCTCTTCTTCAGATAACCTCAATTTCTTTACGCATTAATCACCATAAGGTTAGTATTATGACCAAAATAATAACTCGAAAAAATGGGGAGGTATGTTAGTAAGGTATTTGATAAGGTATAGTTTGAAGGAAAAGGATATTGAAGTCTGTATAGGAGATTATATGTGGTGTCCTTTTATAAGTGGGGGAGAGGACACACTTGAAATTTTTAAAAGGATTAAAATATATTAATGTATTACTTAATAAAAATGGCTCCAAAATAGTTAATTTAAAAATATGAGATGATATAGAGTTGTAATATGTCCATAAAACATGATTTTTAAAAGTTTTTATGTCATTTTTACCCTTATCACTTTAGTTTAACCCCCAGTAAATCAGTTTTAACCTTAACCGCAAGAACATGTTTTTACTATTTTTACTATTCATTATGGAAAAAAATTCAGTTAAAATTATTAAATAGTATTAATTATTCTTTCTAAAAAAATTTAATTCATTTTATCAAATTATATTTATAGAAGTGGCAGAATTTTGTTTAAAATTATGCCTGTAAAATGCGATGAAAAACAGTTTTTTAGAAAAATGTGTTTTTAAGTACAAAAATGTTTTTAAACCAAATTCAAGTATAAATTTGATTACAATAATATTAATTGGTTTATTTTTATTAAAAAGAAAAAAATTAAATTTTAAATCTAATCTAAAATTGAATGTGACTTTGTAAATACTTGAAATAAAAAGACAAATTTCAATAAAAATTACTATTTTTACAATTTATTAAAACTTCAAACCTTTTAGAAAATTCCCAAAAATTCAGTCTAAGATAATTTTTACATGATGAATTCAAAAATTAAGTTAATTTTTTAAAATTAAAATTCTATAATTTATAATTAAAACTTTTAAATAAAACTATACAATGTCTGAAAACTCAATTTGGTTCAAAATAAAACCTTTTCTATTTGACTGAAAAATTACCTAGTATTATTATAATGAATTTAAATCTGTAAAAAAAATTAATGGGTATTAATAAGTCATGAAAATTATTTTTCTTAACATCACCATGTTTTTTAAATTCGTCACCCCTTTTAGAAATTGTGTCCTCATGATTTTATCTCTTTCCGAATATAAATGATTTTAAACATTTTCGAAATCAATTCCAAGGAGTAGAGGATAAAAGATAAAAACAATAAAGGATTTTTTTTAAAATTTTAAAATAACTTTGTTTAAAAGACACCTTATAAAAATGAATAATAAAACTTTATTTTTAAAATAGGGAAATGGAAATATGAAGATTATCTATAATAACACATAACTAGGTTTCCAAAGACGAGAACATTAGTGGGAAAAAAAATATAGACTGTGAGGGAAATCCTAATTTAATAATAGTAATGGATAATGATATATAAAATTGGTCACAAAAAAGGTGAATGATCATGATAAATACAATAAACAAAAAACCATAAACCTATAAGGAGTGAAAGAGACCATCAATATGTCATAAAATAAGGTAATATGATAAATTTTTTATTTCAATATTGTTTTCCTAGAGTTAAGGAATTACTTTACCATTTAGTATAAAAACATATGAAAATATACATACTTGAAAAATAAAATTTCACCCTTTTATAAATTTCCCGCACAATATCATTATTTTCTTCAAATTATTTGTATTCAAGAAGAATTTTTCATGCTTAAAGGACTAAAATCAAATTCTAAAGGATCAAATAATACATAAAAGGATAATAAAATTAATCCTATCTTTAGATATTGACCAAAAATGAAATGGATAGCACATGTTAAGATAATATCCAAAATGTATAAACTTTCATATAAAAAATTATTTCATTAATTTAGAATATTCCACAATAACACTAAAAGTTCAAATTAAACCATTCCACAACTAATTAACTCAATATCTTAATTGACCTCAATAACCTCAACATTAAAGAATGTTTTAACCTAATAAGTGACCTCATAACGTTCAACATACATCCCTGCAAATTTAATATCATTATACAAAAATATTCCTTCATATTAAACCTAAGGGTTAAATATACCTCAACCTAATAAATCGTATCCCTATATATCATTAATAACCTCTAAATCCCATCACTTAAAATCTCAAAGGGGGTGTCAAGAAAATTGAAGTTATGATCAAAATTAAACTTATAAACTCATTATGGTATTTATATCTATTAATTTAACCTCACTTGAAAATATCATAATCTCCAAATTTATCTAAACCCTCATTTGATATAAACTATATCATCCCTGAACCCACACACCAAGATCTGGTGATAAAACAAAATCATTACATTTTTTGTTTTTATAACAATAAAATTGACCCAAAATTGACCATTCAAAACATATGACATCAAACTAAAATATTTAATTACTTATATACCCATATACCTTTTAGGTTTAGAGTTTTAGAGAATTCAGACAAACTCTTACTTAACTACTTGGATACATAAACAACTGTATCCTAAAAATATAAATCATCTCACAATATGTTCTTCTCATATAGTAACCTTTTTATACATAAAATACTTAAAAATATTATTAACTAACTTGGGTAGACATTACATGTCACCCAATATGACCGACCATAAGTTAAATATCAACAAAGAACCAAACGAATTTAATAAATAACCAAAAATAGAGAAACCAATAGATCACAATGTGGAAGAAGAGTATTATTCTATGATATATATACAATTTATCCATAAGGATAAACATTAAAGTAAAACTTTACAAGATAAAATTTTATTCTCTATGTGACCATCCTTTAACTCCATCACTACCCACAATGAAGACAACAACATCCAAGTGAAGCAGGTGAACTACATGACACCCTTACCTATACCTAAGTCCTTGAAAAACTGGATATACAAATTTCTAAATGAAAATGTGGGGTGTGATAACAAATCCTAGTCGGATACCACCAAATATATATATATATATTTTAACACCTTGAAACCATTAGTTCTTTATTTGCAACAAAAATAATTTATAAATCCATTTTAAAAGGGAAATCATTTCCTAAAACATACTTTGGTTTTCATAAAAACATTTATTGTTCACATAAACATGGAATATCATAAGTACATGTAAGATAGCATGAAATAATAAGAAAACCCATAAATGGATGAACTATAAGATAAATAAGAGTCCAACCAAACATTAAATGTACCATTATGTATAAAACCATTAAAAAATGGGCTCAAGACTATGGGAATAAGTACTTAGGAACATGAAAGAACAAAAATATAGGAATAATCTGAATCCTACCAATATGGAGTATTACCATAGTCCATTGATATTAATAAAATAACCAATAATGGTGTCACACTCACTAATTTTTAATATTCCCATAATCTAACGCACTCAAGGATCCCAATGTGCCATGTTTTCCAAAAACCATTATAAAACAATGATCACAATTTATAAACAAAATCACAGTGAATCATCACCGCTTCCATGCTTGAAAATAAATTTTGAGTCAAATTCTCATTTGAGTCATTTAATCAAACACATACTGTGTTTAAATCTATTTTTGAAGATAAAACCCTTTAAAAACATGCATCTCATGAAAAAATTCCAATTTGATATAAAATAAAACAACTTTATAAATTAAACCAAATGAATTCTTAAGAATATAAAGTAATTAAAGAGTTAGAACCATTGTATAGAGACTATAACCTCAAGAACCGATGGAAACAGTTCACCTTCAAGAATAAAAATTATAAACAAGTAGATGAAGTCCTCAAAATCCTAGATCCATTGGAAACATTAATAACTATGTATCAAACCCATTATAACTGGAAACTAAAGAAACATTATTTTCCAACTAGGAAAGAGATGAAGAGATCAAGAGAGGATCTATGAAGAGAAGAGAAAACTTGATAAAAAATAGAACATACCTTAAAGAGATCCACCAATAATGAGGGGAGAATGTAACACTGAGAAAATCTAAAGTAGGAACATTGTATTCAATAGCATGAGTCACAAGCAACACCAATCATGTAAAGAAATATAATATACCAATAATTTAGTATTTTAAATAAATTCAATTTAATTTATAGCTAGAAATGCACATGACCCTAAGTTAGCATAAATCACATGCACAAACAAGTTTCTTCAATGGCTTGCGTTACATACAAGATTTGGATTTTCCAAACGATAATATATTATTAAAAAATCATTATTTAATATATTAATATATAACCTATCTATTAAATTAGAGGTTATGAATAGTACTAACTAACTTATTAAAATCCATGGTTGATTAAAATATGAAATTAATTCATTAGTTACAAATTAATTAGAATTGAATATAAGAACCAATTGAAATGAATGGAATATTTTTATAAAAAAATATTTTTATACCCATAATGCTATTTTATCATAATAAATTAAATTAAATATAATTATTGAATTATATTAATGAAATATATATGTTACATATTTAATAAAATATTTTTAACATTCATCTAATAGATTTTATAGTCATAATATAAGAACAAACCTAGTTTTACGCATAAAATACTATATTTTTTAAGGCACTTTTATCACCTTTTAATGTAAATCCAATTTTAAATCCAATTTTTAGAACTGTTATAAATATTATATTTCAAAATAAATTTAATATTTTAAATATAATCAAAAAAATTAGGTTAAGATCAATTTTTGTTATTTTTCTGTGATGTTTTATTTTTTAATGAATGATAAAAAATATTGAATTTTAATTTAAAACGTCTTTTCATATAATTTATTTATAAGGTTAAATAATATTTAATTTTGTTTTAAAGTTTAATTTGGTTAAGTTTTTATTAATTAATATAATTTATATCCTTATAATCAATTTCAAATTGAAATTTGATATAAAAAACTAGATTTTTTTTGAAAGTTTTTACTTTAAAAACTCGCATTGTATCCTATCCGTGGGATTTAATTTAAATTAATTTATACCACTTATGTTTTTGAAAATTGGACAAATTAATTCCAAATTTTTAATCAAAATAATTTGTAATATATAATAATTTAAACTTATTTTTTCACTAAAAATATTAATGTAAGTGTTTAAAATTAATTATAATTATTATGGTGAAATTAAGCTTAATAAGGGAATAAACCTTAAACTTAAGGAACAATATAAACTAGAAACTTTTAAAAAATCTATTTTATGGTCATATTTATAACCTAGAATCCCTTTTATTGAATTTGTTTCACTATTATATCCAATTCTAATGAAAAAATGTAGGTGGAATTCTCTTTTCAAAAATTTATAAGAGTGTCACTCCTCCTCCACTATAAAAAGATACTCACACCTCCCACTTCCTCACACCTCTAAAGACACTCTATTTTGACCAATATTAACCCAAATAGATCCTAAAAATCCCTATACACATCCTATAAGCCTCAACTTGGTCAAAAATACATCCAAGTAATCCCTTTGTTGCAAACCAAAAGGAGTTACCCAAAGAATAGGTAATATCTTACCTCAAAGTGTTTTGTTTTATTTCATTTCTTCACCCCATAAACTCAAATTATTCCATGATTATATAAAAAAATTATAATAAATATACTGATATTTTTTATGTTGATTTTTCAATCTAAACTTACACATGCTTCTATCTGATGGGTAACGAACTTACAGTTTATGTGTACTGTGAATTACCGCCTCACGAAACGAAGCTGTTCATTTTTCTTTTACCACCTTTCATAGTTGGGAATTATGATGGATATATTGTTTATATATGATATATATGATAAATATTATGTCTTTATTCTTATTTATTTCTTTTATATCACATACCCTTATAGTTTTCATTTTGTGTAAATACGATAACGTCGTTTGTGGAAGTGTGGACTACCGCCTCCTAAAAGTGACGTGGTTTGATTACACGATACATGGAATGTCTAAAGAATTATTTTAATTAAAAATATGTGACATAAAAAACATTTATATTATATTCATTAAATAATTACCATTCTATAAATATAATATATATCATTTTCTTTATTACCCTTTCATACACTAAAAAGTGATAACGTTGGTCGTGGACATGTGGACTACCGCCTCCTCAGCATGATGTGATTACTTTGACATCACAATAATTCTTTATATCAATATATATGATTAAATAAAATTTTTATTTTTGATATTATTATTATTCTTTAAATATATAGTGTTACTTTCCTCCTTTCCATAATGATCATTGAAAAATGGGAACGTTACTCATGTGTACGTTCAACCAACCATCTCCCTGATTATAACATTAGTTAATTTTTTATAACCATATTTAATGATTGATTTTAAATGTATAATTTATGTATATAAATAATAATTATTTCCTAATTATTTTTTTGGAGATGTTATATAATGACCCAGTTGACCATAATTGACCGACAAAAGTTGTTTTCCACATATAAACCGAATTTGGTCTAAATACCTGACATAAACATAATTGATTATTTAGTTGTATAAAAAATGGTAATAAGTGAAATAAAAGTTATGATAAAAATGAAAAAGGTTATAACTAAATTAAATAATTAACATAAGTTTGTTATTTATTAATATAAAGACACATGAGACAAATTAGATGTAATGTAAGGGATTTTCATCTATCTTTTTACATCTGTGAGATTAATGTCGTATTAACCACTTAATTATTTTGTGTGGTGTATCTTATACCACTTTTTATATATTATATAATTAGTCTCTTTAAATTAATGGTATTTAAAACCTTCATTTAATATTATTTATTCATGTGTCTTATTATTCAAAATGTTTCAAAGTGGTATGAGACACTTTGGAATGTTAAAAGATTATTTTCCTAAAGAATAATTTTAATGATCTTTCAATGGTATTTACATTCAAGGAAATTATATGACCACTTTTTTTAAAAACCTTTAATTTTCCTCCCCTATGGTTATTCACGACCTTTTCCAGTCTTAATACCATTTTCCTACTCTTTGGTACTCAAAATGTTTTAGAAAATGTTCTTAAGAAAACCTAACTTTATTTCTCTCTTTATTCAGAGAACTTGTTTTCTTCTAAAAACCTTATTTTCTAAAAATTTTTTCAAAAAATTTTTTTAACCTTTCCAAAATTATTTATTAAGGGAATTTTTACCCTTTTTTATTTTTCCAATGTTTTCAATGGAATCTTTTTGTCTCTTTCTGAACAATGCATTTTTCTAGCATTTTTACCATGAAGACGAATGTTCCTTTTAACTCCTATGAAATGTAAGTATTTATGCGTCATCATTTATTTGGAGCTTAATTTTCATGTTTAAAAGCTTTTTTAAATAATTTTTTTTAAGAAGTAATTTCAAATAAAATTTTTATTTCAAAAGTTTTTTCTAAACAAAAGGATATTTTCCTCAATAATGTCTTTAAAATATATTTTCATAATATTCCTATTCATATATAATAACAACCCTTTATTTTCACTCCCCTTAAGATATGTTTATTTTTACCATCCTTATTCATTCTATGGATGGTTTATGATTGATTTTTCCAAGCATAGTATTCACTTTAACTTCCTTTATTCCTTTTAGTCCCATTGAAATATTCAATTCACAATGAAGGATTTTGACATTTAATTTCCCCTAAACATCCATATCATTTTTATGGATATGATTACTATCTAATCCTTATACCATTTTTCAAACCATTATGAATTATTTTAATACATAATGAAAATGAATGACCTAGGTTAAATCTTAGACCAAGAAAGGATCTATGTAGAAATAAATGGATGAAGAAATTATGTATTTTGGTTGTATTGAAAACCTTAGATAAAAGTATATTTAGTGATTATCCATATTTCAATGATGTACATCATATTTATTTTGGAAATTATATTAATTTGTTTTTAAGAATGGAAAAATTGTATGAAATTTGATAACTAATCAAGTTCTACATGGTCATGAGTCCTAAACCCTTGACTAAAAGACAATAAGGGTTTCATGACAACCACTAACCTACACAATGTCCAAGTTAATATCCATTGTTTTTTTGAACAATTTTCTGAATAAATATTAATGATAAATTAGTGGTGTTGTTTTTAGGTTTAAAGATTAATTTCATAACCATACTGGTTTTTGGAAAATAGTTAAAGATAAATAGTTAGACTTGTCACTCTTTTATGGGTTTGAAGGTCCATTAAAAGTGTATTTTAGTGCTTCATGTATCAAAGTTAATTTTTAGAGACCCATTTGTTGAAGTAAGGGATGAATTAGAATTTGATCTAAGCCCAAAAAAAATATAGAATTGTTCATATGAAATTAAAATGTATCATGTAAGTAAATTACCTTATATTCTTAAGAAGTAAAACAATTTCTCAACATGTGGGAAAGGATTCTAAAAAATGTTGTTCTAATCACTTAATTTTTGTTGAACTGGTAGTCTTCTAAATCATGGAAGATTTAAGGATTTAAAGCCCTCAACATTACATTGATCATTTAATTTTTTGTGATTGATGACCTCAACAATTCCCTATAAATATTTATGATTTTTCTCCATATAGGTATCTCTACTTTCCAATAATGTTCTTCCACTTAGAGACCTAGTTATATATTATTCCATGTGAAATTTGTACCTCCCATTCCCTCATTTCTAGTGGATATTTTATGAATCCTTATCACAATGTGCAATTTCTAAATAAAAAACATCAAAAAATATATTACCAAGATCGAGTTTAAATTGTGAGGATGTAATTTAATTAAAGTGGGGAGAGTGTAATGCCTATAAAATCTAAAGTATCAACATAGTATTTGATAGCATATATGACACGCAAAACCAAACACATAAGAGAATATAATATTCTAATAATTTATAATATATTTACTATTTTAAATAAATTAAATATAATTTATATCTTGAAATAAACATGACACTGAGTTAGAATACTTCACATGCAAAAACAAGATTCTTCAATGGCTTGCGTTACATGCAAGACCAATATTTAATGAACAATAATATATTATTTAAATGTTATTATTTAATATAATAATATATTACCTAAAAATTAATTTATCAGTTGTGAATGAAATCAATTAACTTATTAAAATATATTTTTAACATAAATATGAGATTAATTCATTGGTTACATATTAATTAGAAATCAATATAATAACAAATTGAAAATAAAGGTAATATATTTATAGAAAACTATTTTTATACCCATAAATATATTTTATCCTAATAAATTAAATTAATTAAAATTATTGAATTATATTAATGAAATATATATGTTACGTATTCGATAAAATATTTTTGACCTTCATCCAATAGATTATACAGTCTTAAGATAAGAAAAAACCCAATTTTACACATAAAATACTATATTTTTATTAAGGAACTTTTACCACCTTTTAATGGAGAACCTATTTTAAATCCAAATTTTGAAACTTTTATAAATCCTATATTTAAAAATAAAATTAATATTTGAATGAAAAACATAAAAATTAGTTTAGGGTGAATTTTTTGTATTAGTCTGTGAACTTTCATTTTTTAATGAATAATGGAAAATACTAAATTTTAATTCAAAACTGATTTTTAATATATTGTATTTATAAGGATAAATAATATTTTAAATTGGTTTTAAAGTTTAATTAGATAAATTTTAATTTATTAAACCAATTTATCACATTTTAATCAATTTCACATTGAAATTGGATATCAAAACTTAGCATGCTTTTGAACTTTTTTACTTTAAAAATTTGTATTGTTGTCCCGCCCATGGGATTAAATTTAAATTAATTTATGAAAATTATGTGATTGTAATATGGAATAATTTATTCCAAATTTGTAATAATAATAATTTATAATATATAATAATGTTAAATTAGTTTTTGACAAAAAAATATTAATGAAACTGATTATAATTAATTACAACGGTTAAGGTGAAATTAAGATTAACAAGGGACTAAAGCTTAAACTTAAGGGCCAATATGACCTATAAAATTGTAAAAATTCCATTTTATAGTAATATTTCTACCATATAATCTAGTTTATATAATTTTTTCCATTATTGGAGACAATTTACATGGTAAAAATGTGGGTGGAATTCCCTTTTCTGAAATTTACAAGAGTATCACTCCTCCTCCGCTATAAAAAGGCACTCTCCCCTCCCACTTACTCACACCTCTCAAGACACTTTATATCGAAAAATATATTCCAAAATAGCTCCTAAAAATCCCTTTACTCATTCTATAATCTTTAACTTGGTTAGAAATCCATCCAAGGAATCCCTTTACTGCAAACCAAAAAGATTTTCCCAAATAAGAGGTGACATCTTTCCTCAAGCTCTTTTGTTTAATTCCCTTTCTTCACCCACTTAAATATACTTATTCCATGATTATATAACAAAAAAAGTATCTTAAATATAATTATTTTTTTTATGTTATGTTTTTAACCTAAACATACACACACTTCCATATAATGGGTAATGAACTTACAGTTTATGTGTACGAAAAATTACTGCCTCATGAAATGAAGTTGTTCGTATTTTCTTTACCACCTTTCATGGTTAGTAATTATGATGAAAATGATGTTTATATATAATATATATGATAAATATTACGTATTTATTTTTCTGTAATTCTTTTATAACACATACCCTTATACTTTCCATTTTGTGTAAATACGATAATATCCTTTTGTGGAAGTATGGAATACAACATCCTAAAAGGGATATGGTTCGATCACACGATACATGGAAAGTATAAAGGATAGTTTTAATTAACAATATGCGGAATAAAAAAATTATATTATATTTATGACATAATAACATTTCTATAAATATAATATATAATATTTTCTTTAATACCCTTTGACAAACTAAAAAGTTATAATGTCGGTTGTGGATGTGTGGACTACTACCTCCTCAACACGATGTAACTCATTTTACACAATACGAATCATATATATAAAATTATATATGACTAAATAACACGGTATTTATGATATAATTATCATTCTAGAAATATATAATGTTACTTACCTTCTTTCTGTAATGATCATTGAAAAACGGGAACATTACTCAGGCGTACGTGCGACCTACCATTTCCATGATTGTAAAGTTGGTTAATTTTTCATAAAAATATATAATTATTCATTTTAAAAGAATAATTTATGTATAAATATAATAATTTTGTCGTGATTATTACTCTAGAGATGTTATATAATGTCCCTTTAACCATAATTGAACTACAAAATCTGTTTTCAACACATAAACCGAATTTAGTCAAAGCACCTAACATAAACTTAATTTATTATGTAGTTTTATAAAACATGGTAATAAGTGAAATAAAAGATATGATAAACATGAAAATTTTTCTAAATAAAGTAAATAATAAATATTAATTTTTTATTCAGGAATATAAAGACACACGAGACAAATCAGATGCAAGGTATGATATTTTCATCTCACTTTTTACATCTATGAGATTAATGTCATATTCACTACTTACATATTTTGTGTGGTGTGTCTACTAACCCTTTTGATATAACGTATAATTAATCCTATTATCTTCACTATATTTAAAACTTTTATTTAATGTTATTCCTTCAGGAGGCTTTTGATTTAAAATGTTTCAAAGTGGTATGGGACACTTTGGAATGTTTAAAGATTATTTTTCTAAAGAATAATTTAAATGGTATTTAAATAGTATTTACATTTATGGAAATTATATAAATTTTTTTCAATAAAAACTTTCATTTTCCTGTCCTTTGGTTATTAATGACCTTTTTCAAGTATTAATACCATTTTTCACTCTTTAGTACTAAAAATGTTTTAGAAAATGTTTTTAAGAAAACCTGACTTCATTTATCTCATTAGTAGGAGAACCTATTTCCTTATAAAAACCTTGTTTTCTAAAAATGTTTTAAAAAAATGTTTTTAAACTTTAGAAAATGATTTATTAAATAATTTTTTACCATTTTTTTCTTTTACCATTGTTTTTAAAGGAATCTTCTTGTCTCTTTCTGAACAAGGCATTTTTTAACCTTTTTACCATGCAAAAGGAATATTATTTTTACCTCATACAGGATGTATGGATTTACCTATCATTATTTATTTGAATATTCCTTTTCATGTTTAAAAGTTTTCTTTCTAAAGATTTTTTTTTAAATTTGATTTCAAATAAAATGTTTTTTTTTCAAAAGGGTTTTCAAAACAAAAGGTTATTTTCATCAAACATGTTTTTAAAAGATATTTTAATAGTATTATTATTCATCAATGAATAAAACCATTTATTTTTACTCCACTTGTGATATTTTGTATTGATACCATCCTTATTCTTCCTCTAGATGGTTTATGATTGGTTTTTCCAAGGGTTGTATTAAATCCACTTCCTTGATTCCTTTTATTCCCCTTGAAATATTCAATTTCTTATAAATGATTTTGACATTGAATTTCCTGTTGATATCCATATCATTTTTTGTTGATTTGATTGTTGTCTCAACCTTATACAATTTTTAATACAGTGTTTACTTTGAAATTTATTTGTTTTTTTAGGGAAATATTGATAAATCCATATCCTTTTTTCAATATGGATATTTGATAGGTCATATTATTTATTCGATATGAGGAATGGTTGGGACATGAAATACTTGGGTTGGTTACTAGTTAATGAAATTCCCTAGATTCATAAGTTGTCTAATGAGATAAAATTAGTACACAACAGACCCTTTGGGTTTGTTTCTAAGTAGAATATATGAGATTCTACCCATAGTTTTAAACTTTTTAGAGGTTAGATATTGATAGTAGAGGTTTTCATGTGCCTTATACATGGCATCCAATAATTAAGCATTTAATTTATTTGATTCAGATATTATTTATCCCTAATATTTTCACTGACATATCTATGTATGTATTTCATTATCTGATCATTGATTAAATGGAATGTATTTCAGTTTCTTACATTTCCATATTTATTTTACCTTATCTAGTTATTTGAATGGAATGTGTTGCCATTTATTTACCATTCTATATTTTTTATGAACTTCCTTATCCATTTATTGATTACACGGAATGTGTGTCCAGTTATTACCTTTCCATATTGATTATTCTCAATGATTCATTATTGGTTCCACTATACTTTACCCTTACTGAGCATTTGAGCTCACCCTTATTATTTTTCCTTTCCCAAGGAATTCAATAAGCATACTATGAAAGATATGTACAAATTTACTCTATGGAATAATGTTATCTTCAAAAGAAAAATATTGTATTGTAATTAGTGTATTAATTTGTAATCTAAGACTCATACATGTATCTAGTTTACCAAAAATACTAAACTCTTTATTCCTTTTGGATTTGATTCCTTGTAATCATGATAATGTAATGGTATTTGACATTGGATCTAGGATTTCTAGGGTCAGGGAACTACAAAGATCACCAAGGAAGCAAGGGGATATGCCTATAGAGTACTATAAAAATTTTAGTTTGATACTAATGGGTATTTGGTGGTGATTAAATATAAAAAATATAAATGTAAAATAGGTAAATTACAACTTTTTAGAGGTTTAGATTAGGTTGAACTATTAGTACACATAGTTTACAAGCCGTGAATGGCCTATTTCCTTTGGAAATTTAAGGCACACAAATTCCTTGGTATAGTTTTACACTTTGAGAAAAATATTCTCAATCCATACGACACATCTTGATAAACACCTAGACAACTCCACAGTTTATCTGGAGAGCTACATAATTTGACTAACTGTACCTAAATAGTGAAAATGGTATTGGAGACTCATAGTTCAAAACCATAAGGTTACCACACAGTTATTACTAACAATTATCCTTGATTATTTTATCCAAAATCCATGTTTTTAACCTCTTACTCTTGGGAACCCCTAGAATGAACCAAATAAGAAACCAAGATCAAACTGAAGAATACAATTAACCCAGAGAGCATCACAGTTATCCCCAACATAAAATCCTTATGTCCCAATAAAGTTCTTAATATTCTAAAATCCCAAACAGAGAAGAAACTTCTACCTCATCAATAATCCTCACTCAAAATTCTCATGGTTTTCCTATCTGTACTTCCACAGTACACAAACTGGGGGAATTTATTTACCACATAATACCTTATCTTGGTGATCCATAATCTATTTGGTTGTTCATTTATAGAGATTTTGGGATCAAGATCAATATATTCCCATTCAATCACATGGGAAGGGTTTGGTTGATACCTCCTCAGCTTGGGAACATGAAACATATCATGAACTTACATTAACCATGATGAAAATTCCAACTGATATGCCACCTTCACAAGACATTCAATGATTTTAAAAGGGACGACAATACTCAATGATATCTTACCCTATCCACCCAATCGATGATTTCCCAAGTGAGTTAAAAATTTGAGAAACACTCGATCACCAACCTCAAACTGTAGTGGGAAATGATGAATGTGATCACATGATTTATGAAGATTCTAATTAGTCACCATCCTCTTACGGATCATTTTTACTTTATTTGTCATCTCTTGAATAAGGAATTGTCCAACCAAGGACCACTCTCAAAACCTTGAACATTACAAAGGAGATATACATTGACACCCATAAAATTATTTGAAGGGTGAAAATTTAATCGAATAATGATGCGTATTGTTATTGAAAAATTCAACCAAAGATGGATTATTTTCCCACAAAACACCAAAATAAAGTAATCACACCCAAATCATGTCCTCAAGGATTTTAATAGATCACTTATCCCATCTATCTGTGGAATATATTCATTGATTAATTTGAGGTGGGAACCTATCACCTATTGAAAACCTTTCAAAATCCTAGATGTAAACTGTTGGTCCCTATCAGAAACAATTGGTGTGGGGACTCCATAAAACCTTACAACCACTCAGACATGTAAGTGCCTAAGATGCTCCACCCTTTTCATCACATTGATAGGGTGGAAAAAAACCAATTTCATATTTTGATCAATGATAACTTAAATAACATCATTCCTTCTAGGAGTCTAATGTAAACTAATGATAAATTACATATAAATATCATCCAACTTCCATACTGGAATGTAAAATGGCTGAAACAAACCAACAAGTATATGTTGCTCTACCTTCATCCTCTGACAAGGAACCATGGCACAAATCCTACAATTGATTGAATCATCATAGGATTCCAATATCAATGTGTCAAATAATGATACATCTTGGTAGTAAAAGGTTGTATAGTAAAAAAGGATTTTTTCCACTATTCTTTAATTCCCACCTCAAAGATATAGGGATAACCAAGATACCTTAAAAACATAAAGCATCAATGGGAGACTGAGACCAATCTCCCAAGGTCTACTAACCATGTAGTATTTTACTAAAATAATGGAAATTAGTGTATGATACCAACTTGAGTTTAACCTACTCATCAAATGATGAGTCATCCTTCACCGAAGCTAAGAACGTCTGAGCACTAGCCTCTTCCATTCCCAAGTTCATCTCAGTGAATAAACTCATTATATATCATTCCTCCACTAATTCCTTCAAGGACTATGTTGATAATTTCCTATTCAATACATTAGAAAAAAATTCCCTTTTCTGGGGTTATAATAAATTTCAAAATTGAATGTAATAAGATTCTCAACCCAATGTCACTATCACAAATATAGATCCCTCTAATTAAAAATATAATTTAGGCTCTTATTAATAGAATATACCATAAACCACACCCAAAAAGAAAGTGGCACTATGTTTTAAGAGAGTATATAAAAGATTCTAAATTAAGGTCTTGGTTAAGGTAGTTATTCTCATTAAGAAATAATTAGAGAGAGTAATAGGCCACTACCTACATTCCTCACATCAAGAAACAACCTAATACTATTCCTGAAGAAAAGTAAAAAAACATCATAACCCAATCTTGGCTTAAGAAGAACTAAAACTAGTGCTAAATTCAACCTCATCTTTAGTTCCTTGAGGGAATAATGAGATTTTTCATTCCACTAAAACATAACACCATTATAGGTTAAATATGTCATTAGAGATGAAATCTTAGAGAAGACCCGAAAAAACTTCCTGTAATATCCAGATAAACCGAAGAAGTTCTGAATCTCAAACAGATTTCAAGGATTCTACCATGAAATTATAATCTAAATATTTTCAAGATCCACTGAGATTCCCCTATCAGATAAAAAATTCCCTAAAAACATCACTTCTTGGATCCAAAAGTCACATTAAGAAATATTTCTATACAAGTTATGTTATTTAAAGATTTTAAGGATTACATCTAAATGATCTATATTCCCCTTCTCTAACTTAGATTACAAAAAAATATTATCCACAAACACAATGAAGAAACAGTCCAAAAACCAATGAAAGTTATAGTTCATCAATTCCATAAATACCATAGGAGAATTAGTGAGACTTAATAGCATAACCAAAAACTCAAAATGCCTATAATGGAACCTAAACACTGTCTTAGGTATACCCTATTCTCAGAATCTTAATTGGTGGTACCCTAATCATAGGACAATTTTAGAAAACTAAGAATCCCCTGTGAGTGTATTAAAGATATTATCAATTCTTGGTATGGGTTATTTATTCTTAATGGTCACCTGATTCTACTTTTGATAATCAATGCAACGTTTGAGGCTTATTTCAACCTTCTTGGAAAAGAGAACAGGCGAATCCCATGGTGATACACTGGGATGGATAAATCCCTTGTCCTTAATATCCATAAGCTGAACTTTAAGTTCCTTTAACTTAGTTGGTGTCATATGATAATGTGGCATATAATTGGACATCATATCCGGGAGCTAATCAATAATGAAATCAACCTCTCTCAGTGGTGGTAACTCAGAAAAAACCATTTGGAAAGACCTTAGGGTACACACTCACCACTATAAGAAGTGGGATTCTCAAGAAAGAATCAATGGTTTTAAATAACATCTCTCACAATTGACATGAGATCATTCCAGAATAAGGAATAAAGGCCCCTCCCTCCCCGATCTACCTGAATATCCCGAAGGCCTTCATTTTTTATTGATTTTTGATAACCCCCCTTTAAAGGGATGAAGGGGAACCCTTAAAAGTCTTATAGGCTCATAGATTACATGGATCATAGGTTTAAGAGATTACATGACCCGAAAGTCTTAGGGAATTCAACCAGACTATAAATACAAGGAACTACCCCTCCCCAACATCTGCATCGTGATGGTAGCTCCCCACCTTCACATGACTGTCTGGATACACTTCTCATGCAAGCATAGGCTAGTCCTGATGGCATATCCATACCCTCTCATTCTTCCAAATCCATTTGGTTCTACTCTGGTGAGTGCACTTTCTCTGAATCCTCCTCTAGGGATACCCCTTTTTGTAGAGTCTGTCTGGGGTAACTGCTCTAATCATGAGGCCCAAAGGCCATTTAAAGGTGGCCTGAAATCCTTACTGACTCAAAGTCCTAGGTGGCTCGAAGGCCTAAAGGACTCCAAGCCCTAACCGATGGCCCAAGGTGAATAGTTCTGACTTCTACAGTACCAAATAGTACCTACTATAGTAACTGCTACAGTACTCACACATCATTGCTACAACACCTTATATAGTGCGTATGCAACACTACTATAGTGACTTCTATAGTACTGCTACAGTACATAAAAAATATTCCTCTACCTAGTTTCAAACCTGGGTCTCGTGGATGCACTTAAGGAGTCCTCACCAACTAGGCTAAGGCTCATTTTCATCCCTCCCAAATCTATAATCCCACTCACCCTAAAATTTATTAGAGACCCCATTGAGAAATAGAAAATGAAATATATTATGATAATGTTCAATATAGGTCTTAAAACTAATCATATAATCCATGATAATAATATGGTTGAATATTTTAAGATAAATAATTGAGAAATAACACACCATTTCAAACTCGTTTACCATCACCCGACATGAAGAATATTTAAAACCTTGTTTGAACCTCTTTCCCAAAGGTACAAAAATATCCAATATGATTATTATAATTTTTTGAATACAATACAAACATGTTAATTTACTTTAATGATATAAAATAATGATTCACACCTATATTAAATAAATATAGTACCATAGAGGATAAAATGAACTCCATATCTCTAACAGTAGATGGTCCTGTCTCAGATTCCTCTAGTATAGAATATGTTACCTAAAGACATCCGATCTCAGGTCTTATTTAAGATTTCTTCGCTATCCGAGTACCCCCATGGCATGAGAATGACATCCACCATTGTTTGATGCATCAGAAAAAACCTAAGATCCTTCGGTAAGAGTGGATCCTACTCTAATTACTTGGTACATTCTACTAAAAAAACTCTTAAGGTGACTATATTCCCCACAATGATGAAAAGACCTAGGATCTTCCATACAGTTAGGCTTGGTATGACCAAACATTCCACACAAATAGAGAACAACCAATTGCTACCCAAAATTATTCCTTAAAATTGGTCCTAATGTAAACTGGTTACCCTTATGTTTCCTTTTCTAACCAGAAGACACATCCTAGATACCTCCTATAGTAATTGAAGGTCCAGATAGTGTTTTTTCCTAGTTATTCCTATCTTATCCATAATCACTTTATCGAATACCCCAAAAAAGGTATAAAGGGATAAAAGAATCAACATTTACTGAATATTAACCCTCATACACATATCTAACCACTCATCTTTAAGGTAATCATTAGTGAAAAGATATGGTTCAAGGTGAATCAACTTGGTAAAATGGTTGGAATACTACATAACCAAATTCTCCCAATTCTTTAAGGTTAGAAATTCCTGGGTATTTTCCACATGTAATGTTTTATGATAGAGATTCTTGTTGAATACCTTTCTAAAAGAATTCCAGGTAAGATCCCAGTGTTTCTTTTCATACATGATGGAGTCCCACCCTTTTCTCCTCAGTCCTTCATGCATTGAAGTTGAAAAACACACCTTAGAGTATTTTGGAGTTTTCAAAAAATGGAAGATCCTTTCAATTTTATTGATCCAATATTCAGATTCCTTGGGTCCTTTGTCACTACAGAAGATGGTTGGAATCTTATTGGTAAATTCTGAGCTATGATCCATCATTCATCCTTAGTTTCCAACAACTATCTATCCTAGAGTTCAAATAGTGTGGATAATATCTACCACCATATAAGTTTCCATTAGAAGATTTTACTACGGAAATTATCTCGTAGATTCCTCTCATGGACTCAATATAGGTCATATATAAGGAATTATCTAATAAAAACAAAATATAATAACCAATTATCTTAACATCAACTACATAATCAAATACGAGCTTCAATAATATGTATTAATGCCTTTGAGAAATAATTAATTAAAGAAATCATAGACCCAAAAAAAAAATATGAAAACATTAAAAGGAAACTATTTATCTAAATAAACTCAAAACCAATTTTATCTTGATTAACTCAAAAACAAATGATCAATCTTAATAAAAAATCCTTGACCATACATGGTAAATTGATTTAAAAAATGTAAGTGAGTTGGTTAGGCACCCTTCCACACTTATTACACGAATTGAAATGGTCCTAACTTCTGTCTACCAAATACCCTGAATCAAACTTAGGTAGTGTCATCACAATTATATATGGGTAATAGATCCAATGAAATTTTGTAAAAAACCAAACCAGGTAGACATGAAACCTCACCTGAAATGTCCCACCATAAGGTGAATATCAACAAACAACTAGACAAGTCTCATGAATAACAAAAAACAGATAAAAAAATAGATTATAATGAGAAATAACTATACACATCCACTATACATACAACACAAATAAAATTGGATAAAATTGAAGGTAAAACTAGATAAGGAAAATTTTGAGTCTGTATATGACCATTCATCACCCTTATCACCACCAACTAAGAAGATGACAAAATACAAGTGAAGTAAGTGAACTACATGACCCAGTTCCCTTTTCCAGAGTCTTGTAAAATCATATCTATATACATCCAAAGGAAAAATTAGGATGTTAATACTAAGCCTAGTAGGATACCACCAAAAAATCTATATGAAGTCTAACACCAAGAAACCATTAGTTCTATATTTACAAATAAAGTAGTTTATAAATCCTTTTTAAAAGGGAAATAATTTGATAAAACATCATTTATTTTTCATAAAAATATTTATTACTTATATAAAATAGTAGAATGAAAATTAAATGTAATATAACATGAAATAATAAGTAAAACCATCAATGGATTTTCCATAAGATAAAAAAGTGAGAATCCAAACATGAAATGTACTATAATATATAAAACCATGAAAAAATAGTCTCAAGCCTATGGGAATACAAACTATGACACATGAAAGAGCACTAAGACAAGTATAACATAAATTATATTGATACCAAGTATTTACATGATCTATTTATATCAATAGAATAACCCTTAATGGTGTCACACGCACTAAGGTTTCTTATGTCAATTACTCGACACACCCAATGTTCCCAATCAGTAATGTTTTCCAAAAAATGTTTGAAAAACACAATCAAAATTAATAAAACATTTTCAAAGTGAAGGATCACCACTCCCATTCTTGAAAATCCATTTTTGATTCAAAATCTCCTTTGAGGCATTTCATCAAATACAATGTGTGTAAATATATTTTAAATACAAACCCCTTTAAAAACATGTATCTCAATGAATAATTCCACTATGATATTAAATTAAACAATTTAATAAGTAAAACCAAAGGAATTCATAAGATCATTAAGTAATTAATTAGTTATAAACTTTCTATAGAGACGCCCACATCAAGATTGGAGGGAAATGATTTCCCTTTGATAATGGAGACTAGAAATGAGTTGATATGGTCTTCACAAGGATAGATCCATTAGAAACATTAATAATTATAACTAAAAACAGTTATATCTGATAACTACATTCTAATCAAGTTCCAAATATTCAAGGGGAGAATATATCAAGAGAGGGTCTAAGAAGAGAAGATAAAATTAGATAAAAAAAGAAACATATACCTTAAAGAAATCCCATAGGAATAAAGGGTGATCCACAATGAAGTAAGGGGATAATACTCTAGAGGATTTTGGGAAGTTTAGTTTGATCCTAATTTAAATTTTTATGTGATTATATATAAAAATGATCAAGGGAAAAGAGGTAATTTAAATTTTTTAGATGTTCAGATTAGAGCACATGGTTAGGATACATAGTTTAACAAACTATCCACTAACCAAGAATTGACTCTATACTTTAAAAATTGGAGGTGGACGAATACCTGGGTAGAGCCTCATGGTTTGGTGAAACCATGCTCAGGTTGTGCAACACCTCTATTCAAATACCCCAAAAAATTATACAATTTCTTTAGTGAGCCACACAGTTTAACTAAAATTACTCAAACCATAAAAAATACACTAGTTCCTCATAGTTACATAGTGCATGGTTACTACATGATTAATACTAAAAATGTTATTAAACCATGCTCTTTTTTATTTTTCTCAAAAAATCTATGTTTTCAACCTTCGACTCTCAGAAAACTCTAGAATGACCCAAAGAATAAACTAAGATCAAACTAAAGCATACCTATGACCTAGATGGAATCAAAAAATCTTTCTCCGCAACCTAGTAAAAAGGAAACATAAGAATTGTAAGATCAAATTATCTGTAAGGGTAATCATAATCATTAACAATTGGATTCTATTAGTGATTATAAGATTTGTATAAGGGTACAATGACATAATCAAAGTGCAAGAGCGTAACATAAAAAAAATTCATACCCATTAAATCCTGGATCATAAAACATAAAACATGGAATAAAAAATTATTGTAAGAAAAGAGTCCTATAATTCAACAATTGTGAGCCATGTGAAAACATTCCTTAATCAAAGGATACATTATGACTTGATGCAAGCATAAATAAAACATGCTGAAAATTTAGAACATCATTTTCATACCACACTTACAATCACTATTACAAATAGAATAACCTACCTGTTAAATTCTAATAATCTTTTAGGATAAACCTATTACTGGTTAACTCGATCCCTTCACCTAATACATTATAGAGCTATATCAGGATCATCCATCATCATGAGATATATCTGGATCACATGTTGATATGGAATTTTATTTTAATATTTTCCACAATATTTCTTTAATTTAATTGTGTTTTAATTTCTAAAATTATGTTTTTATTTCAATTTTTTAGATTTTTTGATAAATTATTGTTAAAAAATAAAACACTTAATATTATGTTAAAATATATTTTTAATTTTCTAATTTTAATTTTTTGTTTTGTTTAAAGTTTAATGAGTAAATTATTTTAACCATGTTCACATTATTTTGTTGTTTTTCTTAAATTAAAGTATATCATTCTATGGTTTTATTTATTTATTTAATTTTCATTTATTTATTTTAAATAATAATTTTTAAATAC
Organism: Viscum album; assembly: GCA_963277665.1. Taxonomy (NCBI): domain Eukaryota; kingdom Viridiplantae; phylum Streptophyta; class Magnoliopsida; order Santalales; family Viscaceae; genus Viscum; species Viscum album. The sequence goes on along the minus strand of OY728120.1, from coordinate 845,839,786 downwards.
TTAAATTTAATATTTTTTTAATCAAATTATTAATTATATATTTGTTTATTGAAAATAATTAATTTATCATTGATTTTATTTTAATTTGATTTCTAGTTTTTGTGTTTTTGAATTTTATTTTTAATTTATATATTTTTTATATTATTAAAATTTTAATGTGTAGACCATGTGGTAGAATTTTAGTGTGCAGATTTATGTTTCTGAATTTTCTATAGGTCAACATAGCCAAATTTTGAAGGTCCCATGCAGGTGAATTTTCATGTACCAACCCAAAACTCCCTGCTCACGTAGCCGATTTTCCCTAGGAATCCAACCAAGTATCCAAATCTTTCAACTACTATGTAGCCAATTTTCTTGATCCACCCTATTCACATAGCCAAAATTCAGGTTTTTTATTGGTTTTTTATTTTTTAAAACGGGATAGGGTTTTGAGTATTTTTAAAAATGGGTCCCGGGATATGTGAACCCCGTTCACACTTCCTGTGTGAATTGTAGAAGGAAGCGTGAATGGGGTTTACGCTTCCTTCATAATTTTTAATTAAAAAATCATTAATAGTTATAAATACTAATTAAATACAAATACATATTAATTAAATAATAATCAATATGTATAAAATAGTAATAAATATAAATAAATATTAATAAATAAAAATATTAATAATGGTGTACATGTCCATTTCAATCAACTGGTCTGATTCTTGATACACTTCTTGATCTCCAGTAGTGTTAGTTCATCAATTTTTGTAGCAGATCCATACATCCAAATTTCTTTCCAACTAAATATGTTAATATGTTAATATATTCACTTTACGTTGCCAACCATTCATTCCAATTCATCTCTCGTATATTAATAAGAAGTAAAACGTTCAAGGGAAAAGAGTCTCAGTTCATACTTAAGAAATGTGCCATCCATTATTTCACTCTAAGTATACATCATCCATACTCATTCTAGAAAATAATAGGATTTGATTTAGGAAACAATGTTTTCCTCTACCAACTGATCACGATACCACATGAAATTAGAAATCATGCACTTATCATCAAGGGTAATCCAATTTCATTTCTGGATGAAGATATTAAATAAGATATGAAACTTTTATTAGAATAATCAACCTAAAAATCATGCACTCACTTTAAGAAATAGATCAAAAACACTGAAGTGAAACAAGAAGGATAATCGGCCTTTGAGCGCATCCATACTTCAACTTTTCTTATGTCATTGATTAATTCAATTAAAACCCTTTTCTATTGAGTTTTTTTTGTTAAAAAAGGAAGATAGATTTAGAAAAATATACCTATTTAAATAACATGATCTTCCTGAACATTATACAGTAATTATATTTTATTCTAATTGATATACTAATTCTGGAAGTAATTTCATATTTCTTCATTTACCTCCCCCTCATAGGAAACACTGAAAAACTTCTTTATAATGGTGGATCGCTTCAATAATGGTTTTCAAGATGTTAAAATATCAATAATACACTAAAATTCATCTTTGAATTATGATTGTGCATATTTGAAAACTTATATAACTTCACCAAGGAATATCTTCTTCAATACTTGTTATTTAGGATACCAAAAATATGATCAAACCATGATGATATCTTATTTATACTTATTGTCTTGGATATGCTAACACATTCTTAAAATTCATCAATGATGACCCTCTTTCTTATTTATATTTGAAAATCAATTCAGGAATCATTCAAGGATGATGAATTCTTCATATCTGTGATCAAGAATTGATTGCACTCACTACTTCTCATGTTCTCCCCTACAGAACATGGTTCACCATCAATTCCTTACATCATAAGAACAGATAAAATAAACAATCATTAATTAAATATGGTGGATATTCCTTACTTATTAATGTGAATAGGAAGGTTTAGTTTTTTTATCAATGAAGTTGGTCTAACTAATCTAGTATTCATGATTTCATATCTGAACATTTGTTCTGATTTATGTTGGTGTAGTAGGGATCTCTTCACATTTCATTCTGATTTTTGTGGATATTTTTTTCCTTATTACCCTTCATGGATGATGCAATCATAACCCCCTTAAGGATTTTTATTATTATGGAAGAATATCAAATTAATCCTTTTCATAATATCCATAATTTTATCACATAATGGAGGTATTTTAACCTTAAAATCCTCCAGTGAAGATTGTGTACCAGTAGAAACAGTGTCCTTGTTTTATAAATTCTGAATATCTATCTTCTCAAAATTGGTCAAATTAACTTCTAATTCTATACATCTCATATTGTGGTTTTTCTAATATTCAAACACAATCACTTACTCTTCAAAAATATCCATTATTAATTCAAATTATTCTTCATGAAACTTATTTTTTAACAAAGATTTTTGTTCCATGATCTTCTAGGATTTTATATCCAATTTCAAATAATTGAAATTAATAATATTTTTCAAGATTTATTCAAGTTCACAAATAATTTCATCTATTGTTTTTTTGAATTAAAAATAATTAATATAATTAATATTTTTTAATTAATTTAAGAATATTATTTATTATACATTTATAGATAATAATACTAAGTACCTGTATGAATAGAAAATAGAAAATATTGATTTTGGTAGATAATTTGATAACAGTAAGGCACTTGTTAAAAATAGAATATAACTCTATAAATGATAATAGTAAGGCACATAAAAAATGTATCATAAATATAATATTAACATAATCTATGCCTATGGCATGAATGTGCCGCTATCCCACTTCCACGAGTATACTGGATGCGTTCATGTTGTGTCTGTCTATGTCTCGGCTCTAGAATACACTGCTCTTGTATATCATCATCAACAGCCACCTCCACATCCTCCTGTGTGACAGGCGGTGGATGTATAGTATCATCGTTTTTACCTTGTCATGCCTCTGAGGATAGTGGATATTTTATGGAACTCTTGACAATATATGAAGAAAATGGTTGTTCTTCTATAGATGTCTGCATAGCAGGGAGTAATAAAGAATCCTTCTCTGCCTAGTCAATGTCTATATCTACCTTTGGATGTGACTGAGAATCTAGAGGTGGATCTGAATGACCATGATGAACACCCTCCTCCTGTAGAACATCAGTATCCATAATAAGGTTGTCACCCCTTGGTACATCTATATTAGGCTTAATAGTCTCAGTGTTATGTGGTGGATCAAAGAAAATGTCATGATAAATATCATCCATAGAAGGAAGCAACTCTTCCAAAATGCTGTGAAAATATGTCTAGTAAAATGTGCATCCCTCTATTGTATTAGACAATGTAGATGAGTGATACGTGTATCCTGGGAAAACAAATTCTAGTGTTAAGAAATGTTTATAAAAAATATGTTCAACAGTGGAATGAATAATGAATACCAACTGATGAAATCCCCATCTGTGTCATGTTAGAAATATGGCTGGGGATGTTGAGTACCAGGATGCACAATCCAACTGATCCAATAAATGTAAACATACTATCTTTGCCCCTCGTAATTGGGACTCCTGTCGTATGTCCCATATATCAATATATGTGGCATGGTATCTCCTCCAATCAAAGTCTCTCATCCGTGACATCTTCATGGAATGTAGTGAAGGTAATTGACTGGGTGGTTCAGGAACGGGATAAAGGAATCCAAACGGCCTCATAACTCCATCAGTTTTATGCCACTCGAAAATATGAAAATGGATCAATGGAACCATGAAGGATCTATTAGCAAGAATCGTCAAAAAATACTCTGGAAGAATCTGGATGATATAATCAGTATATGGAATCCATGTAATCTGAAATAAAAAATGAATAATCAATTAATAAATAAAGAGATGTATAGTAAATAATAAATATTTAACAATGTAAATAATAATCACTTACATCGCCTTTTCGAAGGTTGTCCAACATAAGTCTATATACGTGGACGTCGTGTCTAGCAGTATCTGAATTTCGTTGTGCTTGACTCCACCTGTAGATAACCTTGTTATAGTTATATTTCATGATCGAAAGTAATACAATTAAGTTAGACATTAGAATGAAGGAATAACATACCATCCTCCACGCAGAACATCTACTAAAATATCTGTAGGCAATGACGCATGATCATGTGGAGCTAAGCGAGGTATGTGCTCCCAAACCCACATCTATAGAAGAATAACCCATCCTATTATATGCATCTTATCGATGTGACATGCGCTTCATAGCGCACTATATGTATTTGAAAAACAATTATACCCCTGAATATACCGACCTACCTAGTCCAAATCCTCCTGAAAAGGTAAATACATCATATGTACAAATGCAGTGGATTGATCAACAAAAAGTGTGCCATCGATCGACCTTAAAATATAAGCACGTGAAAATCACAACGCGGTGATCTCGTCAACATCCTCTGCTAGATGTATGAAGTGATGGTCTAACCAGGGCATGTGTAATCTACCACCGATGATGGAACTACCATATTCATGGACCTCTATGCCCAGTAATATTTTAATAAGATCGAACTGATCTTCTCAAACTCTATCTATCACAATCTCACTGTTGATGGGGAGACCCAACATAATGGACAAATCCTACCCCTCTGTAAAACAGAACTTATGTGACTCTGACCTCCATATCTCTTCGAGCGTAGCAATGAGATGGCGGTCAAAAAAGGTGAAGTCAAACATCGCTACACCATAGAACCCATCACGATGAATATGAGGGATGATAATGGGAGGTGGTGTGGTATGATGAAAATGATGAGATTGACATACACTTAAAGGAGGCACATGAAGTCCCTCTAAAACAAGTCGTGAAACATGAGTAGCTTGAGATATGAACAATGGGGTACCTTCCATCTGCAAAATTGATACCATCATTAATTTTTTTATAGTGAATTCAATAAAAATTGTAAACTTTTAAAAAAAATAAAAAATAAAAAATAAGGTAGACAAATATATGTGGGAGGTGTTGTTGGATTAGTTTATGAATTTCTTGTTTTATTGATCTATAATGAATTTTAATTTATTATAATTTTTTTATATAAACCAGTATTGATTAGAAACCCTCATTGAAAATGTTGATGCATTATATATTCATTTTCATTGTATGTTTATTTTTTTAATAGTTATTGTATCACATAATTCTTTCTAATAGAATCTAGAAATGAAACAAACTAAAATTAAAACATATTAGAAATAGAGCAAGTCATAAATAAAAGGATTCATTACTAAAATTTCCACATAAAAAACAAAATATTCACATTCATGATAAAATACACAAACTCAATCATGGATTACGGTATGTGGAGCTCTGTCCTACCACTTGGGGACATCCCTTACTAGTATGTCCTTCTGTGTGACAAATACTGCATCATAGTCCCCCTCCCTGTTACTGAGGAAAATCCATATCATTTCTGATTCGAGTATAATTTTGTCTTCCTTGAGGGTACGACCTAGTAGTATGATGCCAATAATTAAAAATGAAAGAAATTGAAAAAAAAACATAAATGAAAACAAAACCAAGTTACAAAACCTAGAAATATCAAGGATGAGAGTCGGCCGATCAGCATGAAATGGGATAGAATGAAAGTCACCAACATGCATCCAAGATGCACTATAACAGTTAATCAAAGTGCTCATGTGATACACCTGGTCAACATAGGGCTCCCATGATATATTAACACAATCCCAAGCTGAAACAACATGTGCACATGGATATCTAAATGCCTGAAAGTTGCCACAATCATAGTACCTATTATCCAACATGTCCATAAGCACTCGACCACTGGTGCATGTAGTCTGGTCGTAGCACTCTCTTACCTGAAAGCTCCTATTTTCCCAATCAAAGTTTAAAACACTCCATATTTAAGCCTCATTTAGTATATGATCAATGTAAATTTGGAAATTCCAAGTAAAACACATTCTATTTTCCATCCTCTAATAGGCCTTTTGGGACCAGTCAACAAAGTAGTGCATGCATCTATAAAATGTCTCTTAGAATAACCCTGTGATCAGAAGTTTGCGCACACCCTTGAAGACCCCATTTAGAAACTCCACTATATTAGTGGTTATATGGCCATATATTCTACCACCATCATATGATAATGACCATTGTTCCTTTGAAATCTGTATCATATATTCATACAAATATTCATTATCCCTTCGATTCTCTTCAAGATATCGATCAAACCTTTCTTTTTAAGGATCATATGCTGAAACCATAAAAGAATAATGTATTAAAAATTATGTTAAATTTTCTTAAAAGAAAGTAAGTTTAGAAAGACATGACCAACTTGAGGATCACCTTCTTTATTGCCTCATCTATGAAATTCTTATGCACATTACTTGCAATATGTCGAATGAAATATCGATGATAAGCATTCAGCTCAGTCCATGAAACCTCATCACTTTTTACAACCTCTATAATCACTTTATGATGATCAGATATCAGACACACTTCCTAGTTTTGTGTGACATCAATGCGTACACATACCAAAAACCATCTCTAGGATTCAAAATTATCATTTTCTATAATAGAAAATGCAAGTGGTAGAGGAGCACGAATACCATCCTGTGTGGAAGCAATGAGTAGAACACCTGTATATTTTCCATAAAGGAAAGTGTCATCGACCTGAATGAATTGTTAACAATAGGGAAAAGTAGTGATGTATGGCTTGAATGCCTAAAAAATCCTATTGAAATTCACCTTTGATTGATAAACTTGGTGATTGGTGGACACATACTCAACAATGTCCAAATGATAAATAATCAAAATTTTGAGAGAAAAAAATTCCATAAGTTGTGGAAACATTACATAAGATTCATCCCAATCACCATAAACATCTATAATTGCATTCATTTTTCATTCCAAGCTTTGTTGTATGATATATTATATTTAAAAAACTGTTGAATTCTTTCCTAAACAAGGGAAATGGGAAAATCCTAACATGTTTGTATCATCTCAATCATAACAGTTGATATAAACTCTGCGTCAAGTGAAAAGTGATCATGTGACAAACATGGATGCACACAAGTGTGTGGGCCTTCTAATTTGGTTATCTTCCAACATGAAAAAAATTTATCATATATTTACCTTAATCAATATTTACATTCTGGCTCATATTTTTCCCATAGAATGAGATATTTTTTCTTCTTAGACTCATCAACCAAAAATGTGAAATACCGCTCTATGTGGTATTGTTTTATCACAATTTTCATCGAATCTTTACTTTCAAACTCTTGCCCAACATAGATGGCGTTATCATTTGATGCAGATATATTACCTATAATGGTAGGGAATTCAGAAGCCAGTGTAATGACATCCCAATCAAAATGTTGTTCACTTGACATTCCTTCAACTAAGGAACTCAATACTGAAGGATGATTACCACTAACCGGTTGATGTCATGGATGAATATCTTTCATAGGAACCTTGGAAGGTTCAATCCCCACATCACCATACCGTGGATGCCTGTCTTTCATTGGAATATTAGAAGGTTCATTCCCCACATCACCCTCACCACATCATCTCCTAATGCCTTAGAAGATTCTTCTTCATTAGATAAAATTTCATTCACTATATCAGCAGTACAAAAATGGATGTCATATACACTTCCTTCCAAATTCAAATTATCTTCTTCATAATTTGGTTCTATCACATGGGTCATATGAGGAGGAGTAAATGAATACGAGTGTTGTGAAAGACCTACATCTATGTAGCTCACAAAACATGGTTCTGTAGTAGCACCACATCAATATCACAAATCAGCAGATATAATTCCATTAGAACATTACTACATTATTGCCTAAATAACAAAGATGCATCAATCCAATCCTCATCATCGACCATAGGGTACCCAGTTTTCCATAAACGTTTAAGATATTGAACATGTCGATATGTTATTGAAGTAATTGATTGATCATCCTTTAGTTTTAAATGACTATGAATCTTATTGTGAACTTCATCAAATATTAGACAACCATGAAGATTTTCCACTCTTGCAGGTGGAAAAGTATAGTTAAAACCCCTATTAGTATAAATTATCTCACCATTGCAATATATTTGTGCAAACATGATTACTTAGAAAAAAATAATTAATAAAATTTTATATACTACTTGAAAATTTTCAATTATTAAAATTGGTTATCATTGAATATTTAACTTGATCTTGAGACTTTTTATATGGATTGGTTTATCACTATTGATGTACATTGATGGGGATATTATTACCAAAGAAAATTTTATAAAACATTATATATTTTTAAACCACATTATCAAATGTTTCATAAATTTTAATTACTTATGAATAAATAACCATGACATGATCTTAAAACTTACTATGGATCAATTTATCATTATCTGATAAACTAACCAAAACCTATGGGTGAATGAACTCTTAAAATCTCTATTATCAAATATTTCAGCAACTTCTAGTCTTCTTTCAAACAACACCTCTTGTTGAATGCTTGTTCTTGAACATCTCTTGTAACACCCGAGACTTTTTTGAGAAATATTTTGTTTTTATTTTATATAAATCATCAAAGGAATCTTTCACTACACACAACACTAGCTTGGCTTGCTTTACACGCAACCGCGACCTTCCTCGATAGCTTGCGTCGTACGCAATACCGAGTTTCACTAAACAACAATATATTATATTATTACCCATTATGAATAGTATTAACTGAATTTTGAATTTTATAACATTTTAATTCATCTTATACATTTTATAGAATGAGGTATGAAAACAAAATCAGTTTTTTTAT